>OY728142.1:687885705-689205919 GCA_963277665.1 Viscum album | reverse complement strand
GACTTCATGGCATACCTTGTTATATCATTTTGAACCGAGATGACCACTTCACTTAAAATATATTTCAAGGGTTATAGGGAGCATGATGCTCACTAGTTCTCTTGGGTACTACATATCACCCTCATACCAATAAGCAATCCAAGAAGATTATTCATGTGTTAGAGGATATACTACAGGTCTATATTCTTGATTTTAGAGGTTCCTAGGAAAATAATATTCCTCTGATTTATTTTTCCATAAAAAAAGATTCCAAGTAATGATTCAAATGGATCTGTATGAGGCCATATATGGTAGACCTTTCCATTCAACTCTATTTTGGATTGAGGCAGGTGAGGTGTCTCTATTGGGTCCTCCTCTTTTGTAGGAGACTTCATATCAACTAAAGTTTATTCAAAAGCGTATGGTTATGGCTCAGTCTAGGAAGAATTATTATACTGATTATCGCAAGTGGAACATGGGAGTTCGAGGCGGGACATCAGGTATTTCTATGTGTATCACCTAGATTGAGTTAGAGATGAATCAGAAGAGAGGGAAATTTATCGCCATGATATGTCGGGCCCTTCGAGATAGTGGAGTGGGTTAGGCTGGTAGCCTATCAGGTGTTATTACCTCAGAGGTATCATTCCATGCATGAAATCTTCCACGTATGTAAACTTCACCAGTATCATCTAGACCCATCTCATTTGTTTGACCCTGAGGAAATTTAGATGGAGGAAAATGCATCCTTTGAGGAGAATCAAATATGTATCATTGATCGTAGCATAAAGGATATCTAAGTCATGTCAGTTCATATCTTCTGGGTTTTATGGAAGCATAGATACGTACAAGATGAGGCCTTGGATTGAGAGGCTGATGTACATGTTTAGTGGATAGAACTCTTCTCAGATGACGTTCTATAACCCTCATAAGGGAAAATCATGGATGACTTGTCTTAAGGATGAGAGGGTGTAATGTCCTGACTTTTCAAAAACAAACAAACCATTATTTTTTGGTTTTAGTTCCACCAAACGACCCTAATATTGATTCATAATAGGAGGTATTTTGTGCACCTGGGGCTCATTCCAAGCCTAGATCCTCAAAATGCGAAGAAGAAAAAATGGGCCGCATGGTTTCTTGGCAACTATACAACCTAGGGTGCATGATTTCTCTAGATTTCAAAGGTTTGTGACATAGAGTTTTTGCATTGTTAGTTAAAATTTGCACATAACCATGCAATTTTCCCCTTTTAATCATTACCTGGAACATAATTTGCGCATGCTTTTTCAACCGTGCGACCAAACCATGTGGAGTAGAGTTTTTTGGTGAAATTGAAATTTTATCCCTCTAAAATGATTTAATAAAAACCCTCATTTTCTCTTGGTTTCTCTAGAAGCTCATCCTCCTTTCTCAAATTCCAAGTTCTTATCTCCTACTGAGATTGGTTTTGATATAACTCCTCCAAATGGACTTTGATTAATTTTCTATCGGATAAAATAAGAAGCTAGGGGTATGATCTCAAATCCTCTCAAATCTATTTCATGTTCTTTTCCCCATCTGTTTCTCTATTTAGGTGTAATCTCATTTCCCCTTTTTTAGGGAATTTGATGATTTCATCATTTTATTCCAACCTAGATCTAATCAAAGGTCGAGACTAGATGAGGGAAGCTCTACAAGGCTAATGTAAGTTGCATAGGGTATTCCCATCATTTACCCGCTTTCCATAAAATATGTTGTTATGCCCTGATCCAGACCCTTCTACATACATCTCTAATATTTCAATTAAATTAAATTAGTAGTCTTTCCATTCCGTTTGTGACCTGAGTAAGTGGTAAATCAACCCCTTAGGTTGATCTTTTTGAGTTGTGACATCCATTTGGATGTGATCTTCCATAGGAGCTAAAGTTTAACTTTGTTCTAAATTAGCCTAACAACCTAATAGTGCATCATTACCTAATGAATTCCTTAAGCCTTTTTAGGTGAATTAAAGGGTGAATAATGAGTTAGACCCAATACACCATGCATTAATGATATTGTTGAATTAAATTAATTGCATAAGTTCATAATGCCTTATTACTTATGACTTGAATGGAAGTGACCAATCACATTCCATGAATAATGAGCCAAATGTGATCTAATTTCTCATTTTAAATGAAATGGGAACTCTTTATTAGCTTGTTAAAAATCAGATGTTTTGATTTTTTGGTGCTTTAACCTTAGTGTTGAGGGTGAAATAAGGGGTTGGGACTTAAAGACCTCTTGGATAGACTCTCGTGTCATACCGATAGAATTGTTAATGGTTTTTAAATATGTCGGGGGTGACACCAGTTATTCATGGGATGGAATCACTGAGAATTATATATTTTTACCTCCATACAAGTGATGTTGATTACCTAAGGGATACACCTTCGATGGGATCAAAGGCATGATTGGTTGAACCATGCCTTAAGAGAGACTCTGTCCCATATGTGTGATACTAGATACAGAATCAGAGGCTAGTACCTGACTTTTCACATCATGAATAGAGTGAAATGTGGGACTTCAACATGGTTCACCATAGATAGAATTCATAGAATTGGTATTTGATGTTCCCCTCAAGTGATACTTGGAAAAGTCACTTAGGATTTCCTTGGATGGGCTCAAGGTGTCTCACTATATTTTATAAAAGTATTTTGAAATGAAATTAACAAGAGATAAATTTATTTTTTTTCCAAATGATAATTGATTCCTTTTTATTAAATATAATGGGATATGTCTATAAATACCAAGAACAATATTGGGGATAGTTCACCACCTGTCACATTATATATCTCACTTTATCATTACCAGTTCCTTTGATTAGACTTATCAACTTTGGTGAAGGACGGTAATTGTGTGGGTCTCTTGGAGTAACCCAATCATATGTGACTATTTATTTATCCTTTATTTCAATTAAATTATTAAGGCACACTGTCTATTTTATTATTCACGTTATGGAAAGGATGAGACACCATGGGTGTCATCCTAATGATATTGTATCTCACTACCTACCCTAGAACCTTCATTACCCAAGTATACTTTATGGTTTTAGGTGTAGACAAAGGGTAACATCCAACTTCTAATGTTTTATTTCGAGCTTTAGGATTGGGTTTTGGGGCAGAGGACTGAGCCTATGCTCAAGATTCTAGTTGTAGCAGTTATTTTCCTTTTTTTTTATTTTGATAACATGTTGTATATGCATGTATCCTCTGTCCTAACATGGTCATTTTTAATAGTTACATTAGCATGACATGATAATATATTCTATCTTCTGATTACTCAAATTGCAATTATTATTTTTATTCTACTTTCATGTTTAATTGTTATCATTTCTGCTTCTATATGAGTATTACAGTTTCAGATTTTTATTATTATTTTATATTTTTGTGATATAATTTGATCAATGAGGGAACAGTCTTACCACAGACTTACCCAAGGCTCTCATTGTTAGTTAGCAGCCTCTGGCATTCAGGGAGGCATGCTTGAGGTCTTGAAACTCACTGCCTTAGGGCACAATTGAGTGGATCTAAGGGCATGGTGCTAAAATATATTTGAGTCTTGGATGGAAATAGCTGAATTCCACTCATATAATAGGATAAATTAAATTTTAGGAGAAATTTCAAAAAAATTATTCCAATGTTTTAATCTTATCTTAATCCTTTCTCCCTTACTGAGGTGAAAAATATATACCAATGTTACTATTCATAATGACAAAAAACAAATGTTTCTATTTAACAACTTTTATCCCATAGATTTGAAATATTGAATTAATATTATCAAAATCAATTCACACAAGTTGTACAATTTAATTTAAAATTAAAACCACAAAACACGATGGAATAGATTTTTCCAAAAAATATGTGTCCGGAAGTATAAAAGGCTTTCACACAAAAATCTGACATAAAATTAATTCCAAAGACCTTAATTAGATTTTTAATAATATATATTATCTAGTATTACTTTTATAATAATTTCATTTAAAAATTTAGTTTTTAAATTCTTTAAACAAAAGGACAATTTTCAATAAGAATTGGTATTTCCACTATTCATTGGAAAATAAATCTCTTCGGAAAATTATCAAAAATTGAATATAAGATAATTTTGAAATAAAGATTTTAAAAAATGAGATTATTGTTTCCAATAAATTTTCAATAACTATTAGAAATTAATTATATTATTTTTTCTTTAAAATAAATAAAAACAATTTTTGAGGAAAAGTGTATTTAAAAGAATATAATTGCCTTACAAAAAGTCTATTTGCTTTATATAAAACCTATATAAATAATTTTTTTTAAATTTGGTTATTCTTATTCATTAATCTAATTTAATGTCTAGGTTATAATGGTATAAAATATTTCAGTTCATTTAGACTTAAGATCACGTGTATCACAGGCTATCAAATGAATTATTATAAAATAAAATATCATAGTGTTATAACCATCCATTTTTATGTGGTGTATCTACTTCCCCAATGCCTTAAATTATAATGAAAATATTTTATTTAATGATATTTTAATTTTCACTTCATGGTATCTCTCTTATGTTATTTTTATTCATATTTTATAATTTATATAAGGTTTTTTGGAAACTCTATTTTCATTCATTGAGTTATGATTTCAAATCATGAAATTATTTAATATATGTTGGTAACAATCTGATATTTTATCTTTTAATGTGGTATTTTCTTTTTGTTTCTATGATTTTACATTTCTATCATAGAAACCCCTTTCTAAATTTTTCTTACTTCTTTAATTTTGATATTCATAAGGTATTTGGTTAACTCAAATTTTGTTTATTTGAGTTAATATCTTATTCTATATGAATCATTCTTCTAAGTTTAAAACATTATTCAATTTCTTATTTCATTATATTTTTCCTCTTTTCACACTATGTAAATTTTTTTTTATTCTAAGATTTTTCCTTGATGAATTTCTTCCACATAAAAGTGAAACATTTTTATGAAAAAATATAATCTCTTTTAAATATGGATTTTTATCCATTTCAATGTTTATTATTCTAAAAAATTTTAGCATTTATTATTATGAAAATCAATTTTATTTTTACTCATTTTATATCTATATTTTCCTTCTCCTATATTAGAAATGAATTTTTACTACCTCTTTTTATGATGTTAGTTTTTAAAAAAGGTAATTCAAAATATTAGGAAGGTTATCCATCTATTCATAATAAATGGTTTTATCTTCCACTACACATTAATTTTTGAAAAAGCATTATTCCTTTTCGATGATAATTTATTAAAATATAATTTTAAAAGAAATAAATTTCAAAAAAATCACTTCACCTTTAAAAAATGAATTTGGAATGTGACATGTAACATCACTTTTACAATAATGATAAAAATAGTTTAAAACTTTTTTAATGGTTTATCTTCCCTAAAACAATTTTTATTTAATGAATTTATTTCTTTGGAAATTATTTTTCATGAAAAATACACTAATTTTTTTTAAATTCTCTTTTGGGGTGATTAAATTTTGGGTTTCAACCATTTACATTATTGAGGTCAATTTTGGTGATACCATCTATAAATGTTATAAACCTAATTTTATTTCCCTCGGTCCTTTATGTTGTGATGAATAATTATTTTCAAGTCACATTATATGAATGGATGATTAATTTTTGGGTTCATATATATCCCTTAAATTCATTGGATATGGTGTTTTTATGTCATGAGATATTGATGTTGAGTTTTAACCCGATACGGGTTAGCTAAGTTCAAAAGATTTAGTCTGGATCTTATGTAGGTTAGATAGATTCACATGATTATGAATAAACAAACAATAGGTTAAATAGGTTCACATGACGGATCATAAATCCAATAAAATTTAACTAGGTTTACAAAATTTATTGTGATCCCAAATTGAGTTATCTAGGTTCACAAGATTTAGTGTGAACCTAATACAGGTTAGCTAAGTCCATAAGGTTAAGTGTGAACCCAATATGGATTAGCTGGTTTATAAGATTGTGTGTGGACCTAACAATGTTATCTAGGTTTAAAATGTTATAATTTCCCTATTCTCATGTTTATTACAACATTTATTGTTATGTTATAGTTTAGGTGAATTTTACATTTCAATTCCATATGCCTATAATTATGCTCCATGGATTATATTTATTATATCTTTTTTTCACACCCTTTTTTCATCTTATATGTTTTTTTATTTGAGATTAAATATAAGTAAGTTGAGGAGAAATTAGAGAGACCATTATATGGCTCTACTTGACCAGATATCTCCTGGAAAGAAAAAAAGAAGATTGAGAAGGCCAATTTGGAAGAAATTTATCCTTATGAAATGAATAAAAATAGCACCTATATTCTTGATAGAATGTGTGTAGCACACAAATAAATTAGTCTAAAAGAATAATAATCTCTACATCTTTCTTAACATGTAATACCGATCTTTAAGTGAACCATGATATACTATAAAAATATTATTATCTAAATGTAAATGCAATAACCTTGACATTGAATTGACGGTATGAATATGAATAACTAAATTATGAAAAATATATATAATGTTTTTATATAATTAAAATTTATTTATTAATTCGAAATAAATAAGCACCCATTTTTTAATAAAATCATCTCATGATTTAAAAATTTGTTTTCTTCAAAAATAGGTTTAATTTCATTTTTTACATAGATATTATGATTAATTTATAACATTTTTAGAAATTATATTTGGGGAAATTAATATCATTTTTTAAATAAATAGGTAATATTATATTAGGTTTAATATTTTAGATTTTTCTGAAAATATTTATTTTTAAGGGAATAATGAAAAGTGTATATTTTTTTAAAACAATCATTTATTTTTATTAAATAAAGTAATTTAAAAATACCATTATGTTTTGAATTTAATATTAAATTAAAATAATCCACTTTTACTAAAAATTAATATAATTAATTACATATGAATCAATGTTATAATTTATTTTTATATAAGTTTATTTTTGTTCTTAAAAACACATTTTTCTTAAAACTATTTTTTATTGTGCTTTATCCATTTATATTAAAATTAATATCTAACAATTATAGAAATTTAATATTGTAAATTTAATTATATATTTGGAATAAGTAGGATATATTTTAATATATCCCTTTTATTTTTTATCATTATGGATAGTAACCAAGGTAATGATTTGTCACCCTGGTAAGGGTAAACCAGGTAAAACTAGGTTAAAAATGCGGGGTAAGGCTTTAAAATATCTCTAACACCTACCTTTATTCTAGTGGGTGAGTTTTTTGACCATTTATTTGTTTAAGGAGTTAAATAATATATTCTAAAACATTATTTTAAATTTTATAACCCATTGTTGACTTTTATGAACATAAATTATATTTTATCTAAATTAAAACTATTTTTTGGGTCTTTGAATCTAATTATATGGTTAGAAGGAACTATTCAGTTTAGATTGATAAAAAAGTATGAAAAAAATCCTTTTTTTATTATCCAACTAAATTTTTTTTATCCAAATAAACTTCTTACTTGATTTCAATGTGAAATTATTTTTACGCTTAAATCAAGTATTTCCCTAAAAACATTTTTTTCATGCATCTTGCATACTTATATTAAATATAATTTATGCCACCTATTGATTTTGAATCTGATAAAATGGATTCCAAATTTGGAATCATAATTTATTATTTTTATAATTCCCATTTCTTTTTTGTGCATATAATTAAGTTATCATGGCAAAAATCTACTTTATCACGGTTAAGGATAAATTTGGTTTAATGGGGGTTTACCTAGGAGATGAGGATTAAAATGTCTCCGAAACTTTTCTAAAAGTTATTTTTTGATTTTATTTCAACTCTATAAAATCATATATATTAATTTGGTGTTATTTTTTGATACTTTACATGATTATGATATATATTATAGTTAAAATAGTTTTTTAATTCTATGTGTACCCTTTCCCTCATAAAAGGAAACATACTATCCTACCTTATTCACAAAATTTTACCATTTTATATCATATAATATATACCCTAATAACTTTATAAAATCCCTCTATTCATTATATATCTTCTATTCTTCTCTTATGACCATCCTAAGAAGCTTAAAGGTGTAATCCAAAGGAGGCCTCTCAAAAAAGATATAATCATCTTTACTAACTATTTCAATGTTTATTTCTCATTATACTTACTATAAATCTATTATATACATAATAACATAATGACTCAAGTATCATAAATATACCAATATTTTATTATGATTATGTGACAACCATTTTACACCTACTTCCCATCAAATGGGAAATAAAAGTATTGCTTATGCGAATGTGTAGATTACCGCCTCCACGCAGCAATGTGATTCATTTTCCATCACCGCCTCTCATGGATGGTTATAATGATGAATTTAATAAATATATATGATATTTATGATCTAATAATAATTATTTTATTATAAAATATTATATACTTTTTTTATCATAAAAAAATGGAAGTATCATTCATACAAATGTACGGACTACCATCTCCATGAGCGATATATTTCATTTTTAAAATATGGATTTTATAAAAATTAATAAAATTATATATAATGAATATATATGATACTTATTTAATGAATAATATTTTTTAAATATTATATTAAGATTATACCTTGGAATTGTTTTACTCATTCGGTCTTTATAACACACTTATTGTGGTCTCTTTTACCACCTACACTAGTGATGTTATAATATTTATGACATGAATGATTAAAAAATGTAAAATACTAATGATATTAAGTAATAATATAATATAAATTACCTGATTAAAATTATGGATATTAGGAAACCACAACCAAGATTCAAGGACCATAACCTCCGAAACAAAACATACATGAGAAACAAAGCAGTTAGCACCCTAAATGATGATGTTAATAGATAATTTTTAACAAACAGGTGTTGAAATATAATAAGTGGATAATATATGATATTATAATTACATATATGGTTCTTTTATATAATTTTAATAAATATAAATTTATTATACATGAGGTTATATCACTTATGAATCAAGTTATAATTAAGGTAAAGAATTTATAGTGTTCATTTCCTTTCATTTAGACTTATGCCATTTTATTCATACTTTTTATTTTGTGTGGTTTATGAACTAACTTATGGATTTATTTTATCATTCCTTTACTAAAATATAGTTTTTTACTAATACATTTCATGTTTTCTTCTTCAATTTCCTTTTATTTTAAAATTTACAATAGCCATAAGGGATTTTTCTTTAAAACCTTATTTTAAAGTTTCCCTTTGAAAATATTTCTTCTACGTGTAAATATTCATAAAATATCTCATGAATGTTATTATTTATATTTAAAATAAAATTAAATTTCATTTTAAATTAATTTTTACCTTCTTTATAAATTTTTGAAAAATAATTATTCAGATGTTTTCCGTACAACTCACTATTTACTTTTTACAAAAAAGGGTGTAAAGAACATTATCTTTTAATGTATATGGAATGAAAATAATTTTACACCACCATGATAAATATTTTATTTTAAGATTAAATTATAGTTTTATATGGTTATTTTCAAATAAAATATATTTTCTTAATAGTCTAGAAATTTTTATTTAAAATGTTATGAAAAGAAAAGGATATTTTTCTCAAGTTTTCATAAAATGGGTTGAATGTCATTTTAAGTTTATTTTAATATAATTCAAAAAATAATTTGTTTAATATTATAGTTTATTGGGAATATATTAAAATTATAACATCCTCTATATCACCCTGGATGCATTATGATCATGATGTTCTATTTTTCATTTGGGAAAAAATTAACTTTTCATATCCTAATTTTCAAAGATAGATAATTATGTTGATTTTGTATTGTATTTATTATTAACCACTTTCATAAGATGAATGAATTAGACTTACTAAGTGATTTAATGTTCCTATTATAACCCTTCAATATATCAGTAGGTCTCATGAGACAAACTACTTTGAGTTTTTAGTGTATTCCTGCCTAATTATTTATGATGTTTTAGCATGAGGCCTTGTCGGCATGCTTATGATGACTTAGAAAAAGACCTTGAAAGAATTATTAGTCGAAGAAAATTATGAATTCCATAATTATGAAATTATTTATTTTTTTCTATTTGATTATTTATGTTTTTATGTCATCCATGGATATATTTCTCTTATGATAATAGTTATATGTAATATTTGATTACTATTTTTCTCTACCATATTATCCATTCTTTATTAATTCTATGATATCTTATATTGTATGATTTACCTTAATGAGAATATAAGATCAACCTTTATTATGTTTTAATTACTCCAGGATACTAAAAAGTTATCGATAAATGATTTCAGGGATATACTAGATGAAATAATATAGTTATCACTAGAATTGTATATTGTATTTCATGTTTAGAAATGTAATTTGAGAATCATGTTTGTATCTAGTCTCCCAAATATATAAAAATATTTGATAATATCAGATACAATATCTTGTATCTTGTGACAATATATTAAGATAACCACTAGATCTGGGTTAATGGAGTCTAGGTATTATAATTGATATCAAGGAAAGTTTAGTAGGACCCTTGGGAACTATATTTAGGAAAACAATAAATTAGTGAATATAACCCTATGGCAGAATTTATAAAAAAGTATATGTATATTAAAACATTATAAAATTTTAAGTATAGAGTGAGATTATTACTAGCGATGATATACTTATCTAGATATAAAAAAGTGGATGTAGCTCTAGAATAGTTGCACCTAGGGGTAATAACCATAAAAGGATGTTTGGGCTTTAATTCGATCATCACCAGTGCATAATGAGTGGGAATAGGACTGCACAACTAGCTAAACTCTCGCTAGGGATATTCTATAGTTGATTTACATGATATTTATATTCCATTATGAAATATTTGAAAATATATTTATGATTTGAGTATATTCCCAAATATACTATGATTATGATTATGAGATTATCCAGGAATAAATTTTTAATTTATGTTAGGTATTACACCATATTTGAAATTATAAACTATAATTCATAATTCTATGAGATAATATAGTGTATTCAATTGTTTATAAATGTTTCGTAATGGAAGTAATGAAAAACCTGTCAACACCTAAAATATATTCATATATTTACCTCACATAAAAGTAAACATGGTTGGTGTGGGTGTTAAGAATAGTATGACTATATTATGATAGTAAACATCGGTTATGACCAATAACCATGACCATATGAAACAATATATTTCTTTACTACATGATAAATTGATGTTGGAACACTTCATGTGATATAAGCCTCCATACATTAATGGAAATACCAATACATTAATAGATAAATAGTGGATCAAGTCCCTTG
The DNA here is from genome assembly GCA_963277665.1 of Viscum album. Lineage (NCBI taxonomy): Eukaryota > Viridiplantae > Streptophyta > Magnoliopsida > Santalales > Viscaceae > Viscum > Viscum album. The sequence continues at coordinate 689,194,574 of OY728142.1, read as the reverse complement.
AAAATATATTTTTGGATTTGAGAAGTAATGAATGGGAGAAGGTTATTCTGGTAGTGTACTATGTAAAGGGAAATACTGATTAATGGTATTAATTGATTCAATATACAAAATAAGAGGAGATAGAGGGAATGTAAAATAAGAATTTTAAGGAGATATTCTTCAAACAACAATTTCCTCATGAGAAATTATATGATATGGAAAAGAAATTACTCAATATAATATATAAGAAAGAGGAATGTATTATTGAGTATGAGGGAAAATTTACATGATCATCAAGACATGCTATGGACTATGTATGTAATCCAGAAAGTAATATTGACCATTATTTTAATGGGGATAACTCAATCCAATTAAGAGAACCATCCTATAAAATGTTTTCTTTATATGATAGTATGATATCAGTGCCATAAGGATGGAGAAATAATCCAATTCATATATTTTCAAAGGAAATAAAGAGAATAAGAGGATGACTAAGCATAAAGGAAAAATGAAATGATTTGAAAGAAAAGAAGGAAGGATGGAACTTTCAACATGTGATAATTGTGGAAACAAACACCTTGGTACTTTCTTGAAGGTAATGAGAGTTTTGTTCAAGTGTAGAGAGAAAGGAAATAAGGCATGTGAATGAAATGTTAAGAAAGAAACCATCAATGTCTAGTGTTTCAACTATAAGGAGATAAGGCACTACATAAAAAATACTCCAAGAATCAATGTAATTTAAATAAAAAAAGGATAAGGGATAAATTCTATTCTTATAAATTCACTACATCTAAAGTAGAAATCCTTTATGTTGTGATAACATATACTTTTATCATAGCCTCAAATTTTTAAAACGTGTTATTTGATTATAGTTATTCAGTTTTTTCCATGTTTTTCAAAAAAAAAAGATATTTCCTCATCACCTTGAGAAGGTAGTTTTCAATCAAGACTCCTTGTGGAAACTGTATTATAATAAGGATATGTCAGTCATTTCCCATTATGACATATAAACATTCCCAATTTGAAAATATGATTTTTATACATATGTTGGATTCAACATAATCCTAATTTTTAAGTTTAATTATTTTTAAGGATTAGTAATTAATATAAAAAGAATAAACCAATCTCTGTTGAATTATTAGTATTATAATTTAAAGGTTAAAGTATTGTAACATTTAAATGGGTGTTATTATTTATGTTTTAGGAATTAATGTATTAATTATTCATAATGGAGTATATTCATATTGAGTATTATCTTAAATTTTTATAATATTTTTTTAGATAGGTGAAAAAATTGTCTTTTTATATATATATTATGATCCATTAAAGGTTTTTTCTTCAAGAATACAAGATTCTATTTTTCATTTATCATTAAAATCAAATATGGAAACTGATTAAAACAATCAATAAAAAAAGTTGAAAGCAATCAAGAATGCATATTTTCTCATATTCTTTATCCTAATAGGAAAATAATACATCAAATGTAGGAAAATGATCTTGAAATAAAAATGTTATCCTATTACCTTCATTTGTTATGAATTTATGGTCTTCTTTATCCATTAATTATTTATTGTTTGTGTGGTCATTAAATTTCCCATGATCATGTACATTATCACCATCCATTAACATTTGGAAATTATATTTCTCCACCATATCCATTTTTTTCACTTCCTATTAATGTTATCCTTAACTGGTAACTATATTATGTGTTATTTCATGCAACCATTATCTTTATCATTAATGTACATATTAAAAAATACATATTTTCAAATATAGAACCCTTGACTACCAAGATAACCTAGGCATTAAATTGTTGGTATGAATATAAATAACCATAATATGAAATGTATTTATAAAGGTTTTATATAATGAAAATGAATTCATTAATTCATAATAATTAAATATTCAATTTTTAGTAGTCATTTTATGCTTCAAAATATGTTTTCTTTAAAAATGGTTTTTATGTCATTTTGTGTATGAAAATTAGAATTGATTTATACAAATTTTAGAATTATTATTTTAGGAAATTAATAATATTTTTAAAATAATAATTTAAATATTATATTAGGGTTAATTTTTGGGATTTTTTTGAAAAGATTTATTTTTAAGTGAATAGTAAAAAAATATTGATATTTGCAAAAACTATCATTTATTTTAATTAAATAAAGAAACCTAAAAATACCATTATGGTTTGAATTTAGAAATTAAGTATCATAAATCTATTTTAATTATAAATAATATAATTAATTACACAGTAACCATCATTATATTTTATTTTTTCACAAGTTCATTTTCGGGCTTAAAAGCACATTTTTTTAAAAATTATTTTTCATCACATTTTACGTATTTATATTAAAATTGTTTTTTTTTTCAATTCTAAAAATTTAATCTTGAAAAATTAATTCCATATGTGAAATCAGTTAGATCAAATTTGGTAATTATTTTCTTTATTTTAAGTAGTTAAATAATGTATTTTAAAAAATTATTTTGAATTTTGGAACCAATGCTTGATTTTTATGAACAAAAATTACATTTTATCCAAATTAAAATCTATACTTAGGTATTTGAATTTAATGGTATGGTTTGAAGGATACATTCGGTTTTGGATTGATAAAATGTTCTAAAACCTTCCTTTTTTATTATTTAACCGAAAATTCATGTAAATCAATATCTTAAGTTTTTTCAAGGTGAAATGTTTTTTACGCTTAAATCTAGTATTTTTCAAAAAATAAATTTTCAAGTGTTTTGTGTACTTATATTAAATATAATTGCTGAAAACTATAGATTTTGAATTATATAAAATGGATTAAATTGTTTTAATAATTATATATATATATATTTTTGAAATCCCCTTTCATTTTTTTTGCATATAATTAAGTTATCATGTAAAAATTTATATTATCACGGTTAAAGTTAAATTGGATATAAAGGGGTTTTAAATAGGATATAAGGATTAAAATGTCACAAAATCTTATATAAATGTTATTGGTTGAGTTTAATTCAACAGTATAACATCTTATATATGAATTTGGGGACCTGTGGGGAAGCTTTACATCATTATAATATATATTATATTTAAATATTATAAGTAATTCTAAGTATATCCTTTCCCTAAATTATAAAGGGCATATACTATCCTCCCTTATTCAAAAAATATGATCCTTATATATCAAAAAATATCTATATTAATACCTTTATATATTCATTATCTTCATTATTTAGTTTTTGATATTCTCTTAAGACTATCCTAAGAATTCTTAAGGTGTAATCCAAAGAATGTCTCCCAAATAAGAGGTAATCATCTTTATAGAATATTTCAAAGTTTATTTATTCTTATACTTAATATAAATATATTATATAAATACTAAGATAATGAATCCAGTAAAATAAATATTATGATATTCTTTTATTATTATTTGAAAACCATTTTCCACCTCCTTTCTATCAAATGAGAAATGAAAGTATCACTCATGCATACGTGTAGATTGCCAACACCACACAATGATGCAATTAATTTTCCATAACTTCCTATCATGTATTGTTACAATGACGTATTTACTAAATATATATGATATTTATGATGAAATAATGATTTTTAAATGAAAAAATATTATCAAGTTTCTTTTTATTTTTCTCATTAGAAAATGAAAATATCGTTCATGTATATGTACGAATTACCATCTCCATGATCGATATATTTCATTTTCAATATCCACAATTTATGTATGGTACTAAAATTATATATAATGAATATATATGATAATTATGAACTGAATAATATTTTTTTAATTTTATATTAATATCATACTTTGGCATGTTCTTACTCATTACGTCTTATAACACACTCATGTTTAGGTTGGTTTTCCACCTACATCAGTGATGTTATAATATTTTTGACATGAATGATTAAGGAATATTTAATAGAGGTTAAATTAATTAATAATATGATATAAATTAAATTATAAAAATTCTATATATGATTAAACCATGACCAAGATGCAAAGACCATAACCGTCAAAACAAAACATATATGAGAAATAAAGCACTTAACACTCGAAATGATTACATTAATAGATAATTGTTAATAAATGGGTGTTGAAATATAATAATTGGATCATATATGATATTATACATAATTATATTTTTATTTTATATTTTTATAATAAATATAAATTTATTATAAACGAGTTTATAGTTCTTATGAATCAAGTCAGACTTAAGGTAATAAATTTATCATCTCTTTTTTCCTTTCATTGAAACTTATTCCATTTTCACCACATGTTTTATTTTTTATACTATATGAAATAACTTATGGATATATTTTTTCATTAATTTAAAAATATTAAATTGTATTACAAATCTATTTCATGTTATCTTCTTCAATATCCTTTTTTTCAAAAGTTATAAAATTCATAAGATATATTCCCTTAAAACCTTATTATAATGTTTTATTTTGAAAATATTTATCCTACATATCCATGTACATAAAATTATTCAATAATGTTCTTATTTATGTTTTAAATATTGTTAAATGTCATTTTAAACTAATTATTACCTTATTTATAAATTATTAAAAGAATCCTTTTCAAATTTTTTCCATAAGACTCACTTTTGACTTTCCATAAAAGTGTGAAAGAAATGTTCTATTTTAATATATACAGAATGAACATAATTTCTCACCATCATGAAAGTTATTTTCTTTTAAGCATACATTATTGGTTTCCATGGTTATTTTAAAATAAAGGGATTTTCTCAATATTTTCTCAATATTTACTTAAAATATTATCAAAATAAAAGAATATTTTTCTCAAGTTCTCAAAGAATGGTTCAAATTTTCATATAATATTATTTTAATCTATTTCAACATCCTTTCGTGAATGTTATAATTTACTAAGAATATAGTAAAATGTTACCATCCACCATATCAATCTGAATGGATTATGATCATGATATTCAATTTTTGAGAGGGGAAAAATATTCTCATTTTATATGCTAGTTTTCAAATATAGATATTTATGTTGATTATGTGTTGTATTAATTATTCACCCCTTTCATATGAATAATTAATTATACTTAGTAAGTGATCATATATGACCATTATAGACCCTTCATGCATCAATAGGTCTCATGTTATAAATTATTCTGCTTATTTAGTGTGTGCATACCCAATTATTTCTGATTTCGTAGCATGAGGCCTTAACATCATGTTTATGATGTCTCGGAACAAGGTCTTGATAGCATGATTATGATCTTAAAAATTATACTTCAATAATTATAAAATCAATTATTGTTATACATGTTATTATTTATGTTATTATGTCATCTATGGATATAGTGTCATTTTATGATATTAGTTATATAGAATATTTGATTATTGTTTATTTATTCCATATTATTTATTATGTATTCATCGTATGATAAATTCTATTTTACTCTTTCCATTACTAAGCATATAAGCTCATAATTTATTAATTTTTACTTTACCCAATATATGAAGAAGGGATCTATGAATTATTTCAGGGATATAATAGAAGAAATAATAAATTTCTCACTAGAATTTTATGTTCTATTTAGTTTTTTGAAATTTAACGTGAGAATCATGTTTGTATATAGTCTCCCAAGATTTTCTAAACTATTTTATCCTTTTAGATGCAAACTATAATATCTTGTTCCAAGTAGTAAGATTACTACTGTCTCATGGTTACTAGAGTTTGGGTGTCAAATCATGTTCATAACACATGACAATAAATGTAAATATCTTGAAAAATGTGAAAGGTATATTTGATAGAGTCATTAATTTTCAAAATGATGAGGTATTAAAGATCAAGGGGATTGGAAATACCCATTTAGTAGGCGATAAGATAAATAATACCAAATTACACCTTGTGTATGGGTTATAACACAAAATTTTAAGTGTGAGTTAACTTTGTGACTCTATTCTTGAGGTTATATTTAACCATAAAGGCATTTGATCAATGGAAGATATGAAACCTCTATTATTAGAGGAATTATAACTAAAGGTAATATATACCAGGTGGAGAACCATGAAAATAAACATCACCTTATAGTGGCTGAAGAAAAAAATTATAGTATCATAGGTTAGGTCACATACTCTAAAAAATCATGGAAAACTTATCTAAGGTAAGAGATTAAATTGAAAAAACATGTTTGGAAAGATATTAGGAAAATATATGTGATGCATGTATGTGGGAAAAATGGTATGAAATACTTATCAGCTAAAGAATAAGAGTGTATATAATCTTCTTGATCTACTCCACACTGATGTATGTGGCATGATGAGTATATCTTGAAAATATAGAGAAATATATTTCATTATTTTTATAAATTACTATAATATAATTACCTATTAGATTGTTATGAAAATAAAGAGTGAGGTCATGGTATGTATGAAGTGGTAATTGGGAAGATTAAAAAATGATATCGGGCATACAATTAATATATTATAGCCTGACAATAGGAAAAATGTAACCTTTATTAATTTTTAGAAATATATTTTGGAACATGAAATAATGCATTAAGTTTCATCCATGAGAACTCCACAAAAATGGATTTTTTTGAATAGAGAAATCAGATGGTGAAAAATATATCCAGAACAATACTCATTGAAGATTTCATTTCCCAAAACTATTAGAAATAGGTAGTAAAAGTTGTAGTGAACTCTCAAAATAGTGTATTAATAATCCCTGGGAAAGAGAGGACCCCATATGAAATGTGGTATAGAAGGAAGCCTTCATTGATATAATTTCACATCTTTGGAAGTAATTGATACATGCAAAAAAAATAAAGAAATTAAGGAAAGTATGTTGATGCTATAGATAAATATGTATCTATAGGATAATCAAAGAAGAATAATACCTAAAATTGCAATAATAATAGGTTGAAAAAAATTATAGATATCAATGATGTCATATTCATTGAAGATAATAATGTAAATAACTCTAAAGGTACAAAAATTGATGTTTTTTTTGATTAAGAAGAGGAAAAATATATAGTTGGTATAATTATAAAATCTATATATAGTTGTGAGAATGATGAAGACTCTGAGGCTGAGTTAGAAGAGGAATTTATTGCTAAAAAATATAAATATAAACCTCAGAGTAGAAACATGAAAAAGGTAGATACATCCTATATAATTGGTGATAGATATACACTTACATAGAGAAAGAGAATGATAATTGTATAACATACTGCTTTACTATAAATAGTGGAACCAACCTCATTTGAAGAGGCATCAAAAGATGAATCATGGGATAAATCCATGAATGATGAATTAGATTATATTGATAAAAATAATACATGAGAGATTGTTGAAAGGCCATAAAATCACAATGTGATCTAAAAAAAGTGTATATTCAATAAAAAATTTAATGAAATGGAAATTTCATAAAAATAAGGTGTGATTGGTTTATAAAAGATCTTCACAAATAAAATGAATTGATGTTAAAGAAATTTTTTCTCCATTATCCCAATTGGAAATAATAAGTATTTTTTAGATATTTCATTTCAAAGATGATGAAAATTTTATTAGATGGTTTTCAAAATGAAATTCTTAAATGGTGTTCTCTAAGAATAAGTTTAAATTGAAAAACCCATGGGATTTCATATTAGAAATGACGAAACAAAGGTTTTCAAATTGAATAAGGCTCAATATGATCTAGAGCATAACTGAAAAACATTGTATAATCAGATAGATTAATATTTGAAGAATATGTGATTCAAAATAAGAGGTACCAATAATAATATCTATGTGAACACTTCAAAGGAATACCTATTTATGGTGCTTGTGTATGTGGATGATTATTTATTTAGGGTAAGTAAATAAAAATATATGGAAGAGTTTTCTAACCACATGAAATTATAATTTTTAATGTAAATTATTGGTGAAATCTCATACTTTATGGGTCTATAATTGATACAAAAGAAAGAATACACTTTTATATTTTAGAAAAAGTATGTTAAAGATTTTCTGAATAAGTTCAAGATATATGATTCTAAAAAAATATAGACTCTGATTGTGGTTAGAATTAATATTAGGAAGCATGAGGATTGGAAATATGTGGATCCCACCTTATACAGGAGTATAACTAGAATTCATACTTTAGAACTGATAAAGTATGCATTTTAACACTATAATATATTTAGAAGAAAAAGTCGTTTGCAATTAAAACTTACTATTTATCACTATTCATAAAAACATTAAACTAATAAAAAAAATACCAAATTTGAACAATATTAAAATTTAAAAATATTATTGTGTTTTGGTATTTTAATTTCATAATTACTGATTTAGTCCCCTCTACTCTGCTAGGTAGCATGGGGTGGGGTAGTTTTACCAAGAAACAACCACACTAAGAAGGGAAAGCCTAAGGCTTACTGTATTCAATTGGAACATTGTTGAATATTGTATTTAAAACATGTTTACCTATTAGTTTCTAGATTAATTTGAAGTAATAGAATCTCATAGTAGTTAATCTAATCATGAAGTACATCCAAGGTAGTATTCAGTTTGGATCTCTTTAAGGAAGGTAAGGATCATGAAATATTCACATTTTTCAATGCTGACTGGGATGATGATTTGGTGGATTAAAAATCCATGATGGTGGTGAATATTTACTAGTAATAAATGTACGAGATATTTGAGAAATATACAATAAAACACTTCACTAAGCATGAAAAAAGAAAAATATATATCTTTAGCTAAGACATGCACTAAAATTTTGTGGATGAAGAAACAATCAACATATATTAGTGAAGAGGTTAAGTAGTATATGGTGATTTTATATAATAAAAATAGCATGATTGATTTTAAAAAACTACAATACAACACTCCCATTCCAAGAATATTGATACCAGACATTACTTTATTAAAGAAATTATAGATCAGGGAATAGTCACATTTGAACATGTTGGAAATATTAACCAAGTGGAAGATATCCCGACTAAGACACTAGCCACATAAGTTTTTGAGAATAATTGGTTAAACCTTAGTGTTTAACCACCTCCCTCAACTTAAGGAGGTTCAAATATTTTCTCTCTTCCCTTTGGTTTCTATTATTCTATCAAGCGTGTTTTGTGTTTTGTAAGACTATTTGGGGTGTTTTTAAAGCGTTATAAATTATTGTAAAATTATATGGAGAATACCTATAATTTAGGTGACCAACAACTGTTTTTATATATGAACAAACTCCATTTCTCATGGATCATATCTCCCCCCCAAAAAATTGGATTCATATATAGATTCAAACATTTTGGGGGATTTTTTATGGTATGAAATTCAGGTGGAGATATGATCCATAAAGAATAAATTTTATTCAAGATAAAAGTCGTGGGTAGTTCTAGAATGAAAAATTTCATAATACATTGAATACTATCTCAAACTATTTTTTTCCACATTGAGCATTTATCTTATAGAATTTGAGTGATGTATGTGTTATTTCACTATATTATAAGATAATCAAGAAGTGTGTGATGAATTGAATTTATCTTTGGATTTATAATGAAACCAATGTTGGAGAATATCTGAACCAAGGTGATTAAAGATGGATATAGTTATTGTGTTTTTTGGTAATCCATTTATAGGTTATTAATGGTGATTTATGATAAAGGGGGATAAATTAAATTGGAAAATATTTGTAATGTTTTCCAAAATTTTGTGAGTGAAAATAAAAGGGAAGTTTAATGTTTATTATGAAGAAAGGGAGGGAGTTTAGTATATGTTTTTCTGGGAACCAAGTGAAAATATTACATTCAAGTAATGTAGGATGATATGGGTGTTATGAAAATACTTGAGTCTTCCACATGCTAATCTTGGAACCACACAATGAAAAGAGGTATCATGTAGGTGGATATGGGTGAATAGAACTCTATATTATTCAAATATAAGGGATACATGAATGATAGGGGTTTTTTTATAAATACCAATATAATACCCTTCTTTGTGGTTAACAAAGTCTGGGAGGATTATGGAGCTCTATCATCATACAACATTGTGTAAAGAATCTGGGAGAAGTAGTTTTTTGAATCATCTAGGTAAATGTGTTGAGAAAATTAGTTGGGTGAAGTGATTGAGAAAAGTATTTGGGTGAATAAATTTTTAAGAATAGTGAATACTAAAGGTAAAAGGGAAAACCTAATTACGTGAACTTACCTTAGAAAATAGAGTTGGGAAATTTGAACTTTGGAAAATCTAAATTGGGTTAATCTTAAGACTTGGGTGAATCATACTTGGTATAATCTTTGGACTTAGGCAAAGTATACGTGGGAGAACTTAGTGACTTGGGAGAAGTTTACCTAGACAAAGTTAGGGAATTGGGTAAACTACCTGAATAAAAATTGATGAATTCTTTTAAGCATAAAACTTAGACTTTACTGATGAAATTATCAATAAAAAATAATTTAAATTCAAAAGTGACTTTCAAGTCAAAAAATAAGTAAAATATTATCTGGAGGAGCATTCAAGGAGGAGTTGATGGATGTGATATAAGGGAAGAAATGTGTTATCCCTGAACTCATTGTAAAGAAAATTAACCAAGGAAAAAGTAACCATGACAAATAATTGTAATCCAAAAAACTAGTGAATATTAGTGGATTCAAGTATGACTAACACATTATCAGCATATTATCCTTGCACTAGTCCTTAATAATGAACCATGTAAATACTACTATGTTATATTTTATTTATTCATTTCTGCGTTTGGTGAATATGTGTTATAATTAGATAGATTAAATTAATTCCTACCAATATGGGGAAAATATCATTTTTTCAAAATAAAAACTTTACACCTTCATTCACCCCTCCCCTCTCATGGAAGCTCAGGGTATAACACATATACTAATACAAAACCTTTCTTAACACAACTTTGAAGCCCTTACCATCACCCAACTACAAGAATCAAGATATAAAGGGAAATTTTCATACTAAAGTAACATCATGAGGATATATCACCACTTAGCATAAAAAAACATGAATTTAAATCTTCAATAATTGACCATGGATTACATAAAAGGATCACAAGTCAAATTTATGGACATGGATACCCCTCATGGTTCCATTACTTAACTATCTCATCACTTCCTCTATGGAAACATAGACGTAAATGAAAATTTTTTAACTCACATTTTTTAAGGGATATATTATGATCTAGACAAACCATACCCATATCTAGAGAATAAGAAAACCCACATGGGTCCATTTGGAGTCATTATTATGCTATTAATTATGCCCACATATCAAGCGGTTAAACCAATAACAATCAATAGGCTCACCCCCAACCACCACCCTAGGAGATCATCACATATCAATACAAGACCTACCTAGGTTTTAAATCCACAAACCCATAGATGGATTCCCTCATTAGGTTAAATTCCCATTTATTCTAGTGTCTTACATAGGCAACATAACCATTGGTGGTCACATAATATTGTTTAACACTCAAGGACCCACTATGAGTTTAACAAGATTCCTTAGCCTTTAATAACATAAGGGAACCCACTCATGATTCTGTATTAGGTTACTCTCATCCAATTATCCTTGATTATATTCCATACAACATATGCATAACCATATGAAGAGGTAATATTAGGAACTACCTAGATCAAATATTTAGTTTCCCCTATAAGTATATATAATTCATCCTTAAAAAAGATCATCCAAGCCCATATCATCCATCAAAATAATCCATGAGTCATTATATACATTGAGAATAAAATTTAATCATTTTTAAAACACTTATAATTAGTTAACTCAACTAATATATAATTAATCCAATTAATCACAATCCAGAAATACCTCATTAGGTGATGCATCCCCACTAAAACCTTGAGAAACATAGTGTAGATCACTCATAGCATACCCATGAGTATAAAATTGACCAAAGACCCAACACCTAGTATAGATTCATCAATTGAAACCATACTAACTTGACAAAAATCCAAAATAAATTAGTTTACTGACTTATCTCAAGTGAAACAATATGCTACCATGTGTATTCAACCTCCTAGGGCATCCTTTAACACTCTCTAATTAAATCCCTCTCGAATTGATGCGATTCCACCAAGATCCAGTGGAATTTACATAAAACCCTTAATTATATTCTATCCGAAAAAGATAACATTGAGAATAGAATAGATAAGTGATAAAGAGGTGGAAAGTTTCCTAAAGATGTGAAATGATCCACCCTAAACACTATGGAATCAAGGAGGAAGATGAGGGGAAAGAGGAAAAGGATAGGATAACTTCCCTTGCCTGTAATCCATCCCAAATGAAGAAACTCATGTTGTATTTTAATATGAAGTGTTATAATGACCATTATTCCATTAAAAAAATAGAACCTAAGATCTATCAAGTACTCAATAGAGGAAACCAGCCACCCTATGGACCTATCTAGGTTGCACCCTCCCTAGAACCCCCACCAGGTACTCTATGCCATCCAACTGGATTAGCCTACATTATAAAACTCTCAAAACCCCATATTACACTTTGTGCCTCTACCACTTAAGATACCACCTCAAAACACACTTTTAATCATTTTAAATTCATCTACACATGCCAATTCCCAACTTGAATCAGGAAATTAAAAACAATCTCAATTCCACTATTATTAGAATACAAATTTTATCTGAATCCATCATCACTCACCAATGCGGGTCATTATTACCAACCTACCATAACACTTCTTATCCCTAATAATTTTGCATAAGAACCTTTTATGAATCACCTAACTCACCAATATCATATTCATGATCAAATTTCCAATATCCCGCTAGCTATGGTCATGACAACACTACACCCAAACCAGTGAAAGTAATCAATACACCCAAACCCACTCACTATAGTATATAATATGTGTTAGTCATCCTTGAATTATGTGAAATGATCCTTATTTTCATCATCATGCTAAATCATATGTAAAATTCACAATATGATACCCCTACACACCAACTGTCTCCAAAGACATTGATGACCCACACATCCTTGGAGCCATCTAATTTCAATAATTTCATGATGATTCCCCACTCATAATGGAATTAGTGAATTCCTAATCCACTATCATCTTTCAAAAAAATGAAATCACTAGTCTAACTAAGCTGTTTCCCATTTATTCCTAAAACTGAGCATATCTAAAAATTAGATCCATGTAGTATCACACTTGAGACTATACTCACAACACAAATCCTTTATAAATTGCATATTTCATAATACTTTCCTAGAAGTAATATTATTCCATAGAAATTTTCACCATACCTATCCATTTCCAAAACAAAAACCTGATCATTCCACTAGAGCATAACTCGAAACTCACAATCATCAATTAGCAAACATACAAACTTTACTAGATACTCCTTGATTGATACCCATATTTAGGTATTTATTATTTACCAAACATAACCTAGACAAATGTATCAAAATACTAAAAAATACACAACCACCTCTTAGTTGGGTCTACTAGTATGCCAACCAAGACACTTACTAAAAACCATTTAAAATGAGTATCAAAAGATTTGAACACCTATGGTGCACACTCCATTATAAAATTATCCTTTTTCATGATTAATGGTAATGATCCTTATTAAATCCACTATTATTAAAACATTGAAACCCAAGATAGTATTTTTTTATATCCTAATAGACACATCTCAAGCCTCGTGCTAATTTATACACTACCACAGTACTCCACAATACTATTTTCACATCACACCATCGATTAATTAAAATGGAACCCAGTCTTGATGGATATAACTCAAGGTACATGGACTTTATCATTACCACACAAATCTCTCAATAAATTACACCAAGAACTATATCTCATATTTTTAGAAATTTGTAATCTCATCAATGACCAACCTATAAAGGTTGAGGAACTTTCCAAATTTATTAGTTGTTAAACCATTCCATATGACCCATGTGTGTCTCACAGGACCTGAAAATTATCATACCAAAAATCCCATAAATCCCTGATCATTTTACCATCACACTATAAAGACCATGTGTCATGTAATTTTTCATCTCTCAATGCATTAGTACCCATTGGTTAATTGATACTGAACATACTTAGAGTAACATCTACTCTAACCAATTCATGTTATATCATCAAGTACCAACACCCATATTTATTTTCTTGAACATGTGAATATACCTCACAACTTTCCATAATCATATCATACCCGATCATGACCCAAGTGTGATCATCAACCGAGTCACATAAGAATCTCATGTCCTAACTATGATAAATTAGGGAACTAAGGATTCATAGTCACCATTATAAAATATTAGCACCACTTTTGGTCTGATACACCATATGAGTCTCAATAGACTAGATATGATACCCACTTATCATAATCCACACATCAAGAAGGTTCTATAAGAAATCACCATGCATCCATAAATTCATCATGACATAACACCACAATTCACACGACCTTAACAACTCAAACTCCCAATCCTAAAGAATTTCCAAAATCCACCGATCAGTATATCCCACATGCCGTCTTGGAAAATTTAGGAATCCCAACAATGATATCATTGTTCCATGGGATAAAATAACCCCAAATTCATCTTATGTTGAGTATTACTCACCCTTTTGTTCCTAAGGCAATGTATTATCCACAAGCCACCCATAATGGTGTATAACTATCCCCCATCATCAAATAAATGCATATCTGAGCAGATGTATACCCTAGAGATACCCTTTTAAATAGCCAAATAATATCATTAAGTGTTTAATCCCAATAATAATAGGATCACAAGACTAATATAACATTTTATCAGGCCTCATCAGCATATAATATTCACCACTTATGTAAAGAACCAACCATGATTTTATTTTATAATATAAATAAGGCACCCCTTAATTTCCTATACCATATAATTGATTACAACTTTTATACATAAATACTTAATAATAATAATAATAATAAAAACACGCCTTCAATCTCAAAAGGTATCCACATTCTTGTGATAGCTTCTATTCTTTTTGGGGATACCCTTGTAATTCATAACTTATCACATTTCATAATAGTCAAATTCCCTTCTACACAACTAAACCACTCAAATCACCAACATCGTGAGTCATATCTAACTGAAAATAAGCTCTATCACATAATATATAGACCATAAATATGTAGGTCACTACTCATTAAGAAACCCCGATTATTCTATCTCATATACCATATGGAATCCCGCATGCTAATACACCCATATAAGGGTTCTAATACCCATAGGATATCCCTATACCTAGGTAAAATACCCACTATAGTGTACTAATACTCACTGGGAATCCATATAGAAAACTACCATCCTTAAGTATTAATATCATATCCAAGTACGTATCAATGAAATCATCTTGCAGTGATTAATATCAAGGAAATGTAACCATTGATTTTGGTTTAGTAGGATGCCACCAATAACTTATTAGTGAAAAAACTGAATAAGTTATTATCTATGCTTTAAATAACCATAATACCTTTTTTAAGAACCATTTACAATAATATAAAATCATACACATGTTATGTAAACATACTTACTAAAATGATGCTTGAATGAAAAAATCTTACCACCTCAGGCCAAGAGAAAAATCATAAAATATCTAAGAACATCATTCTTGAAAAAAACCAATTCAACTGGTACATCAAAAATAATAAAAAGTAGTGAAAATAACTAGAAACTAGGGTTTTAAGTCATGCATGTTCTTACTAGAAAAAAACGTAGAATACATCCTATGTTTTGAAGAACCCTATATCCATCTACCATATCCAACATGGAAATACAAAGAAAATATATTTGATAGTGATTTGTAATGTCTATGTCTTAATCACCAATCACTAGCCTGAGCCGAGTTCACCACATATCCTCAAGCACACCTATCCATATGATAAAGGGTGTTGACTAACAATGAGGGTTTGGTGAATCATGTGGAGAAACCACACCCTCTAATATTATTATAAAAATAATAAGTAAATAACTAAACATCAATAGAATAGATTAAAAATAGATTATATCAATGGTTTTATAATAGATATTATACAATAACAATATCATAGTAATACTATAAAAAATGTAACTATTTTCCTCACTATGTTAAATACCCTAAGAGGAGGTGAATCCGGGTATCTCAATTTTTTTTTCTATTTGATCATGTTTTATCATTAAAAAAACCCTCTTCTCTATTCTTCTCACAATTATATAAAAACTGAAATAAAATCATGTAATATAAACATAAATTTTACTTGGTTAACCATAACTGGGATAATCCAAGGAGTATACAAAGGTAATGTTACAATGTACTAGAATCACTAATGTGTACTACTGTTACACTATTTATAGTAGACTCGTTGTTCGTCATAGTTTACAACCAATCACTTGTTGAAAGCTCACTACTCTCTTTGATGATGTGTACTCACTATTCCTTCTATAGATACCCTTTGATGATTTGAATAACCTTTGATTACAACACACTTGGTATGTCATAAATATATCATTTAATCTAAATTATTAACCTATATTTACTATAGAAATTATGGGAAATTCCCTTGAGAATCACACAACTTTACTATTTCACACAACAACATACTTTAAAAAAACTCCACACTTTTATGAAACTCCTCACTTTCAAGAAACTCAATTCGATAACAAAAATATCCTTAGTGAAAATAATGATTGTAAAAAATAGTTTCACATAAAAAATACATCCTCATAAGACTTACATGAAAACAGATCCATGATATTTTCTCTAAGTAGTATTCTCTATTTAATGACAGACTAGAAACCTATTTATAGGCATGGAAAACCATTGGTGTAAGTCTATGAACCTGTAAAATTTAATGCCTTTGTTTGTTAGTTTTTCATGCAACTCTATTATCACCCTATGTTTTCATAAATCTACTTTTATGAGGGTCATAATTTCACAACTACACTTACATGATTCCATATAACTTGTGTGAAAATCATTCCCTTATCAATTTTTCTTATGGAATATTCATGTTTCCATGTTTTCAGAACTCCGCAGTTATGAGAATATAATTAATTATATCTAAATATTAATATAAATTTTTGAAAAAAATCAAGATATTCCATAAACCCTTCATCATAAAAGTTTTAAATTATCCACGGTCCTAGAACTTTTTCAATAGATTTTTTCAACAAACACATTTGAAAATTGTAAACTAAATTTTTAAACAAACACAAAAAACAAAAAACTTTGAATTAACATCTTTAGGTATTTTTCTCAATAATATTACCCTTTTCTTTTATTAAAAATTATAAAGATCCATTCATTTTACACATATTTTCATGTGATTGTTAACACAAACGTCCATTAATTACAACCCAAAGATCATGATTACTAGCGTCTTTGGAAGAATAGCTTCACAATACATCAAATTGAGACTAAAAATATTTTATTTATTCTCCATAATGAGATATAAAATATTTTTGAGCCCCTAAACAGCATGAGATAAATCAAGGAATACATAGAAAAAATGGGTGAGATAAAAATCCCACTAATAAAATAAACATGATAAGGAAGCATAACATGCGAGTCAATGGTATAACATGATATCATAAAAGAGAAGGCGCATGAGTAATCACATAAAAGCGTAACATAAATAAAATGATATGAAAAGATAATGGTAACATAGAAAAGGTGGAAAAAACATAAAAAATGACATAAACACATGTCAATGATAACTTCCTAGACAATATCACATGGTAGATAGAGTCCTATAATTGATTATATTTACTCCCTATTACCATATATGTCTTCTTATGAGACTAAAGCTTTACCCAGTGCATTAGTGCGCTATCTGAGTGTACCCATCATAAAATGTTCATGATATATGTGTTACACATATAGGAATCAATCATAATACATAACATAAGAATTAACCATATAAATAAAATGGGTTTCATAATCTTGATTCATATCATAATCAAAATAAATTTCATATTGAATAAAATTGAGAAATGATCACAAGGAATGTATTAACCCATAAAACGAAGGAAGAATAATCTAGGTATATATGTGAGATACATATATAAAATATTTATAAGTATTCTATAACATTAAATAGAGAGATAAAGTGAGTTAGTGTGAAAATTCTCATAACATGAAGGAATGGATGGTTTAGAGAGATCCCTTACCTAGAGACCGATTCATCACGTGTGTTATTTAATTTCCTGAATAATAAATACATGTTAATTATTTACTTTATTAAGAAATTTTTAACTTTTATTACTCATTTTATTTTATTTATTATAATTTTATATTCAATTACTACACTGATTAATTTCATGATGGATGTTTTAACAATAAATGACTCATATGTCCAAAATCACTTTGGTTAGATGACTAAGGTCAAAGAGATTATTATTTATCATATAAATAATGGTAATCTTGAAATAATTATCATTTTTTACATAAATTATACTATAAAAACCAATTATTAATTTTTTTTATGAAAAATGAACTACATTACAATCATAGAGATGGTAGGCCATATGTATGCATGAGTATTGTTTCAATTTTTTGACGATCATGATGGAAAGAAAGTAAGTGTAATTTCATATTTACATTATGATAATTATATAATAAATAGAATATTATTTATTTAAATATCCTTACATATATCATCAATGTTATTCAGTAATAAAAAAACTAATCACACCACTTTGTGAGGCGATAGTTCGCCGTACATACGAATGGCGTTATCATTTTCAATGGATGGTAAAATAAGAAATTATATGATATTTTAATTTTAAATAATGGTTAATATGTCATTATTATAATATATAAACATTAATTTAACTTTTATTACCTTCCATTTAAAGTGTAGGTGAAAAAAGAATCACATTGCTTCGCGATGCGGAAATCCACCGCACACACGTGTGGTGTTATCATATTACCTAAGGAAGGGAATGTAAGAAGGATTATGTGATATTATAATTAAATAAGAATAATTATATCATAAATATCACATATAAACATAAAATACAACATCATATACATACATGAGGATTTTTTATGGAAAAAGAAATACATCGATTCACAGGGTGGTAGTTCGTTGTACACACGATCAACCGTTTCATTTCCCATTTGAGGGAGGAGGAGATGATTTTATGTCATGAACTTAAAATAAAAAAAATATAAGTATATTAAATATAATGAGGTTATTATATCAGAATATTTTGATAATATTTTAAGGAGGTGGAAGAATAAATAAAATAAAATGTCAGTTAAGAACTTTACCTCTTCTACGAAGCACCTATTTAGGATTATACCAAAATCCATCCTAGATTTATTTTTAAAAAAAAAAGGCTTATAGGATGATGTTATGGAATTAGGGATGTTATTTGGTCAGGTCTTGGCAGAAACAATGGGTTTTGGACGTGTGTAAATTAGAGGAGAGGGGGCATCCTTTTATAAGTGGGGGAGAGGACACATTTGGAATTTTTGATAAGAAATAATTACCACCACGTTTTTCACAAGAAACAAGCCTAAAAAATGGACCATTTTGGAAATTTAGAAGATATAAGGTCTAAATATGACCATATAATAGGAATTATTTATTTTTTTGGTCATTTTTAACCCTTATATGTTTAGTTTAACTCCCTCTGGTTAACCCATTTTTACCTTAATCGCGATAATAAAATTTTAATATTTTAACTATTAATTATGGTAACAAATTAAGTTGAACTTATTAGATAATATAAAATATTATGATTATAAATATGGAATCAGTTTTTTCAAATTTAACTAAAAAAATTGGCATAATTTAATTTAAAATTAAACCCACATATGTGTCAAAAACAGTTTTTCAAGAAATGCATTTTTCCAACATAAGATGATATTATAGTAAATATAAGATAAGTAATAATAAATAAATTAATTTAAATTAATATTTATCTATATATAAAATATATAAATTTCATTTAAATTATTCCTCATTAGGTTTTATTTTAATCAATTAAAATGGAGAAACATTATGCACTTTAAAATAGTTTTTAGAAAAATGTGTTTTAATCCTAAGAATAAGCTTATACTAAATTACAGTATAAATATGATTTAAATTTAATTAATTGGATTTAATATAACTAAATAATTATTTTTTTATTTTAAATCAAATTCTAAGAATAATGAGACTTAATTTATTAAAAATAAATGGTAATTTTTTAAAAATCTGTATTTTTCACTATTCAATGAAAAATTAATATTTTCTTAAAAATCCCAAAATTTCACCCTATGTCGATATAAATATTATGATTTTAAAAATTAATTTAATTTTATCAAATAAATTTTCTAAAACTTGAAAAAAATAATAGAAATTAGTAAAAATAATTTTTGAAGAAAATATATTTTTGATAAATGACATGACTTTGCTTAAAATTTAGTGATCAGTTAATAAGAATTAATAAATAAATTTATATTGAGTAGTTAATTTATATAGATTTCATAAATTAGTTAATACTATTAATACCCATCAATTTAATGGTTAGGTTACAATGGTGTTATTTAAATAATAATATTTCATGGTTCATTTAGGCTTAGTATCGTGTGTCGTATACACTATTAAATATAATTTTATTATTTCAAAATATCATGCTGTTAAATTATACCCCCATAAATAAATTTTATTCTCATAATTGAAAGTTTTTCTCTGTAATAAAGTGTTTAAAATTTTTTTTTTTTTGGACAATTCAAATTATAAAAAAGGTTAATAAAACATCCTCATATAAATAGGGAAATGGAAATAAAAAGGTCATCACATAACCAGGTTTTCACATAGGATAAAATTGGGGAAAAGTAATGATATGGACATAAAAGAAAAGTGTAAATAATTATGGAGAGTGATAGAGATCATTGACCATAATAAAGTGAATGATTATGATAAATTATAAAACCACAATACCATAAATCTGTGATGAATTAAAAGACTATTGATTCATTATATATAAAGGTAATAGGATAATTGTTTTGTTTCAAGATCCTTTAACTAGAGTTGAGGGATATGTTTACCATCTATACTAATAACATAAGTAAATATACTTACTTGAAAAGTATAATTTCATCCATTAATAATTTCTACCACAATCTCATCTTTTCCACAAATAATGAGAAGTCAAGATGTATTTTTCTTGACTGAAGCACTAAAATAATCTTTTAATAGATAAATAATCCCTAAAAGAATAAAATTATATTCCAATTTTATTTTATAAAACTAAAATGGTTAGAACATGTTTTCACATACAATACATTAATCTATAATACCATAATAATAACTCCCAAAGTTCAACTTAATTCATTCTATAAGTTTATATCCTTAAAAGCCTTCAACTTACCTCTCCGAAAAAGATAATACCATTCTTCCAAAAAAATAATTTACATTAAACCTAAAGGTTATATATACTTTAACCCAATAAAATTTCTCCTAAAACATCATTAATCACCTCAAAAAATTTAATCAAAATTAATATTTGTCTTTCAAATCATATAAATAAAACAATTTGATACTAACCAATACATTGCACAAGACAATGGTAGGAATTTTACCCTTACCACCATTCAGTTGTGGGTTTAAGCCCGACATACTTTCTGGATGTGATGAGTTGTCACCCAAAATTTGACATGTCCATTTTTTATAAAACTATATTAATATAATTCATATATAATTCCAAAAAATATGACGAACATCCTCAAATTAACATTAATTATCAAATAAATTTTTATCCACTAAGGTTTTCTATAAATATTATTATTTTCCAAAAAATATCATCTTAACATTAAATCACATTTCTTAGTCATTATTACTATTCAACATATTCTTGAAAATTTTTAAAGAAAAACTACTACAAAACTATCCTTATAAGTTTCATAATTATTATAACCAAAATACTATTGATAAAAATACTTCTACATAATAATTTTAGGATCCCCATACACAAATAATTCACTTCATTTATTAGTATAACATAGTTAATTCCTTTTTCTAGGGGATAACCCTTATTTTATGGCATTGACTCGGATAATACCAAAGATACCCACAAATTATACATTGAAAATAATACATCAAATTCCTTGGAAATTCATTGATCTATAACCCTTATTTCCATATAGAAAACATCTTACCCTCTATTTTAGATATTCTTTTAGATGATTCTTCCCACATTCTTGACATTTAGGAGGATAAATCTTCTTTTCTTTCCCATATTTAATAGTTTAAATTCAATGAAACGCCATCATTCTCTTCTTTTATGTGTTTTGGAAATTATTATATGTTCCAGTTGTTGATCATAATTTCAGATAGATTATTTATAACGATCATGATAAATATAAATACCATTACCATTAGGTTTTCCATCTCCTCAGGGAAATCATTACATTTACCATCACATTGGTTTTCAGAATTATTTCTTCTATTTCCCAACATTAATTAAAAAGATTAAGAGAAATAATATGAGAATTCATTAACATACCAAATGGAAACTTAAAAACCTATAAGGAATAACTTATAAGTGATAAGTTTATCCTAACTTATGGGCCACTAGGTTTCAATATAAGTTATCCATGGTAATTATTTCTATTAGATTTTTTAAACTAATTTTTTTTTCAAGTCATTAATAATGGTTCATAAAGAGTTTGAATTTAAAAATCATATAACCAAAGAGTATCGAACTAGGAGAACAGTAAAGCCCAATATTGTTTGCTAGGTAAAAATTGATTCAATCCCGACACACCTTTGTCAGAGTTATTACCCCTATGTATATCTATTCCTGAACTACATCCACTTATAGTATCTATATAGGGATGTAGTTTCTCAGTAACCACCTAATATATACTTTTAACAAGATTCTGATAAATTTCTCTATACTTAGTATTATCTGTATACTTATCCCCAGGGTTATTAATAATTTTCTTCTCATCCTAGTTTCCAAAGGTTATCTAAACCTTTTCTCAAATACAAAATATAAAGTCCCATGCCTTTTACACATATTTTTACATTATTTTTAATATAAAAATCCATTAATCACAACCCAAATACTGTGAACCCAAGTGTATTTGGAATACTAGGTTAAAATAAGGGTGATATAGAAAATGGGTGAGCTAAAAAAAGGGTGAGCTAAAAATATCAACAAGGAAATAAACATGATAAAGAAGCAAAACATGTGTGTCAAAGGTATAACATGATATCATAATAGAGAAGGAACATGAGTAATCACAAGGAATCATAACATAAATAACATGGTATGAGAATATCATGGTAACATAGTAAATGAGGAAGCAACATATAACATGACATAAAAACGAGTCAAGGCTAATTTCCTATACAATATCACATGGTGGACAAAGTACCATAATGGATTAGGTTTATCGCACAATAAAATAAATGATGCCTAATGAGACTAAATATTTAGCCATTTAATTAGATAAATATCTAGTAGAACTCATCATAACATTTTCATGATCTATGTGTGCCACAAAAAGGAATAAATCATAGTTCATAACACAATAATTTCCCATAGAAATAAAATGTGTTGAATAAAATTTGAGAAATGATCATAAGGAAATTACTAACACATAAAAGGAAGGGACAATAATATAGGTATATATGTGAGATATATATATACATAATATAGAATCATTACATAACATTAAAGATAGATATAAACTTAATTATAGAGAAAAAGTTCCTAACTTAGAGGAAAGGGTGGTTTAGAGATATCCCTTACCCTGAGCCAGATTCATCACCTGTGTTATTTATATTCATGAATAATAAATTTATGTTAATTATTTACTTGATTAAGAAATTTTAGGGTTTAATATTACTTTTATTTTATTTATTATCATATTATATGCAATTACTTAACTGATTAATTTCACTATGGATGTTTTAACCGTAAACTGATCATATGTCCAAAATCACCTTGGTAATTTGACTAAGGTCAAATAGATTATTATTTAATCATATAAATAATGTTAATAATCAAATAATTATAATTTTTATACATAAATTATCATTTCAAAACCAACCATAAAATACAGTTATGAAAAATTAACTACGTTACAATTAGGGAGATGATAAACTATATGTACGCATGTGAAACATTTCCATTTTTTTGATAAAATTGATGAAAATTAAGTAAGTATTATTTTAAATTAATTGTAAGATAATTATATCATAAATATAATATTATTAATTTAAATACATTTACATATATCATCCATGTGATGTGGTAATAAAAAACGAATCACATCACTTCGTGAGGTGGCAACCCACCAGACACATGAATGATATTATCATTTTCAATAGATGGTAAAGTAAGAAAGTATATGATACATTAAATTTAAATAGTGTTTAATATTTCGTTATTATTATATATAATCAATAAATTAATCCTTATTACCTTCCATGCAAAGCATAGGTGAAAAATGAATCACATCGCTTATTGAGGCAGTAGTCTACCATACACACGAGCATTGTTATCAAACCTCACAAGGAATGAAAAGTAAGAATGTGTATGTGGTATTATAATTAAAAAAGTATAATTATATCATAAATATAATATATAAGTATTAAATACATTATTATATCAATTCCTGAGAAGCGGTGATGGAAAATGAATCACGTCAGTTCGCGAGGCGGTAGTTCGCCGTACACACAATCAATTGTTTTGTTTCCCATTTGAGGGAGTAGGAGATGGTTTTAGGTAATTTAATTAAAATAAAAAAATCTTAGTATATGGAATATAATTATGTTATTATATATTTAGAGACCCAAAGCTTTACGTACATAAACATTACAATACTTTTGCGGAATATCTAATACATAACAAAAACAGACACCAAAGGACCGTAATAGTTTAGTGTCTTTGGAAACTCGGAACATAATCTTCTTATCATGGTGAAAGATCTTCAACATCTCCCATAAAGATCTTCCCATTTTGTTTTCTTATCTAAAACCTTTCTTTATATCTTGGGGAAAATAAAACATATAAAGGGTGAACTCAAATGCTCAGTAAGGGTAAGCATGGATAAAATAAAACAAACCATATACATTTTAACTTAAAAACATGAACATAATGATTAAACATAAAAATATTGAGGAATGACATAAAACATGGTAGTAAATAAGGTATAGATCAAAATGGAACATCAATCATGATAAAATGGAATGGGAATAAAACATGTAATTGTGGCAACCATTAAGCACATTTTATGATTTCCATAGTAGCCAAGACATTGCTGCCATGACCATATTAGTGGACAAAGTCCCTTTCTGAATCGAGTTCACTCCTCATTTCAGTCCTGTATCAATGAACCAGATTAACTTACCATTCCAGCCATGTCTATCTCATGAGATATAAATCTTTACCCAATGCATTGGAGGGAGCTATAGGTCCCACCCATCTCATAATGAAATCATTTTTACTTCTGCCACAACATGAACATAAATCATTCATCATTACCCAAAGTATAAAATGGGTTTCATAAACATCATCCCATCATAACATAATCCATACAAAAAAATGGATATCATTTCATCATAAGAAAATTGAAACCATGTAAATCATATATATATTATACTTGAAACGTAAACATATGAAATAATGTCATCTTATATGGAAAATGGTTTTGATAAAACACTTGAAAATAATTATTGAGGAAAATATCCTTTCTTTTTAAAAATCATTTTATTTTCACAAAATGCCTCACAATTTTAAAATAAAAGGTTTTTATTGAAAATAACCATGAAATCTTTTGGAGTAATCTTCATTAAAATAAGGCTTTATGAAACCGTAAAAATCCGTTCATGTCGTATCAGTAAAAAAACATTCTTCTCGTACTTTTTACGGAAAAGTCAAAATGTACCTCGTATGGTAAACAAAAGAAAGATTCCTTACATACCATGTAGTAAAAGTAAAAAATGGGTAAAAATAACTTTAATCACACATTATTCCATTTTTAGAAAAGAGGGACATTGATGATAAATATAACCCCAGTAAATACTTACGAAAAAACAATCTTGGATAAAAACGAGATTGGGAAAAGTAATCCCTTACCTTATGTCTGATATGCTTCGTATGCATCCAAAAATCCTGTATAATGATTTACATAATGTCATTGACTTATTAAATAATCATATTCATTGTTATGATATCATATATGGTTTACTTATGACTTTATATTACCCGTTCATTTTTAAATTTGATGTAAAAGCAACGATTTGGGTAAAAAATTTTCATTTATTGTACATGTTTCGACTTGTTGTTCTTGATATTATTACTTATATACTGATTTAATTAATTCCAGAATGAAAAACAAGATTTATATATAATATATATTCATCATATACATATATATATGGTAGATCAATAAATGGATTGAAATACACCGTTTATGGAGAAGGTAGGTCGTACGTACGCATGAACGCTGTTTTCGTTTCCTTATTGAATTGAATGGAATTAAGTAGATGAAAAATATATATATATACATAAATCAATTATAATTATTATTTAATATATTTCATTATTATTCATTATATATACTTTATAATCATTCATGAATTGTTAACATAGAAAATGAATCTTATCGCGTCGTGGAAACGGTAATCCGTACGTACGCACGAGCAATGATATCTTTCACATATTTATTTAATGGAATTGGAGTGAATGAAATAATATCTTAGAATCAATATGATGTTATAATAATCATATTTAGTTATTCTTTACACCATTATACCCATCCAAGTAAGGTGGTGGTGGAAAAACAGATTACACCACGGCGTGGAGACGGTATTCCGTACGTACGCCCGCGCGATGATTTTGTTTTCCTTAGAGAGGATAGAAGGTGAGATAGGGTTGTTTCATATTTATAATAAAATATCAGTATATGAGGTATACTGATTTTATTACTTCATAATGAAACCACTAAATAAGAGTAAGTATAAGAATAAAAAAACATGAATGAATCGGTAGAAGGTATTACCTCTTTCTCGAAGTGCCTCCTTTGAAGTTTCTATTAGGGCACTAGAGTTGGTATTTTGAGAAGACCAGTACCTCTATAAGGTTTCTAAGGAAGTGGGGAAGTGAAATGGGCTGAGTCTGGCCGAGCTTCAAGGCTCAAAGTTGTGTAAAGATGAGAGGGAGGAGGTGTCCTTTTATAAGGGAGGAGAGGGGCACCTTTGGAATCCTCAAAAATATTAGTTTAATATAAATTCAAACCCCACATAAAAACATCCAAAAATGACTCAATTAAAATATTAGATGTGATAGAGTTGTAATATCATAAACCAATAAAATTTATACATGTTTTGATATTATTTTAAACCTTATCATTTGGATTTATCCTTATTTAATCTATTTATTTTTATTTGTGGTAATAAAATTCTAAATTTTAAATGGTTATAAATAATCACTTATGTGTTGTTAGTTTTCTATAATGGGATACTTTATGACATTTTAGACTATATAAATTTCAATTTATAATTTTTAAATATTTTTGTGATTTTTAAACAATTTAATAATATGTTATTTTTATAAAATAACAATAGTGTCAATTTTGACACTATTAATTTATTTGAATTTAAATAAAATCCACACAGAGGATATATTCAAAATAAAAAATTTAATAGGTTCCTAAAATGTCATATTAATCTATAAAATTAGTGTATCATATTAAATAGTTCATATAATATTTATTTTACTATTTGAAATACCATTTATTTGATACTTTTCTTAATAAAATAATTTCTACAACATTTTTGTATAATTATTAAATATACTTATTTGTTGCATAAAAATTAAAACTAAAATACTAGGATGAATATAAATCTTATATATTTAATAATAATACTTTTAGTCGGATTTATATTCTAAAACACCCAACTTTTAAAATGTTATATTTATTAAATCATGAAGGTGAAAACTTTGACATCATTTAAAATAAAATAATATAAGTGTCATAATCACTTTTATAAGACTCCAAACAGTCATATATTAGGTCATTGTATGCTTATGGTGTATATATACACTACTAATAAGTTTTGGTCGGGTTTGTGATCCTTTTAATGGGTATTATTCCTTCAATAAAAACTATATTACTTATTTTTCACTAAATAAATAATTTATGCATCATTAATGTATAAGCTATTAAGGTAATTAAATATCTCTTAAAAATTATAAATAAATTACCATGATAAAGAAAAACATTTTATCTTTAAAATGAGTATTTATAACCGAATTTATATTCTGTATAAAATTATATTAAAAATACTTTAATTATTAAAGTTGAGTGAGACATATTTCACTTTTCTTTAAATAAAATAAACTAAAGGTCTTAATCACCTCCAAGTGGGTTCCAATGGATTCCATTTAGACCCAAATATGACTTAGGACAAAATATAAGCATCCAATTATATTAAGAAAAGTTTTAGGGTAATTTTATATTATTATATTTACCCTTAATTACCCGATTTACCTTTTACTATGGTAAATAAAATTTACCGTAGTTATTATTCATAACGCCCAAAAATAAAAAGTAGCCAATTAACATAATTTGGACCCACTGATTCCAAATATGGAATCCATTTTTCTAAATTCAATACACAAAAGATGCATAAAATAATTTAAAATTAATCTCGTTGTTAAGAAAACATGTTTTAAAAGTTAAAACATTGCAAAAAGATTGTAATGATTTTACCCATGAATTCAATGTAAAATCAATACTAATGAAATACATTATATTAAATGGTAAAAATATATTCTATTTATACTTTAAAACCATTCAATATTATAATTTAACCATATAAATTATTATGATGAAAAAATTTGTTTTTAATTAAAATATAGCGTGTATTTACTATTCATTAAAATATGAAAGTTATCAGAAAAATATCAAAACTTTATCAAATGTAAATTTTTATATCTAGATTCAAAAGAAGAAGTTCATTTTTTAAAATTTAACTTATAAACTTCTCAAAAATTATATTTAAAATGGGTGCGCCGTAAAAAGGTGGCAAAAATGCATTTTTTGAAAAATACTTCACTACTAGAATTCTGGGATTTTGAGCCCCTTTACCTATAAAGACTGCCACTGGCGGTCGCTATATGTAACAAATAGCGACCTCCACTGGCGGTTGCTAGGTTTCCCCAAAAATAAAAAACGGGGCTTCGGCGCCCCCCCCCCCCCCCTCGAACCCTCCTCTACCCAGCCTCGCCGCGCGCACCCTCCCTCGCCGTCGTCCCCCGTCGCCCTTTCGGCCTCCGCCGGCCGCCCTCCGCCCTTGTAAAGACCCGTAAATTTCAAGGAAATTTTTTTCTTAATTTTCCTTGGAATTTTACAAGGACGCAGCTTCTGACGGCACCTGATTCCGAGGCCCGGTGTGCCCGGAATCACTTTCCGAAGTTTGGCTCAGGTACTTTCAGTGAACGGATGAGCGGGTTTTTCTAAATTTTGAACCGGTGCCCGGAATCGAATTATGAGGGCACCGATGGAATCACATCGCCTATATTTTCTATGAAACGCCTCTTTCGGAGTTGCGTTTTCTCGGTTGTAATTTTTAATTTTTGGCTTTTAAGTTATGAAATAAAATTAAGTTGTGCGACAATTTTATTTTTATTTCACTTAAAGCAGCTTAAAAACCACTTTAAGCTGTTATGTTCAGTTGAATCGGATAGGGTGCAATCCAAAATATCCTACCCACTTGTTAGGATATTTGTGGGGTGGGGCCCGCACGAGCCCCACCGTTTCTTTCCGCTAAGTAACGCACCCGTGAAAACCCGTCATTATGAAAGTCAAATGACGCGTTTTATTAAATTCTTAACGCACCATTTAATTGGGCGGTTTTATTCGTTAAATTAATTCTAAGAATTAATGGGTCGTTACTTACCTCTTTTTTGTTTGTTGGCATGTTAATAAAATAAGACCAACGCTTTTTCTCCTTAAGTGTTGTTCGTTGAGAGGATTTGACAAACCTCAAGTTCTTGATCCTTCGTCGCGAAGAACGTGAAGAACGCGAAGAACACGAAGAACGCCGGCCTTTGACGAAGGGCGACGAAGAACGCCAAGCCCTCGGAGATCGACGACGCAACGCCAAGTTCCGCGACGCCGATAGTTCTTCTTCTGCGACGTTCTTCCGCGACAATCCAACCCCGCGACAACCTTTGATCGACAACGACAAGGTAGGGTGTTGTGCTTCTTTTAAATCTATTTGTGGGTTATAACAACATCACATATTTAATTATTATTAATTAAATCTGTTGTTTCTTGATCCTCGGAGATCGTCAACGCGACACCCTTCTGCGACGATGCGACGCCCTTCCGCGACGTGACGCTCCACTTGTTCCGCGGCAGTCAATTCTGTGAAGAACGCGCGTGCGACGACTTGACTGAGGTAGGGATTTTATTTGAATGTTTTATATTCCCGTGATCGTTTCTTTTAAAATAAAGAACCCGGTTTCATAAAGAAAAATTTTAATTTATTAAAATTGTTATTTGATATGTTGAATTTTCTTCCTGGTTGTTATCACCTAACGCGGAGGGTGCGGGCCGAACGAACACGGCCTGACAATGCTCAGCAGTTCTTCGTTGTTGTGCGGATTTGGCGGGCGATGACAAAACATGCCGCAGAGGCGATTTAATGATCCTGCAGTGAAGAACGGAACCCGGGAGGAACAACGGCGCAGACAGGAAGGAAATCGGACCTCCGGAGCAACTCCGGTGGCCCGCAGAAGCTTCCTCCGGTGTGCCGCTGGGAAAACCCCGCCACGGCGGCGAGGCGGTTCCACAGCTACGCGGAACCCTGGTTCCGGGACACGGCGGCCCGTCTGCGTCCGAGTGATCTAGGGCGGCCCCCAGCGGGGGCCGCGGTGCTGTCACGCGGGGGCAGCGAGCCCCCCGCGCTGCTCGGCCGCTCGGCTGAGCCGAGCCGGGCCGTGCCCTGGCCTGGCAGGACCGAGTCCAGCCTGGTCGGACCGGGTCGGGTCGACCCGGTTCGGGTCGGCCCGGGCCCAGACCCCCGTCTTCGGACCGTTTTACGTCTTTTGCCCGTAACTTGAGCTACGAGACTCCGAACGACGCGCTGCCAGCGGCGATGCAATCCTTGGACCGAGACGGTTGTTTCTGTATATCGCACTCAAGGTTTCGAAAAACTTTGGGTTCGGCCGGGTTGGTTCGTACACGAAACTAACCGGGCCCTCGGAGCGGAAATGCTCATATCTTGAGCTCCGGATGTCCGATTGACGTGCCGTCGACTTTGTTGGAATCCTCTAAGTGAGATGAATATTTTGGCTCACTCCGCCCGAGGTTTGGACGTAGGTGGAGTTCGGTCGGGTTGGTTTTGCCTTAAAAACCAACCGGGCCCCTGAGACGAAAAAGCCAATAACTCTCAGACCGGGCGTCCGATCGACGCACCGTCTGTCACGTTGAGTTCTGTTGACAATACGGAACTTTTTGATACATCAACTCCGGACTATGTGTCAGTTGATGTATTAGCCTTTCGGCTCATGGAGCGGACCCTCCCAAACGAGCTTGCTGTGTGTGGGAACCCTAGAGCTGGCTGCAACTACTGCTGTGACAACGACGACTGTACAGAGATCCTCAGTGGATTCGACTGCGACGATGATGAAAAACGGTACGGGAATCCTCCATGTTTTCGGCGGTGATCACTACGGTACATCTTGGGATACATCAACTCCGAACTATATGTCAGTTGATGCATCGAACTCTTAGCTGGTGGAGTGGACCCTCCCGGAACGAGCATGCTGTGTGCGGAAACCCTAGAGACGGTTGAGACTTGACGACTGCTGATCGAATGACTTGGTGTGTTACGGATAACCCGGCAGAGGTGCGCTTGGTTGTAGCGGCACAGGGAAGCGCTTGGTTGTAGCGGCAGACCCACGACAGAGGTGCGCTTGGTTGTAGCGGCACAGGGGAGCGCTTGGTTGTAACGGCAGACCCACGACAGAGGCACGCTTGGTTGTATCGTCACAGGGGAGCGCTTGGTTGTAGCGGCAGACCCACGACAGAGGTGCGCTTGGTTGTAGTGGCACAAGGGAGCGCTTGGTTGTAGCGACAGACCCACGACAGAGGTGCGCTTGGTTGTAGCGGCACTGGGGAGTGCTTGGTTGTAGCGGCAGACCCACAACAGAGGTGTGCTTGGCTGTAGCGGCATAGGGGAGCACTTGGTTGTAGCGGCAGACCCACGACGGAGGAGCACATGGTTGTAGCGGCACGGGGGAGCGCTTGGTTGTAGTAGCAGGCCCACAGTACCCGATAGGTGGAGAACTACAACAGTCCAAGGTAAGAGGGAAGCGCTTGGTTGTAGCAGCATAACCACTGTACTTGATGGAGAATGAGTTTCCCAATAGCTTTGGGTTCAACTTCCTGATCAGTCCTGTGTAGGTCATTGCGGGGGTTAGTACCTACCGATCCTTTGTGGGTCCGACGGCTTAGATGAATCAGTGGCTACATCTGATCATCCCTATTGTCATTTGAAGAAGTATACCTGTGTGAGCTGAATCCTGTTTTGCTTTCCTTTGTGGATTGTGTTGTGCTATCCTCTGTGGATTTACGTTTTTCTTTTCTGTGTGGATTGGGTTGTGCTTGGGCTTGGATGTTGGAGCCAGATGGAAATTTATGACTTAGGTATATGTATGGGCATATACCCAAGCATTGTCGGATGTTACTTCGTGATTTTATCTTTCCTTTGTGGTTTATCCTTTGTGGATTCTGGGAGACCTTCGGGGGTCTCGGGGTCCCTACTGAGTATCTTATACTCACCCCTGCACGAGCTATGCCCGCACTACGTTGTGTTGGTTGCAGACAACGGACAGCGCTGATCGTGGTGGAGGCTTGCAGAGCATAACGGTACCGGGAGGTGGACCACAGGGTGGGGTGTACTCGGAGCGGACGGCTGGACCGAGGAGCTGTGGAGGCTATTTGTTCTCACCCTTCATGTGGGACTTCCAGCGGACGGCTCGACGTGGCGGCTTTTCTTTTGAGTTGCTGTTTTTCCCCTTTTCAGTGTACTTTACAGTTGGGCTTGTATTTCCGGCCCCTTTTACTTTCATCACAGCTTGTTACAGTTTATAGTTAGTGTTTACTTTTCCGCTTGCTTACTCTATGGTGCTTGTTTACTTTTCAAAGGAAATGCCTTCCCTTTTTCCAGGATTTACGTCTTGGTGCTAGTCGCCAGCCCCTGGCCTATGGGAGGCGGGCTTGGGGTAGTCACGGCATGGGCCCCGAGGACGGGTCATGACAAATTGGTATCAGAGGAGTTCGGTTCTACCGCAGACTCTGATCTTTCTTCTATGTGAAGCAATAGTGTTTAGCGTATTGGGTGTGGTTATCAGTCTAGGGAGTCTAGTGTTGGTGCGGCGGCCGACGTATCCGTACACCGGGACCCTGACTTCTGATTTCCGACTTAATGCACGAAAACATTGATTGCATGTGTGTTTCATGTTTTCTGTGTGATTACTTTGTGTCAGCTCACCAAGTACACTGTTCTGACCGTGGCGCACCTGTTTCTTTTCAGGATGGCCCCACGACGGCAGCCAGCTAGGGTTCCGAGCGTTGTGCGTGGCGAGAGCCCACCGAGCGACGAGGACTCGGTATAGGTCCCTTTGACAGCTGAGGCACCGGCGGTACCTATACCCACCGAGCCACCGATGCTACCAGCCCCAGCCGCTGACAATGCACGTCGCCTTAGTGCACTGCATGAGTTCCAGCGCCAGTGACCGCCCAGGTTCCATGGGGAGACGGACCCTTAGGCCGCCGAGGACTGGCTGGAGGCAGTTGTATGAGTTTTCAGATTAGTGAGGACACCAGCAGACCTCATGGTGATCCTCGCAGCGAGCCTCCTGTACGCGGAAGCAGGCAGATGGTGGAGCCTGATGCTCCAGGTGCACGACGAGACATGTCTCCTCTGGACGTACTTTGAGAGCATCTTCTGCACCGAGTTCGTCCCAACCACCCTCCGAGCGGTGCGCATTCAGGAGCTACTACAGCTGCGGCAGGGCAGCATGACAGTGGCCCAGTACTCGGCGAGATTTACTGATCTCTCGCGCTACTCCACTGATATGGTACGAGACCCGTTCTTCCGGGCCCATACCTTCGAGCAGGGACTGAGTCACAAGATCAGTGCTTCGATGATCTCCCTCAACATTACGACTCAGGCAGGGGTGTTGAAGCGAGCCCTCTTAGTGGAGAGTTTCCTTGCTGAGCAGTCTCCAGCAGCAGGACCCACCACTTTCCGGCATGCGGCAGAGTCTTCTGCAGCGGGCAATAGACAGATGACGCAGGGGTCCAAGAGGACTAGACCTACAGGTGGTCAATAGCATGACTCTGGATCGTTTGTGCGAGGCACTCAGGGTGGACAACGACTTTCCATGAGAGGGTAGTGTTACTCCTGCGGCGGGATTGGTCACATGGCTCGTGACTGTCCGACCCAACATACGGATGACCAACAGATGAACGAAGGACCCCCCAGGAAGAGGCAGAGGTTCGATCAGGGCGGGCCGCAAGGAGAAGGCGGCCATGGCAGGGGAGTTGGTCGTGCAGTTGGAGGTGGACGACGCTTCGGGGTGTTGTCACCACCACCACCGGGAGGTCCACCCCGACCGTAGGGGATAGGAGGACATGGGAGAACTCAGCTTCAGGAAGCTGAGGTCTACGATCATGGAGCTCCGGAAGCAGATGGACAGCAACAGAACTAGTGGATACGTCTTTTGTACTTCTAGTTCCTTGTTGCTATGGTGTAGTGTCTTTGTATTATGAGTTGCAATACTAAAAGACGCATACCTGGGTGATGTTTTTATTCATGTCCTCTTTTGTGTTGTACTAAGAGGTTCCGGTTTAGACTGTTGACTTGACCCTCACTTGTGAGACATCTACTGGAGGAGACCCAGTTACCACACACTTATGCCGACAGTGTGACTCAACCCTTGGAGGTGAGAGTAACGGTTGGATCTCTTGGTAGTAGCATCGAGGCCTTACGACGTCATCCTTGGTATGGATTAGTACCATCCATGTCGGGATTGACTGTATTAGGCAAGGAAGTGGTTCATCCAGGGGATGAGAACAGATTTCTCTTATCGGCAAAGAAGAAATCTTAGCAGCTCTTGTGGGACCTGAGAAGGTCCAGGTCATCCAGGAGCGGATGATGACAGCTCAGAGCCGACAGAAGTCTTTTGCTGTCAGGAGGTGGAGGCCACTAGAGTTCGAGGATGGCGACCACGTCTTCTTGCGGGTCTCACCTCGACGTGGATTACAGAGATTTGGCCGAGGCGGAAAGATGTCTCCACGCTTCATTGGACCATTCCAGGTCCTCAGCAAGATTGGCGAGGTGGCTTATCGCCCGGCTCTACCACCACAGTTGCGCTAGGTGCATGACGTCTTCCACGTATCTCAGGAGAGGAGATATGTGCACGACCCAACGCAAATCTTTGACTATGGGGAGCTGGTCTTTGATGATGGGGAGACTTAGGCGGAGGTCCCAGTAGAGATCGAGGATCGACAGGAGCGGGTCCTACATGGACGATCGATTCCTCTAGTGCGCTTCAGATGGCAGCTCGAGAACCTCCAGGAGAGCACTTGGAAGCGGGAGGCTCAGATGCGTGCTCAGTACCGCCTTTGTATCCCTAAGTTTTTGGTGAAGCTTTACGGGGATGTAAATCCATGTGGTGGGAGTAATTTAAAGACACGTAAATTTCAAGGAAATTTTTTTCTTAATTTTCCTTGGAATTTTACAAGGACGCAGCTTCTGACGGAACCTGATTCCGAGGCCCGGTGTGCCCGGAATCACTTTCCGAAGTTTGGCTTGGGTACGTTCAGTGAACGGACGAGCGGGTTTTTCTAACTTTTGAACCGGTGTCCGGAATCGAATTTTGAGGGCACCGATGGAATCGCAGCGCCAGTATTTTCTTAGAAACGCCTCTTTTGGAGTTACGTTTTCTCGGTTGTGGTTTTTAATTTTTGGTTTTTAAGTTATGAAATAAAATTAAGTTGTGTGACAATTTTATTTTTATTTCACTTAAAGCCGCTTAAAGACCACTTTAAGCTGTTAAGTTCAATTGAATCGGATAGGGTACAATCCAAAATATCCTACCCACTTGGTAGGATATTTGTGGGGTGGGGCCTGCACGAGCCCCACCGTTTCTTTCCGCTAAGTAACGCACCCACGAAAACCCGTCTTTATGAAAGTCAACTGACGTGTTTTATTAAATTATTAACGCACCATTTAATTGGGCGGTTTTATTCATTGAATTAATTCTAAGAATTAATGGGTCGTTACTTACCTCTTTTTCGTTTGTTTGCATGTTAATAAAATAAGACCAACGCTTTTTCTCCTTAAGTGTTGTTCATTGAGAGGATTTGAAAAACCTCAAGTTCTTCATCCTTCTTCACGAAGAACGCGAAGAACGCGAAGAACGCGAAGAACGCGAAGAACGTCGGCCTTCGACGAAGGGCGACGAAGAACGCCAAGACCTCGGAGATCGACGACGCAACGCCAAGTTCCGCGACGCTGACGGTTCTTCTTTCGCGACGTTCTTCCGCAACAATCCTACCCTGTGACAACCTTCGATCGACAACGACAAGGTAGGGGGTTCCGCTTCCTTTAAATCTATTTGTGGGTTATAACAACATCACAGATTTAATTATTATTAATTAAATCTGTTGTTTCTTGATCCTCGGAGATCGTCGACGCGACGCCCTTCTGCGACGACGTGACGCCCTTCCGCGACGCGATGATCCACTTGTTCCGCGACGGTCAATTCTGCGAAGAACGCGCGTGCGACGACTTGACCAAGGTAGGGATTTTATTTGAATGTTTTATATTCCCGTGATTGTTTCTTTTAAAATAAAGAACCCGGTTTCATAAAGAACAATTTTAATTTATTAAAATTGTTATTTGATATGTTTAATTTTCTTCCCGGTTGTTATCACCTAACACGGAGGGTGCAGGCCGAACGAACACGGCCCGACAACCCTCCGCAGTTCTTCGTTGTTGTGCGCATTTGGCGGGCGATGACAAAACATGCCGCAGAGGCGATTTAATGATCCCGCAGTGAAGAACGAAACCCAGAAGGAACACCGGCATAGATGGGAAGGAAATCGGACCACCGAAGCAACTCCGGTGGCCCGTGGAAGCTTCTGTCGGCGCGCCACGCTGGCACGGCGGCGCCGGCGGCCGGAGGTGGCGGCCGGCAGCGACCGACCACCACGCAGCGGCGGCGCCCAGCGTGCCGCCGGGAAAACCCCACCGTGGCTGAAGCTGCGGCGGCGAGGCGGTTCCGCGGCTGTGCGGAACTACGGTTCAGGGACGCGGCGGCCCGGCCGCGTCTGGGTGATCCAGGGCGGCCCCCCGTGGGGGCCGCGGTGCTGTCACGCGGTGGCAGCGAGCCCCCCGCGCTGCTCG
This sequence comes from Viscum album, assembly GCA_963277665.1. Classification (NCBI taxonomy): domain Eukaryota; kingdom Viridiplantae; phylum Streptophyta; class Magnoliopsida; order Santalales; family Viscaceae; genus Viscum; species Viscum album. The sequence continues at coordinate 689,157,170 of OY728142.1, read as the reverse complement.
GCAGCTCGGCCGAGCCGAGCCGGGCTGCGCCCTGGCCTGGCCGGACCGGGTCGGGTCGACCTGGTTCGGCCGACCCGGGGGGGGGGGGGGGGGGGGTCGGCCCGGGTCGGCCCGGGCCCAGACCCCCGTCTTTGAACCGTTTTCGGTCTTTTGCTCGTAACTTGAGCTACGTGCCTCCGAACGACGCGACGTCAGCGGCGATGCGATCCTTGGATTGAGACGGTCGTTTTGGTATATCGCACTCAAGGTTTCAGAAAACTTTGGGTTCGGCCGGGTTGGTTCGTACACGAAACCAATCGTGCCCTCGGAGCGGAAACACTCGTATCTTGAGCTCCGGACGTCCGATTGACGTGCCGTCGACTTTTTTGGATTTCTCTAAGTGAGACGGATCTTTTGGCTCACTCCTCCCGAGGTTTGGACGCAGGTGGATTTTGGTCGGGTTGGTTTTGCCTTAAAAACCAACCGGGACCCTCGGACGAAAAAGCCAATAACTCTCAGACCGGGCGTCCGATCGACGCGCCGTCTATCACGTTGAGTTCCTGTTGACGATACGGAACTTTTGGATACATCAACTCTGGACTACATGTCAGTTGATGTATCAGCCCTTCGGCTCGTGGAGCGGACCCTCCCGAACGAGCTTGCTGTGTGTGGGAACCCTAGAGCTGGCTGCAACTGCTGCTGTGACAACGACGACTGTACACAGATCCTCAGTGGATTCGACTACGACGATGATGAAAAACGGTACGTGAATCCTTCTTGTTTTCGGCGGTGATCACTACGGTACATCTTGGGATACATCAACTCCGGACTACATGTCAGTTGATGCATCGACCTCTTAGCTCGTGGAGTGGACCCTCCCGGAATGAGCATGCTGTGTGCGGAAACCCTAGAGCCGGTTGAGACTTGATGACTGCTGATCGAACGAATCAGTGTGTTACGGATAACCCGGCAGAGGTGCGCTTGGTTGTAGCGGCACAGGGGAGCGCTTGGTTGTAGCGGCAGACCCACGACAGAGGTGCGCTTGGTTGTAGCAGCACAGGGGAGCGCTTGGTTGTAGCGGCAGACCCACGACAGAGGTGCGCTTGGTTGTAGCGGCACAGGGGAGCTCTTGGTGGTAGCGGCAGATCCACGACAGAGGTGCACTAGGTTGTACCGGCACAGGGGAGCGCTTGGTTGTAGCGGCAGACCCACGGCAGAGGTGCGCTTGGTTGTAGCGGCACTGGGGAGTGCTTGGTTGTAGCAGCAGACCCACGACAGAGGTGCGCTTGGCTGTAGCGGGACAGGGGAGTGCTTCGTTGTAGCGGCAGACCCACGATGGAGGAGCACATGGTTGTAGCAGCACGGGGGAGCGCTTGGTTGTAGCAGCAGGCCCACAGTACCGATAGGTGGAGAACTCAGCAGTCCAAGGTAAGAGGGAAGTTCTTGGTTGTAGTGGCATAACCACTGTACTTGATGGAGAAGGAGTTTCCCAATAGCTTTGGGTTCAACTTCCTGATCGGTCCTGTGTAGGTCATTGCAGGGGTTAGTACCTACCGATACTTTGTGGGTCCGACGGCTTAGATGAATCAGTGGCTACATCTGATCATTCCTACCGTCATTTGAAGAAGTATACCTTTGTGAGCTGAATCCTGTTTTTCTTTCCTTTTTGGATTGTGTTGTGCTATCCTGTGTGGATTTACATTTTTCTTTCCTGTGTGGATTGGGTTGTGCTTGGGCTCGGATGTTGGAGCCAGACGGAAATTTATGACTTAGGTATATGTATGGGCATATACCCAAGCAGTGTCGGATGTTACTTCGTGATTGTATCTTTCCTTTTTGGTTTATCCTTTGTGGATTCTGGGAGACCTTCGGGGGTCTCGGGGTCCCTACTGAGTAGCTTATACTCACCCCTGCACGGGCTATGCCTGCACTACGTTGTGTTGGTTGAAGACGACGGACAGCGCTGATCATGGTGGAGGCTTGCGGAGCAGGACGGTACCTGGAGGTGGACCACTGGGCGGGGTGTACTCGGAGTGGACGGCTGGACCGAGGAGCTATGGAGGCTATTTGTTCTCACCCTTCATGTGGGACTTTCAGAGGATGGCTCGACACGTCGACTTTTCTTTTCAGTTGCTGTTCTTCCCCTTTTCAGTGTACTTTACAGTTGGGCTTGTATTTCAGGCCCCTTTTACTTCCATCACAGCTTGTTACAGTTTATACTTAGTGTTTACTTTTCCACTTGCTTACTCTGTGGTGCTTGTTTACTTTTTAAAGGCAATGCCTTCCCTTTTTCGGGGATTTACGCCTTGGTGCTAGTCGCCAGCCCCTGGCCTATGGGAGGCGGGCTTGGGGTAGTCACGGAACGGGCCCCATGGATGGGTCGTGACAGCCCTGCCCTCCATCTCCTCCAGGCTTCCTCTTCCTATGCCCTCCTGCTCCGGTTTCCCTCCGCCTTGCAGCCACCCTCCGGCCTGTTTCTGCCCTCAGGCCTTCTGCCACCCGCCTCTGGCAGCCCTCCGGCAGCACTCCGGCCTCCCTCTGGCCTCTAGCCTCCCGCCTCCGGCCTCCAGCCCCTCCAGCCTCCTACCCCTCTACCCTCCGGCCTCCGCCCTCAGCCCTCCGCCCCCTCGACCCCCCCCCCCCCTCCGCACCCCGAACACCCCCCCCCCCCCGCACCCCGAACACCCCCCACACCCCTCTAACCCTCGTCCCCGCCGTCTTCATCCCCTCCCTCGCCGCAACACCGCCACCCATCCCCTCTTTCACCGTCCTCTCCCTTGCCGCACCGCCGCCGCCCGGTCCCCCCCCCCCCCCCCGCACGACCGCTACTCGTCCCCTCGCTGATGCCGCCTGTCCACTCTGGCTCCCCCTGCCCTTGGTCCCCTCCCTCGTTGTCCCACCCTCATTGCACCATCGCCACCTCACCGCCTCCTCTCCTCTGGCTCCCTGTCACCGCCGCCACCCATCCCCTCCCTCGCCGCACCGGCTCCGGCTCCAGCTCCCCTCCGATGCCTCTCCTCTCCCTCACAGCACCGCCTTTGGCTCCCCTCCCTTCTAGGTTTGTAGTGAAATCAGGTATGACATGAGCTTTCACTTATATTATTATTTTATAAATAGTTCACAAACAATTAATTAGTATTTATTATAAATATATTTGATATGAAAAATGAAAATGTAATAAGTCTTGTGCAAATGTTTGTTATAGGGATCTTATTATGGATAAGAGTTGGATTGATCTTCTAAATCGAACATCTAGAGAATATTTCAATGGCATTATGCAGTTTGTTGACTTCACCAGAGAATTTGAAAGTGACTATATTAATTTTCCATGTAGAAAATGTGCTAAAAGATATCAATTCACATGAGATACTGTGAGGGAGCACCTATTCATTAATGGATTTTTGAAAAATTATAAGAGTTGGACTCGTCATGGAGAAGAATGTGTGCGTTGTCAAAATACGGATGCAGTTCAGATGGATGTTGATGCAAGGATGTATGATCCAATGCATGAAATGCTTACTAAAATGGTACGTGGGTTGGATCCTGAAGGCATTGACTTCCAGAATCTTGGGAACAGTGAGATAAATCTTCACTCTGGTGCAGATCGTGATTCGAGGAGGTTTTATGAAGAAATTGATGATACAAAAACAGAATTATATCATGGATGCACTTCTTATAATAAATTTTCATTTATTGTGGAGTTGTTTCATTTGAAGACTTTGAATCATTGGTCAGACACATCATTCAACATGTTGTTTGTGTTATTTAAAAAGGTTCTTCCTATCGATGCTAAGATTCTCGAGTCGTATTACCATGCTCGTAAGCTGACAGAGAACTTAGGTTTTACATATGAGAACATAGATGCATGTGCAAAAAACTGTATGTTGTTTAGAACAGAACCTGCCGATTTGGATATTTGTACGGTTTGTGGTGCTTATAGGTGGAAAGAGAACATGGGAAATCAGACTCATCAAAGTCAGATTGTGATACAGAGGAATTGGATTGCCATAAAGCAAATGCGTTACATTCCCCATAAATTGAGGTTGAAAAGATTTTTTATGTCATCTAAAGTTTCTAATTTAATGAGATGGCATGCAGAAAGAGTTCATGAAAGTTATATGTTAACCCACCCGACAGACTCTCATGCATGGAAGGATTTTTATAAGAGACATCTATACTTTTCCAAATATGTTTGTAATGTCCGATTGGGATTGGAAGAAGATGGTTTCAATCCATTCAAGTCTATGGTTGGTGCAACTCATAGCACATGGCCCATGGTGTTGGTTCCGTATAATCTTCCTCTACAGCTTTGCATGAAGCAACAATTTATATTACTTTCCACTCTTATTGATGGAGCTAAAAGTCCGGGGGATAAGATTGATGTTTACCTTCAGCCATTGGTTGATGAGTTGAATGAATTTTGGGGCGATGGTGTGATGTATTATGACTGTGAAAAGAATGAAATGTTCAAACTGTAGGCTGCTTTATTGTAGAAAATCAATGACTTCCCACCTTATGAAAATTTTTCAGCTAGAGTACGAAAGGGGGATTTTCTTTCCCTTGTTGCAACAAAAGTAGAAAATCTGTATGGATTAAGCATTCCAAAAAATGGGCATACATGGGTTACATATGTTTTCTCCTCCCTCAGCATAGGTTCAGAAAGGACAGAGTGGCATTTGATGGTTCTAGAGAGTTCAGCCCAGCACCAAAGATCATGACAGGAGTCGAAATATTATCACAGATTGAGGAAGAAAACATCCGCATGGTATATGAAATTCAGGATTTGGTGGCTCCTCCTGTACGTAATATTCGAGCTGCGGGTAGGCAGCACAGTCACAATTGGAACAAGAAAATTATTTTTTATAGTCTTCCGTATTGGAAAACTAACATGCTGAGGCATAATTTGGATGTCATGCACATTGAAAAAAAATGTCTGTGATAAAATATTGTGGACCATTTTAGGTGTCAGTGGAAAATTAAAGGACCATGTTAATGCACACTGTGATTTGGAAGAAATGGGTTTAAGGAAATAGTTGCATTTACAGTTAGCTGAGGGAAACAAGGCATATATGCTTGTTGCATAGTATACGATGACTACAAAGGAGAAAGAGACATTTATTTCCATTTTGATGATTCTCAAGGTTCATGATGGTTACTCTTCTAATATTTCAAAGTGTCTGAATCTGACGAGAAAGACATTCCAAGGGTTGAAAAGTCATGACAATCACATACTACTTCAGCAGTTGATTCCAATCGCAATTTTTGATTGTTTATCCCCCAATGTTGTTCAGGCGTTTATTGAGATGAGTAATTTTTTTAGACAGCTTTGTTTAATAAATCAACGAATGAGTGATTTAAAAATTTTACAGGACCGAATTGTACTTACGCTTTGTCACTTTGAGAAACTATTTCCCCCCTAATTTTTCGATGTTATGGTCCACTTGAAAGTGCACCTAACTGATGAAGTAATGGCTGGTGGCCTAGTGCAATTCAGGTGGATGTATCCTATTGAGCAGTATTCAAGTACATTGAAATGATTTGTACTCAATAGAGCTCGTCCGGAGGCATCAATAGACAATGGTTATTTGATGGATGAGTGTACTAATTTTTGTACAGAATATCTTACGGATGTTGAAACAAAATTAGATAAGACCTCTCAGATTCATGATGGTCCAGTTGGAGAAGGAATCGTATATGATAAGGACAACATCGAGTGGATACAAGCGCATCGATATATCTTGTTCAATACTCCATTAGTTTCACCATTAATGTAGTAAGTATCTTATCACTTTTATTGTTTAACTTTTACATGTTTTGTTTGCATAAGTTGATCATTTAAACATCGTGTTGTCATTTGCAGGAAACACATTAATGAGATAAAAGAAGAGATGTATCGTGCGACTGAGTTTCAAATTCAACAGTCTCATTATGCGTCATTTCATGATTGGTTCAAGGATTATGTACGTATAAATTTATTTTCATTATGAGTGAAGTATTATACTAATTTCTTTCTGCATATATCATTATTGAATTCTATTAATTATGTAGTTTCATAAGATGAGGGAGTTAGGGGACCCCAGACTAACTGAAGAATTTATCCAACTGGACGAGGGTCCATCTATAACGGCTCGTCGTTATAAATCTATAGATGCTAATGGTTTTCAATTTCACATTAAAGATGTTGATGACAAACGAGAAACACATAACAGTTGAATCAGTTGTCCATTTTTCAATTCTAGTTATTACTATGGTCAATTGATAGACATCATTGAAGTTGTATACACACATGGGTTGAAGTAAATATTGTTAAAGTGTAATTGGTTTGATCCAGTGTGTGGCCCCCCACACTCTAGACAGGCCCCCACCCCCCGGACAGCCCTCCCCGCACTCCGGATAGGCCTCCCCGCATCCCGGATAGGCCCCCCGCACCCCGGACAGCCCCTGCCCCTGGACATCCCCCCGCCCCCGGACAGCCCTCCCCACACTCCGGACAGCCCTCCCCGTACCCCGGACAACCCCCCCGCACCCCGGACAACCCTCCCCGCATGCCGGACAGCCCTCCCCGCACACCAGACATCCCCCCCACACCCCGGATAGCCATCCCTGCACCCCGGACAGCCCCTCCCAACACCCCAGATAGCCCTCCCCGCACTCCGGACAGCCCTCCCAACACCCTGGACAGACCCCCAGGACAACCCCCCCCCCCCCACCGCACCCCGGACAACCCTCCCCGCACTCCAGACATCCCTCCTCACACCCCAGATAGGCCCCATGCACCCCGGACAGCCCTCCCCGCACCCCGGATAGCCCCTCCCCACACCCCGGACAGACAACATGTCAATCAGAGGTGTCGTTTGACCGCGGTGACCAGAAATGCGTTTCCGGAGCCCTAAAACACCAGAACGGCGTGGGACAGTCGAATTCTGAGAAAATGTGCTCCGAATGACCTGAAACCACACGAAAACATTAGGAATATTATTCTTGATGTGTAGGAGGAGACGACATGCCCATCGGACGCGCGGTGCGCGCGGTACGACCGATTGTGTCATTTTCAGCAGCGCGACGTGCACTAAAAGGGCACGTTGGGGGGTCAAAACCACCCGAATGACCTTGGAATACCATGAAACTGTACAAAAACATTCGTTGTGTGAATTGTGAAATGGTCGGGTAGACGACACGTCAATCGGAGGTGTCGTTTGACCGCGGTGACCGGAAACGCGTTTCCGGAGTCATAAAACACCAGAAGGCATGAGATGGTCGAATTTTGAGAAAACGTGCTCCTAATGACCTAAAACCACATGAAAACATTAGGAATATTATTCGTGACGTGTAGGAGGAGACGGAATGCCCATTGGACGTGTAGTGCGCGTTGTATGACCGATTGTGTTGTTTTCAGCAGGTCGGCACACGCTAAAAGGGCACGTTGGGGGGTCAACACCACCCAAAAGACCTCAGAATTCAATGAAACCGTACGACAACAGCCGTTGTGTAAATTGTGAAATGTTCGGGCAGACAACACGTCAATCAGAGGCATCGTTTGACCGCGGTGACCGGAAATGCGTTTCCGGTGTCATAAAACACCAGAACGGCGTGGGACGGTCGAATTCGGAGAAAACATGCTCCGAATGACCTCAAACAACAAAAAAATAGTAGAAATATTATTCATGATGTGTTGGAGAAGACGACATGCCCATTGGATGTGCGGTGTGCGTGGTACGACCGATTGTGTCGTTTTCAGCAGCTTGGCGCGCGCTAAAAGGGCGCGTTGGGGGGTCAAAACCACCCGAACAACCTTGGAATGCCATGAAACCGTATGACAATAGACGTTGAGTGAATTTTGAAATGGTCGGGTAGACGACAGGTCAATCGGAGGTGTCGTTTCACCACGGTGACCAGAAATGTGTTTCCGGTGTCATAAAACACCAGAACGGCATGGGATGGTCGAATTTGGAGCAAACGTGCTCTTAATAACCTCAAACAACACAAAAAAAAGTAGGAATATTATTTGTGACGTGTAGGAGGCGATGAAACACCCATCGGACGTGCGGTGCGTGCGGTACAACCGATTGTGTCATTTTCAGCAGCTCGGTGGGCGCTAGAATGGCGTGTTGGGGGGTCAAAACCACCTGAACAACCTTAGAATGAAATGAAGCCATATGTCAATAGCCTTTGGGTGAATTGTGAAATGTTCGGGATGACAGAACATCAATCAGAGGTGTCATTTGACCGTAGTGACCGGAAACGCGTTTCTGGAGTCATAAAACACCAAAATGACGTGAGACGGTCGAATTCGGAGCAAACATGCTCCGAATGACCTGAAACCACACGAAAACATTAGGAATATTATTCGTGATTTGTAGGAGGAGACGACACGGCCATCAGACGTGTGGTGCGAGCGGTACGACCGATTGTGTCATTTTCAGCAGCTCAGCGCGCCCTAAAAGGGAACGTTGGGGGGTCAAAACCACCCGAACGACCTCAGAATGCCATGAAACCATACGACAACAACCGCTATGTGAATCGTGAAATGGTTGGGTAGAAGGCACGTCAATCAGAGGTGTCGTTTGACCGCGGTGACCGGAAATGCGTTTCCGGTGTCATAAAACACCACAACCGCGTGGGACGGTCGAATTCGGAGAAAACGTGCTCCAAATGACCTCAAAAAACGTAAAAACACTAGGAATATTATTCGTGACGTGTAGGAGGAGACATCACGCCCATCAGACATGCAGTGCGCGCGGTACGACCGATTGTGCCATTTTCAGCAGCTCGGCGCACGCTAAAATGACGCGTTGGGGGGTCAAAATCACCCAAAAGACCACAAAATTCCATGAAAGTGTACGAAAACGGCCGTTGTGTGAATTGTGAAAAGTTTGGGAAAACGACACGTCAATCAGAGGCGTCGTTTGATCGTGGTAACCGGAAACGCGTTTCCGGTGTCATAAAACATCAAAACATCGTGAGACGGTGGAATTCAGAGAAAACATGCTCCGAATGACCTGAAACCACACGAAAACATTAGGAATTTTATTTGTGACGTGTAGGAGGATACAGAACGCCCATCGGATGTGCGGTGCACGTGGTACGACCGATTGTGTCGTTTTCAGCAGCTTAGCGCGCACTAAAATGGCACGTTGGGGGGTCAAAACCACCCGAACGACCTCAGAATTCCCTGAAACTGTACGACAACAACCGTTGTGAGAATTTTTAAATGGTCGGGAAGACGGTACATCAATCGGAGATGTCGTTTGACCGCGGTGACCGGAAACACGTTTCTAGAGTCATAAAACACCAAAACGGCGTGAGACGGTTGAATTTGGAGAAAACGTTCTCCGAATGACCTGAAACAACCCGAAAACAATAGGAATATTATTCATGACGTGTATGAGGAGACAGAACGCCCATCAGACATGCGGTACGCGCGGTACGACCGATTGTGTCATTTACAGCAGCTCGGCGCACGCTAAAAGGGCGCATTGGGGGGGGGGGGGGGGGGGTCAAAACCACCCAAACGACCTCGTAATTTCATGAAACCGTATGACGACATCCGTTGTGTTAATTGTGAAGTGGTCGGGAAGACGACACGTCAATCAGAGGTGTCGTTTGACTGCGATGACGAGAAACGCGTTTCTGGAGTCATAAAACACCAGAACAGCGTGAGACAGCCGAATTCGGAGAAAACGTGCTCCGAATGACATGAAACCACACAAAAACATTAGGAATATTATTCGTGACATGTATGAGGAGACGACACGCCCATCAGACATGCGGTGCATGCGGTACGACCAATTGTGTCGTTTTCAGCAGCTCGGCGCGCTCTAAAATGGCACGTTGGGGGGTCAAAACCACCTGAACGACCTCGGAATGCCATTAAAGCATACGAAAACGGCTGTTGTGTGAATTGTGAAATGGCCGGGCAGACGACACATCAATAGAAGGTGTCGTTTGACCGCGGTGACCGGAAACACGTTTCTGGTGTCATAAAACACCAAAACGGTGTGAGACGGTCGAATTTGGAGCAAACGTGTTCCGAATGACCTAAAAACACACGAAAAAATTAGGAATATTATTTGTGATGTGTAGGAGGAGACAACACGCCTATCGGACATGCGGTGCGCACGGTCCGACTGATTGTGTCGTTTTCAGCAGCTCGGCGCGCGCTAAAAGGGCGCATTGGGGTGTCAAAACCACCCAAACGACCTCAGAATTCCATGAAACCGTATGACAACAGCCTTTGTGTGAATTTTGAAATGTTCGGGTAGACATTACATCAATCAGAGGTGTCGTTGGACCGCGGTGACCGTAAACGTGTTTCTGGAGTCATAAAACACCAAAATGGTGTGAGACGGTTGAATTCGAAGAAAACATGCTCTAAATGACCTGAAACGACCCAAAAACATTAGGAATATTATTCGCGACGTGTAGGAGGAGACGGCACGCCCATCAGATGTGTGGTGCGCGCGGTATGACTAATTGTGTCGTTTTCAGTAGCTCAACGCGCGCTAAAAGGGCGCATTGGGGGGTCAAAACCACCCGAACGACCTCAGAATTCCATGAAACTATACGAAAACAGCCTTTGTGTGAATTGTGAATGATCGGGTAGACGAAACATCAATTGGAGGTTTTGTTTGACCATGGTGACCAGAAATGTGTTTCTGGAGTCATAAAACACCAGAACGGCGTGAGACGGTCGAATTCGGAACAATCATGATCCGAATGACCTGAAACAACACGAAAACATTAGGAATATTATTCGTGACGTGTAGGAGGAGACGACATGCCCATAAGACATGTGGTGCACGCGATACGACTGATTATGTCGTTTTCAGCAGCTTAGCGTGCGCTAAAATGGCGCGTTGGGGGGTCAAAACCCCCTGAACGACCTCAGAATGCCATGAAAGCATACGACAACAGCCGTTGTGTGAGTTGTGAAATGGTCGGGTAGACGGAACATCAATCAGAGGTGTCGTTTGACCGCGGTGACCAAAAACGCGTTTTCGAAGTCATAAAACACCAGAACGGCGTGAGACGGTCGAATTCGGAGAAAACATGCTCCGAATGACCTGAAACCACATGAAAAAATAGGAATATTATTCGTGATGTGTAGGAGTAGACGACACACCCATTGGACATGCGGTTTACACAGTACGACCGATTGTGCCGTTTTTAGTAGCTCGGTGTGCGCTAAAAAGGCGCGTTGGGGGGTCAAAACCACCCAAATGACCTCAGAATTCGATGAAACCGTACGACAATAGCCGATGTATGAATTGCGAGATTTTCGGGTAGACGACACGTCTGTTGGAGGTGTCATTTGACCGTGGTGACCGGAAACACGTTTCCGGAGTCATAAAACACCAGAAAGGTGTGAGACAGTCGAATTTGGAGCAAACATGCTCCAAATGACCTGAAACAACACGAAAACATTAGTAATATTATTCTTGATGTGTAGGAGGAGACGTCACACCCATCGGATGTGCGGTGCGTGCGGTACGAGCAATTGTGTCATTTTCAGCAGCTCTACGCACGCTAAAATGGCGCGTTGGGGGTTCAAAACCACCCGAACGACCTCAAAATGCCATAAAAGTGTATAAAAATAGCCGTTGTGTGAATTGTAAAATGGTCGGGCAGACGACACATCAATCGGAAGTGTCATTTGACCGCGGTGACCGGAAATGCGTTTCAGGAGTCATAAAACACCAGAACGGCGTGAGACGGTCGAATTCAGAGAAAACCTGATCTGAATGATCCGAAACAACACGAAAACATTAGGAATATTATTCGTGACATGTGAGAGGAGATGGAATGCCAATCGGACATGCGGTGCGTGCTGTACGACCGATTGTGTTGTTTTCAGCAGCTCGGCGCATGCTAAAATGGCGCGTTGGGTGGTCAAAACCACCCGAACAACCTCAAAATGCCATGAAAACGTACGAAAATAGTCGTTGTATGAATTGTGAAGTGTTAGGGTAGACGACATGTCAATATGAGGTGTTGTTTGACCGCGGTGACCGGAAACGCGTTTCTGGTGTCATAAAACACCAGATCGACGTGAGACGGTAGAATTCGGAGCAAATGTGCTCCGAATGACCTGAAATGATATCATTTCTTAAATTGGGGGTTTAAAATTATTATAGCACCATGATTTGATATCAGATTTAATTTTATTATATGTATATAATAACTAAATAATTATGTCTAATTTACGTTTGTTTTGTTTTGTTGTTTTTTTGTCTTATTGTAGGTTTATTGAAGCAGAAGATTGAAATAGATGGACCTTCTCAGATTTATTGAAGCACGTTTATCATTTATTGTTTATGAAGATCTTAATGTTTATGCTGTTTGAAATTGTTTTCCATTTTTTATGATGTTTACCTGGTTTTATTTCTGAATTTTCACCGTGAATTAAAAAAACACAATTCGTACATTTCATTAAAAAAAATGAAAATCCACAAAAAATACAAAAAATTCACCCTAACACATTTTTATGTTAAGTTTTCTAAAAGATAAGTTTACATTGAAATAAAAAATTTATAAATGTGATAGAATTTATATTTAAAATATGCTCTCCATTAAGAGGTAGTAAAACTACCTTTTTAGGGAAATACAAATTTTAAGCATAAAATTTGATTTATTATTACCATATTCTTAACAAACCTATTGGATGAATAAGAAAAATATTTTATTTAATATTATATATATATATATCTTTAATATATATATATATGTTTAATATTATATATATTAAAATATTTAAATCCTATTATATATATATATATTTAAAATACATTATTTAATATTATATATATAAATATTTTCTTTAATATATATATATATTTATTTAATATATATATATATATTATTTATTAAACATATATTTATATATATTTCTTTCACTATGAATTTTTTTTTTAAAAAAATTCCGAGACTAGCGACCGCCTTTGGCGGTCCCTATAGCCTGTCGGGAGACATTAGCGACTGCCAATGGCGGTCGCTATAGGCCGAAATTTCGGTCACCTACAGCGACCACCATTTGCGGTCGCTACTGGTGACCAGGCAGGCCGCCTTTAGCGACCTCCAAACGGTTGCTGTAGGCCAGAATTTCGGCCACCTGAAGTGACCGCCATTGGCAGTCGCTGTTGGCCTATTGCGACGAAGCTAAAGCGACCACCAATGGTGGCTACTGGGAGGTCTCTAGAGGCCTATAGAAACCTCCAATGGTGGTGTCTATTGCCCAGTATTTTAGTAGTGCTTATTTTACCAGAAAAATATATTTTGTTCACATACCATGTTTTAGAAAATGTGTAAGATGAATAATAATGTTATAAAATTCAAAATGTAGTTAATACTATTCATAGCAGCTAGTCCATAATATTATAACAATATATATCTGTTTAGTGAAACCTGGTATTGCGTACTACGCACGCTATCAAGGAAGGTCGCGATGTCGTGTAACGCAAGCCAAGTCAGGGTTGTGTATAGTGAAAGACTCCTTTGTTGTTGCATATAACAGAATCCAACCATATTTCATTTATACATTGAATATATATATATATATATACACACTCAATGTTGTGTATAATAACTACTATCAAAGGAACCTGAAATTGTGTGTAACATGATCCAAGATTAGTGTTGCGTATACTGCAAGCTAATACGGTGTTGCTTATAGCGCAAGATAATCCTGGTGTAGCGTACAACAGAAGATATGAAATAATTTAAAAAGAATATATCTTATTAAATCTCGGGGTGTTACATTCTACCCCCTTAAAATGAATTTCTCCCTCGAAATTCATCGGGGTTATAAATGGTTTACAATTTGTAAGTTTCTTTAATAGAAACCCACATCGTAAAAAAGAATACCAAAACTGAACATTAAAAACTAAATTATGAAACATAACAGTTACCCATATTAAAAAATCATTGGGTTTCTACATAGGATAACATAGGTGAAAATATGGATGTGGAATAGAAATCTAACCATCATGTTCTGATGGAGAGTGGTAGAGAACATGGCTATAAAAAACCCAACAATCAAAAAGCCATAAATTTGTGATGATCTAAGGTACCATCTGATTCATCAGATATAAGAGCACTTGGACAACATTTATGCCTTTCAATATCATTTCCCTAAATTTGAAAATTTTGAATTAGAAGAAATACTTACTTGATTTTGGTACAATCTCACTGTTGTTTGTGCCTTGAACAATTTCCACATCATCTCTTAAAGAAATGAAGTTGAATTTTTCATTCTTGAAGTGTTAGCAGATCATGTGATAGAATGATGGGTCATTCCATCTGTCTCAAACAAAAGGTTAGCAAAAGTTATTAAAAATACATATGTCCATATATGGTGATATAAATCGTATATGATTCCAAAAATGGACTTCTACTTCATCTATCATACCGCTTAATAAAATAAAACTTGTTTCTACTAACCAGGGACTTCCTATAGGCCAGTGCTAGGCGATAAAGGCCTGTCGCACTTCGGTTGTGGGTTCGATTCCCACAACCTTGTCCGACGCAACGGTTTGTTTCCTGTCCTGCAGGTTATCCTTTTTTTAAAACAATACTATTATAACAAAAAGTTCTAGCCTTAAACAATACTATATGATGTCCAACATAATACATTCCAATATTTATGCTTATCCAAAATGCATCTGTCCAATCTCATAGTATAAAGAAAACGATTACTTGAAAGGTCACATAACAAGCACATGAATACCATCATTTATCCCCATATATCATAATATATATCTTGTTGGTCACATTTCAAACATGTGAATACCTTAATCTTCTATTCTTTTGAAAATTAATTACCGTATAAACTTAGTGAAAACATGAGTGCTATCAAAAGTTAACTCTTTCCACATACCAAAATCTGAAAAATTCTATATACTCAAACCATGATATCACTTAGTCCTTATATCAATCATGAGCTCATGAATACTATCAAACATATTATTTTCTCCTTATTCATTCATTATGCGCATATCATCTTCTTTCCAAAAACATCTGAATAACATTTCATGGTTATCAGTACCATTAAACATATACTTTCAAATACTTTAGAAAAAACAATAGTGTAACAATCCTTAGATGATTCTTTATTCTATAGTACCATTAACTATACAACATAAATCTTGATAAACATAAATCATTCCATTACCTTCTTAAACCATTTACCAAGCTTCAAAACTTCTTTTATCTCACATATCATTTTTAGTCTCCTCATCATCATCAACATAAATACTACCCATATGACCATGCTGATTCTCTTCATGAGATTTTCCTTTAGGGAATTGGTTTTCATAATGCCCATACATTCCAAATTTAAAACATCTAATCATTGTTGATGTCATAGCAATACCATCATCCTTCTCCATGGTGTTAACTGAACCTTTTCCTTTGCACTTACTGGATTTGTGTCCTTTTCCACACCCAAAGCACCTTCCAGTTCCTTTGAAACATTCTCCTTGATGCCTCCTCTATGATCATCATGAAACTCCATCTTTCTCTTATTAGCTGAGTCAAGAAACTTACCAAAGTTGAGATTATTGATCATATTATGAGATTGATGATTAGGCATAATAACGATGTTTGGATTTCCAAAT
This sequence comes from Viscum album, assembly GCA_963277665.1. Classification (NCBI taxonomy): domain Eukaryota; kingdom Viridiplantae; phylum Streptophyta; class Magnoliopsida; order Santalales; family Viscaceae; genus Viscum; species Viscum album. The sequence continues at coordinate 689,141,580 of OY728142.1, read as the reverse complement.
CCCATTTCATTTGGTTTTTTATAAAGAATATCATTCCATTTTCCATCATATCCTCTATTATCATGAATCTTCCTGTTTCCAGCCATTTTATAAAACCCAAAAAGAATAGTGTGAGAGGAAAAAATCATAATAAATGGGGAGTAACTTCAATATCTAACAACTAGGTCTAATTCTAATATCATTACCATAATTCTAGGAATATAACATATACTTATACTTAACCTTAGGGACATCCCTAGACATACCTTAGAAATATCTCTAGAGATCTCACTAAAGTTTTCGCATCCTAGTTTCCAAAGGTTTACTAAACCTTCGCTCTGATACCAACTATAGTGACCCAAATCTTGACGCACATAAACATTATAATACTTTTGCGGAATATCTAATACATAACAAAAACAGACACCAAAGGACCGTAATAGTTTAGTGTCTTTGGAAACTCGGAACATAATCTTCTAATCATGGTGAAAGATCTTCAACATCTCCCATAAAGATCATCCCCTTTTGTTTTCTTACCTAAAACATTTTTTTATATCTTGGGGAAAAGAAAACATATAAAGGGTGAGCTCAAATGCTCAGTAAGGGTAAGCATGGAGAAAATAAAACAAACCATATACATTTGAAATTAAAAACATGAACATAATGTTTAAACATAAAAATCTTGAGCAATGAAATAAAACATGGAAGTACATAAGGCATAGATCAAAATGGAACATCAATCATGATAAAATGGAATGGGAATAAAACATTTAATTGTGGAAACCATTAATCACATGTTATGATTTCCATAGTATCCAAGACATTGCTGCCATGACCATCTTAGTGGACAAAGTCCCTTTCTGAATTGAGTTCACTCCTCGTTCCAGTCAAGTATCACTGAACTGGATTAACTTACCGTTCCAGACATGTCTATCTCATGAGATATAAATCTTCACCCAATGCATTAGAGGGAGATATTGGTCCCACCCATCTCATAATGAAATCATTCTTACTTGTGCCACAACATGAACATAAATCATTCATCATTGCCCAAAGTATAAAATGGGTTTCATAAACATCATCCCATCATAACATAATCCATACAAAAAATGGATGTCATTTCATCATAAGAAAAGTGAAACCATGTAAATCATAGTGATATTATACTTTAAACGTACACATATGAAATAATGTCATCTTAAATGGAAAATGGTTTTGATAAAACACTTGAAAAGAATTCTTGAAGAAAATATCCTTTCTTTTTAAAAATCATTTTCTTTTCAAAAAATTCCTCACAATTTTAAAAGAAAAGGATATTATTAAAAATAACCATTAAATCTTGTAGAGTAAGCATCATGAAAATATGGCTTTATGAAATCGTAAAAATCCGTTCATGTCGTATCAGTAAAAAAACATTCTTCTCGTACTTTTGCCGGAAAAGTCAAAAAGTACCTCGTATGGTAAAAAAAAGAAAGATACCTTACATACCATGTAGTAAAAGTCAAAAATGGGTAAAAAGTACTTTAAGCATACATGAAACCATTTTTAGAAAAGAGGGACATAGATGATAAATATAACCCCAGTAAATACTTACGAATAAACAATCTCGGATAAAAACGAGATTGGGAAAAATAATCCCTCACATCATGTCCGATATGCTTCGTATGTATCCGAACCTCATGTATGATGACTTAAATAATTTCATTGACTTATTAAAAAATCATATTCATTATTATGTTATCATATATGGTTTACTTATGACTTTATATTACCCATTCTTTTGTAAATTCGATGTAAAAGTAGTGATTTGGGTAAAATTGTTTCATTTATTGTACGTGTTTCAACTTGTTGTTCTTGATATTATTACTTATATCCTAATTTACTTAATTACAGAATGTAAAACATGATTTATATATATAATATATATTCATAATATACATATATATATTCTAGATCGATAAATGGAATGAAATACACCGTTCATGGAGACGGTAGGTCGTACGTACACATGAACACTGTTTTCATTTCCTTATTGAATTGAATGGAGTTATGTAGATGACATTAATATATATATATATATATATATATATAGTATAATTATTATGTCATATATTTCATTATTATTCATTATATATACTTTATAATCATTCATGAATTGTTAACATGGAAAATGAATCTTATCGCCTTGTGGAGACGGTAATTCGTACGTACGCACGTGCGATGATATCATTACCATATTTATTTAATGGAATTGGAGTGAATTATATAATATATTAGAATCATTATGATGTTATAATAATAATATGTAGTTATTATTTACACCATTATACCCATCCAAGTAAGGTGGTGGTGGAAAAACATATTACACCACAGCGTGGAGATGGTATTCCATACGTACGCACGCGCGGTGATTTTGTTTTCCTTAGGATGGATAAAAGGTGAGATAGTGTTGTTTCATATTTATAATAACATATCAGTATATGAGGGATACTGATGTTATTAATTCATAATGAAACCACTAAAGAAGAGTAAGTATAAGAAGAAAGAAACTTTAATGAATCGGTCAAGGTATTACCTCTTTCTCGAAGTGCCTCCTTTGAACTTCCTCTTAAGGAACTAGAGTTGGTATTTTGAGAAGACCAATACCTATATAAGGTTTCTAAGAAATTGGGGAAGGGAAATGGTCAGAGTTTGGCAGAGATTCAAGGCACAATGTTGTGTAAAGATGAGAGGGAGGAGGTGCCCTTTTATAAGGGAGGAGAGGGGCACCTTTGGAATCCTCAAAAATATTAGTTTAATATAAATTCAAACCCCACATAAAAACCTCCAAAAATGACTCAATTAGAAGATTAGATGATATAGGGTTGTAATCTCATCAACAAATAAAATTTAGACATGTTTTGATCTTATTTTAAACCTTATAATTTTGATTTATCCTTATTTAATCTATTTAATTTTATTTGTGGAAATAAAATTCTAAAATTTAAATGGTTATAAATAATCACTTATGTGTTGTTAATTTTACATAATGGGATAATTTATGACATTTTAGACTATATAAATTTCAATTTATAATTTTTAAAATTTTTTGTGATTTTTAAACAATTTAATAATATGTTATTTTTAAAAAATAACAATAGTTTCAATTTTGACACTATTCATTTATTTGAATTTAAATAAAATACACACAGAGGATATATTCGAACTAAAATATTTAATATGTTCATAACATGTCATATGAATCTAGAAAATTAGTGGATCACATTAAATAGTTCATATAATATTTATTTTATTATTTGTAAAACCATTTATTTGATACTTCTCTTAATAAAATAATTTCCACAACATTTTTGTATAATTATTAAATATACTTATTTGTTTCATAAAAATTAAAAATAAAATACTACGATAAAGATAAATCTTATAAATTTCATAATAATACTTTTAGTTAGATTTATATTCTAAAAAACCAAACTTTTAAAATGTTATATTTATTAAATCATGAAGGTGACAGCTTTGACATCATTTAAAATAAAATAATATAAGTGTCATAATCACCTTTATAAGACTCAAAATGGTCATATATTCGGTCATTGTATTATTATGGTGTATATAGACACTACTAATAAGTTTTTGTCAGGTTTGTGAGCCTTTTAAGGGGTATTATTATTTCAATAAAAACTATATTACTTATTTTTCACTAAATAAATAATTTATGCATCATTAATGTATAAGATATTAAGGAAATTAAATATATCTTAAAAATTATAAATAAATTACCATGATAAAGAAAAAAAATTTATCTTTAAAATGAGTATTTATAACCTAATTTATATTCTGAATAAACTTATATTAAAAATACTTTAATTATTATAGTTGAGTGAGACATATTTCACATTTCTTTAAATAAAATAAACTAAAGGTCTTAATCACCTACAAGTGGGTTCCACTGGATTCCATTTCGACAAAAATATGCCTTAGGATGAAATATAATCATACAATTATATTATGACAAGTGTTAGGGTAATTTTATAATATTATATTTACCCTTAATTACCCAATTTACCTTTTACTATGGTAAATAAAATTTACCGTAGTTACTATTCATAATGCTCAAAAATAAAAAGTATCCTATTAACATAATTTGGACCCACTGATTCCAAATATGGAATCCATTTTTCTAAATTCAATACACAAAAGTTTCAGAAATTAATTTAAAATTATTCTCATTGTTAAGAAAACGAGTTTTAAATGTTAAAACATTGTAAAAGATTGAAATGATTTTACCTATGAATTCAAGGTAAAATCAATGCTAATGACATAAATTATATTAAATGGTAAAAATATATTCTATTTATACTTTAAAACCATTAAATATTATAATTTATCCATATAAATTATTACGATGAAAAAAGTTGTTTTTAATTAAAATATAGCATGTTTTTACTATTCATTAAAATATGAAAGTTATTAGAAAAATATCAAAACTTTATCCAATGTAAATTTTTAAATCCTGATTCAAAAGAATAAGTTTATTTTGTAAAATTTAACTTATAAAATTGTCAAAAATTATATTTAAAATGGGTGCGCCATCAAAAGGCGGCAAAACTGCATTTTTTGAAAAATACTTATTTTACCCGAAAAATTTATTTTGTTCACATACCATGTTTTAGACAATTTTTAAGATGAATAATAATGTTATAAAATTAAAAATGTAGTTAATATTATTCATATCGGCTAGTCCATAATATTATTACAATATATCGTTGTTTAGTGATACCCTGTATTGCGTACTACACACGCTATCAAGGAAGGTCGTGATTGTGTGTAACGCAAGCCAAGTCAGGGTTGCGTGTAGTGAACGACTCTTTTGTTGTTGCGTATAACATAATCCAACCATATTTCATTTATATATTGAATATATATATATATATATATACTCAATGTTGTGTATAATAACTACTATCAAATGAACTTGAAATTGTGTGTAGCACGATCCAAGATTAATGTTGTGTATACTACAAGCTAATACGGTGTTGCGTATTGCGCAAGATAATCTTGGTGTAGCGTACAACAGAAGATATGAAATAATTTAAAAAGAATATATCTTATAAAATCTCAGGGTGTTACAATATAACCATTTTTAATATTATTTTAAAGAGGTGGATGAATAAATAAAATAAAATGCTCGGTTGAGAACATTACCTCTTCTTTGGACCACATCTTTAGGATTATATATAATTCCTTCCTAGATTGGATTTATGATAAAAAAAAGGATTATAAGATCAGGTATGGTAATAAAGGTAGTTATTTGGATAAGTATTTTTCAAACCAATGAGTTTTTTAAGTGTGTAAAGGAGATGGGAGTGGGTGACCTTTAATAAGTGGGGGAAATGACACATTTAGAATTTTTGAAAAGAAAGAATTAAACCAACGTTTTTTACAAGAAAAAGAGACTCAAAATGGACCATTTTATAACCTTATAAGATTTAAGGTCAAAATTGGACCATAAAAGATGAATTAGAAAAGTTTAGGTACATTTTTAACCCTTATATTTGTAGTTTAACCCATGGTAAAACCGTTTTACCTTAACCGTGATAATTAATTTTTACTATTTTCACTATTAATTGTGGTAAAAAATTAATTTGAAATTATTAGATAATATAAATTATTATTATTATAAATTTTGAGTCCATTGTTTCAAATTAAAATATTAGAAGTGGCAAAATACAATTTAAAATTAAACTCACAGACGTGTTAAAAAACTGTTTTTCAAGAAATGCATTTTTAAGCATAATATGATCTATTAATAACTATATGAAAATTAATAATAATTAAATGAATTTAAATTAATAATTATAGATATATAATATATAAATTTAATTTAAATCATTCATCATTATGGGTTATTTTAATTAATTAAAATGGATAGACATTATGCACTTTAAAATAATTTTCAGAAAAATGTGTTTTAAGTATAAGAATAAAATTAAACTAAAATAATGTATAAATATTTTTTTAAATTTAATTAATTTTATTTTATTTAACTAAATAACAATTATGTTAATTTGAAATAAAATTAAAATAATAATGGGACTTAATTTATTAAAAATAAATGATAATTTTATAAAAATTTGTATTTTTCTCTTTTCACTGAAACATTAATATTTTTCAAAAAATACAAAAAATTCCACCCTAATTTAATATAAATAAGTTTATTTAAAAAATTAATTCCATTTTATCAAATAATTTTTCTAATTGTAAAAAAATATTTATATTATTTTCTCACAGAAAGAAGTAAAAATCGTTTTTGTAAGAAAATATATTTTTGATGAATAAAATTTCTTTTTAAAATTGAGTGATTAGTTAATAAGAATTTATAAATAATTCTATATTAAGTAGGACCTTTATATACATTTCATAAATTATTTAATCCTATTTATACCAACTAATTTAATAGCTTCGTTATAACATTATTATATAAATAATAATATCTCTCGTACCTTGGAGCATACGCCTCATCAAGAGTACTCCTCTTTGTGACAAGACTTCCGATGCAGTTTCGGAAGGATCCATGATGGGATCTCTATTTAGTGGTCTTGGTTCTACGTTTTCTATTTTTCTGGCATTTTAGTTTTTGTAAATTTCTTTTAGGTGATGTTTCTTTTACGGTCTCATTATCTTGGAGCTTTAGGAGTACCATTTAGACTATAGTGGTAGATGTTGTTCATGGTTTTTTTGGTTTTTTATGGAAGAATTTTGATTAAGAGATGGTCTATTGGGGTGTTGTTTTGTGATGTTGATGAATATTCGGTTAGTGATGACAAAATTTGTGGTATTACATGTCAGTGGATCCTCTATTTGTGATGATATGGTAGTATTCATGGCTAGTTCTCCTTGATGCTAGTGGTTCTCAAAAGTGTTAATGATAGTGTTTTCTGGTGTTTTTATGGATCTATTTTGATTTTTTAGGGTGATGAGTTCTAGATTTTGGTGATTGGTCTCATGGGTAGTATTGGTGATGATGAAAGTGGATTATATGTTAGGTGTGTGGCTTGAGATGGATCATGGTTTGAAGGTGGGGATATGTTCATTTGTTTTTAAAATTTGAATTTGAAGTGGGTATTGGGAAGAGGTTTTGAGTTTATTTATTTGAAAGTTGAATTTATACTGGTTTCTATCTTAATGTTTGGTCGTATTTTTTGTTTGTGGGTATTTGGATGATTTCTATTTGGTTATTGTATTTAATGATTTCTATGTTTTTCAGGGATATAAGGTTTCCAATGAACAAAAAAGTATATTTATTCAAAAATAAAAAATGGATTGGTGGTGAAATCCCACATGAGTTAATCTCGGCAAGGGAAACACGTGTATAATTAAAATCTCATCAATGAATCAATTTGTACTTAATTCTACTTGGTGAATGATACCATTTATTGAATCATGGTCAGATCACAAGATCACTTATTGAACTACACTTTTTAAATCGATTTCATCATGAATCTAAAGTTTACTTCTTTCTTGATTTTTCTTCACTGATAAAAAAGTTTAAGAATCACCATTTTTATAACTCTCTCATCATCCTTGATCTCTTTATTTCAACATGTAATATATCTCCCTCTATATCACATTACTCTACCCTATAGCATGATAAAGAAATCACTTCCCCATTTATGAAAAATAAATATCCCCCTTTGTTAATGAACCCAAACATCACTCTTTTTTGGTATGTAATAGAAATAGAACACTTATAATCCTCATGTAAATTTCCAAAAAACCTTAGGGATTGGGGAATCCACATATACAATATTTAAGTGTGTGGGTTTGACTAATATGTAAGAGCTAGTTGATGGATTTCAAATGCTTCTTTGGGTAAGGAATTTATTACGATACCTGTGACTTAAAGTTCTATAGGCACATATTTCAATTACACCAACCCATGCCCCAATTTCTATTTGATAAAGTGATACTTGATTTAAATGTAATTTTTACTTGGGTGATGAACTATATTTTCTTAAGATTAATAGCACTTGAACTATCATAATTGATTCTGATTGAGTACTTCACTTCAAATCCCATGTCTTCAATCTAATGATTCATTAAAAATAATTGTGTTCAAGATTGAGTAACCACAATATATTAATACTTCAAAGTGATTAATGAGATACAATATTATTTATTTGGGAACCAATAATTTCACAATCCACTAAGATAGAATGTACTCCCTAATGTTTAATTTACGTCATCCACTAAACAAACCTAATCAGTATTTTTATATCCAAGTAACTCTTGCTGAGATGTTTTATTGTATAGTAAACTGAAATCCATCATTCCTTTGATATATCACAATATTATTTTCAATATAATAAATTGAATTTATTTGGGACTAATTTGGCACTATTCCACCTAATATGTGGAAAATACAATGTCATGTCATGTTTTTGTTAAGTACAACATGCTCCCAATGATCTAACTATATTTCATGATATTGAATCCTTTTCCATCATCATACCTTGATAACTTGATCTGTATAGAAACTAGAGTTTTCATCTCCTTGGAATCCTTTGTTCTAAATATTTGTAGAACAACCTCGATATATCTATATTGAGAGATGAATATACTAGTCCATTTTTGTAATACCTATAGACCAAGGAAATACATCAATTATCTAATCATCGACATCTCAATCCCACAATTCACATATGTTTCAAAATATTTTTTTTGTGAATTGTTTGATCCTAAAATGAAAATATCATATATATATATATAAAATATAATAATCATCCTTTGATCAATATCATTGTTAAAATATATATTTTAATAAACTCTACCACACTAGAAACTAAGATTCTTTAACTATTGATCCAGCCTTGAATACCAAGTTCTTAGTGCCTAATTTTACCCATAAAGTTTCTTATTCAACTGAAATAATTTGTTCTCATATTCCCTGATAAGAAAAATATTTATACATTCGATATAAACCAGTTTTTCTTGAACTATATTTAGAAATCATGACTTGACATTCATCTAGAATACCTTGAATTTCATTTGCACTATTATGGTTAAGAATAATCAAATTGTTTCCAACTATTCCACAGGTACTAAAATTTCATTTGAATTTATTTCCTTGAACAAGGATAATCCCTTGTACACCAGTCATACTTTCATTATAATCACCATGACTAATTCATTCAACTTGTTATATAAGACCCATTTTCTCTTGATGATGTTTTTATCTACTGGTCTATAAATAATATCCAAATTATGATTATTTTCAATTTAGTAAATATCTTTATTAATTATCTGACCTCAATTATCATACCTTATATCTTATTTAAAAAACATTAGATCTACCTAATATAAGAAAGATATTTGTTTTAGAGACTTCATTCTCCTTATGTCACGAACCAGCCCGAGTTGACCCTGAACTAGTCACCTAGGCCAGCACGCGACACGTCCCGAGAGGCATTCCCGATCCTCCCGAGATGGAGACAAGCACCGTGGGAATCAATAGAGTACACAAGGGAATTATTTCACCCAAATATAAATAATAAAACAAATAGCAGAAAGAAATGGACAACCCAAAATACATTTACATAAAAATTGAACTGAACATTATTTTTACATGAAACTGAAAGTATAACTAAACCAACAACTCAAAAGAAGAAACCTAATAACCAACCAACTCCTAGTGAACCCTATGGTCACTCTTTAAAACAATTATCACACGTCACCCAAGGCAATCAAACTAAATATGAAACCTACACAAGTGCTAAAAACAAAATAAGACTATAGGCGTGAGTATTAAAACTCAGTTGGTTAGCCAAATATTCTATTCCCAATAAACATCCTTTAAAGTAAAATAAAAATAAATTTAAATTTTTAAATACAAGATATAAAGGTATGTTTTCCAAATGAGGTCCCATGCTAAAAAAAATTTACCAGACAAAAACATTTATGTTATATAAACAAGAATACTAGTAACAATTTTCAAAGAGGTGCAACTTCTGAATGAAAATAGTTTTCAAGAGGGATACTTTAAAGAAGTCACACTTTTAAATAAATCACACACACTGATTAATTTAGCAACCAAACACATCGTATGACAATGGTGAGTACAAAATATCCAATGAGCACAAGTCATGAGAACACCCCTAGGCACTAGTTAGTTGTGAGCCCCAGGTACCTCGTATCTCGGTGAAAGTAACCATAATAAATATCTGTTCTCGTGCACACGAGCCACTAGTAGGGAGAATACCAATAACCTAGTGGTCCCCAAACATCATTATCATCATAGTTTAGTTAGTTTTGTCATTTTCAAACTTTCCATGTGAAATAGGGGCCAAACGCCACGATATCACTAGCATACTAGTACACGTCCGCCCACCAAGATACCTGAGATTTCCTTTAGTGCTCAATATAGTTACAAATATTATCAAATACACATTTCACATAAAAATTATATTCCCAAAATATAAACACAAAAACATCCCACAAACTTTCTTCACATTTATTTCATGAATCAATAAAACACTAAATTTTTTCGTAAAATAATTTCAAGGAGTGTATTGAGGTTTTGCACATAAAAATCATTCAAAAACACTCTTTTAAGTATAAAAACACAAAAAAAACCATACTATCCCATATTTGGTATCCCAAATAACATTTATTAAAATCATTTCATGGACCATAAAACAATACCAATTCACACAACATGGTATATACATGGAAAACACTCAATCTTCAGTTTTAGGAAAGGCCAAACATGCCTTTAAAATATTTCTCAAAACTAACATGTGAAAAAGTTATTCATTTAAATTTTATTAAGTATGTGTATAAAAACCATTTAAAGTATAAAACCACATTCATAAATCCCTTAAAACACTCAGGTTACATATTCAAAACAAAACCATTTTCATAAGGATGTGAAACAGGCCATTTTTCGGCAACCCGGGCCAAAAAAATGTTGTAAAAAAACCCATTTGTTTGTAAAACCAAATCCAAATTGGAAATCCATAAAAGGATCAAAAAATAATTTTTTTCATGCTTCCAATTTATTTATAAATCCCAAAAAATCATTTTAAATTTCCCAAGAAATATAAAAGGAAACCGGGCAATTTACCAAACACATGACAAGCAATCTTTATCAAAACAACTTATTTTAAGCACATAAAAAGGGATAAAATACCATTTTCATGCCATAAATATATTAAAGCTACTGAAAAATATTCAAAATACCATAAACCATGTACTAAATCTCATGGAATAATTTGTGAAACAAGAGGAGTGCACATTTATACCAAAACAACTATATTTTTAACAAAACAAGGCATAAAACATCATTTTCACACAAAATAATTAAAAAGAAGGTTTCAAAGTATCACATATCATATAAATAAGGTTATAAAAAATTATAATGATGAAACTGAAAACAATAATGGCTTGTGAAAGGGATATCCTACCTCAAATCCTTGGTGTAATGGAAACACACACCCAATATCACCATCTGAGATTTTACAAACACTAAACCTATTATGACCAGACCCAAATGAAAAAAACCACCATAAAAAATCATGGGATAAAAAAACCCTAGGTCTATCATTACTAGGTGAGATTATAAAACCAAGAAATAATGAAAGGAGGAAGAAGAGGGAGGAGAAAGGTGAAGGAATCTCACCTTTTCAAATAGAAAACTCTTCGTCTTCCATTAGATATAAAACCTTAGATAAAAGGGAATGGATTTTAGGTTCTTAGAGAGTATAATAAGTTCTGGAAGAACCAGGAAAAAAATATTTTAGGGAAAGAGAGTAAGAATTTAATGATTTATGTATAAAAAAAATTACATTCTTAATTCTGGATGATTTGAGGAAACCCAAGAACTTTCTCTCAAATAAGTGATTCAAATGAGCTCCAAAGAGGTAAAATAGATAATGGGGGTGATGATAGGTATTTTAGATTCTATTGGGAGGTGTAATAACCGAAAAATATTAATAAATGAAAAATATATAAAAGAAACAATTTAATTTTTTTAAAATTGTAAATAGGTCAACAAGCTGGCCCAATACCTAAATAAGTAACCCAAATTCACCATGATTATGAATTATTAAGGGGTAAAAAAGGATATGGTGGTTTGAATATGTCAGTGGAGGCAATTTATGAAGTTTAATGGGTTAAAATGTTGAAAAAAGGAGTTATAAAAGAAAAAAATTTGGTTTTTAAAACTAGGAATGGGCTCACGGTTGCCCAAATCATAAAGTAACCACCCTTTCTCCAAAAACTCCCAAAAAAGAAACGGGGAACCCAAATTAGGGTGATTAGAAATATATGGTAGTTAAAAACTCAAAATCAATATCACCCACCACCTAATAAAAATATCAAGATTTTCAATGAACCGGATCAAAACCATGACATGAAAAGAAAAAAAACCCAGGTGTGACAATTCTCCCCACCATTAATGCTTTCCGCCCCCAAAAAGACATAACACTTTTCAACTAACAGAGAAAAACCTAAGGATTCCTTATCAACATAATCCAGCCTCTAAAGCTAAGTAAATATCATTCACCATCAATTTAACTTAATACTCCTTCCCAAACAAAACACTAACTCCCAACCAATTCTATGGAATCAACATAAAGATCAAGCCACCACCTCCAAAACCAAGCCAAGAACTAGATTGTTGGTCCTTCTCTGAATGAACCCAACGATCACCCAAACCATTGTTCACTCAAAAAATCCAATGACATGGGGTGGAGGTTGGAATTGGATTCCCACCATTAAATCATAACTACCATCCGAAAAATCCTAAAGGAACTATCTTTGAGACCCGTAGTGGGTCTCCCCACCATTATAGACCAACTAGAAATGAACAAAAAAAGAATTCAAAATGAACTAGAATTGGGCCTCACCTACACAGGACCACCAAAACTCTCCCGCAACAACCTACAAACCCAAGTTAATATGGTTAAAACATGAACATCTAAACCAACCAATCCCAAACAGAGGGGACAAGAACTGGGCCAACACTTTCAGCACCGATCCGGACCCCCACCACATGGGGTGGGGAGGGAAGGGGACCCAATAATTAGGCCACTGAAACCAAAAAGGAAACAAAGGAACTACCCATGAATCTCCACCTACGAACAGGTAACACCAAGACCACAACTGATTTTCATAGGCAGTGCACACAATGACATCGATCAAAAACCCACATCCATGAAGGCATAACCATAGACAATGTGTGAGGGGTAAGTCCATCATGCTTCTTGTGACAAAGGGAATTCACAAAAATGAGGAACCATAATAGAGACATAGAAACTACCATACCACAATGGTGGAGACAAGATCCTGGTCAAGCTCCCCATACATCTAGATATTTCTTGACTATGTGAAAAGATTCACTTCGAGGCCTATAGATGGAGCCCTGATTCTTGAAGCATCTTCTGCACCTCATTCAGGGTGCTAAGGATCACACCACTGAAAAAAAACCGCATGCTCAACAAAACACCTTCATATAAATAGGAAATCATAAATACAAATAATAATTCTGTCTCACTCCGAAAAAGGGGTAGAATGGACAAGGAATATGAAAAAACACATCAAAATAACCGAACATAACTTCTATGTCAAAAATAATTATCACAGCCTGAAGCACTTTAAATTGATCACAAATAGATCTCTATGCCAACAAATAGGCCAAGGCATCATCTGAAGAGGTGGATTTAACATTTTAAATGAATCTTTAGGTTGATCAACATGAAATATTTCTAAAGGAGAACAATACATGGACAGATCACAACATCAAACACATCTTTAGAAACCCAATGAACATTACTCCAAAACCGAGCCACCAACAACATCTCATATCAAGATACAACAAGATTATGACTTCTAGATCACAAGGAAGCTTAATTAATAAACAAATCTTCTAGTACGTAGAAAAAACTATCCACATACCCATTGGTTTATAAAAAAGGCCATAATTTTTTCAACTCAAAACATTTTTTAAAAACAGACTAACTTGGTGGGTTTCCACATTCACCAATGGTGTTTCATCAAGTCTCACCCACATGCACATTTCTATGCCACCCTAGTCACCCAAACACCATGCCATATATGCCATCCTTCCAAATATCAATAAAACCATGCATGTGATCACCCATAAAAACACCAAAGGCTAAAACAAAACAACATCATTTCAAAAATCATGTACCTTTAAAAGGAACACCAACCACTAAGTCAAAAACCCTATTTATATTTCAAAAAACCAACCACACTTCATCAAGAACCATTTGATTAAAAACCTACCCCATTTCATTTTTAACAACTTTTAAAACAACCAAGATACTCCAAAACACCCTTTACCATTCTCTAAAATTCAGCAAGTTATCTTTTCATAATCTGATGTCCATTGAGACCAATACCCTTTCTAGGAAAACACCAACCACTCAAAACCAATTTCCAAAACCAATTCATCAGATTCAAAAACTTTTCAACATCCCAAAACAACCCATTTAAACAAATATTCAAAATCACCTTAAAATGATTCACACTTTCAAAACATTTTATTTCAACAAACCACATGTTTAGATTAAAGAAAATATAATCCCATTAAATCATTTCCACTTCCTCCCAAAACATTTTTTCACAAAAAGCACAACCTTCCAAAACCATTCTTATATTTAATTTTTGAAAAACCCCTTTCCACTTTTCAAAAACCAACCATTCCATTAAAACCCATTTTTACAAATCTCATAAAAGTATTTAAAAAAAAACTTCCAAATTCATAAAAATTCTAAGAGACCCCCAAAAGGGAACTAGTGTCAGTGGGTGACTTGACCATATGGTTGGTAGCCATATGTCAAACACACCACCAACACAGAGAGTCTTCCTAGGACCATGCCTCAGGCTCCACATGACTTTCCAGGCCCTACGAGCTCACAGAGGCCATTATTCAGACTCCCCTTGTCATATCCCAACACCAGACGATCAACAAGAACAAAAGACATGAATAAAACCGAACATCCCATGGAAACCTGAGGACCAGAACAAGAAAGAGTTCGCGACGCTCTTCCCGCACTTACCTCTCAAGTCCCAAAAATCCTAATCCATCTACTTTGACATCCCTCAAATAACAAGGGTGCTCTAAAAAAATGTTCTACTAAGATCTGACCTTCTTTGATACCATTTTGTCATGAACCAGTCCGAGTCAACCTTGAACCGGTCACCTAGGCCAGCATGCGACAAGTCCCAAGAGGCATTCCTGATCCTCCCAGGACGTAGACAAGAACCAAGGACATAAATAGAGTACTCACGGGAATAGTTTATCCCAAATATAAACAATCAAACAAACAAAAGAAAGAAATGGATAGCCCAAAATACATTTACATAAAAATTGAACTGAACATTATTTTTACAAGAAACTGAAAGCACAACTAAACCAACAACTAAACTGAACGAATCTAAAAATAAAATAACTCCATATTAACCCTATTTTCACTCCCCATCACAATGATCACACATCACCCAAGGCGATCAAACTCAAGTTGAAACCTACAGAAGGGCTAAAAACAGAAAAAGACTATAGGCGTGAGTATTAAAACTCAGTAGGTTAGCCCGATATTCTATTCCCAATGCACATCCTTTAAAATAAAAGAAACATAAATTTAATGTTTTAAATAAAATATATGAAGGTGTGTTTTAAAAATGATGTCCCATGCTAAAAAAAATTTAGAAGACAAAAACATTCATGGTATACAAACAAGAATGCTAGTAACAATTTTCAAAGAGGTGCAACTTCAAAATGAAAATAGTTTTCAAGAGGGGTACTTTAAAGAATGTACACTTTTAAATCAATAACATGAACTACTAAATTTACCAACAAAACATACTATATTCCAATGATGAGTACAAAATAGCCAATGAGCACAAGTCATGGGAACACCCTTAGGCACTAGTTAGTTATGAGCCCCAAGTACCTCGTGTCTCGGTGAAAGTAACCACAATAAATATCCGTTCTCATGCACACGAGCCAGTAGTAGGGAGAATACCCATAACCTAGTGACCCCCCAACATCACCATCATCATAGTTTAGTTAGTGTAGTTATCTTCAAACTAGCTACGTGAAACAGGGTCCAAACCCTACGAGATCACTAGCATACTAGTACATGTCCGCCCACCTGGATAATTGAGATTCACTTTAGTGATCAATCAAGTTACAAATATTATCAAATACACATTTCAAATAAAAATTCCATTCAAAAACCATAAACGCACAAACATACCACAAAATTTCTTTACATTTCTTTCATGAATCAATAAAACACTTAATGTTATTGTAAAATAATTTCAAGGAGTGTATTGAGTATTTACACATAAAACTCATTGAAAAACACTCTATTAAGTATAAAAACATAGAAAACCATACCCAACCATATTTGGAAGCCAAAAAAACATTCAATAAAATCCTTTCATGTACCATAAAACAATCCCAATTGACACAATATGGTATATACATTTAAAACACTCAATCTTCATTTTTAGAAAAGTCCAAACAAGCCTTTAAACATTTTCTCAAAACTAACATTTGAAAAAGTTAGACATTTAATTTTTATTAAAGAGGTGTATAAAAACCATTTGAATCATAAAAAAACATTCATAAATCCTTTAAAACACCCGGTTTACATATTCAAAACACAACCATTTTTATAAGGATGTGAAACGAGCCATTTTCCGGCAACCTGGGCGAAAACATGTTGTAAACCAAAACCCATTTGTTTGTAAAACCAAATCCAAATTGAAAAGAAAAAAAGGATCCAAAAATATTTTTTTGATTCTGCCAATGTATTTATAAATCCAAACAAATCATTTTAAATTTCCCAAGACACATAAAAGTCAACCAGACAATTTACCAAACACATGGCATGCACTCTTTAACAAATGAACTAATTTCAAGCACTTATAAAGGGATAAAATAACTTTTTAATGCCATAAATATATTCAATCTACTGAAAAATATTATAAATACCATAAAACAAGTGCAAAATCTCATGGAATAATTTATGGAACAAGAGGAGTGCACATTTATACCAAAATAACTATATTTTTAACAAAATAAGGCATAAAACATCATTTGCACACAAAAAAATTTAAACCAAGGTTTCAAAGAAGCAAATATCATATAAATAATGTTATAAAAGAATTATAATAATGAAACTTAAAATGATAAAGGTTTGTTAAATGGATATCCTACCTCAAATCCTTAACGTAATGGAAACACACACCCAATATCACCATCTGAGAGTTTACAAACCCTAAACCTATGACAACCAGCCCCAAAAGAACAAAACCACCATAAAAAATCATGGTATAACAGAAAAATAGGTCTATAATTACTAGGATAGATTATAAAATCAAGAAATAATGAAAGGAGGAAGAAGAGGGAGGAGAAAGAAGAAGGAATATCACCTTTTCAACTACAAAACTATTCATATTCCATTATATCTACACCCTTAGAGAAAAGGGAACAGTTTGTAAGTTCTTGGAAAGTCTAATAAGGTCTAGATGAACCACTGAAAGAATATTTTTTTGAAAGATAGTATTAATTGAATGATTTATGTATAAAACAATTTACCTTCTCAATTCTGGATGATTTGAGGAAACCTGAGATCTTTCGCCCAAATAAGAGATTAAAATGAGCTACAAAGCGGTAAAATCTATAATGGGGGTTATTATAGGTATTTTTTATTCTAGTGGGAGGTGGAAACACCGAAAAATATTAAAAAATGAAAAATATATAAAAGAAGAAAATTATTATTTTTAAATTACAAATGGGCCCCCGAGCTGACCCAATACCTAAATAAGTAACCCAAATTCACAATGATTATGAATTATTAAGGGGTCAAAAATGATATGGTGATTTGAATATGTTATTGGAGGATATTTATGAAGTTTAATGGGTGAAAAAAGTTGAAAAAAATGATTTATAAAAGAAACAAATTTGGTTTTTAAAATTGGAAATGAGCTTACGGTTGGCCCAAATCATGAAGTAACCACCCTTTCTTCAAGAACTCGTAAACAAGGAATGGGGAACCCAAATTAGGGTGATTATACATATATGGAAGTTAAAAACTCAAAATTAATCTCACAAAACACCCAATAAAAGGATATGTATTTTCAATGAACCAGATTAAAACCATGACAAGAAAAGAAAAATAAACCGGGTGTGACACCTCATCTTCATTGGTGTTGTCTTGTCACTGATGATATCCTTCTCACAAAATTCAAGATGAATATTCAATTTCTATATATATATTGGTATTATAAGTCTAAATTTATATTTTTCATCATCAATGTATTCTTTTTTACTTACCCTTTGGATGTCGTGCTCCTTCTGATCTACTTAAATCTTTATCACTATCCACCTAAATCTGTTCACTATTTTTCTAACGATTCTAATTATTCTACACAAAAGTGATATAATCTATTTTAATAACCTTTCCGAGAGTCTTATTAATTCATTTATATGCTTTTATTTTCCTGATTATCTAAGGAAAATACCTTCATCTACCTAATATTCAAATTTCATGTGTTTCTCCTTGTTGATAATGATACACTTACTTCCAAAGATTTGAAAGTACATTATCATCTATTTATTTTTATACCACATTTCAGATGGATTATTTTATTCCCGTAAACAAAAAATATCTATTATAGATATAGAGTGATGACATGACTAATTTCTTATAAAATATATCTAGTATATCCTTTTTAATAAGAATCATTCTGATTAAGTTGTTCATTATCCAAATTCTCCTTTCAACCAAACCATTTTTTTAAGGAGTCATCACTATTAAGACTTGGTGTCTTATATCATGTTATTCAAGATAATATTCTATATGAATGTTAGTAAACACCTTACCATTATAGGTTTTTAATTTATGAATTTTATTTATAATAATCTTCTCATCCTTCCTTCGATACTGAGTAATGTAATTGAACAACTCATACTTGTGGGTAATTAACATTATACATGACATACTACAATAATCATCAATGAAAAAAAATATATTACATCTTCCCATCAATGGACATTGGTGATATCATCCCACAAACATCCACATATACTAATTAAAGAACCTTTATTTTATTCTTCTTTTTTATTTATATATATTTAGAATAATATTCCTTTTCTAATAAAATTTCATGTGTGTTTATGATCACATGATAGTTTAGGGAGATCTCAAGCTCCATCATTTTTCACCAAATATACTGAGGATTGCTAGATTAAATGGAAATTCCTTCTATACCATAATCCATTTACCTCTTCCTTGGACAGTGATAACATGACTTATTCTCCAATGACAAGATATAAATTACTTTTTTAGAACTTCCCATACATAATGAATGAACCATTTTTTGAATTGATGATAAAAGTTTTACTAGTAATGTTTATTACATAATTATGGTCACAAAATTGACTGAAACTTAGAAATTTGTGACTGAGACCTTCAACAACCAATACATATATACGTATTATATTTTTTCCCCCAAACTTATATTTTCCTAAGCTAATAATATTTAGGCCTTCATCATTTCCAAATATAACAACATATTCCTTGTTGTACTTATTTCCTATGATAAGATACTTATCTCACATCATATGGAAAGTAAAACAACTATTATAGACCCATGCGCCAACATGATTTAATTATTTTAGGGAAATATCTACAAATTATTCCTTATTATATTTTCTTCTTCTTTTGGATCCATATATTATACTTCACAATTGGTGTTGATTGGTGGGTTTGATCTTCCTCATAGTATGATTGAATAACATCATCTTACAATGATATAAACTAATTGTGTGTTTTTATCCCTCTTGAAAATTCCTTAAGTTTATGTATCAGACCAAATTAGATATTTATTGGCACATTACTTTGAACTATTTATTATAAATACATGTACACATGTCTAAATTATATATACAAAATATAGTGACCATCAAAATCATTCTTGTAATATTGAACTCATCTTGGATGCTTATGTCTCCCTTATTCCCTCTAGTTACTCATGGCTTTGAAATAGGTTTTTTTAATAATGTACCATCATTTCATAACAATAACACTGGATTAAAGGTGAATTCTTGTGTGTTTTTTGATAACACCAATTGTATCATGGTATCTTTGAGTATTATGATTCTGATTCATACCTAAATCAACCTTCAACTTCAGAGTGGGTGATTGTATCTGAATGTAAACCATTATTGATTTCTATTTTAAATCATGAACCATACTTTCTTTTTTATCATGGAATGTATTTTTATTCTCTTGAAAATAATTTGACAATTTTTTTGGACCTCCATGCTCCAATTTCACATTTTTTTTCACATATTTGATATATTTTCCAAATGTCATACAAGGAGTCAAGAGTCTCTCCAAATATTTTACTTTTTATCATAGGATGATAAACCCATATTTAAGATATTAGATAGTCCTAACTTAGACTTTAACAATATTATTCAAACCATAAATAACACTAGCATGTTACTTAACTTTTATCTTGTACTCAACAACCATCTTCTAGATTTTCAACATTTCAGATTTGAGATTTTCAACTTCTTCCTTAAACTCTAAATTATCCTCTTCTTGCTCTTGCATGTAGAGTTTGGAATCATGAACCCCTATATTGGATTTATTTTTTGGGATATCCAAACCTAAATATTTTCAAGATTATCCTTTAACTCTTCATATAGATCATCTATCCCTTTTAATTATCCTTCACCACCATCAATCTCTTCCCTTGTCTAAGAACATCCTACAATATACAACATAGAATTTTTATTATGGTAATTACAGTCCTTAATTTTTTTTACTTTAGTTTTTTATAAACCATTTAACACTTTTTAAACTAGGTTATTTTTATTAAGGAAGACATTCTTTATACTTTTTCTTCCTTTCACACTACCTAAAGATTTATTTATATAAACTTCACTATCCTCATCACCATCTTTAAACTTATTAAGACATTTTTCTGTAAGGTGCCCAAAATTTTCACATATAAAGCATATGGGTGGAAGTTTACCTTTGAAATTTTTATTCCCCATTTTAAAATTAGTGGAAAGGAGTGAAATTAATTCATCGACCACTTCTTCCTAATCATCATCCATGGTGTACTTCTTTATAGCCTTGAACACAACCTCTTCAAACTTCCGCTTTTCCAAAGACTAATTATCATTATTTCTCATCTCACATGCGACAAGATTATTATGAATATTGTCCAACGTTATATCATTTGAATAATTATCTTAAAACACATAGACCTTTGGATATAATCACGATAAAAAACTTCTCTAGATGTGCTGGAAGATATTTACATCATAGTGGGTTTCTAAAAGACCATACATCTCCTTCAAAATATCATTCACTTGATTAGAGAATGTATTAAAAGATTTATTTAAGTTAATCATCATGTCCTCATACTTTTTCCAAAGAACCTATAATTTAGCTTCTTAGAATTTCGAATCACCTTTGTAGATATTTAGCATTTTTTCCAGCATAGTGTCAGGATTTATATAATATCACCTTCTTGTAGATTGTGTTGGAAAATATCCACCTAAGGTATTGATTCTTCTATAATCATTATCTAATTCCTTAAATTACCTCTTTGATAAATCCCCATTATCCATAATAACCAAAATACCGTGAATAATAGTGGTATAAACATTCATACCTAATGATTATAAGTAATATTTCATTTAATTTTTTTATAATTGAAAATTAATTCCCTCAAAAATTAGAATAATTTTATTTTTAACTACCACCATAGATTCCACTAAGAGAGAATCACTAGCTTTAAACTTTAACATAGATACCAACTATTGTCCCCACTAGGTTAAATACCCTAGGGTGGGGGTAAATTAGGGTATCTTAAATTTAAACAATTTTTTATTTGATATTGTTTTTCAGTTAAAAAAACTCTATTCTCTCTTATTCTTGTTTCAATATATAAAATAAAATAAAAAAATGTAAGTGACATATAAATTTTACTTGGTTCACCCCAGTAGAGATAATTCAAGGAGCATAAAAAATAAATACACCAATGTATAGAAATAACTAAAGAAAGTTTCTATTTCAATGTTTAGAGTGGAATCACTATCCCTCCTAGTTTAAAGCCACTCACTCATTGAAAGCCTGCTTCTATCTCTTTTAAAGTGTAGTCACTATTCCTTCAATAGATACCCTTTGATGATTTGTATCACTATTGATTATAACATAATTAGTGTATCCTAAAGCTATTATTTCATCATGAATATCCTTTATGATGTTTTCATAAAAAAGTTTTTATATTTTTTGATAAATTTTTTTTGTTAAAGAATGTTTTTGTAAAATAGGTGAAGAAGAGTTGGCAGAAATTTCATAAATTAATATGTTTGAAAATTTTCTTTTTAATAAATTTCTAACTTTAAGTCAGATGATGATTTTCTGATCATTCAAGTTCCAAAAATCATGGAAATCATGTGATCCTAGTTGGTGAATTAAAAGGTTGTACAAAGTGTTCTAATAAGGAGGGTATTTAAATAGAATTTTCAAAAATAGAGTTTTTGACACATAGTTATAGACATAATTTTTCCAAATAGACCAATCAAATTATGGTTTTTTAAGAAGAACAAGCATTGAAAACATGCTGATCAGACTGAATAGAGATAAAAATTGTGGAAGTAGCTAATTTTGTATAAGTTGTGAGAAGAAAAAGGAGGAAAAAAATATTTAAATTTTTTTATGATGTCTATTAGATAGACAAATGGAAAATCACTAGGTGAAAAATTTTGGATAGAGATATTGTAAGAATCTATGAAGTTGTTGGTGTTGAGTTTTTTTCCTTTTTATATAAAATGCAAAAGAAATAAAGTGGCTCAAAAATTCTTATTTTTATTATTATAAAAATAGAAAGGGGGATCATAATTTCTTCCAAATATATATTTCAGGACAAAATTTTCTAGATATAAATTTTAAATAATTAGTATGTTGAGATTTATGGGAAAAAAAGTAAGAAAAAGAAATAGTGCAAGAAATATTGATGTTGGTTCCAGGTTGATATGGTGCATGTGACTTAAGTCTTTATAAATTAAAGCAAAATAGTTAACCATATTTAATAAGTATAGAGAAATGGACAAGGTAAGAATAGGTTTGTTTTAAATTGGGTCAATAGGAAATGAGATTTAGAAATATATTTTTATGAAATTTAAAGATTTGAGTTTTGTTGTAGACTAATTAAAAATTTAAAGTTACAATGTTATAAAGTAAGTTAATTAATTAGATGGAACATCATACAAACATTAATGAAATACTAGAATTTTTTTTTCTGAATATTCATATGAAGGTTTGAGCTAATGTAGGAAGATCGAACAAAGGTGATCATATAATGTAATGTTGATCACTCACATATACTTTTATTATGAAGTTATGAGCTGAGGAAATAAGATCATACATATATAGATTAGTTTTTGGATATACATGATGTATAATGTATGAATTTGTGAAGTGTTTCTAAATATATGAGCTGGTAATAAGATTATAAAAATAATACTGAAAAATCCATTCAATAGATAGAAGATTTTTTCATAAGTTGTAATTGGAAAACAATTTCTAGATAGAGGTATTTGAGAAAATTTACGTAACTTGGTAAAGTTCTAAATTGTGATGTTGTTGTTCTATTATTCAATGTGTTTTTTATCAAAAAAATATAAGGTTGTTTTTAAGAGTTTCTTAGAATCGAGTTTTATAAAATTCAAAGAAATTTGGAAACAATATAGAATTCAAGAAGATATATGAATATTCTATAATTGTTGAGAGGCATCCCAATTAAATTCAAATGAGAATAAAATTATGTTTTATGAATTTCAGTGAGTAGGAAAATGAAATTGGTTTCTTTAATTTTCCATTCCAAGATCACCTAAAAATAGGTGATGCAAAGTACATTGTAATTGTTACTGTTAAGAGATATAAAAGGCCAACACACTGTAGAAATTGTGTTAAAGTTGAGTTTTAAACCAAACACATGTTTTGTGTTGAAGAAGTATTTTGGATAGATATTTAGATCATATTATTAGACAAAGTTCCAGTTTAGACCACAAAACCTAGGAAAATTAGACATATCTTCCAAATAAAGACTTAAAATAGAAAAATATTATACAAAGTTTCAAAATCAAAGGTTGTGAGGCCCATAGATTTTCTTCTTCAAAAGAGTTCGGATTTTGTATCAAGCACTAATTTTAGTAAGGTGAAAAAGATAGAGAATAACAAATTTGGTCACATCTTACAAACTCATTCTAGAAAGAGAATAATGAATAGAGTTAAATAAGACAGAGATTCCAAATAGACCATTATTGGATCAAAATACAAATTTCCATATTTTTTTGTGGCTCAAGTTCTTATATGAAAAATTTATTAACTGATTGGAATTGATGTAATCATAACTATCTGAATAAAAAATAATTCTAATAGGAGTTGGATTAAAATTTTTCTTCACTTATTGGAATTTGTTAAATTTTATGGACCCATGGGAGTGTCCATGGAATGGATGTATGTTCTCAAACTGAGGTTGACCCTTTTAGATCTTGTCTGCCTTGTTAAAATTCCTTCATTTTCATTCTTGTGAGTTTGATAAAAATTGATAAGTAAATAACAATAACAAGTTTGTAGGGGTTACGTTTCTAAAAGTTGGAAATTTTTAAAAGAAATCCAATAATTTAACCCATATTCTTAGTGATTCTATGATCCTTTAATAAAATCAAGTGGAATCAAATGGAAATTCCCCTATTTAATCCTTATCATTGAAAATATGAATTCTGTCAATAGAAGATGTGTTCCTATATTCTATGGGAAACATTATCATGGATGAAAAAATATAATGATAACTTATCTTTTTCCTTTTGTATTTAAGGTTATTTATGCAACCACACTTGGTTTTCCACTCTTTAAGAAAGATTCTTCTAAGACCTTTTCTCATAAGAAGAACATTGATATTGATGGGAACGTGAAAAATGATATTCTAATTTTTTTTCATAAACTGTGTTTATGAAGGTGATGAGACCCAAAATATATAAATAAACTTGGGATAATATCATAATAATATTTGAGGGAAATACCAAAGCTAAGGAATAAAAGTTACAAATATAGAAAAGAAATTTTGTAGATATCAGAATGAGAGATGAGGAAAATATTGATGAATTCCATACTAGAGTTAATGAAGTAATGTGAAACATCATGGGTTTTATAGATATCTTGTAAGATTTAACTATTATAAATAAAATCATTAGAAACTTCCCTGATATGTTTGTTTCTAAAATTTTAACCTTAAAAGATAAATATGATTTATCTCTTGAGGAATTGAATAATCTTTTTTAGTGTTTATAATATGAGGA
This sequence comes from Viscum album, assembly GCA_963277665.1. Taxonomy (NCBI): domain Eukaryota; kingdom Viridiplantae; phylum Streptophyta; class Magnoliopsida; order Santalales; family Viscaceae; genus Viscum; species Viscum album. The sequence goes on along the minus strand of OY728142.1, from coordinate 689,116,181 downwards.
AAGATCCAAAAATAAAAAATAAAATCAATGATGAAATGGATTTTGAGGATATGAGGAAGCTAAAAATAAATGATATTGATCATAACAATGTTTAAAATAGTGGTTCTAAATATAATTAAGATAATTAAATGAATGAAAAAATCAGGTACCCTATCTTCAAAAATTACCAGAGAGGTAAAGGAAAGTATGAAGGAAAACTTCCACACAAATTTTTTGAGTGTGGAGGAATTTGAAACTTTGATATGAATTTCCCCAAGAAAAAAGTTGGATATTTTAAATATCATTTTGAAAGAAAACCTTAGTAAAAGAAGTTAAAAAAATATTTCAAGGAACATAAGAAGTACACTAGTGGTAATAAAAAGTTCACTAGAAATAAAAGAAGCATGTAGGGTATGAATTTCAAAAATGAATTTTATGATAAAAATTCTTCAGAAGATGAAATTCCAAAGAGAATCATAACATTTTTTTCATATGTTGAGAAAAATAAGGAATTCTAAAATTGTGAAGAAGGAGGAGGAGGTGAAGAATGTTATAGAGAATACCAACTCAGATATGAAATTATATCATGTCTTGATTAGAACACAAAAATTAAGAAAGAAATAATAATTATGAACAAATAAAGTGGAATACACAATGAAGAAAGACGATATGTTATTAAAAGGGTAATATGAATATATTCAGAAGGTTTCAAACCACAAAATGAAAATTAATTAATAAATAAATATTGTGGAAATATTAGTAAGAATATTGTATCTCAGTAAAAAGAATTTTATATAACTCAATCCAAACTCCTTGATGTTAAAATTACCTTAAGAAAGACGAACAATAATTTCCACAATACTTTAGAGGTAAAATCTGAATCATCTCAATTGGATGAGAAATATCACTCCAATAATCAGGTGAAATCTCTACACACCAAAAGTTGAAGTTCATCTGGTTTTACTAACATTTCAGTTTTCAAGAAAAATGTAGAGAAAACATGAATTTATAATGGATGTGAGAAATCTTTCACATTAACTAGAGTTGAAAATCCTTCATAATAAATTTTACCCATGTCAGGAGGATACAAAAAATATATATATATTACAAACCTTGATAGGAAAAATAAAATGAAAGATCATATTTCTATAGAAGAAAAATATTTAGTGGTTATTGTTGGTGCTGTGGTTTGTTTGTAAAAAGAGATTATAATTTTTGGAATGAAATTACTATACCTGAAAATAGGTATGAAATGATGGAAAGTAACAACAAATGAAAATTTATTAACTTTCAGAATTTGTAAAGAGTTGGAAAAGAAAAGTATCTAGATGTTAGAAAACATCCAATGAAAATTAAGTTTGAATTCCTGGAGGAAGTTTTTGGAATATGTGAACAAACAAGTCATTTTTTTTGAATAATGTTTAACAACTCTTCTAAGACAAATTTATTATTAAATAAAAGAAAAAGTGTATATAAATAAGAAAGTTCAGGAAAGAGCCTTTGTTACCGAGACATATTTGAAAGAAAGTAAGAAGAAAAAACCATGGATTTTAGATAGTGGTTGTTGCTCACATATGAATGAGATTTTAAATCGTAAAAGATATTGAAAATTATGATAGGGGAGCAGTAACTTTTGGAAATGATAGTTCCTTAAAAATTATAGGAATAAGAATAATTAATATTAAAGACAAAAATATTCAATGAATTTTTATATGTTGATGGGATTAAAAAACTTACTTAGTGTGATATAACTTTATGATTATGAAAAAGAAGTTATTTTTAGAAAATATTCATATATAACTAGTAGTGTGTGACATGGTGAAGTTATAACCAGAGGAGAAAGGACTAGTAAAAATATCTTCAAGATAAGAGAACTCTCTAACTCTTTTTATTTGAGTGTTGAAGATGGAAAAAAGTTATAGCATAATAGGCTTGTGTAATGTTTCTATACAATTATGAATTAGATTTATAAATTATATGGTGTAAGAAACTTTACAAAATTGAAGAGGAAAGAAGATGATGTTTTTATAACATGTTAGAAAGGGAATATGATTGGAAGAATTCATAACAAAGTTGAAACTTAGTCCACAAGACCTATTGAGCTTATTCACTTTAATTTTTATGGGAAAATGAGACATCAATAAATGAAAGTTGATTTATACTTTATCATTTTATTTATGATTTTACTCAGATGACCAACATTATGTTTATGAAACAGAAATCCAAAGCAATAGAATTTTTTTAGATTTTTAGAATAGAATTTGAGAGAGAAATGGGTGTTTATATAATGAATCTAAGAAAAAATAATGTAAAATAATATACATGTAATTCATTCAAATAATATTTTATGAAACATGGAATTATGCATTAGTACAGTGCTCCATACACCCCTCAACAAAATGGTGTAGCATAGTGGAAAAAAAGTTTGTTGGAAATGGGAAGAAGTATACTAGCTGAGTATAAATTTTTCAAGTTTTTATTCTGAACATATATAAGTATTGTTGCACATATTCAAAAAATATCATTGTTAAGGATAGAATCCAACATGACTTCTAAAAAATTGTGGTATAACAGAAAACCTTTAGTGAAATATTTCATGGTTTTTGTAATTCCCTCTTTACTAAAAATAAAAAATTTGGATATTGTAAAATTTGATGAAAAATATAAGGATATAGTTTTCATGGGTTATTCACCCAATGGAAGAAGTTATAAATACTAGAAAAAAATATTTACAAAAGTTGGTGGATTCCTTTTATGTGAAAGTAGTGGAAAATACAACTTCCTTAACAAATTTTGTTGAACATTTTATGGATGATAAATCAAATACTTCCAATAAGAATAACAATGTAATGATGGAAGTGATCCAAGTCATGTGCATGAAGATTTAGGAGAATCATGTAGTGAGGAAAGTGATGTTGGAATAAAAACATGGAAATTTCATACCCAATAGAAGCAGGTAGAATTTTAAAATAACATTAAAAATTAGAAAGATCCAGCTCGGACCAGATTAAAGTTGAGATTAGAAAATCAGACAACACTTATCTCACAAGTTGAACCAAAATAAGTTTCAGAAGCTATTAAACACACAGAATGGGTACAATAAATGAATAAATAATTAGATCAAATTAAGAAAAATGAAACTTAAGAACTTGTTTCATGTCTAGAAGGAAATAATGTTATTGGTACATGATGAATTTGTTTTTGTGCATGAAATATTAATTTTTAATTATTTAATGTCTAATGTTTTTGATTAATAATACACAAGTTTTAATTGAATTTATTTATTTTTATGTACTAATATTTTTAAATGAAATTTTGGAAAAAAGGAAATAAATTGAAATAAAATGAAATAAAATGAAATAAAAATACATAATTTACTTTTTTTATCATTTTTAGTATTTGTATGTTTTGTTTTATAAATGGAAGTTAGACAAAAAATAGGCCCAATATGCCCATCCCTCAACCTACAGGCCATAGGCTATTTATCCAGCCCATGAATGGATGATTAGCAAAAAAACCCACAGGGAAGGCTACCCATGTGGAAAGGGGACAAAAGAGAATGCCTGTGGCTTAGTGCACCCTGGTTCATGGGGAAACCTCGTGCAGTGGTGGGAAGATGGATTCACTGGGATAAGGAGTTTTACAATGGCATAGAGGGTCCTTCAGTCCCCATAAAACTTGTTAGATGGTGGAGGGAATGGTTGGATATTTTAAGAAGTGTCCACCACTTCACGGTTTCAATGTGTTACACGCACACACCTGGGTTTATTGTGCACTTAATTAAATGACATCACACTGACCGCATCCCCGTCATCTTCCTCTCTTATTTTATCTGTTCCATTGCTTCTCCCTCTATACCACAGGAACTTCAAATACTACAAATTCTACCACTATGTTACACCATATCCATCATGATTGCACTATGAAGTCACCCTAGATGGTGCTCAGGATACCACCGGATTTTCAATGACCACTACACAGTAGCTATAACTATGTGGTGTAGTGACCCTAGGGTGTCGAAGCTATAATTACAATTTAGCTTAAAAATTACACCATAGAGCTCTTTAGGATGAAAAATGAGAAGAAGCTACTACACCATTGTTATACTCACTACTTTGTAGCCATGATGAAGAAAAATACACAGAGTCAAGGCTCTAGCATGGTGGTATAAATTCTTCATAGAGGGTGTGAATATGCATGAACCAATGAAATGGAGGTTATGTCATGGCCAGATGGATATGCTATAGAGAATTCATGGCTTTCTTGGCTATGCCACAAAGAGAATCTCCATGCTGTAGTGTTTCAGTTACCAAAATATTTAAACACCTAATGTTTTTGGCTATTTCATGGGATTTACTTGCACGACAAGTAGTTTTCAGGGAAGATATAAAATGAAGAAATGCATGGAGGCTTGTCTATAATAAAGTACATTTAATGACCCCCTCAAATCAAGGGAGACCAACATGGTAAGACTAGTATAAGTGGAAACAATGATCAATGGGGAGATTTGAATTCAAAATTGGAGAGAGAGAGAGAGAGAGAGAATTCCCTCGACAATAGTAAAAAACTAAGAAGGCTATTGTATTGTTTGACCTTTTGGGGAGAAATATACCATAGGTATAGACTAGATGACTGGATCAGGCTACTACTATAGGTTTATTATGTTCTTATTTTTTCTATTCCCTCATGACTATAATGAGGGGGTAAAATTATTTTTTCCCAATCTATGTAAGGTACTGGGTGTGCACCTAGTGTATGGGATTATTTTTGATTGAAATTCGAATGGGTTGTTTGCATTATTTCTTCTCATGTTTTCATTATTACCCTTCTCTTCGCATATCCAATGCTAAAATATAGGGTTCTACACTTAAAAAAAATTTGTCAGCCAGTGACCCTTACCCATGGATCATCCAATACATGAGTATAGGGTCATTGTGTCTAAATATGGTTACAAACACCTATTTAAGAACAGACCTAAGATATGCGAGGGGAATATGAGGTTCATAATTTAGAGGGTGATCACTCTAATAAGAGGTTCACTATAAGTAGGTTCTGAAACCATTTAAATTAAAAATAAAACATATTTTCCCTCACTAAGTGCACAAATAATAATTTATAGAAACTTAGCACATCTATCTCATCATCTAAGAAACCAAACCAATAAATCACCTATTATCTTATTTTCATAATGTTTTCATAAACATTTTAAGAAATTTATATATAATTCTCAATTAATCGGCCTTAATATTCCATTCCATTAAATTTAAAATTATTTAGTGATATTAAATCATATATATTTGTTCTTTGAAATCCCCAACAAAATTAACAACATTCTTGGCGATATCAGGAAAAAGTGGGATTATAAAAACAAGTTAAATGAACATGGATACGTTTCAAGAAATAACATGAGACTTGTTTGTAAAGTATATTCCTTGGGATACGAATTTGATTTTGAAGAAACTTTTCCCCCATTGCAAGATTGGAAACAATTATAATGTTCTTACAAATATCTTCACATCATTTTTATAAAGTTTATCAGATAGATGTAAATTCAGCTTTCTTAAATGGGGATATTTAAGAAGTAGTGTACATTGATAAAACTTGTGGGTTCATACATGATAATGATGAAACCAAAGTTTTTAAGTTGAAGAAATCCTTGTATGGGTTGAAATAAGATCCATGGTCTTGGTACTCAAAAGAAGATAATTTCTTGAAAAAGTAAATTTTTTCGAAAGGAAAACTTGACAAAAACTTATATGTGAAATAAAAGGACTCAGGTACCCTCATTTTTATCATTAATGTTGATAATATAATTTTTACATGAGAAATTGAAAAAACTTGTGAAGAATTTTATGAGGAAATGAAGAAGAATTTTGATATTTCAATACTTAGAGAATTAACCTTATTTATAGGTTTATAAGTCCAATAAATGGAAATATACATTTTCCCATCTCAATAAAATTACAATAGGGAATTGTACAAAAGGTTTATCATGATATATTTTAACGAATTTTCTACACATATTTCTATTGGTATAAATTTGAGTAAAGATGAGGCTGAAAAAAGTGTAAATTAGAAATACTTTTGAATGTTTATAGGAATTTTTCAATATCTTATTGATTTTAGTCCAAACATTATTTATAATGTAATATTGTGTGATAAATATCATAGTGATCCTAAAGAATCACATATATTGGTAGAAAAATAGAACTATGGGATATGTGAAATGAAAAACTTCTTATGGGATATTCCACAAAAGAAGAAGTGATATAAAATTTCATGGGTATGTAGATGCTGATTGGGATGGAGATTTCAATGATAGAAAATCAAATTCTAGAGGAACTTTTTTACTTGGTAGAATATTGTGTGATCTTACATAATAATAAACAAAGTTTAATGACTTTGAGCATATAGGAAGTAGAATATATAACTACTACTGAGGATTGTACTCAAATATTGTAGATGAAAGTTCAAATGGAATATTTTAATGTGAATGGTTTTAATCCATTGAGAATACATTGTGATAATTATAGTGCAATTTATCTTTCCAAAAATCCATTTCAACACTCAAGATTAAAACATATCAATATCAAGTATCATTATATCAAGGATAGAGTTACTGGTAGAGATTTTATTCTTGAAAATATTTCAATGAAATACCAATTTTCTAATTTTTTCACAAAATTAACCCCAAAAGATATATTTTTGGAATTAAGGTTGTGAATTCATGTTTATCCTCCACTAAAGACTTCCTAAAATCTATAAGGAATTCCTCGATATGATTTGGATTATGTTGATAAAGGGGTAGAATATCAAATTTATAATACAAAGGGGAGAAACATATTCTTCTTACTTAAATGAATATGAAGCTGTGGTTATCATAAAATGGGGAGAGAACAAAAATATGAAGAGTAAATACTTGAGAGTTGAAAGTTTTAAAACTGGAGAAAATAAAAGTGAGGGGGAGTTAATCATAACATGAAAAAAATTTCTTTCCCTCAAGGGATAGAATTATTTAAATAACAAGACTTTATCCAGTAGTTTGTTATTAGGAATCTCACTTTTAGAAATGTTTTCATTTTATTAACATCTTTGAAAAAGCGATATTTTAAGAAAAATGAGTTGTGTAAATGTTCGAGTGATGAAAAGTAATTAATGGAAGTTGTTAATGAATCTAGAGGGGGAGATTAAAGATCCTTTTTTATGTTTTCATAATAAAGTTTTTTTCTTTTTTAATAACTAAGTTTTCTTAAAGAATGTTTGTGTAAAATATATGCAGAAGAGTTCCTAGAAATTTCATTGATTTTGAAGGTTGGAAATTTTATTTTTAAGAAATTTATAACTTTTAGGTAGATGATGCTTTGCTATTTATTCAAGTTAAAAACATCATGAAAATATCACAATTCTATATGGTGCATAAAAATGATGTACAAAGTGGGTGATGAAAAATGAGGAGATCGACACATAATTTCTGGACATATATTTTTAGACACATAGTTCTGAACACAATTTTTCCAGACAGATAATTTAGACAATGATTTTTGTAAGAAGAAAATGCATTGAAAATTTTGTGATCATATTGACCAGAGATAAACATTATGGAATTAGTTGAGTTTTTACAAGTTGGGAAAAGATATAGGAGGATATGTGGATTTAAACATCCAAATTATTCCTATCATATTGACTAGGGGATAATCATTAAACATAGAAGTTTAGGTAAATATTTTGTAAGAATATCTGAAGTTATTGGTGTTGAGTTATTTGTGGTTTTTCATAAAAGTGGAATAAATAAAAAATGGATCAAGAATTCATATTTGAATTATTATGAAAATAAAAAGGGGGAGATAATTGTTTCTTTTGGACATAGTTTTATGGAAAAAACATTTCTAGACAAAAATTATCCATAATTAGAAAATGTTTAGTTTTTTGTGAAAATAAAAAATGAATAAAAAAAATAGTATAATAAATTTTGAAATTGCATTCGGGTTGAGATGGTGCATGTGAATGAATCATTTAAATGTTTATTTTTTTAGTAAACTATATTTACAAAGTTATGAGAAAAAAACGAAGGTAGATGTGGTTTTTTTAATAGTGTAAAGGGAATATGAGATTCTGACAACCAGTTCATATGAAATTTTAAGATCAGAGTTCTGTTTCAGATTGATTATAAATCCAAAGTTTCAAAGTTTTGAATTAATTTGATTCATCAGGTGGAAGAAAATTAGACTTAACAATAGAAAATAATTCTTGAAGTACCAACTAAAATTTTCTAAAGATTCATATGAAGTTTCAAGATGATGCAAGAATATTAGACAAAGGTGATAAGATAGAGAAATGTCTATTAGTCAGAAAAACATTTCTTATGAATTTATGAACTAAGGAAAAAATATTGGATATATATAGATGATTTTTTTGGATAGATAAGATGTTTTGAGTTTTAAGTTGTGATGTAATACTAGAGATACGAGTCAGGATGAAGATCAGATAAAGAATAGTGGGTAATCAATTTATCAAACAGTTGAGTTTTTTAGAAGTTGTAATTAGACAAAAATTTCCAAACAATGGTTTCTGAGAAACGTTACATAACTTGGTAATGTTGTAAACTGTGAAGAACTTGTTTTTTCCCTTAAAGTGGGTTCTTATTAAAAAAACATGAGGATGTTTCGAATAGTCTCTTTACATCGATTTTAAGAAAATTTGAAAATTTTTGGTAACATTAGAGAATTAAATAAGATTCAAAGACATTCTAGAAGAGTTGAGAATCATACCAAAGAAATTCAAATGAGAATTAAATTTGGTGGTGTAAAGTACATCATACTTGTTACTATTCAAAGATACAAAAAAGATGATACATTGGAGAAATTGTTTTAGAGTTGGGTTCTGAACCAAAAATTAGTTTTGTGTTGAAGAAGGATTTTGGATATAGATTTTGGTCAGAATATTAGAAAAAGTTCTTTTTCAACCACCATTTTGAGGAAAAATGGACAGAGATTTTGGATGGAGACTTCATACAAAGAAAGATCAGATAGAGTTTCAGAATTAGATTTTTTGAGGAATAAAGCTTTTCTAAATAGGTATAGTTCAAATTTTTTACCAAGAAATGATTTTAGTAAGGTGAAATAGACAGTGAATACCAGATGTAGCACACCAGACAAACTCATTTCAGATATAGAAGAAAGGATATAGGGAAATCAAATATATATTTCAGATAGACCATTATTGTAGCAGAATTCTGGGTTTCATATTATTTTTTTGTGGATCAAGTTTTTAAAATAAGATCTTTTAATCTGAAAAGATTTAGTATAATCATACTTATTATGTGATAAAAGGAGTCTAACTGGATTTAGATCAAAATTTTTATTCACTTCATGGTATTAGTGAATTTCCATGGACCCATGGGAGTGGACAAGGAAAGGATATAAGTTCTCAAATTCTGGTTGGACCTTGTTAATATTATTCTCCATGTTTACTTTCCAACATTTTCATGCTTTTGAGTTTGTTTAAAATTTATAAGTAAATAACTCTAACAAGTTATTGTGGTTATTTTTCTTAAAGTTGTAATTTTTTTAAAATATAACCACTGATTAACCCCCCTCAATGGTTCTACGATCCTTTAGGAACTTCACATAAAAAGGATGGACTAAAATTTACAATAAAAATTTTTAAAGTTATCTTGAAAATAAAAACACTCCACCATTTCACAAAAAAACACAACTTTTCAAAACTCTAAAATTTCATGAAACTCACTTGTAGAAACACAATCTTCTTTCTTGGTGAAAATGGCAATCACATAATTTTATTTTCAAAAAAATGTTCGAATAAGTCTTACAAGAAAACTGAGCCTTGATATTTTCTATAAATCTTTATCTCTAATTAATGAAGAACTTGAAACCTATTTATAAGAATAGAAAACTATTCACATAGATCCATTCACCCAAAAATATCAACAACTTTGTTAAATTTTTTCAAATGTGACTCCATACATGCACTGTGTCCATGAAACCATACTTCCATGAGAATCATGTTCATGAAACTCCACTTTTGTTAGTCTTTCTGACATTCACAAAAAAACTTTACCAAGTTTTCCTATAATGACTTCATTTTTTCATGTTCATGAAATTCCTCACTTGTGTAATGATCCTTCCCTTGATATAAATGTTTTTTGTAATGTATTGAACATTATAAAGAGCTTCCATAACCCCTTCTTTATAAAAGTTGTAAGGTATCCATGGTATTGGAAGTTTTTTGACATAATTTGTCAACAAACACATTGGAAATGCTTAAAAAATCTTTGTAAATAATACAAAAACCTTGAATCAATATATTGAGGTATTTTTACCAATTGTAACTCATGTAGGTTATACAACCATACAACAGATGCAAGAACACCAAATGGTCCAATCATATATTGAGTAAAAATAAAACTAAAAATAAAAAATAGATACCTATACCATCCCTGGCCTCACCTCAAATATTTCTCCACTACCCCATCGAGATCCTACAACTCACCCACATATACTCGATCCATAATCTAAATGTACTTTCCAAATATATTCTTATAATCATACTAAACTATCTATGTAGGTTTTGAGTATTAAACTCAACAGGAAACCACCATTCATGTCCCTAATAAAAACCAGTATATTTGTCTATGAATGTACCATATAAAAAGTAAGTTATAAACCTCACATGCATACACTCATCGAACCATTGGGTAATCATAGAGCCACATCGATAGTCAACTTATACATGCTTTCGCCAGTTCTATAATGGGATGATACTCTCATAGTATGAACATGTTATGTGTGTGAACAATCTATCACCACTCATTACAAAAGGTAATTTGAACGATTTATCACTAATACCATCCCCAAGGTGAAAAATGCATATGTATAACAAAATAAAATTTGATTGATGCATCAACAATACACAATATCAATTAAATGGAAATTCACCAAAATATAACACTTGTGAAAAGAATCCATCATTGTATCAAAATAATTGGATGGAAGATATTTCACCACAACAATTCCCATGGTTAATTATTCATCTTCATATCATGCACCCTATGTGGATAATCTACCACCACAAAAATTACAATGGAGAATGATCCATCACCATATCACCAACCCTAGGTAGATTATCTATGTTTGAAAATATCCTTATAGAAAATGAGGTATCATATAGTAAATGATTTATCACTACCAAACAACTGAAAGTTATTGATCTATCACAAAACTATAATACCCTAGTTTAATTATGTATCAACATGTGAATGATTTATCACTATCCATATAAAACCCCCAAGTGAATGATGCATTTCCAATATAACTATATAATGGAAAATAATATATCACTGGGTGAATGATGTGTCTCCAATCACAAGTCCCCTATCACCCATTAGGGTGGATGAACTACCACTAACATACCAACCGAGGTGAATAATACATCACTATCACTACACACAAGGTGAGTGATTCATCACAACAAGCACAAAAATATATTTGATATATTAATCACTATAAAAAACATCACATATCATAGCAATGGTGAATGGAACATCCCTATAGGTATTGGTCCCATCGACCCAATTACTCTCTAGGCCACCAATGCCCATGACGTAGTACACCCAATACCCATGTACTAATCCTGAACCTTTCTAAACATGTATTTGAATACCTTACCACAACCTAACTCAAAAAGATTCATTCTATAGGGAGAAATATTCATACTAAGGTCCCATCATAATGATATATCACCACTTAGCCTAACTAATACATGAGTTATCATTATCATGGAATGATCAAGGGTTTAATAAAAGGATCACAACTTAATCTAGGGATAGGTATACCCCTCAAAATTCCATTCCATAAGTATCTTGTCACTTTATCTAAAGTGAAATGGACATAAAAAAATATATGCTCATATCTTAAGGTTTAATGGACTTATAACAATCTATATAGCCCATACCCATCAATTGAAAACAAATAAACCAAATGTAGATCTATCCTAGATCATTAACATGAAATTTTTTATGCCCATATATTATGTATCTGACCAAAAAATAATCCATTGGTTCACTCCTGACCATCTCCCTAGGTAGGAATTTCATAACAATACATGAACTCTCTAGGAATTTAGGTTCTAAACTATGAAACCCACATGTCACTATTATTTTCAATTTTATATAATTTTTTGATTAATTTAAATTTATGGATGTTTTGATATGGAAATATTTAATTTTATAAATTTTTTCTTCAGTTGTATTGTTAGTGTGAAAAATTAAGGGGAAACCATGTAGACTGTCTTGTGTAGGATATTTACAGTTCATGTTTTTGTCATATGGTTAATGTTCATGGTAGAATACTACTTGGTCTAAACCATATGATATATAGTGTAAACTATTTAAGTCCTTTTTTTATTGGAGTGTTAGCACATGGATTGTGAACAATTAGGAAAAACTATATGATTGACTATATGTTGGTGTTATGGTTCTTAGTAGTGGGGTTTGATATGGTTAGAACATGTTTTTGAAAAATTTGTGACCAAACCTTGTGAGTGTATTTTTCTTTTCCCAATTCTAGTAGCATGGTCAGCACATGGTCTACCAAACCATTCAACTTAACCAGGAAAGATTCCCAAAATCACTTAAAAATGATTTCCCCAAATTTCCCATATATGCTTTTATGGCCAAAATCCTTCCTTTACTCCCCTTGACATTCATATTACCCATATTTAATGGTCTATAGATCTCTCCCTCCCTCCTTTGACGATTTAAGCTTCCCATATCTATATTTTATGTGGAATACCAAGATAAATGTGTAACACCCTGACCCTAGTTACCCAGAGTCGGTGCATTATTACATAACATTGGCATGATCACAAAAGACCACGTCTTAAAAGACCGATTTGTTTAGTACCCTTGGAAATACTAGATACATTCATAAGTTTTACATTACATTATAAAATTAAAAACTACAACAACATAGTCTCCATAAGACACACTCATATCCCATAGACTATCCCTGTAGGTCAGTCATAATATACTTCTTCACATCCTGGGAAAAATAGAACATAGAAAGGGGTGAGCTCAGATGCTTAGTAAGGGTAACATTATAGTGGAAAATTTCATAAATAAGCATAAAAATTTAAGGCAATGTAAGAATATAACAAAAGCCTTTTAAACTTGAACTTTTGAATAATATGGAAAAGATTAAATAAAATAATTCCATTTAATTATTCACATGGATATTCTATTAGTCGACTAATCACATGCAATATCAATAGCCACTTTCATAATGATGGAATGTATAATGCCAGACTTCATAACCACATAGTCAAGGACTTGTGCCAAGACTACAAATAAGATTTTTTCAAGGCCTTGTGCCAAGACACTAGTTTGTCTCATGAGACCTACTGATGCATCAAGGATCTATAGCAGGCTCCACCCATCACTTACTAAGTCCAATGCATTCCTCATATGAAAAGGTTCAAACATAACATAAACATTCGTATTAAAACTTGCATAAGAAATGTAAATAATTTATCCATAAACCATGAATGGTGTGAAAATAACACATCCATAGTCAAAAATATCACAAAACCTTCAATAAAATATGGATGCTTTGTATCATCATAAATCAACATCAATTAAGCTTAAAATCTATCAAAGGATGTTGACATAGATGAAATAAAAACATTTTTTAGGGAAATATCTCTTTATATTTTGAAATAATTTAAAAGTAATATAATTATAAATGAAAACATATATTTTTAAAATATTCTTATAATCTTGTAAGGGATTCTTTGATGATTTTATAATGGCATAAAATAGCTGCACCCGCCGTATAAGTTAAAAACATTCTTACCTTAATTTTGTCGAAAAGGTTATAACGTACCTTGTTTGGAAAATGACAGAAAGATTCCTTTCAAACCATTTTATAAAAATTCAAAAAAGGGTATAAATGACTTATTCCCATTGTATATTAAATAGTAAAACATTTTTGGAATACATTTTTAAGAAACATGGATGTGGATGATAAAGAGGTCCCAGTAGATACTTATGTAAAAACAACTTCGGATAATAAAGAGATTGTAAAATTAATCCTTACCTTGTAAATTTCCTTAATCGAGGGTACATTAAACTTTTGTATAATAGTTAAATAATTTTTATTAAATTTTACAAGAACCATATACATAAATATGATATCATATATGATCTTCTAATATTTCTTTGTTAATAACATTTTAGTATTATCGTCGTTTCGGGTGTTAACTAATTCGTTTTACTTTATATGTTTTGTTAAATAAGATGTGTTTCTTATGGATAGGATGTATTTGATTAATATCCAAAAATATGTTGAGTTCTTAAAAATTATTTTTAATAAAAAAAATTAAAATTATTCTTGAATGGATACGATGGGGAATGAATCCCATTGTGTTCGTGGAGACGGTAATCCGTACGTACACATGAGCGACAATATCATTATTTTGATATTAAAATAGTATATAATAGGATGGTATATCATATATATAGAATAATTATCATTTTATATTTGTTATTTACATCAATTATACATCATTATTATACCGATAAAAATAATAATGTATTGAATAACAACTACACCACGACGTGGAGATGGTTAGCCGTACGCATGCACGTATGGTGACATGGAATTCAAAGGATGGATAGAATAATGAATATGGTTGTACCATATTTATAATCACATCACAGAATATATAATATACTGGAGTTATAATTTTATAATGTAAACAACAAAGAAATAGGATGTGGAAGAAGAAACGAACTTGAAAGAGGTGATGAAAAATTTACCTCTTCTTCGGGTTCTTCCTTTTTGATTTGATCAAAAGGGCTCCATAGTTTGGCTTTATGACTAAAGTAATGCCTCTAGGATGAAGTTAGGACAGTTGGGAGGATATTTGGGAAGGGGTTTGATGAGCGAAATGGCTTTGAAGGTGTGAATTTGAGAGAAGGGGAAGTGCCCTTTTATAAGAGGGGTGAGGGGCACCTTAGGAAAAGATTGAAATGTTATTTTATAATTAAATCATTTTCAGTTTATAATGGATAAAAAATGAATTATTTAAAGGATAAGGTGGGGATGGGTTGAAAAACTCTCAACCAATAGGTTTTATACAGGTTTGGGTCACTATATTAACCTAATCTTTTATATTTAACTCTTTGTTAAATAGTTTGACATTTACCATGTCTCTTTGTATTTTTTTATTATATGGTTAATAAACTTACTATAAACTTACAATAGAACCCCAAGTTATTAATTAATTATACAAATATCATTATATAAGTATTTTTTCCAAACCTTATATTTTTAGGATTATTATATCATCCAATAATATTGTATTTGTTTTAAAAACTCATTTATGACAATTTTGACATTATTTAATAATTGATTTTTTTAAAGTCCTAAAAACTTTATTACTTCTAAATAAATACACTTAATCAACAATAAAATTTCATATTAACCTATAAAATTAGTGTAATTCATTAAAAGTCACAAATTAGAATTATTTAGATATTTATAATATCAATTATTTTAATCTTCCTTTAATATGGTAATTACTGCATCATCATTGTGTCATAAATAAATTTAATTATTTAATCTCTAAAAATTATAAATAAAATACCATTATTTAGGAAATAATTTTATCTTTATAATTAATATTTATAGTTGAATTTATATTTTGTGTAACCCTATAATAAAAATGGTTTAGTTATTAAACATTGAATTTAACTCTTTTAACACTTCTTTAAATAAAATAATAATAATTTTCCTAATCTAATCCAAGTGGACATAATGGATCATATTTTATTCCTAAGGTTGTTTTTGATCGAAATACACTTATCCAATAGAATTAGGACATGTGTTAGGGTAATAATAATATCATGTTTACCCTTAATTACCCTATTTACTTTTAACCGTAGTAAATTAAAGTAAAAAGTTACTATTCACCTAAAATTATTTTCAACTTATTGAACCAAATTTTAATTACTGATATCAACCATGTCTCTTGTATTTTTGAAATTCAACTCATAGAAGTAGTAAAATTATGTTTTATGCAAATTTCCAAATGCTCCTAGTAGGTGGGTAAAAGACAGTAAAAAAGTTCAATTTTTTATATATATCTAAACTTATTATAAAATGACTATAATGAATTAAATTAAACTTATATAGGTATTATGTATATATTTCGACCTAAAATAAATTTAAATAAAATAAATAAGTATTTAAATAAAATGTCGGTTTTAAACTATAACTCAGTGTTTTTCGCTTTTCATAAAAAATTGAAAGTTTTCTATAAAAATACCAAAAATTCACCCTAATCTAATTTCGATATTCCGAATCAAAAAATGAAGCCCATTTTGAAAAATAAAAATTATAAAATTTCAAAAAGTGGGTATTACTATTCATAATGTCTAGTTCGATTGGTCGTGGTGTGTTAGAATCTCGAAGTTACGTACAATGCAAGCTATTACATTATTCAAATGGAAGCATACCATGGAAGCTTGGGGTGTTACAAAATCCACCCTTCCCTATTATTTTCCTTCTATCGTCTCCCAGAAAACCATTTATTCTCATATTTTTTCTATCCACAAAAAACATATGGTCTATGTTGGATAAGTTAGAGTTCAAGGATGGTTCTAATTAGGGGTTTTGGGTGTTTAGGGCTTGTAGTGGGTGTCTTCTTACTCGATTAGAAATTACCTATCAAAAGCTTCATGTGGTAAATTGATTTTACATGATTTGAGGTATATTTTTCAATTAATTTCCTTTAAATTTAATTCCATTTAATTCTTTATGATTTTTAAAGCATTTTTTTGTTAAATTAATCCCACATGAAATAGTATATATGGATTTTACAAATGTTTTTAAGGTTTTATCACTTATTATAAAGGTGTTTTACAATTATTTCCAGTTTTATAAAGGGTGGATTGAAATAAAAAGTGTTTTAAAAGATTCCTAAGAAGATTATTTAAATTTAATTTGATGATTTAACGAATCTGACATTTTTTGGGTCTTTTAATGGGAAAATGTGAGGTCTCCAATGAATGTTTTAAATGTAAGTTAGTGTTGGGAACTTTTATGGTTTTGAATAAAAAGGAATTGATTCTTAAATTTATTTCAAATTTGGTTTTCATTGGTTTTATTTAAATGGTTTTATGAATGATTTTACATGGTTTGGTATCAATTAATTATTTAAACCATGATTTAAAATTATGGAAAATGGCTTGGCATCCTGAGTCGGTTTTCATTGTAAGTCCCATTTGGAAACCTTTTAGAAGTTGTTGTTTTTTAACATGTGAAACCCTTTAATGAGACCATTGAAAATTTTATTCCCATTGTAGTTTATGAACCTATAAATAATGTTTTATATTTTTATATCCTTATTAATGCTTATGCATGATTGTGAAAGGAATGTTTTCTTGATAGAATATAGGAGGTAAGATGAGGGTTATTTAAATTTCTTTGGGATTATTTTATGTTATTCTTACATTCCATTTTTTCACATCCTTGGGGATTTATCATAGGGATCCTTGAAAAAATTTAGAATATATTAATGAGTGAATGACCTGGTTTATATAATTATCCGACTATGGGATTTTTCCCAAAATGATGAGTGCTCCCGAGAAGGTTTGTGGCCCATGGATACTGAGTTCTCCCATGATGGATTATATAACTTGACTAGTTCTACAAAACAACCATGATTTTTATATGATATGTAGTGTCAACCTTGGCTTATGATCACCAGTTTGAGTTAGTATTACATGATTACTATGGAATTTCCCATGATACCTAGTTCATCTTGAGGAATATTTAGGTGATTTCATTGTATACATTTTTAGTATTACCTATATCTTTAGTTGATTAAAATGAATCATTATTTTAGTTGTTTATTTTTATTATATATTAATATAATGATTATTATTTATATTTATATTTAATTAAAGTTACAGTTTTGGTATTCTTTAAAAATTGATTTATAAAATGGTTTGGAAGTTGATTGAAAAGGGAAAATGGTATGCATTTTTCAAAGGTTTTTTTTGGTTTTTTTAGAAAAGTGAAAGAGACATGGGATATTTTTCATAAACATAATGGATAGTCTTATTTCCATGATATAAAATATTTTTAATAAATTGGTTTTATTTCAAACCTATTTTCTCTAAGAATTGGATGTTTGATATAAGTAATTATGATATGTTATTTGGTTTCATTTCATTAGCATGAGGGAAACCTATTTTTAATTTATAATTTAAACTAATACAAAGGAAATGGATTTTATAAGTAAATGAAAAAAACACTTTTGTGAAATCCTACTAGTCATGTTTAGTTCACAACCTGCATAAACCATTGGGTGTGTAATTCTCACATGTTTTCTTTTAGCTATCTAGGATCTAGTTTCTATTTCTCTTATAACTTTATTTTGTTTTAATTATCATGAACACTCTTTAAAGTGTATAATTATTTCAATTATTTTGTTAGAAGTTATAAACACAATTTAATCTTGTCAGCATCATTAAATAAATCTTATTGATGTATTGTTGGGCTTATTGTACACATGGAGTGAAGTCCCCAGACCAATAAAAGGCATTTGAGATTCATAATTTCACCATGACACAACACTTTGAACCACACCAAAAAAATTACCACAACAAGAATTACAATGAAGTGAGAAGTACCATTCCATAATAAAAATTGGTCCAACTTACTCTCTAAAAATCATGATGAAAATTATATAATTCACATCATAGTCAAACATCAGATCCTAAAAACCCGAGAAAGGGAACACCACAACGTAAATTTCTATGACCAAAATCTTCTGTGTAGGAGTCTTCCATAATGAAACTTAAGGTCCATGCCACATATAACTCAAAATAGGAATAAAATATTAAATTATCTTACAATAATCCTTATTTCGTCACTAATCCTTATGTTACAAAGTCTATATCCACGACATAGAGAATCCTTCCATTCCATAAGAGGTTGCGATCTAGAACTTTCCAAGGATCATTTAATGATGGTAAAATATTCCTATCTTGACTCTTTAAATCCCCATATTGACCCAATAATTTATAATTATTCATAAAGGCTATAGATAGAGACCTTTAGAGGCTTGGAAACATACCTTCTCAACTATTCTCCCACACTAATGTGCTACGATCTCCAATTTTCTACCATGTTTTCTCATTTTCAAAATCCACTAACATCCAATCTAGATTGTGTGATTATTATAAGAGATTCTTATTGATCGGAGTAGATAACTCAAGAGGGGGGGGGGGGGGTGAATTGATTATCTATAAACATTTATGTTATAAACTTCACTTAAAAAATGATTCCCCAATAAAAATAAATATAGGC
This sequence comes from Viscum album, assembly GCA_963277665.1. NCBI lineage: Eukaryota > Viridiplantae > Streptophyta > Magnoliopsida > Santalales > Viscaceae > Viscum > Viscum album. The sequence goes on along the minus strand of OY728142.1, from coordinate 689,096,808 downwards.
CAGTTAATCAAGGTAACACAGTTATAATAGTTTGACTATTAAAATAACTTCTTAGAAGATTTATTAATTCTCAGTAATATCAATGTGAGTCATTGATAAAACTTTTGAAGCTATTATAATAAGTCAAAATAGTTATAACTTTTATCCAAGACTAACTATCAAAGAAAAATTTAGTTTTCTGAAATATAAAGTAAATGAGAGAAAAACTAAATCCAAAGACATAGTGGATAAAATAAGTGGTTCAGTTTCAAGCCGATACTTAATCCACTCCCCTTGGTGATCACCTACCGCCAAGAAGTATATATAGATAAGATATTTATCCACACCATGGATCGGGATAAACAACAATACATATAAATGTACAGGTCACATGACCTCTTCTACTATTCTTTGTGGGTATAAACTACCAGGTCACACAAGGAGCTCTTACACACTTATCTATGGGAGTAAACAGATGTAAAAAGATATGAGAGGAATGATATCTTGTATCCTTTAATTTAATATAGGAGACAATGTGTGTTTAAATAAAGACACACACACTACTCGAAAGCTAAAAATAGTACCAAATAGAGTGATGATGATGATAAATGGTTAGAAGTGCTCTAGGTGTTGTTCTATGTAGCTCTGGACTTGTAAGATGAAACAGATGCAAGTATCAAGTCCTTTTGTAAATAAAAAAAGAGTATCACAAGTATGGTTCTCTAGTTTCCAATTCGATGATGTGAGTGTTGCAGCTCGTGTTATTCTTTGAGGTGTACTGCGAAGATGTTTGAGACTCTGATCTACATTGGTTCAGCCTTTAGGAGTCGAGAGTGATCCATGTGTTCTTCAATTGTATAGTGTTTCATGCATCAGTTAGCTTTTTTAAATGCTCTTTCCTCTGCACGTTGTTCCAATGCCACACTTTACTTTTTGTTACCAGGTGAATGTGTTGGGGCCGACATGATGCATGTGTTCTACACCTCTTACCTTGTACTATTAGGTGGCATGTCTATAAAGAAACATTAATTATGTCAGTGCCTTTAAATGACTCAAATATGACCTTTACAAATTAAATTGAAAATGAAAAAATAGATTAAAGAACAGTGTCACATTTTTTCTTTAAATGATATCACATGGAAATAGTGTCACCAAGAAACAATGTCTTATTCTTTGCATTTGAGCGTTGAGATAATCATGATGCCACAATTGCATTAATATCAGGAACCAGTAGCACAAATGAGATGTTAGGATAATGGTGTCTCAGGAATGATGTCTAGTCCTTTGTGAAAGCTTCGAACAATGTCTTGGTGGTAGTAGTAAGGAACTGAGGTTTCCGGATCATGGTGTCTCAGGACTAGTGTCTAGTCCTTTTTCAAAACATCGAACAATGTCTTGGTGATAGTAGTAAGGAACTAGTATCACATACTCTATGAAATCTGAAACTGGTTACAGTGTCTAGATCACGGTGTCTGGGTCACAGTGTCTGGCTTTTGGTGTCTAGGTAACAGTGTTTGGATTATGGTGTCTGGGTCACAATGTATGGCTTATGGTGTCTAACTTGTGGTTTGTGAGAATTGGCCAAAAATCTGTAAACAGTCTTAAGCAGTAATATTCACAGAATGAATTAGACTTAAGCATTCATATAAGAAAAATTATAGAACAGAAATAAATATAGTTTACAATAATCAAACATTATTTATAGGATTCAAGAACTTGTGAAAGTATATTTAAATCATAGGGAAACCAAACATAACTACACATGATTTGAGATTGATTAAACAAGGTGAATATGATTTGTGACCATTAAAACATGATTAAAACATGAGGAGTCCAAAAATATCCCCCCTTTTGATGATCACAAATAATAGGAGTTAGATGTCTGTTCTTAGTATTCTTTCTCCACCTTTTGGTATTATCAAAAATAATATAGGAAAAAGAAAAACTAGACATGGAATGAAGTCAAGTAAGAGAATAGAGAATGATAGTTCACATTGCATTAGATGGAAAAATATTTGTTATTATAAGCATAAGGAAAAAGTAAAAGGCATCCCTATCAAAAAAAAGTTTCCACTTCTCCTCATAACTAGTAGCCTTCTCCTTTCCCTTGGTAGAAACATCAGAAGAATACATTAGAGAAAAGGTAGAGGTTGAAGAAGGGATTGAGCCAACTATCAGAGAAGGAATAGTGAACCCTTAAAAAAGAGAAGGTTCCAGAGTGGTTTTGGATGAAGTCTGAGACAAGTATTGGTCAAGGATAATAGTTCTGATCTGGATCATATCCTGAGAAATATACATGGAGAAAAAAGAAAAATAAGTGGATGAGGAAGGAGTTAAACTAGGCTATAAAGGTGCAGCTGCAGGAGCCACAATGGGAGTGCTTTCCACATATAGATAAGGCTTCAATAATTGAATGAAATCAGTAATGATCTCACCACCATACTGCATGTACTTATCGAAATCATCTTTGTTCTCCATGAACATATCCAACATAGGAGTGAAATATTTCAGCTTTTGGACTTGAGTCTTGAAGGATTGAGTGATAGGGGGAATTTTTAAGTAGACTACAAGATATTTGAAATGATTGTTCATACCATTATTAGAGAAAATCCTATCAAAGTAGAAATCATATTTCATAATAATTTCTTCCTGAGCATTATTGGAAATCTATGAATGAATCCTCACTAGGTCAAGTACTCTGTCATTACTCTTGACAACTATAGATATTATTTCCTCATAAAAACCACTTAACACTATTTGAAGTTCATCTTTAACAATAGTTTTGAGGAGATCACTATAGATAGGTTGAGATAACTATTCAGAGGCATTGTATGCTATAAAATCTAAAGTGAGAGACTTGATTTGATTTAGAACTTTCTGTAGACATCCCTTGTACTCATCAGTCATCTTTTTTAAGACCAAAATCAAGATCACACATCTCTTTGAATATATTAATGTTTCTCTCAGCCACTTTTTCATAAATTAAAGTTATGTTTGGTTGTATCAAAGATGCAACTTTCTATGGAATCCGATCACTAACATCCTTAAGAAGATGGGCAATAGGATCTTATCCTGGCTGCAACACTTTTTTCATATCTTCAACCATATCTCTTAGAGACTTCACCTCCACACAAAACTACTTGTTCTCTATTATAACTTCTTGTATTTTATAAATTATTTTTTGTTGGATTTTCCATATCATCTTCTCTAATAGGAAGATAACATCAATTTCACTAAGATGTGTCATAGGAGAAAGTTTTGTGTTCATGATATTTCCAAATCCATCTAAAAGAGTATCTCCAAAAGATTGTAGATCACTATGACTCACAGAAGAAGAAGGTTCTTATAAAGGTTCAGGAACAGAAGCTAAGATCGGTTCAGACTCCTTAGCAAATATTACTTCTAGAGTAGAAACTAGTTTCAATTGAAACACAGTGGAAAGATATATGCCTTTAACTATGTCATACTAGGTATTATTCACATCAAAGTAGCTAATAAACTTCTACCATGTATCCACAGTGCTTTGATCAACAGGATTGGGAACTTCAACACTTTCTAGACTAGGGTTTTGCTCCCCCCTCAACAGGTGCATCTCTTATAGGGCTAAGGGATTCTGTCCCTTGACCTATTTCTAAATTTTTATCTCTAATATCCTCACCCATTTCTTTTCTAGATATCTGAAAGTCTTGTTCCATTCTTTCCTCACCAGATGGGATAAATTTAGGATCAATTTGTAGTTGTTCCCCAATAGTATCCTCTTCCTCAATAGCAAGTTCATCTTCTAGATGCTCCTCAGAAACAACATTGTCTTTTATACTAGCAGTAAGTTATTTTCCATAAGCAGGCTCTTCTTTTAAATCAACACTTATTTTAGTAATAGGTACATCCTTCTCAACTAATTTTTTTTGGAATAGGTATACCACTTTCTTCTTTTTCCAAGACATCTCCTTCCTTAGATGAAACAACTACCTCTTATTTTTCTTTATCAGAATAATCAACTACTTCATTTGGTTCCAAATTAGGATCAGATATGTTCTTAGGCCTTGAAGGATTCTCAAACGGATTAAAATTTTCATTCAACCTTTAATTTTTCTCCACCCAAGATTTTTTCCAAGGACTCCAACATATTTTCATCCTTCTGATTGTATCCTTTGAGATATAGAACTCACAATATTTGATGAATTAATTATTCGGGACAACCACCCCTTTAGTAGACAACATTGCAGAGATTATCCTTGAATAGAACAAAGAGGTATATTTTAATGTTGTCTTAATCAATTCACACATGTGAAGTATAATATACTTACACATATTAAACTTGTGACCATTTTTCATAAGATGTATCAAGAATATATCTCGATTCTTTAGGGTAGAAAAATATATTTTCATTGAACTAATAATATTCTGGATAAACATAAACAGCAACCTCGTTTCACTATAAAAGTGAGTATCAATTTCTCTTCTTTTCTTCTTATCGCCAGTCAAACTTCCTAGGGATTCTTCTAAGATAAAAACATTACTAGGAGGAGGAGGACCTCTCTAGTAGTTCTGAAATATTCCCTCATGAGGTATACCTAGGAACCCATCCCATAACCTCAAGGAAAAAGCACACCTTTGACTATTAATCCATCTTCTTACAACAAAACCATCTTCACTATTGAATGAAAACTGGACATAAAGATAAAACTGAGAAACAAGTTTTGGATAAATCAGCCTTTTCTGTTTTGTGAACTAGTTCAGCGATCCTTACTCTTATAGTACATTCAAAACTAATGACTTAATTATCAACAATCACTTAGGAAAAAATCCCTTTTCCATTACTACAATTCTCTCAGCAAGATTGGATTTAATGGTCCTTTAGGCACTAATTTTGATTCCCTTTTCACTTTCTTCTAAGATCTGTGCTTCTCAAGAGTTAATGAATATGGGCACATAATTCTAGAAATTAAACTTGGGTTTGAGAGAGTTTAATAGATTAAAGAAGACTTATGGTTTGAAAGAGAGGGGTTTCAGTTTTGAGAGATGATATCTCGAGTGATGAAAAGAGTGAAAGATATTTGGTTTTTATCCTTTAGGGATTTCAAGCATCAAAAATTAAAAAACATGGAATAAAAACAATAAAAATAATCAATACAATGATATGGGTAATAAAATAAAAATAAAACAAAAACTGAGTTATTCTGGTGAGACCAGAACATATTTTCATGGTGATACAAGAACATATTGTCATGGTGAGATCGAAACAAATTGTCATAGTGTCATCCTTATGGTGTGACTCTAAACGATGCAACCACAACATTTGAGATAGTAAGTGAATGATAGTAACCATGAGATAGTAACTATGAGACTATAAACATGAAATAGTAACTTCAATATAGTAACTTGTGAAACTGTGAGAGTGAGATAGTAAATCTAAGACATTGACTTGTGAAACCACAAATCATGAAATCGTAATCTATGAAACAGTAAGCTGTGAAATAGATTTTTTTGAAACCATACACTTTATATTTAAGATTTATCATTCCTAATTAACATATTATGCAATTTATCCTTTATGAATTTAAAGGTTTAGAAAATATATCAACAAATGACATTCAGTTCCAATGAATTCCACAGTGATATCTGTAACACTCCAAGATTGCATAGTGTGTTATTTCTTCAAAATAATTCAATAACTTGCACTACACGCAACACCGAGTTCAAGCGCACCGTGACTTACTAAACAAGCCGTTCAAAAGAGGTTATGAAAAGTATTAACTAAATTTTAAACTTTATATAATCCCTATAATTTTAGAATCCATATTATGAGTTTCTTAGAAATAATGTAAGAACAAATTCATTTTCAGTATTGCACTTTTACCAACTTTAATAGTGAACCCTTTTTAAATACAATATTTTAAAATTTTATATATTCAATTTGACTAAATAAATTTATTTAGAATGGGGACATAATAAAAATCTACAATTTAACACCCCAAGCTTCCATGGTACACTTCTCTTTGAATAATACAGTAGCGTGTGTTGTACGCAACTTCGAGTTCTAACACACACCACAACCAATCAAACTAGCCGTTATGAATAGTAATACCTAATTTTTGAAATTTTATAAATTATATCTCTCAAAATTGACTTCATTTTTGGATTCGGAATATCGAAATTATCCTAGGGTGAAATTTTGGTACTTTTCGGATAACTTTCATATTTTGATGAATAGTGAAAATTACTAAATTTTAATTAAAAACAACTTTTTTAATCAAAATAATTAATATTGATAAATTATGAATTTGAGTGGTTTTAAAATATATTTAGAATATATTTTTACCATTTAATTCAATGTTTTTCATTGGACATAATTTCACAATTAAACCAAACATAAACAAGTGTCAAACTTTTGATAGTTATTATCTCTTAAAAACACGCTTTTTGTTTTGACAACAGGAATTAATTTTAAATTAATTTATGCCACTTCTGTGTTTTGAATTTGGAAAAATGGATTCCATATTTGGAATCAGGATGTTCATATTGTGTAAATAGGTAACTTTTATTTTTAGACATTTTGAATAATTACTGCGGTAAATATTTTATTTACCATGGTTAAGTGTAAATCCGGTAAATAAGGGTTAAAAAATAATATTATAATAATACTAAATTACCCTAAAACGTGTCATAAACTAATTGGTGGATACATATCCTACCATGGTAATCTTTGGGTCGATTTTGGGACCCCATGGTGCCACTTGTAGGTGATAGGGACACTTTATTTTAATTAAGTTAAAATAAGTACAAAAATGACATAAGCATAAATCTTTTAGAAATTTTTTACATAGGGTTATATATGTTGGATTTTCGACTATAAATATTAATTATAAAGCTAAAAATATTTAATAAATAATTATATTTTATTTATAATTTTTAGACATTAAATAAGTTAAATTATTTATGACACAATGATGATACAGTAATTACCATAATAGTGAAAAGTTAAAATAATTGATATTATAAATACCCAAATAAATATAATTTGAGACTTTTAATGAATTAAAATAATTTTATAGGATAATATGACATATTAGGTTTTATTTAACTAACTTTTTTCGAAGTAATCATTCTTTTATGAGTTTCACCAAAATCAACTATTGAATAGTGTCAAAATTGACATAAAAGAGTTTTTAAAACAAATATTATATTATTAATTGATATTAAATTCCTAAAAATATAAGGTTCGGAGAATAGAATTATATCATGATATTTTTATCATTAATGGACCACTTGGGGGGTCTCTTGGATATATATGGTAAGTTTATTAACCATATAATATAAAAATACAAAGAGACATTGTAAAAGTGAAACTAATTAACATAGAGTTAATACTTAAATATAAGGTTAATATAGTAACCCAAACCTGTATAAATTCTGTTGGTTAAGTGGTTTTAGACCCATCCCCACCTTAAAATTTAAATAATCAACTTTGGAGCCATTAGAAACCGAATATGAATTTATTGTAAATTAATATTTCTAGCTTTTCCAAAGGTTCCCCTCACCCCTCTTATAAAAGGGAACTCCTCCTTCTCATTTATTCAAACATTAAAAGCCTTTTGGTTTGGAAAAACTCTGCCCACATACTCTCCCAACTTTCCTCAATACAACCTAGAGGCCTTAGTTTGATCAGAAAGCCAACCTAAGGAGCCCTTTTGATCAAATCAAAAGAAAGAACCCGAAGAAGAGGTAATGATTTCACCACCCTTTTCCAAGTTCCTTTCTTCTTCAACTTCTTCTTCCTTTGTTATTAACATTCTAAAATAATAACTCCAGTATCATATATATACTGTGATGTTATTATAAATATGGTACAACCATATTCAGTATTCTATCCACCCTTTGAGTAACATGTCACCATACGTGCGTACGTACGGCTTACCGTCTCCACGTCGTGGTGTAATTGTTATTCAATATATTATTATTTGGATGGGTATAATAATGATGTGTAAATCATGTAAATAATAAATATAACATGTTAATGATTCTTTATATATGATATACCATCCATTTATATATTATTTTAATATCAAAAGAATGATATTGTCTCTCGTGCGTACGTACGGACTACCGTCTCCACGAACGCGATGAGATTCATTCTCTATCATATCCATTCAAGTATAATTATCATTTGATGATTTAAAAATAATGTTTAAGGACTTGATATCATTCTAAATATGAAAAAGATACAACCTAACCATTACAAACATGGATTACGTAACAAAACATATAAAAGAAAACGAGTAAGTTAACACCCAAAACGACGATAATACTAAGATATTATTAACAAAGAAATGTTAAAAGATCATATATGATATCATATTAATATATATGATTCTTGTATAATTTAATAAAAATTATTTCACCATTATACAGTATGTTAACCTACCCTCAACCAAGAAAAATTACAAGGTAAGGGTTTATTTCACAATCTCTTCATTATCTGAGGTTGTTTATATGCAATTATCTACTGGGATCTCTTTATCATCCACATCCATGTTTCTTCAAAATGTATTTCAAAACATTTTTACTATTTACAAAGAATATGGGTTAAATTCATTTATACCCTTATGTGTTTTTATAGGAATCTTTCTATCGTTTTCCAAACAAGGCACTTTTTACCTTTCAACAAATTTAAGGTAAGAATGTTTTTTTTAACTTATACGACGGGTGTGGCTATTTACCACCGTTATAAAATCGTCAAAGCTTCCCTTACAATCTAATAAGAATATTTTCAAAGTAAATGTTTTATTTTATAATTATGTGACTTTTAAATGATTTCAAAATGAATATTTTAAGAATTTTTGAAAGGTACTCTTTATCAAGATCATAATTTTAAATGTTTTAAATATTTATCTTTCTAAATATTTTTAATTAATGTCCATGTTTTCAAAATGATTTTAAGGATTTATTTATATGGACATGAAGGTTTTGAAATTATATTTCTTTTTAAAAGTTTCAAAGTGGTATGGGACACTTTGATTCAAAAATATCTTTTTAAATTACTTCCTTTATAAATGTGTGACTTTTCAATGATTTCGAGAAAAGAGATATTTCTCTCAAATAGTTTTGATTTCATCTATGTCAACATCCTTTGATGGATTTTAAGCTTATTTGAAGTTGATTTATTATGATACAAAACTTCTATATTGTATTGAAGGTTTTGTGATATGTTTGACTGTGGATGTGCTATTTTTATACCATTCATGGTTTATGGTGAAAATATTGACATTTCATATGCTAGTTTTAATACGAATGTTTATGTTATGTTTAAACCTTTTCATATGGGAATGAATTAGACTTAATATGTGACTGGTGGAGCCCGCTATAGCTCTTCGATGCATCGGTTGGTCTCATGAGACAAACTAGTGTCTTGGCACAAGGCTTTGGCAAAATCTTATTTGTAGTCTTGGCACGAGGGCTTGGCTATGTGGGTATGATAGTTTGGAATTATGAATTCCATCAATATGAAAGTGGTTATTAATATTTCATGTGATTATTCGATTAGTAGAATATCCATGTGAATAAGTAAATGGAATTATTTCATTTTACTTTTGCCATACTATGTTGAAGTTTAAGTTTAAAAGGCTTTTGTTTTAGTTATACATTGCCTTAAATGTTTATTCTTATTTATGAAAGTTTTTGCTATATTGTTATCCTTACTGGGCATTTGAGCTCACCCCTTTTCTATGTTTTATTTTTCCTAGGAAGTGAAGAAGTAAATTATGAATGACCTGCAGGGATATTATGTGGGGATATGAGTGTGGATTATGGAGACAATATGTTGTTGTAGTAGTTTTTCACTTTATGATGTAATGTAAGACTTATGAATATATCTAGTGTTTCCAAGGCTATTAAACCAATCAGTCTTTCGAGATTTGATCTTTCTTGTGATCATGCCAATGTTACGAAGTAATGCACTGACTCTGGGTAACTAGGGTCGGGGTGTTACAATATCACCTTTTTTATAATGGTCTCTCAAAAAGTGATGTCTTACCTCAATATGTTTTTTCTTTGAGTGTGAAACATGATTGTTTGAAATGTTGATAGAACTTGTATTATCAAAATTTATAGGTACATGTCTGAATTGATATCCACAGTCTAGTAATGTGCGTTTCATCTAAAAAATTTGTGCACAATGACTAACATCAGCTATGTATTCAGCTTTGACAGTAGATATTGCAATTGAATTTTGTTTCTTACTACACCATGACACTAGAGACATTCCTAAAACGTGACATGTTCCATAGGTTCTTTATCTATCAAACTTACAACCCTAAAAAACAGCATCAGAATAGCTAAATAACTCAAATGATTGTCTTCTAGGATAGAACAATCCTAGATTATGTGTATGTTTGAGGTATTTGAAAATCCTTTCAACATCATTTAAATGGGACTCTTTATGGTTTTCTTGAATATGAGCACACATACATACACTAAATATAACATCAAGTCAGATAGTAGTTAAGTAGATTAAGTTTCTAATCATTCCTCTATAAGTGGTTTGATCAATAGATTTTCTATCTTCATCAAGATCCAATTTACAAGTAGTACTCATTAGATTATAACTAATTTTAGTGTTATCCAATCCAAATCATTTTAGAAGATAATTAGTATATTTTCTTTGATTTAAAATAATACCATCTTTATTTTCAAAGATCTGAAATCCATGAAAGAATTTTAGTTCACCCATTAAACTCATTTAAAATTCATTTTTCATCATTTTAGAGAACTCAATACATAAGGATTTTTTTGAAGATCCAAAAATAATATCATTTACATAAATTATAACTACTAAAAAATCATTGGAAATTCTTTTTATAAAAAGATTAGGATCAGATATACTTTTTTTAAAACCTTTGGAAATAATAAAAGTACATAATCTATCATACCAAGCTCTTAGAGATGGTTTTAAACCATAAAAAGAATTTTATAATATGAAAAAAATGATTTGGAAAGTGAGGATTTTTGAAACAAGGATGTTGTTCAACAAACAAATCCTCATCTATATACCCATTTAAGAATGCACTCTTGACATCCATTTGATATAGTTTGTAATTTAGATGTACTGCATATGCAAGCAAGATTCTAATGGCTTCATGTCTATCCACTGGTGAAAAGGTCTCCTCATAGTAAATTCCTTCTTCTTGACTATAGCCTTGTGAAACCAATCTATATTTGTTTCTAACTATGTTACCAGCTTCATCCACTTTATTTCTAAACACCCACTTAGTGTCTATGGTAAAAATGTCTTTGGGTCAATCAACAATTTTCCAAAACTTTGTTCCATTCAAAATGATTATATTCCTCTTGAATAACTATTACCCAAAATTCATCATTTATAGCATCATTGATGTTTTTAGGTTCATGTTGTGACAAGAAAGCTTTATGTTCAACCTAATTTTTAAGAGAATATCCAGTTTGTGTTCCTTTATCTAAATCTACTATAATATCATCTAAAGGATGGTTATTAAGGGTTCTAATAGATCTAGAAAATGAGGGACTAGGGATTTTAGGTTCTTCAATAGGTTCAAGTTCATTCTGGATTGAATCTTAAGAATTTACAGAACTAGAAGTTTTTAAATATTCCATTATAGGATAGTTAAGTGATTTAGCATTTATGTCTATATTTGACATATCATCCTCAATATTCTTTAGAGAGGTATTTGGCTCATGTGGATCTGTCTCATCAAACTTGACATGGACATATTTCTCCACACATTTAGTTGTTTTGTTAAAAACTCTATAGTATTTACTAGAGATCAAGTATCATATAAATATTCCTTCATCACTCTTGGATGCAAATTTGTCAAGAATTTCCTTGGTATTAAGGATATATACTTTTCAACCAAAGACTTTTAAGTAGTTAACTTTTGGTTTTATATTATTCCACAAGTAATTTTGAGTTATTTTAAGAATAGGTCTAATCAATACTCTATTAATAATATAGCATGTTTTATTTACATCTTCATCCCAAAAATAAATTGGTAAGTCATATTAACTAAGCATGGTTATAGAAATTTTTTACAAAGTACTATTTTTTCTTTCTAAAACTCTATTTTCTTGAGGTGTTATAGGGGAAAAGAAATTATGATTATATCCATTTTGTGTGAAAAAGGATTCAGAATCTTGATTTTCAAACTCACAAAAATGATTACTTATTAGATATTTGATTCTAAGTCCACTAAGGTTTTATATAGTTTTAGAATATTTGGTGAAATGAGAGGATGCTTCACTTTTGTGAGCCAAGAAGAAGGTCCAAGTATACCTAAAAAATTCATCTACAAGAACATAAATATGGTGATTCCAATTGAAACTAGAAACTCTAGATGGTAAAAAAAATCCATGTGAACCAACTCAAGAGGCTGAGAAGTTGAAACCTTTTCTTTGGTTTGAAGGAAATTTTGTGCTGCTTTCCCTTTTGACAAGGATTACACACTTTATCATTTAGAAACTCTAGTTTGGGTAGATATTTGACTAAATTGTTTCTATATAGCTTTCTAAGGGAGTGAATATTCCACTTTCCTAGTCTTCTATGGAAAATCAAAGACTCTTAGTGAAATACACTTAAACATAAATCATTTTGAGAGACTAATGAATCTATGTTAATAAAATATACGTATTCATTTCTTAATAAAAAAACTAATTCATTTTTTGAATTAAGAACATTTTAAGAATCATTTTCAAATTTAACATGAAATCCATCATCACATAGTTGTGAAATACTATGGAGATTATATTTCAGTCCATCAACAAAAAGTAATTTGGACATTAAAACTGAGTTAGAGTTACCAATTTGGCCTAATCCAATGATTTTTTCCTTTGGCATTGTCACAAAAAGTGAAATGTCCACCATCAATCTTTATTAGGTTCTTGAAACACGAATAGTCTCCTGTCATGTGTCTTAAACACCTACTGTCCAAGTACCATAAGCTTTTTTAGGATCTATTCAAACAATTTTCCAATAAAATATTAAAATAAAGATAGACTTTGGTACCCATATTTATTTGGGATCAGTAATATCAGTAACTAGTGATTTTGGAACCTACACCTACCTTATAGGTTTCCTATAACAATTATGTAATGTATTTGAGAAATAAAACTTTTTTGGTCTGTAAAAACTAAAAACAGTAGAAGATGTATCACAGTTTGAACTAGAAAAATGTTTTCTTGAACTAGGAGCAAAGCTGTATCTTCTAGATTTATAAACAAAATTGGGTTTTCCAAAATTTCTTTTACCAAGTTGATAACCAATACTAGTAGTGTATTTAGGGGAAATCTATTTACCTATAATTTTTACCAAGGTATCTTTACCATTAGTAAAAATTTCATGATCCTTTTTTAATTACTCCTTAGATAGCTTTGATTCATTGTTTTCTTTGAGTAATTGAACATTTTTATCCCTTTCTATAGTAAGTTCAGATTTAACCATTGAGGTAAGAGCATAGGTATTTATCTTTTAGTTCATTACATGTATCTTAAATCACATTGAAATAAGAAATTATTTCTTCTTTAGAAAAATTTTCAGAATCACTTTCATCTCCAGAATAATAGGAATGTTTTTCAAGATATTATAGCATTACCTTAGATGTGTCTTCTATGAAACACATATATTCTTTGTTATACTATTCATCATGTGAAGACTCTGAGTCACTTGAACTATCCTCTAAAGCACTCCAAGTTTCTTTTATTTCCTTTTTATACTTTATATATTTCTCCTCATATTTCTTTTTATACTTTAGATTGGGACAATCATCCTTTACATGTCTCTTTTTCTTAAATTCATAACATAAAATCTCATGTGACTTGTCATTTATTTTTCAATATTTCTTCCAACATCCCTTTTGATCATATCTTCCTTTGAAGTTTGGATTTCTAAAAAATTTCTTTCTTTTGTAAAATTTCTTAAACCTTATAGCTAATTGAGCCATCTCCTCATCACTGTCAGGTGATAATTGTTCACTGCTAAAACTTTCAATAAAGACTTGATGTTTTTCCATTTTTTTGTGTTCAGAGGTAGTGGTCTTAAATGCCAAAGATTTTCTTTTGGGTTCATCCTCCTCTTCCTTGTTTACTTTCATCTCTTCTTCATACATCATTAGTTTCATAATGATTTCTTTGACATGTAATTTGCTGATGTGACATGACTCTCTAATAGATACATACGTGCCTTTCCATCTGTCAGGTAGGCAAACAAGAATCCTCATAATTTTTTTTGGTAGTAACTTCTCTTCCGAGAGAGACCATTATGTTGATAATTACATTGAACTTGAGATACATGTCATAAATAGTCTCATAAGACTTGATTTTAAAGTTATCATATTTAATAGTATAAGTATTAAGTCTCATTTCTTTAACACTAGAAGTTCCTTCATGTGAAACAAACAAAGTATCCAAAATTTAACGGGCTGTTTTACATGTAGAAATTATGTTAAATTCCTCATCTCTTAAAGATTAGTATAAGGCATTCATGGATTTTCAATTATTATTATAAGCACTCTTATTTGAGTTATCCCAAGTAGCTCTATTAGTAGTAGGAATTTTATACTCATCTACAATTGAATACCAAATTTCAAAACCCATACTTTTTAAATGCATTTTTGCTTTAATTTTCCATTGGGTATAATTGGTTATATTAAAAAATGGAGGTATTTTTGTTGAAGCACCTTTGAGTATATTTTCCATAATAAATAAATACTTTTAAATATATATAAATTTAAAACTAACAGAAATTTAAATATCTTTAAAGTACAACTAAATTCATAGTTGAAATGATTTTAAAACCAGAACCTCAACAAGAATAAATTCCTTTGATACCGAATGTTGGTCAGAGTATATTACTCAAGAGGGGGGGGGGTGAATTCATTATCTATAAAAATTTCACTTAAAAAATGATCCCCCAATAAAAATAATTACAATCCAGTTAATCAATGTAATATAGTTATAATAGTTTACTGTTCAAATAACTTCTCAAAAGATTTATTAATTCTTAGTAATATCAATGTGTGTTATTGATACAACTTTTTTAGATATTCTAATAAGGAAAAACAATTATAACTTCTATCCAAGACTAAATATAAAAAAATTAATTTTTTGAAATATAAAGTAAATGAGAGAAAAACTAAATCAAAATATATAATGGATAAAACAAGTGGTCCAGTCTCAAGTTGAGACTTAATCCACTCTACTTGGTGATTACCTACAACAAAGTAGTCTATATAGATAAGAGATTGATCCAAAACCTAGATTATGGTAAACAATAGGACACAAGAATGTCTAGGTCACACGACCTCTTCCACTATTCTTCATGGGTATAAACTACCAGGTAACAGAAGGACCTCTTACACACTTATCTGTGGGAGTAAATAGATATAAGAAGATATGAGAGGAAGGATATATTGCATCGTTCTGTTTAATATAGAAGAAAGTGTGTTTTTAAATATAGCACCCCCCCCACACACAATACTCAAAAGCTAAAAATAGTACAAAGTAGAGAGAAGATGATGATAAATTCTTAGATGCGCTCCGGGTGTTGTTCTATGCATCTTTGGACTTGTAAGATAAAATAGATGTAAGTATCAAGTCCTTTAAAAAAATAGAGAATCACAAGTCTGGTGCTCTGGTTTCCAGTTCGATGGTGTGAGCTATATAGCTCATGTTATTATTTGAGGTGGTACCATGAAGATGTTTGAGACTCTGATCTATGGTGGTTAAACCATGATGAGTCGAGAGTACTTCCTATGTTATTTAGTTGTATCATTTTGTTTACATCAGTTAGCCTTTTAAAACGCTTGTTCCTATACACGTTGTTTTAGTGCTACAATTTCCTTTTTGTTATCAGGTGCATGCGTTGGAGTTGGAAGGATTCATGTGTTATGCACCTCATACCTCGTATTGTTAGGTGAAATGTCTACAATGAAACATTAATTATGTAAGTACCTTTAAAGGACTCAAATATGACCGTTAGAAATTAAATTGAAAACGAAAAAATAGATTAAAGAACGATTTAAAAGTTTTTCTTGAAACGATATCACTTGTAAATGGTGTCACCAGGAAATGGTGTCACCAGGAAATGGTGTCACCTGGAAGAGCGGTGAGGCAATAATGATGCCTCAATTTCATTGAGATCAGGAACTGATAGCACATATGTAGTGTCAGGATCACAACGTCTTAGGACCGGTGTCTAGTCCTTTGTAAAAAATTAGAATAATGTCTTGGTGATGGTAGTAAGAAAATGGGGTGTCAGGATCACGATGTCTTAGGACCTATGTCTAGTCCTTTGTCAAAATATCAAATGGTGTCTTTTTTATTGTAGTAAGGAACTGGTATCATAGAATCTATGAAATCTGAAACTGGTTACGGTGTCTGGATCACAGTGTATGGGTCATAGTGTCTGGCTTACGGTGTCTGGGCCACGGATCCGGATTACGGTGTCTGGGTCATAGTGTATGGCTTATGGTGTCTGGGTCATGGTGTCTGACTTATGGGTTGTCAGACTTAGCCAAATATTTGTAAACAGTCTTAAGCTGTAATATTCACAGAATGAATTAGACTTAAGAATTCATATAAGAAAACATTATAGAATATAATTAAATATAGTTTACAATAATCAAAAATGATTTATAGGAATCTGGAACTTGTGAATGTCTATTTAAATAATAGGGAAACCAACCATCTCTACACATGATTTGAGATAGATTAAATAAGGTGAATAATATTTGTAATCATTAAACATGATTAAAATATTGTGATTCCAACAATTCCCACTCTCACTTTCTTTCTAATTCTCTACTAGTAGTTATACACATTATTTTAAGAGAATTAAGACTATACTAAAATGTTATTTTTTATAATAAATCATATATCATATTCCTCTTTATTCTATTTTCAGTGCTCAGCACATTTAAATTATGGGACTCAATATTTCATTGTATAACCATTAAAAGGCAAGTGATTATTATCTTTGAGGTTTCTATCTATAACCATTAAATACTATGTGTTTATTATATTCTAGTTTCTTGATACAACCTAAAAATCAATGGAGTTTTGGTATCTTGGCTACCTTTAAATACAAGGGTCTACTATATTAAATCTTCAAGAAATTGATGTGGTAGACATAGGGGATATTCATGCTATATTTCTGAAATTCCTTAAAAAATTGTGTGCCTTATTTAATTTCGACATTTTTATTTATTTATAATTTTTATTCATTCGATTAATCAATTATTTAATTCATAAACATTTTTAATCACTTAATTTACAAATCACTCATTATTTATTCTTCTACTTTTATAATTATATATTATTATATCATTACACATTCAAGTATGATTCATTTTTTTATCTCTTTAAAAGTTTTTAATTATATTGAATTTTATAAAAATTTGTTTTTATTATTTAATAATTTAGTTTTATGATTTTATTTTTTAAGGTAAATTCACCCCCATCTTACCATTTTTCCCTACATCGACCTAAATTTTGTATTAGAGGTGTCTTGAACTTATTAATTTATTTATTTTAAAATTATTTCAAATATTATTTTATTTTAAAAATATTTAATCGATTTTTCCAGATACATTCTTTTTCAAAATGGATTTTTCAAACACCCATGGTTCTCCCAAAGGACACTTTATGGGCTATTATCCCTTTTTTATGGTAATAATTATGGTTATTAGAAAAAATTCATGTCTAGATTTATTTGATATGTTAGTTATAATGTATGAAAGATAGTTATGAATGGTTATATCCATACTATCGAAAAATAATATAAACACACTCCTAAAGATATTTATACTTTTGATAAAAATGGTAATGCATTGAATGCCTTGCATTGCAGTTTAAAAGAAAATGAATTTAATTTAATTTCTACATGAAAATCAGATCATGAAATATGGAAATACTTAGAATTAAATAATTATGGAAAAAAAGTCAAATATACAAGAATAGATTTGTTTATAAAAGACTTTGAAAGTTATCTATGCATTCTAGGAAATATATTACTGAATTTTTTACTCAATTGACTAATATTTTCAATGGTCAAATGTCTCTTGGTGATTCTCTTTCTTTATAAAATTTATTCATAAAAATTCATTGGGTTTTACCAATAAATTGGGCACCCAAAGTCAGTTTGATCCAAGAATCTAAATACATAAAGAATAAGATGGTTGAGTAACCCATTGGTTATCTCATGAAATATGAGATCACAATGAAATAGAAAGATGAAAAAGTGGAAAACGAGGTTAAATAAACTAAAATTAAAATTTATTTCAAGGAAATCAACAAAAACACATCCAAAAATGAAGTTGAGATTATTCATATTTACAAGAGGATGAACATGTACATGAAAAAGAAAAGATATTCTCAATTATTTAAATAGGAAAATCAAGAAATGAAATATTCTTCTATTACAAAAATAAGGTCCATATTAATCCAAATTGTCCCTTGACAATAAGTCTAATGATAAGGTGAAAGGTCTGAAATATATAAAATTTTCAACTTGTAGTCCTACGGAGAAAACATTTTTGACATATGAATAAAAAGTTGAATGTATTAAGTTCTTCATGGATGATATTGAGGTATATGATAAAAAAAATTCTGTATATTCTAATTTACACTCTTCTACTTATTCTACCTCTTCTTTAAATTAGAAATATATTATTTATTCTAGATATAAAATTTAAAATGTTTATTATGAACAGATTTCATAATATGAATATATTAAAAAGAATTACAAACTTACTTATTTTCAAATTTAATGATCTTAAAAATAATTAAAATCTTATTTTTTTAAATATCAAATTTTAGAAGAAAAAAATGAGTTGGTTTTAAAATTAAAATAATATCTAAATAATAGAAATATTTAATTTTAAATTAAGGATATTAAAAATAATATTTCTTTTTTCACCAAAGAAAAAGAATCCTTGAATAATTTTTTTGGACCTCAACATGTTATTAATAGTAATTCAATGATTAGTATTTCAAAACAATCCATTTTTACCCAAAATTATAAATTGACTAATTTTGTAAAAAGAACTTCCCAAAATAAATTTTGTAATTATTTTAATAAATTTGGAAATATTTTTTATGATTGTAATTGTAAAAATTATAGATATTGTAGACCAAATAGAATTTATCTCCCATCTCATATTTCTAATGAAAAAAACTTATTTTAAAGATGTTGGATTCCAAAGTCTTTATTTTATAACTTAAGTGGAACAAATATATGGCTTCCAAAATCATTAGTCACATAATCTTTTGTAGGATAGGGGTCTCATGAGAAAAACCGAAGAATATAATCAGTAGATGGATAATGGGTTCTCAATGAACATGTGTGGTTATCCTTCCAAATTTAATCATATTGAAGGATTTTATGGAGGACATGTCAAATTTTGAGATCATTTAAAGGGTAAAATTACTAGTATATGTATGATTGGTTTCTCCAAATATAATATAATTAAAGATTTTTTATTTTTAAATGTATTGTATCATAATTTACTAATTATTATTCAATTATGTGACAGTGGTTTCAAAATTAATTTTGTGAAGTATTTAATTCTGAAGGAAAGATTTTATTTATCACATATAATTTTTAAAATGTTTATATTATTGATTTAAAATATTTTCTAAGAAAAAATATTAAGTGTTTATGTTCCAAAGATAATGAATATTGGATTTGGAATTGTCTTCCAGGTCATTTTAATATTCATTCTCTTATTAAACTCAACTTGAATAGACTAGAGTATGAGATTTAATGAAATTGTTTTTAAATAATAACTTAGTTTTTGAACCTTTCCAACTTGGTAGGAAACAAAAATATTTTTTTCAAATATAAAAAACATTAACCACTTATAAATCATTAGAACTTGTTCAACTTGACCTTCTTGGACCAACTAAAGACGCCAGCATCAGAGGTAAGTCACAATCCATTGTAATTATAGATGACTAAACTATATTTACATGGGTTTTTTCTTATCTCAAAAAAGAATGATTGTAATGAAATTTTCAAATTTTCAAAGAATATTGAAAACGAAAAAGGCTAAAATCTCATTTCCCTTAGACATAAGCATGGTGAATAATTTGATAACAAATATATGGATGAGTTTTGTGCTTCTAAAGTTTCTTATAACTTCTTCTCTAATCCTAAACACCTAAAAACTGGGTTTATCGAAAGAAGAAATAAGATCCGCTAAGAAATGTATAGGAATATCTTAAATAATTTTAAAATTACTCAATTATTATGGGATGAGGTTGTCAATACATATTACTTTTTCCATAACTGTGTTCTCAGAAGACCCATCTTTGGAGAAACTCCCTATGAACTTTGGAAAAGAAAAATTCGTAAAGATGGATTGTATAAAGTTTCTAGTTTTAAATTATTTATCCATAATTCCATTGATAATATATGAAAGTTTGACCCTAAACCTGGTGAAGTTATTTTTATTGGGTACTCAAACTCAAGTAAATCCTACCGAGTCTCTAATAAAATGAAAAAGACCATAGAAAAGTCAATTAATTTTTTTTGATGAAAATATTCCAAAATCACATCCTCAAATTGATGATAATGTTGAACAAAATAATTTGAACTCACTTAAACATCAATTTTATAAATAAATTAAATATTTTCAAGAATCCCATTCCACTCCTTTACCCATGGCATGAGTTTAAAAAAAAATTCCATCCCTTTTAAAATGTTATCGATGAATTACAATCCAGAACTCATATTAAAAAGTAAGTCTTAAATGATATTGAACATAAAGTTTTTATATCTGACCTTGAACATAAATCCCTTTACGATAAAATTATGATGATAATTAAAAAATTTATATGAATTAGGATTTGAACCAATTTCAAAGGATCGAAGTTTGGACTCTCATGGAATGAACTAATAATCGTTAATTATAAGCACTAAGTGTGGGTTTTCAAAAAAAAACGTAACGATAAAAGAATCATCATACATAAATAGGCTCAAATTATTTATAAAGGATATAAAAAATAATTTATTAATTATGTTGAATGATTTTCATCCATTTAATAACTAGAAACTATTATATTATTTTAGGAATTCGTCGGTAAATTTAATTTTAATCATTTTTAAATAGACATCAAAAGTTATTTTCTAAATGGTTTAATTTATGAAAATATTTTTGTTGATTAGCCACCTTATTTTGAAAATTATAAATTTATAAATCATGTTTTGAAGTTACCAAATATCATTATGGTTTAAAAAAATACCCTTAGGTTTTGTATGATACTTTAACTAAATTTCTTTAATCAAACAATTCAAAAATGGGAAAAGAAGATTCCCCACTTTTTATCATTTTTTTAATTATTTATTTTTGTTAAAATATTTTGATGATGTTATGATAGGATCAAATAAATAAATTTTTTATAATTAATTTTACAATTTAATGAATAAAGAGTTTGAAATGAGTTTTATAGATGATCTCAAGTTCTTTCTTGGTTTTTAAATTTCCCAAAATTACCATAGAATTTTTTTAAACCAAAGTAAATACACAAATAAAATTTTAAAGAAATTTGGTATGAATCATGATAAGGAAATTATATCACTCATGGGAACAACTTGTATTCTAACATTAGAGGCAGTTAAAAATTATTTCAACAAAAAGGTTTATAGAAGTATGATAAAAAATGTACTTTACCTTAATGAGACCTGGATGAACATTATATTTATTGTATACCATTATTCTTTTTTTAATCAAGTCCAAAAGAATATAATTTAAAATATCTTAAAATAATTTTTTGATATTTGTAAGAAACTAAATAAAATGGATTATTTTATCCTAGGGAAACTTTTTTTGAACTTAATTATTTCGAATGATGATTTTGGAGGATTCTAAATAGATATGAAAAGAACTTATGGGACTTTACACTTATTAGGAAAATATATTTTTTCATAGTGTAGTAAGAATAAAAAATATATTTCTCTTTCTAAATAAAAGTTATAATACATAGCAGCTATTATTTATTATGGAAAAATTATATGGATTCAACACACTCTATTAGACTATGGTGTTGCAGATAATCATGTTCCTATCAATTGTTACAATAATAATGTGATTAGTATCTATACAAATACTATCAAACAATCTCAAAATATGAATATCAATCCAAGACACCACTATCCATGAGATTACTTTTAAAAAGGTGATATCTCTCTTGATTTTTTTTCACTAACCTTCAAATTTCATATATCTTCACTAAACACATTCTGTTGGTTCACTTTAACTTTATTAAAGATGACTTGGCTATGATTTTTTCATGATACTTATCTTTTTTTATCTTATTAATTTTGATAATATTTTCATTTTTTTTCAATTTGTTTTTCAATTTAATTTTTTTTTCAAAATAAAATATTTTCTTTATTTTTCAAAAAAATGTTTTTTAAAATTTTTATATTCATGGAAGAGTTAAGTGAGTTTAATAATAAAATAATAAATTCCTATCTAGATAAAAATATGTGGATTTAGTTCGAGTTTAGATGTACCTATAGATTATTACATTGAAAATGACTGTTTGTATTTTTAATCTGATCTTTACCTTGGGAACGAGCAGTGAGCCTTTACTATACACCTGATTTGACACTCACAAAAAAAATGTCTACCGTTCATTAACATAATCCGGGATAAACCTTAATCATGTAATGATTTATTAAAATATTTTCTTATCATTTTTCTTTAATTATTTTTTTATTGTACATGATTACTTTATCTCACCTAATTCAATATTTTTGAGGTTTCTAATCTTATTAATACTAAATGATCGTAGAAGTGACTACTTTTCTAAATTATGTTTCAAAATATTATTTTATAATTGAGCTTACTCAAAAAAAATTCATACTTTTTCTCTTTTTATCTATATTTTTATAATAAAAATGTTTGTTTTGTTCTAGCTTGAGTTTTTTTTCAAAAATATCTCTTTCAAAATTTTTAATTTTCTAAAATTTTAAAAACACTATTTTTTATCATTCTCAAAAGATCATTAATTACAATAAACATGTTTTTTAAATAGTATTTATTTTATTTACTATAACTCTATCTATGAATTTTTTTTATAATCTCAAATGGCGAGATGTTTTTTGTTGGGGGGGTGTTTTTTGTTTTTTTAAAAGTGGGGGGGGGGAATAATTATATATTTTTAACTTTATCATGATTTTTTATATACTTGTTATATTCTTGTTTTATTCACTTAAGATTCAAGTGTTTTTATCATTAAAAAGGGAAATATTTTTGTGCTCCCATCTTATTTAGTTTTAATAATTAAAAACACTCTTTAAAGTGTATAATGATTCCAATTAAGTGGTTGGTAGTTATAAAATTGATTAAATATTGTTAGAATCATTAAAAAATACTTGTTGAAGTATTGTTAGACTTATTTAACTCATTGAACAAAGTCCCTAGACCAACAAAAGGCCTTTGATATTCAAAACTTCAATATGACATTGAAGTCCACACCATGCTGTTAAAATTAATGGGTCATGAATTAGGATATAATGATAAATACCACACTATAAAATAGTTCAATCGAACATTCTATCTGAACAACATGATGAAAATTCAAAAATTCATGCCATAATAAAACTTCAGATACTATAAAATCATTAAAGGGAACATCATAAGGTAAATTTTAATGCCATGGATCTTTTTTTATATGAGTCTTCCACACCAAATATCAAGGGTCACATTGTAGTTTCCTAAAAATTGAAATAACCAGAAATATGATCCTAAAAGACTCCATGCCACAACTATAATACCAACTCCAAAAATAATATGTCTATAGTGTAGAGAAGTATTTTATGCTGCAAGATAGAATAATCTAGAACTTTCCTAGTATAATTTGCTGATGGTCAAAAAGTCTCAGATTGAATCTTCAAAGCCTTGGCTCAACCTAATGTTTCTTTAACACTCATAGAGGCTATAAATAAAGAGATTAGGAGGATTGGAAATATAACTTTTCAACCATTCTCCAATTTTAATGTGTTATCATCGAAAATTTACTCTCAAGTTATATCATTTTCTAAATCCTCTCGCATCCAATCTGTAGTGTATAATTAGTGTAAAATCCTTCCACTCTCACCTTATTTTCTCATCCTCTCATTATAGTTCTTTATATTATTTTGAGATAATTGATACTGTACTAAAACTAGAATTATTATAATAAATACTATCTCTTTTCATCCTCATTCTTCTATTATTTGTGCTCAATAACATTAATGTAAGGGACATATGTTTTCTTACCATAATCATTAAAAGGAAAGGGACTATTCTCTTTGATTTTTCTACCGGTACCCATTAAAAATATATTTTTGATTGTATTTTTAATTCTCACTACAAACTAAAAATAAATGGAGTTTTCTTATCTGGGATATTGTTAAATCTAAGGTACTAATATATTTAATCCTTAATACATTGAGGTGGTAGATGTTAGGGCTATTCTTAAGCTATTTTCAAACTTCCTTACAAAGTTGTGTTACTTATTTTTTTTCCAAATTTCTATTTATCATCCATACTGATCTGGATTATTTGTTAATGATTTTATATATATGCAATGTTTCATTTTTTTCATTCTATTCATTGATTACATTTATTATGTGTTCTTATTATCTACATTTCTTCTTACTATGATTAATTATTTCTTAAATTTTCAAAACTTTTAATTTATGCATCGGAATATGATATATAGATAGGTCATACCAGATTTATATGTAGGATCTGTGATGTGGTTATTTTGATTTACAGGGTGAAATCATTCCCAAATCATACATTCTAGATACCCAGAAACTAGTTTCTAGCTCATAGAGATAAAAAACACCATTTAGTCCTAGTGGTGAATCAGGTCAAGTGATGTGTCAGGTCTGCCTATTCTAGTTCATTACAAATTTTATTAGATAATAGGTTCTTGAAGCAATCTATTATTATTTATAAGGATTGAAATTATGGAGATGGGATCATCAAAAAATGAAATGTAGGTTTGGAGGATTTCTAACTAGATCCTTCTCATTCCGAGCCTTGAGTTTCCATGGATAGTTAGGATTTGAATCTTGAATTAGAGTTTTTCATTATTCTTGATGATATTTTGATCTCTATTAATTATATACATGATTTTATGGGTATTTTTAAGATTTTTAGGTGGGATTGAATAAAAAAAGAGTTACATGATTAGCTCACATGATCTAGAAAACTACAGGAAACCCATTTATTATTTGTATTAATTGGATTTAGAATTGAATCTAAAGGTTCTTACCATTGGCGTGAGGTTAATTAAAGGATTTTTATGGTTAATTGATGTTATTGGGTGATGTTTTGTGTGATTCTTTGTGGATTTTAGTTTTTCCTTGTATTTTAAAAAGTCAGTTTTGTGTTTTGAAAATTTCTTTTTGGATGAAAAATGAGGTTTTATGGGTTGACTTGTTTATAAAACGAGTTATTTTTATGGGAATGAAAGAAATTTTGGTTCTTTTGATTTTTTAAAGTTATTATTATTATTATTTAATTTTAATTTAAATATTTGTTTTTAATTTGAAAGGAATATTTTATTAAGTATTTTGGTTTTTGAAACTATATTGCATGGAATACTTGTAATATATTTTTTATTTTTATAATATATTTTCAAATTTGTTTATTTCTTTATTGAATTTGGGAATGTTTTTTGAAAATAAAGTAATATTGGTGAAATTAATTTTGATTAAAAGTTTGTTTTTATATAAATGTTTTGAAATGAAAGTGATATTCATAGAAATATTTGGTTTTACAATTAAACTTATTCTATTTTTTGGAATAAAATGGAACTTTGAGAATTAAGTGGGGTTTTGTTTTAATAAAGTTGCGTGTTTTAAAATATTTGGGTGATTTTTTGAAATGTGTTTTGTACTTTTTTGAAATGCATAGCTTATAAATAAAGAGATTTTTCATGAGTTTTATAATTGAAGTAAAAAATTTCAAAAAGAGGTTTTGTATTTTTCAAATCACTCATATATTTAAAAAATAAAAATGAGTCTCCTTTTTTAATGGAGCGTGGTTTTAAGGATATGGAAGGTTTTAAAGGATGTATTGTTGTATGTTGTTCCCTAGTATATTTTTGTTCTTGGATTTGTCCCTTTGTGTATGATAACTATTTGGTTTTGTTTTTGAAATATAAATGAGATATATTACTACTTCATGATACTTAGTTGTGCCTCCCAAAAAGGACTTGAGAAATTGTGGAAATTGTTTTTCAAGGAAGAGTCATAGGGTGAATCTGTTTATCGCTTAGGTGTATTTACTTTATATGTTGACTCATTCTAGACACTTAATGGAGTGAAAGGTGTTTATTTCTTCTTTTAGTGGTGTAGTAGCGCATCTTGGAATTATAAAAGGTTGAACGTGTCTATTGAATTTATTTGAGAACCGGATAGGTTGAGTTTATTAGTTTAGGCCAATGAGCCTTGGTTTAATGGTCGAATTTATGAAAAAATATTTTTTAAGAATTTTTGAGGTAAGATTTTTTTTCTAGTGATGATATGTTTTGGGATTATTTTTCTATGATCTTATAGTGGGTGTGGTTTTGAGGTAGCCTTTCTCTGATGTGTTCTATAGGTGGCCATTAATTTTCTATCTTGTGACCACTGTTTGGTTAGAATGTTCATGCCTCTCTTATTTATGACTCATGAGGATGTATTTTTGGATTCATCTTTATGGTGAGAGCTATGCATGAGTTTTTATTTAATGGATGCATCATGGGGGTCCTATGGTATTTTCATGGGTAATTTGGATGCGTGATTATTTCTATTTGGACCTTGTCTGATCCAAGTTCCCATATTCTATAGGGACTTCCACGAGTTAGTGTTTTATGAGTATGGAGCATGTTACACTCTAATGCATTATTATATCCTGAGTTTAGGACCAGTTTTTCTCTTATTGAGACACATTTAAAGTTTATGTGTTCTTTAATTTTCTAGAATGTGAAGGATTTTGGTGATTTGGTTTTGTGTTGTTTGGATGTTCCTTTTTGAGAAGTTCTTTCTTTATATATTTTAAGATGGTTTATTTGTGTTTTATTATGGTTGATAAGATTTTGTGGCACCCTTTATTTATTTGTGGAATCACAGTTTTATTAATTAGTCTCTATTATTATAGTATTTTATTTATTGTTCCACTATTTTAAGTGAATCCTAAATATTGGGGAGACCTCTATTGGGTCTCAATGCATTTAGAGATTATTATTAAATATTCATGGTCTAGATCCTACTTGGGGTTATTTAATATTAATTAAGGATCTTAGTAGCCCTTTTGGGGGACAAATCATGTATAGTGTTTCCCTTATTTTACGATCTCCCCTAGTTTTTCCTCAACCACTCCCATATTTATCAAGGTATAGAGATTTAAGGGTTTTATTGCCTTTTTATTTTACTAAGGACATTTTAGGGGTATAATATAGAATGGTGGATAGAATTATGACACCCACATATCAATTTTTTATATATATTATATTATTTTTGAGTAATTTAAATTTATTTAGGTTTTGGGATGGAAACCTTTATTTTTTTTGGAATATTTATTGCACGTGGTTGAGGGGAAACAATAAAAGATATCTTCTAAAAGATATTTCTAAATCATTTTGTTCAGCACATGGTTAGTTTGTATTGGTATTTCACACAGTGGTTTTAATTTTTTGAGATATAGTGCAAACCATGCATGTCATATTTTTCTTTGAGTATGCGAACTTGACTTGAATACAATCAGGATAAATCATGGGAGTGACTGTGTGGAAGTTCTTCAGTTCTTAGTTGTGTATTTTGGCATAATTAGTGCAAAGTTTTGAAAAATTTTCCATAACACTATGCAACCATATTTTTATTTTCTTGTTTTATATAAATGATTGGGAAACACTTTACCAAACCATGTGATCTTCCCAAAATTAGTTAAAAGTGGTTTTAATAAATTATCCCTTTAAAATTTTATGTCCAAAAGCCTATATTTTTCTCCTCTTTATTCAACCACCACCTTTTATAGCATAGGGATATCTCTCTCCATCTATTAGATATTCTGAGACTCTCTCTCTCAATTTCAAGTGGAATCCCAAGGATAGCCCCTATTGTTTTCCTTCTCCACTTCCCTACACTCATTTCTTATTATCTCATTTCCCTCCCACAAACCCCAGGGGCCTGATTATATAAAATAGTAAAATAAATCAAGATAATCATGAAATTAATAATACATTAATCTGATGATTTAAATAATAAATTTCCCAAACAATCATAAAAAAGTAACTAATGGTTTTGTATGTTGGATATTAGTTATATAAACATCTTATTTTACAACACAAAAAAAATTATCCATAATCATTCTCCTCTAGACCCTTTTATAAATATCTTGCATGATATAATCATATTTATAACCTAGATAATAAAAACATAAGAAAAAGGTGATCTCAAACACCTAGTAAGATAAAAACATATCATAACATGAAGGAAAACATGAGGAAGATATAAATATCATAATAAAAATTAAATGGAACTTATATGATAATCATAAAACATGTTAGAGTAACATATGTTCGTAAAAATATCATTAAGTAAGCATAAAAGACATGACATGGATCAAAACACATATCAATAATCATATAACATGTGAGGATGAAATAAAATAATAGAATACATTAAGAATAATGTTTAATATTGAAAACATGACATTTTATGGAAATAAAATTCATCTTTAATATTTATAATAACGTAAGAAACAAAATGGAAATGTAGAAAAACCATAATCATAGAAAAATATTTATGATAAAAACCATCATTCCCATGCATATGTGAACAAACTCATTATATCCATGATTGAAAATATGATCAAACCCATTATGCCCATACCTATGTGAGAAAACTCATTATATCCATGCCTGAATATATCATAAGATATAAAATCAAACCAATGAATTTACAGTGATATAAGACCCCACCCATCATCGTCAATATATATATATGTGTGTGTGTGTGTCACTTAAAAACAATAATCATCATATATTAAGGAACCAACAGAAAACAATGGTTTTATTAAACATAAAAATTAAAATAATTCACTTTTCATTAATAATCTTTTTAAATAAAATAGGTTTTATAAAACATCCAAATAGTATACAATAACATCATAAATTAAATTATTTGATTCCAAAAAACATGATCAATGAAAAAATCATATAATAAATGAAAATATAGGGTGAAGGCTAAAACATAAATCTATTGGAAATAGATCACTTTATGAAAATGAAAACTAAATCATTAAAATATATTTTTGAAAACATTTTGTATTCATTACTGTAAAATCTATATTTACGAGTCTCTTTTCAAAAAGTATCATTTGATTTATTTAAAAAATTAAGTGAAAAGAAAACCTTTCATGGAAACGGTTTTGGATCAAAAACTCATTTTACCAAAAAATTAAGTGATAAAATCTTTCAAAATGGAAGGTGTAGTATATATAAGTGAAAGACAAACAAGAAAAAAGTGTATAACTCAAAGGAAGAAATTTGAGTCGCCAAGTCCCTTACCTTTACTCTTGATTTCCACGTAAGTGATTTAACAACCTGTTTCATAAAGATAAAAATGTTAATTAACTATATTATAATCATATTCATATACATTTCCATTTATACACTTCATTAATAATAAGTCTCTTCATGTATAAGTTTTTTATAATCTATTTTCATTATGAGGTGTTAATAATATTGACCATTTTGAACTAGGTTTGTAAATACAGTTTCAATAATCCTTTTTCTCTGAATTATTATCATTTAAGAACCATTAAATTTACCTCAATATTTTTTATAAATAATTATATGGTTATATTTTTATTACAATGGAGTTTTAGATGAATTTCATAAATACGAAAACAATTATGAACTAGTTTCGGGTTATTTTCCAATATCGATGGATTACAATATAAAGATTTTCATTTTTTTTGTGTTATACATAAAGAACCATAGTAATGATATATATTAATTATATATATCATATATAATCATAAAATATTAACTAAAACCATTCATAATAGTGGTAGAGAAAAATAGAATACAGTTGTGCATGGAGGTGCTAGTTCATACGTACACATGGGTGATGATTTCATTTTCATAGAATAAGATAAAAGAATTAATATGGTTTATCATTTAAGAATATAAAATATTTAATAAATATAATAATTATATATTAAATTCCCTTTTAATAAAATCCTTTTAAGGTGGTGAAAGAAAACAAAACATGTTGTGTCATGGGGGAGGTAGTCCACACAACTCACAATTCACATTTTAGTGATTCTTAATGAAAAATGAGAGGGTGGTTAATGATTGTAACATCATTATAATAACATAAAATTAAAATATTTATACTCATATTACCATTATAATATAGTGAAATTAAATTTTTTAAAGAATAAAATTACATAAATAAATAGAAAAGAGGGAGGAGTAGTTACAAATCTATACCTTACCACTTGGATTATCTCCTTTGATAAGAGGATTAAAACATATATGGATGATATTCTATGAAGAAAAAAATATCTTTAATTTATCTAGGAGTTTCAATTAGAGTTTTGAAAATATTTTAGGCTAAAGTTAATAGATTTTTTGTAAGGGGAAGTGTGTAGTGAAGTTCCCCTTTTATAAGTGAAAATGGATATCATTTTTATAAATACCCAAAAAAATTCAATAATAGGAAGTCACTCTCAAGAAAAAAGGTTCCCAAATTGAGAATAAATAGATAAAATAAGATAAAAGGTCTCAAAACTCCTAAAAAAATCAATTAAAATAATTTTTTAACATGTTAGGCCTTTTACCTATTAGGTTTCTCATGTTTTTATTATTTTGGTTTCCCCATAAGAACTAGTTTTTACCAAGGTAATTTATCCTTTATCCTGAAAAATAAAGTATTCCTTATTATATTATTTGGAACTAATGATTCCAAATTTTAAATAAATTTTAGTTCATTATTCAATACCCCTAAATTCTAATATAATATTATTTTTAAATAAGTCAATGTATTTAATAACTTTCTCCACACACAATAATGAACTTAAAATAAACCACGATATATTTATATAAAATATAAAAATTTTATAATGGCCATTAAAAACCTATACATTTAAATATAGGTAATGAATATGATTAACTGATTTATGAATTATATTTATATATATAAAAACGTCTACTATTAATATTAATGAAATTCAATTAGTTTACATAAAATGACTAATAAGATCATTTATTTCTTAGAATATTTTTTATAAAAATTTCTTTTTATGATATATGAATTTTTATTTCAATAAACATATAGTTAATAATTATAAATTATGTTCATTATTAATAATTGGTTAACACTAATGTATTTGGTAATAATAATAATAATTAATATTTTAAAGTTTAATTTTCTAATTAAAAATGGGATTTAAATTATATTTTATGATTTTGTTCAAAAATTGAATTTATATTTTTTTTTCTAATTTTAAATTAATAAAATAAAATTAATATATTAATTACTCATATAAAAATTTACATAGCTTGAATTTTTGATCATTTTCTAAAAAGGTTATTTTTTAGTCTAAAAATGCAGGATTTATGAAAATTATAATTTCTATGATTTTATAACTATATAAGAATAACCTAGAAGATTTAAAAACAATTAAATTAATTAGATATAAATTTATGGTATAAAGTTATAAATTTTGAAATATTATATTTATATAGAAAACATATTCCAAACATTTCGCATGACAGTTTCTCTATGGCGGTGGGTCGAATCAATCTAACATGAGATATGCAACGATTGAAGGAAACAAAGGTGGTGAGATACATGTAGTCTGGCAGTGGGAATCTGGTTCCATATGTCCTGAGAGTGATAGTTATTGATACAAAACAATGAAGTTGTGTGGAAGTGGAAAATGTGGGACTGGTTACAGGATGCTAACATCTCTAGTCAAATGGTGGATATAGGGTAGAGGTCTGATGCACATGTAGATGGGTAGGCCACAGGAGGTCTGACGAAGTTTCAAATGAGTTGTTCCACTGAAGGGTTTGTGTATGGGCCTATTATATATTAAAGCTAATGGTTTTAAGACTTTGGGATTCTTGTGACTTTTTGCGCCCCCATGGGCCTTTATGGTCATGTTATGGGTTCCCTCTACCCAAAAAGTGTTATTTCTTGCTTTATAATAAAAAAGAGGGGCTTCCCTTCTACCAATTTTTAAAAAAGTGTGTTTACTTTAAAATTAATTTTTCACACCTTTAGATTTTTTTTGATAAAATGATTTTCAAATTTAAAATTTTAATTATCAAATTAGTTAAAAATGTAAATCGCAATTTTTTCATTAAAATTGACTATTATAATTAAAAATAATTTACAAAGGTAAATGTATGTTTTGGTAAAAGGATAAAAGTTAAAATAAAAAGCCATAAAACACTTAAAGTTGTGTCAAAAAAGATAACATGAGGATATTTTCAACAAAAAATATATTTAATATCCTCTTTTTTCAATTTTGTGGCCTTTGACACTTTAATATTAAACTTAAATTATTGGCAATGTAAGGGTTACTCCCAAAACTACCCTTTCCTTCAATTATAAAAGGGTAACATCTTCACCACTTCAAGATAGACATATAATTTGAATTTATCCTTGAAACTATTCAATTTGTTTCTACTATAACCCTATCCCGCTTTCAAAATCTTTTGGTCACCATTAGTCAGGATAATGCCTTCATTTTTAAGGAGAAATCTAAGGAAAATCCAAGTCCCTGGTGTGAGTATTATAACTTCTTAGCTTTTCTACTTAATCATATTCATTAAAATTTATTATATCCATAATAATATAATGATATTACTATAATTTATTAACTATAATGTTTATATATTTAATTTATTATCATTGTTTATTCATATACCCCATTCATTAAGAAAGAAAACTTCCTATCATGCATTGTGCTGACTACCGCCTCCACGACATAACATGTTCTGTTTTCCTTTACTGGCTTACAATGATGGACATAAGTATGGTATTGAAGGAAAAATATTATTTTTATAATATTAATAATTTTATTATATGAAAAATTATATAACCTATTAATGATACGATCAAACAAACTACCATAATCAATTTAATTTTTTAAAATAAGCATACTAAGAGTATAAGATTTTATTCAAATTGTGTAATATTTCTATATACACTAATCCTTATTATAATTTCTTCCAATTATGATATATCATAAAAATAAAAACTAAACAATATCATTATTATTTTTTATAGTTATATTACAACAAAACCAACTCATAATCATTCATTAAATATCGGTATGTTCATGTTTAGATCAGTTTACCCACATAATTGAATGATAATATTAATTTATATCACGAACGACTATGGGAACAAAATTACTGTTACAATAATATGTAAATGTGTAAATAATTTTTTGTTTTTTATTCTGAATATGTTATACTACTATTCAATTCATTAATTAAGAAAACACCCTTCAATTGTCAAGAATCATTAAAACATGCTTATTATCGATTATTTCTTAAAGGATAAAGACTGAAATATTCATGAATGGAATTTGAGACATAATAAATAAATATAAATTATATCTAATAATAAATTTAATGATCTAGTAATGATTAACTTGTAAACAATAATAAACATGGATATTACTATTATGAAACTAGTACTAACAATCAAAATTACAAACACCCAATGTAGAAAATCGAAAGAATTCATGTAAAATGATTATTTATGAAATTTTTGGATGAAAAATGGATATTTTAATGTTGATTAATTATGTTATTAAGATATATATGTTTTTGATATCGGAGGTTTAATTATGTTCTTGAAATTCAGGAAAAGAGGTAAGGGTTTTCATCTCAAATTCCTCTTTTGGAGACATGTTTAGTATTATGCACTTAATTTCATTTATTTGGTGTGTATATTATTATTTTAGATATCATATAATTAATTATATATTAATCATATTATTTTATGTTTAATTTAAATCCCTATCTTTTAAGGGATTTTGATTTGAAATCTTAAAAATTCATAAGGGTTTTCTTGCTCTCAATTCTCATTATTTGAGACATAATGCATTTTGTGAACCATGATTCCTTTTTATTGTGTATTT
Source organism: Viscum album (assembly GCA_963277665.1). Lineage (NCBI taxonomy): Eukaryota > Viridiplantae > Streptophyta > Magnoliopsida > Santalales > Viscaceae > Viscum > Viscum album. The sequence continues at coordinate 689,062,651 of OY728142.1, read as the reverse complement.
ACTACCCTTGAATTAATTTTTTATTATAATCATAATATTTCATGGGATTTACTAGCCAAATAATGTCCCCTTATTCATATGTCAATTGATTTAGTAGTTTCCCTAGTAGTTAAGTTTTTTGGTAACTCAATTTCATTCATTGAGTTATGATAATTATTTAAACTTATTTATTATAATTTGGGTACATTGTTATCTTTAATTGTATTATGTGTTATTATACCATTATTTTATAGGGATATAAATTCCTACCACATAAAACCTTTGAAAAATATTTCTCACTTATTGGGACATGTTTTATTGAATCCATTCACCTTCTTTCTATAGATGACTCATGACCAGGTTATTTTAGTATTTCTTATATGTATACCAACTAATCTATATGGTGTAAACATCACATTTTAAATAATTCTTACCAGATTAAGTTTACCTAGAAATAATGTTATTTTATTGGCATGTGGAAAAGTATTGGTGTACCATATTTTGTTATTCCAATATGGATGACTATTTCAAGGCTAATTATGAATTATTTATTTATTTTATCACAAGATGAATGCATTGGACTTAAAAAGGTTATTAGTGGAGAATAAAACTAAATATCCCCTTGATGGATCAATAATTATCATGACAAAAAACAAGTTTGATTTTTTGGGGTATGTCTTCCTATTTCAGTAGGGTGTATTGACTGTGGTCTCAATGACAAATAAAGTATCTTATAATAATGCCTTAATATTAGTATTTTGATGTTCAAAATTATGTATTACGTAAAAAATAATAATACTATTATTGATATACGTGTTTTAATTTATTTTCATGGATATATTATGCTTTCATTTTCAAGTTGATTATGGATTTATTATGTTTTCCAATTCCTGCAATAATCTTTTTTCTATGTTTATACCCTGATTGATTTAGTTATATGTTTCCATAACTAATAATTTGATATCAAAACTTATTATATTTCCATTTATCTAGGTTACAGATAAAAATATCACATGTGACATGTTTATAAGGATAACAAGTGTGCAAAAAATTTATGGGATATGATGAATACTTTTTAGGAATTAATTATTTTCACAAATGATGGTAAAATTGACCCTTCGATACAAAGAAAACGAGATTTACTAGTTTATGTTGTGTACCAATTCCCTAAATATCTAAACCTATAAATATACTTTATATTTAATAAATTAATAATAATTTTTTATTTTGATATTATGGGAGGTTATATCTAGGATTTTATAGCTGGAATCAAATCAAGTATGTAAAATATGTATTTATTACACTAGATCTTGTAGTGCAGATTTGCGACATCACAGTTGGTATCAAATGAATAGTTTAGAAAAATTTGGATATAATGATGTTTTTTGAGGATAATTTTGGAGATGATAAGTTACGTTTGATCATAATTTCAAAGTTATAGATAAAATATTTGGATAAGTATATGATTTAATGTTAAGGAATTAATACAAATTTTATTTGGAGATTAGGATAAGAAATTTTCAGTGAAAAGCCTAAGAATAAGTTTATGTATTGGATAATATCCTTATGTTTTAGTAAATTATAGGTTATGTGTTTTTTCCTATAAATATATCTTTATTTGGAAACTGAAAAGTAGATGTGGCTGTGGAATAGACACACTTATGTGTAATCACCCCAAAAGGGTTGGTTGAGTGTTGGCTCAATCATCACTCTGATACATGATGAGTGGGACTAAGACTGATCACCTGGTGGGATACATCAAGAAGATATACTTTGGTAAATAAAATTCTCTTTACAATCAATTATGAGGGATTTAATAATGTTGTTAACTAATTAATTTAGAAAACCTAATATAATCATGACCATATATAACCAATAATTGAATAAGGGAGTCAAAGGTTGATCTAAAAGTATCATATATTGAAAAACATGTCATAAGGGAATAAATTTAAGTGACCCATTATAAACATAAAATAAATTTTAAAATAATCTAATGATCTAAATAATACATATCACATGTAGTTGTATAACCCAATGACTGAAAGTTTTAGTTTCTTAGAGATTAGCTATGTAAACATATAATTTTTCAAAACATGAAAATTTTTATAGATAATCGTGATCCTATATACTCATTTTAAGAAATATCATATGATATAATCATAGTCAAAACCTAGGTATTATAAAAATAATAAAGGGGTGATCTTAAATGATTAGTAATGGAAAAGGCATGTTGTAAAGTGTTATATCATAAACATGAAAGAGCATATGATAAATACATAAATATCCTGATAAAAGCTCACAAGACCATGTATGATAATCATAAAACCTGATAGAGAAATATAATATAAAAAATATCATTAATGAATCATACAATATATGACATGGTTCAAACACATATCAATAATAATAAAACATATGATCATGATAAAAAAGTGAAAAATACTTTAAAAACAAGTCATTATCATCAAACACAAAATTTCATGAAAACAAAATGCATCTTGTAAAATTGGAATAACTTGTTAAATGACTTGGGAATATATAACTACCATATACATAGGAAAACATGCATGAGAAAACCCATTATTCCCATGATTATGTGAATAAACTCATTATTTCCATGCCTAAAAATGCGAGGAAACTCATAATGCCTATGCTGGTGAAAAAAACTCATTATGTACATACCTAAATATCTCATGAGATATAAGGTTAAACCAATTCATTAAAGGTAGATATCAGTCCTCATCCATCATCATTTATATGTATGTGTTCCACTTAAAATCAATCATCATAATATCTTAAATAACCCATGGAAAAAGAATGGTTTTTCTCAAACTTATCACATAACCTGAACTTAAGAAATCAAAGGGTATCAAAATTTTATTTACCCAAAGTATTCACAATATAATAACCTACATAAGATGATCAAAACATATCTTCAGGGAAGATGAACCTTGGAGAAGTATTGAAGTGAAATTTTTTTTTCTTCAAAAAACCATTTTAACATTATTATAAAATATGAGGTGTAAATTAATTTCAAAAACACGTTTTTGATAAGGGAAAGAGAATAATTTTTAAATACTTATTATATAGAGTTCCAAAGAAAATACCCTTGAAAATAAATAATGGTTTCAAAAAGGAGAAGTGAAAATACTTTAAAAAATTTTAATTTTAAAATAAACTTAATAAAAAGAAACCCACAAAATATATAAATTTTATCAAAATAAAACAAGGGGTGGATGTTAAAACATTTTATTTTGAGAATATAGAAAAATATTTTAACATTTTTAAAAAACCTTATTGAAAACCAACATAGTTTAAATGTTAAAGAAATATTTACTTTAAAATGAAACAAGGGGAGTAAAAGGATCATTAGAGATAAAGAAAATTTGAGTTTTCACTTCATAAAGGAGAACATTGGTGGGAAATAAAAATATGGTAATGGAGGGAAAAAAATCTATTACAATTAATGAGAATTATTCTTAAAAAAATATATTTTAATGAAATATTAAAATAATTTTGGGAGAAGAATTTAGTGTGAACCATGATTTCCCTATAAAAGAAATAAAAATATATAATAGAATAAATATGGGTTAAAATAGACTAAGAATGGAAGATAATATACAAAGGTGAGTGAATATAATCCAATAAAGAGGATTGAGTCAAGAGAACTCTATAAAACCAGTGTAACTTTTGAATTGAGATTGAATGAGAGATATAACTTAAAATAACACATTAAATATCATGAAATATAAGTGTGTCATGATAAAAAATGAAGATAGGGATGTATTTACACCATTGAGAAGGAAACTGGGTTTATATCTTAAATATTCCTCCATAGATTAAAATTTGAGACAAAGAAAAACTTATGATAGTGGTATCATAATAATCAAATGAATAATAGAGGGATACCCTGAAATGGAACATCAAATATATTTTTAGGAAACATATTAACATATATTAAAGTAATAGGTTAATAGTTAAATCACATCAAAGATAAATAGGTGAAAATCATTAAATCATTTCTCAGTGAAAGTAAACTTGATACAACACACCATTAAAACTTTTGAAACATTTGAACAAAAACACCATAAGAAAGATAACATGAAATTAAAAATTTAATATCATAAAATATAATATAATCATGATATTGAAAATTAAATTCAGGTAGTAAGTACAACCTAAAAATATAAAGGGGTATGAAATCATCTAATATGAAAATTTTAAGGAATCACAAGTAATGATATATTCCATGATTGGAGTTGAGCTGCTTGATTAGACTATGACTATATATTGGATGTTTAGAAATAGACTATGTAAAAGGATAAATATAAGAAGGAGGGAACTATGAGGGTATAGATCAAGTATTATGAGTAAGTGATGATAATATAGTATAGAAAAGTTTTCATCTTGTTAAATGGAAAATGTTAAAATTGAATCCATGGTTTTATGATCACCTAAAAAAAGTTAAAAACATATTTTAAATTTGAAAGGAAATTGAGTAAAAAAACCACACCTTATTTCCTTGATTAGTGGATAAAAATATAACCATTAGTAAAAAAATATAACTTAATTTCTTATTTTTTAACATTAATCATAAATATTTACCTTTTATAATCCTTAATATAATTATTTATCATAACTAAATTAATGAGTTATAGCATATTATGACCATCAAGTGTTAGTAAATTTAACAGTCTTTCACATGTTTAATAATGTTGATATCATAACCCATCATTTTATACCAAGTTAATTGTTGATATGTCATTTATTATTCTATAATATACAACTTATATTTATTTAAAATTTTCTTATTTCATTCCATATGTGTTTTGGTTATGTTATGTGAAAACCAAATTGATAAAGACTTATTTCCGTGATTTTAGGGAATAAAAATGCCACTTTAAAAATAAGTTAAAAAATTAAGATATTATTTCATGAACCATATAATAATAATATTTTTATTAATATATTATAATAATAATAGTTTCCATATTCCCATAGTCAATCATAATCACATTTTAACACATTTTTCACATTGGTGGTTAAACCGACCCAAACTTGAACATGCTTTAACTCGATATGGAGAGTATGGTTAAAGAGAAATTTATTTTGAAATAATATCATTAAAACAGAATAATAATGATATATTTTTTATTTTATTAATTTATAACTATATTTTATGTTTTTATTTAATTTAAAAAAAATCATATGAAAAACAAAAAACATTTCATTGTGGAGGTGGAAATCTGCATGCACGCATGATTAGAATCCCCATTTCTCAACAAGCAAGAGGGGGTGAAGGTGTATATTAAATTGATATTTCATAATAATAATCCTAATAATATTATATATATCATATTTATTGATCATTATCACCATTAATACTAATCATTGAATGTGGTAATGAAAAAAATGACATCGTTTCGTGGAGGCGGTAGTTTGCACAATGCACCAACGTTGTTCTTTTATTTTTCTAAGTAGACATAAATGAATTAATAAGGGTTATGACATTAATAAATATATATATATATATGTGTGTGTGTGTGTGTGTGTGTGATAATTATACTTAATTTACTGTATTATTATGGTGATAATATATTTTTAAGACTAATATTAAGAAGAAAAATATGAGAAGGAGATACCACTTATGTTGGAGACTTAACTTTTCCTTGTAAGTTCCCTTGAAATTGGAGGGCTTAATCTAACTATGAGTTACCAAGTGACTATTTTTTTGGGATAAGTTGATATTTATATCAACATTAAGATTTAAAATGAGTAATAATAAGTTTAATTGGATATTATTAAGGGTGTAAGTGATATCCTTTTATAAAGGAATATACAAGTAGTTTTGGAAACACATTTTACATTTCAATCATATCCCCTCACTTTTCAATGGTAAAATGTTCCAAAAGTGGGAAAAATCGAATTGTGAAAGGTTATTGTATAAGGCCCTAGCCTTAAACCTTACTTAATCTTGAGTTATTACAAGATTACACATTGAGGATCTTTTCAGGTTTAGAGTTTTAGAGAATTAGATCATAAACTTACATTACATTCCACATTTAAACAAAGTGGTTACATAAAAGATAGTATTCATTTTTTCCATCAACGGAAACATATTTAAAATAAAAAATGGATTCTTTCTTGACACTTCCTTGACACTATCATCATATCATGTACCTTTCCCTTGGCCTGTGAAAAACATTTCAAAAACTTGGGATGAGAATAAAAAGCTCAGTAAGGGATATAAAAATATATGGAAAGGAAACATGAGTACATGTACACATAAGAATCAATGAAATCATACTTTACTCATAAAACATAATCACTTTAACATACCTCATCAAATAATGAATAAATCATAGAAATCATAAGACATAAAGGTAACTTGAGGCATTCATAACATTATTACGTAGGGATTAACCCTCTTGGTTACGTTTTGAATACCCACCACAGTATATTCCCTAAATCTCTTCGGAGAAACCTTAATGTTTCACTCCTTCGCGTTACCCAATGCATTGGAGAGCTATATCGGGCTCACCCGCCCTTAGTTTATCACAGAACCACCCGTCTTCATAACAATGCCCAAGAACCATAACATAATCATAGAACATAACTTAAGAATAAATGAAATATAACATTCCCACATTGCAAAAATAATATAACATTTTAAGATATTGAAATAATGAATCCATTCTAAAAACCATTTTCAAAACCATTTAAAACATTTAATAAAGAGATTTTTGAATCATAGTGTCCCATACCACCTTGAAGATTTTAAAATTTTAAACCATTAATATCCATATAAATAAATTCTTAAAACAATTTTAAAAACATGGATATTAATAAGAACAAATCATTAAAACATTTAAAGCGATATTTTGGTTAAAGGGTTTTTACCAAAATTAGAGACACTTGAATACAATAATTGAGGAATAAAATTTAATCAGAACTTTATAATATCATGAGAATAAATGGATTCATGATATAATATTACAAAGGATAGTTTATACACCATATAAGAGTGAATTGGTGCATAACAACAATGAAGTCTCAATAGAAATGTAAAATGCGATGAAATCCCTTATAAAGAAGGTATCCTTAAATTAAGGATAAATCAATCTCAAAATTATGTGTGACAAATATAAATACACCCAATATAAGTGGATATTAAGTGTAAAACAATAAAAGGTCATTCACACATGTTCAAAGGATGACATATTCAATAACTACATGTTGAACCCAAAGAAATCGAAATTGGGTTAAAAAGTTCCCTTGGTAAAATTCGACCGCCTAACGGCGTCACTTCAAAATTCAGAAAATGAGTTGATGAGAGATAAAAATGGTATCTCATCACTTGGACATAAAACTTACATCAATAAGGATATATAAGAACATATCCCAACATAATAGTATGTGAATTAAAAGAATAACAAAAGAAGTCTTTTTAAAAGAGGAGGGTGAAAGGTTCCCTTACCAACATGGGTATCTTTCGAAACATACACCCCGTGAAAGAAGGACAATACAACATTGATGTAAATACTCATAAATGAAAGTATATTACACAATGAGTAAAATAATGGGTAGTACATACACCACTCAATGTAATTTGTGGCAAATGTAGCATAAATCTCACGGGAATATAAGTGAGATGAAAAACCCCTTACGAAAATTCGGCAGCCTAACGGCGCCACTTAAAACTTCCAAAAATGGATTGATGAGATCAAATAGGGTCTCTCATCATATTAAAATAAAATTTACTGCAAGAGGAATATAAAATAACATCCCCCATCATAACAAAGATGAGCTTAAAAGAAGTGATATAAAGGAGAGTACTTAAAGAGAAAGAGAGAGGTTAGATCTCTTACGAAAATTTGGCAGCCTAACGCCGCCACTCAAAACAACCAAAATGGGTTGATGAGAGAGAATATGGTCTCTCATAATATGAACATAAAAATTACAGTAAGAGTAATATAAAAGAACATCCCAATCACAAAAAGATGAGCTTAACAGGAATGACATAAAAGAGTGTACTTAAAAAGAAAGAGAGGAGTAGGATTCCCTTACCTCAAGTATGACTTGTCTTGTTCGTTTATTTATATTCCTGAATAATAAAATTTGGTCAATTTATAATTTCCTAAGGACCTCCTTTATATATTATTATTCAGTTCATATCACGTATTATAATTTTATAATAATTGTTTAGGAATTTTAGTTCATATCAGATGTTTTTGCCGATGTTTGGTACATGAGTCAAAAATGAACTTGTTTGAAAAATGATTGCCTATGTAGTTATAAGTAAATAATTTCCAGAATAGTATTAATGATTAAAATATCATATATATCCAGTACATATTCATTTTATACTATTCCATATCATTTGGAGATAAAAAATGAAAAGCACCGTTCATGGAGACGGTAGGCCGTACGTACGCATGAACACTACTTTCATTTTTTTTGTCATATTAATTGAATTAAAAATAAATGATATATATATATATATTATAATTCCAGTATAATATATATGTTATATAGGTCACATATTCTCATTAATTTCATTCTTTATACATTCCATGTATTGCATGTACGAGTCACATCACTTGAGGGGGAAGGAGTCCACACATCCTCATATGAAATGTAAAGACCCGTAAATTTCAAGGAAAATTTTTTTTTCTTAATTTTCTATGGAATTTTACAAGAGCGCAGTTTCTGACGGCACCTGATTCCGAGGCCCGGTGTGCCCGGAATCATTTTCCGAAGTTTGGCTCGGGTACGTTCAGTTAACGGACGAGCGGGTTTTTATAACTTTTGAACCGGTGCCCGGAATCGAATTCTGAGGGCACCGATGAAATCGCAGCGCCGGTATTCGCTTAGAAACGCCTCTTCCAGAGTTGCGTTTGCTCGGGTGTGGTTTTTAATTTTCGGGCTTAAAGTTAAGAAATAAAATAATTTTGCGACAAATTTATTTTATTTCACTTAAGCCACTTGGAAGCCACTTGAAGCCACTTAAGGGCGGCTTGAACTGAGTTAAACAGGATAGAATGCTATCCAAAAATATCCTACCTCCTTGGTAGGATATTTGTGAGGTGGGGCCCGCATGAGTCCCGCCGTTTCTTTCCGCTAAGAAACGCACCCGCGAAAACCCGTCTTTATGAAAGTCAACTGACGCGTTTCTTAAAATCTTAACAGACCATTTAATTGGGCGGTTTATTTCGTGAATTAAATGGGCTGTTTCTTTCGTTGAATTAATTCAACGAATTAATTAAGTCGTTTCTTAACCAGTTTTTAAATTCGTTGGCGTAATAATAAAATAAGGCCAATGCACGACCTCTGGTTATTTGCGCTTTGAGAAGATTTGAGAGGACCCTCATATCTACTTCTCCCTTGCGAAGAACGCGAAGAACGTGAAGAACGCGAAGAACGCAAAGAACGCGAAGAACGCCGAACCCAGAAATCGACGACGCTCCCATCCGAGACGTTCTTCCCCGCCCCGATCTCTGATCACCAACCATTTGAGCTCGCCGACTGAACGCCGGATTCCGCGACGACGCAACGCCTTCCCGCGACGACGCAACGATCCCACTCTTCCGCGACGAGCTTTTCCGCGAAGAACGCCCGCGCACGACGATCAATGAGGTAGGGATTTATTTTGGGAATTACCCTTTTTTTATTCCCGTAAGTGTTTCTATAAAAAGTTAAAGAACCGGTTTCATACGAACAATTTTATTTTATTAAAATTGTCGGTTCATGTGTTGAACAAAATTCTCTCGTTTGTTTATCTCTAACGCGGAGGGTGCGGGCCAAACGAACACGGCCCGACGACCCTCTGCCGTTCTTCATTTTGTGCGGATTTGACGGGCGACGATGGAACGTGCCGCAACGGATGTTTGACGATACCGCAGTGAAGAACGACTCCCGGGAGGAGCAATGGCACAGACGGGAAGAGAATCGGACCACCGGAGAGATCCCGGTGGCCCGCGGAACTCGACGGCGGCGCGGGTCGCCGGCGCGGCGGCGCTGGCAGCCGGGAGCGGCGGCGCCCCGGCGCGCCGCCAGACAGGCCGCCGCGACTTCAGCCGCGGTGGCGGCGGCACCCGCGGACCCGCGGCCACTTGGGTCCGGTGCCCTCGGACGCGGCTGAAGCCGCGTCCATAACTCAACACGGCCCCACGCGGGGGGCCGCGGCACCACCAGGCCGCGGGGGCGGCGCCCCGCGCGCCTCGGCTGTTCGGCCGCTCGGCCGAAACGGGCCAGGCCGGTCCGACCGGCCGGGCCGCGCCCTGGCCGGACCGGACCGGGTCGGGTCGACCAGGTTCGGGTCGACCCGGTTCGGCCGACTCCCGGGGGGGGGGGGGGGTCGGCCCGTGCCCGTACCCCCCGTCTTCGGGTGGTTTTTGTTCAAACGCCCGTAACATGAGCTACGGGCCTCCAAACGACTCGTCGTCAGCGACAAAGCGATCCTTGGATCGAGACGGTCGTTTCGGTTTATCGCACTCAAGGTTTTGGAATACTTTGAGTTCGGCCGGGTTGGTTCGTACACGAAACCAACCGGGCCCTCGGAGCGGAAACACTCATATCTTGAGCTACGGACGTCCGATTGACGTGCCGTCAGCTTTGTTGAGTTCCTATTTGTGAGACAGATCTTTTGGAATACTCCGCCCAAGGTTTGGACGCAGGTGGAGTACGGTCGGGTTGGTTTTTCCTTAAAAACCAACTGGGCCCCTGGGACGAAAAGGCCAATAACTCTCAGACCGGGCATCCGATTGACGCGCCGTCTGCGACGTTGAGTTCCTATTGACGATACGGAACTTTTGGATACATCAACTTCAGACTTTGTGTCAGTTGATGTATCAGACTCTCGGCTCGTGGAGCGGACCCTCCCGAACGATCTTGCTGTGTGCGGGAACCCTAGTGCTGGCTGAGACTACTTCCTCGACAGCGACGACTGTGCAGAGATCCTCTGTGGACTCCGACGACGACCGTGCAGAGATCCTCAGTGGACTGCGGCGACGACTGTGCAGAGATTGTCAGTGGACTGCGACGACTACGGCACTCAGCGATCCTACGTGGATCAGTGCTACAGGTCCTGTGTGGGCCCGATCCTGTGTGGGTCTGATCCTGTGTGGGTCAGCGCTCAGTGGTTCTGTGTGAGCCAGCGCCTACAGGTCCTGCGTGGGCCCGGTCCTGTGTGGGCCCGATCCTGTGTGGGTCCGATCCTGTGTGGGTCTTTGCGGGGGTTAGTTACCTATCGATCCTTCGTGGGTCCAACGACTTAGATGGATCAGTGATCATCTTATCGTCATCCGAAGAAGTATACCTGTGGTGCTTGTTTACTTTTCAAAGGCAATGTCTTCCCTTTTTGTTGGGATTTACGCCTTGGTGCTAGTCGCCAGCCCCTGGCCTATGGAAGGCGGGCTTGGGGTAGTCACGGCACGGGCCCCGAGGACGGGTCGTGACAAATTGGTATCAGAGGGGTCGGTTCTACCGCATACTCTGATCTTTCTTCTATGTGAAGCAATAGTGTTTAGCGTATTAAGTGTGGTTATCAGTCCAGGGAGTCCAGTGTTGGTGCGGCGGCCGACATAACCATACACCAGGACCCTGACTTCTGATTTCCGACTTAATGCACGAAAACATTGATTGCGTGTGTGTTTCAAGTTTTCTCTGTGATTACTTGTGTCAGCTCACCAGGTATACTATTCTGACCGTGGCATACTTGTTTCCTTTTCAGGATAGCACGACGACAGCAGCCAGCTAGGGATCCTAGAGTAGAGCGCGACGACAACCCGCCGAGCGACGAGGCCTCGGTACAGGGCCCATTGACAGCAGAGGCACCAACGGTACCTTTACCCGCCGAGCCCCCGATGCTTCCAGCACTGGTAGCTGACGACGCACGACACCTCGGAGCTCTGCACGAGTTCCAGCGCCAGCGACCACCCAGGTTCCGTGGGGAGTTGGACCCCCAGGCAGCCGAGGACTGGCTGGAGGCGGTCGTCCGAGTTTTCAGGCTAGTGAGGACACCAGCAGACCTCATGGTGATCCTCACGGCGAGCCTACTGCACACAGCAGCAGGGCGATCGTGGAGCCTGATGCTCTAGGTACACGATGAGGCCTCCCTCATCTGGACGGACTTCAAGTGCCTCTTCCGCTCAGAGTTCGTCCCGGCCACCCTCCGTGCGGTGAGCATCCAGAAGCTTCTTCAGCTGCGGCAGGGCAGCTTGACGGTCGCCCAGTACGCGGTGAGGTTCACCGACCTATCTCACTACTCGACCGACATGGTACTGGACCCCTTCTTCCGGGCCCAGACCTTCGAGCAGGGATTGAGACACGAGATCAGGGCATCGCTGATCTCCCTCAGCATCCCGACCCAGGCAGGAGTGCTAGAGTGAGCCCTTCTGATCGAGAGCTTCCTGGCTGAGTCCACAGCGAGACCTACCGCAGGGCGGCAGATAGCGGAGTCTTCGGCAGCAGGTAGCCGACGGATGACTCAGGGTTCCAGGCAGACCAGGCCTTCCGGCAGACGACCTCGGGACACTGGCTCAGCGGTGCGGGGCACACAGCGCGGACCCAACCTTCCGAGAGGCAGACAGTGCTACGAGTGCGGCGGGCAGGGTCACATGGCTCGTGACTGCCCGACCCGTCGTACCGAGGGGCAGCAGACGGTGGAGGGACCACCCAGGCAGAGGCAGAGGGTCGACCGTGGCGGTCCGCAGGGAGGAGGCGGACGAGGCAGAGGAGCTGGCCGAGCAGCAGGTGGTGGGCGATGCTTTGAGGCTCTGCCACGACCACCACTAGGAGGCCCACCCCGACCGCAGGGAGCTGGCGGGCAGAGACAGGCTCAGCTCCAGGCAGGGGAGGCCTACGACCACGGCGCGCCAGAGATGATTCGAGGTACGATCTGTGTCTATTCCACCCTTGCTGCAGTTCTGATAGACACAGGAGCGAGTCACTCTTTCATAGCCACTGCCCTTGTTCGGAGCTCGGAGATTCCGACGGAGCCGTTGGCTCGATCCTTACGGCTAGAGACTCCTACGAGAGCAGACTCGACGATTACGCACTGGTTCCGGCAGTGTGAGCTTACTCTAGGAGGTGAGAGCTTTGGCTGGGATCTTCTTGTAGTGGCGTCGAGGTCTTACGACGTCATCTTGGGCATGGATTGGTTATCTACGTTCCATGCTCAGATTGACTGCATTAGGCGCAAGGTGCGATGTGTGCGCACCGACGGGAGCAGGTTCACCTTCACCGGCGAGAAGGGAGCCTTAGCAGCACATGATGGACTCACACAGAGGAGAGGTCAGCCCATCACTCATCAGTTGGCTAGCTTCATCCTGGGAGCAGTTGACGTGCGGAGTCCCAGTTTTCCTGCAGTGGTGGATCAGTACGCGAACGTCTTTCCCGACGACGTTCCAGGACTACCTCCTCGCAGAGAGGTAGACTTTTATATTGACCTGTACTCCGAGACAGCCCCAATATCCACACCAGCATATCGAATGACCCCCACTAAGCTTCGAGAGCTACGGGTACAGTTGGAGTACTTGCAGGGTAAGGGGTTCATCCGACCTAGTGTTTCACCCTGGGCTTCCCCGATTTTGTTCGCCAAGAAGGCGGACGAGAGCTTGCGACTATGTGTCGATTATCGTCGCCTGAACCAGGTGACAGTGAGGAAAAAGTATCCACTACCCAGGATTGATGACCTCTTCGATCAGCTCAAGGGAGCACGGTGGTTCTCGAAGATAGACCTCAGGTCAGGCTATCATTAGCTCAGAGTTCGAGACGAGGATGTGCAGAAGACGGCCTTCAGGTGTCGGTATGGCCACTATGAGTTCTTGGTTATGCCTTTCGGCGTGACCAACGCTCCAGCAGTGTTCATGAGCCTCATGAACAGGATCTTCCAGCCATACTTCGATCGATTTGTCATAGTCTTCATCGACGACATCTTGGTGTACTCGACCACCGAGGAGGAGCACGCCTACCACTTGCGTGTTTTACTAGACACACTCCGAGAGCACCAGCTTTATGGAAAGCTCTCGAAGTGTCAGTTCTGGTTACATGAGGTCCACTTCTTGGGGCACGTAATTTTTGAGGCGGGAGTTGCAGTGGATCCCGCGAAGATCGAGGCAGTGCGAGCTTGGGAGCCACCCAAGAGCGTGACAGAGGTGCAGAGTTTCTTGGGCCTAGCCGGATACTATCGGAGATTTGTGCCAGACTTCTCCAGAGTTTCGGCCCCTCTCTCAGCATTGACGAAGAAGGGGAAACCCTTCGTATGGTCAGACAGATGTCAGCAGAGCTTCCAGGAGCTGAGGCAGAGGTTGACCAGCGCACCTATCTTAAGGTTGCCTGAGGAGGGAGTTGGATACGTAGTCTACTGCGATGCATCAGGGACTGGACTCGGGTGTGTCATGATGTAGGAGCAGGCCGTGATTGCCTATGGATCACGTCAGCTGAGGCCTCATGAGAAAAACTACGCTACCCATGACCTGGAGTTATCAGCAGTGGTCTTCGCCCTAAAGACATGGCAGCACTATCTGATGGGCGAGCGCTTCACAGTCTTTTCTGACCACCAGAGTCTCAGGTACATATTCTCTCAGAAGGACCTGAACCTGAGACAGCGGCGATGGCTTGAGTTCCTCCAGGACTATGACTTTGAGATAGTCTATACTCCTGGGAAGGTGAACGTGGTAGCTGATGCCCTCAACAGGAGGACGGGCATCCAGCTACTTGAGGAGGCGACAGAGCAGCTAGCCGCCTTGCGGATATCCTTCATGGATAGAGACGGAGCAGCCTTCCTTCAGTCTCTCACAGTCTCTCCTCCACTTCTACAGCGGGTCAGAGAGGCACAGCGTGGGGACACTGACTGTGAGACACGGCGTGCACAGATATCCTTGGGACAGACACCTGATGGTTTCTCCCTTGGATCAGAGCACGACGTCCTTTTCAGAGGACGTACCTTGGTACCAGTCGCTTTACGAGAGGAGGTGCTGAGAGAGTTTCACACTTCTCCTTTGGAGATACATCTTGGAGTGGCGAAGATGTACCAGGATCTCAGGCGACAGCACTGGTGGCCGGGCTTGAAGAAGGCTGTGGCAGTGTTCGTTTCACAGTGCCTCACCTGCCAGCAGGTGAAGGCAGAGCATCAGGTACCAGCAGGCTTGGTACATCCCTTGGAGGTCCCGGAGTCGAAGTGGGATGGGATATCTATGGACTTCTTGACTGGACTTCCACGCACTTCCATAGGTCACGATTCCATTTGGGTGATTATTGACCGACTCACCAAGTCGGCACACTTCTTACCCATTCGAGAGCAGGGCTCAGTGGAGAGCTTGGGGCGTCTCTATGTACAAGAGATTGTACGGCTTCACGGCGTGCCATCGACTATCATCTTCGATCGGGACGCTCGCTTTACTTCTTGAATTTGGAAGGGGTTGCAGGAGGCGTTCGGGACGCGGCTACGTCTGAGCACCGCCTTTCACCCACAGACGGATGGTCAGACAGAGAAGACCATTCAGACCCTCAAGGACATGCTCCGTGCATGTGTCCTTGACTTTGGTCGCAGCTGGGAGGACCAACAACCCTTGGTGGAGTTCGCGTACAAAAACAGCTACCACTCCACCATCGGAATGGCACCCTACGAGGTGTTGTACGGCAGGCCTTGCAGATCTCCTTTGTGCTGGACAGACCCTGGGGAGTCAGCACTTGTGGGACCAGAGATTGTCCGTGCCACGACAGAGAAGGTCCAGGTCATCCAGGAGTGGATGAGGACAGCACAGAGCCGGCAGAAGTCATATGCTGACAGGAGGCGGAGGCCACTAGAGTTTGAGGATGGCGACTACGTCTTCTTGCGGGTCTCACCTCGACGTGGTTTGAGGAGATTTGGCCGAGGCGACAAGTTGTCTCCACGCTTCATCAGGCCTTTCTAGGTCCTCAGCAGGATTGGCGAGGTGGCTTATCGCCTGGCTCTACCACCTCAGTTGCACCGGGTGCACGACGTCTTCCACGTATCCCAGCTGAGGAGATACGTGCACGACCCAACACACATCATTGACTATGGGGAGCTAGACATGGATGATGGGGCGACTTTTGCGGAGGTCCCAGTGGAGATAGAGGATCGACAGGAGCGGGTCCTACGTGGGCGATCGATTCCTCTTGTGCGCATCACATGGCAGCACGGGAACCTCCAGGAGAGCACTTGGGAGCGGGAGGCTCAGATGCATGCTCAGTACCCACATTTGTTTCCCTGGTTTTTGATGTATCTTTACGGGGACGTAAAGCCCTCAGGTGGGAGTAATGTAAAGACCCGTAAATTTCAAGGGAATTTCTTTTTCTTAATTTTTTTTGGAATTTTACAAGAGCGCAGTTTTTGACGGCACCTGATTCCGAGGCCCGGTGTGCTCGGAATCATTTTCCGAAGTTTGGCTCGGGTACGTTCAGTGAACGGACGAGCGGGTATTTCTAACTTTTGAACCGGTGCCCGGAATCGAATTCTGGGGGCACCGATGAAATCGCAGCACCGGTATTCGCTTAGAAACTCCTCTTCCGGAGTTGCGTTTGCTCGGGTGTGGTTTTTAATTTTCGGGCTTAAAGTTAAGAAATAAAATAATTTTGCGACAACTTTATTTTATTTCACTTAAGCCACTTGGAAGCCACTTGAAGCCACTTAAGGGCAGCTTGAACTGAGTTAAAGCAGATAGGATGCTATCCAGAAATATCCTACCTCCTTGGTAGGATATTTGTGAGGTGGGGCCCGCACGAGCCCCGCCGTTTCTTTCCGCTAAGAAACGCACCCGCGAAAACCCGTCTTTATGAAAGTCAAATGACGCGTTTCTTAAAATCTTAACAGACCATTTAATTGGGCGGTTTATTTCGTGAATTAAATGGGCTGTTTCTTTTGTTGAATTAATTCAACGAATTAATTAAGTCGTTTCTTAACCAGTTTTCAAACTCGTTGGCGTAATAATAAAATAAGGCCAACGCACGACCTCTGGTTATTTGCTCTTTGAGAAGATTTAAGAGGACCCTCGTATCTTCTTCTCCCTTGTGAAGAACGCGAAGAATGCGAAGAATGTGAAGAACGCGAAGAACGCGAAGAACGCCGAACCCGGAAATCGACGACGCTCCCATCTGAGACGTTCTTCCCCACCCCGATCTCCGATCACCAACCATTTGAGCTCGCCGACTCAACGTTAGATTCCACGACGACGCGACGCCTTCCTGCGACGACGCGACGATCCCCCTCTTCCGCGACGAGCTTTTCTGCGAAGAACGCCCGCGCACGACGATCAACGAGGTAGGGATTTATTTTGGGAATTACCATTTTTTTTATTCCCGTAAGTGTTTCTTTAAAAATTTAAAGAACCGGTTTCATACGAACAATTTTATTTTATTAAAATCGTCGGTTCATGTGTTGAACAAAATTCTCCCATTTGTTTATCTCTAACGCGGAGGGTGCGGGCCAAACGAACACGGCCCGACGACCCTCCGCCATTCTTCATTTTGTGCGGATTTGACGGGCGACGACGGAACGTGCCGCAACGGATGTTTGACGATCCCGCAGTGAAGAAAGACTCCCGGGAGGAGCAATGGCGCAGACGGGAAGCGAATCGGACCACCAGAGAGATCCCGGTGGCCCGCAGAACTCGCTGGCGGCGCCGACAGCCGGGAGCGGCGGCGCCCCGGCGCGCCGCCGGATAGGCCGCCGCGGCTGAAGCCTCGGTGGCGGCGGCACCCGCGGACCCGCGGCCGCGCGGGTCCGGTGCCCTCGGACGCGGCTGAAGCCGCGTCCATGACTCAGCGCGGCCCCACGCGGGGGGCCGCGGCACCACCAGGCCGCGGGGGCGGCGCCCCGCGCGCCTCGGCCATTCGGCCGCTCGGCCGAACCGCGCCGGGCCGCGCCCTGGCCGAACCGGACCGGGTCGGGTCGACCCGGTTCGGCCGACTCCCGGGGGGGTCGGGCCGGGTCGGCCCGGGCCCGTACCCCCCCGTCTTCGGGCGGTTTTCGTTCAAACGCCCGCAACTTCAGCTACGGGCCTCCAAACGACTCTCCGTCAGTGGCAACGAGATCCTTGGATCGAGACGGTCGTTTCGTTATATCGCACTCAAGGTTTCGGAATACTTTGAGTTCGGCCGGGTTGGTTCGTACACGAAACCAACCGTGCCCTCGGAGCGGAAACACTAATATCTTGAGCTACGGACGTCCGATTGACGTGCCGTCAGCTTTGTTGAGTTCCTCTTTGTGAGGCGGATCTTTTGGAATACTCCGCCAGAGGTTTGGACGCAGGTGGAGTACGGTCGGGTTGGTTTTGCCTTAAAAACCAACCGGGCCCCTGGGACGAAAAAGCCAATAACTCCCAGACCGGGCGTCCGATTGACGCGCCGTCTGCGACGTTGAGTTCCTGTTGACGATACGGAACTTTTGGATACATCAACTTTGGACTTTGTGTCAGTTGATGTATCAGCCTCTCGGCTCGTGGAGCGGACCCTCCCGAACGAGCTTGCTGTGTGCGGGAACCCTAGTGCTGGCTGCGACTGCTTCCTCGACAGCGACGACTGTGCAGAGATCCTCCGTGGACTCCGACGACGACTGTGCAGAGATCCTCAGTGGACTGCGGCGACGACTGTGAAGAGATCCTCAGTGGACTGCGACGATTACGGCACTCAACGATCCTACGTGGATTAGTGCTACAGGTCCTGTGTGGGCCTGATCCTGTGTGGGTCCGATCCTGTGTGGGTCAGCGCTCAGCGGTTCTGTGTGAGCCAGCGCCTACAGGTCCTGCGTGGGCCCGGTCCTGTGTGGGCCCGATCCTGTGTGGGTCCGATCCTGTGTGGGTCTTTGCGGGGGTTAGTTACCTATCGATCCTTCGTGGGTCCGACGACTTAGATGGATCAGTGATCATCTTATCGTCATCCGAAGAAGTATACCTGTGTGAGATGAATCTTCTGTTTCTCTCCTTTGTGGATTGTGTTGAGCTATCCTTTGTGGATTTACTGTTTACTCTCCTTTGTGGATTGTGTGGAGCTATCCTGTGTGGATTTACTGTTTACTCTCCTTTGTGGATTGTGTGGAGCTATCCTGTGTGGATTTACTATTTACTCTCCTTTGTGGATTGTGTTGTTCTATCCTGTGTGGGTATACGTTTGCTTTCCTGTGTGGACTGGGTTGTGCTTGGGCTCAGACGTTGGAGCCGAACGAGAATTGAAGACTTAGGTATATGTATGGGAATATACCTAAGCCGTGTCAGATGTTACTTTGTGATTGTATCTTTCCTTTGTGGATTATCCTTTGTGGATTTCGGGAGACCTTCGGGGGTCTCGGGGTCGCTACTGAGTAGCTTATACTCACCCCTGCACGGGCTTTGCCCGCACTACGTTGTGTTGGTTGCAGACGACGGACAATGCTGATCGTGGTGGAGGCGTGCGGAGTAGGACGGTACCTGGAGGTGGACCACTGGGCGGGACGTACTCAGAGCGGTCAGGTGGACCCGAGGAGCAGTGGAGGCAATCTGTACCCACCCTTCAGGTGGGACTTCCAGAGGACGGCTCGACGCTGCAGTTTTCCCTTTTTAGTTGCTGTTTTTCCTTTCAGTTGTACTTTACAGTTGGGCTTGTATTTCCGGCCCCCTTTTTCTTTCAGCACAGCTTGTACAATTTTTACCCAGTGTTTTTTTTTCCGCTTGCTTACTCTGTGGTGCTTGTTTACTTTTCAAAGATAATGCCTTCCCTTTTTGTTGGGATTTACGCCTTGGTGCTAGTCGCCAGCTCCTGGCCTATGGAAGGCGGGCTTGGGGTAGTCACGACACGGGCCCTGAGGACGGGTCGTGACATGAAATTATCGCATTTACACAACATGAAAAGAATAAAGGTATGTTTTAAAAATAAAATATAGAAGCATATAGTAAACATAAATACCATATATATCATATTTAAAATACAGTGACATTATAATGGACACCTTTAAAGGTGTTAAAAGAATATTGAACAATCATCGTTTCGTGAGGCAGAAAATCACCAACCACAGAAACAATATGTTCTTTAACCATTAGGCAAAGTTGTGTGTAAGTGTAGCTCTAATACTTCTTATAACAACATCCTAGTATATTGGAGATACTGGAGTTGTTACAAAAGAAATTAATAAAAAGAGTTTAGGGGGTTGGAGAAGCAAAATAAAACAAAAGGACACAAGTGAAAACATTACCTTAAAGTCGGGTAACTCCCATTGGTTTGAGATCAAAGGCTTCCTTGGGAAGACTTCTGCCCAAAGTGAGGCTTCAAGGAGTTAGAGAGGGATGTGTAGAGACAGAAT
Organism: Viscum album; assembly: GCA_963277665.1. Classification (NCBI taxonomy): domain Eukaryota; kingdom Viridiplantae; phylum Streptophyta; class Magnoliopsida; order Santalales; family Viscaceae; genus Viscum; species Viscum album. The sequence goes on along the minus strand of OY728142.1, from coordinate 689,042,376 downwards.
GGGTAGGGGTTGGCCGAGCCAAAGGCTTTAGAAGTGTGGTTAAAGAGGTAGAGGTGGGGGCCTTTTATAAGAGGAGAGGAGGGGCACCCTTGGAAAGTAAAGAAATGTTCCTTTATTTTAAAATGAGTTTCGAATTTAAAAGGTCCCACATTGATATAATTAAAGGCTAAGGTGATAAGGGTTCTAAATCCACCCATCCAATAGGTTTTGGACATGTGTATGTCTTAGATTTTACATTATCTTTCCATTTTATTTAAATCGTTAAATAATGAGGTCATCACTGCATCATCATGATGTCATAAATAATTTAATTTATTTGATGTCTAAAAATTATAAAAAAAATACTATGATGTAGGAAATCTTTTTATCTTTCCAATGACTATTAATAGTCAAAACTCTGACTTGTATATCCCCATGTAAATTTTTTTTTAGTTAAACATCTCATGTTTGTGTCATTTTTACTTTAACATTAAATAAAAAGATATTTATGTCATTTTCCAACCTATGTGGCTTCATGGGGTCCCCAAGTTGACCCATGGATTGTCTTGGTCGGCCATGACTCATCCAATGATGGTAGGATATGTTTCTAGGTCATTTTATTTTATTAAAACATTATTTTTACCTTAAACTACACTAATTACCTCTAATTGCGATTAAAAACTTAATAAGTTACTATTCACCAAAAAATTATTTTAATCCCATTGAACCACATTTTACTTCTTAATGACAACCATGTATGTCGGATTTTTGAAATTCAAAACACAAAGATGTCAAAATTTCATTTAAATGGAAAATCAGTTTTTTATAAGTACCACTTAGTGGTTTCACTATTCATCAAAAATTGATGTTTTACAGAAAATTACCAAAAGTTCACCCTAAGCTATATTTGATATTCCGAATTCAAAAATGATGTCTATTTTACAAAATTCAAAACATATAAGTTGCATTAATTAATTTATTAATTAATTCCCGCTGTCAAAACAAATAGTGTGTTTTTATGAAACAAAATGTATCAAAAGATTGACACTAGTTTAAGTCCGATTTCAAAGTGAAACTAATTTCAACGACCACTATTGGATTAAATGGTAAAAATATATTCTAATTTCACTTTAAAACCAATTCAAAAGATAATCTAATCATACAAATAAATTAGATTAAAAGTGGTTTTGAATTAAAATACAACATTTTTCACTATTCATTAAAAATTGAACTTTTTCGGAAAAATACCAAAAATTTACACAAAGTAAATTTTTATCTCTCGATTCTAAAGAAGAATTTTATTTTGTCAAATATAACACATAAAATTGTCAAAAAGTGGATTTAAAAATGGTTCGCCATCAAAAGGTGGTTAATCGACCTTTTAAATAATATTAGAATGTTTACGCTTAAAATTGGATTCATTTGCATTTTTAATCCACTAAAATTTATTGTAAAAAGTAAAAATATTTGACAAAGATATATAATCATCTTGTGGTTAGTTCTGTTCATTCCCGCCATTACAACGACTAGGCATTAACTACTATTTAAAATAATATTATTTTATTATTAGAGTGCAACGTAAGATTCCCAAGAAACTCGTTGTTGTGTATTGGGTACGCCATCAAGCATAGCATCCCCTTTAAAGTAATATTAATATTTTATTCACAAATGTGGATAAATATAAAAATTTCATATTCTTTATTTACCTGGGGTGTTACATCCTTCCCCCCTTTTGGGAATTGCGTCCTCGCAATTTTAAAATTGAGCTTGGAAACATCCTTGAAAGTCCCACATCAGAACAAGAGTCGGTAAAACAATCACTTTAAAATAAAGAATGATAAGTACATAGGTCACCCGAGTTAACCCATACTAGGATTCCATGTAGGAAAACATGGACATAGAGGAGAAAACATAGGGTCATGTTCTGATGGAGAGTGATAGAAAACATGTTTAAGAGAAAGTTAACCACAAGAAACTCACAAACTTGTGATGGGTTAAACGGTATTTGATTCCCTAGTAGGAAAAGTTAATAGATAAATTTTTTGTTTTAAGTTACTTTTTATTGAGGAATTTATTCATAAGGAAACATAATCACTTATCATGTTGACTTTAAACTTTTATTAGATTCCTTACACAAACTCATATTTTATCCAAAAGATGAGTATTTAGGAAGACTTGTTCACATTAAGAGTACTATAATCAACTTCTAGAGAATCACCTAATCCAAAAAATAGAACTATATACTTCCCATGTCTTTAGACTTTAACCAAAACCAAAACCCAAAAGGTTAGTACAAGATCAGATAATCCAGAAAAGGATAACCCTTTATAAAAAGAAAATCTATTCTTAATCTCCAAAATTTGTCCAACAAAACCCAAAGTTCAATGAAGACCATTTGATAAAAAATTGTGCATAAAATTCTTCAAAGTAAACAAAACTAAAATTGAAACCCAAATATTTGAAGGATTTAGTCACATAGTCTTCCAAGTTAAATCGTAACATTTATCTCCAAACAACATCAGTTTCTTTTATGTCTCATTTTGAAAACTAATTAACCTAATCACATATCCTCCATGATAGGTTAATCATTTCCATAGATAACCCAAAATAAACTTACTCTTAATTCATAAAATCATCTAACTAAAAAGAATCAGTCAAACTAACCAGGGACTTCACGTAGTCCAGTGGTAGGCGATAAATACCAGTCGCACTTTGGTTGTGGGTTCGATTCCCACAGCTTTGTCTGGCGCGATGGGTTGTCACACGGTCTGCGTGTTGTCCTTTTTCCAAAACTATATAATTCTCAAATCATTCCCCAAAAAGAGATAAAATCATCAAAAATAACCATAACATAATTTAACCTCAATTTTATCTCATGCCTTTCACTTCCATCATAACACATAGTAACCCATAATTACCTCAAAAGTAAGGATCATATAAACCCAAATGGTTTTTCATAACTATGTCCACAAAAGAACAGATAACTATTCCTTGAATACAATTTTCATATATTAAACATCAGGGTTACACATACTATAAAAATTCTTCTAATGTAACCCCATCATCAAAAGAGACTTAATACTCTTAAGAATTTCACCATAACTCTTGAAGCCCTTATATGTTGACTTCTTACTCATTCAACATTCTTCATGATCCATTAACCATTCCTTTCTAACTTATTCTGAAATACTTCTTTCTTACAAACAAAATCATGAATCATATCCTAAGATTCCAAAATAGGAAAACAAAAGTTATGAAATAATCCATACCTTTGATTGGTCATTTTCAGTTTCATCATCCTCAATCGGAATGGCATTAGGTATTGGTAAACGAATATTTGTACGATCTTGGTGATCCCATTCACGAAACATCTTCATAGGACATGTTTTTGCATAATGACCATACACACCACATTTAAAACATTCAATTGATCCCTTAGAAAGAACTTCTTTCCCTTTCCTCGAGTCAACTGGATGCTTCCTTTTTCCATGGCATGTTATTGCTTTATGACCTTCATTTCCACATCTATAGCATATTTCTGTCCCTTTGAAACTTTTTCCTAGGTGTTTCTTTCCACATCTTTGACACATAGGTTTTTGAACACACTTACCTTTATGATTATTACCTGTACTTCCATAGGGATTTTTTTCATGCATATATGATGCCTTAGAGAAATCACCAAGGTTTAGGTGGTCAATCAGGACTCCAGATAGTTGGTTGAGGATAAAGACAAGAGTTCTCATTGCAGCTCCCATATCATTCAGTTGCTTGCTCAAAAAACTGTCACAGTTTCCTTCACATCCACTGTTACTTTGGTGGCTGCTAGATCTAGCCATTTACTAAAACTAAAAAGGTCAGTTTGAGTATATCAACAAAACCATCATGTACTAATGAGGAAGATAAACACTAAGATATACTTACTCATTCACTTTATCTAAAACTAGGACTCTTTTTGAAATCCTAACCATTATGGTAATGTCACTTATGCTTAAAGAATACCCTAACCTCTAAAGTTATCTAAACCGACCTCTGATACCCACTATAAGGCCCCAGACTTAAACCTTACTTAATCTTGAGTTATTACAAGATTACACATTGAGGATCTTTTCAGGTTTAGAGTTTTAGAGAATTATATCATAAACTTGCATTACATTCCACATTTAAACAAAGTGGTTACATAAAAGATAGTATTCATTTTTTTTTCATCAACGGAAACATATTTAAAATCAAACATGGATTCTTTCTTGACACTTCCTTGACACTATCATCATATCATGTACCTTTCCCTTGACCTGTGAAAAACATTTCAAAAACTTGGGATGAGCATAAAAAGCTCAGTAAGGGATATAAAAATATATGTAAAGGAAACATGAGTACATGTACACATAAGAATCAATGAAATCATACTTTACTCATAAAACATAATCACTTTAACATACCTCATCAAATCATGAATATATAATAGAAATCATAAGACATAAAGGTAACTTGAGGCATTCATAAAATTATTACGTAGGGATTAACCCTCTTGGTTATGTTTGGAATACCCACCACAGTATATTCCCTAAATCTCTTCGTAGAAACCTTAATGTTTCACTCCTTCGCGTTACCCAATGCATTAGAGAGCTATATCGGGCTCACCCGCCCTTAGTTTATCACGGAACGACCCATCTTCATAACAATTCCCAAGAACCATAACATAATCATAGCACATAACTTAAGAATAAAGGAAAGATAACATTCCCGCATTGCAAAAATAATATAACATTTTAAGATATTGAAATAATGAATCCATTCTAAAAACCATTTTCAAAACCATTTAAAACATTTAATAAAGAGATTTTTGAATCAAAGTGTCCCATACCACCTTGAAGATTTTAAAATTTTAAACCATTAATATCCATATAAATAAATTCTTAAAACCATTTTGAAAACATGGATATTAATAAGAACAAATAATTAAAACATTTAAAGCGATATTTTGGTTAAAGGGTTTTTACCAAAATTAGAGACACTTGAATACAATAATTGAGGAATAACATTTAATCAAAACTTTATAATATCATGACAATAAATGTATTAATGATATAATATTCCAAAGGACAGTATATACACCATATAAGAGTGAATTTGTGGATAACAACAATGAAGTCTCAATTGAAATGTAAAATGCGATGAAATCCCTTATAAAGAAGGTATCCTTAAATTAAGGATAAATCAATCTCAAAATTATGTGTGAAAAATATAAATACACCAAATATAAGTGGATATTAAGTGTAAAAAAATAAAAGGTCATTCACACATGTTCACAGGATGACATATTCAATAACTACATGTTGAACCCAAAGAAATCAAAATTGGGTTAAAAAGTTCCCTTGGTAAAATTCGATAGCCTAACGGCGTCACTTCAAAATTCATAAAATGAGTTGATGAGATATAAAAAGGTTATATCATCACTTGGACATAAAAGTTACATCAATAATGATATATAGGAACATATACCAACATAATAATATGTGAATTAAAAGACATAACAAAAGAAGTCTTTTTAAAAGAGGAGGGTGAAAGGTTCCCTTACCGACATGGGTATCTTTCGAAACATAAACCCCGTGAAAGAAGGACAATACAACATTGATGTAAATAATAATAAATGAAATTATATTACAAAATGAGTAAAATAATGGGCAGTACATACACCACTCAAAATAATTTGTGGCAAATTTAGCATAAATCTCATGGGAATATAAGTGAGATGAAAAATCCCTTACGAAAACTCAGCAGCCTAACGACGCCACTTAAAACATCCAAAAATGGATTGATGAGATCAAATAGGGTCTCTCATCATATTAAAATAAAATTTACTGCAAGAGGAATATAAAATAACATCCCCCGTCATAACAAAGATGGGCTTAAAAGAAGTGACATAAAGGAGAGTACTTAAAGAGAAAGAGAGAGGTTAGATCTCTTTCGAAAATTCGGCAGCCAAACGCCGCCACTCAAAACTTCCAAAATGGGTTGATGAGAGAGAATAGGGTCTCTAATCATATGAACATAAAAATTACAGTAAGAGTAATATAAAATAACATCCGAATCACAAAAATATGAGCTTAAAAGGAATGACATAAAAGAGTGTACTTAAAAAGAAAGAGATGAGTAGGATTCCCTTACCTCAAGTCCGACTTGTCTTGTTTGTTTCTTTATATTCCCAAATAATAAACTTTGGTCAATTTATAATTTTCTATGGACCTACTTTATACATTATTATTCAGTTCATATAACATATTATAATGTTATAATAATTTTTTAGTAATTTTAGTTCATATCAGATGTTTTTGCTGATGTTTGGTACATGAGTCAAAAATGAACTTGTTTGAAAAATGATTGCCCATGTAGTTATAGGTAAATAATTTCCAGAATAGTATTAATGATTAAAATATCATATATATCCCGTAAATATTCATTTTATACTATTCTATATCATTTGGAGATAAAAAACGAAAAGCATAGTTCATGGAGACGGTAGGCCGTACGTACGCATGAACACTACTTTCATTTTTTTGTGTCATATTAATGGAATTAAAAATAAATGATATATATATATATATTATAATTCCATTATAATATATATTTTATATAGGTCACATATGCTCATTAATTTCATTCTTTATACATTCCATGGATTGCATGTACGAGTCACATCACTTGAGGGGGCGGTAGTCCACACTTCCTTATATGAAATTATCGCATTTACACAACAAGAAAAGAATAAAGGTATGTTTTAAATATAAAATAAAGAAGCATATAGTAAACATAAATACCATATATATCATATATAAAATACAGTGACATCATAATGGCCACCTTTAAAGGTGTTAAAAGAATATTGAACAATCATCATTTTGTGAGGCAGAAAATCGCCAACCACAGAAACAGTATGTTCTTTAACCATTAGACAAAGGTGTGTGTAAGTGTAGCTAGAATAATTCTTATAAAAACATACTAGTATATTGGAGATACTGGATTTGTTACAAAATAAATGAATAAAAAGAGTTTATGGGGTTGGAAAAGCAAAATAAAACAAAAGGACACAAGTGAAGAAAAATACCTTAAAATCGGGTAACTCCCTTTGGTTTGAGCTCAAAGGCTTCCTTGGGAAGACTTCTTCCCAAAGTGAGGCTTCAAGGAGTTAGAGAGGGATGTGTAGAGACAAAATGGGACGGGTTTGGCCGAGCCAAAGGCTTTGGAAGTGTGGGTAAGGAGGTGGAGGTGGGGGCCTTTTATAAGAGGAGAGGAGGGGCACCCTTGGAAAGTAAAGAAATCATCCTTTATTTTAAAATGAGTTTCGGATTTAAAAGGTACCACATTGATATAATTAGAGGATAAGGGGATAATGGTTCTACATCCACCCATCCAATAGGTTTTGGACATGTGCAGGTCTTAGATTTTACATTATCTTTCCATTTTATTTAAATCGTTAAATAATGAGGTCATCAGTGCATCATCATGATTTCAAAGATAATTTAATTTATTTGATGTCTAAAAATTGTAAAAAAAATACTATGATTTAGGAAATATTTTTATCTTCCCAATGACTATTAATAGTAAAAACTCTGACTTGTATAACCCCATGTAAAAATTGTTTTAGTTAAACATCTCATGTTTGTGTCATTTTTAGTTTAACATTAAATAAAAACATATTTATGTCATTTTCCATCCTATGTGGCTACATGGGGTCCCCAAGTTGACCCATGAATTGTCTTGGTCGGCCATGACTCATCCAATGAGGGTAAGACATGTGTATAGGTCATTTTATTTTATTAAAACATTATTCTTACCTTAAACTACAATAATTACCTCTAATCACGATTAAAACTTAATAAGTTACTATTCACCAAAAAATTATTTTAATCCCATTGAACCACATTTTACTTCTTAATGACAACCATGTATGTCGGTTTTTTGAAATTCAAAACACAAAGATGTCAAAATTTCATTTAAACGGAAAATCAGTTTTTTATAAGTACCACTTAGTGGTTTCACTATTCATCAAAAATTGATGTTTTTCACAAAATTACCAAAAGTTCACCCTAAGCTATATTTGATATTCCAAATTCAAAAATGATGTCTATTTTACAAAATTCAAAACATATAAGTTGAATTAATTAATTTAATAATTAATTCCCGCTGTCAAAACAAATAGCGTGTTTTTATGAAACAAAATGTATCAAAATATTGACACTAGTTTAAGTCCGATTTCAAAGTGAAAATAATTTCAACGACCACTATTGGATTAAATGGTAAAAATATATTCTAATTTCACTTTAAAACCAATTAAAAAGATAATATAATAATATAAATAAATTATATTAAAAGAGGTTTGGAATTAAAATACAACATTTTTCACTATTCATTAAAAATTGAACTTTTTCGAAAAAATACCAAAAATTTACAGAAAGTAAATTTTGATGTCCCGATTCTAAAGAAGAATTTTATTTTTTCAAATATAACACATAAAAATTTCAAAAAGTTGATTTAAAAGAGGTTCTCTATCAAAAGGCAGTTAATCAACCTTTTAAAGAATATTAGAATGTTTACGCTTAAAATTGGATTCATTTGCATTTTTAATCCACTAACATTTATTGTAAAAAGTAAAAATATTTGACAAACATATATAATAATCTTGTGGTTAGTTCTGTTCATTCCCGCCATTACAACAGCTAGGCATTAACTACTATTTAAAATAATATTATTTTATTATTAGAGTGCAACGTAAGATTCCCAAGAAACTCGTTGTTGCGTATTGGGTACGCCATCGAGCATAGCATCCCCTTTAAAGTAATATTAATATTTTATTCACAAATGTGGATAAATATAAAAATGTCATATTCTTTATTTACCTGGGGTGTTACATCCTTCCCCCCTTTTGGGAATTGCGTCCTCGCAATTTTAAAATTGAGCTTGGAAACATCCTTGAAAGTCCCACATCAGAACAAGAGTCGGTAAAACAATCACTTTAAAATAAAGAATGATAAGTACATAGGTCACCCGAGTTAACCCATACTAGGATTCCATGTAGGAAAACATGGACATAGAGGAGAAAACATAGGGTCATGTTCTGATGGAGAGTGATAGAAAACATGTTTAAGAGAAAGTTAACCACAAGAAACTCACAAGATGATTATATATGTTTAGAATGTTTACGCTTAAAATTGGATTCATTTGCATTTTTAATCCACTAAAATTTATTGTAAAAAGTAAAAATATTTGACAAACATATATAATCATCTTGTGGTTAGTTCTGTTCATTCCCGCCATTACAACGACTAGGCATTAACTACTATTTAAAATAATATTATTTTATTATTAGAGTGCAACGTAAGATTCCCAAGAAACTTGTTGTTGCGTATTGGGTACGCCATCGAGCATAGCATCCCCTTTAAAGTAATATTAATATTTTATTCACAAATATGGATAAATATAAAAATGTCATATTCATTATTTACCTGGGGTGTTACATATTGAGTCTTTTATCCTCCAAACCATTGATTTATAGATAATATTGAGTGGTTTAAATCCTTGCAATAATGTTTCATAACCTTTTCCTTTTTAGTTTTTTACATTAGTAACTATTTTTTTACTTTAGTAATTAAATTATTAGTAAAAATATATAATAAAATTTATAAAAAAATTTAGGTGTTATGTAACTAATTTTAACATATATTTAATCTATTTCATTATATAAATGTTGTACAATTATTTTTTAATTTAAAAAAGATAATGTGTAGAAAACTATATTAGTTGAAAGGGGACATTTTGACCATTATAGATTCTTAATCTTATTTAGTATTGATTTAAAACTACATGAGTGTTATTATATTTATTTATATGTTTATAAATAATTTAAAATTCATTATTTAATGTATTTAAATTAAATTTATTTTATATAAATTCATTGATATTAACAAAACAACAATTTTAAATTAATTATTTCACCATCATCGTGGTAATTTTCATCTATCCTAATAATCTACATTTTATACCTAAAAATGAAATTGTACTGATAAAATAATATAGAAAACACTATATCAAAAATAATAATCCTTTTATCAAAGTAAATTTCTTTTTTAGGTAAATTAATCTTAAATTTAGTGCATGTAATACATAAAAATTTATTTTTTTGAAAACAAATATTTTTAAGCAAAAATATTTATGAGTAGAATAGATTTTTCAATGTCATTAATTCCAAATAGTTTAAAATAATTATTAACATTAAAATATTATTTACTTAACAATAAAATAAATAAAAACTTTACGTCATCATGTTATAATTAATTAAACAAGGCCGCTAGAAAATATTTTTCATTCAAACGCTACATAAATTTTTCAAAATACTGATCATTAGTTTATAAATTAAAAATAGTATTTTAAAATGATTCATTATAATTTATAGTATATAATTTTATAGGAATTTTTTTTCAAAAAATTTTAGTGTATTTATATAATAAAATAATTTCATAAAAGAGACAATATTAAAATGTTGGAATTTTTTATTATTCACCTAAAAATCTATTATTTTTAGAAAAATAAAAAATAAACACTAAGATAATTTTATTGTGATAATTATATTTTTTTTAATTTATGTAATTTATATTATAAAAATTGTAAATATATATTTTTTAAATAAAATATATAATATAAATAAAATTTGTATTATTGAAAATAAGTTAACATTAATCTATATTAATTATTTACCCTTTAAAAGTAATAAATATTAATTGTTTAACATTTTAGTTTTTATTATAGATTTATTAATAATGTCTTATTAATATGATGTGGTTTGTTTATGTTGGGTGTAGCATGTGGCATAAGTTATAGAACATAATATGTACTTTAAAGAATCCAAAATATCAGGTCATTATATTATAGCTCCTTAAATAAATTTCATCCTGATAATTTAATTATCATTTACTTGTAGGAATAGATAACAGTGGTTAAAATATTTTCAAGCCTCAAGATATTATATAATGATATATGATTCTCAATATCATAGGGAAGACTAGAAATCACTTATTTTCCCAAACTATTTCAAGGAAATTTATCTCATAACTAGGTATTAAGGTCCATGTAATGGATTAAAATTTTTAATTATATAATTCATAGTTGGATTTTCACTAATAGATGGTCATAATTGATTTAGAATGTATTTTTCTCTATTCTATAAATTAATGAGCAGTCAAAGTGATGATAGCTATTCTATTTTAAAAATGAAGTCATTTTTTAGAGGTGGATATTATGATATGTACAACCTTTATTTTCTCAAAAACAATAATCACACCACTAAATATTTTCATTAAAATAAAAATAAAATAGGGTTGTGACTTGATGTTATTATAAAAAAACCCTAGATATAATAGAGTTGATAGAACTAGAATACATACACTAATTCATGGTGGAGGGTAAGTGAAACCTAATTACCCCTATCCCATTCATTGATAATAATTACATAAGTAATTCTTTTCTTCTTATGTCTAAGAGGTTATGTATTCTTACCATCCTAAAAAATCCTTGTATTGTGTCATTTTCTTGGATAATGACCAAGTAATCCAAACACATGACATTGAATTATTAGTTGTCCCCTTGGATGAATTATATCATATTCATCATGTTAACCGAACTCTTCATTTTTCTATTTATATTTTGATGCTCTATGGCCTCTTATACCACAAGTAAATAATCTTCCAGTCATCTTTAAGAAATTACCTTGGTGATTCTTTCAACAATTTATATATATATTAAATTAATTTTTTTCCTTCTTCATCTGAGTCACTTTATCTTTCATGGCACTATATATTTCTATAATTTGGTATATTTGATAATTTGACTATATTAATATTTTTAATCATATTCCATGATAGATGGTTTAGAATAATCACAATGTTTCTCATTCCAGATCCAATTCTAATGGACTTTTCATTGTGGTAATCTCTGCATTGTCCTTCACACCCATGGTTTCTTCTAGTTCTTACCCTTAATAAAACTAAAAGGGTTAACATGAGTGATGAAACATTTAAAATAGATGGATCTTATCATAATCATAAAATGAATTCAATATTAAAACATCTTATTCTTTTACATTTCCTTGTTGGCCCATAGTTCTTTTTGTTATATCTATATCAATCTTAGTATAACATTGGTTACTTTGAGTTGTGTTATTTTACACTCTTCAACATAATCCCTAAATTTTACTAGGAAATAAATACTTCATAATGGTTCATAAAGTGAATTTGATTAACTAATTCATTTCCACTGGGAGTGTCAAACTAGGTGTGTAGTAAGGAAATGCTCACTGTGCCTAAGAATGATGGATGATATATAATCAACCAACTCTTTTCAAGGTTATTAACCCTAGATGGATTAGTTCCAAACCACATCAACTTTTAGTATCTAGATAGATATTTTTTACTAGGAAATCCATCTACCAAAGTGTTTATAAATATTTCAGGATATGGTCCTATACTTAGAATCATCTCTATAGTATTCATTCAGGTTATCCTGAATAATCCCCATAATTACTAAACTAATCACCAAAAATAACTAAAATAATCTCCCAAATAACTAAACTAATCCCCAAAATAAGTAAACCCTGATCTAATACCAATAATAGATACCCATTATAAAATTAACGTAAATAGTAAAATAATCTCATGATTTAAATAATACATATCACAAGCAGTCAAATTACTCAAAGATCAAAATTTTTAATGCATTGTAGATTAACTATACAAACATTTATTTTACAACAATTGCAAACTTTTATACATAATAATTATTTTATAGACACTTTTCAATTCACATCACATGATAGAATAATTTTAATAACCTAGGGATTGGAAACATAATAAAGGGTTGAGTTCAAACACTCATTAAGGGAAAATAAAAATCATAAAGCGTTAGATCATAATCATAAAAGATAATATGAAAAAAAAATTGATAAAAGATCATAACACCATGTATTATAACCATAAAACTTGATAGAAAACATGAGATCATAAAATTTTGTTAATAAATCATAAAATATATGACATGGATCAACAAAATTTCATTAATCATAAAACATGTGATCATGATAGAAAATGTGTAATACTTTAAACACAAGGCATGATAATGAAAACATAGTAATATATTGAAATAAAATGTATCTTATAAATTTGGAATAACTTGATAAACAACTTGGGAGTATGTAAAAAATCATAATCATATGAAAATTTATGAGAGAACTCATTATTCCCCACCTATGTGAACAAACTCATCATGTCCACTCATAAAATATGAGAAAATCCATCATTCCCATGATTGTTTGAACAAAATCATTATTTCTACGCCTTATTATTGCATTAAATATAATATTAAACCAATTCCTTAAAGGGATATGTAATTACCCACCTTACATCATTCATATGTATATGTTTCACTTAAAATCAATCATCATCCTATCTTAAATAACAATTAGTAAAATAATGGGTTTCCCTAAACTTTTCACATAACATGAACTTAAGAAAATCATAGGATATAAAAATTTCATTTCCCAAAAGGATCCATAACATAATAATATAAATTGGATGATTAAGAAATCAATTAATGGATGATAAAACTTGGAGGAAAAATTAAATAGAAAATAAAAATGTTTTTACAATGCCTTTAAAACATTTTTGTAAAATAAGAAGTGAAAATTAATTTCAAAAACACATTTTTGAGAAGGGAAATAGAATAATTTTTAAAACATTATTACATAGAGTTCCAAATAAATTATGTTTAAAAGTAAATAACGGTTTCAAATAGTAAAATTGAAAATAAGTTAAAAAATTTTACTTTTAAAAGAATAATTACTAAATTAAAATTGAAAGAGACATAAATTTTATCAAAAGAAAATGTAGGATGGTTGATAAAACGGTTCATTTTGAAAATATTGAAAATCCTTTTGAATATTTATAAAAAATCTTATTGAAAACTAAGATAATTAAAAGTATAAATAAACCTTTCATTTAAAATGAAACAATGGGAATAGATGGGACATTGTAGATAAAAACAACTTGAGTTTCCACTAGGAAAAGTATAATATTGTTCGGAAGTAAAACTATGGACATGGAAGGAAAGACCATTAAAATTAATGATAATTATTCTTAACGAAAATGAATTTTAATGAAACCTTAAAATCATAGTGTAAGAATAATATAGTGTGAAACATGATTTCTCTAGAAATAAATTGGAATATACACTAAAGACATCAGGTTTTAGATTAGATTAATTATGAAATACAATAGACAGAGATGAGGGTTTATTACTTAAGTAAGAGGATTGAGTCACGAGAAGTCTTTACAACCTTTGTAACATTTGAATATAAATCCCATGAGAGGTATAACATAAAATATCACATTTAATATCATAAAATATAATAGTATCATGATACAAGATGGATATATGGATTTATTCACACCATTGAGAAGGAGACATGGTGTATAGCTAAAACATGCCTCTAGGGATTCAAATTTGAGGCAAATAAATGCTTCCAGTAATGGTATTGTAAGAATAAAATAGATAATATTGGGATATGATGAAATGTAAAATAAAATATAATTTAAGGAATGAAATTTATCAAACATGAGATTATTAGGGAAATATCTAAATCACATCAAAGATAAATAGTTTCAAAACATGAAATCATGTCTGGAAGAAAGTGATATTGAGACAAATAAACCATAAATATTTTGAAAAAATTTACCCAAAATCTAATGGGAAAGATAACATTAAATTTAACAGTGAATATCATGAAATATAAGATAAATTTGAGATAAAAAATCACAATGTTTTAGTAAGTACTAAAGGTACCAGGCACATAGAGGAATCTCCCACAAATGGGATTTTAAATTTTTTTACCGACGAATGACAAGAACTTGTCGACATTAGTGAATCACTGCTCGATTACTTCCTCAGGATCAAATGAAAAATTGATTAAGAATAATATTAAAATGGTTAAATAGCTCGTTTATATCTGAAGTTGCACGTGACGTATTCTTATCACTTTCGATCGCAGCTCGAAGAATCCAAAGTCTAATTCTTATAGATCATCCATACACACTTCAAGAAACTATGAAAGCACTTATCATTGAATTCTAGGTGCTAGAATAGATATCCAATGATGCCTTAAATGTTTAGACTATCACTACATTGCCTTTCTTATGATTCATAATAGAGAGATAAATACGAACTATTGGATCTAGACCCTCTCTCTATATTGTGGGAGAGAGAAGAATAGAGAGAATGGCTATGAATAGTCAAAAGTGAATTCATATCTTCTTTTATTTATAGGGTGTTATGAAAATACCCAATAAGGCCTTCCCTCCCCCAGAATAATTAAAATTCTATATAAATAATTTTTTGACTATGAAAATGAGTCATAAATATAATTTATTATTATTATTATCACTTTAATATAATATAATAAATATATTATTTGATAATAATTGAGTCATTATCTAAACACTCCATTCCCAAAAATATTAAATGAACCTTGAATACTAATATTAGTCCAATTAATATTTTTATTGTATTTACTCATAAACTTGTTAATACATTTAATAAATAAATTCAATACACATTATTATTAACTATAATAATATGAATTTATTTATTACATTAGTGATCGTATATCCTTGGACAAATCCAAGACCCTAGTGGTAGGGCCCACCATGTCCAATATACCCATTTAACTGAATTGGATAAATTCTTGAATATGGTATTATGAATGACCCTCTAGGCCCTTATCTTGATAGTAGTGAATAATATTCATAGAACAGGATTGGGATCTTGCAACCCTTCATGTTCCCTAAAGAGATAAGGATTTTCACAACAACGACAACCAACCTACAAATACAGACTATGTAATATAATATCTTTATTTTTAATATATCATAAAGAAGGATGCACACCCGTTTCATCATCCATTTCTTAATTTATTGTTTATTCATCTAACTGGATGGATTTACCCTCGACTTTCATGGCCAGGGTCATATAAAGGTACTACCATCCTGATAAACATGGCCCGAGATACAATACATCCTTAATCTGGAATAGAAAAATCCTTTATTTACCATTAAACCAATTTCATACAACCAATGATGCATCCAACACAATCTACCACACCAAAATTTCATTATCATGGTTTTTTCCTTGCATTAAATTACACGACCAAATGGAACACATTCAAAATGATCTCAAGTTAGGAGACCATTACACATGTCTGTAGATAGGAACATCCAATGACACCCAAAACATGTGGTGTTTCTATTGGTGGGTATGTCCTCATCATCTAACTACTAGAGATATCCAAGTGTAAGCTTCATAAGAATAAGTCTCAATACTTATGATCCCCCGACACTTAATGGTCAAACATCTACTGTGTCTAGTCAGTAAGATGTATCTATACCATAAGAAATATATTTATGAATAATTTCATAACATATCATGGTTCTCATTATATCCTAAGATAAGTTATAACCTTTTTATATGACAATTAATCTATGGACATTAACATTAAATAGTGGATGCAAAAATATCTACACTATAATGGAAAGTAATCAACATGTATATCTAACTTGTATAAATTATATGGTAATCAAAAGTTCTGAATAGTTGGGTCTAGGGAACCCACTATTTCAACACTCTCACATGAACTTCATCCAACTTTCTAACCAACCTTTTTATCTTTCACATGATCAAAATCACATTTCTACTGAGTCACGACTTTAGTTTTTAGGATAGCCACGATTCCACTGCATGGCAATTCTTCTATAGCGGCCTCATCTATTTGAGTAAAACCTCTCAAGATATGGTTTCCCCAAGTATATCACTTTTTTCTACTATCATAAATTGACATCTTGGATGGTAAGTATGTCATAATTTAAATTATGACAATACATTACTTACAAGGTGCGATTTAAAGAATTGGAACAAATAATTGCATATATCTTTTTTTTAGTTTCCAAAGAAGCTTCAACATACTTTGAATTTGTAGGTATGGATAGGACTAGCTTATATGAGCTTTTCTAAATTGTCACCTTATCCTAAATGTGATACTAGATCACATGGATATAAAAAAGACTAGTTTTTGTCCCCTGAAATCTTGTATCCTTTCTACTCCACTTACCTGGTATATATCCTTTGTACCCACCGAAGTACAATTAGATAGTTCCGACTTCTTCACTTGCAGTACACCTAGATATAATTGATATCTTCCTACTATAAATTATTTCCTATAAATATCAATTCTTGTACATATCATGAAATATGTGATTGATCCATCGCTTAAGAATATGTATTTCTACTCACCACATTAATCTTCTCCCATGTGATGAACATTTGAACCAATAGAGATCTATTTCATGTGACATTGGCAACAATTCCTCTCTTGAATTGTTCCATATTGTTTTTTTCAATACCATTTCATTATATGTACAATTGACTAGTTCCAAGTAACATTTTTAGATCTACCTCAGTAGATACTATTACCTAGAACATAGGTTGATACTTTAAGTCAATATCTAGAGAATAATTTTCATCTTGGTATTAACTAACTGTAATACCGATATCTATTTTCCATATGTTTCCGAACAAATTTTACTTTGAAAACCTTGGTGCTCCCACTAATCTTTGCTAGACACATGACAAACATTTATTGAAAATTTATATTATATGATCCCATTTCTTACTTCAATCCTAAATGGGATATCAGTAACTTTCAACAATTATTAGCATATGTGATGAAACAAACCCTTTTTGGTTGCTTCATATAGACACCTTCCATGTTTTTTGGTCATGAAATCTAATTCTCAATATAATATGATCATATAAAGTATCTATGACAAGTAAAATTCTAATGGATTTCAGCATAAGGACCAGATATTACCAATATATCCACTTCGGTACCATACCTGTATCATCCATGTATCAACTCACTTGAATACCCACCATAGTATTCAATATAATAATCCCCTTTTCACTTTGATGCATGGAATCCATTAGTGAATTTTAATAGGTCTTTTCCTAAGCTAATTTCCATACACTTCTTACTAATACGAAATATTATTCGCAATGAATAATAGATCACCGGCCGTATTGAATACAAAAACAATCACCATGGTTTTATATTTCTACTATAATATGTGTCACGGGAACATACTCTGTTTTATATGCACTTGTGGAACTATTTCTTATGAAAACTATAAGTGCATCTCTAGAATCGACTAAACCAATGTCAATCTGAATCCCACTGTCTCAAAAGAGATGTTCAACCTTTTAGATAAATTTAGTCCATCACTTGACTACAACTTTATTTCTTATAGATTTATGTTATATCCTATACAACTATTTTGATAATTACATTAGATGCACTATGTGTTTCTTCTTGATGCAATTTTATTTATGTCCTAACAAACTCTTTGAATCAAAAAACATTTTTTAATGACACAATGGATTTACATCATACTATGACTCGTATGATATATATTTTTCATTTTATTTGGCATATTTTTATAGTATATCGTCAATATTTGTTAATCATATCATGAAATGGAAGTTTCTATAAATTGAAACATTGATGCTACTTACATCATAACTTTGATGTATAAAATGTGTGTTTATGAATTACTCCATACTACATTTTTTTGTTCAATGTTGACATGTAAAAAAATCATCATTGATCCTCCTCATTAACATTAATTAGGTGATATAAATAAGGTAATGTGTGTTTAAGAATTACTCCATGCTATATTATCATGATCGATGAATGATTGGTCAAGATATTATTCAGTATGCCAACCTGAAGGAACCCATATCTTATGACCATACATATACATCATTTTACCATTCCTTAATGGCTTAAAGGAATCAAATGAAGTATATTTACCATTATATTACGCATTATAATAGTTCATGTTAACATTATGAAGTAATTCCAATAGACTTATGGCTTACCTTTATTCTTAAAGGCTCCTTTACCCAAAATTAAGTGTATATGTCGATAATACCAAAAGATTTTAGCTGTACTAAGCCTATGTACCAAAACAAGAGTATCATTGACATATACTTTAAGTTTTTCTTGAAAAAGATTTATCTTTCCAGAATTGGGTAAATTAAGTCTTACATTTTATATTCATCAAGATAGTGCCTATGATTCATGTTCTATTGAACTATTACTTGAGTATTCATCACCACAAACAAAATTCATTCTAGAACCTAGAATAATGTGTCCTTGGGTATAATGGACCTATGAGATAAATGTATTAGTTATACTCAATGAAATTTCAACTTGAATCATTAACTTGGAAATTTGAAGTCGTGTACTTCTCACCACTGACATAGGAATCACCCTTTCTCAGCTTCTTGGAGAATACACCTAACTTCATGTATTGTTTCCATACTTGGTTACTGCATTTTAATATGCATACATAATAGGCATATTGTATGGAATACCCAAGAAGTAAAACTAAAACACTACATTGATGAATATACCTGAAGAATGGATAAATTTATTGTTTAATTCAGTTTATTGCAATTTTAATTCCAAAGTTTCCTTTTAGGATATGCGATGAAAATAACCTCCTATTAATACCTCTTGATTGAAGTATGTTGAAAATGTTCACTTGGAATTACTTTCCTTTTACCTTTTCACCATGTCTTTCAAGTTGTTCTCCATAAGAATTAAGGATGAAACTATCTTTTTATTCTCATTAACATGGAAAAATTACATAAAAGGCAATTGAATTTTTACACAATACTGTTCATTTTTTTACTTAATATGAGACTTCAGTAAATAGGTAAAAAAAATATGAGTAAGGGATCTATTGAAAAATCATGACCCATCTTTCAATTTACACATGTCAGTGTAACCATCGGCTTATTCATATCTTTCTTCACTTTCTCCTCACAGACTTCTTGGAGACAAGTCTACATGTTATATCATTCATGTTCTAATGCAGTGACCGAAACTAGCATTGGAAATTGATGATATCATAATGACATAACCATCATATGCTCTATACATGAATCTATTATAAGAAATTTCTCACCCTTTCTTCAAGAGGTGAATTCACAGGTGTTAGAGACACTTTCACCTTGAGTTTCCTATATCATAGTACTATGCACAAGCGCCTGCACTATTCTTGGATACTCATGAAAGTGGGGACATTTCCATTTTCCATTATTTATCATAATTATTTATTGTGGTATAAATTTACATTTTCTATAAAAGTAAAATTTAAAAGATTAGTAATTTCAACACGATTACCAGTTTATACATTTTGATTTATTACTTGAATCATTAAATTTCTCCAACTATTTTATCAAATTTTAGGAACCCATTGTTCTAGAAGTAAACGAGCCCGTACCCGAGTGGTAAAGGCTCTTGCTTAGCATCCAAGAGACCCCGATTCAAAATTGGGTGGAGGCAAATTTTCGGGTTACTATATTAGTACTGAAGTAGTACTATAGTAGTATTGTAGCAGTTATTGTTCGGTACTGTAGTATCCACAACTATTCCCCCAATTTGGGAATTTGGGCCACCGGTTTGGGCCTACGGATTTCAAGGGACTTCGGGTCATCAAAGGCCTTCGAGCCATAGGGCCTTTGGGCAATAGAGAGCATGGAGTAGCCCAGTTCAGATAGAACATGCCCCAGAAGAGAATCAGAGCAACACGAGTAGCAGCCACCATAAGTAGAGCTAACCAGATTGGAATAATGAGAGGGTATGGCATGCGCCATCGAGATGAGGCACCGTGAAACTTTGTATGGGGAAATGCTACCCGATCAGCAATGCAAGGTGGGGAGATAGGTTATCAATGATGTAGAAGTTGGGGAGGGGAAGTTCTAGTGGGTTGGGCCTACGGGTCATGTAATGGGCATGGTATGCCTCTGGGCCTTCGGTTCATGTATTGAGATTCAGTCAAGCCTCATTCCTTGGGCCTATAGGTCATGTACAGGTTCCTGTTCAACCCTTAAAAGGGGGATTATCTATAATAAAATAAAAATAAGGCCTTCGGGCCATTCAGGCATTGTTTTAGAATTGGAATACTATGTATCTTGAGTATTATAGTGGCCAGGATCCCTTAACCCACCCTCATAGTCCACAATCTATGGGTACACCACTACATAAAGGGGTCAAGGTAGGCATTAGACTAGCCAACCACATTAACTCACAGTTCCATGATCTATTGAGAAAAGTCCCAACTTCTAAAATCATAACTTTATTATTCAATGATTGCCTATACAATGATATAAAGTTAAATATACTTAATCCTTACTTACAATTTAGTTAAGTCAACCCACGACTCTCATAAGAACACCCTAGTATTTAGAGGTACCCTCAGCTATGGCATGACTTGCACCCCAAACACCCAGTTTTGTCCAAATTGGAATGATGGAAGGCGATTTAGACTTAATATTTCTTTGAGGGTTTTTGTGTTATTAATGTGATGAAATAAATATTTTTCTATCTTCTAATCATGAACTATATGATAAAACTCACAACTAACCATGAAATAAATAGAAAACTTCATCATGTCACATGTTCATTTTATCTTTCATGGTTTTTTATTATTCCATGTGATCGCGCTTAAACTACACGTTCACAAAATTATAAACCCTAAAAAAATAAAATGATTACCTGATCATGAGACATTTCTAATGGTTGAACCATTGAGTGAATAAAGGATTAAACTAGAGCCTAGGGGTTATACCTGGAGTTGCATTGCTTGCGACTCGAATTGCACGAACTACCCATCTAATGTGTCAAAACCCTATATGGTGTGTCGTCATAACTCACCAGGAAGTGCGTCACTGGTCATATTGTCATTAAAATAATACTCGCACATAGGTGAGGGGATATCAAGAGAATAAAATACGACTATTAATTGGACACATAGGTTTATATACATATAATGACACTAAGATGATACACATGTCTCTTTTTATTTAACTACTTATTACAAATTATTACAAACCATTGAAGTAATAAATAAATTAAGTAAATAAACTTGAACTAGACATGAATTGGTCAATCATGGGCTAATGATCAGTCTAATACACTTGAAATCGTGTATTTTAAAATAAAATCCAATAATTAAAATTAAACTTACATTAACATTATTTATGTGGGCATTATGAATGAAATAATATTTCACTCTAATTTTAATTCAATATTTCTTTTATCATTCGATCGCTTTAAATAATTTAATTTTAAAAACAAAAATTAAATTAATTAATTAATTTAATTATCACTAAATTAAATTAATTTCAACCAAATAAATAAAACTGAAATAAAAAATTAAAATTTATTAGTTTAATTTAGAACCAAAATTAAATTAAATAGTTTAAATAAATTTTGATTTTTAATATTACTCGGGCCTCGAAAACCATGGGAAGAGCCTTTATGGGTCAGGACAAACCTGTGCAGGCTCATTTCGGGCTGTGCTAACCCTATGCATGGGTTTTCTAGGCCAGTCAGGTCCGTCTAGACCCATTTCGGGTCGAAATGACCCGCTCAATGCCTGTTTTGGAGAAAAGTGGACTAGTCAAGGGTTACCTATCCTCTTGGAGGACTGAGCAGTGGTCGGAGCTAGATCTATTCAGATCTAGGACTAGGGAACATGTTCTTTTCTAGATGGAGCTTTGGGTTGGAAGATCTGACACAACTAAGGTGAAAGGTTCTGCGGTTGAGCGGGATGGGAAGTTGGTGGTTCCAGACGAGCAGGGAGGTGCTATTGCATAGAGGCAGTGGTGCAAGGCCAGTTCCCCTAGATATGGAAAATGGTGAGGTGGTCTAGTGAGGCATCAATATGAAGAGGCGTCAAAGTCCTGAGTGGACCAGCGGTGGTGATAATTGTCGCTGAGGAGGAGCATATCTGGGTATGAAGGTGGTGGCTGAAGATCTACGCACCAGTCGACTTCTCTGAAAGGGAGCCATTTATCTAAGGTAGGTGGCTCTGTCACTAGATCCATCTAGCGAAGGAGAGTCGAGAGAGGGACTATAGGGTGGATCTGGTCATCGTGAGGCATGCAGAGAAGGTCAGTTGTAGACGGAAGAGACACTAGTCAGGGGGTGAGGGTGATGCTGGAGAAAGGGGATCCAAGGCCCCTTGGTGCTTCTACTCTGTTGGGAGGCACCACATAGGGAGGAGGTAATCTCTAGAGAGGTCTTCCATGGAGAGATTTGGGTGGATCTGCTATGGGGTAAGGAGATGTGGCTATTGGGTCACCCACTATGGAAGAGGTGAGTAAGACATGAACAAGCTACTGGTGAGACATACTTGGATCAGATGGAACAGGGGGACACTAAGGAAAGACCCTTCACATGTCTTCTTACTTTTTTTTTGTTTTTTTTTTATTTTTTGCAACTCAAGCCGACACATCATGAAGCCCGTTTTTTATTCATTGTTTTAAAAAAGTGAACCAATTTTTTAAAAGGTTTCCTCCCACTAAAACCATAAGTCTATCAAAAACATAATAATTAATTAATTAATAAAGAAGAAAAAATATATGAAAACCCCTTCCTAGAGAACTCTATTCTGGTCACCAGAAATTATTAGGAATAGTCAGGTCCACTGAAATCCAATACTGAAAAAGGCCATCGATTTAAAACTCACAAGAATTGTCATTTTTTAATCCATATTGAAAACATTGAATGTCTATAACTTTTCCATCCATGGTCAAATTTGATCACTATTAATGGTGATGAGACCAAAATGATTCCCTCTAGTACATTTAATAAAAATTTAATTCTTTCTTAGCTTAAAATAATCACGCATCCCTCTAATACCAATTAAATGCACTAGGCATGTAGCGGAGGCCCCAAAAATTGGATTTTAAAATTTTTATCCGATGAAAAACATGAACTTGTATACGTATGAAAATCACTACCTAATTACCTCTTCATGATCATGTTTGAAAGAGATTAAGCTCAACATTAAAACCATAAAATGCCCAGTTTAGATCAGAAGCCTCGCATGACGTATTCTCATAATTGGTGGTCACTTATTGAAGAATCCAAAACCTTATTTATCTATATTTTCCACACACTCTTTAAGAAACAAAAGGAGCACTGACTGTTGAATTCCAAGTGCTACCATAGAGATCTGACGACTACTTTTATGCTCCAATGATCACTGCATTGTCGTGCTTGTGGTGCTTGAGAGAGAGCTCGATCCGAGCTCCTAGATCCAGAGCCTCTCTCTCTAGATTATGGGAGAGAAAATAAGAGATATAATGTCTATGAATAGTCACAAGTGAATTCATCTCTTCTTCTATTTATAGGGTTTTAAGTAAATACTCAGTAATGCCTTCCTGACCCCTAAATAATTAACACTCTATATAAACAATGTTTTGACTACTAAACTAAGTCATACATATCATTTATTATTATTATTATCACTTTTTAGTAAAATAATAGATATATTACGTGATAATAATTTATTTATTAACTCGACTCTCCATTCTCACAAATATTAATTGAACCTTGAATACTAATATTCTACAATTAATACTTTAATGTATTTACTCATAATCTTGTAAATACTTTTAATAAATAAATTCAATAACCATTATTCTTAAATTGAATAATATAAATTTGTTACATTGGTGATCGTATCTCCTTGAAAAAATTCCAGACCCTAGTGGTGGGGCCCACAATGTCTAATATACCTATTCAATTGAATAGAGAAGATTCTTGAATACACCATTATGTGTGACCCTCTAGGCCCTTATCTCGATATTAGTGATTACTATTCAAAAACCAAGAGTGGGATTTAGTAAGCTATCCTGGACCCTAATGAAATAAAGATTTTCATAGTAGCTAAAACCAAACTATGAACACACACTATATAATAAAATCTCTTTGTCTTTAATATCTCATAAAGAAAGACACACACCTATATCATCATCCTTTTATTTATTTATTGTTTATTGATCTAACTGGACAAATTTACCCTCAACTGTTATGGTCATGGTCTTATGAAGGTAATACCATCCTGACCAACGTGGCCTAAGATATATAACTTCCTTAACCTAGAAGCTACAAATCCTTTATTGACCATTAAACCAATTTCAAACTACCAATGATGCTCCCAACACAAGCCACCTCGCTATGATTTCATTATCATGGTTTTTACCTTTCATCAAGGTATGAAATCAAATGAGACTCATTGGAAATGATCTCAAGTCAAGAGACCATTAAACATATATGTAGATAGAAACATCCAATGACACCCAAAACATGTGTTGTTTCTATTGGTGGAATTTTCCTCATGATCTCACTACTAGAGATCACAGAGTTCAAACTTCATGAGAAGAGGTCTCAATGATTATGATCCCCCAACACCTGATAGTAAAACATCTACTATGTCCATGTTGGGTACCGGGACTACGCAGAGGAAGATGTTGGGCTGGGATTTTAAATTTTTTTACTTCACTAGAGTGACATATCCCTGTCTACTCCGGTGATCTTATACCGGCTTGGTCTGACGATCTCGCAAGGTTTATAAAGAGCATAAAAAATTAAACTGAACATTTACCTTGTTCAGAATTGAAGTGTGCAAGTCTGCCACAGGATGCTGATGATCATTTCTCGAATAATTCGACGTTGAAGCCCTCTAGATCATCCACACACCCCACTAATGTTCTCATGCGCCGTTCATCAAGATCCGGGTGCTAGCGCCGATCTTCGACAATCACTTAAGCATAGCGACGATCACCACAAAGAAATGAGGTTCAATTCGAGATGGATGATCTTGAAGATCCTTCTTTTCTTGAGAGACTCTCTCTAGATTCCAAGAGTACAGAGAAGCTCTAAATATTGAAACATGAATAGTCATCATGGGAGAGCCTCTCTCTCACTTATATAGAGAGTTTTTAAAACACGCGGTATAGGTTCCCAACCCCCGTGTAATAGAAGTCCTCTATATAAGTGATATAAATAATTATTTATAACAAATAAAATTATGCCATAAATAATACTTACAATTTATCACATACTTGTAATATAAAAATATATTACGTGATAAATTTGAGTCTTTAACTCGACTCATTCCTCTTGCTAATCTTAAATGAACCTTGGATATTTGAATCCATTAGGATAATATTAATACTTGTATTTACTATATAACTTGTAAATACATGTTATAAATAAATTCAATGAATTATTCTAAACTCGAATAATTAATGAATTTATTTATTCTTTGGTAATACATAGAACTTGGATAGTGCTCGGACCCTTTGGCGGGGCCCACCAGGTTCTAAATTCCTATTCCCAGAATAGGGTAGATTCTGAAGGCACTATTATGTGTGACCCTCTAGGAACTTATCTCAATAGATGTGAATAATACCACCGACCTAGAGTGGGGTCTAGAAACCCATAGAGGCCCCTATAGAGATAAGGAAAATTCAATGCAATGACTGCCTTTCTATGAACACGGTCCGTGTAATCTAATATCTTCGTCATCAATATATCAATAAAGCAGAATGCATACCAGTACCATCATTGTTTATTTGATTTATTTTTTTGTTGATTTATCTGGATGGTCTTACCTTCGACTACCATGGACATTGATTTATTGAAGGTGCAACCATCCTAATAAACCAGGCCTGAGATATCTCTTCCAAAACATGGAAGCGACAAATCCTTTCTCAATCATTCAATCAATGCCATTCCATTAATGACATATTTGATACAAACTACCACACCACAACTTTATCACCATGGTTTTAGCATTATATCAAATTTACGTAATTAAATTACATTCATTGATAATGATATCAATTCATGAGATCATTACACATGTCTGTAGATAGGAACGACCAATGACACCAGAAACATGTGGTGTTCCTATTAAGCGGGTCTGTCCTCATAATCTCAACTACTAGAGATCATCAAGTGTGAAATTCATGAGAATAAGTCTCAATGCTTATGATCCCCCAGCACCTGATGGTCACACTTCATCTGTTTCCTTTCAGAATGATGTAACTAGACCGTAGGACGTTACATTAAGATTACTGTCATGGCATCTCAGGGTTCTCATTATTTCCCGGGACCTGCTATAACCATTTGATGCGATAGGTAATCTAAGTACATTGCCATAAACAAAGTGTATGTAGAGGTATATTCACTATCATGGAAAGATAAACACATGTATAAAAACAAACTGAATACATGTAACAGTAATCAAAGTACAATACAAGTTGGGTCTAGGGAAACCACTTTCAACACTCCCACTTACACTGGAGCCAACTGCTAAAAGGTTTCAATCCACTAGCTCTCACATGTGAATCATGATTCTGCTGAGTAATGGCTTTAGTCAGGGGGTTTTCCACATTTTACTCTGTGGCTACTCTGCTAACTTTCACTCCACCTCTTTGAGTAAAATCCCTCAAGAGATGAAACTTCCGAAGAATATGATTTGTCCTCTAGTGAGACCTGGGCTCCTTGGCAAGCACCACTGCAACGATATTTTCATAATATACTGGAACAGGGTCTGGACTACTAGGTACAACACCAATGTGTGAGATAAATATACATATCCAGACTGCTTCCTTTGCGACATTGGAAGCTGCAATATATTCAGACTCTGCTATAGAATAAACAACCACATCTTGCTTTGAGCTTCTCCAGCTCACTACACCACCAATCAGGCAAACGATATAGCCTGACTACGATTTCATATCATCATGATCTGTTTGGAAACTAGCATCAATGTATCCCCTCACAACTAGTTTCTCATCTCCTCCATACACCAATATCATATCCTTAGTACACCTTAAGTGCTTTAGTATAGTTTTAACATCTATCCAGTGCAGCTCTCCTAGATTGTCTTGATATGTACCCACCATGCTTAAAGAAAAGTCAACATCAAACCTAGTACATATAATGGACTACATGATAGAACCCACTTCCGAAGCATAAGGGACTCTACTCATTCTGTCAATCTCCTCCTGTGTTTGTGGAAACATTTTCTTGGAGAGATTTACACCATGTGACATAGGTAACAATCCTCTCTTGGATTGTTCCATATTGTACCTTTTGAGTACCTTGTCAATACATGTAATTTTACTTAGGTCAAGCAGCATTTGAGATCTATCTCGATAGATCATAATCCCTAGAATGTAGGCTGATTCACCTAAGTCTTTCATGGAGAAGCATTCATTTAACCAAGTCTTAACTGACTATAAGACTTGCACCTCATTTCCCATAATTAATATGTCTTCAACATATAATATTAGAAAAACGATAGCATTCCCTTAAACCTTTTTATAGACACAAGGATCACTTTCATTTTTGACAAAACCAAAATCTCTTATGGCCTCATCAAAGTGAACATTCCATGATCTTGATGTCTGCTTCAATCCATAAATGGATATCTGTAACTTGCATACTTTATTGCCATTATTTGACTTAACAAACCCTTGGGGTTGAGTCATATAGATATCTTCAAGAAACGTCCCATTTAGAAAAGAAATTTTGACATCCATTTGCCAAATTTCATAATCATGAAAGGCTTCTATTGCAAGCAATATTCTGATGGATTTAAGAATTTCCACTGGTGAGAAGGTTTCATCATAGTCAATGCCTTGACGTTGTCTGAAACCCTTTGCAACCAGTCTTGCTTTAAAGGTATTAACCTTACCATCCGTGTCCATCTTCTTCTTGAATACCCATTTGCATCCAATGGGATTTACATTAGTTGGAGGGTCTACCAAAATCCAAACTTGATTTTGGTACATAGACTTCATCTCAGAATTCATGGCTTCTTTCCATTTAGCAGCTTCTTTTCCTTATACTGCTTCCTTGTAGGTTATAGGATCATCATCCTCAAGGACTATTGTGTCACCTGACCTGGTGACAAGAAAAACATAATGCTCTGTTTCTCTAACCTCTCGCGTAGACCTATGCAGTATCTGTGTCTTAGGAACAATTTCTTCTTCCACTTGCTCTTATGAATATTGTTCCTCTACGAACTCTTGTGCATCTGGAGCATTAACTTCATCGAAGTCAATCTTGCTCCCACTATTTCCAGTCTAAATGTGATCCCTTTCTATAAATTTGGCGTATCTTTCCACAATGACTTTTCAATCTAAAGGGTTATATAGGTAGTATCATCTAGTTTCCTTAGAATAACCTATAGAGATGCACTTAGTGCTTGTGGATGCTAATTTTTCACTTGGTAAAGTCTTGAAAAATGTCTCGCACCCCCACACAGGCATGTGTGTCAGATTGGGTTTCTTTCTATACCATAACTGATATGGAATCCCATCTGCAACTTTAGTTGGTACTCGGTTAAGGGTATATGTTGTTGTTTGCAAGGCATATCCCCAAAAGGATGATGGAAGAGTTTTATGACTCATCATTGACCTGACCATGTTAACCAAGGTCCTATTCCTCCTTTCACTAACACCATTCCATTGTGGTGTATAAGGAGGAGTGAGTTGGGATACTATCCCACACTCATTCAAGTGATCAATGAAATCTTGGTTAAGATATTCTCTGCCTCAGTCTGAGCGAAGTGCTTTTAGCTTCTTACTAAGTTGGGTTTCTACTTAATTTTGGTATTACTTAAAGAAACGAAAGGAATATGACTTATACCACATTAAGTAGATATATCCATACCTACAATAATCATCGGTAAAAGTAATGAAGTATAGAAAACCACCCCTTGCTTCTACTGGAAATGGACCACATACATCGGTATGTATTAATTCCAGCACTGCATTGGCTCTTTCTCCCTTTCTTGAGAAAGGTGCTTTGGTCATCTTTCCTTCTAAACAAACTTGAAATACATCTAAGGGTTTTAACTGTACCGAGTCTAGATACCCTTCTTAATGTAATCTTTGAAATCGCTTCTCATTTACATGACCAAGCCTGAAGTGCCATAGGCGGATGTTGTTTGAGTCAGGTTGGCCGTTTTTTTTCATTGATTTCCATTACTGAGTTTTCTAGTTCTAGCATATATAAACCATTGTTAAGATGTTCCTTACCATAACATATGTTATCCCTATCAAAGAGACAACTTTTTTTCCAATCTTGAAATAAAAACCCATAGTGTCTAAACTCGAGACAAAGATAATGTTCCTGGTAACAGACGATACATAATAGTAATTATTTAAAACAAGAACCAAACCAGTTGGTAAAGTCAAGTGATAGTCACCCATTGCCAAGGCTTCCAGAGTTGCACCATTTGTAGCTCAGAGATCCACTTGACCTTTTGCAATCTCCATGAACCTACTTGGTTCCTGTATATGAATAAAAATGTGTGACACACATGCCGTATCCAATACCCAACTTGTAGATAAAGATAGATTGCATTCAATGACAAAAATACCTGAAGTAAAATCATAAGCTTTCTTCTTCTTTCCAGATCTGCAATTCTTCTTCCAATGGCCTTTCTTTCCACATCCAAAGCAGATAGTTTCCTGCTCATTACATTTCCTCTGAATATTTGGCTTCTTTGTAGGACAATGCATTGGTGTCTTTAGCCTTGAATTGGCCTTAGACCCCTTTTCCTTGCCCTTGTTTTTCTTTTTCACCATAAGGATAGTTGAATTGGTGTTTTTCATGTCCTTATCAACTTGGCGAACTAAAGCCAAAATATCCAGGAATGACTTTTTCATATCATTCATATTATAATTTACAATGAATGTCGAGAAACATGACGGTAAAGAGGAAAGAATGAGATCCACTTCTAGTTCTTGGTTCAGTTTGAACCCAAGGGCTTCAAGCCTCTCAATATACCCAATCATCTTGAGTGCTTGAGGACCGGATTGGTGCCCTTCTGCTAGCCTGCACTTATAAAGCGCACTTGAGATCTCATACCCTTCTTGCCTAGGCCTCTCCTCATATTATTCTTAGAGATGTGAAAGCATCTTGTAGGCATCCTCTTCCTCATGCATTTTTTGCAATTGGATGGACATGGATGACAACATGACGCATTGTACATCAAGCGAATCATCTACATTCTTTCTCCATTTATCTTTTTCTGTCTTGCTTGATCCCTGAGGAGGCTCAGCAGGAATTTGGTATTCTAGAACATATAACTTCCTTTCATGGCGTAGTAATATGCGCAAGCGCCTATACCACTCCTTGAAGTTATTTCCAGTCAGGATATTTTCTCTATCCAAGATTGATTGCAGTGATAAATTACTTGTGGTTTTGGTGATTTCCATTTTGATTCTACATCAGATAAAAATTTAGCAGTTAGTACTTTTCCTTGATTACCTTTTTACATTTTATGATTAATAAATTATATCATTTAATGTCTCCCACATTTTAACAAATCTTAATATCCCTCACTATTAGATTCAGAATACTCTATTGCTTGAGCATTCTAGTGGCAAGGATCCTCAAAACCTCCCTCATAGTCTACAAGCTAGTGCAACGACACTACTTGGAGGGTTTCAAGGTAGGCGCTATGCTGGCCAAACCACTTGTTCTTGTGGTTCCTTGTGTAGTTGAGTAAAGTCCCAGATTTTGGAATCTGATCTTGATTCCCTCAACCTTTTGCCTCTAAAGTGATAGAAAGTTAGGTAAGGATTATCCTTGACTACTCACTTTAGTTAAGTCGACCCATTTCTCTCATGGAAATGCCTTAGTAGTAAGAGGCACTCTCAACTGAGGCAGATGAGCACCCAAACAGCTGATTTTGTTTAGATGTGAGAAATGGAAGGCATTTAGACTTAATATATCTTTGAGGGATTTTTAATATTAATTGACGAATATAATCCTTTTCTATTTATTATTTTCAAACTGTGTTGTCATGCTCACAACTGAACATTCAATAGAATATTATTCGTCACAACTTTATGAATTTTATCTTGTTTACTATCCTATATGATCATGCAATACTCATGCAGATGCATAAAATAATAAACTATGCATAAAGTAAATCATGCATTCCGACTGGTCTTGAGCATTCTATAACGATCGATCGATAACTGATCAATCATAACCTAGGGGCATCCATACCTGAGTCAATACATGACTTGTGTCGCTGCTGGCCCCAGTGAAAAGCACCCAACTCCTGTCTGGACTACCACCTCAATATGGCAGGGTCTGCCTCTCGGATTGCCACTGTATAATTACAAATATACTCGCACGCAGGAGAGGGGGTCTGGGGTACAAAATACAACTAGTGCAATGGATGCACATGCCCTTAGACATATTTGAATTAAAAGACGATTCACAGACTGTTATTTATCTTATTAAATATTACAATCATCACATGCATTGAATAAATAAATAAATAAATAAATAAATGCCAGACATACATAGGTCACTCACTTGATCAAGACCAGTCGGGGTAAAAGCACAATAAAATTAAATTGAAATAAATTTCAATTATTAGAGGGTTCTCTAATAAATTAAATGAATTTGATTAAATTCAAATAATTTATTTTTATCGGTTCCATTTGTTTAATTTAATTTTAATTCCAAAAATTAAATTAAACCATTAATTTAATTCTAAACTTAAACTAAATTAATATTTTGGATTAAAATAATATAAACCCTTAAATTAATTCTAATTAATTTAATTTAAAAAACTAAATTAATTAAAATTAATTTAATTCAGGGTTACCTCTAGCCGGAGAGGAGTCCGCCAGGAATGCATACTACCGCGGGGTGTCGTCCGCCAAGAATGCATACTGCCGCCGGCTGTTCAGTTCAGGACGGTCTGGACGGCGCGGCGCGGCCCGTCCGACAAGCTCGGGGTGGCCGGCTGGCTCGGGGCGGCCGGCTAGAGCCGGTCTAGCATGGAAGGGAAGGTCGGTGTGGGGTCGACAGCTGACTGAAGAAGGTCCGATGCGGGCTCGGGGTAGCCGGACGGAGCCAGTTCGGCGCGCGACAGGAGGCCAGCGTGAGGTGGGGTCCAACGTGAGGTAGGAGGCTAGCACGAGGCGAGGTCTGAGGCGGCGTAGCAGGCCGGTCCGACAGGAGAGGAAGAGGCCGGCGCGGGGAGGGGTCGGGGCGGCCGGCTGGACGCGGTCTGGTGGTAGGGGAGGCACTAGGGTTTGCCTCCCTCCTGTGCGCCGCACGAGAGAAGACCCCTTTGGGGTCTTCCTACCCCCTTTTCTTATTTTATCTTATTTTTCCTTTAGACAAATAAGCCCACCCCCTTTTTAATTTTTTTTAAATTAACAGAGAAGACCCCATTTTGGGGTCTTTTCTTCCCATTTCTTTTTATAAATAAAAATAAAACTATACTTTACTTAACCCAAGTCTTTAAAATAATATTTTATAATAAAATATTATATTATATTTTACAACAATAAAATATAAAATTTTATTTTATCTCAATAAAATTGAGATTAACATCAAATGAAGAAAAAAACTTGCGACGTCGATCTGTTTAAAAATTTTAAATGATCGTAACTTGATCATTCGAAAACGAAACGACGTGCGGTCGAATCCGAATGAACCATTTTAACACCCCACAATTAAATTTAACGCATTTTAATCTTGTTGACTTAGAAAAACCTTGCGATCCCTCTGATAACACTTTTGGGTACCGGGACTGCGCAACGGAAGCCGGTGGGCCGGGATTTCAAAATTTTTGCTTCACCAGAGTGACATATCCCGGTCTACTCGGATGATCTTGTCCCAACATGGTCCGAGGAACTCGAAAGGTTTATAAAGAACCTAAAAAATTAAACTGAACATTTACCTTGTTCAGAATTGACATGTGCAAGTCTGCCGCATGACGCCGGTGATCGTTGCTCGAAGACTCCGACGTCGAAGCCCTCTAGATCGTCCACACACACCCTGTGTATCTACTCACGCGCCGTTCATCATGATCCGGGTGCTAGCATGGATATTCGAAGCTCACTTCAGAGCAGCGACGATCACCGCAAAGGAAAGAGCATCAATCCGAGATGGATGATCTTGAAGATCCTTCTTTTCTTGAGAAACTCTCTCTATAGATTCCAGGAGGAGAGAGAAGCTATCAAACTTGAAACATGAATAGTCGTCCTAGGAGAGCCTCTCTCTCACTTATATAGGGAGTGTTTAAAACACGCATTATAGGTTCCCAACCCCCATGTAATAGAAGTTTTCTATATAAGTGATATAAATAATTATTTATGACAAATAAAATTATTCCATAAATAATATTTACAATTTATCACTTACTTGTAAAATAGAAATATATTACGTGATAAATTTGAGTCTTTAAGTCGACTCATTCCTCCTGCTAATATTAAATGAACCTAGGATATTTAAATCCATTCGAATAATATTAATACTTGTATTTACTATATAACTTGTAAATACATGTTATAAATAAATTCAACGAATTATTCTAAACTCGAATAATTAATTAATTAATTAATTCTTTGGTGATCCATAGAACTTACATAGTACTCAGACCCTTTGGCAGGGCCCACTAGGTTCTAAATTCCTATTCCCAGAATAGGACAGATTCTCAAGGTGCTATTGTGTGTGACCCTCTAGGCCCTTGTCTCAATAGTAGTGAATAATACCACCGACCTAGAGCAGGGTCTATCAACCCATCGAGGCCCCTATAGAGATAAAGCAAAGTGAAAGCAATGACTGCCTTCCTACGAACACGGTCTGTATAATCTAATCTCTTCTTTAACGATATCTCAATAAAGTAGAATGTATAATAGTGTCATCATTATTTATTTTATTTATTTTGTTTGTTGATTTGTCCAGACGGTCTTACCTTTTATTACCATGTCCATGGATTTATTGAACGTGCAACCATCCTAATCAACCAGGCCCGAGATATCTCTTCCTAAACTCGGAAGCGAAAAATCCTTTCTCGATCATTCAATCAATTCCATGCCATTAATGTCGTACCCGATACAAACTACCTCACCACGAATTTTTCTCCATGGTATTTGACTTATATAAAATGTATGTAATTAAATGAAATTCACTAATAATGATCTCATGTCAGGAGGCCATTACACATGTCCGTAGATAGGAAGGACCAATGACACCAGAAACATGTGGTGTTCCTATTAAGCGGGTCTATCCTCATGATCTCAATTAATAGAGATCATCAAGTGCGAACTTCATGAGAAGAAGTCTCAATGCTTATAATCCCCCACCAGCTGATGGTCACACATCAGCTATGTCCTTTCAGAATGATGTAACTGGACCATAGGACGTTACTTTAAGATTACTATCATGGCATCTCAGGGTTCTCATTATAGCCTGGGACTTACTATAACCATTTGATGCGATAGGTAATATAAGTACATTGACATAAATAAAGTGGATGCAAAAGTATCTTTACAATCGTGAAAAGATAAAAACATGTATAAAAACAAACTGAATACATGTAACAGTAATCAAAGTACAACACAAGTTGGGTCTAGGGCACCCACTTTCAACAGTCAAGTCAGTAAGATGTATCTAGACTATATGAAATATATTTATGATTTATGTCATAATATATTGAGGTTCTTATTATAGATTGGGATCTTCTATAACCTTTGTAAACAACAATTAATCTATGGGAATTACCATTAAATAGTGGATGCAAAAATATCTACACTATAATGGTAAGTCGTCATCATGTATATCTAACTTGAATACATGATATGGTAATAAAAAGTTCTGAATATTTGGGTCTAGGGAACCACTATTTCAACAAGTACACCATAAAATGTGGTCATGATGTATAACATAAACATTACTAAATGAAAGGAAATTGAGCCAGAAACCCTTACCTTGTTTCCATGATTAGTTGATGAAACTCAAACCTCATGTAAAAAAATATAGACAAATTAAAATCCTATTTAATAAAATTTCTCATAAAGGTTATGCTTTTATAATCCTAATTATAATTCCTTTTCATGAGTACATTAATGAGTTATAACATATTATGACCTTTGGGTGTTAATAACTTTAATTGTTTTGCGCTTTTTTAATAATGTTGATATTATCACCCATAATTTGAAACCAAGTTCATTATTTAAATATCATTTAATTTTATATAATATATAACATATATTAATTTAAAATTTTCTTATTATATTCTATATTCATTTTTTTGTAACGTGAAAATCGAATTGATAACAGCTTATTTGGGTGATTTTAGTAAAAAATGTTACTTTAATAATAAGTTTAAATACTTAATATAATATTTAAAAAACCATATAATAATAATATTTTTATTAATATATTATACTAATATAAGTTTTCATGTTCCCATATTCATTCATAATCACATTTTAAAGCATTTTTCATGTAGGTGGTTAAACCGGCCCATACTTGAACATGATTTAATTCGATTGATGAGTATGATTATGGTCTAATTTCATTTGACATAATATAATTATAAAATAATAATAATGATATTATTTTGATATATTTTTAATTTTTATCCATATTTTAAGATTTTTATATATTTTAATAAAATCTATATGAAAAATGAAAAATGTTTCATTGTAGAGGAGGAAATACGCATATACATACAATTAGTGTTTCCATTTATCACCATGTACGAGGGGATTAAGGTGTATATTAAATTAGTATTTAATAATAATATTTATATGATATATATAATATATGTTCATCATTAAAATGTTAATACTATCCATTAAATGTGGTAATGAAAAACAAATGGTGTTGATTCGTGGAGGCGGAAGTCTGCAAAATGCACTAACAGTGTTATTTTGTTTTTATAAGAAGATGGATATGAATAACTGAGGGTTATATAATTAATATAAAAAAATATTAGTATGATAATGGTACTGAATTCATAATATTATTATGGTGATAAGATATTTTTAGGAGTAACATTAAGAATAAAAACTTGAGAAGGAGATAACACTTAGGTTGAAGACTCGATTTTTCATTGAAAGTTCCCTTAAAATTGAAGGTCTTAAGCTGACTATGAATGACCAGAGGATTATTTTTTTTATGGAGGGTTATAAAGAAAGAAAAATGGAATATTCTTAAGTATTAATTATATGATCGGGTGTAGATTTTAATTTTTGGAGTTGGTATCATTTTATAAGATAAATGAAGGGTAGTTTTGTTAACACCCTTTACATTTCAACTATATCCTTTCACTACTCAAGTTTAAACGGTTAAAAAAGTTTTAAAAAAATAATTGGGGAAGGATTTGGTCTTATTAATTTTCAAACCATTAATGTTTTGACAATATTGAGTGGTTTAAGGCCTTTATCTAATGTTTTATAAAAGTCTCCTTTTTAGTTTTTTCACTAGTTACAATTTTTTAATTTAGTAATTACATTATCAATAAACATATAAGATACCAATTATAATAAAATATAGGTGTTATGAAATTAAATTTAACATCTATTTAGTCAAATTTAATTTCTATATATTTTAAAATTAACTTTTAAATTAAAATAGATAATGTGTACACAAAACTGTTCTAGATGAAAAAAGAGATTTCGACTAATATGGATTTCTAATCTTATTTTGTATTTGTTACCAAATATTTTAGTGTAAATGTATATATTTATTTTTTATAAATAATATTTTATTCATTATTTAAATCAGTTTAATTTTATTTATTCATTATAAATTCCTTGATATTAACAAAACAATAATTGTAAATTAATTGTTTCACCTTTATTGTGGTAATTAACATTAATCATAATAATATAAATTACATACCTAAAAATAAAATTATTCATATTAAATAATATGAAAATTACTAGCTCAAATATTATAATTAATATTTGAAAATAACTTTCTATGTACAAGGAAATTATTCTTAATGTTAGCACATGTAATTCATAAAAACTAATTTTTTTGAAAAAGTTTATTCTTAAGAAAAATAAATTTATGATTAGGATAAAGTTATAAAATACCTTGATTAAAATGAATTTAAAATAATAATTATAATTAAATTATTTATTATTTAATAATAAAATAAATCAAAAAATTAATTTCCTCATTTCATAATTAATTAAACAAAACAGTTGAAAAAAAATATTCCTTAAAATGCTACATAATTTTTTTAAAATGTTTCTCTTGAGTTTATAAATTCCAAATTTTTTTAAAATGATTTATTATCATTTATAATATATAATTTTATAGGAAAAGTTTTAAAAATATTTCAATTTATTCATATAATAAAATATTTTTATAAATCTGATGACATTAAAAAAATCAATATTTTTTACTATTCACCAAAAAATCAATTATTTTAGAAAAATATGAAAAATAAATCCTAAGATAATTTTGTTGTGAGGAATTAAATAATTAATTTTAATTTATATTATTTAATTTCTAAAATTTTTAAATATAGATTTTTAAAATAAAACATATGATATATTGAAAATTAATTTTATTGAAAATAACCTAATATCAACTCATATTAATTATTTACCTTCTAAAGGTAATAACTATTAACTATTTAAGATATTATTATTTATTATAACTTTATTAATAATGTATTATTAATATGTTGTGGTTTTTTATGTTGGGTGTAGCATGTGAAATAAGTTATAGAAAATAGTATTTATTTTAAAGGATATGAAATCTCTGGTCATTA
Organism: Viscum album; assembly: GCA_963277665.1. Classification (NCBI taxonomy): domain Eukaryota; kingdom Viridiplantae; phylum Streptophyta; class Magnoliopsida; order Santalales; family Viscaceae; genus Viscum; species Viscum album. The sequence continues at coordinate 689,003,812 of OY728142.1, read as the reverse complement.
CAGACATATTTAGATTTATTTTTTTATATTCATATTTTATAAATTATTATAACTATTTTTTATATATTTGGATGAAATAGGATCAAAAAAATGAATCCAATAATGGCATGATCTTAAAAACCACTATGACTTATAACTAAATAATGGAATATACTTAAATGGTTGAGAATCATATTATATATCTTATATGGTAGAAAATGTTGGTTATCTAGTCATACCTAAGGTAATGAGGATGATATATTAATAGAAATTAATTATTGAAACATATAGATAACCAAATTAGTGAGTGATATTTTTCAATGATATTATAGTATATTATAATAGTTAAGAGGATTATGTGAAACATCTAAGGATTATTCTTTAGTAGTTTTATGTTAAAGGTATAGTGACATATATCAAATGGTATTAATAACCTTGAAAATTGATTTCATGAAAATGTAATATTTTTAGGGGAAAATATTAGTGAACTCCGGATTTAAGTATGGATAACTCTTAATTTTAATATACCCATGATAATGAGATAATAAAGGGTGGATTGATTTTTATGAAGCATGTTACATAGTAATTAGTAAACATGGGATTGATAAATGATTCATGATATTCTTATAGAATTTCATATAATTTTTTGTATTATTTTTTATTGCGACTAGAGTGTGACCTTATGCACTAGTGGTTAATACCATTTGAGGGTAAAAGATAGATTTAGTTTTTGAAGGAATATATATAATCCCATTGTATATTTATGTAATGGAGATTCAAATACGTTTTGGGAAAGGTGTATTATTGAGATAATATGATTAGTGTATATAAATACTTGGGTATATTATTATATTTATTATTAATTTTCATAAAGTAAAGATAAGTTGGATTTAGAGAGTATAGATTTCAATGATTATTGGTTTAGAATATTTTGAGAAAGATAATGATTATTTAGGATCTCTATTTTAAGAAACATGTTAATAAGTATGAGAGGACCGAACTCAAATTAACCTAGGTTAAACCAAGAATGATATATTCTAAACTGACAGTGATATAGGTTGAATTGAGTGTGATTCAATTTGATTTGTAAAAACTATAGGAAAACCTGATAGTGTTATAAAGTGACACATTTTGAAGTTATATTATCATTTGGTTATTTATTATAATTCCATTATAATGTTCATCACTCATGTTAAATCTTTTAGTTTTATTAATTGATGGAACTAGAATGAACCATGGGTGTGAGGGAAAATGAAAAGATTACCTTGATGAATAACCCATCAGAATGGGAGTTAGAGTGCGAAATCTTGTGATTATACTAAACTAGATATCATGAAATATGATTAACAATGTGAATATAGTATAAGTAAAAAATTCAACAAATAACTGAAATAAGTAGTCCAATGAGAAATAAAGTGAAAAAGGTCATTAAACTCACAAGTTTAAGGGAAAGATAGAAGCTATAAAAATAAATTTCTTCAATTATAAAAGTGTTGGGAATTATATAAATCAATGTCCCAATCCAAGGGCCAACAAGTGAGATAATAAATAAAAACCATGAAAAAAATAAATTCCTATGAAAATACTACTAATGAATCATATAATATGTTTTCACTTTAATTTTATAGAGTCCCATGACATGTATGTTTTCACCAACTACTAAATATTGAGTTATAAATAAAAACATACACTGATATGATTATTATATATATAAGTTTCAGGGTTTTTGGTAATTTATTCCTTATGGATATTGATATGTATCCATTAGTATAATTCTATATGAAATTAGTAATGGGTCATCTCTATTTATAAAGAGCTTATAATAAATTTTCATATAGATTCCACACATCAAATAAACCCATGATCATATAGTGGTGTGTTATTAGTTATGAGTTCCATATATAAATTAAACTAATATTATGTGTCAAATTGCGAGGAAGCAATTTTTTTAAGGAGGGGAGAATGTAACACCCCAAAATTATAATATATGATTATATTTAAATAAATCATTGTGTTTGATAACTTGATCCACACACATAATTTTACATAAATGAAATAACGGTATATTTAGACAAAATATGAATAATTATGTATGAACATTAAGAATCTATCCATTTAATAGTTTGAATTAATATAAGTAACCAATTTATAAATTATATATATATATAAAATAAAGGCTACTTTTAATATAAATGAAATTCAATTAGTTTACTTAAAATGACTAATAAGATCATTTATTTCTTAGAAAAATATCTTTCAATAAAATATAGTTTATGAGATATGATTATTTATTTAAAGAAACATATGATTAATAATGAAAAATTATGTTTGATATTGATGATTGGTTAACAATAATTTAGTTATAAATAATAATAATAGTTAACATTTAAAAATGTCATTTTGAAATTTAAAAGGGGTTGTCATTATATTTTATGATTTTATTTAAACATTTAATTGATAATTTTTTAAATCTTAAATTAATAAATTAATATTAATTTTTTAATTCATCATATCAAAATTTACTAGTATTAATTTCTGAGCATTTTCTAAAAAGGTTTTTTTATTCAAAAAATGATAGATTTATAAAAATCATAATTTCAAAGATTTTATCATTATATAAGAATAACCTAGATGATTTAAAAACCATTAAATTTATTATATATGAACATAAGGAATAACATTATAAATTTTGAAATATTCTTTTCACATAAAAACCCTATTCCAAACATTTTCATAGCTAATTAAAATGTTACATTAATATAAAAACTACTTCCAATATTTGCTTAGAATCAAGTATTTTTATGGGATGTTTTGATTTGAATTTCCTTGTAAACCTCATATACATTATTTTTTTATAAAATAAATGAATTTATACCATTAAAATCATTATACAAGAAATTTTTATCTTATATATATCTAAAGTTTAAAAACATTATTTATCTAAAAAATGTTTTTACACGATTAAGTGGGTTTAGTTTAAAAATATTTTGAAACACCTTTAGATTTTTTTGATAAAATTATTAAAAAAAATTAAATTATTAATATAAAATAAGGTAAAATTTTAAATCTTAATCTTTTTCATTAAAATTAATTAGTTAGGTTATATATAAATTCCAAGATAAAAGTAAGTTTGGGAAGAATAAAAAAGTTAAAACAAAACATCGTAAAACACTCAAAGTTGTCTAGAAAAAGATTTTATGATGTTATTTTTGACCCAAAATAAAATTTCTATCCTCTTTTTTAAATTTTTGTCCTTTAGAACATTTATAGTAACCTTTCATTATTGAAAATGTAAGTTTCACTCCCAAAACTACCCTTTACTTATAAAAGGGTAACATATTTACCTCTTTAAGACACACAAATAATTAGAATTTATCATTGACACTATGAAATTTTTATTCTACTAGAAACATCTCTAAATTTATAAATCTTCAGGTCACCATTATTTAGAATAAGGCCTTTGTTTCGAAGTAAACTTCCAAGGAAAATTCAAATCCCTGATGTGAGTATTATCAATTACTAAACATTTCTCCTTAATTATATTATTTCAAATTTATTATATAAACACTAATATAACGATATTAAGATACTTTATACACTATAATGTTACTATATTAAGGGTATTGACATTTTTTATTCATATACCCCATCAATTTAGAAAAACAAAATCGTCATTCGTGCATTGTGAGAACTATCGCCTCCACGATGTAACATGTTTCATTTTTATTCACCAAATTAGAAGGATGTATATTAAGATGGTATTAAAGGTTAAATATTATTTTTATGATATTATTAAGTTTATGTTATGGAAAATTATAGAAACTATTATTGAAATGATCAAGAAAATAGTCATCGTTAATTAAATCATTTAAAATAAAAATACCAAGAAGAAAAAATTTTATTCAAATTTTGTAATATTTCCATATACAATAATTGTTCTTATAATTACTTAAAATTATGATATATAACACTAATAAAAACTAAATAATATCACTATTCCTATGTCATATTGATATGACAACAAAACCACCTCATAGTCATTCATTAAATTAGGATACGTTCATGTTTGGGCCCGTTTAACCACCTAATTGAATGATGCTATGGATTTATATCGTAAATGAAAATGGTAACATATTTACTATTATAATATGATATAATATTATAAATAATGTTTTGTTATTGATTCTGATGATGTTATATTAATATTTAATTCATAAATTAATAAAACACCCTTCAATTGTCAAGAATTATTGAAACATGCTTATTATCGATTTCATATTCAAGGATAAAGAATAAAATAACCATGAATGGAATTTGAAACATCATAAATAATGAAAATAAATTAAAAAAAATAAATTTAATAATCTATTAATTATTAACATGGAAATAATAATAAATATAGACATCACTATTATGTAACTAGTAAAAACGATCAAAACTAGAAACACTCAATGTAGAAAATTAAAAGAATTCATGTAGAGAATGAATATTTATCAAAATTATGAAGGGAAAATGGATATTATTAGGGTTATAAATTATGTTATCAATATTTCCATGTCTGTGATACAATAGGTTTAATTATGTTCATGAAATTTAGGATAAACAGTAATTGTTTTTGTCTTAAATTCCTCTCTTTGAGAAATGTTTGGTATTATGAACCTAATTTAATTTATGTGGTGTACATACTTACTATTTGAGATATATTATCATAAATTATATTTTAATCATGTTATTTTAATCTTAATTTCAATACCTATATTTCAAGGGATTTTGATTCTAATGTTTCTAAGTTCGTAAGTGTTTTCTTAGTCTCAATTCTCATTCTAAGAGACATAAAACATTTTCACACCATGATTTATTTGTATGGGGAATTTAATTACCATGGATTTATTTTTATCACAATATTTTTATTTTATGGGATTTATTATCAAAATCATATCCCCTTATTCATATAGTTATTTATTCAGTTATTTACCCAATAGTGATGATTTTTGGTAACTCAATTTTGTTCATTAAGTTATGATAATTTTTTGATTTTATTTCTTATAAGTTGGGTACATTATTAAATTTAATTGTAATATGTGGAATTCTGTAATTTTTTTATGGGTATATACTTTCCTAGAACCTAAACCCATTGATACAAATTTCTCACTTTTTGGGATATGTTCCATTAACACCACTCACCTTCTTTTTCTAGATGGCTTTTGATCATGTTATACTTATATTTTTTAGCCATATACCCATTTCTCTATATAGTGTTAATTTCAAATTTTATATAATTATGATTAGATGATGTTCACCTAGAAATAATGTTATATGATTTACATGGGGAAAATTATTGGTTTACCGTATATTTTTATTTGAATATGGATGATTATTGAAATGTTTATTATGAATTATTTATTAATTTTATCACATGATGAATGCATGGGAATTAAAAAAATGATGTGTAACACCCTAAGATTTTGTGACAAATATTATTTTAATTTCATTGATGTCTTGTTTTGTACGCTACACCAAAATTATCTTGTTCTATACGCAACACCATATTAGCTTGCAGTATACACAACACTATTCTTGGCTTGTGCTACACACAATTTCAAGTTCGTTTTGTAAAAATTATTCTACGCAACATTATGTATAGATTTTTATTAATGTATAAATGAAATATGTTTTGATTATGTTATAGGAAACACCAAAGGGATCTTGCACTACACGCATCCCTGACCTGGCTTGCATTACATGCAATCACGACCTTCCTCGATAGCGTGTGTAGTACGCAATACTGGGTTTCAATAAACAATGATATATTATTATAATATTATGAACTAGCCATTATGAATAGTATTAACTGAATTTTTAATTTTATAACTATATTATTCATCTTACACATTTTCTAAAACATAGTATGCGAACAAAATAAATTTTTCGGGTAAAATAAGTATTTTAAAAAAAATGTAGTTTTGTCACCTTTTGATGGCACACCCACTTTAAATCTTGTTTTTGACATATTTATAAGTTAAATTTGAAAAAATAAAATTATTCTTTGGAAACAGGATATAAAAATTTACTTTGGATGAACTTTTCATATTATTCTGATAACTTTCATATTTTAATGAATAGTAAAAACACACTATATTTTAATTAAAAATAAATTTTTTCATTGCAATAATTTATATGGTTATATTATCTTTTTAGTTGTTTTTAAAGTTTAATTATAATATATTTTTACCATTTAATCTAATGTTGGTCATTGGAATTAATTTGACATTGAATTTGGACATAAACGAGTGTCGATCTTTTGATAGTTACTGTTTCTTAAAAACACGCTATTTGTTTTGATAACGGGAATTAATTTTAAAATTAATTAATGCCACTTCTATGTTTTGAATTTGAAAAAATAGACATCATTTTTGAATTTGGAATATCCAATATAGCTTAGGCTGAATTTTTGGTATTTTTCTGAAAAAACTTCAATTTTTGATGAATAGTGAAACCACTTAGTGGTAGTTAAAAAACTGACTCTTTCATTTAAATAAAATTTTACCACTTATGTGAATTGAATTTAAAAAATCTGAAATAAATGGTTGTTATCAAGAAGTAAAATTTTGTTCAATAATATGAAAATAATTTTGGGTGAATAGTAACCTTTGACTTTTATTTACTGCGGTTAAAGGTAAATAGGGTAATTCAAGGTTAAAGAATATTATAATAATTCAAAATTACCATAACATTTTTCCTAACCTCATTGGATGAGTAGTGGCCGACCATGGGCATCCTTGTGTCTATTTTGGTACCCCATTGAGCCACATGGGAGTGATAATGGCAATTTGGATTAATTAATTTAATGTAAAGACAAAATTGACATTAACAAAAATCTTTTATTAATTAATTTTTATAAGGGGTTTTATAAATTATCTTTTCTACTATAAATATTCATTGGAAAGCTAAAAATATTTTCTACATGGTGGTGTTTTTTTGTAATTTATAGACATCAAATAAATTAAATTATTTATGACGCAATAATGATGCAGTATTTACCTCATTAATAAATGATTTAAATAAATAAGATTATAATGATTAAAATATTATCCAAAAAATGTCCAATTCTGATTAGATGATTTTATTTCTACCATGAGTCATCTTATCTTCATCTTTAATTATTTTTTTACCTTTTTAAATCGAAGATAAGTTTATAATAAAATAATATTTTCACACTTTCCAAAGGTGCCCCTCTCCTCCCTTATAAAAGGGAACCTCCTACCTCTCCTCTTTACACAAAATTGAGCCTTCAAGATCGGCCAAACCCTGCCCATTATTCTTCTCAACTCGTATAGTAATATTCTAGAGGTCCTGGTCTTCTTCAAATACCAACATTAGTGCCCTAAGAGGAGGTTTTAAAGAGGCGTGTCGAAGAAGAGGTAATATCCATTACCGATTCTTTCAAATTTATTTATTCTTATACTTATTCTTCTTTAGTTGTTTCATTATGAAGTAATAACATCAGTATCACTCATATACTTATATGTTATTATAAATATGAAACAACCCTATTTCACATTCTATCCATCCTACGGAAAACGAAATCACGGCGCGACCGTACGTACGGAATACCGTCTCCACGCCTTGGTGTAATCTGTTTTTCCACCACCACCTTACTTGGATGGGTATAATGGTGTAAAGAATAACTATATATAGTTATTATAACACCATAATAATTCTAAGATATTATATCATCCACTTTAATTCAATTCAATAATTATGGGAATGATATCATCGCTCATGTGTACATACGGATTACAGTCTCCACGACGCGATGAGATTCATTCTCCATGTTAACCCTTCAAAAATGATTATAAAGTATATATAATGAATAATAATGAAAAATATGACATGATAAAGCTACTGTATTTATGTATATATATATATATATGTCATCTACTTACTTCCATTCATGTCAATAAGGAATGGAAAACAACGTTCATGCGTACGTAAGGCCTACCGTCTCCATGAACGGTGTATTTCATTTCATTTATCTATCTATTATATATATATATATAATGAATATATATGGTATATAAATCATTTTTTACATTCTAGAAGTAACTAAATCATGATATAAGTAATAATAATATCAAGAACAACAAGTCCAAACATGTACAATAAATGAAACAATTTTACCCAAAACGCTTCTTTATCATGGAATTGACAAAATAACGGGTAATATAAAGTCATAAGTGAATCATATATGATATAATAAATATTATTATGGTTCTGTTACAAGTTAATAAAATATTTAAACCCACGATACAGGAGTTTCAGACACGCACGGAAGAAATTGGACCTAAGGTAAGGGATAACTTTTCCAATCTTGTTTTTTTCGAGATTGTTTATTCATAAGTATTTACTGGGGTTATTGTTATCATCCATGCCCATGTTTTCTAAAAAAATTCATGTATGTTTAAAGTATTTTTTACCCATTTTTGAAAATTTCCACATGTTATGAAAGGAATCTTACTTTTCTTTACCACACGAAGAACTTTTTTGACTTTTCTGACAAAAGTACAAGGAGAATGTTTTTTAACTTATATGTCGTGAATGAATTTTTATGGTTTCATAACGCCTAATTTTCATGAAGCTTCCTCTATAATATTTCATTACTATTTTCAACAAAATCATTTTCTTTTAAAATTTCATGGAATTTTGTGAAAAGAAAATGATTTTAAACAAGAAAGGATATTTTCCTCAAGAATTCATTTCATGTGTTTTATCAAAACTATTTTCCATCTAAGATGAAATTATTTCATATGTTAATGTTTCAAGTATAATGTCCCTATGATTTACATGGTTTCAATTTTCTTATGATGAAATGATATCCATTTGTTTTATATGGATTATGTTATAATGTGATGATGTTTATGAAACCCATTTTATTCTTTGCATTATGATGAATGATTAATGTTTATGTTGTGGCACACGTAATAATGATTTCATTATAAGATGGGTGGGACATATATCTCCCTCCAATGTATTGGGTAAATATTTATATCTCATGAGATAGACATGGCTGGAATGGTAAGTCAATCTGGTTCAGTGATACAGGACTGGAATGAGGAGTGAACTCGATTCAGAAAGGGACTTTGTCCACTGAGATGGTCTTGGCAGCAATGACTTGGCTAATATAGAAATCATATCACGTGCTTAATGGTTTTACACAATTAAATATTTAATTCCCATGCTATTTTATCATGATTGATGTTCCTTTATGATCTATGCCTTACGTACTGCCAAGATTTATTTCACAACTCAAGATTTTGATGTTTAAACATTATGTTCATGTTTTAAAGTTCAAATATATATGGTTTGTTTTATTTTCTCCATGCTTACCCTTACTGAGTTTTTGAGCTCTCCCTTTATATGTTTTGTTTTCTCCAGGATATAAAGAAAGGTTTTAGGTAAGAAAAAAAGGGGAAGATCTTTACGGGAGATGTTGAAGATCTTTCACCAAGATTAGATGATTATGTTCCAAGTTTCCAATGACACTAAACTATTTTGGTCCTTTGGTGTTGGTTCTTGTTATGTATTAATTATTTCGAAAAATTAATGTAATTTCCATGTACGTCAATCTTGGGTCTCTACAGTTGGTATCAGAGGAAATTTTTAGTTAACCTTTGGAAACTAGGATGTGAAAACATTAGTGAGATCCCTAGAGATATTTCTAAGGTATATATAGGGATGACCCTAAGGTTAAGTATAAGTATAGGTTATAGTCCTTGAATTACAATAACAATCTTAGAATTAACCCTAAGATGTTATATATTGAAGGTACTGCCCCTTTATTATGTTGTTTTCACTAGCATGAATTTTTCCTCTCACACTATTCTTTTTGGGTTTTAGACTATGGCTGGAACCCAAAGGAACTGTGTTAATCAATTTAATGGACAATGCAAGGATTGTCCTTCTGAACAAACCAATGTTATGGGATATGGAGTGAAAAATATTATTACTATTCTTACACAAGCTATGAATCATTCTGGACTACCAAATGAGCAGAGAAGGGAACAATATTCTATTGATTCCTTCATGAGGCAACATCCACCTTCTTTCAGTGGGTCTTCTGATCCACTTGTTGCTGAATAATGGATCAGTACCATTGAAAATATATTTTTCATACTTTACTATTGGGAACATGAAAAAGTCATTCTGGCTATTTACTGTTTAGAAGGTGAAGCAGATCAATGGTGGAATCTTATTAAGAATACGAGGCACTGAGATGAAATTGAATCCATGGAATGGGATGAGTTCAGGAACTTATTTTTCAATAAGTACTTCCCTCTTATTCTTCAAAAAAAGATGTAAAAGGAGTTCCTTGAGCTTAAGCAAAAGGATCATGAATCTATTGGTATATACAAAGATAATTTTACAAGGCTTGCAAGGTATGCATCTGGCTTTGTCATACAACCTGAAAGTAAAGTTGATCGATTCTTTAGTGGCTTAAAAGCAAGTCTTCGAAGGGAATTAGCTATAAGAGACTTTAGTAGCTATGAAACATTGTGCATTGTACTATCAAGGTAGAAATAGAAGTTGGTGTTACATATCCATCTCATGGTTTTTACAAGAAATGAAAGATGGAGTTCAAGGAGAAATCTAAGAATAATGGTGAAAAAATATGAATGTTTCTTTATGCTCAAAGTGTGGAAAAAATCATGGTGGGTATAACGACCCATACTTTACATACACTGTTAATACTTCAAAATTGAAGTACACTTATTACAACATATGACAAAACCACAAAGGACTGTATAGGTATAGTGTCTTTAGAAACTGGGAAACATAAACAACTGGTTCATAAATCTTCTACAGTGTCTCCCATTTATTTCATCATATCTAGGGTCCCTTTTAGAATATTCTACTTAATATCCATCTTCCTGACCTGGGGAAAAGAAAACATAAAAGGGTGAGCTCAAATGCTCAGCAAGGGCAAATAAAGGAAATAAAAATCATATCATATCTTTTTGAAAATCATAACCTGCAAAAGAGATCATAATATCTTAACATGGAACAAATCATAGAAGTGAAAATGAGATCCCCATAATCATAACATGAAACTTGAAACTTTGTGGCATGCACACATAATCATGGAAAATCATTTCTTGTTAGTCATGACTCATTGCCAAGACTATCTTAGTGGACAAAGTCCCTTTCTGAACCGAGTCACCCTCGTTCCAGTCCTGTTTCACTGAACCGGTATAACCTACCGTTCCAGCCATGTCTATCTCATGAGATATAAAATCTTTACCGAATGCATTGGAGGGAGATATAGGTCCCACCCATATTATAATGAATCCTTTCTTATGTGTGCCACATAATCATAAACCATACACCATAGCGTAACCCATGTAATAAAAATGGGATTCTTAAACAACATGACATCATAAAACAATTCATATAAGTTAAAGGAATTCATAAAAATGTTTCCATCACAACATAATCAAATCCATGTAATAATAGGGATAAAAACAGAACCCTTTTATTATCTTAGATGGAAAATAATTTTGATAAAATACTGGAACTCCATTCTTGAGGAAAATATCTTTTCTACTTCAAAAACATTTTTTTCCTTTCATAACATGTCATACGACTTTAAAATAAAAGAAGTTGATTAAAAATAAACTTGAAAACTTGTAAAGTAAGCTTCTTGGAAATAATGTTTTAAAAATACATTCATGCCGTATAAGTTAAAAAAAACATTCTTCTCGTACTTTTGTCGGAAAAGTCAAAAAGTACCTCGTACGAAAAACGACAAAAGATTCCTTTCATTTCTTTTACTAAAAACTCACCGAAGGGTAAAAATGGATTCAAAAAATTGTAGGTGGATGGAAATAATATTACATATTGATGAAACATGGATGTGGATGATAAAATACACCCCAGAAATTACTTACGAATAAACAATCTCGGATAAAAATGAGATTGTGATATTTCCCTTACCTTAGGTCCAATTTGCTTTGTATGTGTCCGAAGCTCCTGTATAATGGTTTAAATAATGTTATTGACTTATTCCAGAATCATACATATTTATATGATATCATATATGGTCATATTCTTAGCTTCTTGTTAGTAATATTTCATTATTACATGTTACTCAGGTCTTTATTGCCTTTTGTTCTTATGCGTGTTTTGCCGAATAAATTCTTATTCTTCTTTTAAGGTTATAGATACCTTATATACAGAATGGTATTAGTGTAAAATATATCATATTTATTCATTCAATTCATTTATATAATTACTATGTAATGATGATCATGTAGAACGAGTCACATCACATCGTGGAGACGGTATTCCGTACGTACGCACGAGTGATGATATCGTTCCTATGATCATGGAATTGTATTGGAGTATATGTATATTATTTCAGTATCAATATTACTTTATAATAATCATAAATAGTTACTCATTACACCATTATACCCATCCTTGTAAGGTGATGGTGGAAAATAGATTACACCACGGCGTGGAGACGGTATTCCGTACGTACGCATGCGCGGTGATTTCATTTTTCCGTAGGATGGATAGAAGGTGAATTAGGTTTGTTTCATATTTATAATAACATATCAGTATGTAAGTAATACTGATGTTATAACTTTATCATGAAACAACTAAAGAAGAAGAAGTTGAAGAAGAAAGAAATTGAAAAGATCGGTAATGGATATTACCTCTTCTTTGGAACGCTTCTTTGAATCCTCCACTTAGGGAACTAAGATTGGTCTTTGAAGAAGACCAGGACCTCTAGGATTATTCTAGGGAAGTGGAGAGGATAAAATGGCAGGGGTTGGCCGAGCTTGAGTGCTCAAATTGGTGTGAGGAGGAGGGGGAGGAGGTTCCCTTTTATAAGGGAGGAGAGGGGCACCTTAGGAATATCTCAAAATATTATTTTATATTAAAGTCAAAATCGGTTTATAATGGTTCCAAATGGTCTTATTTCGAATCTAAAGTGGGGATGGGTCGAAATACTACCAACCAATAGGATTTAGACAAGTTTAGGGTATTATTTTAACCTTATCAATTAGATTTAACTCTAAGTTAAATAATTTAACTTTTACTATGTCTTTTTTGTTTTCTTTCACTATATGGTTAATAAACTTACTATAACATGCCAACCGAACCCCAAATTGTTTATTATTAATATATATATATCCTTATATAAGTCATTTGGCCGAACCTTATATTTTTAGGAATAAAATAACAATTAATAATATAATATTTGATTTAAAAACTATTTTGTGTCAATTTTGACACTATTTGATATATGATTTTTGTGAAAGTTATAACAGAATTATATGTTCGAACAAAGTTGATTAAATCAACACTAATATATCATAGTAACCTATAAAATTTTTTTAATTCATAAAAAGTCTCAAATTACATTTATTTTGGTGTTTATAACATCAATTATGTCAATATTTCATAAATAAGATAATTACTGCATCATAATCGTGTCATAAATAAATTAAATTATTTAATGTCTAAAAATTATAAATAAAATAACATTATGTAGGAAATCTTTTTAGCTTTATAATGAATATTTATAGTCTAATTTATCTTATGTATAACCCCATATTAAAAATCATTTACTTATTAAACTTTGATTTTAACTATTTTAACCCTTCTTTAAATAAATTAATAATAAATGTCCTAATCTAATCCAAGTGGGCCTAAATGGTCATATTTTATTCCTAAGTTTGTTTTTGGTCGAATTACACTTGTCCAATAGAATTAGGACATGTGTTAGGGTAATATTAATATCATATTTACCCTTAGTTACCCTATTTACTATTAACCGTGGTAAAAAAAGTAAAAAGTTACTATTCACCAAAAAATTATTTTTATCTCATTGAACCACATTTTAGTCCTTGATATTAACCGTGTCTCTCGGATTTTCGAAATTCCATTCACAGAAGCGGTAAAATTATGTTTTATGCAAAATTCAGTTTTTAACCTACCACTTAGTGGTTTCACTATTCATCAAAAATTGAAAGTTTTCAGAAAAATACCAAAATTTCACCCTAGGCTAATTTCGGTATTCCGAATCCAAAAATGAAGTCCATTTTGAAAGATAAAATTTATAAAATTTCAAAAAGTGGTTATTACTATTCATAACGGCTAGTTTTAATAATATTTTAATAGCATATCGTTGTTTAGTGAAACTCGGTATTGCGTACGACGCAAGCTATCGAGGAAGGTCACGATTTCGTGTAAAGCAAGCCAAGCAAGTGTTGTGTAGAAAAAGATTTCTTTGATGATTTATATAACATAAAAGTCTCGGGTGTTATAGTGGGGATTGTCTTAAAGGGACTAGAAAATTTTTTAAGTGTGGAAAATAAGGTCATCGAGTAGTTTACTGTCGAAGTAATGGAGAAAGGGTTGATAATGATGTGAATAAAGAAAAGACTACAGTGAATGCACCACAAACACTTCAATGCTTCAAGTGCAAGGAAATGGGGCATTATGCTAATCAATGCCCTAATCCAAGGGTTAATGATGATCAATGTGAGAAACCTCTTAAGGAAAAGGATAAAGGGAAGTCCCATGCGATCACTATTTGTGATGTTGAGTATGAAAATGATGTTGTGTAATGATTAAGTTTTTATGTAATGGGATTTCAAAATAGTATCATGGAATCTCATTTATAGTATCATGGAATTTTGGAATATCTATGTATTGGTTTTTAATAATTATATGGTACTTGTAACCATGAAAAGTGATTGAAATATTTTTGGAAAGAAGATGATATGCACATAATTAAGGGATATAGAAAAAATGAAATGATCTCATGACTGATATAAGGACAAAGTTATATCATGGTTTGAGTATATCAAAATTTTGGGATTTTGGTATGTGGAAAGAGTTAACTTTTGACAGCATTCATGTTTTCACTAAGGTTCGATGGGTATTCATTTTTCAAGAGAATACATGATTATGGTATTCACATGTTTGGAATGTGACCAACAAGATATATCGTATGATATATGTGGGACAAATGAAGGAATTCAAATGCTCGGTAGATGAAATTTCTAGTAATCGGATAGAAGTATTTTCGATAAGCCTAAAGGTTGGAATGGACATCATATAGTATTTTTTAAGGCTATAACTTTTTGTTTTTATTTCTGAAATGTTATGATAGTATAGTTTTAGAAAAAGGGACAACCTGCAGGATGGGTGAAAACCCATCGCGTCGGACAAGGCTGTGGAAATCGAACACACAACCAAAGTGTGACAGGCCTTTATCACCTACCACTGGCCTACAGGAAGTACCTGGTTAGTAGAAACTAGTTTTATTTTATTAAGATGTATGATTGATGAAGTATAAGTCTATTTTTGGAATCATATATGATTAGCCTCACCATAGATGAACTTTTGTATATTTGGTAACTTTTTCTAACCTTTTGTTTGAGACAGATGGAATGATCCATTATTCTATCACATGATCTGCTATGCCAGAACCCGTCCTCAGGACCTATGACGTGACTACCCCAATCTCGCCTTCCATAGTCCAAGGGCTGGCAACTAGCACCAAAGGCGTAGATCTCGATAAAAGGGAAGACATTACCTTTTTATATAGTAAACAAAAAAACACAAAAGAGTACGCAAGTGAAGTAAGCACTAAGTAAAACTGGGTACAAGGTAAGTGCTGAGAAGTAAATGGGCCAGTATACAAACCCAACTGAAAGTGCAGTAAAACTAAAATGAAAGTACAATAGAAGTAAGTAAAACATCAACACCGATTCGTCCTCTGGAAATACCACCAGAAGGGTGGGTACAGATAGTCTCCTAAGCTCCTCGGGTCCGGCCGTCCGCTCCGTGTACGTCCCGCCAAGTAGTCCACCTCTGAGTACCGCACATCTCCACAAGCCTCCACCTCGATCAGTGCTGTCTGTAATCTACATCCATCACAACTTATTGTGGGCATAACCCTTGCAGGGGTGAGTATACGATACTTAGTAGGGACCTTGAGACCCCCGAAGGTCTTTCAGAATCCACGAAAGATAAACCACAAAGGAAAGATACAATCACGAAGTATCAACCGACTTTAATTAGGTATATGACCATACATATACCTAAGACATCAATTACAAAACGGCACCAACTCTCAAGCCCAAGCACAGCCTAGTCCACACAGGAAAACACAACCCAGTCCACACAGGAAAGCACAACCCAATCCACACAGGAAAGCAAGTCCATCACATCGATGATAATGATTGAAAATAAAGACTCAGCTCACATAGGTATACAAATTTCATATAGCGATAGAGATGATCAGCTGAATCCACTAATTCATCTAAGCGGTTCGACCCACATAGGATACAAGACCAACTAAGTTGTCACACCCACGAAGGATACAAGACCAACTACTCTACCAGAACCACTCAGGATACAAGTACAGAGGTCATACTGCCTGACCCACATAGGATACAAGAATAGTAGTCATTGCGGTCGAACCCACAGTGGATCCAAGTTTAGTCGTCATCGTTGCTGAACCCACGCAGGATCCAAGTACAGTCATCACAGTCGCAGCCAGCTCTAGGGTTCCTGCACACATAACGCTCACTTCTGGAAGGGTCTTCTCATCGAGAAAGAGAGTCAATACAGAAGCTATCATGAAATCCAGAGTTTATGTATCCCAAATTTCCATCTTGTCAAAATAAAACCAACGCGACATACGGTGCGTCAATCGGACACTCGGTCTGAGAGTTATTGGATTTTCCATCCTAGGGGCCCGGTTGGTTTTCAAGCTAAACCAACCTGACCATACTCGAACTATGTCCAAACCTCAAGTGGAGTAATCCAAAAGGACCGTCTCAATAAAAGGACTTCAATAAAATTGACGGCACATCAATCGGACGTCCGGTCCATAAGTTATATGCGTTTCAGCTCCAAGGGCCTTGTTGGTTTCGGGTTCGAACCAACCCGACCATATCCAAAATTTGAAGAAACCTTGAGTGTAATATACTGAAATGACCGTCTTGATCCAAGAATTCCTACGCAACTGATGGTGCGTCAATTGGAGGTCCATAGCTCATGTTATGGGGAAAATACCAAAAAATGGTCCGAAGTGGGGGTCTAGGCCCGGTCCGGTCTGACTCGGCCCGGCCCCACCTGGGTTGGCCCGAATCGGGCGACCCGACCCGGGTCCGGTCCGGTTCGCGTGACCCGCCCCGGCCCAGCCGGGGGTACTAGACGGGCGGGGGGCACGACCCCCCTATCCCGCGGACGCGGTGCCAGGCTGGCACCGTGGTTTTCCCCGGATCCCGTGCAGCCGAAGGATCCTTCTCCCACCACCGAGGCTGATGCCATGGTAGGCTGCTGCCAGCGGCGCTCTGGGGTGCCGCTGGGGGCTTCCGCGGGCCACCAGAGTCGTTCCAATGGTGCGTTCTGAAATCCAACTGCGCCTGCGGTCGTCTCGGGACCCGTACATCACTACAAAGGCCTCTAATCATCATTTCAGTCCTGCTTCATCGTTGTCAAATATTCCACGCATCAAGAACAAACTAGCGGTGAGTCTGGACATGTTTGTTAATCCGTACGCACCGCGTTAGCGGTTCAAACATTACTCAACAAATAAACACCATGTTCGAGAGTAATAAACATAAATGCGAAAAATATACAATTCCCCTACCTCAACAAACGATGACGAACGTCGGTGTTGCAGGGGACAACGTCGCAAGGAAAGGGTTCACAGGAGACGTCAGAGTGGGCTGAAGAGGAAGCAGTGTCTCCTTCTCTTGTCGCAGAGAAGAGAATTGGTGGCGCATCATTGTCCTTCGAGGAACTGATTTTCTTCGTCATTCTTCGTCGTTCTTCGTCAGAGGCCGACGTTCTTCCAAAACCTCAAGAGTTTTCTTGATCTTCCTTTGCACAATGAAGGCTCTCCCAAAAATAAAATAATAGGCTCCTCCTATTATTTTATTTCACACGCAAAGTTACTTCCAAAAATAAAAATCACCACATTAGAAAACGTGTTGATAATCAATTAAGCAAGGGAGAGGGAAGGTCCCCATTTATTAAACGCATTGGAAATTAAATAAAAAAGGGGGGAAAGAAGAAAGATCCTCATTAAATTGTGGGTTGACATGAATTAATGGAGTGAGGTGGAGAGATTGGCATTTAATGGGGGGTTGCCAATTTAATGAGGGGTTTTTAATGAGTTTAGAGGAAATTAAATGGTTGGGGCTCATGTGAGTCCCAACTCTCTATCATCCACACTTCGGTAGTTAGGTGGTTGTGGGCCCCACCCTTAACTACTCATGGGAGATAATAACCTCCTTATAAAAAAAATTGTTCCGAAAATTTTTATTTACTTCTTAAATAAACCCCCCAAAAAATATCTTCTCCTCCATTGCGAATGAAACTACGGTAAGGATCACGTTAAGCAAATACTGACGTTGTGAGTTCATCAGTGCCCTCAGATTTTAATTCCGAGCACCGATTCAAAAGATAGAAAAACTCGCTTGTTTGTTTACTGAACGTACCTGAGCTAAAGTTCGGAAATCTATTTCGGGCACACCAGGCCTCGGAATCAAGCGCCGTCAGAAGTTACAGACTCGTAAAATTCAAAATTATTTTAAAAAAAATACTCCTTGAAATTTCCAGGTCTTTACATTACTCCCACATCAGGGATTTGCGTCCCTATAAAGTTACAACATAAACTAGGGGAACAAATGAGGGTACTGAGCACCCATCTGAGCCTCCCGCTCCCATGTACTCTCCTGGAGGTTCCTGTGCTGCCCAAGAATGCACACCAGAGGAATTGGTCATCCACGTAGGACCCAATCTTATCGATCCTCAATCTCCACCAGGACCTCTGCAAATGTTGCCCCATCATCGATGTCTAGCTCCCCGTGGTCGATGATATGCGTCGGGTCGTGCATGTATCTCCTCAACTGAGATACATGGAAGATGTCATGCACCCGGTGCAACTGAGGTGGGAGGGCCAGGCGGTAAGCCACCTTTACTTCCCTGCTAAGGACCTGGAATGGTATGATGAAGCACAGAGATATCTTGTCGCCCCGTCCAAATCTTCGTAATCCACATCAAGGTGAGACCTGTAAGAAAAGGTGGTTGCCATCCTCAAACTCTGTAGTCTCCACCTCCTCTCAGCATATGACTTATGTCTACTCTGTGAAGTCCTAATCCACTCCTAGATGATATGCACCTTCTCCATCATAGCTAGAACCATATCTGGTCCCACGAGTTCTGACTCCCCTAGTGTCAGTCTAGCACAGAGGTGATCTGCATGGTCGGCTGTACAGTGCTTCGTAAGGTTCCATCCCAATGGTGGAGTGGTAGCTGTTGTCGTACGCAAACTCCACCATGGGTAGGTGATCGTCCCAGCTATGATCAAAGTCAAGGACACATGCACGGAGCATATCCTCGAGTGTCGGAATGGTTTTCTCCATCTGACCATCCGTTTATGGGTGAAAGGTAGTGCTCAGGCACAGATACGTCCCAAACACCTCCTGTAACCCCTTCCAAAGCTGGGAAGTAAAGCGAGCGTCTCGATTGGAGATGATAGATGATGGAACACCATGAACTCGTATGATCTCCTAGACATAGAGGTGTCCCAAGCTCACTAGTGAGCCCTGCTCCCTGATCGGTAGGAAGTGGGCCGACTTGGTGAGTCGGTCTACAATCACCCAAATAGAGTCATGCCCTTTGGAAGTACGTGTAAGCCCCATCACGAAATCCATGGATATCCTATTCCACTTCCACTCCGAGACCTCTAAGGGTTGTACCAAGACTGCAGGTACCTGGTGCTCTGCCTTCACTTGCTGAGGCACTGAGAAACGAACTCTACCACAACCTTCTTCATACCCAGTCACCAGTGTTGTCGTCTGATGTTCTGATACATATTCGCTACTCCTGGATGTACCGCTAGAGGGGAAGTGTGAAACTCCCTCAGCACCTCCTCCTGTAGTGCAACTGGTACCATGGTATGTCCCCTGAAGAAGATGACATGCTCCCTGCCTTTAGAAAATCCATCGGGTGCCAGCCCTGAGGATATCTGAGCACGTCGCGCCTCACAGTCAACATCCCCACGATGTGCCTCTCTGACCCGCTGAAGAAGTGGAGTGACTATGAGGGAATGTAGATAGGCTTCCCCATCTCTATTCACGAAGGATATCTGCAAAGAGGCCAACTGCTTCATCACCTCCCCAAGTAGCTGAATGCCCGATCCTCTACTGAGAGCATCAGCCAAAATGTTCCCCTTCCCAAGAGTATAGACAATCTCAAAGTCATAATCCTGGAGGAACTAGAGACATCACCGCTGTCTCAGGTTCAAGTCCTTCTATGAGAAAATTTACCTGAGACTCTAGTGGTCAGAGTAGACTATTAATTGCTCACCCATCAGATAGTGTCACCATATCTTCAGCGCGAAGATCACTACTACTAACTTCTGTTCATGGGTAATATAGTTCTGCTCGTGCTTCCTCAACTTCCATGAACCGTAAGTGATCACTAATCACTCCTGTATCAGGACACACCTGAGTCTAGTACCTGATGCGTCGCAGTAAACTACCTATCATATTCCCTCCTCTGGTAGACTCAAGATGGGTGCACTGGTCAATCTCCGCCTCAGCTCCTAAAATCTCTTCTGACAACTGTCTGACCCCACGAAGGGTTTCCCCTTCTCCGTCAAAGCTTTAAGAGGTGCTGTAAATCTTGAGAAGTCTGGAACAAATCTCCGATAGTACCCAGCTAGACCTAGGAAACTCCACACCTCCATCACCCTCCTGGGTGGCTCCCAAGCAAGTACTGCATCGATCTTCGTGGGATCCACTGCAACTCCCGCCTCAGAGATGACGTACCCCAAGAAGTGAACCTCTGGAATCTAAAACTAGAACTTAGAGAGCTTACCATAATGATGGTTCTCTTGAAGTGTATCCAATACAACCCGCAAGTGGTAGGCGTGCTCCTCCTCGATAGTCGAGTAAATAAATATGTCGTCAATAAAGACAATGAAAAATAGATCGAGTTAAGGATGGAAGATCCTGTTCATGAGACTCATGAACACTGTTGGAGCATTGGTCACGCCGAAGGGAATAACCAAGAACTCGTAGTGGCCATACCGACACTAGAAGGTCGTCTTCTGCACATCCTTGTCTCGAACTCTGAGCTAGTGATAGCCTGACTCGAGGTCTATCTTCGAGAACCATCGTGCTCCCTTGAACTGTTTGAAGAGGTCGTCAATCCTCAGAAAGGGGTACTAATTCCTCACGGTCACCTGGTTCAGGCGACGGTAGTCGAGACACAGTCTCAAGCTCCCATCCGCCTTCTTGGCGAATAAAATCGGAGAAGCCCAGGGTGAAACACTAGGTCGGATGAAACCTTTCCCCTGTAAATCCTCCAGCTATACCCACAACTCACGAAGCTCGGCGGGAGCCATCTGATATGCTTGAGTAGATATCGGTGATTTCCCGGGGTACAGGTCTATGTAGAAATCTACCTCCCTACGAGGAGGTAATCCTGGAACGTCGTTAGTGAAAACTTCCGCATACTGATCCACCACAACAGGAAAACTCAGACTCTGCACATCAACTGCTCCAAGGATGAGACTAGCCAACTGATGTGTGATCGGCTGTCCTCTCCTCTGCATAAGTCCATCCTGTGCTGCGAAGGTTCACTTCTCGCTGGTGAAGGTGAACCTGGTCCCATCCGTGTGGACACACCACACCTTGCACCAAATACAGTCGATCTGGGCATGAACTGTAGATAACTAGTCCATACCCAAGATGACGTCGTAAGGCCTCAACGCCACTACAAGAATATCCCAGCCAAAGCTCTCTCATCTTAGATTAAGCTCATACTGTCGGCACCAGTGCATAATCATCGAGTCTTCTCCTTTAGGAGTCTCTAGCCGTAAGGATCGAGCCAACGGCTCCGTCGGGATCTCCAAGCTCCGAACAAGGGCAGCGGCAATAAAAGAATGACTCGCACCTGTTTCTATAAGAACTGCAGCAAGGGTGGATTAGACATAGATAGTACCTCGAATCATCTCAGGTGCGCCATGGTCATAAGCCTCCGCTGCCTGGAGTTGAGCCTGCCTCTGCCCGCCAGCTCCCTGTGGTCGCGGTGGACCTCCTGGGGGTGGTGGTGGTAAAGCCTCGAAATGTCATCCACCACCCACTGGTCGGCCAGCTCCTCTGCCTTGTCCGCATGCTCCCTGCGTACCACCACGGTCGAACCTCTGCCTCTGCCTGAGAGGTCCCTCCACTCTCTACTACTCATCTGTATTGCGGGTCAGGCAGTCACGAGCCATGTGGCTCTGCCCGCCGCATGTATAACACTGTATTATCCTCATAAGGCTGGCTCTGCATCGTGTTCCCCGCAAATCCGAACCTGTATCTTGAGGTCACCCACCTGACGGCCTGGTCCTCTTGGACCCCTACGACATCTGTCGACTTCTGGCTGCAGAAGACTCCACTCTGTGCCGTCTGCGATGGGTCTTGCTGTTGGTGGCTGTTCGGCGAGAAATCTCTCCACTAACAGGGATCGCTCCAGCACCCCCAAATGCGTTGGGATGGTGAGGGGAATCATCGAAGCTCTGATCTCATTCCTCAGTCCCTGATCAAAGGTCCAAGCCCGAAAGAATGGGTCTTGTACCATGTTCGTGGAGTAGAACGAGAGGTCGATAAATCTCACCGAGTACTGGGCTACTGACATGTTGCCCTTCCGTAGCTGTAGTATCTTCTAGATGCGCACTGCACGAAGGGTGGCTGGAACAAACTCCGAGTGAATGGGGCTCTCAATGTCCGTCCAATGTAGAGATGCCTCATCATGCACCTAGAGCATCAGGATGCACCATCTACCTACTGCTACGTGCAGGAGACTCACGAAAAGGATCACTATAAGATCTACTGGTGTTTCTACTAGTCTGAAGACTCTGACGATAGCCTCCAGCAAATCCTCGGCTGCCTGAGGATCCATCTCTCCGTGGAACCTAGGTGACCTCTATCTATGAAACTCATGCAATATGCTCAGGCGGCGTGGACTCTCAGCCACTGGGGCTGGTAGCATCAGTGGCTCAATAGGTAGTGGTACCGTTCGTGCCTCCGCTGTAATGGGGCCCTAAACTGAGGCCTCGTCACTCGGTGGGCTTCCATCCCGCACGTAACTAAGAACCCTAGCTGGCTGCCTTCGTGGGGCCATCCTGAAAAGAAACAGGTGCGCCATGGTCAAACAGTATACCTGGTGAGCTGACACAAAGAAATCACAAATAAAATTTTTAAAAGGAAACACACACGCAATTAGTGTTTTTGTACACTGAGTCAGAAATCAGAGGTCAAGGTCCTGGTGTATGGATACGTCGGCCACCGCACCAACACTGGACTCTCTGTACTGAAAACCACACTCAATACTCTTAACACTATTTCTTCACAGAAAGGAAAGATCAGAGTCCTGAGTTCTGTGGTAGAACCGAATCCTCTGATACCAATTTGTCACGACACGTCCTCGGGACCCGTTCCGTGACTACCCCATGCTCGCCTTCTATAGGCTAGGGGCTGGTGACTAGCGCCAAAGGCGTAAATCCCAATAAAAGGGAAGACATTTCCTTTTTATATAGTAAATAAAAAAACCCAAAAGAGTATGCAAGTGAAGTAAGCACTAAGTAAAACTTGGTATAAGGTAAGTGCTGAGAAGTAAATGGGCCAGTATACAAAGCCTATGGAAAGTACAGTACAACTGAAAATAAAGTACAACAACAGTAAATAAAACAGAAACACCGAGTGGTCCTCCGGAAATCCCACCTGATGGGTGGGTACAGATAGTCTCCTCAGCTCCTCGGGTCCGACCGTCCGCTCCGTGTACGTCCTGCCAAGTGGTCAACCTCTGAGTACCGCCCATCTCCACAAGCCTCCACCTCGATCTGTGCTGTCCGTCGTGTGAATCCAACACAACGTAGTGTGGGCATAGTTCGTGCATGGGTGAGTATACGATACTCAGTAGGGACCCGAAGACCCCTGAAGGTCTCTCGGAATCCACGAAGGATAAACCACAATGGAAAGATACAATCAATAAGTATCAACCGAATTTACTTAGGTATATTCCCATACATATACCTAAGTCATAAATTACAATACGGCTCCAACTCTCGATCCCAAGCACAACCCAGTCCACACAGGAAAACACAACCCAGTCCACACGGGCAACCACAACCCAATCCACACAGGAAAGAAAGTCAATCACAGCGATGATAATGATTCAAAATCAAGACTCAGCTCACATAGGTATACAACTTTCATATAGTGATAGAGATGATAAGCTGAATCCACTGATTCATCTAAGATGTCAGACCCACATAGGATACAAGACCAGCTAAGCTGTCGGACCCACAAAGGATACAAGACCATCTACTCTACTGGACCCACTCAGGATACAAGTAGAGAGGTCATACTTCTGGGACCACATAGGATACAAGAACAGTATTCATCGCTGTCGAACCCACGGAGGATCCATGTATAGTCGTCATCGCTTCCGAACCCATGGAGGATCCAAGTACAGTCGTCACAGTCACAGCTAGATCGACGGTTCCCGCACACAACACACTCGGTTCCGGGAGGGTATACTCCTCAAGAAAGAGATTCGATACATAAAATGTCACAATGTGCAGAGTTTATGTATCCCAAAGTTTCCTCTCATCAAATGAAACCCAACGCGACACACGGTGCGTCAATCGGATGCCCGGTCTGAGAGTTATTGGCTTTTCCGTCCCAGGGGCCTGGTTGGTTTTTAAGCTAAACCAACCAGACCGTACTCCAATTGCATCTAAACATCAAGTGGAGTAATCCAAAATAAACCTATCAACAGAAGGACTTCAACGCAATTGACATCATGTCAATCGGACGTCCGGTTCTTAAGTTATAAGCGTTTCTACTCCAAGGGCCCGGTTGGTTTCGGGTTCGAACCAACCCGGCCATATTCAAACTTTGCCTAAAACTTGAGTTTAATATATAGAAATTACCATCTCGATCCAAGAATTTCTATGCAACTGACAGTGCATTGATCGGAGGTCCATATCTCATGTTATGGGGAAAAGACCGAAAAACGGTCCGAAGTGGGGTTCTGGGCCTGGTCCGACCTGGCCCGCCCCCCTGGGTCGGCCCGAACTGGGACGACCCGACCCGGGTCCAGTCTGGCCTGGTAGGATGCGGCCAGGTCCGTGTGACCCACCCCACCCCGGCCAGGGCTGCTGGCTCGGCCAGCTGGCCGAGTGGGGGGCGCGACCCCCCTGTCCCGCAGACACGACGCCAGGCTGGCGCCGCGGTTTTCCACAGATCCCGCACGGCTGTGAGATCCTTCTCCCGCTGCCGCAGACGATGCTGTGGAAGTCAGCTGCCAGTGGCATGCCAGGGCACCGTCGCTGCCTCCGGCCACCAGCGCCGCCACCGGGGGCTTCCATGGGCCACCAGAGTCGTTCCGGTGGTCCGTTCTCGATTCTGACTGCGCTTGCGGTCGTCTCGAGACCCGTACATCACTACAAAGGCCTCTAATCGCCATTGTGGTGCCGCTTAATCATCACCAAATATTCCACGCATCAAGAACAAACTAGCGGTGAGTCCGGACTTGTTTGTTAATCCATACGCACCGCGTTAGTGGTTCAAACATTACTCGACAAATAATCGCCATGTTTGAGAGTAATAAAAATAAATACGAAAAATATACAATTACCCTGACTCAACAAAGGATGACGAACGTCGGTGTTTCGGTGGACGAAGTCACGGGGAAAGGGTTTGTAGGCGACGTCGGAGTGCTCCGAGGAGGAAGTGACGTCTCCTTTTCTTGTCGTGGGGAAGAGAATTGGTGGCACATCGTTGTTCTTTGAGGAACCGAAGTTCTTCATAGTTCTTCTTCATTCTTCTTCGGAGGCCGTCGTTCTTCCAAAACCTCAAGAGTTCTCTCGATCTTCCTTCTCACAACAAAGGCTCTCCTAAAAATAAAATAATAGGCTCCTCCTATTATTTTATTTCACACGCAATGTAACTTCCAAATATTCAAATCACCACATTAAAAAAACATGTTGACAATCAATTAAGGAAGGGAGAGGGAGGGTCCCCATTTATTAAATGCATTGTCAATTAAATAAAAAAGAGGGGAAAGAGGAAAGATCCTCATTATATTGTGGGTTGACATGAATTAATGGAGTGAGGTGGAGAGATTGGCATTTAATGGGGGGGGGGGTTCCAATTTAATGAAAGGGTTTTTAATGAGTTTAGGGGAAATTAAATGGTTGGTGCTCGTTTGAGACACACCTCTCTAACATCCACACTAGGGTAGTTAGGTGGATGTGGGCTCCACCCTTAACTACCCATGGGAGGGAATAACCATTCTATAAAATAAAAATTGTTCCGTCAATTTTTATTTACATCTTAAATAAACACCCAAAAAATATATTCTCCTCCATTGCGAACGCAACTACGATAAGGATCACATTAAGCAATTACCAGCGTTGCGAGTTCATCGGTGCCCTTAGTTTTTAATTCCAAGAACCGGTTCAAAAGATATAAAAACCCACCTGTTTGTTTACTGAGCATACCCGAGCTAAACTTCAGAAATTGATTCCGAGCACACCGGGCCTTGGAATCAAGCACCGTCAGAATCTACAAACCCGTAAAATTCCAAAGTATTTTAAAAAAATCCTTGAAAATTCCATGTATTTACATGATAACACTTCAAGAATGAAAAATTCAACTTCATTTCTTTAATAGATGAAGTGGAAATTGTTTAAGGAACGAAAAAGAGTGAGATTGTACCAAAATCAAGTAAGTATTTATTCTAATTAAAATAGTTAGACTTTAGGGAAAGGATATTGAAAACCAAAAATTTTGTCCTAGTGCTCTTATATCTGATGAATTAGATGGTACGTTAGATCATCACAAATTTATGGCTTTGGGATTGTTGCCTTTTTTATAGCCATTTTCTCTACCACTCTCCATCAGAACATGATGGTTATATTTCTCCTCTATATCCATATTTTCACCTATGTTCTCTTATGTGGAAACTCAATGATGAGTTAATTTGGGTAACCGTTATCTTTCATACTTCACTTTTTAAAATTAAGTTTTAGTATTTCTTTTTACAGTGTGGGTTTCTATGAAAGAAACTTTCAAGTAGTAAACCATTTATAACCTCGACAAATCTTGAGGGTGAAATTCATTTTAAGGGGGGTAGAATGTAACACCCTGATATTTTATGAAAAATATTATTTTAATTTCATTGATGTCTTGTGTTGTACGCTATACCAAAATTAGCTTGTTCTATATGCAACACCGTATTAGTTTGCAGTATACGGAACACTATTCTTGGTTTGTGTTACACACAATTTCAAGTTCGTTTTGTAGAAATTATTCTACAAAACATTAAGTATAGATTTTGTTTAATGTATAAATGAAATATGTTTTTATTATGTTATACTCAACACCAAAGTGATCTTTCACTACACACATCCTTAACATGGCTTTCATTACACGCAATCACGACCTTCCTCGATAGCATGTGCAGTACGCTATACCGTGTTTCACTAAACAATGATATATTATTATAATATTATGAACTAGACATTATGAATAGTATTTACTACATTTTTAATTTTATAATAATATTATTCATCTTACACATTTTCTAAAACATGGTATGTGAACAGATTAAATTTTTCGGGTAAAATAAGTATTTTTCAAAAAATGCAGTTTTGCCACCTTTTGATGGCGCACCAACTTTAAATCTAGTTTTTTACATATTTATAAGTTAAATTTGACAGAATAAAATTCTTATTTGGAATCAGGATATAAAAATTTACTTTGGATAAAATTTTCATATTATTCTGTTAACTTTCTTATTTTAATGAATAGTAAAAACACGCTATATTTGAATTAAAAACAACTTTTTTTCATCGCATTAATTTCCATGGTTAGATTATATTTTTAATTGGGTTTAAACTGTAATTATAATATATTTTGACCATTCAATCCAATGTTGGTAATTGTATTTAATTTCACTTTGAATTTGGAAATAAACAAGTGTCGATCTTTTGATAGTTATTGTTTCTTAAAAACATGCTATTTCTTTTGATAACGGGAATTAATTTTAAAATTAATTAATTATACTTCTATGTTTTGAATTTTGAATAATAGACATCATTTTTGAATTCGGAATATCAAATATATCTTAGGCTGAATTTTTGGTATTTTTCTGAAAAACTTCAATTTTTGATGAATAGTAAAACCACTTAGTGGTAGTTAAAAAACTGACTCTTTCATTTAAATATAAATTTACCACTTCCGTGAATTGAATTTCAAAAATCCGATATACATAGTTGTTATCAAAAAGTAAAATGTGGTTCAATAAGATGAAAATAATATTTGGTGAATAGTAACTTTTGACTTTTATTTACTGCGGTTAAAGGTAAATAGGGTAATTCAAGGTTAAAAGAATATTATAATAATTCAAAATTACCTTAACACTTGTCCTAACCTTATTGGATGAGTAGTGGCCAACCATGGGCATCCTTGGGTATATTTTGGGACCCCATTAAGCCACTTGGGAGTGATAATGACAATTTAGATTAATTAATTTAATGTAAAGACAAAATTGACATTAACAAAAATATTTTTTTAATTAATTTTTATAAGGGGTTATATAAATTATATTTTCGACTATAAATATTAATTTTAGAGATAAAAATATTTCATACAAGTCGGTGTTTTTTTATAGTTTTTATACATCAAATAAATTAAATTATTTATGACACAATAATGATGCAGTATTTACCTCATTAATAAATGATTTAAATAAATAAGATTATAATGATTAAAATATTATGAAAAACATGTCCAATTATAATTAGATGATTTTATTTCGACCATTAGTAATCTTATCTTCATCTTTAATGATTTTTGGACCTTTTGAAACCGAAGATAAGTTTATAATAAAATAATATTTTCACACTTTCCAAAGGTGCCCCTCTCCTCCCTTATAAAAGGGAACCTCCTCCCTCTCATCTTTACACAAGTTTGAGCCTTCACACTCGGCCAAAACCTACCCATTAATCTTCTCAACTCCCCTAGTAATATTATAGAGGTCTTGGTCTTCTTCAAATACCAACATTAGTTCCCTAAGAGGAGGATTCAAAGAGGTGTGTCGAAGAAGAGGTAATATCCATTACCGATTCTTTCAAATCTATTTCTTCTTCTAATTCATCATATCTAGTTGTTTCATTATGAAGTAAAAACATCAGTATCACTAATAAACTAATATGTTATTATAAATATGAAACAAACCTATTTGACTTTCTATCCATCCTACGGAAAACGAAATCACCGCACATGCGTACGTACAGAATACTGTCTCTACACCGTGGTGTAATCTGTTTTCCACCACCACCTTACTTGGATGGCTATAATGGTGTAAAGAATAACTATATATAGTTATAATAACATCATACTGATTATGATATATTATATCATCCACTCTCATTCAATTCAACAATTATGGAAATGATATCATCGCTCTTGCGTACGTACGGATTACCTTCTCCACGACGTGATGATATCCATTCTCCATGTTAACCATTAGAGAATGATTATAATGTATATATAATGAATAATAATGAAATATATGACATGATAAAGCTATTGTATATATATATATGTCATCTACTTACTTCTATTCAACTCAATAAGGAAAGAAAACAGCGTTCATGCGTACGTAAAACCTACCGTCTCCATGAATGGTGTATTTCATTTCATTTATCTATCTATTATATATATATATACTGAATATATATGATAAATAAATCATTATTTAAATTCTAGAAGTAATTAAATCATGATATAAGTAATAATAATATCAATAACAACAAGTTGAAACATGTACAATAAATGAAACAATTTTACCCAAAACGCTGCTTTAACATGGAATTGACAAAAGAACGGGTAATATAAAGTCATAAGTGAATCATATATGATATAATAAATATTATTATGGTTCTGTTAAAAGTTAATAATATATTTAAACCCACTATATAGGTGTTTTAGACACGTATAGAAGAAATTGGACCTAAGGTAAGGGATAACTTTCCCAATCTCGTTTGTATCTGAGATTGTTTATTCGTAAGTATTTACTAGGGATATTGTTATCATCCATAACCATGTATTCTAAAAAAAAATTCATGTATTTTTAAAGTCCTTTTTACCCATTTATGAAATTTTCAACATGTTATGAAAGGAATTTTACTTTTGTTTACCACACGAGGAACTTTTATGACTTTTCCAACAAAAGTACGAGGGGAATGCTTTTTTAACTTATATAGCGTGAATGGATTTTTATGTTTTCATAATGAGTAATGTTAATGAAGATTCCTCTATAAGATTTCATGAAAATTTTCAAAAAAATCCTTTTATTTTAAAATTACATGTCATTTTGTGAAAAGAAAATGATTTTGAAGAAGAAATGATATTTTCCTCAAGAATTCATTTCAAGTGTTTTATCAAAACTACTTTCCATCTAAGATGACATTATTTAATATGTGTATGATTCAAGTAGAATTTCTCTATGATTTATATGGTTTCACGTTTCTTATGATGAAATGATATCCATCTGTTTTATATGGATTATGTTATGATGGGATGATTTTTATGAAACCCATTTTATTCTTTGGGTTATGATGAATGATTAATGTTTATGTTGTGGCACACATAAGAATGATTTCATTATATTATGGGTGGGACCTATATCTCCCTCCATTGAATTGGGTAAAGATTTATATCTCATGAGATAGACATGGATGGAATGGTAAGTTAATCTGATTCCGTGATACAGGACTCGAACGAGGAGTGAAGTCGATTCTGAAAGGGACTTTGTCCACTAAGATGGTCTTGGCAGCAATCCCTTGGATACTATGGAAATGATATCATGTGATTAATGGTTTTACACAATTAAATTTTTTATTCCCATGCTATTTTATCATTATTGATGTTCCTTTCTGATCTATGCCTTACGTACTGCCATGATTTATTTCACAACTCAAGATTTTGATGTTTAAACATTATGATCATGTTTTGAAGTTCAAATGAATATGGTTTGTTTTATTTTCTCCATGCTTACCCTTACTGATTATTTGAGCTCACCCTTTTTTTGTTTTCATTTCACCAGGATATAAATAAAGGTTTTAGGTAAGAAAAAAAGGGAAGATCTTTATGGGAGATTTTGAAGATCTTTCACCAAGATTAGAAGATTATGTTCCATGTTTTCAAAGACAATAAAATACTACGGTCCTTTGGTGTTGATTCTTGTTATATATTAATTATTCTGCAAAAGTAATTTAATATCCATGAACGTCAATCTTGGGTCTCTACATGATGGGCGAGGAATAAAATTTAATAACTGTTTGATATATCGACCTGTCGCATGAGACAAAACAAGTTTGCAATTTTGGTGTATGCTTGTCCAATTCAGAAAAATGTATTGATTATGATATCAACAAAAAGTAAAGTGTCTTATAATAAGGCCTTTAAAATAGGTTTTTGATATCTAAAATTATTTATTCCATTATTATGAGATTAGTATTATTTATATCCATGTTTTTATTTATTTTTAGGGATATAGTGTGCTCCCAGTTTTATGTTTTTATTATTATTTCATGTGTTTTACCCATTCGTTCAATAATATTAAGGCCATGATTATACCTCAATTTCTTTAGTTGTATGTTTTCTTTACTGAGAATTTTAGTTAACCCCTTCTTATGTTTCCATTTCTATTGGATATGGAGAAAAGTAGTATAGAGTTCATGTTTTAAAAGGATAAGATGTGTGAATAATTTGTGGGAGATGTTAAAGATTTATCATGAATTAATTAGTTTCATATATAATTATAAATTTTTCATTTGATACAAAGTACATGGGAATTATTAGTTCATATTATTACATAATTCCATAAAGCTCAAAACTTGAAAATTTCCTTCATATGTAAGAGATTCAATAATTGTTTTTTATTTTTTAATTATGGATGGTTATTGAAACACCCTGAGTTTTTATGATTTTTTCTGAATGAAGTATTTTTTTGACAGATTGTTTTATACACAACACTTAGTTAATCTTACATTACACAAAATACGTGCTTTATCTTGCATTACACACGACATTGAGTTTAAAAAAATGTGACATATTTTTAATATTATTCAAACATGACCATTACAACCGAGATGTTAAACTTACCAATATAAATAGTAATAAATATTTTTTAAAATATTGTTTATAATTATTTTATATAAATAAAAAATACTGATAAAAGTACTAAATTTTTCATTAAAGTCATTATATGTTTCAAAAAATACTATTTTTTGGAAAAAATGTTTTTTATTCCTTTTTGTGAATAATAATAAAGTTGATTTTTGATAATTTTATAAAATTTATTTTATAAAATAAAATTTGAATTTGAAATTATAATATTGAAATTATATTAGGGTGAATTTTTTATAATTTCCTGAAAAGATTAATTGTTTTGATGAATAGTGAATTTTTTTGAATTTTAATTGAAAAATTACTTTTAGTTTAAATTATTTATAAAGTTAAATTAAATTTTAAATTGTTTTTAAAGTAAAATTATTTAAATTATATATATATTAAACCAATTTAGGTCAATTGAATCATTTTGATTTTGAATTTTGATATAAAAACCTTGTAATCTTTTGAACTTTTTCTCTTTGAAAACACGCTTCTTGTCACGTTTGTGAGTTTAATTTTCAATTTAATTTTTTAAAATTATATGAATTTAATTTTAAAAAATGTATTAAATATTTTGAATCATAATAATTTATTTTATAAAATAATTTTAACTTAATCTTTGACCAACTTGAATTGTGAAAATAGTAAAAATTAATTACCATGGTTGAGTTAAAAATAGGTTTATCTGGGCATTAAAATAAAATGATAAGTGTTAAAATGAACTAAAAAATTGTCTAAAATTTATTTTATGACCATATTTAGAGCCTATAATGTATAAATCTTTAAAATAGTCCATTTTTTAGCATTGTTTCATAAAAACAATGTTGGTAAACCTTTTTGTTTTCAAAAAATTAGAAGATTTCCATTCCCCTCACTTATAAAAAGACACCCATATTCTCTCTTATTAAAACCATAAATACTTGTTGGTTAAGAAAATTCATACCAAAATATATCAAAAAATTCCATAATCTCATCTTAAAAGCCTTATTTTGTCCTGAAAGTCAACCGTGTATGGATTTTGTGGAAACCTAAGGAAGTTACCCGAGGAAGAGGTTACGCTCTTCATCAAGAATTTTTTTTTATTTCTTCCTCCATATAATTAAATTATTATTAAAAAATGATGATATAATAAAATAAGCATTTTAAATATACTTAAATGTTTTTATGTTAAGGGCATGACCTACAACAATCCCCACTCTTATCAATGGTTTATGAAATCATCATTTGTGTGTACAACAAATTATAGCCTCCTGAACCAATGTCATTCATTTTTCCATTACCACCTATCAAAATGGGATATAATGATAGATTAAATATTTATATATTATATTTATGATATTATTATAGTTCTTTAATTATTATATCATGCATACCTTTATACTTAACAATCTGTGGGAATACGACAACGTCACCCATGTGTACAACGGACTACCGCCTCATGAAGTGATGTGATTCGTTCATGCATTACATGGAAGGTAATAAGGATGTATTTAATGAAAATATGTGATATTTATAAAATAAATATTATTATTTAATTTTATTATATTATTTATGTTTCTTTCTTTTAACCCATCAAGAAAATGGAAACGACGTTCATGTGTACTTACGGTCTACCATCTCCATGAACAATGTATTTCATTTTTTATATATAAATATTATGGACTATAATAAATACATATATAGTGAATATATTATATATTTATATCATTTTTATAATTATATATATGATGAAATAATGATAAAATTAGGATAATCATAAATAAAAAAAACATACATGAAAAAAAGTTATTGCTCGAAACACGACTTTATCAATGAATGGTTAATAAGTGGGTAATATAAGGCCCTATAAAATTAATATATGGTATGATATATATGATTATGGTTATTTTATATATTTATAATAAACTAATATTTATTATATAGATGTTTTTAACATGTTTTAAGAAAGTTGATACTTAAGGTACGGGATTATTGTCTCAATTTTCTTTCTTTGAGACATATGTTATGTTATGAACCTATATTATTTTTTTGAGGTGTATATACAACCCCTTTAACATGTAATATAATGAATTTATTTATTCTAATGATATTTTAAATTAAATTAAATTTTATTCCTTCATGGGGTTCATAATTGAAATTTACCAAAGTGGTAAAGATTTCATGTTACAATATCATTATTTATTAGGATTATTTATGGTTGTGTTTATGATGAAGAAATATTGTGATCAATCTCTCAAGAAACTCATGAATTTTATCCTAATATGGTTATTTTATGAGAATATATGTTCTACCATCATTTTACTCTTTTCATGTAATCAAGAGTTCAAAAGAATGTTTTGAAGACAAAACATATTTATTTCTCTCTTCGATAGGAAACCCTTTTTATTATAAAACAATGTTTTAAAAAATGTTTTAAAAAATGATTTTAACATTACCCAAAAGATTTATTAAATTATTTTTTACCCATGTTTTAATTCTTATATTTTTTTTGGAATGAAATCTTCATTTCATTTTCCAAACAGTCCCCATTTCTATTCTACTGAAAATGTGAAAAGAATATTTATTTTAACATGTACAACATGTATGGAATTTTCCACCATAATGAAACCACAATGTTTTAAATATTACTTTATAAGTTTTTAAGTTTATTTTCATATAATTTTTTTTACAAAATATTTTAGGAATTTATAGTTTTAAAAATTAACTTTTATAGATATTTTATTTTTTTCAAGAAACATTCTATATGATTTAAAACATCCTCAATAAAAGATAAAATTCAATAATATAATTTATTATTTGATAGAGATATGAACCAAGTATAGCATTCTTATTATTTATTTGAATGGTTTTTTTGAAATGATGTTTATGAAACCGTTTTCTCTTCGATGAGATATACCATGATAAAATTCTTATGAAACTAACTTCTTTCTCCCTAGGTTTTTAAATGATGAAATGATTATGAAACCTCTCTAATTTAAATTGGTTAAGATATTAAGAAATATTTTTGAAACAAATTTCATTTCATGGGTTATGATATGATGAATGTTTTATAATCTTGTGGAACACATGTGTATTATTTTTCATTTTGTGACGAGTGAGACCTATATCTCTCTAAAATAAATTGCATAATTATTAATGTTATATGAGATCAAAGGGTACACATAAGGTTATCCTAATCCCAAAAATAGTTTACATGAAAGGTTATCCCAAGCACAAAGTAGGTACATGTGTGGTTATCCTAAGTTTAAGATGTTATGAATGTCTTTGTGGGTATCCCTAATATAATATTTTCTTTTCTTATGTATACACCAGAAATATATTTCTTATGCCCATTTTATACACTTATGGATCATGTTATTTGATTCCATTATGATTCATGTCTTATGAACAACCAATATTTATACCATGACTGATGATTATGATCTTTAATATATAGGGTATGGTTTTAAAATGTTATTCTCATGTTCACATACCCTTTTGTTTATGTTATTATTATGTATTTACCTTGTTTACACATAATAAGAATATGATCTCACATTTTTTTATGCTTCATTTCCCCATGTTATGAATAAATATATTACATATGATACGTATAATAATGGTGATAGTTTTGAAGAATGTAGTCGGAGATGATGTAGTTTACCTATGAACTAGTTGATTTTGTTTCCAAGTTTTCAAAGGCACTATACCCTTAAAATCCATAGGCATGTGTTTTTGTAATGTAATAAATGCTCCTAAAAATGATCTAATATCTATGTATGATAATCCTATGTCTCAGTAGTTGGTATCAGAGGATGGGTATAGAAAAAATTTGGAAAATAGGATTAGAAAATATTAATGAGATCCCTAGGGATATTTCTAAGGATATGTCTAAGGATAAGTATACGATTGAGTCAATGTATGTGAAAATGCCCTAGAATTCTAGTAATGGTTAGAGTAAGTGGTTTCCAAGAAATTATATCCTGTTTGGATACTACAAGTGGATGTATCTATAACCTAGAGGTACCTAGGTGTAATAACTTCGAAGAGGGACCATTGAGCCGAACTCGATCATCACCTGGTTCCTGATAAAAGGTATTATTGCATACCCAATTTGACACTCCCAGAAGATATGATTTTTAATTCACAAACTCATTACGAACCATAATTATGGATTTTACTAAAGACCATGAATTAACTAGGTTAAACCTAAGGCGTCATAGATTAAAAAGTACGTGTCAAGATTTAGACATCCTGTACGTAATTTTTTCATGATTATGTGGTTACCCACTATTATTATTGTTTCTTACACTAATATTTATGGAGTTAGTAAATAGATGGAACCCCAAGGAACCTTTTTAATGTTGAGTGTAACAAAAAATGAAATGATTTTCATCCTATGAATCTAAAAATTATGGGATATGGAATGAAAATTATCATTATTATGACCACACAACTTTCACAAGAAATAAATCATATTGGACTTCCAAACAAACAAAGAAGAGAACTATATTCTATTTAGTCATTTTTTAGGAAACAACCACTGTATTTCAATGATTCATCTGATCCAATTGTTTCAAAATAATGGACCTACCCCACTAAAAATATATTTTCTATTCTTCAATGTTCAGAATATGCAAAATTCATTTTTTCTACATTTTGGAAGGTGAATCAGATCAATTGTAGAACCTTATCAATAATATGAGGTAATAGGATGAAATTTAACCCATGGATTGGGATGAGTTCAAGAAATTATTTTTCAATAAATAATTTCCTCATATTCTTAAAAAAAATATAGAGTAGGAGTTCCTTGACCTAAAGAAAAAGGATGATGAATCTGTTGGTAGCTATGAGGAAATTTTTACAAGACTTGCGAGGTATGCTATTAGTATTATCATCCAACAAAAAAGTAAGGCTAATAGATTATTTAGTGGATTAAAACCAAGTATTTTAAGGGTGTTATTAATAACATACTTCTGTATCTATAAATA
The DNA here is from genome assembly GCA_963277665.1 of Viscum album. NCBI lineage: Eukaryota > Viridiplantae > Streptophyta > Magnoliopsida > Santalales > Viscaceae > Viscum > Viscum album. Next base: position 688,966,587 of record OY728142.1, on the reverse strand, counting down.
TATTTTACAATGTGATATCATGGTGGAAATAGAGGTTAGAGTTATATATAAATCTCACGATTCAGATAAGAATAGAAAAATGGGATTCAAAGGAAAATATAAGAAACATGGAGAGAATAAGATGATCTTACCTTTATTCTCAATGTGTGGGAAGAAACATGGATAAAATTTTATTAAGGGGACTAATAAAATTTCTTTGAGTGTAAGGGAAGATCATTGGGAAATCAAATACCGAAGTAATGGGAATAAGTTATCTAATGATTCAAATAAAGAGAAAGTTCAATAAAATGCATCACACACACTCAAAAATTTAAAATATATATAATATGGAAATTATTCTAACCCGTGCCTAAATATGAAGGTTTATGATGACAATTGACTTCAGTATACTTTTAAGTTGAGAGACAAAGGGAAATGTCATGTGATCACTATTTATAATGGGAGGTACGATAGTAATGTGTTGAAATGTACAGTAACCATCCACTATAGAACTAATAATGTCTTATTTGACTCTATATCTACCTATAATTTCATATCTAAAGAATTTTATAAGGGTATGAAGATTCCACCCAAATGATTAGATGTAGAATTATAAGTGAACACCCATAATGTATGATTATCACATATCAAGTATATGATTACTATCCAGTTGATGTTGTTGGAAATTTTGTTCTAAAAACTATTTCCATTATTCCAATGGTTGAAATTGATGTTATTATAAGCATCGATTGGATTTATCTAAATAAATCCCACATCAATTATCAAGGAATGAAATTAAAATTTTATATTCCAAACTAAAATATGATCATCTATAAATGTGAAGATATGTACAAACTTCCAATGGAGACCAAATACATTATATGGGTCTTAATTACAATTCAAAATGGATGTTTATATCAAATGGTTAGTGAGAGAATTGACATCGATGATATGAATATTTCTTGGGAATTTTTAGATGTATTTTAGGAAGATTTTCCTAGTATTCCATCAAATTTTGAAGTTGATTTTTCAATAGAACTCATACCTGGTGCCACACCAATTTCAAAGAATTTCTATAGAATTCCCCTAATAGAGTTACAATAATTGAAGAAACAATCCTTGAATACCTTTAAAAGTTATTCATTTGGCTAAGTATTCCACCTTAGCGAGCACCAATTATTTTTTTAAAAAAGAAATATGGATCAATGCGACTCTACATTGATTATCGGGAGAAGAACAAGATCATTATTAATAACAAGAATACTCTACCAAGTATTGAAGACCTATTTGATTAATTTCGTGTAGCTCAATACTTTTCCAAGACTGAAATTCATTATGGAAATCATCAATTGAGGGTCAAGAATAGGAATATACCCATGAAAACATTATTTACAATGTATGGACACTATGAATATATAGTGATTCCATTTGGTCTTACTAATTACCTTGCTATCTTCATAGATTTAATGAATAGAGTCTTTAGAAATTACCTTGATCAGTTTATCATAGTATCTATAGATGACATTTTTATCTATTAAAATAGTAGTAAAGATCATGAATATCACCTGATAATTGTACTAAAGAACCTAATAAAAGAAAAACTATATGAAAAATTTTCAAAATGTAAATTTTGGATGCAAAAGGTATCATTTTAGGGTCATATAATTATAAGAGAGGATATATTGGTAGATTCATAAAAGATAAAAACTATTGAATGTTATCCCATACCAACCATGGTGAATGGGATCCGTCGTTTTTTTTGGTTTTGATGGATATTATTGAAGGTTTGTGGAAATTTATCCATGAATATCTAATACACTCACCAAGATAACTCGGAAGGGAGCCAAGTTCCTCTAGATATATGAATGTGTGGAACATTTTAAGGAATTAAAGATAATATTTTTCAGTGAACCGGTTTTTACATTAACCTATAACAGGGAAGAGTTTTTAATCGATAGTGATTCATCAAAGAAGGGACTTGGATGTTTTATCATGCAAAATGACTTGGTTATAGCTTATACCTCATGATAATTGAAGGTCCAGGAGAACAATTACCCAACTTACATTAAAAAGAAACAACAGATTACCAAAATTTTTTAGAGGGGGTTATGCACAACCCCCTCTAATAATCAAATTTACAGGGTGTTCTCAATACGTACTAAATTTTTTAGCATTAATTTTTTAGTATTGGGTTTGATTTTAGAGGTGGTTTTGTCAAACCACCGCTAATTTAAAAATTATTTGTGGTATATATTTGGTTTGATTTTAGAGAAACTATATATATATATTTACAATATTTTTTAGATATATATATATATAGTTGTTTTTTTAAAATGAAATAGTGGGGGTTCATAACCCACTCTAATTTAAGATATTAGAGGGGTTGATGAACCACCACTAATCCCTTAGATTTGATGGGGTTTTGAACCCCTTATAATTTAAGAAATTAAAGTAGATTTTGAACCCCCAATAATTGATGACATTAGAGGGGGGGTTGAACCTTCTCTAATTGATGACATTTGAGGGAGCTTTAAACCCCCTCTAATTAAAGATATTTGACTGGGCTCATGAACCATTGAAAATCTCTTTGATTAGAGGGGGTTTTAAACCCCCTCTAAATATTTTTTTTTAAAAATAAATCTCATATACAATAAAATTTTATAATATATATGTGTGCGTGCACATGTGTATATATATATATTATATAAACACATTATATAAATGTATTTAAATACATTATAAATATATATATATATAAGCACATTATATAAATACTTTAAATAAATACTTATACATATAAAAAAATTTATACATGTATAAATATTATTATACATAATATAAATGAAATTATAAATATATTTATTCAAATTTATAAAATTTATATATGGTTTTATAAATACTATACATTTATATTATGATTTATATTATACATATATAATATTAAATAAATATTTATTATATATTTTTGTATAAATACATTTATATTATACTATGCATAGAAATATATATAATAAAAAAAAAATATATATGTATATATATTATATAATTATATTTTATATATTATATTACAAATATTGTATTATATATAAATTTTTATATATTATATAATTATTTTATATATATTTTAGTACCATATTAATTATAAATTAATTTAGTATATATATATATATCATTTAATTATATTATAAATGTCCAATTATATGAATGTATTTAGATTTGTGTGTATATATATATGTTACAATATAAATGTATATAATGACATACATAAATATATAATATAAATATATTTAGAATAATATATGAATAATATAAATCATTAAATATAAAATGTACTGTATTTATAAAACCAATATATAATTTTTATAGTTTAAAAAATAGGTTTAATAAAAATAAAAAATAAAAAATAATAATTTTATTATTACACACACACACGTACATATATAAAAATATATAAAAATGATTATATAAATATATATACTATAATTATATTATATCTATAAATATTATAAAAATACGTAAACACACACACACACAAATATCAATGTATTTACAAAAATATGTATGAATATATATTTATATATATAAATACAATTATATATATATATATATATATTATATTCATTCAGATATAATAGAACACACATATATATATTATACACAAATATATTATATATTATCTAATCTTCATGTATCTAATATTATATATTTATATATATTATAAACAAATATATACATCATATATTATACACAAATACAATATAAAGATATATATTATACACAAATATATATTATATATAAATGTTATACACAAATATATCATATATAAATATTTATGTCTATTTAAAAATTTATTCAATTAATATATATTTGAATCGCCATCCTAAATTTTTATATTATTTATTAAAATAATATGTCATATTTATTCAAATAATATATCATTTTTATTAAAATAATATATCAAATATAAATATTTATATCTATTTAAATATTTATATCTATTTAATATAATGAAATTGGTTTTCCATAGTGGTAAAGGGGAGCACACTCTATAGTAGTGGTCGACTGTTCAAATCCTTGTAGGTTTAAAATTTACAAAGGGGTGGGGGGGGACAAACTTTAGGGGAGGGAGGGGTATAACCGGGAAGTGGGTGTGTGGCAGGACTACACTAGATAGAAATATGAGGGGTGGTCCGGGGGTGGGATTGGGATGGATTGGAACTAGAGTGGCGAGGGTAGGGTGATAGTGGGAGTGGGACTAGGACAGAATGACACAGGAGGGGAGAGAGTGTTGGGTGATTACATAAGAGAGGTTGGGGGGATTTTTTAAAAATAATAACTAATTAGGGTGTTTTTCATAACTGCCTCTAATATGTCCTCTTTTATAGGGGGTTTAAAATCCCCTCTAATTTATCTTTAAACAGGGGCAATTTTGGAAATCGCCTCTATTATGTAACTTTTTCATTCAAATAGAGGTGGTTTCTAACTACCACTATTCTGGTAAATAGATTATAAGGGGTTTTAATACCCTCTAATATGAGATTATATATTGAAAATAGAGGGGATTTTAAACTGCTCTAATCTAATCATCACTAATTTTACCATTACTTTACCAACAGTTCTTAAAAATCGCCTCTAACAATAGTAGGCAGGCACAATATTGGAGGTTACTCATAACCACCGCTAATGTGTTTGAAAGGGGTCATAACCCCTTCTAAACTAAAAAATAACCCCCTCCAATCAAGAAATTTTTTATAGTGTCATGATTTGGGGTTTGTTGTAGTAATTTTTGAGTTAAAGATATAGAGACATTATATTTATGTAGGAAATTGTGATATATATATTGATCAAAAAAGTTTAAAGTATATATTCACATAGAATGAGTCTAATATGTTCAAGAGAGTATGGTTAGAGATGATTACATATTATGATTTCTTAATACATTACCACAGTGTGAAAGAGAACATAGTGGCTGATGCCTTGAGTCGAAAGGGTTATGCTAGCTTATCCATGATGAGGACCACAACAGATCCAATATTTTTGGATTTCCAAAGAATGAATCTATAAATACTAAATGAAGGGGAGAAATATTATCTTTCTCAATTAAATTTTCACTATATACCCATGTAAGATTAAAGAGGCACATAAGGAAGATGTTGGGATGTAAGATAAGGTTAGAAAAGTTCCTTTGTTTAACCTCGATCATGATGGAATGATATGGTTCAAGAACAATATATGAATTCTCTACATACCATATTTGAAAGAGTTATTAGAGTAATCTCATAGTTATTCATTATTTATTAATATTAGAAGTATAAAGATATAAAGAGATTTGAAATAATACTTCTAGTGGAATGGAATGAAGATATATTTCATAGAGTTTGTATCTCAATTCTTGGTAAGTCAACAAGTTAAGGTTGTGAAAGAAAATTCCAAGGTTATGTAACATCCATTACACATACCAAAATGTTAATGGGGAAACATCAACCTGGATTTTTTCATTGGACTTCTCAAAACATCTAAAATGCATAATGGTATATGGGTTGTAGTTGATCGCCTTACAAAGTCAACACACTTCATTTCTATCAAATAATATTTTTATTTGGATTATATTTACTGGATATATAATAAAGATATTTTATGGTTTCATGGATTATAATATTCCATTATGGTTGATTGGTATATGAGGCTTACCTCAATGTTTTGGATAAGTATTCAGCATGCTCTTGATACAAAGTTGAGTTTCAGTACTGTGTATCATCCTAAGACAAATGGTCAGTCGGAGATAAAAAATCAAAACCTAGAGGATATGTTGATAACATGTTATTTGGACTTCAAATTTGGTTGGGATCCACTCCTTCCTATAGTTGATTTTTCATACAATAATAGAATTCACTCAAGCATTTAGATGAATCATTATGAAGTCCTTTATGGAAAAAGACGTAGAGCATCAATGTGTTGGAATTAATTTGGAGAAATAATGATATTAGGACCTAAGATAACTGAATAAATTGTAGAGTTTTATAAATTAAAAAACACATCATGGTATATTAGATTAAGAAGAAAAGTTATGTTGAAAATTGACAGTGTGATCAAGAATTTGATATTGGTGATAAGGTGTATCTAAGGATTTCTTCATGGAAGAAGATTATGACATTTTTTAATAAAGGGAAACTAAGCCCTAGGTATATCGGCCCCTTTGAGATTATTGATTGTATTAAGATGATAGCCTATCAGTTAGTGCTTCCACCAAACCTCTCTCAAGTATATGATGTGTTCCATGTATCTCTCTTAAGAAAGTACATACCCAACCCTTCACATATACCAAACTCAGAGGTCATACCACTGGAGAAAGATATATCTTATATGGAACAACTGAGGGAGATTATGGATTATACAAGGAAAGTTCTAAAAAATAAGACCACTCACCTGGTCAATGTTTTTTGGCGAAATCAGCAATTTGAGGAAGCTATGTGGAACCTGAGGAAATGATGAGGAAAAATTTTCCACATTATTTTGGATCTGAGTAATGAATTTTGAGGAAGAAATTCATTTTAATGGGTGTTGAATGTAATACATCAAGAATTTATGATTTTATTCAAATGAATTAAATTTATTTGATAGATTACGTTACATGAAAAAATGAGCAAATCTTGCATTACACGAAACATTGGGTTTAGCTTATGTTACACACGACATTGAGTTTTAACAAAACCATGATATATTATTAATATTATTCAAATGTGACTGTTATAAACTAGTCGTCAAACAAAAAAATATGAATAGTAATAAATAATTTTTTTAATATTAAGTATAACGGTTTTATATAAATAAAACATATTGATAAAAAAGCACTTAATTTTTTAATATAGTCTTTATATATATCAAAAAATATTATTTTATCAAAAGAATGTTTATTTATTTATTTTTATAATCAATAATAAAATTAAATTTTGACACTTTTAGATAATTTATTTGATAAAATAAATTTTAATTTTTAGATAATCATATCAAAATTATCTTAGGGTGAATTTTTAATTATTTTTTGATAGGATTAAATTTTTGATGAATAATGAAAATACTGAATTTTAATGGAAAACTGCATTTTTGGTTTAAATTATTTATAAAGTGAAATTAATTTTTTAAATTAAAAATAGTGAAATTATATATATATATATATATATATATTAATCCAATTTAAGTCATTGGAAAAAATTTCATATTGAATTTTTTTAAAAAAACCTTATAAACTTTTAGTCTTTTTCTCTTTGAGAGCTTACTTCTGATCACATATGTAGGATTAGTTTTAAATTTAAATTTTCCACATCTGTGAATTGAATTTTTAAAAATGGATTCTATATTTCAACTCATAATAATTTATATTATATATTAATTTCAAATAATTTTTTTACTAAAATGAATAGTGAAAATATAAACAATTAATAAATGTGGTTAAGTTAAATCTAGGTTTACCTGGGGATAAATTAAAATGATAAGGGATAAAATGAACCAAAATGTTTTCTAAAATATATTTTATGTTATTATTTTAAACCTATAATTTCTATGTGATGATAATACTCTATTTTGGAGCTTTTTTACATGAGAAAAATGTGGGTAAACCTTTTTCTTTTAAAAAAAGGACAAGTATCCAACTCACCACACTTATAAAAGGCTACCCACTATCTTCTCTTATTCATACCATAAAACTATTTTTATTAAGTTAATAACAACCCAACGAACTTTCCAAATTCCATCCTCTCTTATTATAAGCATTAGTTTTTTCATAAAGAAAACCTTGGAAGGATTTTTGTACAAATTTAAGGATGTTACCTGAGGACGTGGTAATGTTCTTCATCGAGCATTTTTATTTTATTTTTTCCTCTAAATAATTAAATTATTATTAACACATGCTGATATAAAAAACATAGTACCTTACACATACATATATTTTTTATGTTAAGGTCATTACATAAAACCATCTCCACTTCCATCTAATGGGTTACAAAATCATTATAACTGTGTATGGTGGACTACCGTCTTGCGAACCGATGTCATTCGTTTTTCCATTACCACCTATAACGTCTAGTTATAATGATGTATTAAATGGTTTATATTATATTTATTATATTATAACACTTTTTTAATTATTATATCATATATACCTTCATAATGTTCATTTGTGGGAATACAATAACCTCGATCGTGTGTACGAAGGGCTACTACATCACAAAGCAATGTGATTCCATCATAATTTACATGGAAGGTAATATGATTGGATTAATCAAAATATATGATATATATGATATAAAAATTATTCTGTAATGGTAATATATTATTTACCTTTATTTTTTAATCCATCAATAAAATGGAAATAGTATTCATGCGTACGTATGACCTACCATCTCCATTAACGGTGTATTTCATTTTTTATATTTAAATTTTATGGATTAATATAAATACATATATACTGAATATATATGATATTTATATAATGGTTATAATTATGGATATTATGTAACCATGATCCAAGTAATGGAACCAAAAATTAAAAATTAGAACATACATGAAAAACAAATCAGTTATTACTCAAAACATGTATTTAACATGGAATTATTAATAAATGGGTAATAAAAGGTTATAATAAAGTCATATATGTTATGATATATATATATATATATGAGTATAGTTTTATAATATATTTATAATAAACTTATATTTATTATATAGGGGTTTTGAATATGTAGAAAGGAAGTCGATACTTAAGGTAAGGGATTTTTGTATCAATTTTATTTCCTTGAGACATATGTTATGTTATCAACCTATATTTTTTAAGGTGTATATAAAACCTCTTTAACACATAATATCATGATTTATTTTATTCTCATTATATTTTAATTTTCATTTAATTTTATTCAATCATGGGGCTTACAATTCAAAGTTACATATGTGGTAAATATTTCATGTTACAATCTAATAGTTTATCATTATGTTTCTGATGATGAAATATTATGATCCATATATCAAGAAACTCTTAAATTTTATCCTCCTCTAGTAATTTAATGTGAATACTTGTTTTCCATTCATTTTTCTTTCTTAATGTATGCAAGATTTCAAAAGAATAATTTTATGAAAAATCACCTTTATTTCACTCTTCAGCCGAAAACCCTTTTTCTTCCAAAACTATGTTTTCTAAAAATGTTTTGAAAGATAATTTTTACATTATCCAAATGATTTATTAAATAAAATTTTAACCATTTTTGAATTTTTATAAAATATTTTTAAAGTAATATTCATGTTTTTACAAACTATTTCCAATTGTACTTTACCAAAAATGTGAAAAGAATCTATGTTTTAACATGTACACCATGTATGAAATATTACACCATCATTAAATACCAATGTTTGAAAGATTCATTTATAATTTTTCAAGTTTATTTTTAAAGAAAATTATTTCCAAAATATTTTCTGAATTTTTAGTTTTAGAATGATATTTTCAAATAAAAGTTATCTTCATCAAGAAACATTATAAATGATTTATCTTTCAAAATTATTCTCCATATCAGATGATATCCATTGATATAATTTTTTATTTTCTAGGGATATGAACCAATGATACGATTCTTATTATTTATTTTAATGGTTTAGGATTAAAAGATGTTTATGAAACCTATTTATATTCCATGATTTATACCGTGATAAAATTCTTATGAAACCCACTTCGTTCTCCACATGTTATACAATGATGATATGATAAAATAATTACAAAACCTGTTTATTTTCTACATGTTATGATATGATGAAATATTTATTAAACCCATTTCAATTGATGGGTTATGATATGAGGAATGTTTTTTATATTGTGGCACACATTTGTATAGTTCTCATTATGTTATGTGTGGGACCTATATCTCCTGCCAATTAATTGGGCAATGATTAATATTATATGAGCTCAAAGGGTATATGAGAGGTTTTCTTAATCCTAAAAAAGGGTACATGGATGTTCATACCAATATTGAAGTAGGTACATGGGTGGTTATCCCAAGACTAACATGTTATGAATGTATTGGTGGGTATCCCCGACATAAGATTTTATATGCTTAGTTGTATGCCACAAATCTATGTATTATGCTAATGTTATGATCTCATGACTTATATTATTTTATTCCCTTACGATTCATGTATTATTAAATCAAAATATTAATCCCATGACTCAAGATTATGATATTTTTTATATAGGGTATGATTTTCAAATGTTATGCTCATGTTCTCATACCCTTGTGTTCATGTAATGCTTACGTATCTCCCTTGTTTACCCTTAATAAGTATTTGAGATCACCCTTTTTTATGTTTCCTTTCCCCAGTTTATGAATAAATGTATTATGTATGATATGTATAAGAAAGGCGATAGTTTTTAATAACATAGTACAAAATGATGTTGTTTACCTATGAACCAATTGTTTCTGTTTCCATGTTTCCAAAGGCACTTTAACATTACTATCCTCAAGCACGTGTTTGTGTAATGTAATAAATATTTATAATAAATTATGTAATATCTATGTATGATAGGCTTGGGTTTCTATAGTTATATCCATAATCTTATAGTTGGTATCAGAGAAAGTATGTAATGTATGCGTTTATGGCACCCAATCTAGATGTGTGGGTCTGGGGCATAACATATTCAATTTTTAAAAATGATAAAAATTAATTTTAAAATAATAAATGTATAATGTATTAAATTTTTAAATAGAAATTATGTTATAAAATTTCAAATACGGGTTTATAAATTAAGACCAAGATTTTGAAAATTATATTTTTACTTACAAAATACATATTTGGTCTTAGAAAAAGTTTTCATAAATTTATAACTCATTCTTATATACTAATAATGTCATAAAATCAATGTTATTTGTAAAAAGGATATTTTACCATATTCACCTAAAAAATAATTATTTTTATAAAAATCCCAAAAGTCAACTTGAGATATTATGGACATGATAAATCTAAAAATTATGTTAACATTTTTAAATTAACATCAAAAAAATTATAAATTTTATTTTTAATTGTAAACATAAAATTTATAAAAAACATGTTTTTATAGAAAATTGAACTTTGGTATATTAACTATTTATTTTCCTATAAATTAATAATTACCTAACTACTAACACTTTATTCATATAGAAATATATTAAAATTTGAAAGTATTAAATTTTAAAAAAATATTTTATTATTTTATTATTTGTACTAATTTTGTCGATATTTAATGTGAATTTTATTTTGTTTTGTTCTTATATATATATATATATTTCATAATTTTATTACCACTATTTATACATAAAACTTCTATGTTAACCTTGAAAAAATATATATGTGTTTTCTTTTAATGTTTTTGGAGCAATCCATTGAATAGAATATTTATTTAATGGGAAAAAACTCAGGTCCTTACATTCCATCCCCTTAAAAATATTCATCCTCAAAATTTTTATTACATTAAAAAAAACTAGTGAGGGTAATTTTCTCTCATTACATACTTAGTTTACCATGTAGACTCTTTAAAATTATGATTTCACCATAAAACATTTACAATATGTGTGGTCATGTTTCTTGGATCTTTGTAACTTCGATCCAATATTTGCACAAGTTTTTCTTAATTTAAAAGGTCATATTCCAATTGTACTGCTTCTGATATCAGTACATAATATGGATCTGGTTTGTAATTCATATTAATAAATATTTGTAAGACATCATTATCTTAAGAGAAGTGAAGAGGGAGTTATAAGATATAGTTTATGACCCTAACATGATTAAGGATCTCTGAGGGACCAATGTATCCTAGACTTAGCTTCCCTTTCTTGTCCAATCTCATAAACTGCTTCCATAGAGATATTCAAAGTAAAACATTCCACTAACTTCAAACTCTAGATCTCATAAATGACTATTTTAATAAATCTTCTAACAAATTTTTTCTCCCTTCATATTTCACTGATTGGTTTAAAGATTCTATGTCATTTCTTTGTGAAGGTTAGGACCTATCAGCCACATCTCTTCAACTTCATCCCAAAATATTAGATTCCTATATCTATTTATATAAAAATCCACATATTATGTCTTCTAAATTCTATAATTGAAACTATTTTTATGTAATAACTCTATGATTTGGGAGGTGTTAATTCCAGTATCCTTGTAAATCCATCAAACAATATCTTATCATATCCTCTAGTGTTTGAATTTATCTCTTAGACTAACCATTTCTCTATGGAAACCCTACTATATCTCAAATACCTTCTGAATAATTCTCCAAAAACTTGAGGTAAACCTCTTATCCTGATCAGTTACATTGGATAATGGTACTCCATGAAGCCTCACCACTTCCCTTATGTATATATTGGTTATTTGATCAAGGGATAAATCTTTTTAATGGAAATAAAATGTTCTGAGTTAATTAGGTAATAAAATATAATCCAAAAAGCATTATAGACTTTAAAGTTTTTGTGAATTACTATGATGAAGAATATGGTCATGTTTTCTCATTTCTATACTACTATGGGTAATGGTAACACCATACCCTTATAAATTTGTCATTAAACTTTAACTTGTGTGCATACACAACATCAAGATATGTATTCTACAATTTCTCTATTCATGATATCCCACAAGAAGTTTTGTTTTAGATCTCTATAATTTTTTTAATTTCTATATGTTTAGATAAGGATGATCTATGTGAATTATCTACAAGTTCCTTCAATTTTTTCCTTTGATGGGACACATATCAAAGTTCAAAACCTTATAACTCCATCTTCATCAAAGTTGAACTCTAGAATATTTTATATCTTTCTTTGTAGCTCTACATTATCATTATGGGATTATTTGATCTTTACATGAATATAAGTTTAAACATTCAGTTGGTAAAGATATAATTTATCTCCCCCATTACAACTTTAAGATTCATACTTTGAAAATCCGTAAGTATTAGGTCTTTTTCAACCCTCATCATGGATATAGTATCATGGTCAATCCTGGTAAAAGAATTATCCACCTTATTTTCCTTCCCCAAGTGGTAATGTATTGAGTATTTATAAATTTTTATCAATTATAACCATATTATATTTAATGAAAAGATCACTGATCCCATATTTAAATCATGTGTAAGGTTATTTTTCTAATGATTTTTTAATTGGAACGTGGAATAAGAAATTAACTCACCATTATACATGAGGATGAAACCAAAACCCTTTTCCAAATAATCACTTTATATCACATACCATTTCCCACTGTTAGGTATTGTATGTGTAAGAGCAGTGATCAACCTATTATTCAGTTCCTTGAAACTTTCCTCACATTATTCTATCATAAGTAACTTCACTCCCTTTTATGTTAAACTGGTTGTTGTTTTTGATATCTATGATAAATTTATTATAAAGCATTGGTAATATTATTCTAACCCAAGAAAGATATGAATATCTATTTCAGTGGTCGGCTTGGGTCATTTCTTGATAACTTCTATCTTTGATGGTTGTACTCATATGACATTTCTTTTGATTATATGAACCAATAATTATACTTTCAACATATATAATTCACACTTATTAAATTTTTTTATACAAGGTTTTAAAAAAAAAATTACAAATGATCATCATGGTCTTCCTTGATATTTAAATTTATAACAATATCATCTATAAAGAAAACCACAAATTGGTCAATATAGTTTCTAAAGACCTTATTAATTATATCAATGTAGATAGTGAGATAATTTAAAATTATAAAGGGAACCACTATAAATTCATAGTGTCTATAAATTACACGAAAATATATAATAAAAATATCCTCCCTTTTAACCCTTAACTAATGATATCTAGATTGAAGATCAATATTATAGAGGTATCAAGCTCCTCCAATTTATCTAATATATCATAGATATGGGATAGAGGATACTTGTTCTTGTTTGTGATTTTATTAAGTTCACGATAATCAATGAAAATATTTATTGATCCATACTTCTTTTTGAAAAAGAGGACTAGTGCACCCCAAAATGAAGCAACAGGGTGTATAAAACCCTATTCCAAATTGACTTTTAGTTTCTTATATAACTCCTATAATTTAATGGGATCAATTATATACACTCTTTGAGGTGGTCATGGATCTAGGTACAAGTTCAATTGAAAACTCAACCTCATGCTCTAGGATAAGACCATGATGTTAATCCAAAAATGGATCAGTACATTCAGATATAATAGGAATATCATCATTGTTGAATTCCTCCTTGATCATTTGAGTCAAGTTTCTATCATTTTTGGGTATCATAACCCATGATATTGAATTTTATTCCACAAGGTGTCCATAATCATCCTTTCATCAATACATTATAATAGAATTATTTGGGATCTGAAATGAGAATTCCTTATCTTGAAAGTTGATATGTTCTTTATATAGGGAAATCTAATCCATAAAAAATGTTTTAAAAGACCGTACCAAAAGTAAAAGAATTAAATCCATATGATTTTTCCTACCAAATATATAAATCATAGTATATTTATAAATATTATACACGACCATTGTTCCAATATGGGTTTTCATTGATAGTTAAATATTCTTAGCAAACTTGTTTTATATAGAAGAATGTGATTAACCAGAATCCAATAAGATGTTAGAAGATCTTTAAAGATACCAAGTTCACATCGAATTTCTTCATTATCATGACCTACCTCAGTGGTAGTGAAACAAAATGTCCTTGTCCATTCCCTTGGTTTGGTAGGTTGTTGGGATTATTGTATTTATTGGACCAAGGGATGGAGAAATTGATTTGAATAAAGTCCTAACACCTTAAACATGAATAATTCTAGTGTGGTTGGATCATTATCTATGACCTTATTTTATACTTATTTCATTAATTGACCTTTTATCCTTAGTTTGATAGTTTTGGTATTGGTATCTTACTTTACCAAACTTTAAAAACTTCCTTGAACCCATGATATAATTACCTGAGTTCTTCCTCTCACATTTATTACGTACAGTAAATTTATATTTAATTCCATCATGTGTCTTATCATATATGATTCCATGATACTTAACTTTACTTTTATTTTCCTTAAACTGTTGGTTTGTTTTAGCTTTCATATCTACCTTAAGACAATATCAAACAATCTATTTATAGCTTCCAATGTCTCTTATGGCTATTTCCCTCAGAATATTGAGATTCAATCTAATAATGATGAGATAATTTTTTTATCTTAGTATGATAAATGAAACCAAAGGAATGCCTCATGAGTCTTGTGAAAATTTATTTATATGATCCAATAGATTCATCCTATTTTTTCTTTAATTACATGAATTCCTTATACATAATTGTGCAAATAGTCTAATGAAAATACATAGTAAAAAATATATTCTTGAAGTCTTCCCATTCCATAGAGTTCACTTTCTACTTTTTCATGGTATTCTTAATGAGGCTACACTACTAGTTGGAATCAATAATGATTTGATCCTTCCTTAGTGAATTTGGGAGCTTAATAAGATTCGGGTTGTTTAATATAGCTTGAGAATGTTGTGTAATAATTTTTATGATATTTTGTATTCCATCCCAATCTTATTATTTTTACCATTAGGTGAATCTCCACATTTTCAATCACACAAATTTGTAACTTATTTCTTTTGGGTTTCTTTCTATTACCTTAAATTAAGAAAAATTGGGAATGATTATACTTAAATTAATGAATTCACATAAAAGGAAACTATAAACTTAGAAAGAGTATTACATAATTGATATGCATTCATTATGCTAGGAATATCTAGGTAACAATATAAGTTATCCATGCTTTTATTTCTAAAATAACTAGTTATATATATTCAAATAATTCATAATGGGTTTTAAAGATAATGTGATTAATAAAATCACATCCTTTAATAGTTTCAACCCAAGTGTTCAGTTAAGACTCTTTTTTATGTACTAGGTGACGATCATGTTAATTCCCAATCCCCAATTCTCAGGGTTATTACCACTACGTAAATTTGTACCCAAGCCTATATCCACTTGTAGTAACCAAACTAGGATGTGATTTCTAAGAGAACCACACAATATCTACTTTACTAAAACATCAGGATATTATCTTACAATTAGACTCATCCCTTAGACTTTTCCCTTGGGTTTTCACAAAATTTCTCCAAACTAATCTCTAAAAATAAATAAAACCTCCTTTAATACCAACTAAAATTACCGAAGATAAAAATGACATAAATAATACATTAATCTCATGATTTAAATAATATATCTCACTAATAGTAACAAAAAACAATGAATTAAAGGTTTATTGTCTTAGAGATGAGTCACATAAATGGCTTATTTTACAAAACATGAAAATATTTCTCTATAATTATTTGTATATAGACCATTTTATAAACATATCAAATAATATAATCACATTCATAACCTATTGAATGTTTAAATAACAAAGGGGTGAGCTCAAATTTCTAGTAATAAGAAAATGAGGAAGACATAAATATCAAAATAAAAGTTCAAAGGAAATTAAATGATAATCATAAAATATGTTAGAGTAACATAATATCATAAAAATATTATCAAGGAATTATAAAAGATATAAAATGGATCATATCACATATCAATAATCATATAACATGTGAGCATGACCTAAAAGTGAATAATACATTAAAAATAAGGTTTAATCATGAAAACATAAAATTTCATGGAAATGAAATTCATCATTAAAATTTGTTATAACTTGATAAAAAACATGGAAATTTGGAACAACCATAATCATAGTTAAAAATTTCTGAGAAAACCCATTATGTTCGGGACTATGTAAACAATCTCATTATGTACATGTATGAAAATGTGAGCAAAACCATTATGAACATTCCTATTTAAACAAACTCCTAGGTGACGAAGACCCGACTTCACGTTCCTTGGTTTGTCCTCCTCTTCGGTTTTCTACGGTTTGGTGGCGGAGATGCCTTACAGTTTTGGTGGGGTTTTGTGATTTAGATTCCAGCATTGAGTTTCTCATTTTCATGTTTAAATATGTTTCATTGTCTGGATTGCTTTCAGGACTCAGGATCATATATCCAGTTGGACGCAACCACATGGTTCATGCCCTAGGAGGTTTCAGAGAAGGCGTTTATTCTGTGCAGTATTTATGGATTTGGATGTTTGAGAGTGTATGGAGACAGCCATTGGATCGGACCTGTGCTTAGTCACAGGACACTGTTTGCTGTACATCCTACATCGGGTGAGAGCTTTCTTATGATTCAATTGTTGGGGAGGGGCAGTTCTATGTTGTTTGTCTGGTCTTGTTTTATATGATCTTTGGGTCGAGTAATGCTTTATGTCATGAAATCTATTTGGTTTCCCCCTTCTTCCATTAAAAGGGGCTTCTTTTATAATAATAAAAAATTTAAGGCCTTCAGGCCATTGCATGAAAATATCCTTTTGAAAACATTTTTGTATTCATCATTTTAAAATTCATAGTTACAAGTCTCTTTTTAAAAAGGTGCCTTTGATTTTTTTAAAAATAAGTGAAAAAAAACTAATGGAGATTTATTTGGATCAAAAATAGTTTTCCCTAGATAAAAATAGATAACAACATTCAAAATTTCATGTTTAGTGGACAAAGGGGAAATAAAAAAAATAAGAAAGTTTATAAATCAAAGGAAAAAATTTGAGTTACGAAGTTCCTTGACATTACCATTGATTTCCATGAAAGTGATTTAACATCCTGTATAATAGAGGTAAAAATATTAATTACTTATTTAAGAATATTATTTATAGATATTTACATCTATACTCTTTATGAACAACAATACTCTTCTTGTTTTATATTGTTTTAAACTCTTTTCAATTCCAGGTGTTAACAATCTTGACCATTTTGAACTAGGTTCATAAAAGCGGTGTAAATATTATTTTTTATCCAAAATATCATCATTTAAAAACCATTCAAGTTAATTTAATTTATGTTTTATAAATACCTGTAAGGTTATAGTTCCATTAAATTGGAATTTTAGTCACATTTTATGAAGATGAAAACAATGATGAACTAGTTTCAGGCTATTTACTGATATCAATGGATTAACTCATAACTATCATTACATTTTTTGTTATCAATAAAGAACTATATTAATGATTTATATTTATTATATATATCATATATACTCATTAAATATAAACTAAATCTATCCATTATATTTGTATTGAGAAACAAATACACTGGTTTATGGATACGGTAGTCTGCATGTCCGCATGAGTGATGATTTCATTTTCAAAGAATGGAAGAAAAGGGATTAACATGGTTTATCATTTGAGAATATAAAATATTTCATAATTATAATAATTATATATTAAATTATCTATTATCACTATCCTTGTGAGTTATCTAATAAAAACGAAACACATTGCATCGTGGATGTATTAGTCTGCAAAACACACGATTCATATTTTTATTTTTCTTAATGAAAGTGGGTAGGTTGGCTAATTATTTTACCATAATTATAATAACATTATAGTATAATAATTATAATAATTTTATATTTATAATTTTTTTAAATTAAATTTTAGGAAGAAGAAAATCACATAAGGAAATATTAAAGAGTGAGTAGCGGTTAGAAATTTTCACTTTACTATATGGATTGATGGTATTTTGAGATGAAAAGAACCATCTTAAGGAATATAGGTGATTTAAGGATAAAGGTTTTTATATTTAGGGTGTAATTTAAGGGGTTTTTGTGTAAGGGTAAGTGTCTATAGAAGCTCCCCTTTTATGAGTGAAAATGGATGGCATTTTTATAAATACCCAAAACATTTCAATAATGGGACGTCACTATCAAGGAAAAAAGGGTAAAAAAAATGAGAAATAATGGATATTAGAAGATATAAGGTCAATAAAATCTTAAAAATTCAATTTAAAACATTTTCAAACATGTTTATCCCTTTATATATTAGGTTAATCATTTTTATTTTCACCATGTTACTTATTTTTTCCTAGGAAAATTATACTTTATGACCAAAAATAAAATGGTCCTTAATATAGAATTTGGACCCAATGATTCCAATATAGAAAATATTTTGTTTTATTAAATTTTTAAAAGTAAAAAAAATTAATTTTAAAATACTAAATATATAATTTAATAAAAACAATATCTTTGAAAAATATAACTTAAGTTTTAAAATTTCAAATATGAATTTATAAATTAAAACCAACATTTAAAAAATTATAATTTAACTTATAAAATATATATTTTTTCATATAAAAATGTATTATAAATTTCCAATTCATACTTATATACTAATGATTTCATAAAATTTATGTTATATGTAAAGAGTATTTTTCAGTATTCACTTAAAAAATCAATTATTTTAGAAAAATACGAAAAAATTAATTTTAATATAATATTTACATGATAAATAAAAAAAAATATTTTAATTAAAAACAAAAAATATACTGAAAATTTTTTTTATAAGAAAACAAATTTTGGAATATGAACCATTATTTTTCTTAAAAATAATTAATTAATTTTGTGTTAATATTTTATTAATATCAAAATATATTACACTTGGAAAGAATTAAATTTTAATAACATATTTTATTTGTTTCTCAGCTGTACTATTTGAGTTTATGTTTAAAGAAAATTTTATTTTGTTATGTTCTTCTTTATATATATATATATATATTATAATTCTGTTACCACTGTTTATACCTTCCAAATCTATGTATACCTTACAATGGTCTATATATTTTTTGGTTTTGTTATTGCATATGTGGAAATACACTTAACATAGTTCTTATTTAGGTAGAAAAAACTCAGGTCATTATAGATAGGGTTCAAGGGCGGTTCTAATTAGGGTTTTGGGTGTTTAGGTCTTAAAGATGGCGTCCTATTAGTTTTTTGGGCATTCACCATTGAAACTGAAATGTTTCAACTTTATTACATTTCATTTGTAGAAGTTTTTTGTGATTTTCCTTTAAATAATATTTGAGTGAATGATTGATGAACCAAACTCCTTGTTTTGTTAAATTATGTCTACATGTGATAGTGGTTATGGATTTTATAATTATTTTAAAGGATTCTTCACGTGTTATAATGTTTTTTATGTCTGTTTGCTAGTTTTATAAAGGGTAGTTTGAAATGAAAAATGTTTTAAAATATTCATAAGAGTCTTATTTAAAGGGAATATAATTATTAAAGTAATTTGAACACATTTGGGTCTTGGAATTAGTAAAGGTGTGGTTATAATTTTTTTTAAATTTAAGGTATTGATTGGAACTTTCATGGTTTTTAATAAAAGGTAATTGTTTATTAAATTAATTTAAAATTTGGTTTGTATTGGTTTGGTTTAAATGGTTTCATGAATGGTTTTCCGTGGTTTTTTTCAATGAATAATTTAAATCAATATTTCGAATGATAGAAAATGTCTTGGCATCCTGATCTAATTTTGAATGTAAAGACCATTTGGAACCAATTTAAAAGTTTTTTTTTAATATGAAAGACCCTCGATTGATCCCCCTGAAATTATTATTCCCATTGTTGTCAATGAACCCCAAAGAAAAGTTTTATATTATTATATCGTTATTAATCCATATACATGATTTTGAAAGGGTATATTTCTTGCAAGGGTGTATGAGGTGTGATAAGGGTTATTTGAAATTATTTGAGATCGATTTAAATGATAGTTACACACTCTTTTTGTTTTTTCACAACCCTTGAGTTTTATCATGGGGATCATATGAAACTAAGTTAGAGATATGGATAACTAAAATTCCTAGTATAGATTGTAAAATGACTAGGGGATTATTTTCATGGATCCTGAACTCCCCTAGAATTAATTATATATTTTGGATAGTTCTAGAGGACTACTAAGACATTGACAAGTTATTTGGTGTTGAACTAGTGTTCTTTTATCTAGTTTGAGCCATTATTACTTGAGTCATAGAGACCTCCCCATGATACCGAGTTCATCTTTAATATTATCTAGGTATTTCATTATATACCTTGTTTATATCACCTAGATATTGATTTGATTTTATATCACAATTACTTCTGTTTTTTATTTTTTTTTATCCATTGATATCATGGTTCTTATGTGGGTTTATATTTCGTTCTAGTTATGTATGTAGTTTACTTTTCAAATTTATTTATACAATGGTTTGGAATGTGATTGAAAAAGAAAAAAGTCATGAATTTTTAAAAATATTTTATAATTTTTTTAAATGGGTAATATATTTGGGTTAGTATTCATAAATTTAATAAAGGTAACTATTTCCTAAATATTAAATTATTTTATTAAAATTTTTATTCTTTCATTATTTTCTCTAAGAAGGGGGATGTTTTATAAAATCAATTATGGAATGTTATTTTATTTAATTTCACTTAAAATTGATTTTTTTCTAATTATAATTAAAAATAAAATTAATGAAATTTATTTTTAAAGGAAATGATGAAAAATCTTTGGTTAAATCCTACTAGTCGTGTTTATCTCACAGCTTGTATACACCATTGGGTATATAAAACTATCATGATTTCTTTTAGGTTACCAAGATATGGTATCTTTCAATTTTTGTTTACTTTGATCGATAACATATGGTGTAGGATGTGGTGAGTGAATGTGGTTCATGAGGAGAAGGTTGATGGTTGTACGAGAATGATTTTATTTTATTTTGGATAGTTATGTATTATCCATTATAGATTGGATTCTTTTTTCTAGATTGTCTATATATGTTATTTTACCTTTAGTTCGATCTATGAATTGATTTTATTAATGTGTTGTTCTTATTTTTCATTCCAAGAGGATTTTATGGTGTTTCAAAGAAGCTAAAGGTGATAAGGGGATGTTTTTTTCTTAAAGAAATATTTCTTAAAGTGTGGTATTTTTTTGTTTAATGAAAAACACTTAAAATTTTTGAGAACATAAATCACTTAACATTATTGAGTTACAAAAGTGATCAGACGAATTCCTATGACTTGATAATAATGGATTAAGTCCATCGGTATAATGATATTAGTCAAAGTGTGGAAAATAATGTTTATCCATGAATGATTAAAAGTTTCACTAGATGGAATATTCAATGAAGATTAAAACTAGAAATGCTTTACTGATCATAAAGTTCTAAAGATAATGAGTACTAAAATATCTAATGATATATGCTTGTATAAAAATAATGAGTTTTAGGTATGATGTTTTTTTGAAGTTTACCAGATTGATGATATCATCCAATGGTTTGGTTGGGAAAGGTTCAATGTTTTGTGTTTATTATGTTATGGAGGCACATCAGTAAAAAGTGTTATAAGTTATAATTTTATGAATTTTTCCGATTAGAGGAAGAATGTTTGAATATTTGAGGATATTGTTAACAAATTTGGATTAGAAAAAGAGTTGTTTGATTTCTACCAGATGGAATTATACAAAAATCGTGATTATAAGTGATGAATTTAGAGTGTATGAAGTTGATCCAGTAAAAAATGTATAATTTCATCAGGCAAAAGGTTTTTCATAGGTTCATTGTATAGGGAATATAATATTCATCAGACCACGTTCACTGAATGAACCCTTTTCATAGTCATCAGATAGAGAAATGGTTATGAAATATTAGGATGGAAAGAAGTTCAATGGAGCTATATAAAGTCATCAAACAAATGTTTTTTAATGAAGTTCGTCAGATAGAGGCACAGTAGCAAAGGAAATATATTTAAAGTTCCTAAATCATGTCATCAGTTGATGGATGAGTCTCAAAAAATATTTTTAGATGTACTTATAAAGTTATACTGGAGAATTAGATGTAGTTTTACAAGAAAAAAGGTTCAAAGATATTTTATAAAGTTTTCATAAACTCATAAATTTGATGATGCTGAGATGGGTGTTGAATGTTTCAACAATAAAGAAATAAATATCATTATTCACTCCAAGATATAAGGAATTTTTAAAGCAGTTCATTGATGGATAGTATTAAATAAAGTTCCTATCTTTTAAAAAGTTTGAATGTGGTCAACTAAGTAATGTGTGAGTGGGGATTTCAAAGTTTGAGTAGGATATTTTAATTTCAATTCCAGGATTCTCCTAATATTTTCTTAGATATATTAATTATATAAAGGTTGTTGGGGTTTTGAGTGGTCTATGTAGATATTATTGAATTTTGGTGAAGTATTGTCGAAGTGAATAGTCGATCGAACAAACAGAGTGAAGAGGCATTGGTTTAACAGGTTGCATAAGTGATTGTAAAAATAATAGATTGAACTTATTTTCAACAAATTGAGTATATCAAATGAATATGTGATTAGACGGATAGTTTAGTAAATATTTCTAGAAATAAGTTATTTCACATTGATATAAAATAATTTGAAGAGAAAGAAAGATAACTTTCAAAAAATAAAGTGTAAAGAATTTAATCATCATAATGAAAACATTGAATCATGTTGGTGAAAGTTATTATTATTATTAAAAAACATTGTTATATCATTATTCTATATGAGGATAACATGGAATATCAATTAAATATAGTTATATGTAAGTGAAAGGATATTCCCTACTTTCTGTAACCACCAAAAAGACTATTTTCTAATGGTTTGTGTGCTCTTGAATTACTTACAAACCATATCAAGGACTAACTACTTTTATTGAGTAGTGAACCTTTTAAATACCTATATTCCTATAATTTCTTATATCAGGTTCCACTATAACTGGTACTTTGATCTAATTCTCCACATGACATCAATCATACCTCCCCATACACTAGATGCTGCAAACTAGTAGTTTGTGTCTAATGGAATAGGTGGGGAGACAATACCCAATTTACATAACTAAATCAACATAAAAAATCACTAGGAACAACAATATGAAATATTAATAAATACCAAAACATATCATACAACAATACCAAGAATAAATTAACATTAAATAAAAGTAGTAAGAAAGTCATGTCATGATAATATAAAGTGTCATAAGAAATGAAAAATAATGATACAAAATACAATCTATAAATAGGTCCCGAAATGATATCTAGTCTCTCATCCATATACCATCTCAACTCCCATATCAACAATATATTATAGGGAATTTTCCTTTGTCCAAAAGTGCAAACATGAAGTATGATCGGCTACCCAATGGCAGCCTAAGTAGGGTGCGAGTAAAACTTATTATTCCATCACCAATGGTGTCTATAATATTATGAAGTCATAAAAAGTGTATACATAAGTAAAATAAATAATAAACAATAAATGATAAATCAATTTCCATTATTTAACTATATTTAAATTATCTACATTTTTTCTTAATCTAAAGTGATACTCATACCCATCAAACCTACCTTGGCCCATTCGTGTCTTATGAACCATATGCCAAAGGGGTTATTGGTCGAACTATGAGAAGAATCAGTCAAAGTATCAAGTTAGGAATTGGAATTCTATGTTTGACCATCCCAACCATGATATGGAATTCCATGTCCATACCCTTAGAGTTAGGAGAATTAGTCCAACCTCTAAAAACTTACCATGCATAGGGGTTCTTGGAGAATAATTCTAGCCTTTCCAATGGAGAGTATCATTAGTCCAACATCCCACCATCCATTAGTCACATTTTCAAAGGTCAACATCAATTTCCTCTTATCACAGAATAATAATAGGGGAATTCCTTTATATTTTATCACATTTATATGGTTTATTAAATTCAACATGTTCTCACTTCCCATAGTAAGTCCATTTAACCATTTAATCATTTTATAACTATATATAACCCCCTTCATTCCATTTAACCACAAGGAAAAACCTTGTTAACCATTCATTTAATTTACCCCTTTGTAAGACATAACTCAATTAACTAATTCAAGTTAATACAAAAACCCCTTTATTCCAAGTGAACATGATAAACATGGTTTCAGTTGATTTAATTTAACAAACCTTTTAATGAACTATTTAATAACTCAATTGACATGTTCAAGGGAGTTTCAGACCCCATTTCTAGCCTTAGGTCTAGTATCCTCATAGTCAACAGATCAAATGAGGATCATGAGGGGTCCAACACGTCATTTTAACATGAAATCATTCATTTACTAACAATGAAATCAAATGAGCAGTATAAAAATACCAAAATCACAACCACATATACATAAATAAACTTCAAGGCTATGGGATATATATTTTAGAAAACCTACCTCAAGTTTATAGAAAAGTACTCTCTCAACCTCAGCCCATGATTCAAGATCAAACAAACCTAAAATACACAAATTAGAATATATGAGAAAACTAGGGTTTAGAGGATTCTGAATAAGAATAAACAAAACACCATGGTTCTTCCATAAAATAGAAGTAATTATAGTGATAGACTCACCCATAGCTTTGATTCACACCCAACATCACTTAAAAAAACCCAATATTGTGGGAGAATAACACTTGAAGAAGGATAAAACTCTTAGTTGTTCACCCTAGCTATTATAGGTGGAAGGAGGATAAATATTAGACATGGACTCATAAAACCAAAGATGGAAAATGGATAATTCCTTCTTTTAAATGAGGCACACAGTTTGTCCACACATTTTTCCAAATCGTGTACCAACCGTGCATCCCCTCTGTCCAAGAGGGGACATGGATCATACAGTCTCCTGGGAATCCTAAATGGTTTTTCAAACTATATGGAGGACATGAACGTAGTAATGTATAAATTTTCATAGTTTCCAAGCTTCAATTATATATTTTTTAAATTGTGCACCCTCCCTCTATAGGCTGAATAGTAAAATTCATGGTTAGTACTAACCATGAACCAACCATTATCCCTACATGTTGAAGCATATTTTCTTCCTCTTTCATACCTCAAACCCCTAGGACATGCTGCAAGTTCACTCTTATACTTAGGAAATATTTCATTAACCATTTTAAAGGGAGTCAAATCAAAATTTAAACAAGAAAATACCTCATTGAAATGTTTGTATCTTAAACAATTCTCACCTTATAAAAATTACCCTCAAGATTCACTCCCAAGCATCACTAAGACTTCAAGGAAAAAAGGTTAGGCCATTGAGCCCACATATTTTCCCCCCCTCTCTGAATTTTTCTCTTAAATATTACCATGATACAACAACAGTTGGACCAATGGCATGTTCTTACCCTATAAGTCTTTCTCACTGTGATCCACAATATGAACCAGATTCTCCTTAAAGAATGCATCAACCTCAATCTAAACATCATCAATGTCGATCACATGATAAGTGTTGGGGAGATACTCCCAAAGTTGTGACACAATAAAAACATCATGAAGAACAAAATACCACTATATAAGATCTAATCAATACACCACAAATATGATCCTCTCCCTAATCTCAAATATACCCACATACCTAGGTTCCAAATTTCCCTATTTCTAAATCCAATGGTGGCCAAATATTAGTGAAAACCAAAGGAACACATGGTCACCCATTATAAACTCAATTGGTTGATGACATTGATTAGTGTACTATTTCGATTATCTATGGGCCATAACCATAAATTTCTAATTTTCCCTTCATGGGACTTAGTCATAATAACTTTGACTCTCCTTATTCCATACACCATAAGGGTGATCTACATGGGCTACCATCGAGCCCCACATATGGTTCTATATGAATAGTTTCTTGATAATGTTTTATAGGAAAACTCAACAAGCATTAAGTGTTTCTCCTAATATTCACCAATGTCAAGGATGCATTCCCTTAACATGTACTCAAACACCTAGATTGTATGTTGTGATTTCTCATCATCTATTGGTGAAAATTCATACTAAAAAAATACCTGAGTACCCAGTTCCTTATGGAAGGATGAAGTGAAATGTATATCATGATATGAAATAATACTCTGAGGTACCCCTTGGAAACATATTATCTTCTGAACATACTAGTCACCCAATGGGCCAATAGTTAATGTCTCCCATATCAAAAAGATGTGTGCTATTTTTTTCAATTGATCCCTAATGATCCAAATCATGTCACTATTTTGAGGAATCATCACAAGTAACCCTAAAACATCCATGGTGACATCTTTCTAACTCCACTCAAGAATGGAATACTATTATAAAAAAACACCCGGTGAATGGTGCTCTTCCTTCACCTACGGATAAGTGTATCATCGGGTCATGAAACCTGAAATATCATTTTTCATGCCTGACCACTGATACTATCTATAAATATATTGATACATTTTGGTCAAAACAGGGTGTAATTACAACTTTGAGGCATAAAACTCATGCATAAACTCTTCCCACATTTAAGTAAGCACAATGAAATGACTATAAACATGAATGATCCAATCCTCATCAACAATCTAATTGGAAGGTATATCCCAACCTTCAAAACCATCTCTCAAAGAGAGACATTATGAGTCCTCATAATATATCCTATTTACCCGATTTAGAAAAGAGGGATCAACTAACAAGGACATTAGTGTCACCCGTTCATGGTCCTCCTAAACACCTATATAAATTTTATTGAACAAAGCTGTCATTCTCCTCTCGGAACTAGACTCTAGAACCCCCAGAGTACATGTCTTTCAACTCAATGCATCCACAACATTGTTTCACTTTCTCAACATATAATTTAGTTCGATGTTAAAAGAATATATATACCTAATCCATATCCACTATCAAAGATTTAAATCATTCTAGGAAAATATGTATATAAGGATCTTATGGTCAGTATAAACAACAAACTTCTCTTCCAAAAGATAATGCCACCAACATTTCAAGGCATAAAAAACTATAAATAACTCAATATCATGCATAGTATAGTTCTATTAAGGGTGAATAAACTACTTTGATACATACTCCAATGAATTGATCTCCCTTATTCAACACTACACAAAGCACAATCGCATATTCATCAGAAAAAAAAGTAGAGTCTTTACCCGGATCAGGTAAGATCAAGATCAGTGAAATGGTCAAGAATTTATTCAGTTTCTAAAAAGTATTATAACATGATTTAGACCACTTAAAACTTATATGCTTCTTGGTTAACCCTGAGAGTGGTTCTTCTAACTGATAAAATTCTTTGACGAACCTTCAATAATGTCCTTCCAAACTAAATATGCTTCAAATATCAAAAAACATTCTTAGGCTGCTCCCAAGATACAGATGCTTGAACCTTCTCTAGTTCAACTGACACCTTAATATGAGATTATGTAACCCAATAAATGTGCATTTTTGATCCATAAATGATACTATAATAGATTTTTATAAATACTATTCTCTCATAGTGTACTCAACAAGATTTTAAGATGTGTGGCATGATTTTCATGAGTTTAAAAGTACACCAAGATGTTTTCCACAAAACAACTACAAAATAATCTAGGTATGGGTCAATTATTTGGTTCATAAAATCGATAAAAATTACAGGAGCATTCTTAAACACAAATAGAATTATGAAAAACTCATATAAACCATACCTGCTTCTAAAAGTATTCCATGGTATGTCAGAAGCTTTCAAACTAAGATACTGATACCCTAACCTCTAATCAATCTTGGAGAACACAAAAGCACCATTCAGTTAGCAAAAAAGATCATCAATACATAGAAGAGGAAAAAGGTTCTTACCGTTCAGCCAATTTAACTTTCAATAAAAAATAAAAATCCGCAACGTTCCATCTCCCATATAAGAAAAAAATAGAAGAACCCCAATGTGACATATTCAGATGGGTGAATCCTTTATATTATAATTCCTCTAACTATGTTTTGAGATATTGAAGTTAATATGGTACCATTATATATTCTGTAATAGAAGATGGATCATCTCTATGAACTGGCTCAATCATGAACTCAACCTCTCTTTCAGGTGGCAGACCTAAGAAGTCCTCATGGAAAAAAATCCTGAAATTGATACACTATAGTAGGGGAAATGTGATGATCCCATTATCCATCATCAAACATAATACTTACCACATAGACCATGTGATCACACAATTTCAGAAAAAATTGGCCCCAAATGGCCTGCCAAGATATTTCATTCCCCACGATGGACATAAGTTCCACCCTCATTAGATGTGAAACTCAATCTTCTACAGTAACCATATATGTGATCCTACTATGTAACTAACCAATACATCCCAAGTATTAGGTAAAAACCTATCATGTAAATCATGTATAAATCCAAAAGGATTTGATACCCACCAACATTGAGGGCACACCCCTTATATTGACAGTACCCTTAGAGTGCACTCCTAATGAAGTGCCAATAAAATTCATCCCAAACATATATTCTACTACTAGACCCAACCCACTAAAAAATTGGGTTCATATAAAATAATGTGAAACCCTTATATCAAATAATGAACTAGAAATCATAGAAGCTATAAGGATCATAACTCAAAAAATCGATTATCCAACCTCTCTACCAGCATGAGTTGGATGCATAAAATACAAATCTACAGCTCCTTTACCCTAGGATCATTTCTGAGTCCCATGTTCTACACTGACCAACTGATACAAATGCTATTACCCTAAATTACAACATCTTCCACCCCATCCAATACGGTCAGTGGAACTCTAATAGCCTAAATGATATAATTTAGTTGTTCCCCAACCAGTGGTCTGTACTGGTCTAAATCCTCCATCATTTCCCATCTTTTGAGTGTTCATGTAGAACCAATATACATGTTTCACCCCATCGCATAATAAAAAATGATTTGGTGGTTTGGGACATTAATTGAGCTTGTTCTTGACCTGCATCACTAATAGAAGATGATTAAACTACCTACCTAAGATGTAGATCCTCTCCCTTGGATATTGTATCCTCCACCACCACCCTAGTGGGGATTCTCATGAAGACCCTTTCTACTATCATAATTCATACCATTAAACCACATGAAAAAAAACCTATTTTATTCCATTGTAATATTCCTTAGGTCTCCCTTATAAATGATATCTTGATCTACTACCTCATAAAACCTCTTTAAACTTATGTTATTTACCTAGGAATTGATCTAACATCTAATTGCATCATGAAAATGACTTTATGTAGATATCTAATCTCTTATCAATGTCAAAGAAAAATATAGAAGGTCTATAAAGAGGCCAAAACAATACAACACCATCATACATCTCTAGGTAAATTTCATTAACTCTTATGATTTCCTTTGAATCACATTTTTGGGTTAAAATTTCTCTAGGAACTTCTCTCGGAAGTCCTTATATAACATACCATCTTCCTTATCAATCTAAACCCAAATATCCTACTAGCGATTTTAAGGTCCTCAAATTTTATATAAATACAATTTGAACTTACTCTTCAAAGGATACTCTAAGTGGTCCAGTATTATTTGTGTGGAGTCAATCCATAACGCATCTCCCTTAGTACCACCCTATTTTTAAAATATTTTAGGGATCTTCAGTTGAAACTCTCTGGCCAAGTCAAACATGTTTGGCACAACCTGCCTTGGGTATCTCTCCATAAAATTCTTGAAATGGGATATGTTTTAAAAAATATAATCATCCACCATATTACCAAGTACCAATAGGGGGTTTTATCCCAATACTAGACGATCATTCTTTGTGATGTCCTCCTATCACCCAAAAGGTATACATCATTGTGGTGGAATATCTCTACAATTCCAAAAAACATCTCAAAAAACAACACAAACAGTTTTCAAAATTTACACAAAAGAAGGATTACACCTAATAATAGTCATGTACTTTGCAAACACTATACTAATGGGTAAAATCAAACCCAATCACTACCCTCAACCATCCATATCCCAAGCCATGATTAACATGGGTAAACCAAACTTTCGTAATAAAAACATATCATTTGAAACCGTTTCAACCATTATCTTTAAAAAAATTTAAATATTTCTCATTTGGATCCCATTTTAATCATTTAAATTTATCTATTTTCATCTTTATCAAATTTCTATTTCTTTATTATTCAACTTTTACCTAAAACCACAAGAAAATAAAAAAATAATTTTCATTTTACCATAGCCCACCATAACTTGATTTTCTATGAGTTCCTAACAAGATTCATGCCACATAAATTATGAGTTATTAAAATGATACATGAATGTAAAAAAATCATGCCATTCCAGGTCATGAATAAAACATTAAGAAATAATAACATCACAAAATAAGTGCATCACCCAAGTTGAAATAAAATCCAACTGTAATAGAAAAAATCAATAACAACAATACCACCTTCGGTAACTGGGTTTTACCCAACACATGGGTTAGATAATCCCATTCACAATATAATTTCCAAGGCCTAAAACCTTCTAGTCTCTTGGATACCTTTCCCAAATATTAAAATAATATACAAGAAAAACCACTTTTTAACACCCTGGATCGAGTGCCAATGTAACCGGTGGCTTAGGTTGGTTGACAACATTATCTCAAGTGTGACTCCCCATACACCAGATGATATTGACTAGTAGCGAGGGTTTAATAGAACATGTGGGGAGACTGTATCCACCGTACCAGACTAAACCAATAGTGGAAATCACAAAGAATAGAAATATTCAATATTAATAAATAACAAAACATCTCATAAAACATTCCTAAGTAGAAAGTACCAATAAATCAAAGTAGTAATAATGTCATATCATTATAGTCAAAAGTTACATAAGGAACCCAAAATAAATATACAAAGGAAAATCCCCAAAAGGTCCCAACATCATGTTTTTACCCTCATCTATGCACCATCCCAACTCCCATATCAACAATCATGAATAAGTCCATTTCCCTTATCCTGACATGTGACCATGAAGTCTGCTCAAGTACCTAAGGGTGGACCAAGTAGGGTATGATTATTACTCAGTAGTCCACTAGAAATGGTGTCTAGAACAATATAAATTCATAAAAATATGTATGAATAATTATAGTAATCAATAACAAATAGATGATGAACCAAGTTCAATTATTTAACAATATTTAAATTAGCCACATTTATTCTCAATCCCAAGTGATACCCATACACATCAAACCTACCTCAACCATTCACAATCGACTGAAACATATTTCAAAGGGGCCATAGGTCAACCTATGAGGAGAATCAATCCATGTATCTAGTCATGATTTGGAATTCCTTGTTCAACCATCCCAACCATGACATTTAATTGCATGTCCATATCTTTGAAGTTAGGAGCATCAGTCCAACCTCTGAAAACATACTATGCATAGGGGTTCTTGGAGAATCAGTCATGTTTCCCAAAGTAAGATAATAATTAGTCCAACATCCAACTAATCATTAGTTGCATTTCATAAGGCCAATATTAATGACCTCTTATCACAGAATAACAACAAGGGTGTTCCTTTCCATTTTATCACAATTCCATGATTCATTACATTCAACATGTTCTCACATCCCATAGTAATCCCATTTCACCATTTAGGCACATTACGACAATTTTCACCCTTTTTATTCTATTTAACCTCAAGGACCATCCTTTTTAACCATTATTCACATTTACCCCTTTATAATTCATAACTCATTTAACTCATTAAAGTTAATCCAAACACCCTTTTATTCCATGTTAACATGCTAAACATCGTTTCAATTTGTTTAAATTCAAAAACCCTACAATTTAAAAATTAATTACTCAATTTCCATGTTCAAGGGAGTGGTACACCCCATGGGTGGCCTTAGGCCTGGTCTACTAATACTAAACAAATTCAATGAGGATCATAGGGGATCCAACACATAATTTTAACACACAATCATTCATTTCCTACCAAGGAAATCAAATTAAAAGTATAATGATACCAAAATCATAACCGCATTCACATGAATATACCTCAAGGATATGGGATATAACTTATATACCGCCTAACTCATGTTCATTGAAAAGTAATCACTCAAACTAGATACTTGATTCAATCTCAAAAAATCCTCAAATCAAAAACATAGAATCTACTATAAAATAAGGCTTTAGAGGCTTTGGAAGAATAAGAAACAATAAACCATAGTTTTTTTTAGAAAATATAAGTAAGATGAGTGATAGATTAAATCAAAGTTTCTATTTTCACCTAACAATGCTTCAAAAAACCCATGATTGAGGTAAAATCTCCCTAGTTGGTGGAGGGATCCCTTAGTTCATCACCCTAGCTAATTAAGGTGAAAGGAGGATAAAAATAAGATAAGAAATCATACCCCCAGAGAGGGAAAGATGGAAAATCCCATATTTTAAACGAGGTTCATAGTTTGGTTGCATGGTTGATCATAATATATCCCAATCATGTTCCACCCTTTGTCCAAGTGGGGGTCTGGGTCACAAAGTCTCCTAGGAACCCCACATGATTTTCTAAACCATGTGGAGACCATGAATTTTGATATGTCCATTCTTGCATGGTTTTCAGGATCCCATTTCATGATTTTTCAACCATTCACCCTCCTTCTTCTAGCTTCATGGTTAACTCAAACAATTAGGACTAACCATGTGCTAACCATGAACCCTACATAATATATCATGTTTTCTTCCTCTTTCGTGTACCGAACCCTAAGATACCACCAGTTCCCTAATATTCTCAGAATAAATTTTATTAACCACTTTAAAGGTAGTTAACTCAAAATTTAAATAAGAACATACCTCCTTAAAAGGTCAGTATCATATATTTCCTATAGTTGTGCATGTGTGTTTTTTCCTAGTAGGATAATTTTTCACTAATCAGAGTCCAAGGTTGTTTATTAAAAAATAAAAAATAAAAATATAAGATCATGGATTCACCATATCCTCCACACAATGATCAAATAAATATAGATGTTCATTTCAATTGGTATCATATCCAAAGTTTCATTTATTAACTATTTGCTGAAGTTTTAAGAAAATGAAGGTTTCTATGGATGTTCATAACTATATAAATAGAAAATAGATTCCTATATTTTATGAAAACATCTATCATATCTAGAATTATATAATGTTAAATTTTTATATATCAATTATTTATAAAGTTTATGAAGTTATTACAGATGGGTTTCCTCCTATTTATAAGTGTGTTCCCTTAATAGATGTTGATAAGAAGAATTTTGAGAGTGATGAGCATGCCAGGAATGTTATACTTTCCTCACTCCATGAAAGTGAATTTATAAGGGTTAAAGGTATTGGAATAGATAAAGGCATCCGGGATAAGTTGAACAAGGTATATAAAAGAAACATGAAAGTAACGAAAGTGAAGTTATAGATCTGGATATTGAAGTATAATGATCTTAAAATGGGTAAATATGAATATTTTGGGGACTTATTTACTAGATTTAATGACATTTTAAGAACCATAATATACTTTGGTGAGAATTTGTAAGATTCATCTATTATTCAAAATATTTTTGGAATTATTTATAATAAATGAGATTCTAAGGTACCATCATTAGAAGTTGGAGATCCTAAAACTATATCTCTTAATGATCTTGATACCATTATCAACTTATGAAATGATACAATATAATAATAATAAAGAAAAAATTTTATTGATAAATTTATTTGAAAGCTACTATGAAATGAAATTATAATAAATTTATTGAGGAAGAAGCAAGTGACATAAGTACCAAAGAGTAGGTATGTAATTTTTTTTTATAAATTTATGTATTTTTTCTAAAATGGTAAAAATTGGAACATGTAGTACAAAGGAAAGTTATGACTGAAGTTATTTAGTTTATGAGATATTGGAAATATTGTATAAAATTTCTATCGAAAAAGGAAGTTGAATAAAGTGATATTGAAGATGGAATGTCAAGTAAATCCCTCAAGAAGAAGGTTGAGAAATCAAAGTACTATTTAAAATACAAGAATAAGAAGTTATACAAATATAAAAGGATAAAGTTTCTATCCAAATAAGAAGAAAATAATAATAGTGAAGTGAAAGCTGAAAAATCTAGTGATAATGTTATTGGAAAATTACTTATTAAAAAATTGAAGGTTAAAAAGTTTACCTGTGATGAAATTAGCAACATTAAAAATGAATAAGAGGAGTATCAAATAGAGTATATAATTAAAATATAGTTGATATAATTTCCTAAAATATTTTTAAACTTTAATTATAGAAAAAATTTTGAAGAACAAATATCCTTCAACAACCAAATAAGAATATTTTCTTGAAGAGAAAACCATGTTACTAAAATTGATTAATGATATAAATAAGTTACATGATGCATAGAAAAACCTCAAAATAATGCTTGAATAAAATACAAAAAATATGGATAAATAATTTTATCTTGTTCAATAACATCATGTTAAAGATAAATGAGGAATAAAAAACTTTCAAAACTCAGTTTTAGAAGTTGGTGAAAGTTGTATGAAATTTAATCCTCTGAAGTATAAACCAAAATCATCCTTCGAGTTTAAAAACAATGTTGAATATGTTCAAAAAAAAAATTAAGTCAATAATACCGTGTTTGTAGAAAAAAAATAAAAAGTTAAAAATCTTGAAATTTATAAGGTTTCGAAGCCTAAAATAAAAGCTGCTATAATTTTATACTATTACAAAGATTAAAAGAAATCCAAGGATAAGAAGAAAATGTCACATGGATACTAGAACCTTGGTATATAAAAAAGTTCCATGGTGGATGATAAGAAATCTGATGGATAAGAGGTAAAAAATTATGAACAACAAGTAAGTTATAGATGAAAATATGTTTTATATGGATGTTATTGGTATTTTATAGGATTTGGTTATACAATGAATATGTGACAGTTTAAGAATTAACACTATAATGAATCTAGGAGGAACTGAAGGAAATGTTTGAGGATGTGTCAACCCAATAAAAGAAGAAAACCTGAGAAAGTGATTTTTAAGATTTAAAATATATTCCAACCTTTGAATTTTTTTTTTGAAAAAAGTGATCATCCTAAAAATCTTGCTGAATAATTTATTGTTATGTTAACAGAAAAAAATTATATAAAAAATATCAAAAGTTGTATTAGAAAGAATAAAAAGGAAAGGAAAAGTTCGTATTTATTGAAACTAATTTTAAAGCAATAAAAGAATAATGGAATTGGATATTTAATTGTGGGTTTTCTTCACATAAGGCTATATATTTGATGTTATTAAAAAATGTAAATGATAAAAAATGGTAATAGTGATTTTTTGAAATTACGAGTCCCTCAAAACCATGGGTTTTGAATATACTATAATTATAAAAGAAAATATAAAATCCAAAAATTTCCTTATTTATTAATGGAATGAACTAAATTTTTTTAAGTGTTTTATAAATATATGATGAAGAAAAATGAGATGTTTTCAGAAGATATGTTTTTTTTCAAAATACTTGAATATGGTAAAGTTTTAATAATACTATAACGAACCAAGGTAAACTTGTTTCAAGTTGGTGATGTGTAGATTTCATGCTATATATGTGTGGTAGAATAAAATTAGATATGGAATAGGATGTTGGGGTATATATGTAAGAGAAATATGTGCAAGATGAAAAATAGGTAAAGTATTTGTGGAATTCCTAACTTGAAAAGAATAAGAGACTGGTGTTGTTCCATATATCTAGAAGGGAAGATTACAAACTAAGTATATAATAAAGTTGAGATAAATTCAACTCATCCCTTGAAGATTTTTAATTGTGATATAAGTGGGACCAAGATAAGAAAATAAAAAATAGAGATAATAAATTTATTTCCATTGTTAATAATTTATTCAAATTAAATGTATTATGTTTCTGAAACATAGTTTAGATGCTCTAATTTTTTTTAATAGTTTTAGGTGAAGTGATAAAAAGTAATGTAGATATTATGTAAAGAATATCCAGACTGATAATGGTGTTTATTAAAAAAATGGGATGTTTAGGGACTACATTCAAAAGAGATACATTCATAATTCATTCAGTGAACTATGAACACCACATTATAATGGTGTTTCTAATAGAATAATTTGATGTTTAGTATAAATGGGATGAACTATTTTGATTAAACATGATACTTCTAAATTATTTTATAGAAAAGCTATTTGAAAATTATTTTGTATTTATAATCCATTTTTCTGTAGGAAAACCTCTGATATGAATCCTTATGAGATTTATTATAAAGAAAAATCATGTTTGAAATACCTAAAGGTGTTTGGAATTCCTATACATTATCAAAGTCAAAGGTGAAAATCATGGGATGTTTGATCAAAGTGGTGTTGAGAGAATCTCACTTGGATAAACGACTAATAGTATATTATGATGAATATATAATAAATAAATTGGAAGTATTATTTACTTTATAGATGTGAAAGTGCTGGAACATTATGACAATATTTTTTCACAGAAAACTGTATATATAAATGAATGTGAAGATAGAGTTTTTTATTTAAAAAACCTATAACTTTTTCTAACATGAGTAATCATATTGAAACTAAAAATGATAAATATTTTGCTTAAAATATTTCAAGTGATGATGAATAATCTTTTTCATCTCATCCTAGTGTGAGAAAATAGGTGGTGATATAAAATATCTTTGGTGATGAAGGGAAATAAGTTCAAATCATAAGAACATTGAAGTTATTTTCACATACTTCATTACATTCATAGGTTGATCTAAAATATGTTGGAGAATATTTTGTGTATGCGGAGTGGATTGATTCCATGAAAGAAGAGATGGATTAGAATGAGAAGAATGATACTTGGTAACTTATACCCAAACCATAAAATAAGCATGTGATTGGAACAAAATGTATTTTTTGAAACAAGTTGAATGAGGATGGTGAAGTGATATGTAACAAGGCATGACTGTTTAGTAAAGGTTACTAAAAAATTTAAGGAATTGATTTCGATGAGACCTTTTCCCAATAAAATGCTTGAAAATATTAGAATATTTATTCCCATTAATTCAAAACAAATATATAAGATCCTTCATATGGTTGTAAAATCAGCCTTTCTTAATGAAGAGATCGATGAAGAAGTTACTATTGAATAACTGTGTGTCTTCATTATTAGTAAAGATGAAGTCTATGTGCCCAAGTTGAAGAAGGATTTCTATTGGTTGAAGTAAGATATGAGATATTGGAATTTTAACTAGATACATACTTAAGGAATTTGAATTTCAATAAAGGAAAAGTTGATATTAAGCTCTATATAAAACAAAATCAAGATGTTTACCTTATTATGATTGTCAACATTGATGAAATTATATTCACATATAATGATGAATAAATTCACGAAATTATTGAAAAGAAGATGATGATGTTATTTAAAATTTCCATGATGGGATAAATGAGATACTTTATTGGATTATAAATATATTAAAAGAAGAAATACATTTTACTATCCCAAGGGATGTATGCTAAGGAACTTCTAAAAAAGTTCAGAATGGATGATTAAAAACATGTTTCAACACCGATTTTAGTGGGAAAAAAGATAGAAAAATGTGAGAATGGAAAGGAGGTTGATCTTAAATAATTTTTAATGTTCATTGCAATCCTGTTATATCTAATGAATTTATGGCCAGACATTGATTATGATCTTATATTGTGTTCCGGGTATTAGATTACACCAATGGAATCTCATCTTATGATTGGAAAAATAATTCTTAGATATAGAAAAGGAATAATTTATTTTTGAATAAAGTGTGGTATTATTAGAAATATTGATATGTTTGGTTATAGGTATTAAGATTAAGTAGGATGTTTTTATGGTAGAGGATTCACATACGATGTATTTTTCTTCTTAAGAGAAATATGTGTGAGTTGGTATATAAATAAAAACAATTAGTAACTCTCACCAATATATAATATGAGAATGTATCTTCCAATAACGATGTAACACAACTAATGTGGATGAATAAATAGTTGGAATATTTTTTAATTGATGTGAAATTTCCCCTTTTCTTAGGTTATGATAATCAATGTTCTATAAATTTCATTAAAAATCTAGTTCAATATTATCATTCTAAGAAAATCTATATTAAATATCACTACATCAAAGAGTTTGTGGAAATAAATAAACTACATCTAGAGTTTTTTATACAATGGAGCATGTTTCTGATATCTATAAAAAAATCATTTATAAAGTAAACATTTCGTAAGACGATGATGATCATGGGTGTACAACCTCACTCTCTTCAAGGATAAGGTATGTGATATCCATACCCTCTTTCATCTTTTATTTGGATATTGAAATAAAAGTGTTAGAAAATATTTAAAATAAACTTATACATTGGTATATTATTAATCTTTTTAATGAAGATCCTATATTTAAGAGGAGTTTTTAAAAGGGGGAAGCTATTATTTTAGTGTGTATAAATTATTTTAACATTTTTGTGAAGTAGATACAAGAAGTTTTTCTTATAGGTTGAAATTTCATCAAGGAAGAAGATATATTTGATAATTTTCTTATGAAAATGTGGTAATGGAATAAGTTTAATAAAATATTCTTAAAAAAATACTTAAGGATAATATGGAATTATTGTTCCATGATTATTGTGTCCTAAAATGAGTTCACTCATGTAGGATTAGAATTGTTGGGTAAGCGATCCATTTGTAGTAAAAAGTTTGTAGTGGTTAATGTTCCTTGGTTGATTGAAAAATACAAAAGGAATTATTTTTGAGGTTGAGATATTTTTAGGTGTTTTGAAGAAGCTAGAGGTTTTAAGAGAAATCTGGTTTGGCTAAAAAATATATATTAAAGTGTTGAATTTTGTTGTTTAACGTAAAAAACATAATTTTTTTGAGAATATAAATTAGTTAACATTATTGTATTACAAAAGTGATAAGATGGAGTCCAATGTATTAATGATAAAAGACAATGTCCTTTAGTATAAGAACATTGGTTAGGGTGTGGCACAAAATATTTATCCAATAATCCTTACAAGTTCTGCCAGACAAAATGTTCGAAAATGTTTAAAATAGTTTATGATTTGATGATATTAAAGTTATAAACATAACGAGAAATAAAAAATATCATGATCTAAGATAGTGTACAAAGGAAGAGTTTTAGTTATAAAGTTTTGTGTGAATTTTATCAGACTGATGATATTTGCAAAAGGTTCATTTAATAAAATTTCAATGTTTGGACTTTAGGAAGTTTTGGATATGCATCAGTAAAAAGTGTTTTTTCTTCAAACTTTTATAAAGTATAGTGATTAAAGGAGGAATGTTTGGAGTTTTGAGGTTGTTGTGAATATATTTGGATTAGAAAAAGAGTTATATGAAGTCTAATAGATGGACCTATACAAAGATCATGATATGAAGTGATGATGTTAGAGTGTATGAAGTTGAGATGATCAAAATAGTATAAGTTCATTGGATAGATGGTTATATGTAGGTTCATAAAATGATTATTCTCAAAGTCACCAGATCTAATTTATTAGATAAACCTTTCAAAAATTCATTAGATAGAGAAACTATTATGCAAGATCAAGATGAAAAGGGGTTTTATGAAGCTCTATAAAGTCATCAGAAAAATGATTCTAAATAATGTTCATTGAACAGTGGATTCCTAGAGATAGAAACAAATTGTAATTTTATAAATCTATCCATCAGATGAATAAAGGGTCTAGAAAAAGATTTTAATATGTTCCTATGAATTTATAAAGGAACACTAAATATAGTTATACCAGATGGAAGGTTCAAATATATTTTAGAAAATTTTCAGAATGTAATAAATGTGATGATGATGAGCTAGAAATTAAATGTTTCAATAATCAAGATGGAAGGATCGTGATTCTCACCATTATCTAAGGATGTTTAAAGAAGTCTATTTACATTGAGTCTTATGGAATGTTC
This sequence comes from Viscum album, assembly GCA_963277665.1. Taxonomy (NCBI): domain Eukaryota; kingdom Viridiplantae; phylum Streptophyta; class Magnoliopsida; order Santalales; family Viscaceae; genus Viscum; species Viscum album. The sequence goes on along the minus strand of OY728142.1, from coordinate 688,925,975 downwards.
CTATATTTTAGGAAGTTTGAAGTCAGTCAACTGAATGAAGCGTGAGTGGGATGTTCAAAGTTTGAGCAGGATATTTGAATTTAAATCTTGAACTTTTCCTATTTTTATAGACATGTTGCCTATATAAAGGGGTTAAGTGTGTCAAGGTTTATGTCTAGAGATTATTTAATTATTTTTAAGTGTTGTGGAAGTGAATAGTTGATCAGATGAATAGAGTGAAGAGGCATCAGTTTGAAGAATACTAGACATAGTTTCCTATTAGTTTTTTTAAACAAACAATGTGAACAGGTGAGAAGATAAAATGGGAAATAGTTGGTATGATATGAATGGTGTGTATAGATGATCATTCAAATAGGCTGTACAAGAAATAATACAAAAAGTGGTTCGAAATGAGTTTCATCAAACCAAGTATATTGTACAAATAAGTGATCAGATAAACATTTATTACTTATATCTTAAGTAAATTTATTAATATTTGCTATAAACTGAAGTGAAGAGGAATTATAATAACTTATAAGAAAGAAATCATGAATAATTCAAGTGGCACATTTAAATATTTGAATCATGTTGGTCAAGTTTCTTATTACTGTTACAAAAAATTATTATATCATTATTCTATGAAATGAGTATATGCACCGTTGATTGAATATAGTGTTATGAAAGTTAAAGGATATTACCTACCTTTTTTAACAATCAAATGGATTATTTTTTAGTGGTTTTTATAATTTTATTACTTATATACCATGCAAATGAATATATACCCTTATTGAGTAGTGAATCGTGTAAATACCTGTTTTCCTATTGTTGTACTTGTGTGTTGTTTTCCATCATGGTTATTTCTCCCTAATTACAGGTGAAGGTTGTTTATTAAGAAATAAAACATAAAAAAGATAATATAAATTATCACACAGATCCAAATTGGACCTTTCACATATTATTTCTACCACTCATTACTCTTACTAGTTATTTCTTTAATGTTCAAATTGTTTAATTTATGAATGGGATTTCAATACATAGATAAGTAATTAAATATTTATGGTTAGGATATGTGATGAGATTATTTGAATTCATAGGGTGAAATTGTTCCCAACGAATATGCTCTTGAAAGTGATACACTAGTTTCCAACCTTTCAGGATTAAGAATGCCCTTCAGGGCTAGTGGTGAAGCTGGATAGGTTTTCCCAGAATAGATTTTTACAAAAACCCATTTAGGGAAACACTCATTAGGTTCAAAATTTCCTTTAGTAAAGACTATAATATAATAAACATATACATAGGTGACGATGTAATAATTTATAAAACTCTACTACTAACTATAGGTCTAATAAGTCTCCCTAACCATGCCTCATACATGGAAACCCACTCATTGTTCTATATCAGGACACTCACATACGCTTAATGGTTCTTACAATCCATAAAACTCATGCATAGCCATATGAATATGTATTATTAGGAACTAACTATCTCAAATTCATATTTTTAATCATAATAATGCTCACTCTATCCTTAACCAAGCTCACCTAATCATATATCATCCACCAAACACATCTATAAAGACATATCTACTTTTAGATTCAATATTAATAATTTATATAACATTTATAATTAATTAAAAAATTTATATTAAATCAATACAATTAGGTATAATAAATAAAAACCCCATTTGGTGATTTATCCTCACAGAAACCTCAAGAAACGAGGTGAAAATCAATCCCAATACACCTTGAGTATGCTATAGAAAAAATACCCAACACCCAGTATTAATTCATCAACTAAAACTATCCCAACTTGATGAAACTACAAAATAAATTAGGGAAGTGATATACCTCGAGTTGAATGATACAAAACCATGCACGTTCGTCCTCACAAGGCCTCATTTTACACCCACCATTGCAAGAACACTCCAATCGAAGTAATCCCACCATCATTTGTTTTATTCTCCATAAAAATGCTAAATTACATACTCTCCAAATCACGAGAATTGGGAGACATGAACAACGGATAAATAAAGAGTAGGAAAAATCACCTCAATACAAGAACAAATACACTTTGGATTCCATTGATCCAATGAAGAAGAAGAGGGGAATGGGGAGAAGGGAACGGTGATTCCCCTTGCCCATCAACCACCCCAAATGAAAGGTTTAAAATAAAATGGGTAGAATGGACATTTTCACCTTCTTAAAAAAACAGAACAAGGTTTCTATTGAGTAATCGATGCACCAACAAAGACCACTCGATGGCCCCATCAATGGGTCACCCTACCTATAACTCCCATTGAGTATCCTATACCACCCTACTAGGTACTCAATGGATCACTGTAGCCATCATCCTATATGTTTGTACTTCTAATATTCTAGATTCAAATCTAAGCCTCTACTTCCCAATCTACCACCCTAGAAAAATCCTTGAAATCATTAAAAACACATCAATACATTCCAATAACCATCTATAAATGGAAAATTAAAACAACCCTTGTTTCACTCTAATTTGAACCTTGATTTTCTCAAACTCTATATTCACTCACTAGAATGTGTTGTCACATCCTTTTCATATCTTATTATTTGATTTTGTTGATTTGGATTCTCCCTTGAATGATTTTTCATGTATGATACATAGAGGAGGTCCATGCAAGTTGGTTTCTCATTATCACACACCATTCATCTTGAGGTAACGTTTCTAGTGAGTTTATTTATATGTTTGGGTAGAATTGGATTAAATTGATGATCAATTCATGTTTTGTATTTGAGGATTTTTTATCACCCATAAACATAGTTAGTTCCTTATATGTTAGAACAATTTAAAGTTTACAATAAAAAACAAAAAATAACTAAATTTACTAAAAATAATTATAAGACATATGAGAAATTAATTTGAACCTACAAAGACAAGGGAAAGATAATAATTTAAATCACTTTTTAAGACACACAAACTATGATTGAAAATAAATTTACATTCACTTTAATTTTAGACAATTATGATGAATTTAGAACATGATAATTATAAGTAATTTTATTTTCAATTTTATAGAGTATATAAAATAAAACAAGTAATAAATATGAATATAGTTTTCATAATTAGGTCTAAGAAATTCCCTTGGTCTAGGTATCCACTCTCCAATCACTGAGTTCCCCTTTTCTCATGGTTAAAAATTTTGGTTTACTCAATGAATAGGTAACCTAAAACCATGTTTAAAAATATTTTTCATTCAAAAAAGGTTAATGTTTAAGACACACACACAAACTATTTCATTCATTTATAAATCACTCCTTTTATCCACTATTAAAGATCATGAAAAGTGAAAACAAAGAGAGATAAATATAGAATATGGAATGGATGCCTAAAACTTGATATGGAAGTGATAAAAAATATAAAATTCTACATAAATCAATTCCCCTTAATCAAAATAAAATATAATAATAAAATTAATCTCTAATGATATCCATTATATGGTGATAAAAACAATAAAAAACTTGTAGAATAAAAAAACACTGGATGAAGACCCCTTTGATAACAACACTTCACACTTTAGCCTCCAGTCAAGTTATGACCCCCATTGTTTAGTAGTGGGAAAACATATTATTTATTAGAAAATAATACCCCCTAGGTTTTTAAAATTCTTTTTAAGATCATCCCTTCAATCATTCTTAAAATCTAGTGGTAAAACATTCTAAATTCACTCCAAAATTCCTCGCAAGATCATGTTTTTAATATCTACTGACAAATCCTTTCATAAAAATATGGTAGTTTTTGTCATGAGTAGGTAATACAAAAATCAGTAATTTACATGGTAATTCGGGTCCAATTAAATGTTATTCCTTAATCATGGAATTAATACACTTCATTTCTTCTCTATAATTACACATCTCCTTCATCATGTTTCCTACAACAAACATCATAAAATGATATCCTTTAATGTGGCTTGAACTATGGTGAGGAAGCTTATAAACATATCATTTAAAATTTAAAAAGTCTCCCATCTACCCTATTAAGTCACTAACCACTTAATGGAATGATATATGTAGTCATGGAATGCGCCAATCTTTTGAAGTATTATCATACACCTTACAAACTCTTTGATGTTCTCATGGTATGAACTCCTCTTTCATAAAATGAACCTTCGAATTCATCATCTCTATTAAATTAGCATGAATTATATATAAATATCCTCATTTTATTGTATCTAATTATTTCAGCGGTCAAATTACCTTGTAATAACGACTTCACAATGTCACACTCGATTTCTTTAGTACCACCCATGGAATTTTCAGGATTCGTATTGGAATTTTTGAGCTCTCCTTCATACTTCCATGGTAGTCTGGTGGTCGATGTTAATGAATCACCATAATTAATATTACATGAATGGAGTTCCCATATAGTGGAATAGTGGTAATATTTTTATCCATAGAGGTAGTTATGATATTGGTATACCTTATCCATGGCCATATAATACAACACTAAGTGAATTGGTAGCAACATGATCTAGGAAACCCTAGGTGCTGTGAGGACAAAGTCCATGATGACATTTTTTCTTCTTTTCAATGTTTTCTCCAATTAAGTTCACTGTACTATATATTTCTATATCCCACATTAGTTTTTGATTATGATTTAATTCCACTTTATCACCCCAAATTATTTCTGAGGCAATTGCTTCCTCACAGTGGTACCACCTTTTACCCCGGCCCCCTATCAATGCCATCTCACATTGATGATCCTACCCAATTACACCCCCACATCATTTAATATTTCTCTAGTTCCACATCAATCTTGTTCATGTTCTCTTATCTTATATATGTATATCTCATGGTTGATGATTGGATGTATTCCCTCATGGATATTGTCTTGATATCATATAATACCACTTGTTTGGCTATATTTTATGGACTAATTCTTTAATTATTTCGTTAATTTTCCTTTTCTCGGAAGAATTATTTAAAATTATTATTCTATATATTTTTTTCTCCAAAATAAAAATATAATATTTTTTTTCCATTTAATATATTTATTCTATAAAAATCATTTAAAAAATAATTAATTCACCAACAAAAATAATGAATGATATTGAGCTATCTAGTTCCCCCCACACTTAAGCCCGTGCCTTCCCTAAAGCATGGAATATCAAAATCATCACAAATAAATTCCACCGCACTAGTATATAATCCTTAAAGTTTATAAATTTAAATAGTCCTCGATAAGGGAAAAATTTTTAGGCATTACCTATTGAAAATTTTCAAACTACTCACTTTTCAAGTTAACCTAGTTAACTATGTATTTTTAATTCCCTATTTTTTAATGATGGTTCCCTTCTTAACTTCCATTCCCATATCTAATTTCATCATTACTATTAATGATGAGTTTGACTTTCCTCACTATGTAATTCTTTTCACATATCACTTAAGACACAAATTAAATGGAATTATGCTCATACCTCAAGTAAATGTATATTAGTCATAGGACTTTAATTCATCTCAAATATTCTCCCCATAAAAAATGATAAAAACATAAAGAATTCACAATAAGGTTAAAATGGATCTAAGGCTAAGGGATTATATGTATTTTTTTATAGAAATTAGGTTCAAAGTGAAAGATAAAATCTAAAGAAAATTGCATGATAAATATTGGAAAGATCAATGAAAACTCCTTCAAGAAATAGAATCACCCAACACACCCCAATTAAAATCAATGATCTTGGTAATGAAATTATAAAACCTCTCCCCCCATTTTTGAAGGATGTACCTAGAAAATATATGACACTCAAAACCCTAACCATATTTGATCTCATCACGATACAAATTTTAATAGTTATAACATGATCATAGGTTGATTTAAGAGTGGTTGAACTAACAAAGATGCAAACCACTTTTAATTTTTTTTCTTTTATCTTTTTTTATTTTTAAAGTGTAAACAATATAATACAATGAAATAAATCATGAACTATTCCCCAAAATTCCATGAAAACACCTCTCTTCTCTCATCGATGAAAAATATCCCCTTTCACCATCGAAAACCACTTCACCCACACTTAATCTATTAAATATCATTGAAATACAAAGATTGAGGTGGGAAGGATAAATATAGGAATGTAATGCATCTATTCTTATAAAGGCAATTTATGCCATTTATTAGTTTAAAATATGGATAAATGTATAGGTATGTCTCATGTTTAAAGGTGTTTAATAATAAATATTCTTTAATCACGTCAAATTGATTTTTTTTCTTTCATGGATTTGAAAAAATGCAATGAAAGTTATAGTAGTTCATAAGTATTGAGTCTCTCAAGAAAGGGGTGTCAGAATGCTTTGGAAAAACATGGGCTAGAGTCCACTGAAGAATGAAAATCATAAAAATTTGGAAAATTTATCATGGAATAAATAACAATAATAGTATAATAAATAGAAATTTTCAAAAATAAAATAATTAAAAGTAAAAATGGATTTCATTTATATTCATAAAAAAGTCCCTCCATGTCACAATTCATTAAATCAATTCCTTCAAACTTATCTTTACCTATTCATCCCCCATTTTAGTCATTCAATCTTAGTAATAATTACTTTTAAAACATGTATTGATGGTATTCCCAAGAGATTTTTTCTAATAGATTATAAATAAATAAAATAACTTCATGTCGGGAATTTTTTTTATTTTGAAACCCAAAAAAAATTTAATAAATGAGGGGGAGTGAAGATAAATAAATAATTTAAAAGAAACAATCCCCTTTACTCTTGAATCTACTCTCTGTTCCCTTCTTCTTATGCCTTATTTCACTATGGACATGAAAAATAGAAACAATAAGTGAAAGTATATGTATATTTTCATTTAGCTCAAAAATATATGGGAATTTAAACTACTTCCAAAACAATATTCCTAAAAGTAATTCCTAGGGAAAGAGAAAAACTAAATTCCTAGAAATAAATTGAAAAAACTAAGGTTTCCTCACATAAACCAATTTATTTAATGTTTTTTATCCACACCTTACATATTCATCATCTAATTAGAGTATGATAAATAGTTACCAAGCTTGTATTTAACCATGCTTTACTTTGTAGCTCATTTGGTGTACTTATCTTCCACCGCCTCCAAGAAATTATATTATAACTTTGTAGAAGAGGGAAAAAATATAGATAGTTTATGGTAATGGGGATCATGATATTATTCTATCCAATCCTGATATAAATCCTTCTTCCCTTATTCCTCTTACTTCTTTTCATCAAATTATATATTGTACCTTATAATTTCAGTAACCTTACTCTACCCTTATTATTTTTACTACTCATATTATTCATTATTATATCTAGATATAGTATACATCTCCTTGTATCCTACTTATTCATTGTAATCTTATTATTTTTATTATTCCAAATCATCAAGGATATTATTTATTATAATAACTACCATCTCCTCCTTCTTCTTTTATTTACTTCTTTAAGTGCAGCTTCTTTTTTTTGTTTTCCTTATTCAATTAATCACTTTTGATAAGGGTGTATTCTATGGGAAAAATATATTTTGATTTATAATTAGTATTTTCCTTTTATTTATCCTGAATATTACTTTACCCTCATATTTATCCTTGATTTTAAATTAAATATTGACTTTCTTTTTGGTCATTATCTCTAAGAGTTGTAATCCCTCATTGAATGCTTCTTCTATGTTATGGAGGAACCAATCATCCAACTTCAGTGTTGTTTTTGATCCCATCCTTGAATTTATATATTCTTCTTCAGTATACTTCTTTATCATTAAATTTTCTCTATTATACATATCATCTAGATTTCGTCATTCATTTTGAATTTATCTGGTAACCACTTCCTAAAAACACACAAGCATGTGATTTTTTTTTGGAAAACTACTCAATATTCATAAAATAGAAAAGTGAGAGGAAATATTCTTGTAATAACTATCAAATTAAAGTTTCTCTAACACCATTTCACTAAAAATGACTCCCAAAACTTTATTTCCCATGGATATTCATAAATTCCCCATGGTATGGACCAATTTATAATTAAGAATGTACTAGATTATAAAAACTAAAACCACAAAGGAGTAGTATAGGAATGTAAGCCCCAGTTTCTAAACCATTGAGAAAAGGGTAGGAGAGACTCTAACTCAATAATTAAGACTATTACTAAAACAATGAAATAAATCTGGAACTATATTTTTTATTTTAAGAGTGAATAAAGAGGAACACGTAATCATTAAGAGAAAATGAAATTATAGGTTCATAATGTATGTAGAATAAAATAAATAATATGATCTCATGTAGTTGTCGAGATTAGGTATAATAAAATCTCTTCGTCTGTATAGTCACTCTAAAAATATCAAGTTCCCTTTTTTATCATCATCAGTTACTTTGGTGCAATCATTTACCAAGTAATTTAATATAGTGTGAAATAAGACGAATGGTCAAGGTGACCACACACAAACACACACAAACACACTAGTTCATGAATTTAGAAATCCCTCCTTCCATCCCCTAACAATGGTAATGAAATGAAAAAAACACGTAGATATAAAGATAGAAGAGAGAATGGATAGATAAAACATTATATAGAAACCATTAAAAGTAAACTTATATATACCTGAATTCAGCTTCATTATAATAAACTATCATAATAAAATCACCCTCTCATGATAGCGAAGAAACGGTGATAAAAAAATAAAATAAAAATCTATAGAAGAAAAAAAGAACTAGAAAAAGACCCATCTTACAATAATTTTTTTTATCTTTTACTCTGATTTCGTTATGATCCCCACTTTGTAGTAGTTATTGAACCCTCCAATTTATTGGAAAATAAGATTCCCCATGGTTCAACCTTTCTTTCTAAAATTACTCTTTCAATCATGTTTGAACCATAGTAGTAAAACTTTCCAAAATTCCCTATTAAAATTTTAGTAAGATATTGTTTTTAATATCGGTTGAATGAAACTATCATGACATGAAGATAGTTTGGTATGTGAGTAGGCACTTCACAAATCATTTATTTTCATTGAAATTCATTGCTCATGATACATTATTTTATCCTCTTAGAATGACTCCACTTTATTTATTATATATAATTATAAATACCCTATATATTTTTTCCAATAGAAAACATCATGGAATGAGATATTTAAAAATGACATTATTTTTGATGAGGAACAGTATGAAATCATATTTACAACCTTGTGAAGTATCCCATCTACCCTATGAAGTCATTATTTTTTTCATCATAAAACAATTAGGTTAAACATGAACCAAAAATTCATATTCATTTCATCTAACTTATGAACTCTCTAATATTCTTGTGTTATAAACTCTTCCTTCACAACATAAACCTTAGAACAATTCATATCTATTAACTTTTCATATATTTTTTCATGGTATCCCCATTTCCGTGTATCTAATTGGGTTAGTCGACATATTCCCTTGCATGCATGACTTTATAGAGGCATGATAAAATTCCTTTATACGACCTATGGTATTTTTAAGCACTGTGACACATTAGAGTTCTTATATAAGCTTCCATTCTAGTTTTTTGATTAAGGTATATTCATGAACACACTTTATCATGCATTCTTTTAGTTCCAAGGTACTCCTGTAGTGGAAAAGTGATAATATTTTATCCTTAGAGGTATGTCCAAGATTTTTTACCCTCATACATGGTGGTCCAATATTTCATGAAGTGATCTAGTAGTGGAATGAACCATAAAAACATAGGTATTATGAGTATGAAGGTCAAGATGATATAATTTTTTCATTTATGTGTGTTCTCTACATATGTTCACACTAACCCAATTTTTCTTTATCTTGAATCAGTTTTGAGCATGGGAGACCTTCAATTTATCTCCCAAATCACTCATGAGGTAGTCATTTCCTCATCTTGGTATCAAACCATACCCTAACCTCCATTATGGTGATACCCCACAATGACGTTCCTTACCAGTGGTGTCCTTGTGTCATACACTCTTTCTCTAGAACCACCTCTTACTTACTCTTGTTCTGTTATCTATTACCTAGTCATACCATGATAAATAATTGGTTGAGTTCCCTTATGATGGTTGTCTTGATATATTATAGTGGTCATATTTCTTAAACTAATTATTTAGTTACTTAGTCAATTTTCCTCTTTCATGTTGAATTGTTTAAATTTGTTATTCCATTACACTTTACTCCAAAAAAATATAATCGTTTACTAACATTTAATATATCAAATCAATGAAAATAGTGGAAAAATGAATAATTAAACAAATAAATAAATGAATTCAGTAACAAAAATATATTAATGATATTAAGATATCAATTATGTATGGATTGGGTATGAGGATGCATCAAGTGTGGACTAAACCCTTTGGCTCTTGGTTTCAATGTAATAGGACCAACCATAGAGTTTTACATCAATTATTCCAATGAGAGTTTTTAATTTTAAAATTATTGGTTATTTAAATTTTGATGTCTAATGATGAGATTATCTCTTGTTAGAGTAAAAACAATTCGATTTAATACTGACATTATTAAATGGATAAATTATTGACATAGGCGGACTTTAAATAATTAGTATCAGGATCTTTTGGAATATTATATAGTTCATTAGATTATCATAATCATTATTATTATCATGGGAATGTTAATCTGAATTTCATGATATCAACTCATCAGTGGGATGATAATATTTTTACCCAATAGTCAACAAGGACCATATATCTTTACAAATAGTTTATTTGGTGTTCCTTGGTCAAATGATTTCCAATAAACCATTTTTTGGATTATTTAATGGTGTAAGTTTTTTTTGAAAAGATTAATGATTTATATTTATTTAAATGTGAATTATAAAGAGTTTTAAAGTATAATTTAAAAAGAAAATAATTTAAATCATTTTATTGTAAATTAAGGGGTGTGTTTCATTTATATAGGGTTTATATAAGAAATGAATTTAATTGGAATTATTAATTAAAATGGTGATAAAAAGCGTTTGTTTTTATAGGATATTTGAAAAGGGCGGTGGGTTTATAAAGAATGTTTTCTCCAGTTATTTTCTGAGGGATTATTATGGGTAAATCAAGAATGGGACGCCCTTTTGGTAATTTTTAAAGAATTAATTTATATATCATTTAAATAATGATAAAGTGGGTTATTTTGGGAAATGATATGATTAAGTTTACCTTATAAGGTTTATACCCTATTTTCCTACAACTTATATACATGTTTGAAACCTTTTGATTTATGGATTCCTTATATGTTATCTATTGTTTCATTAGGATGCATAATAATATAGTATATATAGAATAAATTTAGCTTTAAGTGATGGGAAGGTTATATTCGATTGAAATTCTGAGTAAGTATCGTTTTATAAGAGGTCCATAGGAACCTTGAGATCTCTTGTGGAATGATTAGAGCCTAAGACTCTTGGGATTAATGTGAGAATCTAGAATTGATTGAGGAATATGTGAAATATTTATACGTAGTGAGTTTGGAGGTTTGAAATTTTATATGAGTGTTTACCTATCTTATTCTTAGGGGTGCACACTTTTGATTAACCTCAACATTGAGGTGGGAGTTAGCCCCTTGATTTTTATATTTACAACTAAGGTTATATTCTTGAGATGAGATAACATTTTTATAAAATATCCTTATTATATTTCTAAGGATAGTGTTAAAATATGAGTGTATTACTCCTTAGTAGGGTTTATAGGGTGCAAGAATCCCATTAGAGTGATATTAGTTTATTCTTTTTGAGATAGAGAAACTAGGAACACCATTAGTGAGGTAGTGATATTTTCATGATGAACCTCTTGATAAGAATACCACACCGTAGAAGGTGATGTCTAGGATGATAATAGGGTTTGATGTTTAGCTCAAGGATTGTGATTACTTTTATGTTAGGTGATGTATGTTGATTGTTTTATCCAACTAAGATTAGGACAATCTATAGTAGTGTTCCTTCCATTGTTGGCCCATATATGGTATAATGATAGACAAGGCTCAAAGAAGGATGGTAGAAGACTATTGGAAGTTTATTATTGAAGGCATGAGATATATATGACCCAAAACCTCCTAAGGTTCCACATAATGTAAGACCATGGTCATGGAATACACTTTATTGATGATTATGTTGATATATAATACAAGGTATTAGTGTAAACCTTTGTGTCATTCTATTATATAGTGAGAGAAATCTCTTGTTAGGACTTATGATATTTAGTACAGAGTCAGTGTGTTCTATATTTTATTTAAAATATAACTCAACTGAGAACAAGTTAGACAATATGGGGTGGGGGATGAGACATGGGTGTAAAACATTAGCTAAAATTGCTTGAATGGAACCCTAACTGAAGCTCCATAAGTCTTAAATTTCACTTCCCCATACACTAGAGGCTACCAACTTGTAGTTAGAGTGTATAAAAATTATGGGGAGACTATTATCTCAACACTATAACACTCAATAATAACCAATAAAAGAATAATCCTATAATGTATCACTGTAAAATAATGTATCATAGCTAAATACTAACTCTAAATGATAGATAATATCAATATATTATAACATATATGATACCATTTTTCAATATACATTCACATGACAAGGTTCTCCCATTAGGATGACTAACTACATATAATATGAAAAAATAGGGGGATCAATAATAAAAATATGGATCCCAACTTAAAATTGTCTCCTAAACCCATTCAGTTATCCTTGTCTGACCCATTATACAACTTATCTCAATAAATAAAAAAATAAGATCTATATATGAACTGAGGTTCCTGGGAAGGGTGTGATCATAAAACTCAATAGGGAGATACCAACACATCCCATATATATTCAATCATATACAATTTATAAATTTATTGGAAAGTAATTCCAGCAAAATTATACCACATGAAAGATATCTTGTTAGGTAATCATGTTCTATTTGGGTCACCAAGATTCACGACCTCACCTACTTTGACCAATGACATTAGATGGTTCATCTCATAAAATAAACACAGACCCATACCCTATTGCTCATTGTATAGTCCTATAATTGAGTCTTGACCTATACCCTCTCACTCAGGGTATGATCTTATACTAAATCCCAATCTCATAGGTTATATCATATTTTCACCCTCTTACTCAGGGTAAGGTTCCACACCACAACTCATACAACATATCATTTTTCACCCTCTCAATCAGGGTGAGGTATCCTACCACATCTCATACCACATCTCATATCAATATCCTCTCACTAAGGGTGTGGTATAATAACATGACTCATATCATATATCATACCTATAACATATCTATTAGGGTGATGTCTTATACCCACCCTCATATCACATATCATACCTCTACCTTCTTACTCTAGTTGAGGTTGATGGGTTTTTTGGTTCATCATATGAACTTGGTAGTGGAAGAAATCCTATTATGTGATTGATATATCCTTGATATAATCACCAAGTATTTAAAATATAAAGAAAATAAAACCTTTTTACCTAAAAATAAAATGTGACTTCCTATATCTTATTTCCTCAAGGGAGATTCTTGATGATGTTCATAAAAAAGAAGATGAAAAACTCATACCTCCAAGGGATTAAATCAAATGATGGATCCTATTTCATAACTAGATAAATATAAAATGATTAAGGGGTGGTATATACTTTATAGATAAGTGATAAATGGTGTTTTAATATTTAAGGGAGCTATAGGATACTTTTCATGAAACTGATTATCATCACACAACATTGACCAATTTACCAAACTAAGTGAACTCATTCCCTTTATATAGGTAGTTCACAATGCTCTCCATTAAATATAATCATTATGTAATGAATCACATAAATTACTACATAATGTATAATATTCAATTTTCATATTCAATGATTATAAAAAAACTATAAATGGAATGATGATTTATTATGAAAATGATAAAACTAGATGGGGAGGATAAATGCAGTTAAATTCATAGGCTTACACTAGGTTAGGTGCAACATAAACTAAGGTACTTAATTAATAATACATAAAACAAATTCTTAATATATATTCATTACATGAATATAATTTATTTTAACATCAAAAAATATCTCACTGCACTTAAATCCCTAAGGACTTAATACAAAACTTCACAACTCTATAAATCTATCCAAAACAACTTATGCATAATGTTTCAACACGATTTCTTTATTTTGACGAAAATATTTTCCCAAAATGTTATCCTTATCCAAGGTCTTAACTATGTAACCATATGAGGTTTAGTATAATTGAACATATATATTAAATCATTATTTCATTGATGTATGTAAAAAATGACCTATAGAAAAGAATCAGTGCTACTCAAGATACTAACAAGTTTGGGGTGATCTACATCTAATATAATCATATCTTTTAACAAAAATGTAGCCCATAAGATGTATCAAAATAAATCATATATGAACCTATATAATCTATTTTTATTTTATATCATGTTACCACTAAACATGTAATAATGTCAATCTATAATTTCCTAACTATACTTTACTTTATTTTATAAAATAAAGAGATCAGATCGATGAATACATCACATATCATTCATCTAACAAATGAAGATATTACATGACCCTCATTCATGTATTTGAACACATCATATGTGAATAAACTAAAAATTACTACGCATTTCCTGATTAAAATTCAATCAGGTTCCATATTCCTATACTTTTCATACAAGTAGACAAATCTCATCTTGGTTGTGCTCCAACTGATGACATGATCAATAATATATCCAACCACCCTAAGATTTGATAAGTTTTTTTTGACTTACTTATGTATTGTAGTAATGAATTATGGTTCAAATTATAGGTATCTCTCTAACATTAGGTAATATAGATTGGTAGTAAACATAAAACCCTAAGCATATCGATGGCTTTCTTCCATTCCAAGGAATGTACTTTGATGGGAAAATATAAGTAACAAGTCTCTACATATTATCTCATTAATCCATTATTTGTATATAATATAAAACCATTTGTTTTTTTGAAGGTAGTGCCTTGGAAAAATACCAAAAAAAATTATTTAATAATAAAGAAACAAAGTTACAAAAGACGAAAAGATGGGATTTTCTTACAATATCTATCCAAAAGATGAAATAAATCAGCTGGCAGGGCATCCATCCAAGATACATTCTGGTGAACACCTTTGTTGGCAAGGGTATCAACAACAACATTCACTGCACGAAAGTCATGAGTAGCAATGTAGTCAATCCCACGAAGCGAATTCTGGAAATTCATCCAAAGAGTGGTAAACGACCAAGCTAGATGAATCACACCATTCCAAATAGCTTGGACAATGGTGGTAGAATCAATTTCAATCCAAAGATTTCTTCATCTTATTTGGAGAGCAAAATAAATAACATGGATGACCCCCAACATTTCCGCTTCCAAAGATGATGCAAAACCACATCCACCGTAGAAGCATCCATGGCACTGACCAGAAGTGTCCCTATAAATCTCTCCACAGCTGGCAGGATCGAGATTTCCCTTTGAGGAACCATCAACATTCACTTTGATCCACCCTAGCATCGCGGCTTTCCAGAATACTTCAAAGGTAAGTCTGGGCTGAGGATAAATACCCACAACATGAATATGGTGAAGAATCTCCAAATCACCAATAAAATTGTTGCAACAATATTTTTGGATTGAAGCTGCCTCTTGAATCACTATGAGAATTCGATATTTTCCTACATTGAGACTTAATGAGTGTTTATTATGAATATTATCATTTGTGACGTACCATATCTTATGTAAGAGCTCCTCCACGGCCGTAAGAAAGATGTTTTTAATTTGGTGGGAGGCTTTATGGCTAATACACTTTTTCAAAAGCATACAGATCGAGTCAGAAGAGGGCCACCTGTAGATAAATAAGTCAAAAAGGTAGTTCCATAAAGCAGAGGCTGTAGCACATGAGAAGAAAATATGATAATAATCCTCCCTGTGTTGACTGCACAGTTGTCATTTAGAACAGAGTTGAATGCCAAAAGTTTGCAGACCAACTTCAATGGGTAATATATTATGAGCGATACGCCACATAAGCGTGAGCCTTGAAGGTTTAATCCAAGGCTTGTTAAAATATCTCACCCATTTAAATTTGGATTCAATTCTAGAGAAGTTATGATTTAAAAAAAATGAATCAAGAATGACATTTGGGGCAGATTCCCAAACAAGGAAATCAACAGAATTAAAAAAGGGGTAATTTCCAACGATCTGGGTGATGTTGTCAGGGAGGTCTTACCTATGAAGTTTCGGAACATCTTTAATATAGTGACTAGTATCCTCAGGGGTATTATTTGGAGGTAACATAGTTATCAAGGGGGTACTAGTCCAATGAAGTGTTCATTGATTAAAAAAAACTTAAAGTCTCACTTTTATGAGATATCATTATTTGATCACTCATATAATTTTAATTACAAAACAAATGAACGAATAATAAATATATATTTCCTTTATTATATAATCATAAACATTTACAAGCATTACAACCAATATCTCATGTTTTTAACACCCATATGTTCTACAATACCCTCATGTTGTTGTTGAATTAATAGTCTCATCAGTAGATCTATTACATTATCTTCTAGATTCACCCTGTAAATATTTGCATCTCTAATCTCTATGATCTGTAGTATGAGATACTATTTGTGAAGAATGTTTTCGACCCTTTAGTGAGACCATGGTTCCTTAGCCTATAAAATATATCAATTATTTTGAAAGTAAAGGTCAATTTATCCCCCAATGTTAGGAAGTACTCTTTGTTTTGTAATGAACTTCTTGATCCAAACAACATAATTTGTTCATATCATACAGTGATGTAGTCTACATCTATTTTTTGGTTTACTATAGTGGTTTTTTAGAACTCTTCCATGAAATAACTAAATCATTTAGAGAAAATATGAAACTAGATTCACATCTCATGTCATCTTTATCAATTTGGAAACTAGAATCTATGTAAACTTTTATATTGAGATAATCCTCTCATCCAAATAATAATAACATATCCTTAATAATTCTCAATTAATTAAAAATGTTATTCATAAAAGTCTAGTGAATCAATCTAGTATTGGATTGGTAACTACCAGTCATTCTCAAATCACAAGAGACATTAGGTTGAGTACAAAACATGGAATATATGATAAATATTATGGTATTTTCATAGGTAATCCTATCAATCCTTTATAACTCTTTAGAAGTATATTTAATCATCTAAAGATTCCTACCATTAAATACTTATAAAGAATCTTTATTAGAGTTCTCCATGAAAACCCACTTTATTAATTTACCAATATATGTGATTTAAATCAGTATAAGAAGCCTCTTAGATATATTTGTTTAGATATTTACACCCATTATATAGGTAGATTCACCCATTTCTTTCATTGGGAAGTTATTATCCATACATATATTCATAGAATGAAGTATTGGGATTTTATTTATAATAAACAGTATGTCATTGATATAAAATATTAAAAATACTATTTCGCACACACTAATATTCTTATATATATATATATATAGTCAATATTTTTTTTATGAAACCAAAATCATTAATTTCATAATAAAATTGGATATTCCAACTATGAGAAGATTACTTCAATCCATAAATGGATCATCGCAGATTTCATACATTATCATTTCCATTTGTAACTTCAAAACCTTCATACTGTATCATATACAAATACTCAACTAAATTTATATTATGGAAATAAATTTTTAAATCTATTTAATACATCTCATAATCAAAATAATATATTATGAAATGTAATACCTAAATATATTTATTCATCACAAAGGTTGAAAAGGTTTATTCATAGTCAATAACATAATTTTTTTTATAAAATTTTTCCACCATAAATGATTTAGGTAGAAACTATACCATCCATGACATTTTTGTTATGAAAAATACACTTACATCCTATGGGTATTACCCCTTTAGGAGCATACACCAAGTTCCAAACATAGTTATTGTATATGAAGTCTATTTTAGATTCCATGGATTTTAACCATTTCTCCAAATCAGAATTATCTATCACTTCCCAGTAGGAGGTAAGTTTATCTATTATAAATGTTACCTCATCATCATTTTATATAATAAATCCAAATCTCAAAAATATTAATAAATCATACCAAAAATTTTAGGTTATTATGTAACATGATTTAGTTTATATTGCATACCTATTTGAGTGACTAGATTAACCTCCACAAAAGGAATAATTAATAGTTGTTGGTCTTGAAATTCTATAATTTTAAAATTCTTCCATTTTATTCCTCAACTTATATGTTAATTTTAATGGATAATACCACATTATTCCATAAAAACATTATGTTCTACAGGATTATAGAAATAACATCTTGTAGTCACTTTGAGATAACAAAAAAATAAGCATTATTTCGATTTAGGAATGAGTTTATCAAAAGAAAAATTTCAAAACATATTATTCAAAATTAAAATTTGTTATAAAATAAATTCGTGGATGTTTCCAATTACATATCTCATATTTAGTATTTATGGATGATTTAGATTTAATATAGTTTAGTATAAATTCTATAATATCAAGAGTATAACCCAGAATGAAAGAGGTTGGTCACATTGATTCATCATTGAACATTAAATTTCAAACAATGAATTATTCCTCCTTTCAAAAAAACCATTCCATTATAGAGTTTCAATAGGAGTATTTTGTGAAAAAATATACAATCTCTTAAATGATCAATGAATTCCTGACCTAAGTATTCTCCACCCCGATTTTATCGAATAATCGTAATACTCTTGGAAATTTGATTCTATACTTTATTTTAAAAATAATTGACCATTAAAAAAGTTTCTGAATTTTGTTTCATCAGAAACACATGAATATACTGACTAAAATATTCTATAAAGGAAAAAAGGTACCTAAAAGTGTTTTGATAATAGAAAAAGTTAATTTTCAGTCAGTCATTTCTCATTTATATGCCTAAGGTAACAATGAAAAAGGTAGGTAGGAATAGAATCAACCCTGTAATTTTTATTTTGAATGCAATAAATAGAATTAACCATGTCTATAATATATAAAATATTTATTATATTCCTAATTCCATAAAAACATCATTTTGATAGATAGAACAACTTTTATTCTTAATAGAGATTGAAAGTCCCTTATTCACCAAACAAGATATAGAAATCAAATTTGTATTTATAGTATAGTGGAAAATAATAATAGTTCTCCAATTATAGAGTTAATCCACTTTATAAATTCATATATCATGTATTGAATTCTAATGAAACAACTCTTTCTCCATTACCAACACAAAGATCTAATTCACCCTTCTTTAATTCCATTATATCTCTATGTATGTGTTTATTAAGAAAAATATGTGACACACACCCAATATCTAATACTGATGAGTCAGAGGTAGTGGAATTAATTTCTATAACATTCCCATTTAGATACTCATTGTTCTTCTATTTGAGAACACTTCCAAACCTTGGTTATAAATATATATGTTTTTATGTGTTATTCCTATAAGTAATCACAATATAATTATTATATAGTATTCCATAAGCTACAAAAAGACATATCTATGGGTGAGTGTCATGT
Organism: Viscum album; assembly: GCA_963277665.1. Lineage (NCBI taxonomy): Eukaryota > Viridiplantae > Streptophyta > Magnoliopsida > Santalales > Viscaceae > Viscum > Viscum album. The sequence goes on along the minus strand of OY728142.1, from coordinate 688,906,427 downwards.
TTTATATATTTTCAATTAATAAATTTTAATGAAAGTACTCCTACATAAATAATTACCATATACATCATATCTATTTCATGATAAAAGATATATATTTCATAATGAATTAATTAAAGTATCAAGTAAATAATCCATGACTATTTAGGTAGGGAGGCATACATATCATAATATTTATGATTCTTAGAGTGTTGAATAGGTCACTCTTTACCCAATCCATCTCTATGGATAAAACCAAACTTATTTCTCTTGTATCCTTCCTAAGGGTTTTCTAGATAAGTGTAAATTAAAGAAAATTCCATGAATAGGATAATTAAGGACAATAAAGGGCCACTCATCTTTGGAAAGACCTTCCCAAGGATATTCTATTATCACATTTCACTTGAAATTATTACACAATATAATCCATGGGAACACATATTTGTAATGACCTTCCTATTTGGATGATCGATCTCTTGAAAGGTTTCAATTTTGAAAGAATTTCAAACTTAGTATTTGAGGGGATTTCATTTTAAAAGTATCACAAATTTAACACACACCATGTTTATGTTAAATTAAACAATATTTCTTCTTATGAAATATTTATCCTCTCATGATTTATTACTATGTGTATGAATGGTTTCAATTGTTTAGTATTGGAATCCATATTTAATATATCAAATTAATATATTCACACAATATTAATGAGTAACTATTTACACAACTAACATGTTTGTGTTACTCACCCAAAAATAGAATCCAAGTATATTCATACATATATGAATTCATCTCATGCATAAGGTACCTAAACATTTCATGTAAAGTAATAGAGTTATATAATATGATCAAATAACACATGAGTAAGATCGAATCAAGAGATATCCAACACAACATTTATCTAGAAAATGGAATAAGCCTCTAGGATAGTTGGTAGTTCGACCCCAAGTCCCTCTCCCAAGGGATACTTTACTCAATATAGAATTAAATTCAAAATAATTCTAAAACCTAATATGCACAAAAAATATTCAATAACCATACCTGATATCATAACTCTAAAAAAATAAGTCATGGTAGATAAAAAGCTAAATCTTAGGGAGTTTTACCTAGAATTAAATGTGGGGATAAATCTCATAGAATAAATTTTTCATGTAAAATTTTCATATACAATATTCATATTTATTAATTTTTTTAATAAATATAAATATTAAAAGAGTGTAATAAATAAATAAATATTTTGTTTGTTTTTTAAAAATAAGTGAAACAAATATGATATCTTAATATTTAATTTAGGCATACAAAATCTCATTTTATAATGCCTAAAAATCATAATTTATAAACAACTAAGAAATTATATGAAAATTCCACAAAATATAAAATTTTATTAATTTTATTTTTAAATGGAAACTTTATAATATATTGAGGGATAACATAACATCATGTTTATTCCATACACTATGTTGTCTTATAGTGTATTTTATCAACTTGATATACCTTACAATAAATCAAATCTCAATTTAGTATCATGGAGATACCTCATATTACATTGACACTCAACGTAGTATTATGTGCCCCAAATACGGTACTCTATTTTTTCAATGGTGTGGACATGAGATTCATTATCCAATAATGTACTTCACTCTGCAACTGAAATTATGTTAATTAATAAATGACATTTATAGTTCTTTAATAAGATATTTTATCACATAAAAATAATATAAGGAGATGAAAAAAATACGTTAACGCTTAATATAATCTCAAATAGTGTTTCCTTATAATACATTGTCCATGACGCATCCTCAATAAGAGAAAATAATATTATGCTGACACAAAACATAATGTTAAACCATTTTATTCCAATTTACATTATATAAAATGGTTTTTTTCATAAACCATATTATAAAACATATGGTTTCATTGATAAGTATGGATATCAAACCAATTTTGGGTATTGAAGTTTATTATATGGATTTGGAAATGTAATAAAACCCATTTTTTATTATATATCCTCTACATAATCAACATGTATTTAAAATTTCATGAAAATAAAGCCTTGCATACCTGAATATAACATGAAAAAAACTCTATATTCTTTATTTGAGAGAGTTACTTGATGATGGTCATGAAGAAACAGAAAAATGTCTCCCTCCACTAAGGGACTACACCAGCTGATGGATACCAGTTCGTAATTGGAAAACTCATAAATGTCAGCTAAGTGATAGTTACTTCCTATATAAGTGATGAACAAAATTTTGAGATCTAAGGGAGTTATAGAAAACTTTGCATGAAACCAATGATCATATCATAGAACTATACTAGTTACCCATCAATGGTGACTCGTTCCCTATATATAAGAAGTTCATGATGATATCAATTGTAGAGTGTCTATACCTAATGCATAACACGTGTTACTATTGAAAATATAATCACATGATATATGGGATTACTAAGATTGGGGGTGAATCAGTGATCCATAATATTTATATGTTTCTTTTTAACAAAATTTACATCTTTTTAAAGAGATGTGACTTCACTGTTACTATAAACACATAAGAACACCCAAAGGAACATAACCGATTTACAAGGTTCACTACTCAAAAAGAGTAACTAGTCCTTGTAATTACCTGGAAACAATACAAGGCCGCACAGTCTACTAGAAATCAACCCTTTGGTTTACCAAAAGTAGGGTATATCTATCAGTTTCATTACACTCTAGTCTCAAACAATGATTTTTTCATTCTGAATAGATATAAATATATGAAATATTTCACAACGACATGAGAGTCCTTTACCAACAAGCTTCAAAAATTTATAATTATAACTATTTGATTCTTCCAAACATGTATAGTCACAATTATAAACTTCTTATTATTCTTCAATATCTTTTACAAAAGAGAGCAAGAAGAACTTTTTTTCTTCATTATCCTTACATATACCTTTGATACTATAGATGTATCATGATTTTCTACATGGGTTCCCCTCCCAAATTATCATCAAATTTGTTCTTCATTTTACCTTATTTTATATTAATTTTATTATGTTAGTATTATTCCCCTAATTAAGTATATAAATTCTCAGAAACATAAACCTCTCCATAATTTGGGCCAAATATTCCTTAAACCTTCTCTATCATCTACACATATTTTAATTTCAAAAATTTAATTTACAAATTACTTTAATATCATCGAAGATATTCCCATTTAAATATTTCATCAAAAGTTGTGTCCTCTTTCTATTAATATAAGTACATGAATTCCACCAAAGTTACTACCTTTTAATTTTTCATCCATGTTTTCTTGCATACATTTGACTGTTTTTTTCATGGTTCATTATTCTATGGAACAACACTCAGAAATTATTTTTTAACCTTTATCACATGTAACAATCATGATTCCTAGAATCATGATGATTATAAACATTAACATTAGATTACATAGAATCAATAGAATTGATATTTACAGTCTTTAAATTCTCACAAACTTCACATCTTCAAAGTCATATTGAGCCAATGTCATATGATTCCAAATGAGATATAAAAACCTAATTAACTTAAAAATAATATGAATTCAATGTCATAAGATACCAATGGAAGTATAACAATGGTCCCATCAAAGTCATATGATTTTATTAAAGTCATGTGAAATAACTATGGAGTCTTATGGTGTCATTTTTATAAGTATTTTAAATTAATATAAAATATAAAGATGTACACTGAGTTCAAATAAATTTTGAAATTCATATGATAAATTATTACATAAACCTTAGATTCATATGATGAATTCATACAGAAACCCCAAATATGTAAGATGAAATTATACACTCAATGAATTTTCCAAAAATTCAAATCCAACTTCAAGATCCGAAAATCAAGATTAAATCCAAATTATCCAAATTAGTTCCAAACTATTTAAAACCAATTAAAAACATATTAAAACATCCAAAAAGACTTCACCTCACACGAGAATCATTTTTATATGCAATTTGAAATATGATTCATTCATTAATAATAAAATACAACACAATAAACATATCTAATTAAATCATTAATCCTTCTTTAAAAATAAACTTCAAGAAATGAATACCATATTCTAAAGGACCATTTTAAACATGAATTAGAGAATCATAACCAAGGGTTCTCAAAAAATGATCCCAAGACCATATTCTTCTCAAACTCTCTTTAAATCAAGACTTGGTCTCAATAATCTCCCCCTTTGTATTTTATTTTTAACTAAGGAACAGAAATAACTATTGAACTATAAATTCTTATTAATGTATGATAATTCAATAATTATAATATTATAAGAGAAAAATAAATATATGAAACAATAATACTGAATAAAAATATCATGTTGTTTATATAAATATTGAAAAATGTTTAACCTCTTCAAAACTTATTCTCTTAATTCCCTTTGATGAAAATTTTCCCCTTCAAGAATAAATAAAAGAGAAAACAATTCTATAATAAATAGATCATCATAAAATATCATAATAACCGATTTTTAAATCATTACTTTATTGTCACCACAACTATCATAAAATCAATCCTCAACTTTGACAATTCTATTCAAGGAACCTATTAAAGAAAAAATTTCTTCACGCACTTCAACAAAACAATTAACACAGTTCATACATGAAACCTGTTGAATTACAAACATTCCATTTTAAAAAAATATCTCTAAATTCATGCCCCACCTTAAGAGAAATACAAATCAATGGATACTCCCCCTATATATATTCACCCACTTTAAACCCAACTATAAGAAAACAAATACAAAGAAGGATTTATGTTTCCAGTTTTTATCCCCCATTGAAAAAATTATCCAATGACTAGATAAGATATGGTACAAATTCACCATAACATATCCTTGTTATAAAGGGAATTGAACACCAATTTTCAACCTTAGTATTTAAAATTCCTTATTTTTAAATGTTTTAGTGAACACATATACAATTGTTTCCAAAGTAGAAACAAATTATATCTTTATCTCACTTCTCACCATCATTTATTTTATGAATTGATATTTGATATCAATGTGCTTGGAATTTTAATAGAGTATAATAATCTATGAAAACTTTATAGCACTTATATTATCACATCCCAAAAGTAGTGGTTGCTCCATTTCCATCTTGAGTTCTTCTAATTGAGTTCTCATCCATATCAACTAAGTAGTGGCTTGAAATGCAATAACATAATCAACCTCATGGGTTATTAGGGTCCCAAAATCATGGTTATCATTCTTCAAAAAGCTCACCTTACAACTAAAAAGAAAAATCCACCATATGTGGATTTTCCATTATATAAACTTCCTTTATAATTTGTATCAGTATAACCGAACTAATTTAACTCGCATTCTCTATTATTTGAAAACCCATAATAAATTTCTCCTTTAATGTATTTAAGAATCATTTTTATAGTCATAAGATGTGAAATATTTTTTTCACATTGAAATATATCACAAATAGTACAATCATAAACTATATGTGGGATAAAATATATTAAGTATAGAAAAACATCCAATAAGATCCCTAAACTCTCCAGGATTAACATCATCCCTTTTATAATATTTGAATAGTTATTACCACTAAAATGGGTTTTGGAACTGATATTTAATCATCTATTCTAAATATATTGAGAATATATTTGGATTAATTTTCTTGAGAAATAAAAATGTGATTAATTTTTTAAGAAACTTATAATCCAAGGAAGCAAATAATCCCCCCAATCATAGAAATTTGAAAAAAATATTCTCCATATTCTTAGAAAACTCCTTACAATATTCTTCTTTATTACAAAAAAATATGACAATGTTTATCTAAAAAGTGAAAATAATAGATTCCTAGTTGTCATCATTGATATATATATTATTTTCCATTATTCCTTTTCAAAATTTACATTTCTTCAGATAAGTATCTATCTTATAATTCCATGCCATTGGGGATTGATTTAGACCATATAAATCCTTATTCAACCTTCATACATAGCTATTATATTATACTGATAAGAATCCAATTAGATAATTGATAAAAACCTCCTTTTCTAACTCAACATTTAGGAATCCAAACAAGATATAAATTGGAAAAATATAATATTGACTTGGAGTTGTATTAGTAAGAAATATTCTTATAGTCTCAAGTCTATAAACTGGTGAACAAGTCTCATCAAATGAAAATCCATAAAATTGATAATAAAACTTTAACACAATCCTTTATTTATTTCATACAATCCATTTTCATTTATATTATTTCATAATACCCATTTAGTTTTGTTGATTTTCATCTCTTTATATAAGGACCCAACCTTATTACATTACATAATCTTAAATTTAGAAAATAATTCACTTCTTTTCACAATGAGGATCTTTTAAAGTTTACAAATTTATATAATTGGGACATAATAAATTCATAACATTACACATTATTACAGAGTGGATACAATAAAAAAGTATTCATTTCTTGCAAAATATAAAACTTTTAAAATAAAACATGATTTCTTTGATAATTTTTAAAACATTTAACTTAGATTCCTTATTTGTGTTAAATATCCTTATAAATTGTTAAAATCTTTTAAAAACTTCATATGAGCACAAAAAGCTCAGTAAGGGATATAAAAAGAAGGAAAGAACACATTATTCCATGAATACTTGTAATGTATGAAATCATTTTGAAAAGACATACCTGTCACCCATATAATATTAATTTGTAAAATATGATATTTCCATAAGATCCCCACAAATCATAATAACATAAATAAGACTATAAAGGTATATTGGGACATTACTTATAAAATCTTGTAACCCTCTCAGCTACCTCATAATTTGAAACCCTCACGGCTACCTTGCAATTTGTGTAACCATCGCAGTTACACTTGGAGTAAACATATGGCCGACCTCCAAGTTAGAAATTACCAATGAATTGGAGGGAGATATAGGTCCCACCATTAATCATAAAAAATTCCCAAGAACTATAACATAATCATACAATAATAACAATTTCATAAAAACACTGCTTTTGAATATTGTAAAATAGAATTTTAATAGAGGATTTTAAATGAAAAGACCCTTAGAAATATCATATAATTAAAGTGAGATTTAATAGAGTGGATGAAATTTTTATATAAAATAAAAATAAAAATAATTCTTCATAATATAAACGAATTTCATCAATCAAAAAAATTTAATACCACGTAAACAATGAAGTATAAAGTTAACCAAATGAATGGAAATTGGGTTAAGAATTCTTTTACCTCAGGTTTGTCATAATTAAAACTCATTTAAAAATTCTTTATAATGGTTAAAAGAGTGTTATTAGTATATTAAAGAAAGATATAAATCTTTATAATACCTTATATGATCATTTGATTACATCATTTCTCCCCTTAATTGTTAGTATTTTGTTCCTTGCATTCTTTTGGGTGCATTCTTTACATGATTTCCATGATCGGTTCATGATGGATATTATTGTTGATTGGAAGTGAAACTTCAGAATTGGAATGGAGTTTAATTTAAATATTTCCATAACCATAAATTATACCATTTATAATTTTGAATTCTGTCATGAGGATGATTCATGAGTTAAAACATTATTGATATTTTTTATGTTATTTTAGCGATTCTTCGATTTTAAAAAACTCATTTTGTTTTATAAATTAATAACATGTGTGAAAAATGATTCCAAAACATTATATAGGATACAATAAATAAATTATAATGTGGTTCAACCACAAAAATGGATTCATGACCAGTTTTGAATAAAGTAAATGAAATTTAAATCACATCGTCTATGTTATCAGTAAATCGACACATCACAGACGATGTTTTAATTTCATGAATAAGTAGGAGAGGAGAAGAATTATAATGGGGAGTATTCCAAAAAAAGATGAAATCTATAATATATAAGAAAATAGATCATTAATGACTCTTATATAAGGGTATGTGAATAAATAAGAAGAATATAAATGAGAATGAAAATAAAAGAAAGAAAACAAACGAGGATGTTTACCTCTTGATCTCTTCTCCTTGAGATCCTTCTTAATGCATGTGGTTTTGGCATTTTGGTGAGACCATAAGATCTAGGACATGGGTAAGAGCCTTGGGAGGAGTATTGGGTATAACTTTAATAATGATCATGGATTGAGAGGTGTGGGAGGAAGAGGGGAATGATGGTGGTATGTATAGTGGAGGAGAGGAGTTATTTTATATTATTTTAATCAATATTATAATATTTTTTCTCCAGACTATGAATAGTATTAATTCATGTGACCCATAATAATAATAATTATATTTGAGTTTGAAACAAGTGGTCTTACATTATCCATGTATTACCTATGATGCAGTAAATCAAGTATTTAGCATTTTTCATATTTTATCATATTTTACTATTCATAAAATAATATATAATTTCAAAAAATTCCCAAAAATTCACCCAAACCATTTTTTGACATTTATAATTCAAAAATGAACTCCATTTTTTGAAAATAATTTTCTAGGTATTATTAATTTAATTTTTTTAAAAAATCACAATTTATTCAAAATTAACAATTTTAAATCTATAACTTATTTTTAAACACAGTGAAAAATTAATCAACATCTCATTATATTATATCCTTAATAAAATAAAATAATAATACAATTTACTATTCATAAGTGTCATATTACTATTCATATCACTATTCATAAGGTTATGTTACTATTCACAAAAAAGCAAGTTAGTTCATTCAGACACCAAATAACTTACTAATCACAATTGTAGATGACCTTTTTTTGAAAATTAAAACATAGAAAAAGAAAAATAATGTTTAAAGTATAGTTATAAACATCTAATTAAAAAAAATTTCATGCATTCCAATTTATTTTTCTAAAACCTTGGGGCTTTACATTATCCCCACATTTTTGAAATTGCGTCCTTGCAATTTTATTTACTTATTACACAAGTGAGGGTACCTTTCCCTAATAGTATTTTCAGACTCTCTTGTTGCTTCTTCAACCATGTGGTTTCTACATAAAACCATTACTTGGTGGATTACCATATTTTTCAATACTTATTCCTTTCGATCAAGAATATGAATTGGTTTCTCTTTAGAAGAAAGGTTCTCTTCCAACTAAACTGCTTATGGGCTCAAAACATGATTTTAGTCCGGTACATACTTTATAAAGATCAAAACATGGAAAACATTATGTACCTGAGATAAACTTGGAGGCAAAGCTACTCAGTAGGAAACTGATCCAAATTTATCTAGTATTTCAAAAGGATCGATGAACCACAGGCTTAGATTCCCTTTCTTACCAAAACGCATCAAACTTTTCCAAGGATAGATTTTAAAGAAAACATGGTCACCTACCTCGAGAGATAATTCTATCCTTATGTTATCTACATAACTTTTCTTCCATCTTTGAGCTATCCTCATGTATTATTGTATCATCTTCACTTTCTCAGCCACTTCATCTACTAATTCTTACCCCAACAACATCCTTTCTCCGACTTTATCCCAAAATGATGGAGTCCGACACCACTTCCTATAAAATTCCTCAAAAGGTGCCATCTGTATACTGGAATGAAAACAGTTATTATAAGAAAACTCAACTATAGAAAGATGCTAATCCCAAATTCTCAAGTATTCCCTGAAAAAACTCTAAGCATATCCTTTAAAGACTGAATCATTCTTTATGACTATCCATCTGATTGAGGATGAAAAGTTGTATTGAAATTTAATTATGCGCCCAATGACTTATGAAGGCCCTTACAAAAGTTAAAAGTGAACTTGGGATCCTGGTAAGATACAATGGAAAGAGGAACTCCATGTAACATGACAATCTCTTCAAGGTATAGTCAAGAAAGCTGATCCAAAGACATTGTATCCTAAATAGAAAGAAAATGTGAAGATTTAGTTAGCCGTTCAAAAACAACCCAAATTGCGTTATTACCTTGAGAATTATTAGTTAGTCCCACCACAAAGTCCATGGATCGATTCTCCCATTTCTACTATGGAACTAAAAAAGGCCGAAACATCCCCTTTAGTAACTTTCGTTCTGCTTTAACCTGTTGACATGTCAAACATTTCATAGTAAAATCATCAATATCTCTTTTCATTCCATCCCACCAATAATATTCCCGAAGGTCTCTGTACATCTTAGTACTACTAGAAAGAACTGAAAATGGAGACCTATGAGCATCAAACAATAAATCTTTCTTCAACTGGGAATCACAAGGCACGCACAACCTTTTTCCAAATCCTAACAAAAAATATCTATCAAGGTTAAATTCTAGAAACTAAAACATTTTAACCAATTCATCTTTTTCCTATAGCTCACATTCATCATTATACACTTTCTTAATTATATCTGATAATGATGACTACACTAAAAACTGAAAAAACAGAGGTATTTCATGCACCAATAACTTCTAAGCCAAAATTCATCAAATCATTAATCAAGGGATCATGTTCCAAACTTAACAAGGTTAATGATGCATGATGTTTTCAACTCAAGGCATCCTACAATTAGTTTACTTTTCTCGGATGGTAATTAATCGTGAAATCATAATTCTTTATCAGTTTAATCCATCTTCTATGCCTCATGTTTAATTATTTCTATGTGAATATATATTTTATATTTTTATGGTCAGTATATATTTGATATATGGCTCTGTATAAATGATGTCTCCAAATTTTCAAATCAAAAAACAACAACTACTAATTCCAAATCATCTGGGGGATAATTTAACTCATGAAGTTTTAGTTGTCTTGATGTATAAGAAATTACCAGATCATTCTACATCAAAACACTACCAAGTCCCTTCAAAGAAGCATCATTGTAGATAAAAAGCTCGCCATTTTGTGAAGCCAAGGCCAAAAATGGAGCATTCACCAATCTCTTGTTTAGTTCCTGAACACAAACATAACATTATTCTTTCCAAATTAATTTAACCCCTTATTACATCAATTGGTTTAAAGAGGTAGATAACCGTGAAATGTTTCAAAAAATCATCAGTAATAACCTGATAATCCAATAAAACTATGAATCTATGTAACATTTTTGGGTGTTGTCCATTCATTAACAACTCTTGTTTTGGAATGATAAAATGTTATTCCATTCTTATTTATAATGTTCCCATGAATAAAATCTGTTGTAACCAAAAACCAAACTAGATTAATTTTTCATACAGTTTCTTTTAATTTATGGTTTTTAAAACAACCCTTAGATATTTTTCATGCTTCTCTTTATTTTTAGAAATTTCCAAAATGTCATCAATAAATATGACAACAAACATATCCAAGAACTCATGAATTATTATATTCATAAGATTAATGAATACTACAGGTTCATTAGTTAACCAAAATGACATAAAAACAAATTCATAATTCTCATATCAAGTATCAACGATTTTGTTTAAGATGTCATCCTCCTTCACCTTCAGCTGATGGTATCTAGATCTCAAGTCAATCTTTGAAAAGTAATAAGATCTCTAGAGATGATCAAACAAGTCATCGATGTGTTGAAAAGGATACTTGTTTTTAATAGTGTTGTTATTCAAAGGTTTATAATCAATGCAAAGTCTCATGGAACCATATTAATTTTTGACAAACAAAACATGAGCACCCCATGGTGAAGTGATAGGAAGAATGAAGCCTTTATCAAGAAAATCCTACAACTGATTTTTCAATTCAAGAAGATCCATTTGATCTGTTCGATAAGGGGGTTTAGAAATTGTCTTAGAATCAGGAACTAAGTCATTTGTGAATTTGACTTCTCAATAAGGTATGACACCAGGTAACTCATCAGAAAAAAACATCAAGGTATTCCTTTACCACTGGCACATCATTAATCTGAACAATTCCCTTGTTTTCATCAATGTGAGAAACATAACTTTCATTTCCATATTTTAACATTTTATCATCTTCTTTGATAGGTTATCAATTGTATGGGTTAGTTCATGTATAAAAACTGAAACTCTTTCTAAAAACAACTTATTTAGATCTATAGTCAATCTTTGCTTGATAAAAATAAAGGCAATCCATTCCTAGAATGACATCGAACTCTACTATGGGAAAAACAAAAAGGTTTGAAGGTAACTTATTCTCACATACCATAATATTCATACTATTATAATTTCTATTTACTATAATATTTCCCTATGGTGTTTTAACAATAAGTTCCAGTCTCATTTTTTGAGGTGATATTTCAAATTTACATGAAAATTTCTCATAAATGAAGAAATGTGTAGACCCTATATTGAACAAAACGTTAGAAAAATCGGAGTAAACAAAAAAAATTACCTGATTCAACTTCATTGGATGGCCCAACATCTACTGACATAGTCGAAAAAGATATCACTACACCTTTTTTCTTATATTCTGGCTTCTTTGCAACATTTGGATCCCTATTTGGGCATGCATTTTCATAATGAACCATATCATCACATTTAAAACAATTAACAGTTTTCTTATCAGGATTTGTCTTAGGATCATTTTCATTAAAATCTCGGGCCATATGTCCAAACTTACCACATCGAAAACACTTCCCAGTTTTGGTAAGTCACTCCCCAAGGTGAAACTTGTTACACTTTTCACAAACTGGAAACTAGATTTTCTTACCCTCAAATTTCTTTGGTTGATTCTTACCCATTGCTTTCCATCTAGAAATATTCATCTCTTTATTTCCAAAATGCTCATGATCATCAAGAAACTCTATCTCAACCCTCTTAGCACATTGGATAAGTTTCTAAAAGATTTTTAATTCAAGCGAATCCAATGCCCTTCGATACCTTGGCTTTAATCCTGAGTAAAAGTGGTTGATTTCTCTATTAAGATATATAATAATATTTAGAGCATACCACTCCAATCGAGTGAAGTTCTCTTCATACACAGCCACTAAATCGTTCTAATTTTGATTCAATTAAAGGAATTTATTCTCCATCCTAAGTCTCTCCACCTTAGGAAAATATTTTTCAAGGAAAATGCTTTTAAATTAATCCCACTCTAAGCCATAAATATCCTCTATATACTTGATATTCTTTACCATTGACCACCCCTGATCAACTTTACCTTCAAAACAATAAATTTCAAGACTTACCTTTTGATTAACTAAACATCCCATAACATTGAATATCTTTTCAAGGGATTTAATCCATCCTTCAACTTCTAATGGGTCAGAAGATCCATTGAAAGCAGGAGGGTGTTGTCTCATAAAATGTTAAACTACTATCATGTTCTATTGTAGTACCTCTGGTTATTCTCTTACTTGGATGACATCACCATTTATTTCCTGTAAGAACCTGCGTTCTTAGACTGGATAAAATACAAGATTTTTTTAAAAAATTTCGTTTATCGGTGGGTCAATTTTAAAACCGTGCTTCAGAACGAGGTTCCGAGTAAGAGAACCAGTTCAAGCGGTGACATCGGGCTGCGCATGGGCGGTTAGACCATGCAGGTCAAGTTGCCCAGTTGACTGATTGTCAAAAGGTGTTATCTAATTATTTTTAATTAATGGATGTTTTAATAATAATAATAGTGAGAGATTATTATTATTAAATGTTGTGAAAATGCATTTCATAAAATGACGGTCAAACGAGATTAAATGTGGATGTTTTAATAATAATAATTTTGGAAGATTATTATTATTAAATATTACACAGACGTGTTTATTTAAGTGGGGGTCAAATGCCATTAAATGTAACATTACAGTTTGACCAAAGAGTGTCAAATTAAAATCATGGTTATCGAATTTTAATTGACGTTGTGGTTTAAAAAAAGACATGCTATTTAATTAAATTACTCAATGAGATTAATTGGATGTTTAATAATAATAATTTAAGGATATTATTATTTATATTATGTTTTATTAATTAAATTCCTGGAAAGGTGAATTTAATTAATTGCGTGAAAATAAATTCATTGATTACTTGGGTCAAAGATATTTTATTTTGATGGGAAGTTTTAATAATAATAATGTTAGGATATTATTATTATTAAATAAAATTTAGAAACATTATTTAATTATTCTAAATAAATGGATGTTTTTAATAATAATAATTGTGGGAGATTATTATTATTAATTGTTGCACAAAGGCGTTTATTTAAATGGCGGTCAAACACAATTAAATGTGAAGTTGCAGTTTGACCAAGAATGTTAAATAAAAATCTCGGTTTAGTGGATTTTAATTAACGTTGAAATTTTAATTAAAGGGAGTGTTATTTTCAACACATTATCTTAATTTCAGCAGCTTCACAATGAAGCGTTTAATTAAACGAGAGAGTTTAATTAAATGTTTGGTTATAATTATTAGTTTTGATCATTATTATTATTCTAGATAATAATAATATTTGGGTAATTAAATAAGGGTTATGGTTGACATAATTAATTAAATAAATGGGTGAAGAGTCCATTTAATGATTTAGGTGTAATTAACCCTATTAATAAATATTTTTGACCACTATTATTATTATTATTACCTTTTGTTGAATGATATTATAAATATAACTTTGTTTTGAACATTAATATATATGTATATGTTGAATGGAATATATATATACATATATATGTAATGTTGAAAAAAAAGGAAATCTTTTTTTGTGTGAGGCGCTGGGCAAGGGGGCGTGACTTCCCCTTGCCCATTCTTTTTTTCTTCAATCAAGCAGGGCCCAGCGCATGACCTTTCCCTTTTCTTTTTTTTCTTCCCTCTTATTCCTTCTTCTCCCCAAACTGCACAAGGATCCTTCAAACCCTACGTGGATCCTACAGTGGCGGCTCTTCCTCCTCCTTACAAGGAAGCACACGACCCCTCCTCTACAAGGTCTCCTCTCCTCCTACAGGTTCCCCTGCTGCAGCACGCCGGCGGCTCTCTCCTTCCGTGGTGGTGACTTGCTATCCCACGCGGCTTTTTCCTGATTTTCCTCTCCACACAGCGTGCACCAGCTACAGGCCAGACCTCCATGGTATGGCGTGGTCTCCTGTAATCCTAGGCTTTCAGTAGCTGGATGTCCCTTTGGTTTCCCCCTACAGTGCCTTCTTCCTCTGCTTTCTCCGCACGAGGCGTGTCCTACCCCGACGAACCTCCTATGCACCGCACGAGACTCGGTGCACCCTCCCTACAACGCGTGAACTCCTACATTTGGCAGAGGATTTCTCGTGGTTTCTCCTTGTTTTATCTTCGATTCTTAGAGGTATGGCTCTTGGATACATCATCCTAAATCGCTCTGGTGATTTTTTTTGGTTTAGGCGTCTGATTGGGATTCGACCGAAACCCGCGGTTTGGGTTTAACCTGGTTCTTGCGATCTCTTTGATTTAGGGTGTGCGGTGTTTTATCAGGACCTGTTGGTCTGTGTTCCGGTGACCTCCATCGAAGGCGAGGCAGTCTGAGTTGATCTTGCCCTGCCGCCATTGTCTCAGGTGAGTTTCTAAAACCTGCGTTTTTGGTTTGCATTGCTTAATTTAAAGGTTGATTAATTTATCTGAGTTCTTGATTATTGTTTTGAAGTGTGATGGTTTTTTCCTCACTAATCATTGGGTGCGAGTATTGTTTTTAGGTTGCACGTCAAACTTTGAGTGCGTTCACGCTTGTGTCGATGCACGTGTGCGCGAACTAATGCTTTGAGTTAGAAATCTTGGCTCAGCCAATTTATTGAGGTTGTGTGGGCAACGTGTCGGGACTGTTGGGCCATGTTCTGACAACCGCGGGTGAGCGCGACTATGTTTATCACCGACGTTTAGGTAATAATATTTATATATATACATAATTGTTATATATCTTGTGCCAATTTAAATTTGAATTTGAGTCTGCGAACCCTTGCGGCCTTTATCTGGTCTAGAGCCAGTTTACCTGAGTTGTTAATTTTAGAAATATATTACTGTTTACATTGAAGGTTATATACACGCATCACTTTTATGTGTATAGGTTTTTATATATACACACACACACACACACACACACACATATATATATATATATACGCACATCAAAGTCGCACACGTGCGACTACGTGACCGATAAGCAAGGCGTTTTAACCTGGGTCCACTTTGAGGGAAAACTGAAAGCCAACATCGGAGTATATCGTCCTTCTCACCTGGAGGTAGGTGGTTTGTGCCTTTCTATTGAAATTTGATGAGTATTTTGTGAAAATTCCACAAATTCCCTTGGGTAGGGAATTATGGGTTTCTGGTTTTTCCCCTGTTGTATTGCCTGTTTTGCTTGATTGCTGTAGTAGAGGTTTATGCTTGTGAGAAGAATAATTTGTTTTGTGCTCAGGTTGCTTTAACATACTTGTTTTTACTGTTTGGAATTTTCCAGTTGTCATGCCTAGTTGTAGGATAGTGGAACTGTTTCTTGTATTGTTGTTGAGCCTTATAATGATAGCCAAGTAGTTCTTGAGGTTTACGTGGATGATGTACGCACGCTGAGAATGTTTTATCTTTCACTCAGGACTGTGAGAACCTAGAGTAGTAGACCAAAGGGAGGATTGACGTAAGGGCTTCTCCAGAGGGTCTTTTAATTACGATGCGAGACCACAAGTGGAATTGACGTTGAGTGCTTCCTTAGAGAGTCTATAGTTCCTCGACGTGGGCCATAGGGGGAATAGATGTTGAGTGCTTCTTGAGAGAGCCTTTAGTATGATACGAGACTATATGGGGAATTGACGATGAGTGATTCCTCAGAGAGTTTATTAATTTCATAACTGAACCAGAGGGGTGAGACTATGTATGACTCCTAGAGGGTTGCTAGTACTGGTAGGTTGAACCATAGGGGTTAGGCTGTGAGAGCTACCCAGAGGGTTAACTATTTCTTACTTGTTGTTGGCTGTTTACTTATGTACTTTATATGTTAGAACTGTGAATTGTAGCTACTGTGTATTTCCTGTTTACTATTCCTATACTTTACTTGCCATGTATTCTTTAACTGTTAGGCACAGATATTTGGGTGGTTGCCTACTGGGAATTTGTCACACACCTTGTTTGGGCCATGTTTTTGGGCCCAATCAGACTATGTTGCTGTAGGTATAGATAAGGGCAAGCACCCTTCTACTTCGGGTACCTGACTCGCTGTGGAGATGGAGAGCATGGGACCAAGCTAAGTCTTGCGATGCTGAGGAGACTTTTTGTTTGCATTGTTTTTCATTTTCATTGTTACTGTATTGCTTCTAGCCTGTTGTTTGGTTTGGCTGTTTTATTAGACTTATAACATGTCATGAATCATATCTTCAGTTCCTGTTATTTATTATTTTATAAATTCTTCTGCTGTTAAATTCTGATGAGAATGTTGTTTACTGCTTCTGCTGTTATATATTGTTTCTTCCCTTTTGTTTTCATAACCTATGAGGGCATAGTTCCCACACCTACCTTACCCAAGTCCCTCGCTGCTAGTCAGTAGCCTCTGGCATTCGTGGGAATGTGCTTGAGGTCATGTGGCGAACCAGGTACGGGGCACCTTTTTAGTGGCTTCGGATTTAGGTCGTTACAAAGTGGTATCAGAGGAGTTTGTTCTTTCTTTTCCTTTTGTCTTACTGTTTCAGGTTTGGTAGACAGGAGACTAGGAATGTGTCAGCACTTGGGTTAATAGTCGTGCTTGGGACTGATCACCCCATGTACGGGAAATGACCAAGTGACCAGGGTTGCGATTGATATTTATAATATTTGCATTTATAGTTGATATGATTTTACCTTGGGTGAATGTTTTACTTTCTGTTGATTATTGATTATGAAAGGTTTTAAGAAAATTTGTCTTGGCCTGTTATGTGAAGAAAAATTGCATTACACTCATCATATTAGGCACTTAGAGATTAATATGCATGAATATGTGCCATTCCATGTAGTTTCATTAGTAAATTTCCTGCTAATATTGATTGTGTTCCTTGAATATGTGACATGTCTTGCATTTATTTAGTATGTCTTGATTAGATAGAATGTTTTGGTGATACCATTAACATGCTTGTGTGATAAAATGTCATGCTGCCTATCTTGTTATATGGCATACTTTTATGTTATAACATGTTTGGTTATTTAATCATGTTGTGTTGTGATAGTTATTTGTAGTGACATTGTAGCTTGCTGATAAATGATAGGTTGTTATGGATAAATTTTGTTGGATGCGAATACGACGGAACTAGTTTATTTAGTTGTAAGGTGTATGGGTGCCTTATAACTGGGAAAAAGGGTAGCCCGTGTATTCGAACTTATGAAAAAGGTTTCTAAAGTAAATCATAAAGTGGATGGATCTCGAATGGGACCATCGGGGGCTACCTTTTTTAGTAAAAGGAATTTAGATGCTAAATTTCCTGCTAATGTTTAAATAACATTGAATGATTAGATGTTAAGAGGAATTTTGTTCTATCTTTCCTGTTTTACCATGGGTGTTAATTAAAAACAAAGTGAAATTGTTGTGAACAATACTTGTGTGTTTTTAGAATTCTTTAAAATGTTTAAGGGTTGAAATGAATTAAATTTAAATGATTAAAATGAAAATGGCTCTTGAGCCTAGTATTTAAATTTCTTTGTGTGACCAAGAGATAGAGTCAACGTGTGAGGTTAATAAGGGGCCAAATGATGGTAGATATCACCCTTAGAGCCTGATATGCCATGTTTCGGTTTTGAACTTTTATGGTTGGTGCCTTTTGTGACGTTGTTCCTAGTAGGACTTTTTCAGTTTAGAAATACATCCTCATTTAGATGGGTGGTCGTTGACCCCTTTGCTTCTTATTAAAGGGATGACTTGTTATGTCATCATCCGGGACAATCGTCATGTGATGTGACACAACACTGATGTAAACCTTGTGCTATTGAGTATGATTTCAATTTCCTCCGTGGTAGAGTGACCTGTGCGTTAAGGAATAAGTTGCATCCCATTGCACGAGAGAACTTTTGACTCGGGTATTTTGACATACCGGCTGGTTAAATTATCACCTTCCGTGTAAGATGTTCATGCGGTGATCGAGGTCCTTGGAAAATCACACATGGGTTTAGATATTCTCATATAGAACGCTGGTTAGTGGCTAATCTCTTTTTGCGATGACATGGAAGATCCTAAGGTGGTTAGTGTCGCTTTTGTTTCCATAAACGTGTCGATACATACTTGGTAGCACGACTGATCTTCTTGATGACCTTGGATTCCTCTTAGTGCGCTCTCTTGAATGTGATGAGCATGTCCCCCATCTTGAACTCATGATAGAGTCACTAGGATAGAGACAATTATACGCCATGCTAAAGTTCAAAAGTTGTAGGCTTGTCTTGCGATCTCCTCCATAGTTGTTCACTGGATGTGTGTTTTCCGTAATCTTTGACCTTATTCATGATAAGGCACAGTTGTTTTCAATAACCTTGTGAAGGTTTGACTTCGGAACGTCGATGAAGATCTGGTCAGGACTTCGGTGTATGCACAGTTGGTAATCTAATGGTTTTCAAGACACGTCGTCAGTTAAATGACGAGTGCGGGTTTTCGGTCAGAGATGTCTTCCGAGGAAGCATGTGTAACCTCTTTACGTTGGTTAATTGAGATTGACCATTTTTGTTGAATAGGTCCCTGTAATGGCCTTATATGTAAATCTTCATTTTGGTGTTTGAGTTTTAAAGTGCATGTTGGCTCAGGTTTTAAAAGATCAAGTGTGGTTTTCGTAGGAAACGCTTAAGGATGCATTGGGCGTTGGGAACACAATGCGATCTTGTTGAACGGAACTTCAAAACCCTTGTAGGTCGGGTGATTTTTTCGTTGGTTCCCGAAGGCTTCTTGGGGATGAGAAGTTTTTAAGGTGGGTAGTTTGTAAGAACCTGCATTCTTAGACCAGATAAAATATGAGATTTTTTTAAGAAATTAATTTATTGGTGGGTCAGTTTTAAAACCGCGCTTCGGAACGAGGTTACGAGTGCGTGAACCGGTTCAAGCGGTGACGTCGGGCTATGCAAGGGCTGTTAGACCATGCAGGTCAAGTCACGCAGTTGACCGATTGTCAAAAAGTGTTTATTAATTAATTTGAATTAATGGATGTTTTAATAATAATAATAGTGAGAGATTATTATTATTAAATGTTGTGAAAACGTGTTTAATAAAATGATGGTCAAACGAGATTAAATGTGGATTTTTTAATAATAATAATTTTGGAAGATTATTATTATTAAATATTATGCAGACGTGTTTATTTAACTACCGATCAAATTCCATTAAATGTAACGTTACAGTTTGACCAAATAGTGTCAAATTAAAATCATGGTTAACGGATTTTAATTGACGTTGTGGTTTAATAAAAGACGTGCTATTTAATTAAGTCACTCCATGAGATTAAATGGATGTTTAATAATAATAATATACGGATATTATTATTTATATTATGTTATATTAATTAAATTCCTGGAAAGGTTAATTTAATTAATTGCGTGAAATAAATTCATTGATTACTTGGGTCAAAGATATTTTATTTTGATGGGAAGTTTTAGTAATAATAATGTTAGGATATTATTATTTTTAAATGAAATGAAGACACGTTATTTAATTATTCTAAATAAATGGATTTTTTAATAATAATAATGTTGGGAGATTATTATTTTTAATTGTTTCACAAATGCGTTTATTTAAATGGTGGTCAAATGCAATTAAATGTGAAGTTGCAGTTTGACCAAGAAAATTAAATAAAAATCCCGGTTTAGTGGATTTTAATTAACGTTGAATTTTTAATTAAAGGGAGTGTTATTTTTAACGCATTATCTTAATTGCGGTGGTTTCACAATGAATTGTTTAATTAAACGAGATCGTTTAATTAAATGTTTGGTTATAATTATTTGTTTTTGATCATTATTATTATTCTAGATAATAATAATATTTGGGTAATTAAATAAGGGTTATGGTTGACATAATTAATTAAATAAATGGGTGAAGAATCCATTTATGGATTTAGGTGTAATTAACCATAATAATAAATATTGTTAACCACTATTATTATTATTACCTATTGGTGAATGATATTATAAATATAACTTTGTTTTGAACATTAATATATATGTATATGTTGAATGGAATAGATATATACATATATATGTAATGTTGAAAAAAAGGAAATCATTTTTTTTGTGTGAGGCGCTGGGCAAGGGGGCGTGACTTCCCCTTGCCCATTCTTTTTTTTCTTCAATCAAGTAGGGCCCAGCGCATGGATTTTCCCATTTCTTTTTACTTTTTTTCTTCCCTCTTATTCTTTTTTCTCCCCAAACTGCACAAGACTCCTTCAAACCCTACGCGGAACCTACAACGATGGCTCTTCCTCCTACTTACAAGGTAGCGCACGACCCCTCCTCCGAAAGGTCTCCTCTCCTCCCGTGGGTTCCCCTGCTGCAGCGTGCCGGCGACTCTCTCCTTCCATGGCAGCAACCTGCTCTCCCACACGGCTTTTTCCTGCTATCCCTCTCCGCATAGCGCGCACCAGATACATGTTGGACCTCCATGGTGTGACGTGGTCTCCTGTAATCCATGGTGTGCAGTAGTCGGACCTCCCTGTGGTTTCCCCCTGCGGCGCCTTCTTCCTCCGCTTTCTCCGCACGAGGCGTGGCCTCCCCCAATGAACCTCCTGTGCACCGTGCGAGACCCAGTGCACCCTCCCTGCAATGCGCGACCTCATCCCTTCATCGGAGGATTTCTCCCAGTTTATCCTTGGTTTAGCTACGATTCGTCGAGATATGTCTCTTGGATATGTCATCCTACATTGCTCTGGCGATTTGTTTCATTTTTTGCATCCAATTGGGATTTCACTGAAACCCATGGTTTGGGTTTAACCCGGTTGTTGTGCTCTCCTTGTTTTAGGGTGTGTAGTGTTTTATCAGGACCCGTTGGTCCGTCTTCCGGTGACCGCCGCCGAAGGCGAGGCGGTCCGAGTTGATTTTGCCCTGCCTCCATTGTCTCAGGTGAGTTTCTAAAACCTGCGTTTTTTGTTTTGCACTACTTAATTTAAAGGCTGATTAATTTATCTGAGTTCTTGATGATTGTTTTGAAGTGCAATGGTTTTTTCCGCACTAATCTTTGGGTGCGACTACTATTTTTAGGCTGTGCGTTAGACTTTGTGTGCGTTCGCGTTTGTGTCGATGCGCGTTTGTGCGAACTACTGCTTTGAGTTAGAAATCTTGGCTTGGCCAATTTATTGAGGTTGTGTGGGCAACGTGTCAGGACCATTGGGCTACGCTTTGACAACCGCGGGTGAGCGCGACTACGTTTATCGCCGGCGTTTGGGTAAGAATATATATATATATATATATATACATAATTGTTTTATATCTTGCGCCAATTTAAATATGAATTTGATTCTGCAAACCCTTGCGGCCTTTATCTGGTCCAAAGTCAGTTTACCTGAGTTTTTAATTTTGGCAATATATTTTTGTTTACGTTGCAGGTTATATACACGCATCACTTTTATTTGTATATGTAGACACACACACACACACACACACAGAGAGAGAGAGATATATATATATATATATATATATATATATATATACGCACATAAAAGTCGTGCACGTGCGACTGCATGACTGATAAGCAATGCGTGTTAACCTGGGTCCACTCCGAGGGAAAACTGAAATCCAATATCCGAGTATATCGTCCTTTTCACCTCGAGGTTGGTGTTTTGTGCCTTTCTGTATAAATTTGATGAGTATTTTGTGAAAATTCCTCAAATTCCATTGGGCGGGGAATTGTGGGTTTTCTTGTTTTTCCCCTGTTGTATTGCCTACGTTTCTTGATTGTTGTAATAGAGGTTTATGCTTGTGAGTAGAATAATTTGTTTTGTGTGCAGGTTGCTTTTCCATGCTTGTTTTTACTGTTTGGAATTTTCCAGTTGCCATGCCTAGTTATAGGATAGTGGAACTGTTTCTTATATTGCTTTTGAGCCTTAGAATGATAGCCAAGTTGTTCTTGAGGTTTACTTGGACGATGTACACGCGCTGAGCATGTTTTATCTTTCACTCAGGACTGTGAGAACCTAGAGTAGTAGACCAAAGGGAGAATTGACGTAAGGGCTTCTCCAGAGTGTCTTTTAATTATGATGTGAGACCATAGGGGGAATTGACGTTGAGTGCTTCCCCAGAGAGTCTGTAGTTCCTCGACGAGGGCCACATGGGGAATAGTCGTTGAGTGCTTCCCCAGAGAGCCTTTAGTACGATACGAGACTATAGGGGGAATTAACGGTGAGTGCTTCCTCAGAGTGTCTATTAATTTCATAGCTGAACCAGAGGTGTTAGACTGTGTGTGCCTCTTAGAGGGTTGCTAGTATTGGTAGGTTGAACCATAGGGGTTAGGCTATGAGAGCTACCCAGAGGGTTACCTATTTCTTACTTGTTGTTGGTTGTTTAATTATTTACTTTATATGTTAGAACTGTGAATTGTAGCTTCTATGTATTTCCTGTTTACTGTTCCTTTACTTTACTTTCCATGTATTCATTAACTATTAGGCATAGATCTTTGGGTGGTTGCCTACTGAGACTTTGTCTCACACCCTGTTTTGGCCATGTTTTTGGGCCCAGGCAGACTATATTGCTGCAGGTATAGATAAGGGCAAGCACCCTTCTACTTTGTGTACCTGACTTGCTGTGGAGCTAGAAAGCATGGGACCAAGCTAAGTCTTGTGATTCTGAGGAGACTTTTGTTTTATTTGTTTTTCCTTATCATTTTTACTGTATTTCTTCCAACCTCTTGTTTGGTATTCGCTGTTTTATTAGACTTATAACATTCCATGCATCATATCTTCAGTTCCTGTTATTTATTATTTTATAAAGTGTTCCGCTGTTAAATTCTGATGAGAATGTTGTTTACTACTTCCACTATTATATATTTCTTCTTCCCTTTTGTTTTCATAACCTATGAGGGAATAGTTCTCCCAACTACCTTACCCAAGGCCCTCGCAGCTAGTCGGCAACCTCTAGAGTTCAGGGGAATGCACTTGAGGTCATGTGGAGAACCGGGTACGGGGCACCAGTTGAGTGGCTCCGGATTTGGGTCATTACATTGCCAGTGTTAGCTGAGCCATTTCTATCACAAAATGCTCAGTTCCAATCCCAACCATTCCATGCAGCAGATTCATAAGGATGTAGTTTTTTCGGTGCCTCTCCTCTTCAGCATTCCTATTTCTTCTACAGAAAACCATTCTGAAAAAGCATATCTTAGTTGAAGTAACATGGTAAACCATAAATTATATAACATTTCAAATTAATCATAGAGTAAAAAATCATTTATGAGATTCAATTAACATCATCCTAACCCCTAAAGTTATCTAAACCATCCACTAATACCAACTATAAGGACCTGAACTTATTACATTACATAATCTTGAATTTAATTAATAAATCACTTCCTTTCACATTGATGATATTTTAAGTTTATAGATTTATAGAATTATGAAATAATACATTCATAACATTACAAATTATTATATAGTGGATACCATAAAAACTATATTCATTTCTTGCAAAATATAAAACTTTTCAAATAAAACACGATTTTATTGAAAATTATTCAAAAATTTAACCTAGTTTCCATATTTTTCTTAAAAATCTTTATAACCTATGAAATTCATTTAAAAACTTGGGATGAGCACAAAAATCTTTGTATGGGATATAAAAAGAAGGAAAGAACACATTAGTCCATGAATACCTGTAACGTATGAAGTCATTTTCAAAAGACATACCTGTCACCCAAATATAATTACTTTGTGAAACATGATATTTACAAAAGATCCCTAAAAAACATAAATAACATTAATAGAACCATAAAGGTATCTTTAGGAATTACTTATATAATACTGTAACCATCTTATCTACCTTATAATTTGTAACCCTCACGACTACCTTAAATTTTTTTGTTACCATTGTAGGTACACATGGAGTAACCATATGACCAACCTCCAAATTACACATTCCCAATGAATTAGAACGATATATAGGTCATGCCCTTAATCATAAAAAATTCCCAATAACTATGACATCATCATAAAATATTAATAATTTCATAAAAACATTTCTTATGAATTTTGTAAAACAAAATTTTAAAAGAAATTCTGTTTTGAAATATCATATAATTCAAGTGAGATTTAATGGAGTTGATGGAATATTTAAATAAACTTTAAATACAAATAATTCATTATAATAAATAAAATTCATCAATAATTTTTTTAATACCATGTAAACAATTAAGTAGAAAGTTAACTCCAAGTGTGGAAATCTAGTTAAGAATTCTCTTACCTTAGGTATGTCTTACTTAAAACTCTTTTAATCCTCTTGAATTATGGTTAAAATAGTGTTATTAATATCTTATAGAAACATATACATCTTTATAATACCTTAAATGATCATTTTATTACACCATTTCACCCATTAAATGATAGTATTTTGTTCCTTGCATTGTTTTCTGTGCATTCTTTACAAGATTTCCATGATCAGTTCATGATGGATATTCTTGTTGATTGGAAGTGAAACATAATAATTGGAATGGAGTGGTATTTAAATATTTCCATAACCATAAATTATTCCATTTATCATTTTTAATTCTGTTATGAGGATGATTCATGAGTTAAAAACATAATTGATATTTGTCTAGGTTATTTTGGCAATTCTTCAATCGTAAAGAACACATTTTTTTATAAATTAACAACATGTGTGGAAAATTATTCCAGAAACTTATATAATATATAATAGATAAATTATAATCTAATTCGACCATAAAAATGGCCTCACGACCAATTTTGAAGAAATTAAATGAAATTGATAGCACATTGTCCACGATGTTGGTAAATCGACACATCACAGACGATGTTTTAATTTCTTAAATAAGTGGGAGTAGTGAAGATGTATAATGGTGAGTCTTCCAAAAACATGATGAAATATAGAATATATACGATAATATATCATTCATTACTCTCGGATAAAGGGAGGCGAAGAAAGAAGAAGAATATAAAAGTGAATGAAAATAAAAGAAAGAAAACAAAAGAGGATGTTTACCTCTTGATCTCTTCTCCTTGAGATCCTTCTTAAAGCCTTTGGTTTTGGCCTCTTGGTGATACCAAAAGCTCTATAACGTGAGTGAGATCCTTGGAAAGAGTATTAGGTTGAACTTAGGTAAGTCTCAAGGCTTGATAGGTGTGGGAGGAAGATGGGAATGATGGTGGTATTTATAGTAGAGGAGAGGAGGAATTTTACATTATTTTAATCAATATTAGAATATTTTTACTCAAGACTATATATAGTATTAATTAATGTGACCCAAAATAGAAATAATGGAATGTGAGTTCTGACCAAGTGGTCTTACATCATCCTTGAATCACTTATGATGTAGTAAATCAAGTATTTATCATTTTTCATATTTTATCGTATTTTAGATTCATAAAAAATTATAGAAGTTCAGAAAATTCCCAAATATTCACCCTAAATATTTTTTGATGTGTAGAATTCAAAAATGAACTCCATTTTTTTGAAAATAAATTTCTAAATAATTTTAATTTAATTTTAAATAAAATCACATTTTATTAAAAATAATTATTTTAAATAAATAACACATTTTTAAACACCTCAAAAAATTAATCAACATCTATTTATATTATAACCTTAAGAAAATAAAATAATAATATGATTTACTATTCATAAGGGTCATATTACTATTCATATCACTATCCATAAGGGTATATTACTATTCACCAAAAAGAAAGTTGGTTCTATCAGACACCAAAAAACTTACTGAACACAATTATAGATGACCATTTTTCCAAATTCAAAACATATAAGAGGAAAAATTATGTTTAATGTATAGTTATAAATATCTACTTAAAATAATGTTTCATGCATTTTAGTTTATTTTTTTTAAAACCTTGGGGTGTTACAATAAATGCCATGGTACCAAATCCCATATATTAATTTTATCAATTTGGTAAAATTCTTCATTCATGACATTGGCCCAATCTTGATGATCCCCAACTTCTACAACATTTCTTGTTTAAGACTATGAGAATAGTGAGGTGTGATATTCCATCATAAAAGTTCTCCTGGTTTGAAATTTATTCCCTTGACCTCTAATGATGTTTTGGATCTATATTTTTTTATCATCCTTTTATGAGATGACCTGGGTTTCTCTTCATCACTGGAGTTGGATGAATCATCATCTTTAACTTGCATAAATTACCAATCTCTATCTCTTATAATAACTCCATCATACTATTTAACAAAAATATATTTACATTCTCTAAATTTATAATATACTACTTCATGTTTATCTTACCCTTTTGAGGGTTTTAAAATTTTTACATCATTAGAGTTAATTATCTATCATGTTTCCTTGTTGTAGCATCAGTATCCTCTACCATTTATAGGATAGCCAAGAAAAATACCTTCAACACTACTCTTGTAAAATATGAAAATATTTTCACCACTAACTTTGATAATTTAGGATCATCCAGATACACTTATGTATTTCAAACTTGTTTTCTTATTATAATTCATCTCATATGGTGAAATATTAGATTTTTTTCTTTAAAATTAATTATTATGTATGTGGATTGCTGCACCAATATCTTACCTACAAAGTAACAGATATATATTATGTTTTATAAAAATTGTTTAATACATATCCACTAATATCTTTTTTATCCTTTCATCGACACCATTTTTAAGGGTGTGTAGGGTGCACTGAGTTCATGATGGATTCTCTGCTTTTCTGGTTAAAATTCAATGACCCAATTTTCAAACTTAAAACCATTATCTATTCAGATCTTATTTGTGGGATGACAACATTACCTTAGATAACTTCTATTGAACTTTTTAACATCCTTCAATTTATGTTTCCTAAGAACAATTCAATTAATTCTAGTAAATTAATCAATAAAAAAAATAAATTACTTAACTCCATTGGATAATTTTTTTTTCATGGGCCCCAAACTATGTAATGAATAAGGTTTAAGGGATGATATGTAAGAATCTCAACTTTCTTATGTATATAATTTATAAAATTTACATTTTGTCTTATGGGGCATATCCAATCCCTTCTTCATCATATCAATAATATCACTAAAAACATTTTCTTTTCATGAGATTTCTTATATTTCTTTATTACATGTGGACAATACTTCCATGTCATAGTTGTTTTTATTCTTTCATACTCAAATAAAATTAATTATAATCATATCCCATGAAAATTAAATTACCCTTGGTTCACTATGATCTATTAAAAAATTCTTCTTTAATAAATTAATTTTCACCAGAAAACCATATTCTATAAAAAATCACCTCATTCCCTTTATAAAAGATCTGATAAATACTCAGTAGGTTGGGTTTAAACCCACCAAACAATAAGGTACTCTTGGACTTTATATTTTATTTTCCAATTAGATTTATTCTTATACCATTTATTTCATGCGACTCATTATTACTAAAATTCACTGAACCTTATTTGAAATCATTCACATTATTTAATATTATTTATTCAAAAGTATTATATGAAGAAAAACTACTATACAATATCCATGGAAATTCCCCTTTTATAGACTTTATGGTAGCTTTAACAATATTAACTTCCTCTTTTCCTTTTTCATTCTTTTCCAGAATATTGTGAGTAAAATCATCAATACTACATTGGTCAGGTAACATTATGAGACAAACTTTAGTAATATGACTAGGATGATCACACCTTTCACAAACTACTTTCAATGGTTGATATCTATTCTCAGTATTTAGTACAAAATTTTCAACTTTTTTCTAGATATATTTACCTATGATTGGTATTTATCCCACTAAATTTTTTATTCCCATGACTCCTAGATTCATTATTATATTGGTAATTAAACCCATTTTTTATTCTTAAAGACTCCACAACATCAACAATAGTGATAAAACACATAATTTTCTTCCTAATATTTATACTATTCAAAACTGCATATCTATCTTCCAGTATTCTTCTGATCATCCATCTTTCATCATTTTTGAAAACCATTTTTTTGTGAAATCATAATTATATTTTTATTTACACAAGGATTCTTTTGATCTTTTTTATATTCACTATTTATTATAGTTTTTATTTTAATTTTGTGGTCCTAAAATTCTATATTTTTTATATCACCTATTTTATCTAGAAACTCCATCTTCTATATTTTTTTATAATTATTAAGATTTACATCATCATATTCAGTGATCTAATTTTCTTTTGTAGGAAATTTTTTATGATCTTCCATAGTTTCTACATTCTTCAATATTTCTCCAATTTCTTGGATAGGATTCTGAAAAATGAATATATGTTTTTCCGGTTCTATCGTAGCATTCACAAATTTATGTCAAGAAAGCTCAATATTCATTTTCCCTTCTAATTTTATTCCATATTATAATTCATAGTATTTTAATCATCATGAAACCTTCTTAGCTCATCAATTTCCATTTACAACTTGGATTTTCTCTAATAGATTTAGATTCAATCCAAATTGATGACTGATCATTATTCTTCAATTTCTTGTTCACCTTATCAAGATTTTAATTTATTGTGAGAACTTATTTTAATTGTATCTTAAATATATCTTACATATTCAGTTTTTTATATTTAATTATATATTCATAACTTTCATCACTAGTTAAATTTTCATCACCCATTGTATTAATGAGTATCTTCTCACAAACTTCATTAATGAAAGTCTCAGATTCAACTTATTATTTAATATAAACACTTAATTTAAAATTTTATAATACGTTAATGTTTTAATATTTATAAAAATTAATACCCTTTACATTAAAAAAATACTTTGATTTATCATCCTTATACTTCAAGGATCTCTTGGGCCTTTCACTTTCTTTATCATTTTAATTTTCTTCTTTAAATATTTTAAAATTTACTATAAAAATTATAATTGATCAATTTTTGAAACAATTTAATAGAATACTTATTTTATATATATCTATTAATCTTCTCACATTCCTAGAGAATATAGACATAAGTTCATCAAACTTATGACTCACAAATTACTCTAAATAAAAAATTATTTCTTAATCTTTAAAAATGATTTTTTTTGACTTCTCATGATTTGAAGATTTAAAAGAAATATCCCTTTCATACTTTCCCTTATTAATGACAATATTATCATTTCGCATTTCATAAGTAACAATAATTTTATGTAATTTATAATGATAATGTTTCCTTGTATATTTAATATAGATACCTTAGATTAATATACATAAATATTACATTTTTTGATGAATATTAAATAAATGTAACAAAAAATCACACAAGAACCATAATGGTTTAGTTTCATTGGAGACTAGATACAAAATATTCTTATTTATTTAATTATATTTAATATATCCCATAAATATCTTCCCATACAGTAATATTCTTAGACTTAATATAAATAAAAACATTCTTCAAAACATGAGTAAAGGAAACATAAGAAAGGGTGAGCTCATATCCACAGTAAGGGATAACATGGGAGATATCAATGATCACATAAGAATAACATGGCTATAAGTGTACGAGGACATGAGAATAACATTTTGAAACCAGACCCTATATTTCATAGATCATATAATTGAGTCATGATATAAATTTTAGAAGTGTAAAAGACATTAATCATAAAGGAATCAAAGAACATGAGACATGGAAGCATAACATTAGCATAATACATAGAATTGTGTCAAAAACAAAATCATATAAGATCATTTACTTAAGTCAAGGATTCACTTTCGGGACTATCATAGTGGATTGGTTTCACTCCCAAAAAACATCGTAGTAGTCAAGGTTCACTCCAAAGACCATCATAGTGGGTTTTCTTCACTCCCCAAACCATCATAGTAGTTGTGGTTCAATCTCATGAATATCATAGTTTAAAGAGTCCCTTTATCAACTAGGTTCACTTCCCATTATATCTCTATTTACCCCATGAGATCTCAATCGTTACCCAATGCATTGGACGAAGATATATTTCCCACACATACATGGTTATAACATGACCACCGTACTTGGTTATAATGTAACCACTATAATTGGTTATAATGTACCACAATCAAATTAATAAATCCATACATATGTGTTCCACAAGATCATAAAACATTCATCATATCATAACCCATGAAAATAAATGGGTTTTATAAACATTTCATCATAGTATAACCCATGGAAAAGTAATAGGTTTCATAAAAATAGTTTCATCATAAAAAAAACCATCTAGAGGAATAATAAATATGATATAATTGGAAAATATCCCCATTAAAAATTCATTAAAACCAAATGATTTCATCTTTTATGGAAAATTATTTTGATAGATAACTCGAAACATTTATTAAGGAAAACCACCTTTCTATGAAAATTACATTTAAAAAATAATAATAAAATATTTTAAAAACAATTTCGTTCAAAATATTCCACGAAACTTATAAATTAATTATTAAAAAATCTAATGTTCATGATGGTGTGGAATTCCATTCATTTCATCCACATTAAAACAATGATTCCTTTCACATTTTTTGTAAAAGTCAAATGAGACTTGTTTGGAAAAAGGATTGAATATTCACTTTAAAATATTTTAAAAAATTTAAAAAATGAGTAAAAATTAATTTAAAAAATATTTAGAGAATATAAAAACATTTTGAAATCATTTTTAGAAAACCTGGACATAGAAGAAAAAAATGTTTTGAACCAAAGAAGGAAATAAAGCTAGTTTTCCTTAAAAACATTTTTTTGGGATCTTCAGTGTATAAAGAGAGGAAATAGAAATGGAAACATTTATTATTAATTACGAACCGTATTTGAATAAAATTATTGTGTTTTTTGAGAGGTAGATCATAATCTATCATCATTGGAATCATAATCATAAATAACCTCGATAAACAGTGAGATTGTAACATTAAAACCTTACCACTTTGGTAACTTTTTAATATTAAGACTCATTAAAGAATAAAATAAAATGAAACTATAAATATCCTTAGAATAAATAAATTCATGATATAACATGTCAAATGGTCTATATATACACCTCATAAAATAATATAGGTGCATAACATAACATATATCCCAAAGAAGACAATTTAATATTAATTCCCTTAATACTTTGGAAAATTTCAAATCGTAAGCCCCATTAAAGAATAAAATTAAATAAAACATTAAATATTAGGAAAATAAGTATATTAAATACATAAAATTTAAAAGGTTTAGTGTATACACCACACAAAAGAAAATATTTTGGAATATGACATATGTATCTTAGAAATAATAGAGGGAATACAAATCCCTTATCTTAAGTATTAAATTCCTTTGTACACATTAAAACCTCTAATATAATAAATATTGGTTTATTATAAATCTATTAAATAAACCGAACTATATATATCATACCATATATAATACAATTATAACCCTTTATTACATTTTTATTAATAATTCTTTGTTAAAATCACCTTTTCGATAATAACTGCTTTGTTTTTCAGGTATGTTTTGATTGGTTTTTTTTATCCTATTAATTTTATCATGGTTACATAATATATAGAATTTTAAAAAATTTATAAATATAATATATATTCATTATATATGTATTTATATTAATCCAAATAATTTACAAATAGAAAATGAAATACACCCTTCATGGAGATGGAAAACATTATATACGCATGAATGTTGTTTTCATTTTCCCAATGGATAGATAGAAAAAAGTAAATAATAATTGAAAATGAAATAATAATAATTATTCCATATATATAACATATATTCATTAAATTTATCCTTATTTTCTTCCTATGTAAATCGTTAGTGAAAAATGAATCGCATCACTTCGTGTGGTGGTAGTTTACCATACACACGAGCAGTGTTATCATATCCCCTATGGAATGGAACATGAGAAGATACATGTGATATAATAATTATTGAGTTATAAGTATTTTTAAAATATAATATATATTCATTTATTCTATCCATATTACTATCCAATTATAATTGAAATGAGAAAAACACATAACATCAGTTCGCAAGGTGGTAGTTCGTCGTACACATGAGCTACACAATTGTTTTCCAACAGGCAGAAAGATAAGAATATATATGTGATAAAATAATTAAATAAGTATAATAAAATCATAATTATCTTATATAAACATTAAATCCATTATTATATCCATTCATGATAGATGGTGATGGAAAATGAATAACATCAGTTTGTGAGGCGGTAGTCCATTGTACACATGATCGACATTTTCATTTCCCATTTGATAGAAGACGAGATAAAAGTATGTTATGCCATAAGAATGATAAAATATAAGTATATGAAATATAATATTGTTTTTATATTGAAATTAATATAACATGAATGATGGTGGTAAGAGAATAAGTAAAAAAGTAATGTTTAATGAAGATAATTACCTACTCTTAGAACAAACCCCTTTGGATCTATTATTAATGACCAATAGGGTTAGTCTTTTCAGATTAAAATATTCTGTAAAAAATTTATCAGGTTGTTTTGGTGGGATTTTGTTAGGTTTTTGTTGACCCAAATGGCTTAATAGGTGTGAATAAGTGAGTATAAGAGGTGGCCTTTTATAATGGGGGAAGAGGGCCATTTTTATAAATATCTAAAAATATTCAATAATGCGAAGTCAAACTCACCCCAAGTACCTCGATAATTGATTAATAATGTTTTCAAGGGATTATATGTCTGATAAAAACCTCCACAACACAAAAAAATGTTTTAATCTTGTTGGTCCTTATCTTATAAGTTTTCCTACTTTTACCATTTTAGTTTTCACTATAGTAACTATCCTTTTTAACTAGATAATTTATCAATAAGATTAGAAATAAAATTATACTAATTTTTTTATTTGTACCAACTAGTTTTAAATATGAAATCAAATTTATAAAATATTAATCTTATATGTGTAGAAAATTAATTTCGACACAAATACATGAAATGCGCCAAACCTTGTCTTACCTTTTACTATGGTAATAAAGTCTTCACTATTTTAGGGTTCAATATAATTAATATACAATGTAAATTGGTCCATGAATGGACTATGTTAGATATTATTATACATATATCAATATATTTATATAAAATATGATTTTTAGGAATTTATAATCATTTAATAAAATATTATTTATTATAAAATGACATTAACATCAATATTGAAAATATTTAATTAATTTGACTTTTAAAATAGCAAGACAATAGTGAAATTAAAATATATTATTTTCATGCCTGTACATCAAGTTATATTTAAAAAAACTAATAGAATATATTATTTTATTCAATTTATATTACTTTTAATATATTTATTATCATTTATTTTATTTTATATTAATTGAATCATTACTACATTGGCATTGATTAAGAGTATAAAGTAATTACATAATTAATAAATATTAAAAAATAAATTACCCTCATGAAATTAATTTTATTATTCTTAAAATTACCATCAATATTCATTTACACCTTTATTTTTTCTTCATGTGAACACATAATAAAAATTTAAAAGCAAGTGGGTGACATTTTGACTTTTTCATTACTTAAAGTATTATATTGGACACTTTCATGGAAAAGTGTCCCATAAGAAAATAAAAAATTATCCTAAGGTAATAAAGATCTAAATACGTCCAAAAATAGGAATTCAATAAGTCTTTATCTCATTTTAACCCTTATCGTTTTAGTCTAATCCTCGATAAACTTGTTTTAACCTAAAATGTAGTAATTAATTTTTACTATTTTTACTATTAATTTTGACCAAAAATTAAGTTTAAATTATTATATGATATTAATTATTATAATTAAAAAAGATA
The DNA here is from genome assembly GCA_963277665.1 of Viscum album. Taxonomy (NCBI): domain Eukaryota; kingdom Viridiplantae; phylum Streptophyta; class Magnoliopsida; order Santalales; family Viscaceae; genus Viscum; species Viscum album. The sequence goes on along the minus strand of OY728142.1, from coordinate 688,871,728 downwards.
AAGTTCAATATTATAAATAAAATTCACATAATTTGAAAATTTTAATTTAAAATTAAACCTATAGACATGATGAAAAAACTATTTTATAAAGGGAAAATTTTCATAAGTATAGAACGTTTTAATATCAAAATTCAATATGAAATTGATTACAATAATATAAATTCAATTAACAAATATAAAAATGAAATTATTTTTACTTGTAAAACATTTTTAAATAAAATTTAACTTTATAAAATTTTTAAATAAATAATTAGTTTTTTAATAAAATTCGATACTTATCACCAATAACTGAAAAATTAATCTTTTTAGAAAATTCAAAAAAATTAACCCTAAGATATAAGGAAATTTTGATTCAAAAGAATGAATTTAATTATTTTTTAAATAAAGTTTTTAAAAGTTTCAAAAATTAATTTTATTATTTTTTCACAAAAAGTAATATTTTTTTGAGAAAAATGTATTTTGGAAATATATAAATTATTTAATAAAAATTTAATACTTATTAATAAAAATATTTTACTTATAAAAAACCATAATAAATAATTTTAAATTTCTTTACTCCTATGCATGCCACCAAATTTAAGGTCTAGGTTATAACAACCAATTTTAAATAATAATATTAATACTATATTAATATTTGTTAAAACTCAATATTGTTTGTACTGCAAGTCGTAATAAAATAAAATTTATTTGAAAACATAATTCATAATATATTGGTTTGTTATATTCTAACCCCTTAAATAAATTGTATCCATGTAATTTTAACTTGATCTCAATAATCAAGGGTTGGACATTTTAATTTTTTTGTGGAAAAACCACATCGTAAAAAGGGTAAATAAAGCTTCCTCTTGAAAGGATTGTAAATAAATTATGAGGTTAATCACATAAATTGTTTCCAAAATAGGATAAAATTGGTGGGAAGTGAAATATGGACATGGAATAGAGAGTTATAGAGAACTTGGTGCTGAGAAAGGTAACGACTACAAAGATGTAAATATGTGATAAGTGAAAATACCATTGGTTAAAATGAAATTAAATCAATAAGAAATCATTTCAAAATAATAATCTCATCCTTTGGTTGTGATTCGATCAATTTCCACTTAATCTCTCATTCCAAGAAGAGAAGATGAATTTTTTTCATGGATCAATCATTAATGGGCCATAATATCTATAAAATAATGATAAATAATTCCTTATATATATCTGGTTATCATTAAAACAAAACATTTAACACAAGTTATTGAATATGAATAAATATTAATATGGTGAAATAATATCTTAATCTCTAAAACTACATCAAAAGATCAACATAAACCATTCCATAAATGGTTAACCATAATACCCTTCCAAAATTCGTAAATTTATAAATAAGGTATCTAAATTTCAACTTAACATATTTCAACAAATATCATAAAGTAGTTCTTAATTTTCACATAAAAAATGTGTGAATAAATTGTTCATATATTCTCCTAAAACATGACAATAACCAGAATTACCATAAAAAATCAATGAAGTCAAACATGATTCTTCATTTATTAAATAAATGAAAAAATTATTGAATATATTATGTAAATAAAAAATGTAATAAACTCTATTGATGATAACATAAAACACCTTTTCATAAAATCATTAACTGGTTCGAAGGTAATCAACACTATATAATTTACATCATCCATACCAATAATTTCTCTATCCGAACATCATTATCTCAATATCAGGAATATATTAAGGGTTATATTTCCCTTAATCAAGTGTTTTCCATAAAATATCACTATTCCATTTAATCACTATTCCAGGTCATTAGTACCATTCCACATATTCTTTCACATCCTTAAAAAATATAGATATTTCCTTATATTTTCAATAATTCTTGAATTAGAATACCTAAAAACTTCAATCATTCTACTTAATTATTAATCCATTAACTAGGATTCATCATCTAATTCCCTAATACCTCCTTCCTTTCATATGATATTTTTATTATCTTTATCATAAAAAAACCTATTAATTATACCTCATTACTGATCATATTCTAGATATTTAACCCTTGGAAATTGATTTTTATATTTCCCATAGTTTCCTCAATTATAACATTCAAGCATTTATGATGCCTTAGTGAAACATTTATTCTCATCCATTGCATAAATCAAAAAAACTTATGTTTCCTTGATAATAGAGTACTCTATGTCCTTCTTATCAACATACAAAACATCTTCTAATTCATTTGAAATATTCCCTAGAGTGATTCTTCCCACATTCCAAACATATTGAAAACTGAATCTTCTTCCTCTATAGTCTCCACCTCCCAAACTCTCAATGAACCCTATCCTTCTCTTATTTAGTGAGTCTTAGAGTTATTTAAGGTGTATATTGTTAATTATATTTCATGATAACTAATTATTAATAATCAAAATATCCTTTACTTCAGTAATTATCACATTTATTTGATCATCATCACATTGGTTATCAGTTTTAATATTAACTTAGTTATTTTCGGTTCTCTCTATTCATTGAAACAAAAAATCATAGTGTAAGCAATAATATTTAATGTAGAAAACCATATAATATTGTAAAATAATTTATAATATGTCTAAACCGTGATAAAATTTGTTCAATATAATACACCTTAGGTTTATCCTATTCCATTCATAGTCATAATTTATTTAAATCCTTCATGATGGTTCATAAATGTTTTTTGAATTGAAAACTATATCCCACAAGTGTGTTAAAAAAGGTGTGTAGTAAGGACCATTTTCATGCACCAGTTGATGATCGAGTTTAGATCAATGATACCCTTTTAGAGTTATTACTCCTAGGTACCTCTTTTCTAAATCCCTATCCACTATTAGTATCCATAAAGGGATTTAATTTCTTGTAAACAACATTCTCTATACTTCAATAAAATTCCTAGAAATTTTTCTATAATAATTATTATCCTTAGAATTATCCTTAGATATTTCCCTAGACAACTCCCTAGATATATCCTTTATAATATTCCAAGGTATCTCACTAAAGTGTTATAATCCAAGTTTCCAGAGGTTCAATAAATATTTCATTTGATTGAAACTATAGTGACCCTATATTTATATACACAAATATTATATATTCTTAGATGCATATTCATTACATGTCACAATAACTCACCAGAGGACTGTAATGGTTTATTATCATTGGAAACTAGATACATAATAATATTATTTATTATAAGATATTCAACGTATCCCATAAATATCTCCCCACATAGTATTATTCCTATAAATACCCTACATAAAACCTTTATTCATAACCTCGAGAAAGGAAACATAACAAAGGGTGATCTTAGATGCTTAGTAAGGTTAAACAAGGGAGATAACAATGATCACATACACATAAAATGATCATAAGGGTATTAGAACATGAGAAAAACATTTGAAAACAATACCCTATATAACATAGATCATAAATATAAGGCCCCGACCTTAAACTGTACTTAATATTGAATTAAATGAATAATTCACATTGAGGATCTTTTCAGGTTTAGAGTTTTAGAGAATTAGATCATAAATCATGAATTACATTCCACATTTAAAAAAAGTGGTTACATAAAACATAGTATTCGTTTTTCCCCATCAACGGAAACATATTTAAAATAAAACATGGATTCTTTCTTGACACTTCCTTGACACTATCATCATAACATGGACCTTTCCCTTGACTTGTGAAAAACATTTCAAAAACTTGGGATGAGCATAAAAAGCTCAGTAAGGGCTATAAAAGTACGAAAAGAAAACATTAGTCCATGTATGAAATCATACTTTACTCATAAAACATAAGCATTTTAGCATACCTCATCAAATCATGAATAAATTATAGAAATCATAAGGAATAATGGTAAGTTGAGGCATTCATAACATTCTTATGTAGGGAGTAACCCTCTTGGTTATGTTTGGAATACCCATCACAGTATATTCCCTAAATCTCTTCAGACAAAACCTTAACATTTAACCCCTTCGCGTTACCCAATGCATTGAAGAGCTTTATCCGGCTCACACGCCCTTAGTTTATCATGGAACCACCCATCTTCATAATAATTCCCAAGAACCACAACATAATTGTATCACATAAAACATGTATAAAGGAAACATAACATTTCGACTTTTCAATTACAAGATATCAATAAACCACATTGATATAAAAACATTATGAAAACCATTTTCAATACCAAAATAAAATAAGAGTAAAACATGGTATTTATTTTTTATCCAAAAAAAGTTATGGCTTGTAGAGGAAGCCGAAACTCAAATAATGGTCACGGTGGCGGAGAAGTCGTTGTCGCCCCATACGTACGACAAGAAAAACATTCCTTTTTTTAGTTTAGTAAAATTCTTCGTATAAAAATATTCCTTTTGAATAAACGAAAATTCAAAGGGGTTTATACACCGTATAAAATAAATTTATGTATAAAACAAAATATGCCTCAATGAATGGAGACTGAGACGATGTACCTTACAAAGACGGTATCCTTGGATTAAGGATAAATCAATTACATAATTATTTGTGACAAAATAATACACCAAATATAAGTGGATATTAAGTGTAAAAAAATCAAAGGACATTCACACATATTTATAGAAAGACATATTCAAGGAGTACAAGTTTATCCCAAAGAATCAAAATTGGGTTAAGAAGTTTCCTTCCAAAAATTCGACAGCCTAAAGGCGTCACTTCAAAATTCAGAAAAAGAGTTGATGAGAGATAAAAGGTTATCTCATCACTTGGACATAAAATTTACATCAATAAGGATATAGAAGAACATATCCCAACATAATAGTATTAGAAATAAAAGACATAACAAAATAAGTCTTTTAAAAATAGGAGGGTGAAAGGTTCCCTTACCGACTTGGGTAACTTTTGAAACGTACACCCCATGGAAGAAGGGTCATAAAATGTATATGTAAATACCCATAAATGAAATTATACTACGAAAAGTGTATAATAATGGTCAGTACATACACCAATCAAAGTAAATAGTGTAAAACATAGCATAAATGTCACAGGAATAAAAGTGAGATGAAAAATCCCTTATGAAAACTCGACAGCCTAACAGCGCCACATAAAACTTCCAAAAATGGATTTATGAGATCAAATAGGGTCTCTCATAATATGAAAATAAAAATTTCAGTATGATGAATATAAACTAACATCCCCAAAAATAATAAAGATGAGCTTAAAAGGAATGACATAAAAGAGTGTACATAAAAAGAAAGAGAGAGGTTGGAACTCTTACGAAAATTTGGCAGCCTAACGACGCCACTCAAAACATCCAAAATGGATTGATGAGAGAAAATAGGGTATCTCACCATATGAACATAAAAAGTACAGTAGGATTAATATAAAATAACATCCCAAACAAAATAAATATGAGATTAAAAGGAATGACATAAAAAGTGTACTTAAAAAGAAAGAGAGGGGTTGGATCCCTTACCTCAAGTCTGACTTGTCTTGTTCGTTTGTTTATATTCATGAATAATAAACTTTGGTCAATTTATAATTGCTTAAGTAAATCCTTTAAAGATTATTATTCAGTTCATATCACATATTATAATGTTATAATAATTGTTTAATAATGTTAGTTCATATCAGACGTTTTTGCCGATGTTTGGTACATGAGTAAAAAAATGAACTTGTTTGAAAATGATTGCCCATGTAGTTATAAGTAAATAATTTAAATAATAGTATTACTGATTAAAATATCATATATATCCAATAAATATTCATTTTATACTATTCCATAACATTTGGAGATAAAAAGAAAGAAAATCACCGTTCATGGAGACGGTAGGCCGTACGTACGCATGAATGCTACTTTCATTTTTTTTGTAATATTAATGGAATTAAAAATAAATGAGATATATATATATATATATATTATAATTACAGTATAATATATATATTATATAGGTCACATATTTTTATTAGTTTCATTCTTTATACATTCCATGTATTGCATGAACGAGTCACATCACTTGAGGGGGCGGTAGTCCACACTTCCTCATATGAAATTATCGCATTTTCAGAACATGAAAAGAATAAAGGAATGTTGTAAATATAAAATACAGAAGAATATAGTAAATATAAATACCATATATATCATATATAAAATATAGTAACATCATAATGTCCACCTTTAAAGGTGTTAAAATAATATTGAACAATCATCGTTTCGTGAGGCATAAAATCGCCAACCACAGAAACAGTTTGTTCTTTAACCATTAGACGAAGGTGTGTGAAAGTGTATCTCAAATAAATATTATATAAAAATCCTATCATATTTAATATACTGGTGTTTTTACAAAAAAAAGTAATAAAAAGAGTTTAGGGGTTTGGAGAAGCAAAATAAAACAAAAGAACACAAGGGAAGACATTACCTTTAAATTGGGTAACTCTCTTTGATTTAAGCTCAAAGGCTTCCTTGGAAAGGATTCTTCCCAAAGTGAGGCTTAAATGAAGAAGAGAGGGATGTGGAGAGATGAAATGGGTAGGGGTTGGCTGAGCCAAAGGCTTGAGAGGTGTGGGTAAGGTGGTAGAGGTGGGGGCCTTTTATAAGAGGAGAGGAGGGGCACTCCTGGAAAGTTACAAAATGTTACTTTATTTTCAAATGAGTTTCAGATTTTAAAGGTACCACATTGATGTATTTCAAGGATAAGGTGGTATGGGTTCGAAATATACTCATCCCATATGTCTTTTACAAGTGTAAGTTATAGTTTTAACATTATCTTTTCATTTTATTTAAATCCTTTATTAATGAGGTAATCGCCTAATCATCATGATGTCATAAATAATTGAATTTATTTAATGTATAAAAATTATAAAAAAATATAATGTTGTAGGAAATCGTTTTATCTTTCTAATGAATATTTATAGTAAAAAATATGACCTGTATGACCCCAATTAAAAATTGTTTTAGTAAAATAACTCATTCTTGTGACATTTTTATTATAACTTAAAATAAAAAGTTATTTATGTCATATTCCAACCAAAGTGAATCCATGGGGTCCCCCAGTTGACCCTTGGATTGTACTGGTCGGCCAGGACATATCCAATGATGGTAGGACATGTGTCTAGGTCATTTCATATTATTAAAACATTGTTTTTACCTTAAATTACACTAATTACCTCTAATCGCGATTAAAAACTAAAAAGCTACTATTCACCAAAAAATTATTTTAATACCATTGAATGAAATTTTACATCCTAATGACAAACATGTATATAGGATTTTTTAAATTCAAATCACAGAAGTGGTAAAGTTTCATTTAAATGAAAAATCAGTTTTTAAACTACCACTTAGTGGTTTCACTATTCATCAAAAATTGAAGTTTTTCAGAAAAATACCAAAAATTCACCCTAAGATATATTTGATATTCCGAATTCAAAAATGATTTCTATTTTAAAAAATTCAAAACATATATGTTGCATTAATTAATTTAATAATTAATTCCCGCTGTCAAAACGAATAGCGTGTTTTTAAGAAACAATATCTATTAAAAGATTGACACTAGTTTAAGTCCAATTTCAATTTGAAATTAACACAAATGAACACTATTGTATTAAATGGTAAAAATATATTCTAATTTCACTTTAAAAACAATTCAAAAGATAATCTAATCATATAAATAAATTAGATTAAAAAGTGGTTTTGAATTAAAATACAACATTTTTTACTATTCATTAAAAATGAACTTTATCGGAAAAATACAAAAAAAATTACACAAAGTTAATTTTTTTTCCCTATTCTAAAGAAGAATTTTATTTTGTCAAATATAACACATAAAATTGTCAAAAAGTGGATTTAAAGGAGGTTCTCCATCAAAATGCGGTTAATCAACCTTTTAAAGAATATTAGAATGTTTACGCTTAAAATTAGATTCATTCGCATTTTTAATCCTCTAACATTTATTGTAAAAATAAAAAATATTTGAAAAACATATATAATCATTTTTTAGTTAGTTCTATTCATTCCCGCCATTACAACGGCTAGGCGTTAAATACCATTTAAAATAATATTATTTTATTATTAGAGTGCAATGTAAGATTCCCAAGAAACTCGTTGTTGCGTATTGGGTACGCCATCGAGCATAGAGTTCCCTTTAAAGTAATATTAATATTTTATTCATAAATATGTATAAATGTGAAAATGTCATATTCTTTATTTACCTGGGGTGTTACATCCTTCCCCCTTTTGAGAATTGCGTCCTCAAAATTTTAAAATTGGGCTTGGAAACTTCATTGAAAATCCCACATCGGAACAAGAGTCAGTAAAACAGTCACTTTAAAATAAAAAAATAGAATTAAAAAGGTCACCCGAGTTAACCCATACTGGGATTCCATGTAGGAAAACATGGATATGGAGGAAAAAAAGGGTCATGTTCTAAGGTAGAGTGGTAGAAAACATGTTTAGGAGAAAGTTAACCACAAGAAAATCACATACTTTTGGTGGGTTCAACGGTATTCGATTCCCCCGTAGGAAAAGTTAATAGACAAATTTTTTGTTTTAAGTTACTTTTCATTGAGGAATTTATTTTTGATCTTAAGGAAACATACTTACTTTTCATGTTGAATTTCAACTTTTACTAGATTTCCTACACAAACTCGTACTTTCCCCAAATGATGAGTATTTAGGAAGACTTGTTTACATTAAGAGAGCTATAATCAAATACTAGAGAATCACCTAATCCACAAAATAGAACTATATACTTCCCATGTCTTTAGACCTTAACCAAAAATAAAACCTAAAAGGTTAGTATGAGTTCAGATAATACCAAAAAAGGATAATCCTTTATAAAAAAATCTATTCTTAATCTCCAAAATTTGTTAAACAATACCCAAAGTTCAACAAAGACCATTCAATAAACAATTTGTCCATAAAATTATTCAACGTAAACCAAAACAAGATTGAAACCCAAATATTTGAAGGATTTAATCACATAGTCTTCCAAGGTACAAATTAACACTTATCTCCAAATAACATCAGTTGCACTTAAAGACTCATATTGAAAGGTAATTAACCTAATCACATATCCTCCATGATAGGTTAATAATTTCTATAGATAACCCAAAATCAACTTACTCTTAATTCATAAAATCATCTATCTAAAAAGAATAAGTCATACTAACCAGGGACTTCATGTAGACCAGTGGTAGGCGATAAACACCCGCCACACTTTGGTTGTGGGTTTGATTCCCGCAGCTTTGTCCGACGCGACGGGTTGTCACACGGTCTGCGTGTTGCCCTTTTTATAAAACTCCAAAAATAACCCTAACATGTTTTAACCTGAATAGTTTTCTTATACCTCTCATTTTCATCCAAATTCATTATGATCTCAACATCTTAATTCTTGAAGTCTTATTTCACCACCATAAGATAAAATAAAAGGATTCCCAAAATTAATAACATCATACCTTGATCATGGCGTCCACTTGGTTTCATCGTCATCTTGGTCACGTAGGTAGAAGTCCCATGAATTACAATAATGATTTAGAGATCCTTCAAAATCATTTTCTTCCTCCATCCAAATACACCTTGTACAACATGGGTCATATGGGTGTTCACAGAAAAACAGTTTTGGAAAATAATCATGTATAACATATAATTCCAAAACATATGATAAAACATGATTTCTATAAAATAGTCAGATAGAATTTGAGTTGAAACTTTCTATTATTGGCCCTTTCAAAATACCATAAGTATGTGCTGAGAGACTATATTTTAAAAGCAAATATGAATAGTTAGACCAAGGATCTCCTTCCTTATCACCATTTTTAAAATCATAATATGCTTCAAATTCTTGTGATAAGGTAAAATATTTTAAAATACCTTGATAATATTTACCTTTCTTGAAAATATGAGAATATTGTGATAATAGTATTTGTCTAAATACAACCCATGATCCATGATGATAACGAGGTGTAGTGGAGGAGTTTGATATCTCAAACAACTGCTTTCAAGTGATTTGTATGTTAGAAAAAGATTCACAATCTTCCGAACATGACTTTGCAATAATTATTGCAAGCATGTCATCAAGAAGAGTTAGGAATGTCGTTTGAGATCCTTGTTAGATCCACAAGGCTGAAAACCCTAAGAGGGGGGGGGGGGGGGGGTGAATCAGGGTATGACTAATTTAAAATTAACGCCCGTTCTGATCTTGTTTTTCTGTTAAGCAAAACACTCTTCTCTCTCTTTCCCGTTGCACAAAGTAAACAGAAAGTAAAGCATGCGCAGGACACAACAATTTTACTTGGTTCACTGCAAAGGGCTACGTCCAAGGAGCATACGCCGACAAGTTGCCGGTCGTACCAATTCCACTAAACTTCACTAGCTGTGGATTACAAAGTTTGGGCTATATCACTTCTACGCCGAGGCTCACTGCCTATACAAGGTTTAGGGTCAGATCACTGCTTTCCCAAGGGTCACTCCCTGTTTCTCTCTCTCTCGCTCACTGCCGGTGGAGAGGATCACCTTTTTCCTCTTTCTAAGCTCACTGCTCTTGGAAGGAATCCGCTGACAGTTTATAGACCTGTAGGTCTCTTCATTTGCATGAATGAATGCATCTTCCTCTGTGTGTAGATGCTCTTTTGAAGTACAACTTTCACCCATAGATGAATATCTCTTTGCACCGAAGGTATCGGGCAACGTACCAGCTTCCACGCAGTCCGAGAAGCACCGCTGGAACAAAACCTTACTTGGAGCGCAAGTCAATCTCGGCGCGCAAGTATCGGCGCTTATGTCACAATGGATGCGCAAGTCCTCCTCAGAAACTTGCGCGACTGAAGCTTCCTCAACTCCAAACATGCGTGACTCTCTTCCTTTTACGCCCAAACCAATATTGGCGCGCAACTACCAACCGGCGCGCAACTTCTAACACCGGTGCACAACTTCAACTACTGGCGCGCAAATTCACCTGCGCGACCCACACTCACCACTTGCGCGACCACCACACCTGCGCGACAGGAGCTATGATTTATCAAAGTGTTGAACTCCATTAAAAATGAGGAGGGGTGGTCCAGTATTTATAGTCAATCTGACCACCCTGCGCGACGGCGCGCAAGTCACCTGCACGACCCAGTTTCGGCGCGCAAGTCTTCTGTCCTTTTGGACACTTGCGCGACCAAATCCCGAACTTGCGCGAACCTACTTCCTTTGCCATATTTTGATCTTCTGATCTTGAAAAACATATGGCGTGCAAGTTTCCTATTCTCCAAGTCCTCGGTGCACAAGTCCTTTTTCCAAAAACACTTTTCTTCATTTGCCGATTTTCAGGCCCTAAATTTTGGAAAACACTGGAAAACGGCGCCACCTTGTATCTGTTCTTTTGAACCGCCTCCAGATCATCCATTCCTTTTATTGACATTCTTGAATCAAACATGGATCATTGACCTCAGCTCTTGAACTCGACATTCCACCATGAAATCCTCTTTGTCAACAAATTTGTATGTCATTGTTTTGCTTTGTCAACAATCACTACTCAGATTTCCACTTTGTCAACAAACACAATCACCTCAAAAAAGCTTCAATGATACCTTGAGGGATTTTTTCCAAACAATCCATCTCCTTACATTCGTAACCAGCTTTACTTGACCTGAAAAAAGTTATAAAACATGGATTTAATTGAAATAATAGATATAGGGACTAATCATGTGTCTAACAAAAACTCATAATCCCTAAAGTTGTCTAAACAGACCTTTGATACCAACTATAAGGCCCCTACGTTAAACCTTACTTAATATTGAATTAAATGAATAATTCACATTGAGGATCTTTTCAGGTTTAGAGTTTTAGAGAATTAGATCTTAAATCATGAATTACATTCCACATTTAAACAAAGTGGTTACATAAAAGATAGTATTCATTTTTCCCCATCAATGGAAACATATTTAAAATAATACATGGATTCTTTATTGACACTTCCTTGACACTATCATCATAACATTAACCATTACCTTGACTTGTGGAAAACATTTCAAAAACATGGGATGAGCATAAAAAGCTCAGTAAGGGATATAAAAGTACGAAAAGAAAACATTAATCCATGTATGAAATAATACTTTACTCATAAAACAAAATCATTTTAACATACCTCATCAAATCATGAATAAATCATAGGAATCATAAGGCATAATGGTAACTTGAGGCATTAATAACATTCTTACGTAGGGAGTAACCCTCTTGGTTACATTTGGAATACCCATCATAGTATATTCCCTAAATCTCTTCATATAAACCTTAACATTTAACCCCTTCACGTTACCCAATGTATTGGAGAGCTATATCAGGCTCACCCGCCCTTATTTTATCACAGAACCACCCGTCTTCATAATAATTCCCAAGAACCATAACATAATCATATCACATAAAACATGTATAAAGGAAACATAACATTTCCAATTTTCAATTACAAGATAGTAATAAAACACATTGATATAAAAACATTATGAAAACCATTTTCAATACCAAAATAAAATAAGAGTGAAACATGGTATTTATTTTCATTCAAAAAATGTTATGGCTTGTAGAGGAAGCCAAAACTCAAATAATGGTCACGGCGGCGGAGAATTCGTTGTCGCCGCATATGTACGACAAGAATAAAATTTCTTTTGTAGTTTAGTAAAACGATTTATATAAAAATATTCATTTTGAATAAACGAAAAGTCAACGGGGTTTATACACCATATAAAAGAAATTTGTGTATAAAAACAAATAAGCCTCAATGAAAAGAGATTGAGATGATGTCCCTTACAAAGACGGTATCCTTGGATTAAGGATAAATCAATTACATAATTATGTGTGACAAACAAATACACAACATATAAGTGGATATTAAGTGTAAAAAAATCATAGGACATTCACACATATTCATAGAATTACATATTGAAGGAGTACAAGTTTATCCAAAAGAATCAAAATTGGGTTAAGAAGTTTCCTTGCAAAAATTCGACAGCCTAATGGCGTCACTTCAAAATTCAAAAAAAGAGTTGATGAGAGATAAAAAGGGTATCTCATCACTTGGACATAAAATATAAATCAATAAGGATATATAAGAACATATCCCAACATAATAGTATGTGAATTAAAAGGCATAACAAAAGAAGTCTTTTAAAAAGAGGAGGGTGAAAGGTTCCCTTACTGACTTGGGTAACTTTTGAAATGTACACCCCATGGAAGAAGGGTCATACAATGAAGATGTAAATACCCATAAATAACATTATAATACAAAAAGTGTATAATAATGGGCATTACATACACCACTCAAAGTAAATAGTGGAAAATGTAACATAAATGTCACAGGAATAAAAGAGGGATGAAAAATCCCTTACGAAAACTCGGCAGCCTAATGGCGCCACTTAAAACATCTAAAAATGGATTTATGAGATCAAATGGGGTCTCTCATAATATGATCATAAATATTTTAGTATGAGGAATGTAAACGAACATCCCCAAACATAAGAAAGATGAGCTTAAAAGGAATGACATTAAAGAGTGTACTTAAGAAGAAAGAGAGAGGTTGGATCTCTTACAAAAATTCGGCAGCCTAATGGCGCCACTCAAAACATCCAAAATGGATTGATGAGAGAAAGTAGGGTCTCTCACCATATGAACATAAAAAGTACAGTATGAGTAATATAAAAGAACAACCCAAACATAAGAAAGATGAGCTTAAAAGGAATGACATAAAATAGTGCACTTAAAAAGAGAGGGGTAGGATCCCTTACCTCAAGTCCGACTTGTCTTGTTTGTTTGTTTATATTCGTGAATAATAAACTTTGGTAAATTTATAATTGATTAAGGACCTCCTTTAAAGATTATTATTCAGTTCATATCACATATTATAATATTATAATAATTGTTTAATAATGTTAGTTCATATCAGACTTTTTTGACGATGTTTGGTACACGAGTAAAAAAATGAACATGTTTGAAAATGATTGCCCATTTAGTTATAATTAAATCATTTAAAGAGTAGTATTAATGATTAAAATATAATATATATCCATTACATATTCATTTTATACTATTCCATAACATTTGGAGATAAAAAAAATGAAAAGCGCCGTTCATGGAGACGGTAGGCCGTACGTACGCATGAACGCTACTTCATTTTTTTGTTATATTAATGGAATTAAAAATAAATGAGATATATATATATTATAATTACAGTATAATATATATTTTATATAGGTCACATATGTTCATTAATTTCATTCTTTATACATTCCATGTATTGCATGAACGATCACATCAATTGAGGGGGCTGTAGTCCACACTTCCTCATATGAAATTATCGCATTTGCAGAACATGAAAAGAATAAAGGTATATTTTAAATATAAAATACAGAACAATATAGTAAACATAAATACCACATATATCATATATAAAATACATTGACATCATAATGGCCACCTTTAAAGGTGTTAAAAGAATATTGAACAATCATCGTTTCGTGAGGCATAAAATCGCCAACCAGAGAAACTGTATGTTCTTTAACCATTAGACTAAGGTGTGTGAAAGTGTAGCTCTAATACTTCTTATAACAACATCCTAGTATATTTAATATACTTTTGTTGTTACAAAAAAAAGTAATAAAAAGTGTTTAGGGGTTTGGAGAAGAAAAATAAAACAAAAGAACAAAAGGGAAGACATTACATTTAAATCGGGTAACTCTCTTTGATTTAATATCAAAGGCTTTCTTGGAAAGGATTCTTCTCAAAGTAAGGCTTCAATGAAGAAGATAGGGATTTGGAGAGATGAGATGGGCAGGGTTTGGCCGAGCCAAAGGCTTGAGAGGTGTGGGTAAGGTGGTAGAGGTGGGGGCCTTTTATAAGAGGAGAGGAGGAGCACTCTTGGAAAGTTACAAAATGTTACTTTATTTTCAAACGAGTTTCGGATTTTAAAGGTCCCACATTGATGTATTTAGAGAATAAGGTGGTAAGGGTTCGAAATATACTCATCCAATAGGACTTTTACAAGTGTAATTTATAGTTTTAACATTATCTTTTCATTTTATTTAAATCCTTTATTAATGAGGTAATCGCCTAATCATCATGATGTCATAAATTATTTAATTTATTTAATGTCTAAAAATTAAAAAAATATCATTATGTAGGAAATATTTTTATATTTTTAATTAATATTTATAGTAAAAAAATATGACTTTTACAACCCCATTTAAATTTTTTTTTAGTAAAACAACTCATGCTTGTGACATTTTTATTTTAACTTAAAATAAAAAGTTATTTATGTCATATTCCAACCAAATTGTCTCCCTGAGGTCCCCAAGTTGACCCATGGATTGTATTGGTCGGCCATGAAACATCCAATGAGGGTAAGAAATGTGTCTAGGTCATTTCATATTATTAAAACATTATTTTTACCTTAAATTACACTAATTACCTTTAATCGCGATTAAAAACATAAAAGTTACTATTCACCAAAAAATTATTTTAATCCCATTGAACCACATTTTACATCCTAATGACAACCATGTATGTCGGATTTTTGAAATTCAAATCACAGAAGTGGTAAAGTCTCATTGAAACGAAAAATTAGTTTTTAAACTACCACTTAGTGGTTTCACTATTCATCAAAAATTGATGTTTTTCAGAAAAATACCAAAAATTCACCCAAAGCTATATTTGATATTCCGAATTCAAAAATGATTTATATTTTACAAAATTCAAAACATATCTATTGCATTAATTAATTTAATAATTAATTCCCGCTGTTAAAACAAATAGCGTGTTTTTAAGAAACAATATCTATTAAAAGATTGACACTAGTTTAAGTCCAATTTCAAAATGAAATTAATACCAATGACCACTATTGGATTAAATGGTAAAAATATATTCTAATTTCACTTTAAAAACATTTCAAAATATAATCTAATCATATAATAAAATTAGATTAAAAAGAGTTTTTGAATTAAAATACAATATTTTTCACTATTCATTGAAAATGAACTTTATCAGAAAAATACCAAAAATTTACACAAAATAAATTTTGATGTCCCTTTTCTAAAGAAGAATTTTATTTTGTCAAATATAACACATAAAATTGTCAAAAAGTGGTTTTAAAAGAGGTTCGCTATCAAAAGGCGGTTAATCGACCTTTTAATGAAAATTAGAATGTTTACGCTTAAAATTGGATTCATTCGCATTTTTAATCCCCTAACATTTATTGTAAAAAGTAAAAATATTTGACAAACATATATAATCATTTTTTATTTATTTATGTTCATTCCCGCCATTACAACGGCTAGGCGTTAACTACCATTTAAAATAATATTATTTTATTATTAGAGTGCAATGTAAGATTCCCAAAAAACTCGTTGTTGCGTATTGGGTACGCCATCGAGCATAGCGTCTCCTTTAAAGTAATATTAATATTTTATTCACAAATATGGATAAATGTGAAAATTTAATATTCTTTATTTACCTGGGGTGTTACAATAAACTTCAGTCATGACATAAATATTTGTAGTTAATAAGACATTTATCATAAAGGAATCAAAGAACATAAGCCATGGGAGCATACCATTTTCACAAGACAAAGAATTGATTTATACATATAATCATAGAAAATCATTTCCTTATTAGTTAAGGATTCACTTTCAAGACAATAATGGTAGGTTGTGTTCACTCCAAAAACCATCATAGAAATCAAGGTACACTACAAAGAGTATCATAGTAGATTGGGTTCACCACCAAAACCATCATAATAGTCATGGTTCACTCCCATGTTTATCATAGTTGACATAGTAGATTACTAAACTAGGTTCACTCTCCCATTTTAGTCCTATTTATCTCATGAGATCTCAATCTTACCAAATGATTTATTGGGAGATATAGGTCTCACACATCATTGAATATAATATGAACACCATACTTGTATGTAATGTGACCATAATCATATAAACAAATTCATACATATTTTATCCACAATATAAAAACACATTCATCATATCAAAACCCATTAAAGAAATAGTCTTCATAAACATTTCATCATAGTATAACCCATGAAAAAGGAATAGGTTTCATAAAAATATTTTCATCATAAGAAAACCATCCACAGGAAGAATAAATATGGAATCATTGGATAATATCCCCAAAAAAACATCAGTAACATAAAAGGATTTCATCTTAGATGGATGAAGACATTAAAAGATCACTTGAATCATTTCTTGAGAAATAACCTTTATTTGACAATCAATTTTTAAACGAAAAATTTATTAAATATTTTAGAAATAATTTTTTTATAAAATAAACTTTGAAACTTATAAATAAATATTTAAATCATTGATTGTTTATGATGGTAAGAAATTTTATTTGTGTTATTCACATTAAAACAAATACTCCTTTCACATTTTCAGTAAAATCCAAAAAGGCCTTGTTTGGTAAGTGACATAAAGATTACTTTTTAAAAAAATTTAACAATTCAAACATGGGTAAAAATTAATTTAAATAATATTTTTATAATATTAAAATACTCTTTAATTTATTTTTTGAATACATGGACATTTAAGAAAAAAATTATTTTGATCGAAGTGGAAAATAATGTCAGTTTTCTTTAAAAACATTATTTTTAAATCTTGAGTGTATAAATAGAGGAAATAGAAAGGAAAAAATTTATAATAAATAAAAAACCATATTATAAGACAATTTATTTGTTTCTTGAGAGGTATATTATAATATAATATCATTGGAATCATAATCATAAACAACATTGATTAATAATGAAATTGTAACATTAAACCCTTACCGCTTTGGTAACTAGTGAATAATAGTCATCATTAAAGTATAACATCAAATTAATATTTTAATATTATTATAATAAATAAATTCATGATATAAAATTTCAAAAGGGTTTTATATACACCTCATAAAATAAAATAGTTTCATAACATAACATATGTCATGAAGAAGAAAATTTGAGAAGAAATTCCCTTACCACTTTGGAAACATTTGAATTATAAGATCCATTAAAGAAAAACATTAAATGGAACTTTAAATATTCCTAAAAAAAGTATATTCATGATATGAAATGTTAATGGATAATTATATACACCAAAAAAAATAAAGTAGTGGTGAATATGCCACCTGTATCCCGAAAAAAAGAGAGATAAGAAATCCCTTACCTTAAGTATTGAATTCCTTCAAACATGTTAGAAACTCATGTATAATAAATATTGGTTTATTATAAATATATTAGATAACCATAATTATATATAAAATACAATATATGAATATCTTATGACATTTTAGTACCTTTTTATTAACAATTTCATGTTAAAATCATGTTTTTGGTAATAACTGCTTTGTTTTTCAAGTATGTTTTGATTTGATATTTTCGATCCTCTTAGTTTTATCATAGTTACAAAATATATACAACAATAAACATGTTATAAATATCATATATTTTTATTATATATGTTTTTATATTAATCCATAAAATTTATATATATAAAATAAATTACATCGTTCGTGGAGATGGTATGTTGTACGTACACCTAAATGTTTTTTCCATTTTCTTGGATGATAAAATGAAAGAAAATTAAATATTAATCAAAACATTTAGAATCATTATGATTTAATATATATAACATATATTCATTTAATTTATACTTATTTCCTTCCATGTAAAGCATTGGTGAAAAATGAATCACATCGCTTCATGAGGCGGTAGTCTGTCGTACACATGAGCAACATTATCGTATCCCCTATGGAAATAAAATTAAGAAGGTATATGTGATATCTAAATAAAATTGGTATAATTATGTTAAAAATATCATATATATTAATTTAATGTATCTTTATTAACATCCAAGTAAAATGTAAATGATAAAAACATATCACATCTGTTTGTGAGATGATAGTCCGCCATACATACGAGTGACATTATTTTCTTTTACAACAGGTTGGAAGGTATAAAGTTGTATTTGATATTGTAATTATAGAAGTATATTAATATCATAAATATCATATAAAAACATTAAATTCATAATTATAACCATTTGTGAGATATGGTTATGGAGAACGAATAACATTGGTTCATTAGGTGGTAGCCCACGGTACACACGATTTACAGTTTTGTTTCCCATTTGATGGAATATGAGATAGATTTAGGTTATTAAGTAAACATAATAAAAAATAATTATAATTTATATTTTTATATTATATTTAAAATAATATAACATGAATGAAAGTGGTAAGAAAATAAGTAAAAAGAAAGTGTTTAGTGAAGATAATTACCTTCGCTTAGAATAACTCCATTTTGATCTCTTATTAAGGAGCCTAGAGTTAGTATTTTGGGATTACCAAAATACATATAACATGGATAAGGATTTAGGGGAGTGATGTTGTCAGTTTTTTGTCGACCCAATTGATTAATAGGTGTAATGAATTTGGGATAGGAGGTTTCCTTTTATAATGGGGGATGAGTAACATTTTCTTAAATACCAAAAACTATTCAATAATGGGAGGTCAACCTCACCCCAAGTCCCTAAAAATTGATAAATATTCTATAAGAGTGATGATATGTTCTATAAACTAATACACCACGCATAAAACAAATTTTTTAAGCATTTTTTTCCATAACTTCTATGTTTCCTTACTTTTACCATTTTAGTTTTCAATATAGTAACTAGTATTTTTTATCTGATAAGTTATCATTAAAAATAAAAATAAAATAAGCCTTATTATATAATTTGTACCCAATGGTTATAAATATTAAATAAAATTCATAAAATAAATATCTTGTATGTGTGGAAAATTAATATTAACAAAAATGCTTGAAACGTGCAAAACCCTGTTTTACCTTTCACCATAGTAAGAGAGGTTCTACTATTTAAGGGTCAATATAATTATTATAAAAGGAACATTGGTCCAAAAAAATGTGGTAGATATTTTTAAATATATACCAATATCATGTATGAGGATTTTATTTTTAGGAATATAAATTATTTAATAAAACATTATTTATTATATAAAAACATTATTATCAATTTTGACATTGTTAATTTAATTTGACCTTAAAAACATCAAGAAAAAGGGAAAATTAGAATCTATCATCTTTAAAACTCTATTTAATTTTATATTTATCTAAATAATTCATGGTATATAATAATTCATTAAAATTATATTTAATTTAACAATTTCTATTATTATTTATTTATTTTTATTAATTAAATAATTACAACATCGGTGTTTCTTAAGCATTTAAAGTAATTATATAATTACAAAAAATAAAATATAAACTAACCTAATGAAATTAAAATATTTATTATAGAAATTAAAATCAACAGTAATTAACATCTTGTTTTTTTCCAAGTGTGAACACATAATTGAAATTTAAAAGAAAGTGGATGACATTTTATCTTTTTCCTTACTTAAACTGTTATATTGGTCATTTTCTTAGAAAAGTGCACCAAAATCACATAAATCTTAATAAATAGGTGATACATGTTGAAATATGGACATTAAATAGTAATTAGATAAGTTTTGTTTGTTCATTTTAATCCTTATCTTTATAGTTTAACCCTCGGTAACCCGTTTTAACCTTAATCATGATAATTAATTTTTATTATTTTTACTATTCATTTTGGAAAAAAATAAGTTTACCATATTATATAATATTAATTATGATTATTTAAAATATGGAATACATTTTTACAAATTATATTAAAATAAGTATAAAATTTTAATTTAAAATTATACCCATAGACGCGATGAAAAAAAAAAGATTTCTAAATAGAAAATTTTTATAAGTACAGAAAGATTTAATATCCAAATTACATATTAAATTAATTAGAATTATATAAATTGGATTAATAAATATATAATTAAAATAATGTTTCTTTTAAAACATTTTTTAACATGATTGAACTTTGTAAAATCCTGAAATGAAAAGTCAACTTTTAATAAAAATCAGTATTTTTCACTATTCAACAAAAAACAATATTTTTAGAAAATTCTCAAAAATCGAATCTAAGATAAAAATTACATGTTGATTAAAAAAATATTTAATTTTTATTAATTAAATTTTAAAAAAAATTTAAAAATTAATTTTATTATTTGTTTATAAATGCAATAAAAATCATTTTCTTTGAGAAAAAGGTATTTTCAAAGCATATAATGACTTTACTAAAAATCTAGTACTTATTTATAATATATTTTATTTATCTAAAACATTTGTACTTAATTTTATAAATTTGGTTATTATTATTCATACCACACAATTCAATGGATTGGTTATAATGATCATGTTCATCAAATAATATTAATAACATATCATGATTTGTTAAAGTCACTAATGCATGTAACACAAACCATCAATGAAATTAAATTTATTTGAAAAAAATATAAAATCTTGGTTTGTTACATTTATATTTAAAATTTAATACTTTATCATCAAAAAATTTATATAGAATGTGAAAAATATTCTCGACTAGAATAGAATCTTCTTAATTTTAACCTAGACTCCTACTAGTGCTTAAAATATCATTCATCCTTGTAAATATTCCAACTACATACTCACAATCCTTGATTTTAAAATCATCATAATACAATCTCCAAATTTTTAACTTTTATCTATTTACATTGGTGTTCTCTTCATAAATATTCTATAGCATATTACAAATGCCTTTAGTAATTTTAATACCTTTAGCTTTTAGAAATAAACTTTCTATGAGAGAGGATAGTAAAACATTTTAAACATGTCCATAATTCTTCATAATACTTTTATTTTCTTCTATAATAGAATATCCATTAGTGTGAGGAATTTAACCATTATTAGGAGTTTCTAGGACTTCAAAATTGATATATAAAAAATATTATAATAATATTCCCCTACAAATATGATAGTTATTTTGAATAAAATTATGATCCAATTTGTTCACTGAATTCAGATGATCCATTATAGATAATATGAATTAGTGAATATAAACTTATTCCTAAATTTCTATAATAACCTCAATTCAATTAAGGTTTTTTCTTTGATCCAACTTAAAAATCCACCCCCAGGATCTGTGACATCACCCAGTGGGGGGGGGGGTGAATCAGTAATCTATAATTTTTATGTTTTTACTTTTAACAACATTTACCTCCTAATAATGAAATTTGTCTACACTATTATTTAACACCCATAAGCACACCCAAAGGAATGCATAAAATTTACAAGGTTCACTACATAAAAATATTTTCTAATCTATGGAATAACCAAGAAATAATGCAAGGACACACCATCCAATAGAATAAAATCATGTGGTTTGTTGTAGGTAGGGTATATTCATCAATTTAATTGTAAGATAGTCTATAGAAAATCATTTTAATCCTTCACAAATAAAAATATATGAAATTATTTGTAATAACTTGATATAAAAATACCAACAATATTTAGAAAGTTTCTATTATGCTTCTCTGATTCTTCTTAACTTGCATAGTAAGAAGTTAGAACATATTTTTCTTCAATATATTACACAATAGTGAGAAATAACAAGTCCTTATTCTTCATTATTCTTTTATAAAACATAAATACAGAGAATCTCTCATTTTTTTGTATCAATTCCTTTTAAAAAATAGAAACACCTTTCATATTCATTTTATATTCTTTTATATTCACTATATTATTTTAATATTATTTCCATATTTAATTATAGATATTCTAATAAACATTTACCTATCTATAATTTGGGTAAAACGTTTATGAAACTTTATCTATCATATTTTTAGATTTTAACTTCAAAATATTTAATTTCAATTCCCTTTCACATCAACCATAATATTCACACATAAATATTCCATCAAAATATATCTCCTCTTTCTCTTCATAGAAACTCTAAAAAATCTATCATAGTTATTATCTTTGAAATTTTCATCCATGTCTCATCACATGAATTTTAAAATTTCTACCATGGTTCATAATTTTTTGGAATAATTTTAACACCATAAGAATTTATGATATAATTTTCTTCAAATAAATTTAATTTCTTAAATAGTTTATGGTACACACAACCCTAAGTCTCAATCAAAAATAATATAGTACACCTTTGTAACTTAGCCATTAAATTGGTGAAATTCATATGACTGATTTATTTTAAAAAAATGGTTAAAGGATTATTATAAAGAAATTATATTTTTTTAATGTCATCATATGTTTTAAAAATACACTTTTACTCAAAAATGGTTTTTATTTATTTATTTTTGAGTAAATAATATAATTAATTTATACAATTTTATAAAATTTATTTGAAAAAATTAACTTAATTTTTTAAATTATTATTTAATAATTATCTTAGAGAATGTTTTTGTTAATTTTATGAAAATATTGATTTTCAATGAATAATGAAAATACTTATTTTATTTCAAATTATATTTTCATAGAAATAATTTACAATGATCCATTTTGTTTTAAATAGTTTTAAAATAAAAATCAGATCAATTATATTATTACTAATCTAATTAAGGTTACTGTAGTTAATTTTTTATTTGATTTTACTATAAAAACATTTATACTTCAAAAAATATTTTTTTTTCTATAAAACTGCTTCTTATCCCATTATATAAGTTTAATATTAAAATAAATTCTGAAACTTATATGAATTATATAATTAAAATATATTCTATATTTATAATCAAGATGATAATTTTTTTAAATAGTCACCCTTTATTTTTTTCATTATGAATAATAACTATGGTAATTTGTTTCATCTTAGCAATGGTAGAAAGGCTAAAATTGGTAAAAAAATTGGAATAAGGCATTAAAATTTCTCTAACACGTTTATTTATCCTATTTTGTGAATTTATTTCATCCATTTCTATCCAATTCTCCAATATATGTCCACTTGGTTCCATTTTTATTTTATTATGTCCATATATATTATTTTAAGAAAAGAATAAATACAAAATTTCACTCTCTTGAATTTAACATCTCTAAATTTTTTAAATAAGGATAAAAAGAGGATAAGTTCAATAATAAATGTTTATTTTATATAAAAATTTATTGTTTTTATCTTTATAATTTTTTAAAAAATATTGATTAAATAATTATCTAAAATGCTTATGTGATACCAACATTATATTTATTCAATTAATTGAAAAAACAATAAAATATATGAATTTCAAAAGATTAAAATTAACAGACTTAGGATTAATTATTGTATTACATGAGTTTTTAGATGAATATAATATATTTTATAAGTTTTAAATGTTTATATTTTAATTTCATATTGTCTCGATGTCTTTAAAGTAAAATAAAACTAATGTTGTCAATAATGACATTAGCGATATTTTATGAAAATAATATTTTATGAAAATAATATTTTATATATTTAAAAATCAAAAAAATATCGATCTAGTGTAATTTCGATAATATATGGTCTAAAATTTCCTCCGTCACCCATTTATGAACTATTTTTCACCTTATAAGTCAAATTATAACCCTTTAACATTGAAATAGTTGTTACAGCGATTAAGGTTAAAAATAGTTAACGAAGGGGTTAATAAAATAGATAAGGTTCAAAAAGATATATATACTTATATAAATTCTTATTAATGATTATATTAGAACTGTATCTTCATTATATTTGAATCTATGTCATTTTGGAACCACTTTTCAATGAATGTGACTTTATTATATTCAAATATTTTGAAAACATTACAAGAGTGCCACTCCCCTCACTTATAAAAGGACACCCCTTCTCTCTTTTATTTACACGACCTAGATCCCTCTATCTTAAAAAAATTGTGGTAAATCATCTTAGAAAATTACCTATAAATGAATTAGATGTTATTTTCTTCTTAAAATAACATTTCAAGGGCCCTTAAGAAGGGATTTAAAGGAAGTCTACCAAAGAAGAGGTAATTGTCTTTACCGAATTTCAAATTTCATTATTCTAATACTTAGTATAAGTCTATTATAACTATCCTAAAATAATAACTAAAGTATAATATATATACTGATTTGTTATTATGATTATAGGGAAACCATTTCTCAATGATATTTTATCCTGTAAAAAAAACACCACTCGTGTGTACGTATGACTTATCGTCTCCACGTAGCAGTGTAATTAGTTTTTCACCACCACATTACTTGGAAGATTATAAATATGGAAATAATTAATATATATGATATTTATTATATAATTATCCCTTTTTAATTATTATATCATATATACTCTATCACCTTCCAATCCGTTAGAAAATTATGTCATCACTCATACCTATGTGTGTACTACCACATCCACGAAGTGATGTGATTTGTTTTTCATTTATCATTTACATATATGGTAATAAAGATATGTTTAATAAATATATATATTTTTTATATGATATAATAATTATTCTATAAAGATAAATTATTATTTACATTTATTTCAATCCATTCATCATAAAATGGAATCATCATTCATGTGTATGTACGACCTACTGTCTCCATGAAAGATATAATTCATTTTCTAAATATATCATTTATAGATGAATATATATATATATACATATATATTATTTATATCATGGTTAAAATTATGGAGATTATGGAACCATGATCAATGTACAAGGACCGGAACTGTAGAATTGAAACTTCTATTAAAAACAAAACAGTTAACACTTAGAAACGATGATTTTAATAAAAAAATATTCATAAAAATGTATTAAAATGTTATAATTGGATCATATATGATGTTATAATTTTATAAATTATTATTTTATATAATTATAATAAATTTATATTTATTATACAAGAGTTTAGATAACTTTTTATGTAAATAAAGCTTGAGGTAATGGTTATTCATCTCAATGTTGTTTCATTGAGACATGTTGGATGTTATGCTTCTATTCGTGATTATGAGGTTTATATACTCCCCCTTTGAAATGTTATATAATAGATCCTTTTTTAATTTATGGTATTTACATTTACAACTCAAATTATCTCATTCATGGTGTTTTTATTTGAAAGCTACCAAAGTGGTCGGGGATTACTTTTACAGTCTAATTTTATTTCAGGTCTATTTATGTTTGAATTTATATTGGGGGAAATTATATGAAACTTATCTGGTAAAATACTTTATTTTTTATGCTTTTTATTAATGTAATTTTCAAGTAATAGAAATATTTTCCTCACTTGGTTACTTAAGAAGATAAAGAAATTATTTTTAAGAAAAAAATACTTTATTTCCTCTTTAGTCAGGAATATTTTTCTTCCATGTCCATGTTTTCTAAAAATATTTTCAAGGATATTTTCATTACTCTCATATGAATTATTTAATTCAATTTTACTCATGTTTTAATTTCTATAAAAAGTTTTAAAAGTAATCCTATTTTTATTTTTTGAATGAGGTAATTTTTAACAAAAGTGTGAACAAAATATTTGTTTTAACATAAATTTCAGGAAAATATTTCCCATCCATCATGAATAATATTTTATTTTAAGATTATTTTACAATTTTCGATGATTATTTTTAAAGAAAATAATTTTCCTAATTTTCTAATAATTTTTATATTTTAAATAAGTGTTTCCAAAATGAAAAGGGTATTTTTTTCATAAAACGTTATGGTAATAGTTTAATGGTATTTTCAACTATAAAAAAACAAATTGATGTTACTAGGAATATGATACATTGATGAATTATTTATTCTTGATTTGTGTGGTTTATAGCAATGAAGTATTTATATTTTTAATTTGTTACTCAATACATACATTTTATGAAAAATCATATTATTTATGAATTAAATAGATCATTCAATATATAAGGAATGGATTGGAAATACAGTGATGGGTGTGACCCACTTATAGATAGAACCTAGATTCATTGATATGTATCATGAGGAAAAATATGTTTTCATGATTTATAGTAAGAGTTTGTAAGATCAGGTCATAATAGTTTGGAATTTGTTGTATTCCTTCCCATAGAATGATAATTTCATGGTTGAGAAGCTTTAACGGAATTATAAAGCCTTGGATGAGAGGCCTTGAGGGAATGATAATGTCTTTTTTTGAGTGGGCATGATAGTAATATCCATGATTTCTTGGTTATGATGCTTTGCACATGAATTTATAGAATTATGCATTTACTTTATTAAGAAATCAGTTTTCAATATCCATGTGTTTTATATGTTGAAATTAGCCATAGATTATGATTGAACTCAAGTTATCGATTTAAGATAATGTGTTTTGATTATACACTTAATACTGTTCATTATTTATTAGTTATAGATGAGAGATTCAACTATATGCAATTCTTATTAAGCATTTAATCTCACACTTTATTTGTTTACCTTTCCCTGGGATATGAAGATAGTTATTATGAATATAATCAAATTAAAATAATGATTCTTATTATATTTTTTTAAATTTACAATGTAATATGGAAATCATGCATGTATATAGTTTAACAAGTCTAATAATATATTCATGTTTTTGAGATATAATCACTTATATAAAGTTCCATTATAATAAATTAACCACTGACTTTGGGTAACTAGAGTCTGGGTATTTACTATTAGTATAAGATAATGTTTAGTATAAACCTTGGGAATTTAACTTAGAAAAACATAGATTAAGTAGCATAACCTTATGAAAAACATTGAGGATATGTATAATTGTAGAAAAAATATCATAAAGTTATTGGTAAGGTAAATATTATGCGGTTTTCATTGAGGTATATCCCTGTATGGACACTATAAGTAGATGTGGTTTTGGAACACATGCATCTAGGTGTAATAACCCTTAAAAGGGTTATTAAACTATATATTGATCATCATTATAGTTCATGGTGAGTGTGGCCTTATTGTGATCTGAGTTTTACACTCCCAAGGGATATCATTGGGTCAATTCACATTTTCTTTATAAACCATTAAAATTAATGAGTGAACATAAAAAATGGAAACCTATGGTATTCAATAGTGATATGAGATAGACCCCAAGTGTCCTGGGTTGATAAGTATATGGTTGTTCATAAATTTTAAGGCATAAATCCCCCTTTTGATGTTTTATGTGATATGTGTCTAACATGATTAATGATATTTTGGGAAATATTTATGGGAATACAACCCTTTGGTTTAGTATATGTTTTAGGGAGAAGGTTATTTGAGGAATAATACTTTTATATTTTTAAAACATAATTTTCAAGTTATTAATAACCTTTAGGGTTAATATGATAATTAATTTTAAGGTAATACTATTCAATTAATATTATTTTATTTTTTGGAAGAAAATAAGTTTGATAGAAAACATTAGTGGTAAAATTTGATTTGATGATTGATGCTATTTTTGTGTATTTTCATAATATTTTTGGGAATGTTATTAAAATAATATTAATATATTTTTAAAAAATGATAAACACAAACTGGGTGACAAATTATTGAATCTAGAAAGGATATGAGGGTTGAACTCAAAACTGAAGGGTGAAAAGTGTGCAACGTCTACCAAAGACCTATTTGATGTCTTAGTTTGTATGAATTCTTTATAAAAATTATTTTATGGATAAAGATTAATTTGATTTTGGGAATCATTTTAAGGATCAAATAATTTTTTAAATTTTAGGATTTTGAGGTGATTAATGATATTTCAGAGACATTTTATTTCATTTAGGTATATAAAATGTTTTGGTTCAATGTAAAAAATTATTTTGGAAAATTGATATTATGTTTTTGGAGATGTAAAATGAAGTGTATAAGATAACATTTGAGGTTAAAACTTTCTTTAATGTTGAGGTTATTGTGGTTATTTGGCATATAGGGTTATTTATTTATTGAATGATCTATGTTAAACAATTGGTTTTATTGTTGAATTTTAGATACTAATTTATTATATATTTATATGAAGGTTTATTCATATAGGTTACTATAAAAAAAATTCAAATCATTTTGGTTTTAGTAAAGACAATAGTAATAGTGTAATGTCTCGGATGTAGATGCCACTCAACTGGTGCCCTATACTTCGTTGTCCACATGGCCTCAAATATATCTCCCTAAACGCCAAAGGCTTTCAACTAATAGTGAGGGCCTTGGGTGTGATAGTGGGGAAACTATGTCCTCATTGGTTGAATGTAACACAACTGATTAAATAATAATACAATAATAGAAGTAGTAAACATCATACAACTAAAGTAAACAGTGGAAGACTGATATTAGAAGTATCCAAACATCATTCCATACAAAAGGGGACACAACATGTCACATGTTCTGAGAAAATACCCAAAACAAGTACAATACAATAATATAAAATATACATCTCAAAAGCACAAAAGAAACAAAAGAGACTAGGAAGCATCACAAGCCTTATCTCGGTTCCATTCTCTCCTACTCCTAAGACGCAAATCAAGTACCAGCATAAGAGAACTTTCCCTTATCAACAACTTCAATCCTATAATCTATTTGGGCCCAAAAGCATAACAAAAAAAGGGTGTGAGACTATATCCTAGTAGGCAAACATCCAGGGTCTGTTATAATATTTTAGTGAATATATATAACATGCAATGTATAATAGTGAAAGTAGTAAACCAGAAGGTACTCAAAAGTAAGCACAACATATGTCTCAGAATACAATGTAACCAAATACAATTAAAGACTGAATCCAAGATTTTATTTTTCTTGGAAGGTGCATCATTAGTCATTCCATTTCATTATTCAAATCCATTTTATTATATAAAAGTCTCGAGGTATAGCCTTGGCCCAAAGACCCCCATATAAATGTAACCACCAACTTCTGACATAATAATCATTTCATCATTTTCTAATATATCTTAGCCTGGGTATCCCTCAATGGATCATATGTTCGCTTGACATTTTAAATATACCTCAATGAGCTAGACCACCATATTCATGTCTCGCTCATGAACTTTACATAATTAACCTCTTGAGCCTATCCATTGTCTTTTAACCAAGACAATGGTTCACCCAAGCTATATAAGGTGAAATTAGTCACATGAGACCAACCTTCTCTTTTAACTGAGACCATGGATCGCCTATTTTTAGAGACCCGAAGCTTATCGTACATGGACATTACATTACATTTGCGGAATACTTAGTACATAACAAAAACACACACACAAGGACCGTAATAGTTTAGTGTCTTTGGAAACTC
Organism: Viscum album; assembly: GCA_963277665.1. Classification (NCBI taxonomy): domain Eukaryota; kingdom Viridiplantae; phylum Streptophyta; class Magnoliopsida; order Santalales; family Viscaceae; genus Viscum; species Viscum album. The sequence continues at coordinate 688,841,621 of OY728142.1, read as the reverse complement.
GGAGTATAATCTTCTAATCGTGGGGAAAGATCTTCAACATCTCCCATAAAGATCTTCCTTTTTATTTTACCTAAAACCTTTCTTTATATCCTGGGGAAAAGAAAACATAAAAGGGTGAGCTCAAATGCTCAGTAAGGGTAAACAAAGGAAATATCAATCACATAATTTTCATAAGAACATAACATTTTTGGAAATCTTAACCTGCAAAAGAGAGCATAATTTCATAACATGGGATAAATCATAGTAGTGAAATGAAATCATAACTTAAAACATTACTCATTGTGGCATACACACATAATCATAGAGAATCATTTCTTGTTAGTCAAGACTCATTTCCAAGACTATCTTAGTGGACAAAGTCCCTTTCTGAATCGAGTAATCCTCGTTTCAGTCCTGTTTCACTGAACCAGTATAACCTACCATTCCAGCCATGTCTATCTCATGAGATATAAAATCTTTACCCAATGCATTGGAGGGAGATATAGGTACCACCCATCTCTAAATGAATCCTTTCTTATGTGTGCCACAGAATCATAAATCATACATCATTGCATAACCCATGTAATAAAAATGGGATTCTTAAACAACATGACATCATAAAACCATTCATATAAGATAAAGGAATTCATAAACATAATTCCATCACAACATAGTCAAATCAATGTAAAAATATGGATAGAAACAGAACCCTTTATTATCTTAGATGGAAAATAATTTTGATAAAACACTTGAATTGAATTCTTGAGGAAAATATCCTTTCTTCTTCAAAATCAATTTCTTTTCACAAAACATCATGAAATTTTTAAAAGAAAGAGATTTTATTGAAAATAGTCATGAAATCTTTTGGAGGAATCTTCATAAAAATAAGTCTTTATAAAACCGTAAAAATCCGTTCGTGCCGTTTAAGTTAAAAAAACATTCTTCTCGTACTTTTGTCGGAAAAGTCAAAAATTACCTCGTATGAAAAACGACAAAAGATTTCTTTCATATCTTTTACTAAAAACTCACCGAAGGGTAAAATTGGATTTAAACAATTGTAGGTGGATGTAAATAACATTACATATTGAGGAAACATGTATGTGGATGATAAAATACACCCCAGTAATTACCAAAGTAAAAACAATCTCGGATAAAAATGAGATTGTGATATTTCCCTTACCTTAGGTCCGACTTGCTTTGTAAGTGTCCGAACCTCCTGTATAATGATTTAAATCATGTTATTGACTTATTACAGAATCATATTCATTGTTATGATATCATATATGGTTCACTTATGACATTATATTACCCGTTCTTTTGTAAATTCCATGTTAAAGAAGCGTTTTGGGTAAAATCGTTTCATTTATCGTAGGTGTTTTGACTTGTTGTTCTTGACATCATTATTACTTATATCATGATTTACTTACTTCCAGAATATAAAATATGATTTATATATCATATATATTCAGTATATATATATATATAATAGGTAGAAAAATGAAAAACACCGTTCATGGAGACGGTAGTCCGTACGTACGCATGAACGCTGTTTTCCTTTCCTTATTGTCTTGAAATGGAAGTAAGTAGATGACATACATATGTATATATATACATAAATCCAGTAGCTTTATAATGTCATATATTTCATTATTATTTCTTATATATACATTATAATCATTCTTAAATGGTTAACATGGAGAATGAATCTCATCGCGTCGTGGAGACGGTATTCCGTACGTACGCACGAGCGATGATATCATTTCTATAAATATTGAATTGAATTGGAGTGGATTATACAATATATCAGAATCAATATGATGTTTTAATAACTATGTATAGTTATTCTTTACACCATTATACCCATCCATGTAAGGTGGTGGTGGAAAATAGATTACACCACGGCGTGGAGACGGTATTCCGTACGTACGCACGCGCGGTGATTTCTTTTTCCGTAGGATGGATAGATGGTGAAATGGGGTTGTTTCATACTTATAATAACATATCAGTATATGAGTGATACTGATGTTATTACTTCATAATGAAACAACCTAAGAAGAAGAAGTGGAAGAAGAAATAAAGATGAAAGAATTGGTAACGGTAATTACCTCTTCTTTGAAGTGCCTCTTTGAGATCTCCTCTTAGGGAACTAAAATTGGTCTTTGAGGAAGACCAGAACCTCTAGGATGTTGCTAGGGAAGTGGAGAGGAGGAATTGGCAGGGGTTGGCCGAGATTGAGTGCTCAAATTGGTGTGAGGAGGAGGGGGAAGAGGTGTCCTTTTATAGGGGAGGAGAGGGGCACCTTAGGAATATCTCAAAATATTATTTTATATTAAAGTCAAAATCGGTTTATAATGGTTCCAAAGGGTCTTATTTCGAAGCTAAAGTGGGGATGGGTCGAAATCCTATCAACCAATAGGATTTAGACAAGTTTAGGGTATTATTTTAACCTTATCAATTAGATTTAACTCTAAGTTAAATAATTTAACTTTTACCGTGTCTTTTTGTTTTCTTTCACTATATGGTTAATAAACTTACTATAACATGCCAAACGAACCCCAAATTGTATATTATTAATACATATATCCTTATCTAAGTCATTTGGCCGAACCTTATATTTTTAGGAATAAAATAACAATTAATAATATAATATTTGATTTAAAAACTATTTTGTGTCAATTTTGACACTATTTGATATATGATTTTTGTGAAAGTCATATCAGAATTATATGTTCAAACCAAGTTGATTAAATCAACACTAATATATCATAGTAATCTAGAAAATTATTGGAATTCATAAAAAGTCTTAAATTACATTTATTTTGGTATTTATATTATCAATTATGTCAATATTTCATTAATAAGATAATTACTGCATCATCTGTGTGTCATAAATAAATTATATTATTTGATGTCTAAAAATTACAAATAAAATACCATCATGTAGGAAATCTTTTTAGATTTCTAATGAATATTTATAGTCGAATTGATATTATGTATAACCCCATATTAAAAATGATTTACTTATTAAACTTTGATTTTAACTATTTTAACCCTTCTTTAAATAAATTAATAATAAATGTCCTAATCTAATCCAAGTGGGCCTAAATGGTCATATTTTATTCCTAAGTTTGTTTTTGGTCGAATTACACTTGTCCAATAGAATTAGGACATGTGTTAGGGTAATATTAATATCATATTTACCCTTAGTTACCCTATTTACTATTAACCGCGGTAAAAAAAGTAAAAAGTTACTATTCACCAAAAATTATTTTCATCTCATTGAACCACATTTTAGTCCTTGATATTAACCGTGTCTCTCGGATTTTCGAAATTCCATTCACAAAAGCGGTAAAATTAAGTTTTATGAAAAATTCAGTTTTTTTAACTACCACTTAGTAGTTTCACTATTCATCAAAAAATGAAGGTTTTCAGAAAAATGCCAAAATTTCATCCTAAGCTATATTTCATATTCCGAATTCAAAAATGAAGTCTATTTTACCAAATTCATAACATAGAAGTTGCATTAATTAATTTTATAATTAAATCCCGCTGTTAAAACAAATAGCGTGTTTTTAAGAAACAATATCTATCAAAAGATTGACACTTGTTTATGTCTGGTTTAAATGTGCAATTACATCCAATGACCAACATTGTATTAAATTGTAAAAATATATTCTAAATATACTTTAAAACCACTCAAATTAATGATTTATCACTATTAATTATTTCGATTAAAAAAGTTGTTTTTAATTATAATTTAGTAATTTTCACTATTCATCAGAATATGAAAGTTATCCGAAAAGTACAAAAATTTCACCTTAGGCTAAATTCGATACTCCGAATCCATAAATGAAGTCCATTTTGAAAAATAAAATTTACAAAATTTCAAAAAGTGGTTATTACTATTCACAACAGCTAGTTTTAATAATATCTTAATAGCATATCGTTGTTTAGCGAAACTTGGTGTTGCGTACAACACACGCTATCGAGGAAGGTCGTGATTGCGTGTAATGCAAGGCAAGTCAAGGATGTGTGTTGTGCAAGCTCCTTTTGGTGTAGCGTACAACACAAGACATTAATAAAATTAAAAATAATATTTTTTATAAAATCTTGGGCTGTTACATTCTTCCCCCCTTAAAATGAATTTCGCCCTCGAAATTCATCGGGGTTATAAATGGTTTACTATTTGAAAGTTTCTTTAATAGAAACCCACATCGTAAAAAGGAATATCAAAACCAGTCTTTAAAAACAAAAGTATGAAACGTAACGGTTACCCAAATAAACTAATCACTGGGTTTCCACATAGGTGGAAATATGGATATGGAAGAGAAATCTAACCATCATGTTCTGATGGAGAGTGGTAGAGAACATGGCTATGGAAAATCCAGTAATCACAAATCCATAAATTTGTGACGATCTAAGGTACCATCTGATTCATCAGGTATAAGAGAACTAGGACAACATTTTTGGTTTTCAAGATCATTTCCCTAAAATTAAAGAATTTGAATTAGAATAAATACTTACTTTATTTTGGTACAATCTCACTGTTGTTCGTGCCTTTAACAATTTCCACTTCATCTCTTAAATAAATGAAGTTGAATTTGTTATTCGTGAAGTGTTAGTAGATCATGTGATAGAATGACGGGTCATTCCATCTGTCTCAAACAAAAGGTTAGCAAAAATTATATACATAAGTCGATCTATAGTGAGATTAATCACATATGGTTCCTAAAATGGGCTTATACTTCATATATCATACTGCTTAATATAATAAAACTAGTTTCTACTAAACAGGGACTTCCTGTAGGCTAGTGGTAGGCGATAACGGCCAGTCGCACTTCGGTTGTGGGTTCGATTCCTACAGCCTTGTCCGAAGCGATGGGCTGTCGCCCGTCCTGCAGGTTGTCCTTTTTCTAAAACTACGTTACTATAACATCCCATCAATAATATCGAAAATCTTCTATCCTTAAACAATACTAACTTATGTCCAACATAATCCAGTCTAATCTTTAGGCTTATACATAATACTGCAGTCCACTCTCATAATATAGTGACATCGATTACCAGAGATTTAATACTGTCGTTGATCCCCACATAAGATATGTCTTGTTGGTCACATTCCAAACATTCAAAGTCCTTAATCATGTATTCTCTTTAATACCTTAGTGAAAACATGAGTGCAGTTAAAAGTTAACACTTTCCACATACCAAAATCCTCAAAATTCTATATACTCAAACCATGATATCACTTAGTCCTTATATCAATCATGAGCTCATGAATACTATTAAACATTTCATTTTCTCGTCTTCATTATGCGCATATCATCTTATTTCCAAAAAATATCTCAATCACTTTGAATACCACATCAATAAATATTGCAATACTCAATGATACAACATTATTTTGGAATCCCATTACATAAACACTTAATCATTCCACCACATCGTTGTCATATTCAACATTGCCAATAGTGATCGCATGTGATTTCCCTTTGTCCTTTGCCTTCAGTGGTTGCTCATGTTGATCATCACTAACCCTTGGATTAGGGCAATTATTAGCATAATGCCCCATTTCCTTGCACTTGAAGCATTGAAGTGTTGGCGGTGCATTCTCTGCAGTGTTTGCTTTATCATTAGAAACCCTTTTTCCATTACTTCGACACTCAGCTGCTCGATGACCTTCTTTTCCACACTTAAAACATTTTCTAGTCCCTTTTAGACAATCTCCACCATGCTTCTTTCCACACTTTGTGCATAAGGAAACATTCATCTTCTTTTCACCATTATTCTGAGATTTCTCCTTGAACTCCATCTTTCGTTTCTTGTCAAAACCATGAGATGGATATGTAACACCAACTTCCATTTCTACCTTGATAGCACAACGCACAATTTCTTCATAGATACTGAAGTCTCTTATAGCTAATGCCCTTCAAAGACTTGGTTTTAAGCCACTGAAAAATCGATCAACTTTACTTTCAGGTTGGATGATAATTCCAGAAGCATACCTTGCAAGTCTTGTAAAATTTGCTTCATAGGTACCAACAGATTCATCGTCCCTTTACTTCAGTTCAAGAAACTCTTTCTCCATCTTTGTTCGAAGAATACGAGGGAATTACTTATTGAAAAATAAGTTCTTGAACTCGTCCCATTCCATAGACTCAATTTCATCCCTTTGCCTTGTATTCTTAATAATATTCCACCATTGATCAGCATCTCCTTCCAAACGATACACTGATAGGATGACTTTATCATGTTCAGAACATTGATGAACTGAAAATATCTTTTCAGTAGTACTAATCCATTGTTCAGCAACTAATGGATCAGTAGACCCACTGAAAGAAGGTGGACGCTGCCTCATGAAGGATTCAACAGAATGTTGCTCCTTCCTTTGCTCGTTTGGAAGTCCTGCATGATTCATAGCTTGAGAAAGTTGTGTGAGCATGGCTACAAGATTTTGCATTCCAGCTCCTATATCGTTTGGTTGCTCAGGGGTACAATCATTGCATTTCCCATCACATTCCGCATTAACACGGTTCCTTCGGGTTCCAGCCATCGTCTAAAACCCCAAAAGAATTGTGTGAGAGGAAAAAATCATGCTAGGGAAAACAACATAATAAAGGGTTAGTATCCTCAATATCTAGCATCTTAGGTTAAATTCGAAGATCGTTAGCGCAATTCTAGGACTATAACCTATACGTATACTTAACCTTAGAGACATACCTAGACATACCTTAGAAATATCTCTAGGGATCTCACTAAAGTTCTCGCATCCTAGTTTCCAAAGGTTGACTAAACCTTTCCTCTGATACCAACTGTAGAGACCCGAAGCTTATCTTACATGGACATTACATTACATTTGCGGAATACTTAGTAAATAACAAAAACACACACACAAGGACCGTAATAGTTTAGTGTCTTTGGAAACTCGGAGTATAATCTTCTAATCGTGGGGAAAGATCTTCAACATCTCCCATAAAGATCTTCCTTTTTATTTTACCTAAAACCTTTCTTTATATCCTGGGGAAAAGAAAACATAAAAGGTTGAGCTCAAATGCTCAGTAAGGGTAAACAAAGGAAATATCAATCACATAATTTTCATAAGAACATAACATTTTTGGAAATCTTAACCTGCAAAAGAGAGCATAATTTCATAACATGGGATAAATCATAGTAGTGAAATGAAATCATAACTTAAAACATTACTCATTGTGGAATACACACATAATCATAGAGAATCATTTCTTGTTAGTCAAGACTCATTGCCAAGACTATCTTAGTGGACAAAGTCCCTTTCTGAATCGAGTAATCCTCGTTTCAGTCCTGTTTCACTGAACCAGTATAACCTACCATTCCAGCCATGTCTATCTCATGAGATATAAAATCTTTACCCAATGCATTGGAGGGAGATATAGGTCCCACCCATCTCTTAATGAATCCTTTCTTATGTGTTCCACAGAATCATAAATCATACATCATTGCATAACCCATGTAATAAAAATGGGATTCTTAAACAACATGACATCATAAAACCATTCATATAAGATAAAGGAATTCATAAACATAATTCCATCACAACATAGTCAAATCAATGTAAACATATGGATAGAAACAGAACCCTTTATTGTCTTAGATGGAAAATAATTTTGATAAAACACTTGAATTGAATTCTTGAGGAAAATATCCTTTCTTCTTCAAAATCAATTTCTTTTCACAAAACATCATGAAATTTTTAAAAGAAAGAGATTTTATTGAAAATAGTCATGAAATATTTTGGAGGAATATTCATAAAAATAAGGCTTTATAAAACCGTAAAAATCCATTCGTGCCGTTTAAGTTAAAAAAACATTCTTCTCGTACTTTTGTCGGAAAAGTCAAAAATTACCTCGTACGAAAAACGACAAAAGATTCCTTTCATATCTTTTACTAAAAACTCACCGAAGGGTAAAATTGGATTTAAACAATTGTAGGTGGATGTAAATAACATTAAATATTGAGGAAACATGGATGTGGATGATAAAATACACCCCAGTAATTACCAAAGTAAAAACAATCTCGGATAAAAATGAGATTGTGATATTTCCCTTACCTTAGGTCTTACTTGCTATGTAAGTGTCCGAACCTCCTGTATAATGATTTAAATCATGTTATTGACTTATTACAGAATCATATTCATTGTTATGATATCATATATGGTTCACTTATGACATTATATTACCCGTTCTTTTGTAAATTCCATGTTAAAGAAGCGTTTTGGGTAAAATCGTTTCATTTATCGTAGGTGTTTTGACTTGTTGTTCTTGACATCATTATTACTTATATCATGATTTACTTACTTCCAGAATATAAAATATGATTTATATATCATATATATTCAGTATATATATATATATATAATAGGTAGAAAAATGAAAAACACCGTTCATGGAGACGGTAGTCCGTACGTACGCATGAACGCTGTTTTCCTTTCCTTATTGTCTTGAAATGGAAGTAAGTAGATGACATACATATGTATATATATACATAAATCCAGTAGCTTTATAATGTCATATATTTCATTATTATTTCTTATATATACATTATAATCATTCTTAAATGGTTAACATGGAGAATGAATCTCATCGCACCGTGGAGACGGTATTCCGTACGTACGCACGAGCGATGATATCATTTCTATAAATATTGAATTGAATTGGAGTGGATTATACAATATATCAGAATCAATATGATGTTGTAATAACTATGTATAGTTATTCTTTACACCATTATACCCATCCATGTAAGGTGGTGGTGGAAAATAGATTACACCACGGCGTGGAGACGGTATTCCGTACGTACGCACGCGCGGTGATTTCTTTTTCCGTAGGATGGATAGATGGTGAAATAGGGTTGTTTCATACTTATAATAACATATCAGTATATGAGTGATACTGATGTTATTACTTCATAATGAAACAACCTAAGAAGAAGAAGTGGAAGAAGAAATAAAGATGAAAGAATTGGTAACGGTAATTACCTCTTCTTTGAAGTGCCTCTTTGAGACCTCCTCTTAGGGCACTAAAATTGGTCTTTGAGGAAGACCAGAACCTCTAGGATGTTGCTAGGGAAGTGGAGAGGAGAAATTGGCAGGGGTTGGCCGAGCTTGAGTGCTCAAATTGGTGTGAGGAGGAGGGGGAGGAGGTGTCCTTTTATAGGGGAGGAGAGGGGCACCTTAGGAATATCTCAAAATATTATTTTATATTAAAGTCAAAATCGGTTTATAATGGTTCCAAAGGGTCTTATTTCGAAGCTAAAGTGGGGATGGGTCGAAATCCTATCAACCAATAGGATTTAGACAAGTTTAGGGTATTATTTTAACCTTATCAATTAGATTTAACTCTAAGTTAAATAATTTAACTTTTACCGTGTCTTTTTGTTTTCTTTCACTATATGGTTAATAAACTTACTATAACATGCCAAACGAACCCCAAATTGTATATTATTAATACATATATATCCTTATCTAAGTCATTTGGCCGAAAATTATATTTTTAGGAATAAAATAACAATTAATAATATAATATTTGATTTAAAAACTATTTTGTGTCAATTTTGACACTATTTGATATATGATTTTTGTGAAAGTCATATCAGAATTATATGTTCAAAACAAGTTGATTAAATCAACACTAATATATCATAGTAATCTAGAAAATTAGTGGAATTCATAAAAAGTCTTAAATTACATTTATTTTGGTATTTATATTATCAATTATGTCAATATTTCATTAATAAGATAATTACTGCATCATCTGTGTGTCATAAATAAATTAAATTATTTGATGTCTAAAAATTACAAATAAAATACCATCATGTAGGAAATATCTTTATCTTTCTAATGAATATTTATAGTCGAATTGATCTTATGTATAACCCCATATTAAAAATGATTTACTTATTAAACTTTGATTTTAACTATTTTAACCCTTCTTTAAATAAATTAATAATAAATGTCCTAATCTAATCCAAGTGGGCCTAAATGGTCATATTTTATTCCTAAGTTTGTTTTTGGTCGAATTACACTTGTCCAATAGAATTAGGACATGTGTTAGGGTAATATTAATATCATATTTACCCTTAGTTACCCTATTTACTATTAACCGCGGTAAAAAAAGTAAAAAGTTACTATTCACCAAAAATTATTTTCATCTCATTGAACCACATTTTAGTCCTTGATATTAACCGTGTCTCTCGGATTTTCGAAATTTCATTCACAAAAGCGGTAAAATTAAGTTTTATGAAAAATTCAGTTTTTTTAACTACCACTTAGTAGTTTCACTATTCATCAAAAAATGAAGGTTTTCAGAAAAATGCCAAAATTTCATCCTAAGCTATATTTCATATTCCGAATTCAAAAATGAAGTCTATTTTACCAAATTCATAACATAGAAGTTGCATTAATTAATTTTATAATTAAATCCCGCTGTTAAAACAAATAGCGTGTTTTTAAGAAACAATATCTATCAAAAGATTGACACTTGTTTATGTCTGGTTTAAATGTGCAATTACATCCAATGACCAAAATTGTATTAAATTGTAAAAATATATTCTAAATATACTTTAAAACCACTCAAATTAATGATTTATCACTATTAATTATTTCGATTAAAAAAGTTGTTTTTAATTATAATTTAGTAATTTTCACTATTCATCAGAATATGAAAGTTATCCGAAAAGTACAAAAATTTCACCTTAGGCTAAATTCGATACTCTGAATCCATAAATGAAGTCCATTTTGAAAAATAAAATTTACAAAATTTCAAAAAGTGGTTATTACTATTCACAACAGCTAGTTTTAATAATATCTTAATAGCATATCGTTGTTTAGCGAAACTTGGTGTTGCGTACAACACACGCTATCGAGGAAGGTCGCGATTGCGTGTAATGCAAGGCAAGTCAAGGATGTGTGTTGTGCAAGCTCCTTTTGGTGTAGCGTACAACACAAGACATTAATAAAATTAAAAAGAATATTTTTTATAAAATCTTGGGCTGTTACACTATTTATAATTACCCCTATTTTTCATATAATCCAATTTCATATCAAAATCAACCCATGTGAATTAAACTATCAAATAGATTATCATTTAAACAACTCACTTGGGCACATTTCACATACCAGTTATGATATGAAAATTAAACCATTACATGGATTAAGAATTCAATTATCTCATGTAGGGAATTCATATCACATGAGGAGTTCATTATAACAACCCAATAATGGGAATTCAAGTGAAGCCTCTTAGGAATTCTCAACCAAAAAACCATACAAGGGAAACACACCCATGGGGTGGACCTAAATCAAGGTTCACAATCCAAAACATGCTTTCAAATCATCTAATTAATTACCTAATCATCATTAGGAAATAAAAAGTTTAATTATTAATTCAAGCAACACCCTAATAGTGGGTGCGCAACACTCCAACATATATAATCAACTCGATAATCAACAAAAGCCACAATACCACATACCTTATGTTTGTATGAATCTCCTCGTCCAACATTGACTTTCAAATTGACCTAAATCAGAGTAGATCTACAATAAATGAGAAAAACACTCAACCCTCGATATCTAGTTGGTATAATAAATTAGGAAGAAAGGATCAAAAGGAATCGAGAACTCATTGAGAGGATTACAATGGTTATAACAATGTTTGAATCAGGTTTCATATGATGAAATAGGAGAACAAATCCCATTTGGATTTCCAGGGCATGCTGCTCATCGAAGGAGGGCTCAGTTCTATCCATCTAACAAAAAAACACTACTACCCCATTTAACGGAAAAAATAAAACTACATGGAGTGTCCTAGAAACTACACCGTGTGTCCATAAACATCCTCGATAGGTCATTACATGGTTATGTACCGGGATTATACAGCATGAAACCCTCTTTACATAGAGTGTTTTTGGAAACACACATCATATAACTCCTAATCACATCATGTAATAGGGATTCAACCAGCCTTTGATATCTTTTTCCTATATTTTCTTAAATAAAAACTAAAAAATAAAGATCCATACCTATAGATAAGAACCGAATTCTTAAAAACATCACCCTATAAATCAATTCATCTCGGAATTTCCCTTCCAAGGGTGATGAAGAAATATTAGAGAATAACTCTATCTATTATGATCAAACGTCAGCCTCCCTTTCCCAGGTCTTATCCATCACTCAACTATGCTATTATAGGACACGTACTAAAGGAATATATCACACACAGAGAACATTCATGCAATGATCCACAGTATAAATGAGATGCTCCTCAAAGGACACATCTTCCTGAAACTCTAATTCCTTGAGTTGAAAGGTGTGAGATGGGTTTGAAAAGTAACTTTGAAACTGAAAAACATGTAAGAAATCATGCATAGCCCTGTATGACTGAGGTAACCGAAATCTATAGGCAACCAGACTGACCCTCTCCAGAATCTCAAACGGACTGAAGTATATCGACGAAAGCTTACCCTATATCTTGATCCTATTATGTCCCAACCTCGGTGTGACACACAAGAAAACACAATCCCCAACCTCGAACTCCAAGGGTCATCTTCAATGATCGAATTATAATTTTTGATGAAACTATGTAGTATCCTTATAATTATAAAACAACTGAACCTTCTCAGTATTCTCCTAGACAAGATGAGGTCCTAGCATATCTACCTCTCCTATCTACATCCAACACAGGGGTGATCGGTATGGCCTACTATAAAAAACAACATATGGGACCATCTGAATGGTATCATGGAAGATAGTTTTGTATGTGAACTCAACATGGGGTATGTGTGTCTCCCAAGAACCCCTGGAATCCAAGAAGCATTCCCAGAGCATGTCCTCTAGCACCTTAATCATGCGCTCTAACTGGACATCTGTTTGGGGATGGTAAGATGTGCTCAGAAGCACCTGTGTACCCAAGGCGCTCTATAGCCTTTTCCAGAAATGAGATGTAAACTAGGAGTCCCTATCTGAAATGATAGAATATGGGACCCTATGCGGTCGTATAATCTTGTGGATGTAAAACCTCCCAAGCTCATAAACGTCAACAGTTTCCTTGATCAAAAGGAAATGTTCATCCTTTTTAAGTTTTTAAATAACAAACTATACTGCATCATTACCTCAGGGTGACCATGGTAAACCTATCATGAAATCCATAAAAAAATAATTCCATTTCTACTCAGGAATGGGTAGCTATTGTAAAAGTTCGACTAGACGTTGATGCTCCTCCTTTGCTTACTAACATGTGAAACATCTCATGAAAAAATCAACTATATATCCCTTCATACCATTCCTCTAGTACCGACGATGTAAATCCCGATACATCTTGGGAAACCAGGATGCACTTCCCAAACTGAAGCATGAAAATCCTGCATCATCTCCTCACACAAGTCCACTGAAACTCATACGTGACCTTGTAACCGCCAAAACTTATCCTCGCCTATGGTCTAACCAGGAGAAGGGTCCTCACCAGCCACACTCTTTTGTAGAACTAGGATTTTAGAATCTGATAGCTTCCTCATCCTCAGTCTATCTATTAGGGTAGAGGTAACAACTAAAGATGAAAGAAAATTTTATCCTCGATTGTCGTGAACCTCCAAGTACATCCTAGAGGGAAATTCCATAAGCTTCCACTTTCTATTATCCTACTGCACTGCCTGTATCTAATTCTTCCTGCTCAATGCATCAGCGACTGAATTGCCTTTCCACGATGTGTAGGTAATCTCTAAGTCAAAGGACTGAAGGTATTCAACTCACCTTTTTTTACCTCAAATTCAGATCACACTATGTAAATATGTACTTGAGAGTTTTGTGATCTGTGTACACCACAAAATGCTCTCCCTATAAGTAATGTCTCTAAAAGAATATTGTATGAACAACCATAGCTTACTTGGGATCCTAAATAAGGTAATTCATCTTATGATTCCTTAACTATCGAGATCCATATGCAATGACCTGATCCCACTACAGAATAAATAGTTATATCCCGATAATATATGCTTCACAGTACAGAGTGTAACTCTTGTTCAGCTCTGAAAAAAGCAATATCGGTGCTGAAGACAATATCCCTTGCAACCAATGAAAGGCTATCTCGTAGGAATCTTTCTATATATACTTTACACCCTTTTAAGTTAGGTCTGTCAGCGACACTTCTAAACATGAGTAGTCATATATGAAGCACCTGAAGTAACTAGATAGCCACAAGAAACTTCATATTTCAAATAAATTCTTGGGATGTTCCTAGGAAACTACTGCTCTCACCTTCTCTTGGTCCACTAATACTCCTGTCTTGGAGATTATGTAAACTAGGAAGTGAATCTGATCCATCCAAAAGTAGAACTTTATTAGCTTATCATATAAATAATTCACTCTCAGTGTATTCAAAATGATATCAATAGGTGTGGAATAGTCATGAAGAATTATAAGAATACACCAAGATATCATCCATGAAAACCACAAAAAACGAATAAAGATAAGTATGGAACACTTGGTTCAACAGTTCCATGAAAACTGCTGGCACATTCATGTGACTGAAAGACATAACAAGATACACGTACAGAGCATACATTTTACAAAAGGCTCTGTGAGGTTTGTTTGATGGTTTAACACACAACTAATGATAACTGAATCTCAAATAAATATTAGAAAATAAATGATCTCCTCGAAGATGATCAAAGGAATCATCCATTGGTGGAAAATTATACCATTTCTTAACTATAAACTGGTTCAAGTTTCGATAATCCAAGAATAGAATTTGGGTACCATCTTCCATTTTTGAAAAAACGGACCAAGGAAACCCATTGAGATGTATTGATTCAGATAAAACCCTTGGCCTCTAAATCCTCTAGATGTCTCTTGTGCTCTTTTAAATCCACAGTAACTATCCTAAAAGGAGGAATGGATAATGGTGCAACTCCTAGTACTAGATCAATAGAAAACTCTACCTCTCTCACCAAAGGTAGGTGTAAAAAGTTATCTATAAATACACCCCTAAAATGATCAACTATAAGAGGGAAATCATCCTGACATGTCCCCTAGTCATCCAGATATAAACTTGCAATCTAGGCTATCATCCCACCCAACCAAGGATGCTCAGGTACATCTTTTCTTTCCTAGACATCCCATTCACCCTTGTGTAGAAACAATTCACCTTATTGTGATGTAAAAATCACCCATGCGGTGATAAAAATCGATAAAGTCTTGAAGGGAGACCAACCAGTCCATTCTGAGAATGACATCAAAGCCTGTTATCTCTAAGACTTAGAAGTCCCAAACAATGTGACACACACCAACCAAAATGGGGTACTCCTTTCACTGACTTACAACTACCGTTCTAATCCCTAACATAGTTTCTAGCATTATAACATCATCAAAAGTAAAACCACATAGCCCTAGGCTCTCCAAAATGGGAAAAATATAAAAGTATGTGAAGAACCTACATTAAATTGTGCAGAATCTAAAATGGATGTGACAAGAATAGTACCTCGAATAGTAGAAGGTCCAGATCTTACTCCTTCTAGGTCTGTTTCACTGTATTAGTTTGGCCTATACTATGACCCTATGACACTACCTGTCTACCCTATGATGATACAATCTACTATAAATGAAAACATGGTTTCTAGCTACCATGACCGCAACCACCACCTTTGCCTGATCGGCCTGATGATTCCAATTCCCAGATTAGTGAGAAGCTACTGGACCTGTTCTGGAATGTGAAGTTTTTTCAAAACCTCTCTTACTAGAAGTTGGAGGAAACATCCTAAATAAATTTTGCAGATGGACCATATTTCTGTAAGCTCGACACTCGACTTGGTCAATCTGTAAATTTTGTCTTGTATTCCCAATTCTTCCGCACTATAAGAACCTCACCTTGGTACTAGAAGATACATTATGAGTACTAGATTTTTTGTGTGTAATCTCCAAATGACCCTTCCTGCTACTAGGAAAAACAATACCAGATCTCGATGATGAACCGCCCTAGATCACACCTTCAGGTTCCCTTTGATTCTGCTCGGTAATCAGTGCCTGTTCACTATAGCAGATACTGTAATTATCCAGAATATATTCAACTATGAGAGGATGTTGTAACTAAGATCATCCTTGAATCACCTATCCTTTGATAGATTGTCACCCATTAGAACAGGTGTGATGTTATGGATATCAGTAAAGAGGTAATAATAATCCATAACTGATAGAGCAACCTATACTAGATGCACAAACTCATAGTCTTTGTCAACCATCAGTGTCTCACGATATAAGTAGTCATAAAAGACTATCTGAAAATATTCCAATTCCATCTCCAGTAACACTATATCTATTTGGTAATATACCACCACCTATTGAAGGAATTTCATAGAAAATAAGTCATGAGATTGATCCTCCTCTCATGAGGTGTCTCAAAATTCTCAAAGATCGATAACGTGGGCTCTATCCATGACTCTATAGCTTATGGTCTTCCTTCTCTAGAAAACATGGGCATATGTTGTTGATGGAACCCTCGTTTTGTTTCTTCCAAATATGTGGCAGAATGTGGTTCTCCCACAAAGTATGTATGGACCTCATAAATCCTTCACAAAAATATGCATCAACACCTGTGTCCAGTATAACAGTCGGTGCTACAACTAGCACAATTGGAGGTTCTATTGGTAGCCCATGTCCTACCACCTCTAGGGTATGAACATCCTCACTATACTAGTGAAAAAATAGAGGTTATCATGGAGGAATGACTCCACAAGTTCCATCACACACCTCAGTTAAAGATCATAGAGGTTCATAGTTCAAGAGTTCAAGAACTAAACAGGAGAAGAAAACCCTCTAAGTTTACCAAAAGAGGATTACATGGCATGTAAAACTATACATGACATGTACCCTTAAGATATTACTTGGGTGTGTACTTCCACTGACCTAGGTGTGTAACCATCCTAGGTACACAGTGTGTTAAAATTATACATGGTGTGTACACAAGTCTCCCCTCTTGGCCATGTACTCACACACGACCAGATTCACATGGGTTCTACCTGAGTAAGACTACAAAATGTGTACCAAAAGTACACAGCCGTGTACTTGGGAAACCCACCATCTCGTATTCCTTCACAAGCGCCCAAAAACATGGTTACTTACCACACAACGTGTATTATGATTACATAGCATGTAACCAAGAAAAGAAATCTTCCTTCCCCAAACAATAAGAACACTTGTTGTGTTAGGATAAACTACACACTGTGTAAACTGGGATTTTAGGACATAAGCTCCAGATCACCCAGAATACCCCTATTTTATAGTAAAACCAAAAATTTGTATGCCAAATTTCGATCCATATGGGCCCATACTCCCTGCGAATCAATGTTCGACACCCAAGCACAGCATATCACAATACAACTCTATAAGAAAGGATGAAACATGATCAACTAGATTCCAATCAAATAGGGCACATACACCTCAGGATCAAAAATCAGAAACAATCTAATTTGAAACATAACACGTATCAATACACCTATCACAATAGTAGGTATATCTATCATGGTACCTATCATAACAGTATGCATATCTAGCATGACATCTATCACAACAACATGAAATCAAGAAATTCTCCTAAATTCCATGATAAGAATGCATGACATGTGATTTTTAACAATTGCCTATACCATTAATGAGATGGAATATCCGAATATCATCGGTTTGTAACAAAATATAACCACAATAATATCAACAATAACATCCCAAAACATGTGTGTAACCCATTGGTGAATTCAAATCAACCGTAACAACTCAAAATCCAAAAATCACAAGTCAATTCGAGGCGATTTGTCTTTTCCTTATATGAGGGGTAGCTACTCACATGCATAGTTTATTACCAAACTCTATTTCTTTCCTATACCTGTCTAATTTCTACAAACTATAAGGCAAGCTAGAAAAGAAATCCTCTGATACCACTTTGTAACGTCCCGGATCCTGATGCCACTCAACTAGTGCCCCATACCCCGTTGTCCACATGGCCTCAACCACATCTTCCCAAAAGCTAGAGGCTTCTGAATAGAAGCAAGGGACTAGGGTGTGATATTGGGAAAACTATTACCTCATTAGAAGAGTGAAACACAATGTATTAAATAATAATACAATAGCATATGTAGTAAAAATTATACAACTAAATTAAACAGCAGAAGACTGATATTAGAAGTAACCAAACATCATTCCATACAATAGGTGATGCAGCATGTCACATGTTCCAAGAAAATAGCCAAAAAATACACTATAGTTATAAAAAATATATGTCTTATAATCACAAAAGAAAAAAAGTCACTAGGAAGCGTCACAAGCCTCAGCTCGGTCCCATACTCTCCTACTTCTAAGTAGTAAATCAAGTACCAGTAGAAGGTCCCTTTCCCTTATCAACACGTGCATTCATATAATCAGTTTAGGACCAAAAGAATGAATCAATTAGTGTGTGAGACTAAATCTTAGTAGGCAACCACCCACGATTTGTGCCAATATGTCAGTGAATATATATAACAACCAGTGTACAATAGGGAATGTAGTAAACCAGAAGGTACTCAAAATTAAGAACAATATATGTCTCATAATACAATGTAACCAAGTAAAAGTGAAGACTAAATCCAGGATTTTTATTTGGCTTGGCAGACATTTAATTAGTAATTTCATTTCCTTATTTAATTCCATTGGATTATATAAAAGTCTTGATGTCCTAGATAGGCCTGAAGACCCCCCGTATAAATGTAATTGTCAACTCGTGACACAATAATCCTTTAATAATTTTCCAATAGAGCCTGGCCTGGGTATCCCTTAATGGATCCTAAGCTCTCTTGACATTTTAAATAAGCCCGAATGAGCCTGACCACCTTATTTGTGGATTTCTCACAACCTTTACATAATTAACCTCTTGATATCGTCCATTTTATTTTAAAAAAGACAATGGTTCACCTAAGGTATATAAGGTGAAATTAGTCACATGAGCCTAAAATTATCTTTTATTGAGACTATGGCTCACCCATTTATAATTACCTCTCTTTTTTATATAATTATATTCCATATTAAAATCAACACATGTGAATTAAACTACCACATGTATAATCATTTAAACAACTCATATGGGTAAATTTCACATAAAAATTATCACATACAAATTAAACTATTACATGGATGAATAATTTAATCATCTCACATGGGAAATTAATATCACAAAATCAGTTCATTCTAAAAACACAAGAATGGAAATTCAAGTCAAGCCTCTTAGGAATTCTTGTCCAAACAGACATGCGAGGGAAACACACCCATGGGGTGGCTCTAAATAAAGGTTCACATCCTTAAACATGATTTCAAATCATCTAATTAATTACTCAGTCATCAATAGAAAATAAAAGGGTTCATTATTCCATCAAGAGACACCCTAAAAGTGGGTGTGCGACACTCCGAAATATAAAATCAACTTGAAAATAAACTAAAGGCACATTACCACCTACCTCGTGGTTGCATGACTATCCTCCTCCAGTTTTGGCTTTCAAATCGACCTAAATCAGAGTAGATCTACCAAAACGTCAAAAATGATCAAACCTCCATAACTAGGGAGAGAGAATAAATCTGGAAAGAATATCAAAATTAATCGATCACTCCCTGATAGGATTCCAACCGATACGACGATGTGTGAATCGAGTTTCTAATGACAAAACTAGAGACAAAATCCTATACAGATTTCCTGGGGATATTACTCGTTGAATGAGGGATCAGTTTTATTTTTCTTACAAAAATGATGCTACTTATAGATTTAACAATGAAAAGAGAGGTGCATGGAATGTACTAGAAACTACACGCCACATCCATAAAATTCCTAGCCTGGTTATTACATGGTCATGTACTGGGATTATACGGTGTGCGACCCTCATTACACAACATGTTTTTTGAAACCCACAGAGTGTAACTCCCAATCACGTTGTGTAAAAAGCCTACAACCAACCTTTGTTATCTTTCAATCCATTTTATTAAGTAAAAATATAAAAGGAAAGATCTATACCTAAAGGGTAGAAACTAGTTCTTACAAATTTCTTGTTATTATTTTGTAGATCATCTGATCTATTAGAAGTTGATTTTAGTGATTCAGTCTTGAAAATTTCATCTTGAATACTTATCATTTGAAAAAAAAAATATGATTTTAGTATAAAGTTATTAAAGGAAGAGATTATACTTGTTAATTAAGTATATTTTTCATGTTTTTAGCCCATATGGTAAAATAATTTCTCCATTCTAGGAAAATGGCATTGAAATAATGATTTTATCCTATTATATACATTTATGATGAATCGATAATCTTTTTCTAACCTCATTTATTTATGGTTTTGTCTTCATTAAATTTATCCTAGACACTTTTTATATAACTCTCTATTAGTCTAATGAAATTATTTTTCTTATCAATGTCTATATTTTAACTTCCCACTAATGTTCTCCTTATCTGGGGACTTGAATTTTTTATATTTCAGGTAACCTTTGTGTTTCACACTTTCTCTTTTTAAAAGAAGTTTTATTATCCCTGTGTACAATTTCGGTTTTCAACAAAGGTTGAACCTTTGTTACCATAGATAAAATTTTTATGTTGTAATTAATTTAAGGGAGTATAATGTAACATCCTAATATTTTATGATATATTTCTCTTCAAAAAATTTAATTTCTTCTATAGATTATGACACATGAAACCCTGAGTCTAAATGAACTATAATATAGTATTGTGTTACAAAATATCCATTAAATTAGTTAATAAATATGTATAATTACTTTTTTTTATAAAAAATTATAAAGGTTTTATATGAAGAAATTATATTTTTAGTAGTCATTATATGCTTTAAAAATTTATTTTCCTTAAAAAATTGTATTTATTTCTTTTTTTAATAAAAAATCTAATCAATTTATATAAATTTTAGAAAATTTATTTGAAAAAATTAACTTAATTTTTAAATTCTCCATTACATAATTCTATTGGAGTGAATTATTTATAATTCTCTAAAAAGATTGATTTTTGATGAATAGTGAAAAATATAAATTTTATTGAGAACTGTCTTTTCATTTAAATAATTTACAAAGATTCATTTGTTTAATGCTTTAAATATATCATTAGTTAATTTATATTATTATTAATATAATTAAGTTCATTTTAATTAATTTTATGTTATATTTTCTATAAAATCATTTATACTTTATAAAACATTTTTTTCAATAAAACTCTTTTCCGTCATGTTATATAGGTTTACTTTTAAATTTTATTCGGCCAATATTATTAATTAAATAATAAAAAAATAGATTCCATATTTATATTTAATATGATCATATTTTGTAAATATAAACCTTTTATTTTTGGTTATTTTTAATAATAACCTTGGAAAGTATTTATCATATCAACCTGGGTAAAACGGGAAAATAGGGTTAAAACTTTGGGACAGGGCATTAAAATTTCTCTAAAACATTAGTTTATCCTATAAGCTGAGTGTTTATTTTCCATTTAAATATAAATATTGAATATATGGCCCCTTGGTTCCATTTTTCATTTCTTATGACATTTATATTTTTTTTAAGAAAAGAATAAATACAAAATGTCAGTCTCTTGAATTAAATATTTCAAAAAATTTGACATAAGGATAAAAATCAGATAATTTTAGTTCTAATTTTTTATTTTTTATATAAACTAAATTTTTTTATCATGGTAATTTATTTTCATTTTTTAGAGATTGAATAATTAATTTAAAATCTTACGTGACACTGACACAATATTTATTCAATTAATAGACAATAAAAAGAATGATTTAAAAATATTAAAAGATACAAAATTTGTATAAATTGTTGTGTTAAAATATTTTTTTAGATAAATATAATATATTATGGGGTTTTTAAATCTTTTTATTGAAATTCCATATTTTTATTGATTTCATTAAATTCAAATAAAATAAATAGTGTCAAAAATGACTTTAATAATATTTTACCAAAATAATATCTTAATTATTTTAAAATCGTAAAAATATTGATCTAGGATAAGGGGATAATATATGATATAACATTTAATCCCTTATCCATTTATGATCCAAATTTCAACTTATAATTAAAATTATTACCCTTTAATATTGAAATATTTGTTATCATAGTTATGGTAAAAAATGGTTAACGAAGGGGTTATTAAAAATGATAAGGTTTAAAATGATATGTAAATAGATATAAATTTTATTGGATGATTATATTAGGACCATATACTAATTATCTTATAATCCATGTCATTTTGTAACAACTTATCTATGAATGTAACTATATTGTATTTCAATGTTTAAAAAAATACAAGAGAGCCCCACCACTCACTTATAAAAGGATAATCATTCTATATATTCCTTACACACCCTAGAGAAATACATCTCAAAAAACCATAAAAAATTCTATTATAAACTTATATATACATTAATTAAAGGTTAATTTCTTTTTTGAAGGACCATTTAAAGGGTCCTTAAGAACGGATCTAATGGAAGTAAACTGAAGAGGAGTTAATCATCTTTACAGACACTTTTGAATATTCTTATTCTTATAATTCATTTAAATATGTTGTATCCATACTAATATAATAAATTAATTATCATAAATATAATAATATGTTTTTATTATTATTGTACAACCATTTTTCATTATTTTACATCCCATGAAAAGTGAAAACAACATTCGTGTATACGTACAACTTACCCTCCCCATGTAGTGCTGTAATTCATTTTTCACCACCACATTACTTCGATGATTATAAGGATATAAATTGTTAATATATAAGATATTTGAGACAAAATTATGATTTTTTAACTATAATATCATATCTATGTTCCTACCTTACAATCCTTTGGAAAACAATAACACTACTTGTGGGTGTGTGTGGACTACCGCCTCCATGAAGTGATATGATTCTTTTATCCTTTAATCTTTACATTGATGTTAATAATGATAGATTTAATTAATATATATTATATAAACGATATTTTAATTATTCTATAAAGATAAATTATTATGTAAATTTCTTTCATTCCATTCGTTAAAAAATGGAAATAATGTTCATGCGGACATACGACCTACCGTCTCTATGAATAGTGTAATTCATTTTTTTATCTCTAAATTTTATGGATGACTATAAATATATATATAATTAATATATATGATATTTATATCATTTTTAAAATTATATATATTATTAAACCATAATCAATATAGGTATACCAGAACTATATAACCGAAACTTCCATGAAAAATAAAATAGTTAACACATAGAAATGATGATTTTAATAAATAATTATCAATAAAATTGGGTTCAAATGTTATAATTGGATCATATATGATATTATAGGTATTTAAATAATTTTTATATATATTTATAATAGATTCAAATTTATTATACGGGATGTTAGATCTCTTTTGAAGCATATTGATATTAATTTAATAGTTCTTCATCTCAATATTCTTTCACTGAGAAATATTTGATGTTATGTACCTATTTATGTTTATAAAGTATATATGTTACCCCTTTGAAATTATATTTCTTAATTAATGGTATTTATATTCAAAATTCAAACAATTTTATCTATGGGGTTTGGTTTGAATGTTACCAAAGTCGTACGATATTTCTTTTTTAATATCATTTTATTTTTGGATTGTTTAAGTTTGAATTTCCATTAAGGAAAATTATATGATAATTATCTTCTAAAACCATTTAATTTTATTTTAATTTGTTTATTCATGTAATTTTAAATAAATAGTACCATTTTTTTCTCTTGGGTACTTAAAATAACATAGAAAATATTTCTGAGAGGAACATAATTTATTTCCTCTTTAGTTGTAAATATTTTATTTCCATGTACATGTTTTATAAAAATGTTTTCAATGATGTTTTTAATATTACCTTATGATTGTTTAAAGTCAATTTTAACCATGTTTTATTTTATATAAATGGTTTTAAAGGAATATTCTCAGTCCTTTTTTTATTGAGGAACTTTTTACTAAAAGTGTGGACAAAATCTTTGTTTTTGAAAAAAATGGACAAACAGATTTCTATAATGTCATTAATACTCTTTTATTTGTATTTTCCTTTATTTTTTTACATGGTTATTTTCAAAGAAATTTTTTCCTTAATATTTTTAGGGATTTTTATATTTTAAGTAAGCATTTTCAAAACAAAAATGGTATTTTACTCATGAGATGTTCTAGTAAAATTTTAATGGTATTTTAAACTAGGAAAACACCCATTAATGTTACTAAGAATAAGATATAATGATACAATATTTATTATTCATTTGGATGGTTTATAATAATTATGTAATGATATTTTATATTATTCATTCAATATATAAAATTTATGATAATACATATTGTTTATGAATTATTTTGATTATTTAATATATGAGGAATACATTGACCATGTAGTGACAGGTGGGCCCTAGTTATATATATCCCCTCGATGCATTGATTGGTATCATGAGGAAAAAATAGTTTGTCATGATGTGTATGATTATGTTATAATATCATGCCATAATAGTCAGAAATTTGGTTTATTCCTACCCATAAAATGACAATGTTCTGGTTGATAGGCCTTGAAAAAATGATAATGTCTTAGTTGAGAGGCATTAATGGTATGATTTATGGTTTCTTTATTGAGATTCCTTGATTAGGAATGTCCAAAATTCTGAATTTTCATTGTTAAGAATTTATTTTTCATTATCCATGTATTTTTATGATGATATTAGCCATGGATACTAATTGAACTCAAGTTATCAATTGAATGACATGTGTTTTGATTATCCACTTTTCCATGTTAACTATTTATTATTTACTCTTGATAGATTCAATTATACGTAATCCTTACTGAGTATATGTTCTCTCCTTTTATTTTTTCTTCTACCCAGGATATATAAAAGGTTATTATGAATGATATTAAAGTTTAAAGAATGTTTTTTTGATATGTTTTTTATATTTCCAACGAAATATAGGAATCTTTTATTTATATTGTTTACTGATACTAATAAACTATTTGTCCCTCTATGACACAATCACATGTTTCTAGTACTAATGTAATAAATTAACTATTGGTTATGGATTACTGGAGTTTGGGTGTTTACAAAAATACCCTCACAAATTATGCTTCTATATTTACCACATGTGGGAATCATAATTTTCAAAATCATGATAATTAGAAACATTAAGATTGACTTACATGACATTGACATAATTGATATTATAAGACTTTAAATCCTTACTAGCTTCTAGTCATCAAATTCATCTGAATCCAAAATCATATTCTTCTAATATAAGTCTTACAGTGGTCTAATAAAATTCATATAAATTTATTAAATTCTTAATAGACGACTATAGAGTCTTACAGTTCCTTTTTTCATAATATTTTAATATTCATAAGAAATACAAAGACATACACTAAAGTCATACAGAGTTTAAAAGTCATAAATTAAAGTCTTATGGAATCCTCAAAATCATATGATGAAGTTAGACATAAACATAAATGTTATAAAATGAAGTCATATGCACAAGTACTTTTCCAAAAATCTAAATCCAACATTCATTTCCAAAAGTATAAAATAACTCTAAATGATTAACAATTTGTTCCAAACCTATTCATTCTGATTCCAAACATCTTTAAACATCTATGAATACATCAGATCACATGAGAATCATTTTTATATGCAATATTGAATATTATTTATAATATTAAAATTTAATCCAACACATTAACCATAGTCAAATTATTTTTTTACCCTTATTTAAAAAAACTTCTCTAGATGAATGCCATATTCTAGAAGAACATATTCAACTAGAATCACTATACTTTAGCTTAGGTTTTCAATAAACTACCCTCTGATCATATTCTTATCAAACTATCCTTAACTCAATAATTGACCTCAAAAAACTCTTATTTTGTAATATTCATTAAACCTAGCCAATGAATATGAAAAAAAATAAAAAATAGAAAAATGACTTAGTTTGATACTAATAAAACTATGCGGGGATACTACATACACCTAATGTTATAGGCTTATGCTACATTTAGTGAAATGTAGTCTCAATTTCCTACATAAATATTCATTAGAAATCAACATATCCTTAATTTATATGCATCACATGCATATAATTTAATCAAACATCCAACATAAGTCTTATACCATGTTGCATGTCGCATCTAATTCCTCTAACCTCTCAATTAGGGTGAGGTGTTAGAACTTGTGCACAATATGTTCAATGTATAATAACAGTATCTAAAAGGAAAACATATCCAATATACTAACCCACAACACACCGAACACCCACCCCCACCCAACTCTCCACTAAATGGAATAATTTTATAGTCAACAACACCCACCCTGACTAGTCCCACCACACATATCCATCAAAAACATCAATTATACCTATACTACCTCTCATGATGATTTTGATCCCTTAGGCCATTCCTAATTACTATACTATCCTATAGTGTATATCTAGCTACACAAAACACTAAGACTGTACCAGGTCTTGAAGTACAATATTGAATATCAAGAAGTTCGAGACATCACCTATTACCATCACTTGAACACCACCAGTATCCAACCACAACCTAAGGTGTCTACATATATATAAAGATTCCCTCCCAATTCTTCTTATGCACTAGGTCCCCATATAGACTAACCCAAAACCCCATTTGGGTATACAAATATATATGTATCTATTAATCCTAGCCAATCCTCACAAGGATTCCTACTGGCCATCAATGCTTATCATGAGTTTTTTTTTCACCCTTAAACTCCTCCTGATAATGAGATCCCATTAATTCTATTTATTTCATTAAAGGGCCACTAGGAACACACAAAAAGAGGGACTATCCTTTCCCATGATCCAATAATAGGGTTATACTAATCCCAATGTCTTACAATGTTCCCATGAACATATTTATGCACCATAATCCTCTCACTCAAGGTGTATCGGGGTTCCAAGTCTATTTCCATAGCCTTTAACTCACAATTACTAATGCCTAACACCAATAAAAACCATTATCTTGGGGAAATTCACTCAAAAACCCTTAACCCACTCACTATATCTCACTCAAGGATATTCTAATTTCATTACCCCAACTAAGAACACTTTGCGGTCCCTTAAAAAATATAGATATTGCACCCCTTGAGGACATAGAATCTAGGAATAACCTAATCATATCCCACCATTAAAAGGATTAACATAAGACTATCCCACTATTCTAGACTCACCTGAACCCCTTTGAATAATACCAATACAAAACCAAACACACAAAAATAAATTTAAATACTTTCACACATATGGTTGAGTATTTAAGAGATCTCCTACCTCCAAAAAAGAGTTCCCATTTATAATCCATGCTTGACCATGCCACGTCCAGTCCTGTTCCATGCATCTCCACACTTCTAAGTCCTTATCATAGTAAAAATAATATATAAAAATAATATAATATTTTATAGTTAATTTCATAATTTTAATTCAATGAATCATAACCACTAAATTCTCTCCGATTGGACTCATATGGACGGACCCTCAAGAAACAACATGCCAATAACCCATGAAAATACGTCAATACTCCTATGAAAAAAATCACTATTAAATGATAATCAATTGATACCTAATTCCAATCCAATTTCAAGTGACCCTAGAAAGTAAATAAAGAGACATACCTATAATGATATAGGGAGTAAAATTTGATACCCCCTATTTATACATCCTCTAGACACTGTACTAGGAAACCCGATCATTTTTGGGATGATTATATCATGCTCTAGTGGAAATATAATCAAAATTTTAATTATAACCACTAAAAATTAGAGGATGAACCAAAAAGAGAATATTTAGGATGTATTTTAAAAAAATATGATATAGAAAGACGACTCTTGATCATCTATAAATCTACTGGAGCTTCATGTGCGATGAAATAAGGGGGAGTGTCCCACTAATTGCCTCTCCCAAGCTACTACTCAAGTAAAGAAGTAGAGTTTATGACCTTTAAATGATAGGTCTACACAAGATTTAGTAAAAATAACCAAGAACACCACCAGATACTAATTCAAGATATAATCGGTAATCAATACCCTGCTGGACACTAAGTGGAACTCTAGGGGAAACTTCCCATCTCCCAGTAATACCATGTATTTGATTGCTTCATACTGAGTACCTAATGGTAACTACTTTAGAGGTTTCAGTTTACCACATAGTCTAACCCTCACCTAAACACCTAATAAACCATCTGAAATCCTAAGAATATTTAAAAAAACTTATAGGGATGTTTTAACTATTGGAATTTTGATCCAAACATCAATTCTAAAAACACCCCCTTTTAGAGATCAAAATTGAAATTATCTCTGAAAATCACCAACCCATAATGTCACTGGCCATTAATAAATCCCTAAAATAGGTATTCTTGTCCCTAATAATAATGCAGAATGATTTTTTGACACATGATATAACCATATGAGTCTAATTTCACCACTCTTTCGTGATTCCAACTGGCCACAACTCTACTACACTATCACCTGATCCAAAACAACTCTCTTTTCACAAAAAAAATCATAACTCAACAACCTACGTACATAAATATTTTTATAAATTATGTATTTAATTTTTAATCCCCTTTTATTTCTCAACCATGTGAAAAGAACCCATTAACTCACTCACATATCAACATCCACTTAAATCTATATATATCGAAAACTATGGTACCTGATTTCAATCATGATCCTTATTTATTATCCTAAACCAATCATTAAAATTACACTATATCACAATGTTCGACCTTTAATCTCCTATCACATTCATAACATGAGACTCCACATTCTAAATACTATATTCATCAAAGATCCATTACCTAACCACTCAAATATATATAAGACTCCCACGATCACCCGCACCTCATAGGATTCATTCACCTCTAAACTATTTATCAACATTTCTAGAATCTAATTTCACTTGCCCAATCACCATATTCATGACCAATACTAAATCAATGAAATGGTGTACAAAAATTCGTTTCCATTATCATAATTTGATGACCACATCTCATTGGATCACATAGAACTTCCAATAATATGTTTTTTCATATCATTATTCCCCTAATATAACCATACCAAAACACCAACGTCTCATCATGATTTCCTTATGTTATAATTACTCGTTAAAACCCAAAACCTAAATTTACTAGGTAATCTTTTTATTACTATTATATTAGGTTTTCCCTAATAGTTCTCTCATGAGAAAATCTATCCTTGGTCAACACCATCAAACATCAACAAACATCTGACCTAATTCATTATCTACAATTTCATGATAACACTCAATGTTATATCACATTCCTCCCATGATTATATTTTGAATATCTACCAATTCTCTGACTCACCAAATCCATGCCTTTCTCTTTATTCCATCACTAACTGGTGGTATCCCACTACCTAAAATCTATACTTATCAATTTATCTTAATGAACCCACCAATGAGATTTCCAAATATTCACATAATTCTCACTCAAAAGGAAGTTATACCAAGGAAAATACATAAGATAATTTTCCCAACCACAGTTGTCATTTTAGTATCTATCAACTACAAAGAATTTCTCATCGATTCCAAACTACTCACCTAATGGTGATCCTCAAATGATCCATCCATTTCCATTAGACTGTTATCCATCAAAAAATCACGGTATTCCATAAAACAAATGTAACACCTGATATTTTTATGAGAAATATGTTGTTTTTATGTTATATACATAATCAAAAGAATATTTTACTATAAAAAAAACTAGCTTGGCTTGATTTACACGCAATCACGACCTTTCTCGATAGCTTGCGTTGTACTCAAGACCGAGTTTCACAAAACAACGATATGCTATTAAAATATTATTAAAACTAGCCGTTATGAATAGTAATACCCAGTTTTTGAAATTTTATAAATTTTATCTTTCAAAATGGACTTCATTTTTGGATTCAGAATATCAAAATTATTCTAGGGTGAATTTTTGGTATTTTTCTGAAAACTTTCAATTTTTGATGAATAGTGAAAACACTGGGTTACTATTTAAAAACCAACTTTTTATTTAAATAATTATTTATTTTATTTAAATTTATTTTAGGTCAAAATTGATACTTAATACCTATATAAGTTCAATGTAATTTATTGGAGTCATTTTATAATAATTTAAGATATATAAGAATTTTATTGAACCTTTCACCGTCTTTTACCCAGATCCCAAGAGAGTTTTAAAATTTACATAGAACACAATTTTACCGCTTCTATGAGTGAAATTTCGAAAATCTGAGAGACACAATTAATATCAAGGTGTAAAATGTGGTTCAATAAGATAAAAATAATGTTTGGTGAACATTAACTTTTTACTTTTCTTTACCACGGTTAAAATTAAATAGGGTAATTAAGGGTAATAATGATATTATTATTACCCTAACACATGTCCTAATTCTATTGGATAAGTTTAATGTGACTAAAAACAACCTTAGGAATAAAATATGACCCTTTAGGTTCACTTGGATTAGATTAGTAGATTTATTATTATTTTATTTAAAGAAGAGTTAAAATAGTTAAAATCAATGTTTAATAACTAAAACATTTTTAATATAGGGTTATACATAAGATAAATTCGACTATAAATATTGATTATAAAGATAAAAATATTTCCTACATAATTGTATTTTATTTATAATTTTTAGGCATTTAATAATTTAATTTACTTATGAGACAATGATGATGCAATAGTTACCTTATCAAGGAAATATTAACATAATTGATATTACAAATAACCAAATAAATGTAATTTGAGA
This sequence comes from Viscum album, assembly GCA_963277665.1. Taxonomy (NCBI): domain Eukaryota; kingdom Viridiplantae; phylum Streptophyta; class Magnoliopsida; order Santalales; family Viscaceae; genus Viscum; species Viscum album. The sequence continues at coordinate 688,810,775 of OY728142.1, read as the reverse complement.
CTTTTTATGAATTAAAATAATTTATTGGTTAATATAACATGTTAGTATTGATTTAATTATCTTTTTAGAACTAATCATGCTTTTATGATTTTCACAAATATCAATTACCAAATAGTGTCAAAATTGACATAAAATAGTTTTTAAAACAAATATTATATTATTAATTGTTATTTTATTCCTAAAAATATAAGGTTCGGTCCAATGACTTATATAAGGTTATATATATTAATAATTAACAACTTGGGATTCTTTTGGCTTGTTATAGTAAGTTTATTAACCTTATAGTGTAAGAAAACAAGAAGACACGGTAAAAGTTAAATTATTTAACTTAGAGTTAAATCTAAATGATAAGGTTAAAATAGTAACCTAAACTTGTCTAAAATATATTGGTTGAGAGGAATTGACCCATCCCCACCGTAGCTTCTAAATAAATCAATTTGGAGCTATTAAAAACCAAATATGACTTTATAATAAAATAATATTTTATGTTTTTCCTATGGTGCCCCTCTCCTCCCTTATAAAAGGGAACCTCATCCCTCTCCTCCTCACACCACTTTGAGCCTTAAATCTCGGCCAACCCCTACCAAATTCTCTTATCCACTTACCTAGTAATATTCTATAGGTCCTGGTCTTCTTAAAATACCATCTTTAGTGCCCTAAGAGGAGGTTAAGAAGAGGCGCTTCAAAGAAGAAGTAATGTCCGTTACCAATTCTTTCAACTTTATTTCTTCTTCTACTTCTTCTTCTTTAGTTGTTTCATTATGAAGTAATAAAATAAGTATCACTAATATACTGATATGTTATTATAAATATGAAACAGACCTATTTAACCTTCTATCCATCCTACGGAAAACAAAATCACCACGCGTGCGTACATACAGAATACCGTCTCCACGCCGTGCTATAACCAGTTTTCCACCACCATCTTACCTGGATGGTTATAATGGTGTAAATAATAACTATATATGATTATTTTAATGTGATATTTATTCTGAAATATTATACATACACTTCAATACAATTCTACGATCATGGGAACGATATCATCGCTCGTGCGTACGTACGGCCTACCGTCTCCATGATGTGATGCGACTTGTTCTACATGATCTTCATTGCATAATGATTATATAAATGAATTGAATGAATAAATATGATATATATTACACTAATACCATTCTATAAATTGGGTATCTATAACCTAAAAATAAGAATAAGAATTTATTCGACAAAACATGCATAAGAACAAAAAGCAATAAACACCCGAATAACAAGTAGCAATGAAATATTACTAACAAGAAGCTAAGAATATGAACATATATGATCATAACAATGAGTACGATTCTGGAATAAGATAATAACATTATTTAAATCATTATACATATGGTTCAGACATGTATAAAGCAAATCAGACCTAAGGTAAGGGAAAATCTCACAATCTCATTTTTATCCGAGATTGTTTATACTTCAGAATTTACTAGGAAATATTTATCATCCACATCCATTTTTCCTCAATATGTAATATTATTTATATCCTAATACAATATTTTAAATCCAATTTTACCATTCGGTGAGTTTTTAGTAAAAGATATGAAATGAATCTTTTGTCGTTTTTTTGTACGAGGTAATTTTTTTGACTTTTCCAGCAAAAGTACGAGGAGAAAGTTTTTCTTTAACTTATATGGCATGAATGGATTTTTAGAACATTATTTCCATGAATCTTCCTTTACAAGTTTTCAATTTTATTTTTCATCAACTTCTTTCAGTTTAAAATTTTATGACATGTTAAGAAAGGAAAAATGTTTTTGAAGTAGAAAGGATATTTTTCTGAAGAATGAAGTTCAAGTGTTTTATCAAAATTATTTTCCATATAAGATAATATAGGGTTATGTTTCTATCCCTATTTTTACATTGATTTGATTATGTTATGATGGAATTATTTTTATGATGTCCTTTTATCTTATATGGATTATTTTATGATGGCATGATGTTTAAGAATCCCATTTTTATTATATGGTTTATGCTATGATGTATGATTTATGATCTTGTGGCAAAAATAAGAATGGTATCATTATGAGATGGGTGGGACCTATATCTCCCTCCAATTCATTGTGTAAAGATTTATATCTCATGAGATAGACATGGATGGAACGACAGGTTAATCCAGTTCAGTGATACACGACTGAAACAAGGAGTGAACTTGGTTCAGAAATGGACTTTGTCTGCTAGGATAGTCTTGGAAATGAGTCTTGACTACTTAGAAATGATTCTCTATGATTATGTGTGTATTCCACAAAGTTTCATGTTTTATGTTATGATTATTGATTTATCCCATTTTATGAAATTATGATCTCTTTTTCAGGTTAAGATTTCCAAAATGTTATGTTATTATGAATATGATGTGATTGATATTTCTTTTGTTTACCCTTACTGAGCATTTGAGCACACCCTTTTGTATGTTTTCTTTCCCCAGGCTAGGAAGAAGGTTATTAAGTAAGATATGCCAAAAGGGTCTCTAGATATGATGAAATAAATGGAAGACAATGTAGATTATTTATGAACCAGTTGTTTATGTTTCCCAGTTTCTAAAGACACTATACCTATACGGTCCTACCATGGTTTTGTTATATGTTGTAATAAGTATGCTTCAATTCTGAAGTAATAACAATGTATGTAAAGTATGGGTCGTTATAGTTGGTATCAGAGGAAAGGTATAGTCAAAATTTGGAAACTAGGATGTGAAAGCCTTAGTAATAACCCTAAGGATATATCTAAGCATAGAACACAATCTTAGTGTTTTAGAAATGGACATGAATAACCTATGATAAGACCTTAAGTGGGAAAATTTATTCTTGATTATGTGGTTTTCCTATTATGATTAGTGTTTATCACACTATTCATATTGGTTTTAGTCAGTGGATGGAACCCGAGAGAACTGTGTTAATGCTGAATGCGACAGGCAATGCAATGATTGTCCCCCTGAGCAACCAAACGTTATGGGATCTGGAATGAAAAATCTTGTAGCCATGATCACACAACTTTCTCAAGATATGAATCATGCATGACTTACAAATGAGAAATGTAAGGAGAAACATTCTATTGAATCCTTCATGAGGCAGCTTCCACCCTCATTCAGCAGGTCTACTGATCCATTAGTGGCTGAACAATGCATCAATACCACTGAAATGATATTTTTAGTTCTTCAATGTTCTGAACATGATAAAGTCATCTTAGCAGTTTATCGTTTGGAAGGTGAAGCTGATCAATGGTGGAATCTTATTAAGAATATGAGGCGAAGGGATGAAATTGAGTCCATGGAATGGGACGAGTTCAAGAACTTATTTATCAATGAGTACTTCCCTCTTATTCATCAAACAAAGATGGAGAAGGAGTTTCTTGAACTAAAGCAAAAGGATGATGAATCTGTTGGTACCTACGAAGAAAATTTTACAAGACTTGCAAGGTACACTTCTGGAATTATTATCCAACCTGAGAGTAATATCAATCGATTCTTTAGTGGCTTAAAACTAAGTCTTCGAAGGGCGTTAGCCATAAGGTACTTCAATAGCTATGAGGAAATCGTTAAATGTGCTCTCAAGGTTGAGATGTAAATTAGAGTAACCCATCAGTCATAAGCGTTTGTTAAGAAGAGGAAAATGGAATTCAAAGGGAAATATAAAGACCACACTGAAAAAAGATGAGTTTTCACTTATGCTCAAAATGTGGAAAGAAACATGGAGGGAGTTGTCTTAAAGGGACAAGTAAATGTTTCAAATGTGGAAAGGAAGTTAATCGGGCATTTGATTGCCACAATGATGGGAAAAAGATGTCTAGTGATGCGAACAAAGAAAAGGATACACAAAATGCACCTCCTACAATTCAATGTTACAAGTGAAAGGAAATGGGGAATTATGCTAACCAATGCCCTAATCCAAGGGTTTTTGATGATGATTGACGTCAAAAAACTCTTAAGGCCAAAGACAAAGGAAAGTCACATAAAATTTCTATCAGCGATGTGGAGTATGATAAGGAAGTGGTGAAAGGTACACTTACCATCCACTCTAAAGTAGAAACTGTTTTATTTGATTTTGGATCCACCCACTCTTTTATTTCTGAAGAATTTTCTAAGGGTATCGCCATATTACCTCAATAATTAGATGTTGAGTTAGCTGTGATAACCCCTGATGGCACAACAGTCGCATCAAAAGTTTATAATTTTTCTTTGATTGAATTTTGTGGGAAAGTGCTTCCTTAAAATCTTGTGATCCTTCCTATAGTGGAATTTGATGTGATTCTTGGCATGGATTGGATTTCTTTATATGAAGCTCATATGAATTTCCAAATAAGGGAAGTCACATCTCATATTCCAGATCAATCTATGATCTTCTATCGATGTAAGGATGAACATAACCTTCCAGTGGAAATTTCTTCCATCTAATGGGCATTGATTCCACTAAATGAAGGTTATTTATCTCAAATGGTTGGAGAGAAACTCATGATTAAGAATACACCCATTGTATGGGAGTTTGATGATGTCTTTCTGGAGTAATTTCCAGGTCTTCCACCAAATCGTTGAGTTTTCAATAGAACTCGTACAAGGTGCTTTGCCTATTTCAAATACACCTTATAGAATGGACCCAATTGAGTTGTAGGAATTGAAGAAGAAACTCCAAGAGAATCTTGATAAGGGATTCATACGCCCTAGTGCGTCACCTTAATGAGCACCTATTCTTTTTGTGAATAAGAATGATGGATCAATGAGACTCTGAATTGATTATCAAGAACTTAACAAGATCACTATCAATAAAAAATATCCTCTTCTAGGAATTGATGACTTATTTGACCAAATACAATGAGCTCAATACTTTTCCAAGATTGATCTTTGTTCAAGGTATCATCAATTAAGGGTCAAAAGAGAGGATATACCAAAGATGGATTTCCGTACAAGGTATTGACACTATGAATTTATAGTGATGCCATTTGGTATTACTAGTGCCCCTTCTATCTTAATGGATCTAATGAATAGAGTCTTTAGAGACTATCTTGATCAATTTGTGGTGGTCTTTATAGAAGATATTCTTGTCTATTCAAAGAGAAAGGAAGAACATGAAGATCACTTGATAATTGTATTGAAGACCCTGAGAAAGGAGAAGCTTTATAACAAATTTACCAAGTGTGAATTTTGGCTTCAAAGAGTTTCATTTTTGGGTCATATAATATCAAAAGAGGGGATATCTATGGATCTAGAAAAAACAAAGGTTATCAAAAGATGGTCGAGACCAACAACAGTAACTGAGATCCAAAGTTTTCTTGGTTTGGATGGATATTATCGACATTTTGTGAATGATTTTTTAAGATTATCTAATCCACTCACCATGTTGACTCGAAAAGGAGTTACGTTCGTTTGGACAGAGGAGTGTGAAGAGAATTTCAAGGAGTTAAAAAGAAGGTTATCCAGTGCACCTGTGCTCACACTACCTTGTAGTGGACAAAGGTTTATGATCTATAGTGATGAATCCAAGAAGGGATTGGGGTGTGTTCTTATGAAAAATGATATGGTGACAGATTATGCCTCACGACAGTTGAAAATTAATGAGAAAAATTATCCAACTCCTGATTTGGAGTTAGCTACGGTAATATTTGCATTAATGATTTGGAGGCATTATGTTTTTGGTGAAAGGTGTGATATTTATACTGGTCACAAAAGTTTAAAGTATATTTTCACACAGAAGGAGCTGAATATGCACCAAACAAGATGGTTGGAGCTGATTGAGGACTACGACTTCTTAATTCATTACCACCCTGGGAAAGCAAACAAGGTGGCGAACACATTAAGTCGACAAGACCATGCTAGCTTATCCATGATGAGGATCACAAAAGAACCAATATTTATGGATTTACAAAGGATGGATCTTGGAATTATAATGTAAGGGGAGAAATATTATCTTTCTCTTATGAATTTTCAACCATCTATACATGTGAAGATTAAAGAGGAACAGAAAGAAGATATAGAGTTACAAAAATAAGGTGAGAAATGTTCCGGAATTCAACATCGATTGTGATAGGATAATAAGGTTCAGGAATCAGGTTTGTGTTCCTCCCATCCCAGAATTAAAGAAGGAGCTACTGGATGAGGCTCATAGTTCTTCATTCTCTATTCATACTGGAAGCACAATGATGTATAGAGACCTGAAAGAGTACTTCTGGTGGGATGGCATGAAAAGAGATGTTGCTAAATATGTCTCTCGATTCTTGGTTTGTCAGCAAGTTAAAGCTGAGAGATATAATTCTAAGGGGATGTTACAACAATTACCCATACCTAAATGAAAATGGGAAAACATCACTATGTACTTTTTCACTGGACTTCCTAAAACATCCCAATGCAATAATGCTATCTAGGTTATAGTTGATTGTCTTACGAAGTCGCAACACTTCATTTCTATTAGAGAAGATTTCTCTCTCGATCAGCTTTCCAGGATATATGTGATGGAAGTGGTAAGATTTCATGGAGTACCACTTTCCATTATATCTGATTGGGATCTGAGGTTTACCTCAATGTTTTGGAGAATTCTTCAGCATACTCTAGATATAGAGTTGAATTTCAACACTACTTATCATCCTCAGACAGGTGGTCAGTTTGAGAGGACAATTCAAACTCTAGAAGACATGTTGAGAGCTTGCTCTATGGATTTCAAAGGTGGTTGGGATCAACACCTACCTTTGGTGTAATTTTCTTATAATAATGGCTTTCACTCCAGTATTCAGATGGCTCCTTGTGAAGCTCTCTATGGAAAAAAATGCCTAACTCTAACTTGCTGGGATTAAGTTGGGGAAAGAAAGCTATTAGGACCTGATCTTGTTGATGAGATGGCAGAAAGGGTCCGATCTATTCAACAACACATAAGAGCAGCTCAGAGTCGCCAAAAAATTTATGCCGATAACCGAAGAAAAGACCTATAGTTTGTAGTAGGTGATAAAGTGTTCTTACGAATATCACCTTGGAAGAGAGTAATGAGATTTGGAAAGAAGGGAAAGCTGAGCCCTAGGTATATCGGTCATTTCGAAATTCTGGTTCGTGTTGGGAAGGTAGCTTACCGATTGGCGCTTCCACCGAATCTCTGTCAAGTTCACGATGTGTTGCATGTATCTATCCTAAGAAAGTACGTACCCGATCCTTCCCATGTACTCAGCTCAGAAGTTGTACCGCTGGAGCAAGATATTTCTTATGAAGAACAGCTGATAGAGATTCTGGATCGTAGCAAAAAATTCCTACGGAACAAGAACACTCTCTTGGTGAAAGTTTTATGGAGGAACTACCAATTATAATAAGCTACATGGGAGCTTGAGGATATGATGAGGGAGAGGTATCCTCATCTGTTTGTTGCAAATATACGAATTTCGAGGGAGAAATTCACTTTAAGGGGGGTAGAATGTAACACCCGAGGTTTTTTTGAGAAATATTTTGTTTTTATGTTATATTCATCATCAAATGAATATTTTACTACACACAACACTTTCTTGGATTGCTTTACATGCAATCTCGACCTTCCATGATAGCTTGCGTGGTACGCAATAACGAGTTTCACTAAACAACGATATGCAATTAAAATATTATTAACACTATCCGTTATGAATAGTAATACCCAATTTTTTAAATTTTATAAATTTTATCATTCTAAATGGAATTAATTTTTGGATTCAGAATGTTGAAATTACCCTAGGGTGAATTTTTGGTATTCTTCTGAAAACTTTCAATTTTTGATGAATAGTGAAAACACTGGGTTTCTATTTAAAAACCGACTTTTTATTTAAATAAATATTTATTTTATTAAAATTTATTTTAGGTCAAAATTGATAATTAATAAATATATAAGTTCAATGTAATTCATTGGAGTCATTTTATAATAATTTTAGATATATAAAAATTTTATTGAACTTTTCACCGTCTTTTACCCACCTCCTAGGCGAGTTTGAAAATTTACATAAATTGAATTTTACTGCTTCTATGTGTGGAATTTCGAATATCCAAGAGACACGGTTAATATCAAGGAGTAAAATGTGGTTCAATAAGATAAAAATAATTTTTGGTGAATAGTAACTTTTTACTTTTATTTACCACAGTTAAAAGTAAATAGGGTAATTAACGGTAAAAATGATATTATTATTACCCTAACACATGTACTAATTCTATTGGATAAGTTTAATTCGACCAAAAACAACCTTAGGAATAAAATATGACCCTTTAGGTCCATTTGGATTAGATTAGTAGATTTATTATTATTTTATTCAAAGAAGAGTTAAAATAGTTAAAATCAAAGTTTAATAACTAAAAAATTTTTAATAAAGGGTTATACATAAGATAAATTAGACTATAAATATTAATTAGAAAGATAAATATATTTCCTAAAAAATGGTATTTTATTTATAATTTTTTGGCATTAAATAATTTAATTTATTTATGACACAATGATGATGCAGTAATTACCTTATTAAGGAAATATTAACATAATTGATATTATAAATAACTAAATAAATGTAATTTGATACTTTTTATGAATTAAAATAATTTTATTGGTTTATATGACATGTTATTGTTTATTTAATTAACGTTTTTTGAACTAATCATGCTTTTATGATTTTTTACAAAAATCAGTTACAAAATAGTGTCAAAATTGACATAAAATAGTTTTTAAAACAACTATTATTTTATTAATTGTAATTTTATTCATAAAAATATATGGTTTAGACAAATTACTTAGATACGGTTATATATATTAATAATTAACAACTTGGGGTTCGTTTGGCTTGTTATAGTATGTTTATTATCCTTATAGTGTAAGAAAAGAAGAAGAAATGGTAAAAGTTAAATTATTTAACTCAGAGTTAATTATAAACGATAAGGTTAAAATAGTAACCTAAACTTGTCTAAAATCTATTGGTTGGGAGGATTTCGACCCATCCCCACCTTATCTTCTAAATAAATAAATTTCAAGCTATTAAAAACTAAATATGACTTTATAATAAAATAATATTTTATGTTTTTCCAAAGGTGCCCCTCTCCTCCCTTATAAAAGGGCATCTCCTCTCTCTCCTACTCACACCACTTTGAGCCTTGAATCTCGTCCAAAACCTGACAATTTCTCTTCTCCACTTCCCTAGTAATATTCTATAGGCCCTGGTCTTCTTCAAATACCATCTTTAGTGCCCTAAGAGGAGGTTATGAAGAGGCGCTTCAAAGAAGAGGTAATTTCCGTTATCGATTCTTTCAAATTTATTTCTTCTTCTACTTCTTCTTCTTCAATAGTTGTTTCATTTTTAATTAATAACATCAGTATCACTAAAATAATGATATTTTATTATAAATATGAAACAACCCTATTACACCTTCTATCCATCCTATGGAAAACGAAATCACCGCGCGTGCGTACGTACGGAATACCGTCTCCACGCCATGGTGTAATATGTTTTCCACCACCAACTTAGTTGGATGGGTATAATGGTGTAAAGAATAACTATATATGATTATTTTAATGTGATATTGATTCTGAAATAGTATACATACACTTAAAAACAATTCCACGATCATGGGAACGATATCATCGCTCGTGTGTACGTACGGCCTATCGTCTCCACGATGTGATGCAACTCGTTCTACATGATCTTCATTGAATAATGATTATATAAATGAATTGAATGAATAAATATGATATATATTACACTAATAAAATTCTAGAAATTAGGTATCTATAACCTAAAATGGAGAATCAGAATTTATTCGACAAAACATGCATAAGAACAAAAAGCAATAAACACCCGAATAATAAGTAGTAATGAAATATTACTAATAAGAAGATAAGAATATGACCATATATTATCATAACAATGAGTAAAATTCTGGAATAAGTCAATAACATTATTTAAATCATTATACAGGAGGTTCAGACACGTACGAAGCAAATCGGACCTAAGGTAAGGGAAAATCTCGTAATCTCAGTTTTATCCGAGATTGTTTATACTTCAGAACTTACTGGGGAATATTTATCATCCACATCCATGTTTCCTCAATATGTAATATTATTTCTATCCTCATACAATCTTTTAAATCCAGATATACCCTTCGGTGAGTTTTTAGTAAAATAAATGAAAAGAATCTTTTGTCGTTTTTTTGTACAAGGTACTTTTTTTGAATTTTCCGACCAAAGTATGAGGAGAATGTTTTTCTTTAAATTATACGGCATGAATGGATTTTTATAACATTATTTCTATGAAGCTTCCTTTAGATGTTTTCAAGTTTATTTTTAATCAAATTCTTTTAGTTTAAAATCGTATGACATTTTAAGAAAGGAAAAAATGTTTTTGAAGTAGAAAGGATATTTTCCTCAAGAATGATGTTCAAGTGTTTTATCAAAATTATTTTCCATATAAGATAATATAGGGTTCTATTTCTATCCCTATTTTTACATTTATTTGATTATGTTATGATGGAATTATTTTTATGATGTCCTTTTATCTTATATAAATTATATTATGATAGCATGATGTTTAAGAATCCCATTTTTATTACATGGGTTATGCAATGATGTATGATTTATGATCTTGTGGCACACATAATAATGGTATCATTATGAGATGTGTGGGACCTATATCTCTCTCCAACGCTTTGGGTAAAGATTTATATTTCATGAGATAGACATGGATGGAATGACAGGTTAATCCGGTTCAGTGATACAGAACTGAAATGAGGAGTGAACTCGGTTCAGAAATGGACTTTGTCTGCTAGGATAGTCTTGGAAATGAGTCGTTAATACTAAGAAATAATTCTAAATGATTATGTGCGTATGCCACAAAGTTTCATGTTGTAAGTTATGATTATTTATTTATCCCATTTTATGAAATTATGATCTCTTTTTCAGGTTAATATTTCCAAAATGTTATATTATTATGAATATGATATGATTGATATTTCTTTTGTTTACCCTTACGGAGCATTTGAGATCACTCTTTTGTATATTTTTTCCCAAGTCAGGAAGAAGGTTATTAAGTAGGATATTTCAGAAGGGACTCTAGATATTATGAAATAAACTAGAGACAATGTAGATGCTTTATGAACCAGTTGTTTATGTTTCCCAGTTTCTAAAGACACTATACCTATACGGTCCTACCATGGTTTTGTTATATGTTGTAATAAGTATGATTCAATTCTGAATTAATAAAAATGTATGTAAAGTATGGGTCGTTATAACAAACATATCCAGAACCCATTATAATTTCAAAAAATCATTTTCCAAGTATGTTACATATCCTTTCTACTCAACCCACTATGCCTCACATAGATTTTGTAGACCTTATCAATAAACATAGGCTCCAATATATTCCAAAACACAACTCTAGTTTTTAAAATAAAACCATAATCCAAAACATCTACACTGAAACACTGATTATGATTCCATCCCTTTAACATTCTAGGTAACACCTAACCAAAACTAAACAATCAATCCTACAATGCTCGAGTATCATTCCAAAATCCAGAGCATCCACCCATGATCCTCCAAACCTTGGTTTCATTCACCTAAAAACCCAAGAAAAATAATGAAAACTACCTGATTTCCATCATTACTTGGAGAAAAACCTACTCAGTCACATATCATGAATGTGAGGTTCACCAATGACATACAACAATGGAATACATAAAACCTTCTAACAAAAGAGGACTCTTAAATCTCACCCTTTAATTAACTAAAAACCCATATACCAAAAAACCCACAACTATCATATAATAAAACAAAACCACTAACCTTACCCCAAAGGAAACTCTCTATTCACTATAGAGAGATAAATATCACCATCACACATTGAAATATCCAAAACCATATCATCCCACTCGAGGGTCTCTAACCAACCAAGACCCCCCCTTATATTACAACACCACACCAAGGAACTCATACACAAATCCCTACGCAAGAGATATCATATCCTGACCTACCCACTCTATGATTGATTTAATCTATGATCATACTACAAGTCTCAAAAAATCATAAAAATTACATGAAAACCACCATCTAGGTTTTTGTTCATTAAAATTACTATAATAAGTTATTTCATAAAATAATGAATAAGTTATTGTTGGCGTTTTAATTAACCTAAACTCATTCCTAAAAAAGTTCTCATTTTTTTTCAATTTTAATAGTTTTCTAGAAATAATCCATTCTTTTTGAAATCCATTTCAAACATACAATTAGTCTTTCACATGTATGGATATTAGAATATTCTTATGATGATTGATGGACACATTCCCTATTGATACCCTTGGATAATAGTAAAACTATAAATAATAACTCAATCAAAAAGAATCATAATTTTATTAATATTTCAGTCATAATAGTAAAAGGAAAGAAAAATAAATCCCATACCATGGTTAATTTTAATTTATAAATCATAATAATAAGGTCCATCCCCTGCTCTGATAACATCATACCTCCAACCACAACATCCAAATAGTAAATCAACTTGAAAATTTATTTATTTTTCTAGACACAACCGAAAAACATATATGATACAATTTTGTAATTCCTTGGATATAATCTCCTAAATATAACCATAACCATTTTTACACAATACCTTAGGGAAACCTCACAATAATTCAATGTTTTTCGACTAGAAATGAGTGTCTATTACTAATTTGGGGAGACTATACTCTCGATACTATCACACTAAATAATAATAAATTACATAAAAATTATATAAATAATCAGGGTAAGTGAAAGAAATTAAAACCAATGATAAACATAACAATAGATAATATCAATATGTTATAGTATAAATTATACCCATGATCAACCTACATATATACAATAGGTGTCTCCCAACATTCTTAACACATATTAATAAAATTTAAAAAATAAGAGGTGACTCAACTATAAAAATTCATCTACTTCATCAAACTCTTCTTCTAACTCCATCTGGTATTCCCTATCAGATACATTATATAACTTATCACCAGAAATAAAAAATATTAATTCTTCACATGCGTCAAGGTACCCATTCATTGTGTGACTGTAATACTCATTATGGAACCACCAATATTTCCCTTATATACTATATTATATATAGTGTATAAATGTTTATGAATTTAAATTATGTAGTAACATACAACATCCTAAATATATCTTTCAGTTATCATGTCCTAACTATGGCACACTAATAATTTTCCCCAACTAATTTAGTAAATGCAGGAAGATGAGTTATATCATAACACAAAACTAAAATCACACCCTATCTCTCGAGGTAGAGTCCTATAAATGAGTCTCAACGTCTACCCACTCACTCAGGGTAGGGTCTCAAATTGAATCCAAATATCATAGACCATATTGTACCACTAACCTCTCACTCAATATGGGTTTGTAAACCAAAAAGAATACTATAAATCATAACACCACCCTAACACATAGTGTTAATTCACCTACTATAGATCATACCATTTCTTATACAACCACACTCTCACTCAGGGTGAGGTTGCATACCATGATTCACATCACATCTCATACCTCTACCCTCTCACTTAGGAAGAGGTATCATACCTCTACACTCTCACTCAGGGTGAGGTATCTTACCTCTACCCTCTAACTTAGGGTGAGGACTTACACTTGATCGCAAATCATATTTTAAACCTCCAACCTCTTAATCAGGGTGATGTCTCATCACTACTGAAATAATGTACAGTGTAAAATAAAAGTAAATAAAAGAAAGAAATAACCCATAGCCTATCCATTATCTTTCCATGCTTCTATACCCACTTAGATATTTTCTCTAGGGTAGCATTTTCATCTCAGCATCACTCTACCGGCCTATTCTCACCACACATATCCATAAAGAATTTCAATTATAGACACACAATTCCCAATATTGTCTTGGTCCCATAGGTCATACCCACATACAAGAATGATCTATAGGTTGTATTTGACCACATTGAACACCTAGCCTATCCAAATATATGCCCTTCCCAATAGGGCTTCAATGAGAACAATTCATCATCTACTAAAATCACTATCATATCATCGGTATCTAACCACACCCTATGTTGTATAAATAAATTCACGATTCCTATAATGACACTTATCTTTCCTTAAGTCTATATATATACTAACACAAAACCCCACTTGGTTTTGTGCGTAGAAATGTCTCTATCAATCCAGCCATGCCTAACAAGGATTCCCTTAGTCCATCCATGCAAATATCAATATAAATTATGCTCCCTTAAGATCACTACACATAAGAGATTCCATGCCTCCACTTTACTTATACCAAGTGCCACTAAACACACCCAAAGAGAGTGACTACCTTTTCACATGATCCAGAAACATGGGTATCTTGATCCCAATATATCAACATAGTCCATTGATCTCCTTTTTGTACCCTTCTCTACTCAATGAAGGTATCGCAATGTTAGAAGGATATTCCTATAACATTTCCCTCCAATTCCCAGTGACTAACACCGAATAGAACCATTATATTGGATCCACCTAGTTATAAACCCTTAACCCACTCAATTGAGATCACACGAGGTCATCTACATTTCATTCCCTGATCCAAGACCACTTCAAGGTACCTCAGGAAAATCTAGACATCACACCACATGGCAACATTACTGATAGGAATCTATCAAATCTCATACCCCTATGTTGAGCACTTGATTCTATTTTCGAAGGATTAATATAATCACATACTTTCATTAAAAACTCACCTATTACACTTCAAAAAATCCAAATATAAAACCCAATTCACACACATGAAAGTACATACAAAAACATATATGTTTAAGTATTAAAAGGACCACCTACCACTAAAATAGAGTTACCATTTATAATACAAGCTTGACCAAGCCTCATCCAAGCGAATTCTAAGTATCTCTACACTCTCAAACCTCTATCTCAACACATGTGTCATAAATATTTAATTATAAATATTTATAATTAATTTTTTAATTTTAATTCAATGAGTAATAACCATGAAATTATCATTGAGTGGTCTCATAAGGAAACAACACACCAATAACCGACAACATTCCCCCAACACTCCTTTGAACAAAATTGCGATCAAACAACACTCAATTGATAGTCGATTAAAAAAATGGTGAAAAAATATAATAAAATACATAAGGATAAATAACTATAATGAAATAATGATAAATAAGAGTAATTCCCCTTTTTATATGTCCTTAGGCCATCATAACATGAAACCCTACCATTTTGGGATAATTTGACCGTAATCCAGTGGAATCATTGTCATAAACCAAGAAAGATCTATCATGAACCCCTAACCCCAAAGTGTACCACTCCTAGGCTAGAAATGAGAGAAGGGAGATTGTGACTACCCAAATCCCACATTTAGTTGGACTTGGGATGAAGACTAGCATAATGGGTATAATAATCATATAATGTGAGGTATTACCCTCTAAGAAAACATGTAGAAGAGAGATACACCAAGGATACACCAATAAAAAACTACTCAAAAAAGTATATAAATGAATACCAACTGAAAACATGATATTATATAGTATTATAACAATTGAATGGAAAACCACAAGTACAAAAATGTAAAGATATAAGTGGCCATGAATCCCAAATAGCTCTTGAAAAAAATGAGCTGGTAATATCCAACCTGATCTACAACCTACTCCGATCAACCTAAGAAAAATTTTTATATACATTGGGTGAGCATTAAATTTTTCTTAGTATGATCCTACCTAAATCCTCTTATGTAAAATATAAGGAAAGATGCTAAATCATAATGAACAATAGTGAAACTAACTCATCACCTCAAAATGTATACTATGTTTCCAGCATCACCAACGATAACTCTCACCATGTATAATGTAACACCCCAAGACATTACACAATTTTCATTTTAGAATAATTTTTTTGAATATTTATTTATACAAAACACTATTTTAGATTTACGCAACACACAACACTGAGTTAGCTTACATTACACGCAAGACTGACTTTTATCACCTTTTAACGGTGCACCAATTTTAAAACAAAAGTATTGATCCTTTTTTAATTTTATTTTTCAAAATAAACATTATTTTTGAACTTATAATTTCAAAATTAGCTTCGGGTGAATTTTTGGTATTTTTATGAGAAGTTTCATTTTAGCATAAATAGTGAAACATTCTTCATTTTAATGGAAAAATACCTTTTTTATAAATAATTATTAATATTAAACTATATTTTATATTTTTTAAAAGTTATAATAAATTAATTATATATCTATTAATTCATTTTATGTCATTTGAATTATTTTTATAATTAATTTAGATATAAAAACATAACAAACTTTTGAACATTTTCATTTTAAAAACCCAATTTATCGCCACATCTGTAGGATTAAATTTAAACTTAATTTTTACACTTTTATGAATTTAATTTGAAGAAAAAGACATACAAAGTTGTAATTAGTAAAATATTTATAGTCTAATAATATCAAATTAGTTTTTTTACCAAAATGATTATTGAAAGTAATTAAAATTAATTTCAATGATTACGGTAAAATTAAACTTACCAAGGGACTGGAACTTAAACTTAGGGCACAAAATGAACTAGAAACTTATCCAAAATCCATTTACTACAAATATGTTTACCATATACCCTCTTGTGTAATGTCTCGGTTCTAGAAGCCGCCCAGAGGCACCCCGTACCCTATTTGTCACATGGCCTCAAGCGCATTTCCCCGAATGCCAGAGGCTGCAGACTAGCAGCGAAGGCCTTGGGTGTGATATTGGGGAAACTATGCCATCACTAGAAGAATAACATAGTAGATGTAAAACAAATAGAAATAGCAGAAATAGGAATAATATATACAAAAGTAAACAATGGAAGACTGTAAATGATAAACTGGAGCACACATATATATAAGAATGATGCATGATACATATGTTTAAGAAAGAAGACAAACCAATCAAAATGCTGAAATACAACAGTACTAAACCCAAGTACAAAAGAAAGAAAAGTAAACAACTCCTCAGCATCGAAAGCCATAGCTTGGTTCCATGCTCTCCAGCTCCACAGTAAATCAAGTACTTTAAGTAGAAGGGTTCTTTCCCTTATCTATACCTGGAACAATATAATCTGTTTGGACCAAAAGCATGGCCCAAATATGGTGTAAGACTAAATCCCAGTAGGTAACCACCACAAGATCTTTTCCTAACAGTTAGTGAATATATAACAGGTAATAAGTATAAAAAGCAGTAATCAAATAAGTACTCAGTAGTAAACAGTCCATAGTTTCAATGCATTCAGTTTCATATATCAAGAAATAGCTAATCAAAAAAGGTAATTCCAAACCATTAACCCTCTGGGAAGTACCCACAAACTATCCCCTCTAGTCCTACCTAGAAATATAAGCAAACGGATTACACAACAGGTAACCCTATGCGAAGTACCCATGAACTATCTCTTCTGGTCCTATCTATCATTATATGAAAATAGATAACACAACAGGTAACCCTCTGGAAAGTACTCACAACCCATCTCCTCTAGTTCTACCTAAAAAGTACATGCAAACCTCTGGGCATTACACTCAGTCTAACCCCTTTGGTTCAGCTTAAGCATAGACTCTTTGAGGAAGCACTTAACATCAATTCCTCCTATAGTCTTGTATCATAACTAAATGTGCTCTGGGGATGCACTTACATCACATTCCCCCTATGGAACACGTTGAAGAACTACATACACTCTGAGGAAGAACTTATGCCAATTCACCCTATGGTCTCGTATCGTAAGTAAAACAGATACTCTGGAGAAGCCCTTATGTTCATTCTACCTATGGCATACTACCCCAGGTTCTCATGGCCCTTTGTACGTCAAGTAGGTATAGGAATTCATATTGGAAAAATTAAACCTCAAGAACTAATTGTCTAGAAGTCTACAGTATATCAACATATCAGAACAATCACACCATCCTACAACTAGGCATGGGAAAGTAAACAGTATCATTACAGGAAAACTAGAACCTTCAGGCAAAACATGAAATCATGCATGGGAAAAAACCTCACAATCATACTAATTAAACCTATTCACATTCAATCAACCTCTAATCAGGCATACAAGCACAGCAGGCAAACAATAGGGCTAACATGGTAAACATGCAATACCCCGTTCATGGGTATTGGAAAAATTGCACATATAACTCAAAGACTATAAACGGAAAGGCACAAACCACCTACCTCGGTGTTGTAGGATCAATATACGTGAATCGAAAGCCTTGAATCTCCCAAGAAAACTGTAGATCTTCAAAAATGTCTAAAACGTTCAACAGAAATAACTTAATAAAGAATAGGAATAATGAAACAAACCTTCAGTAGAAGAGAGAGCTTACCGTGGTGATCCAAACGCAATCAACGACGGTCGAATCAGAGATCATATGCTTGGTTGGGTTCTCAAAGGAAGATCATGGCCATAGAGAAGCTCTCGGCCAAACAAAACCTAGAAGATGCCCTTTTTGTCCGCTAGACACGGATTCAGTGCGTTTAATGAAAAAAATGAAAATACATGATGTGTAATTTGGAATCACATGAAGTGTACTTTTTGTTTCCATACTCCATTTTAGGCGGTCTCTAGGTCACCCCAACATGGTCATGTGCATGGCTGCTACATGGCCAGCACACGGCTACCCACGGTACTCGAGTACATGGGGTGTACTCAGAAAGTACACGACGTGTACTTCGAAAATTTCCAGAAATTCCACTTTTTTATCAAAAACAACTGGAAAATGAAAAAATACCTAAAAAGAATATCCAGGTTCTGACAAACTCTCCCCCTTAAAAGAATTCGTCCCCAAATTTCACTAGCAAGGCGGCTTAGAAGAAGAAACCATGAACAGCTCCGACCACTATACTCGTACATTGGCCTCCCTCTCTCAAGTCTCGTCCTGTACTCAGTCATGCTGCCATAACACCCATACCGAAGGAACATACCTCCCATAGAGAACCTTCGTACCTCAATAAATGATCCGGATATGATTATCCTTGAATGATGCATCCACTTCCAACTCAACCTCCTTGGGTTGGAAAACAAGATATGGTTCTGAGAAGTAACATCAAAGATGAGAAACGTGGAAAATGTTGTGCATATCCAGATACCTCTGAGGTAACTACAACTGATAGGAAATCAGCCCAACTCTTTCCAACAACTCAAATGGGCCGATGTACCTCGGTGAAATCTTACATTTTCTCCTAATCCTCTTGTGTCCCAACCTTGGTGTGACTCATAGGAAAACCTAATCCATGACCTCGAACTCCAGAGGTCATCTCCGCTAATCAGAATAAGAATTCTACCGATACTATACAGTAGCCATCCTCTTCCAAATGAACTCAATCTGGTATGTGGTCTCCTAAACAAGATGAGGTCCCAACATAGATGCATATCTTGACTCCAGACCACATAAGGGTGATCAACATGGGTTACCGTACAAAGACTCATAAGGTTGCATATGAATTGTTTTTTGAAAACTATTATTATAGGAAAACTCCACAAGAGATATGTGCTTCTCCCAAGAACCTCCAAAATTCAAAATGCATCCCTATAGCATGTCCTTAAGCACCTGAATCGTATGCTCGGACTGGCCATCTATCTGGGGGTAGTAAGTTGTACTCAGATTCACCTGTGTACAAAAGCCTTCTTAAGCCCCTTCCAGAACCGAGAAGTAAAATGTGCATCTCTGTCTGAAACAATGGAGTGTGTAACTTCATGTAAGTGCACAATCTCACGGATGTACAACCGTCTGAGCTCATCAACACTGAAGTTCTCCTTGATCGGTAAAAAGTGAGCAACCTTCATGAGTCTGTCAATGACAACCCAAATAACATCATTCCCTCAAGGCAACCTCGGAAAAACTCTCATGAAATCCATCACGACATAATTACACTTCCACTAGGGAATGGATAACACTTATAAAATCCCTGATGGTCAACGATGCTCTCCCTTCACCTGCTGACAGATAGAACACCTCATGAGGAAACCAACATCATCTCTTGTCATACCTGACCACCAATGCTAACAGTGTAGATCACAATACATCTTGGTGACACCAGGATGAACTGCCCAAACAGAGGAATTAAAGTACCACATCAGCTCGTTGCATATGTCTGCTGACACCCATACACACCCCTAGAAACGTAAGATATAATCTTCACCTATGGTCCATCTTAGAATAGGGTCATCTCCTAACACACTCTCCCATTGCACTAGGCCTTCTGAATCTGATAGCTGCCTCATATGCACTCGATCAAGTAAAGTAGAGGTAATAACTACATAAGAAAGAAACGTCTACCCCTATCTGTCATGAACCTCCAAATGCATCTCAAAGAATAGATCCATAAGATTACACTCACTGATGGCCTCCTGAACTGCCTGTATCTGAGTCCTTTTGCTCAACGCATCATCCACTGCATTGCCTTTCCTAGGCATATAGTCAAGCTTAAAGTCAAAATAATGAAGGTACTCAACCCACCTTATTTGTCTCAAATTCAGATCATACTGAGTGAATATGTACTTGAGACTCTTGTGATCGGTGAAAACCACAAAATACTCTCCTAGAATATAATTTCTCCAATAGCATAAGGCATGTACAACTGCATCCAACTCGAGATCATGCGTCAGGTAATTCCTCTCATGTGATCTCAATGGTCGAGACCTGTACACAACGACTCCCTCTCCCTACATAAGTACAGCTCCTAGTCCAATACATGATGCATCACGATACACAATATAGCTCTTACCTAGCTCTGGAAAGACTGGTATCGGTTCTGAAGTCAACCTCCATTTCAGCACCTGAAAGGATGACTCACCATAATCTAACCACAAGAACTTCACACCCTTCTTAGTCAGACACATCAGTGGTGCTACTAAGCCTAAAAAGTACTGAATGAATCATCTATAGTATCCAGCCAGCCTAGAAAACTCTGTACCTCAAAGACATTCTTTGGCTACTCTGAAGAAACTACTGCCCTCACTTTCTCTGGCTCCACTGATACTCCTGTCTCTGAGATAACATGACCCAAGAAGTGAATCTGACCCATCCAAAAGTGGCATTTTGAGAGCTTAGCATATAACTGATGCTACCTTAGTGTACTTAAAACGATCTCAAGATGTGCGGCATGGTCGTGTCGAGTGTGAGAGTACACCGAGATATCATCCATGAAAACCAACATGAAGGAATCCATGATTGGATGGAACACTCAGTTCATTAGTGCCATGAAAATAGCAGGCACATTTCTGAGACCGAACGACATAACCATATACTCATATATACCATACCTGCTCCAAAAAGATGTGAGAGGTATGTCAGATTGTCTAACGCGCAACTGATGATAACCGGACCTTAAGTCAATCTTCGAGAACACCCGGGCTCCGCGAAGCTGATCAAAGAGATCATCAATCCTCGATAATGGATATTGGTTCTTGACCATAAACTGGTTTAACATATGATAATCCACACAAATCATGAGGGTACCGTCCACCTTCATCGCAAATAGGACAGGCGAACCCCAAGGAGAAGTATTGGGTCAGATGAAACCCTTTTCCTGCAACTCCTCCAACTACTTCTTGAGCTCCTCTAACTCTGGTGTAGCCATCTTATATGGAGGAATGTACACCGGTTCTACCCCTAGGACAAGCTCAATAGAAAAGTATACCTCACGTTATAGAGGAAAACTTGAAAAGTCCTCTGGAAAGACATCTCTAAAACGATCCACCACTGGAGGAACGTCCCGCTGTGAAGTCTCCTGGTCATCCATATATAGACTAGCAATCTGGGATATAAATATTCCATACCCATGATGCTCGGGTCCCGCTCTGACCACCTGGACATCCCATTCTCCCTTATGAAGAAAAAATCCACCTTCTAGTGATATGAAACTCACCATATAACGATAACAGTCGACAACTACTTGGAATAAAACTAGCAAGTCCATTATGAGAATGACATCATAGACTGCCATCTCTTGGACATAGAGGTCCCATAAAAAGTGACACCATACAACCATTCATGTGGGTGTGTACTCCTACCAGAACTGGTCATGTTACCCCCCGTACACACAGCGTGTTCACCTAACACACAGTGTGTACTTGAATCCTCTTCCCCTACTCGAGTCCTTATACATGGCTAAGCAACATGGTTCTCCTTAGAACGAGACTACATGACATGCTCCCAGATGGGCATGACATGTGTTAGAAAAGATAACACCAACCCATGTTGTTAGCGACATGGTCGGATACTCGGTTGACAGTACACGAATTATTCCAAAAGGACACAGCATGTACTAGAAAAGATCACACTGACCCGTGTTGTTAGTTAAACAGCTGGATTTCCAAGAGTAAACAACACAACATGTTCATCCCTAACATGGTGTGTATAACCAAAGATTTTTGCACCCGTGTTCTTAGTCACATGGGAAGACACAGGGTCAACACAACAAGGCGTGTACAGATGGTACACAATGTGTTCAGCCAATGGTTTCCCTATCCCGTGTCTCTGCCCACATGGACTATGACAATGTTAGATACTACATAGACTGTACATAAAGTAAATGGCGTGTACTCATGAAAAATAGTTTCTTCTAGAATAGAAGAACACATGGAATGTATTCGAAACTACACAGCGTGTATTCGGGGGTTTTCTCAAACAGTAAGCCTTAGAAACTACTTCAAAGCCCATGACAACACTAAAAAAAATTAAAGTTCCAAATTCCTATCCGTGAGGGCCCATACTCCCGCAAATCAAATCTTGGAATCTTACACATGTTACAAAAAAGGTAAAAAGTCAATGATCCACAAAATTTCGGTCAATGAGGTCCCATAACACCTCAAGAACAAAAGTTTGGCGTTCATTTGAACAAAACCATAAAAAAATGATACCCAATCATACATCATGTATTTTTATCAAGACAACTATCACAACAACATACATCTCTTGCACAACATCTATCATAACAACATTCAATCGCTAGTGAACCCTATATGGCATGGAAAGAATGCGTGACATGTGATTTCTAGAAAGTGCCTAAATGATGCATGAGATGGAATACCCTCATCTCATCGAGTTGAAATAGAAATACAACCGGAATACATCAACAATAATAGAAAAATACATGTGATTCACTCAACAATGAAAATCAGATCAAAAGTAAACTTGAATAACCAAAAAAATTTCAAAAAATGAGGTAGATTGGCTTTTCCCTATACACGGGTTAGATACTCCTGGGAAAAAATTATTACCAAGTACCTATTCTATCCTATCCCCAACTATATGCTCCAAATTGTAGGTCATGAAAAAAGGAAACTCCTCTGATACCACTTTGTAACGTCCTAGTTCTAGAAGCTGCCCAGAGGTGCCCCATTCCCGGTTGGTCACATGGACTCAAGCACATTTCCCCAAATTCCAGAGGCTTCTGACTAGTAGTGAAGGCCTTGGGTGAAATAGTGGTGAAAATATGCTCTCATTGGCAGAGTAACACAACAAAAGTAAAAAAAATAGCAATAGAAGAAACAAGAATAATCCATACAAAAGTAATCAGCAGATGGCTGTAAATTATAAACTGGAGAACACAAACACACATATATATATATGAATGATTCATGATACATATGTCCAGGAAAGAATCCAAACAAATTACAATGTTGGAATAAAATAGTACTAAACCCAAGTACAAAAGAAATCAAAGTAAAAAACTCCTCTTCATCGCGAGCCATATCATGGTCCCCTGCCCTCCTGCTCCACAAAAAATCAAGGACCAGAAGTATAAGGGTGCTTTCCCTTATCTATACCTGAAACAATATAATACGTTTGGGCCCAAAATCATGGTAAAAATAGGGTGTGAGACCAAATCCCAGTAAGTAACCACCATAATATCTATTCCTAACAATCAGTGAATATATGGCAGGAAATAAGTGTAGAAAGCAGTAAACAAAGAAGTACTCAGCCGTAAACAATCCACCGTTACAATTCATTTAGTTTCATATATCATGAAACAGCTAATCAAAACAGGTAATCACAAATAGGTAAACCTATGGGAAGTACCCATGGCCTATCCCCTCTGGTCCTACCTAGCAACATAAGAAAACGGATAACAGAATAGGTAACCTTCTGGGAAGTACCCACGACCTGTACCCTCCGTTCCTACCTAGAAACATAACAAAACAGATAACACAACCGATAACCCTCTGAGAATTACTCACAACCTATCCCCTCTGGTCCTACCTAAAATGTACAAGAAACCCTCTAGGCAGTACACTCAGTCTAACCCCTCTGGTTCATCTTAAGCATAGACTATCTGAGGAAGCACTCATCATCAATTCCTCCTATAGAATCGTATCGTAACTAAAGTCTCTCTGGGGAATCAGTTAAAGTACATTCCCCCTGTGGCCCATGTCTAGGAACTACAGATACTATGAGGAAGCAGTTACATCAATTCCCCCTATGGTCTTGCATCGAAAGTAAAACAGACACTCCAGAGAATCCCATATGTCCATTCTCCCAATGGTCTACTACACCAGGTTCTCACGACTCTGTGTAAGTCAACTAGTTATAGCAACACGTATCGGCCAAAGTAAACCTCAATAACTATTAGATAACATTCCACAACATATCAGCATATTAGAACAATCACACCATCCTATAACAAGGCATGTGAAAGTAAACAACATCCTAACGAGAAAACTAGACCCAACGGTCCAAACAAGAAATCATGCATGTGAAAAAACTTCCAAAGCATAACAATTAACCATATTCAAATTCAATCAACCTCTACTCAGGTATACAAGCATAGAAAGAAAAAAATAGGAAAAACGGTAAACACACAATACCCCATTCACGGGTATTGGGAAAAATTGCACATATAACTCAAAGACTTTTAACTGAAAGGCGCAAACCACCTAGATCAGCGTTTTAGGATCAATATACGTGAACCGCAAGCCTTGAATCGCCCAAGATCATTGTAGATCTATAAAAATGTCTAAAACGTTCAACTATAGATAACTTGAGAAAGAAAATGAATCATGAAACAAAGCTCAAGAGGAAGAGAGTGCTTACCGAGGTGATCCTAATGTAATCGGCGGTGGCTGAATCGGAGATCAGATGCTCGGTCAGGGGCTCAGAAGAAGATCACGACCGTACGGGAGCTCTCGACCGAATGAAACTGAGAAGAAGCACTTTCTGTCTATCAGACGCGACCCCAGTGTGTTTAATGACAAAAAAAGAAAATACACGGCATGTACATTGGAAGCACATGGCGTGTACTTTCTGTTTCCTTACTTCACTTTAGGTTGCCTCTAGGTCACACCCACATGGCCGTGTGCATGGCCGCTACAAAACCATCACACGACTACCCGCGGTAACCATGTACACAACATGTACTCAAAAAGTACACGACATGTACTTCAAAAATTTCTCGAAATTCCTCTTTTTTCTCAAAAAATGACCAGAAAAGGAAAACATACCTGAAAAGGAAGATCTGGGTTCTTACATCTTGGTTCTAATTTTATGAGAGATTAAGATAATATTTCATGAAAGTGGCCTATATAATAAGTTTAGTAAAGAAAAATCCAAAAAGTTACCTTCCTTACCTTTAAATTTTATAAAGCGTTAGAGTATGGAATACGGTATATTGTCTCATTTATAATTTTTTTTTTGAAATTTAAATGAGTTTTTATTATTATGATAGTTTAAATTTATTTTTTAGAGATGAATTAGTTACATTAAACGCATAACAAACACTAACACATCAATTATGTAGTTAATAAATTTTTTTTTATAAAAATATTAAAAGGAAAGTAAACTTAATGAATTATTGTTTTACATTATTTTTCAAGATGAATATATCATATATTTTTTATTATTGTAGTTGAAATCCATCATTTTTTTGATATTTCTAAATTAGAATTAAATAAATAATATAATATAGATATTAATTTTATTTTAAATTAAATTATATTTTATTAAATATGGTATATTTATGGACAAATTTTTATTTTATAATGAACATATTGATCCTGAAATTGTAAAAATATTGCCATCTCGGTTCAGGTTAAAGTAGTGTTTTTTCGCGTTACATGCGCTTGTTTTAAAGTTAATTTCCAAAAAGGGGGATTTTTATTTCATCAATTATATATATATAATTTATAATCAATTAGGTCTATATTTTATAATAAATACAACTTTAATTTAATCTTAATGAATAAATTTATTTGGATTGAAAAATACTTACTTTAATAAAAAATGGTAAAACTGGGGAAACATCGAGGTTAAGGAAAAAAATTATAAAAATGAGATTCTTTTTGTGTGGTGGAGGTATTAATTGACCATAATATCAATTTTTTCAATTTTTTTTTTATTTTTGAAGAAGATTAGGGAAGGAATAACTCCCAATAGTTCTTACCTTTTTATATTTACAAGAATGCCACTTTCCCTCCACTATAAAAAGGCACTCAACCCTCCCACTTCAACACACCTCTCAAGAAACATTGTTTAATCCGAAATCTTCCCAAATAGGATTCCAAAATCCCTCCCCTCATAATATAAAATGAATTTTGGCATAAATAAACCAAATTAAGTCTTTTTGTATAAACCGAAAGAAGTTACCATAATAAGAGGTAATGTAATTCAATGATCACTTTTGAATTATTTATTTATCAAACTATTAAATTATTTATATTCCGTGATTATATAAAAATATTAGTATCCTAAATATTATAATTTTTATTTATGTTAAGGTTTATACCTATTCCTACACACAATTCCATAAAATTGGTAATGAAGTTTCCATTCGTGTGTACAGCGGGCTACCACCTCACAAAATGACGTCATTTGTTTTTCCTTTTCCATCTCCCATGGTTGAGAATAATGATGGAAAAAATATTTATATATATGATATATAGGCTATTTATGTTGTCTTCATATTATTTAATTGTTATATAACACATAACTTTACGTGTTCCATTTGGTGTAAATACGATAAAATCGTTTGTGGATGTGTGGACTACCGCCTCCTCAAAGCGGTGTGATACGTTCACACACTAAATGAAATGTATTAAGGATGGGTTTAATTAAATATATGTAACATAAATTAATTTTATTTGATATTAATGAAATAATTACCTTATTGTAAATATAATATATCATTTTCTTTATTACCCTTTTCATACACTAAAAAAGTGATAACATCATTCATAGACGTGTGGACTACCACCTTCTCGAGAAATGTGATTCATTTTACATCATAATATATATATATATAAGTGTATATGATAAAATAACATGTAATTTATTTTATAATTTTCATTATATAATGATATAATTTTACTTACATTTTTTCCATAATGATCACTGAAAAATTGTAACATTACTCATGTGTACGTACAACCAACTGTCTCTATGATTGTAACATTGGTTAATTTTTCATAACCATAATTAATAATTGGTTTTAAAATTATAATTTATGTATAAATACAATAATTATTTCATGATTATTACTCATTATATGTTTATATAATGAATCCTTTTACCACAATCAACCTAATAAAGTTTTTTTGAAATATGAACCGAATTTGGTTAAAACACATGACACAAAATTAATGATGTAAGTAGTTATATAAAACATTATAATAAGTGAAGTTAAATTAATAATAAAATTTAAAATTTTGTAAATAAATAAATAATTAACATAATTTTATTATTCATTAAGATAAATACACACACAATAATTTGAACTCTATGTAAGGGATTTTGTCTCCATTTCATTTCATTGAGGAATATTATAATGTTATGAACCTCGTTTCTTTTATATTGTGTATATAATGCCCTTTTCATGTTATATTTTAATGCCCAGACACCAGTTACCCAGAGTCGGTGCATTATTATATAACATTGGAATGATCAGAAAAGATCAATTCTCGAAAGACCGATTAGTTTAGTAGCCTTGGAAGTACTAGATACTTTCATAAGGTTTAAATTACATCATAAAATGGAAAACAAAAACAAAATTGTTTACATATACAACACTGAGATCCCATAGACTATCCCAGTAGGTCATTCATAATATACTTCTTCGCATCCTGGGAAAAATATAACATAGAAAGGGGTGAGCTCTGATGCTCAGTAAGGACAAAAATAAAGAAAAAACTTTCATAAATAATAATAAACATTTAAGAAAATGTATAAAACTTAAAAAAGGCATTTTAAAATTGAACTTCATCATAATATTGCAATGATAAATTCAAATAATTCCATTTAATTATTCACATGGATATTCTACTAGTTTAATAACCACTTGCAATATCAATAGCCACTTTCATAATGATGGAATGCAAAATGCCAGACTTTCATAACCTCATAGTCAAGGCCTTATGCCAAGACTACAAATATGATTTTGTTAAGACCTTGTTCCAAGACACTAGTTTGTCTGATGAGACCTATCGATGCATCGATGAGGTATAGAGGGCTCCACCCGTCACATACTAAGTCCAATACATTTCTCATATGAAAAGGTTTAAACATAACATAAACATTCATATTAAAAATAGCATACAAATTGTCAATAATTTATCCATAAACCATGAATGGTATAAAAATAACACATACAAAGTCAAAAATATCAAAAAAAATTCAATACAATATGGAAGTTTTGTATCACAATAAATCTACTTCAAAGAAGTTTAAAATCCATAAAAGGATGTTGACATAGATGAAATCAAAACCATTTTTAGAGAAATATCTCTTTTTATTTTGAAATCTTTTAAGAAAAAAATTATTTTAAAAATATTCAAATAATATTTTAAAGGAATATTTTATGATGTTATAATAGAGGAAAATCACCTCACCCTCCGTATAAGTTAAAAAAACATTCTTACCTTAAATTTGTCGAAAAGGTAAAAAAGTACCTTATTTGGAAAATGATGGAAATATTCCTTTCAAACCATTTTATAAAAAGTCCAAAAATGGTATAAATGAATTTAACCCATAGTCTAGTAATTAGTAAAAATGATTTGGAATACATTTTTAAGAAACATGGATGTGTAAGATAAAGAGGTGCTAGTGGATACTTACATAAAAACAACCTCGGATAATAAAGATATTGGGGAATTAACCCTTACCTTGTACTTTTCCTTGGTAGAGTGTTGGTTAAACTCCTATAAAATGGTTAAATAATTGTTATTAAATTATAAATGAATCATATAAATTATTATGATATCATATATTATCTTTTAACACTGCTTTATTAATAGTATCTTAGTATTATCGTCGTTTCAAGTGTTAACAGATTCGTTTTCCTTTATATTCTTTTTTATGTGAGTCATATTTGTTATGGATTAAAGGTATCTTATTCATATCCATAATGATATCAAATCTTTAAATATTATTTTTAATCATCAAATAACAATTATTCTTGAATGGATACGATGGGGAATGAATCTCATCGCGTTTGTGGAGACGGTAATCCATACGTACGCACGGGTGACAATATCATTCTTTTGATATTAAAATAATATATAATTGGATGTTATATCATATATACAGAATTATTATCATGTTGTATTTATTATTTACATAAATTACACATCATTATTATACCCATACACATAATAATGTATTGAATAACAATTACACCACGACGTGGAGATGGTAATTCGTACGTACACACGTACGGTGACATGTCATTCAAAGGATAGATAGAATAATGAATTTGGTTATACCATATTTATAACAACATAAAATTATATAGAATATACTGTATTTATTATTTTATAATGCAAAAAACAAAGAAAAAGGAAGTGGAAGAAGAAAGGAAGTTGAAAGAGGTGGTGAGATATTTACCTCTTATTCGGGTTGTTCCTTTTGATTTGATCAAAATGGATCCATAGGTTGGCTTTATGACTAAAGTAAGGTCCCTAGGATGAAGTTAGGACAGTTGAGAGCGTATTTGGGCTGGTTTTTCCCGATCCAAATAGCTTTGAAGGTGTGAATTATAGAGAAGGTTGAGTGTATTTTTATAAGAGGGGTGAGGGGCATGTTAGGAAAAGCTAGAAATATTGTTTTATAATAAAATCATTTTCGGTTTCTAATGGCTAAAAAATTAATTATTTAAAGTATAAGGTGGGTATGGGTACAACACCACTCAACCAATAGTTTTTAGACAAGTTTAGGTCATTATATTAACTTTATCTTTTAGAATTAACGCTTAGTTAAATAGTTTGACATTTACCATGTCTCTTTGTATTTTTATACTATATAGTTAATAAACATATTATAAACTTCCAAAAGAACCTAAAGTGGCTTATTAGTGATACAATTATCATTATATAAGTCTTTTGGGTGAACCATAGATTTTTAGGAATATAATATCAATTAATAATATAATATTTGTTTTAAAAACTCTTTTATTTCAATTTTGACACTATTTGGTATTTTGTTTTTACTAATTTCATAACAGAATTATTACTTCGAAGAAAATTCATATAACCAACTATAACATGTCATATTAACCTTTAAAATTAGTGGAATTAATAAAAAGTCTCAAATTATATTTATTTGGATATTTATAATATTAATTATATTAATATTTCATTACTTAGGTAATTACTGCAACATCATTGTGTCATAAATAAATTATATTATTTAATGTCTAAAAATTATAAATAAACTACCATTATGTATGAAATATTTTTATCTTTTAAATCAATATTTGTAGTCTAATTTATCTTATGTGTTACCCTATATTAATATTTTTTAGTTATTAAACTTTGATTTTAACTCATTTAACTCTTCTTTAAATTAAATAATAATAAATGTCCTAATCTAATCCACGTGGACCAAAGAGGTTCATATTTTATTCTTATGATATTTTGGTCGAATTATACTTATCCAATAGAATTTGGACATGTGTTAGGGTAATAATAATATCATTTTTACCATTAATTACCCTATTTACTTTTAACCGTGGTAAATAAAAGTAAAAAAGTTACTATTCACCCAAAACTATTTTCATCCTGTTGAACCACATTTTACTTACTGATATCAACCATGTCTCTGGGATTTTTGAAATTTAACTCACAAAATCGGTAAAATTAATTTTTATGTAAATTTAAAAATGCTCCTAGGAGGTGGGTAAAAGACGGTGAAAAGTTCAACAAAATTTTAATATATCTAAAATTATTATAAAATGACTCCAATTAATTACATTGAACTTATATATGTATTATGTATATATTTTGACCTAAAATAAATTTAACTAAAATCAATAATTATTCAAATTGAAATTCGTTTTTATACTATAATTTAGTGTTTTTCACTATTCATCAAAAAATGAAAGTTTTCAGATAAATACCAAAAAATTTACCCTAGGCTAATTTAGATATTCTGAATACAAAAATAAAGTCCATTTTGAAAGATAAAATTTATAAAATTTCAAGAAGTGGGTATTACAATTCATAACAGCTAGTTTGATTGGTTGTGGTGTGTAAAGACTCGAAGTTGCGTACAACACACGATACTATATTTTTCAAAGAGAAGATTATCGCGGAAGCTTTGGGTGTTACATTCTCCCATCCTTCAAATAATTTCATCCTCGAAATTTATTGAATATTACTGCATAAAATGACTCGGGTGGTTCTTCATTATAAGTTCATTGGGTTCCCATGTTGAATTTTCCATCTTATGGTTTCTCCATAGATCTTTTACCAGACGAGTTGTCTGGTTTCTAAACACTTATTCTCTTGTATCAAGAACCATGACATGCTCTTCCCAATAAGACAGATCAGGTTCCAATTCTAATTCCTCATTGGTGAGTACATGCATTGGTCCAGACATGTATTTTCTCAACAGTGATACATGGAACACATCATGAACTTTGAAGAGACTTGGAGGCATTGCCAACCGGTAAGCTACAGTCCCAATTCATTCTAGAATTTCGAAATGTCTGATGTACTTGGGACTCAATTTACCCTTCTTACCGAAACCCATTACACCCTTCCATAGAGATACCTTCAAGAAAACATGATCTCCTACATGAAATTCCAAATCCTTCCTTCAGTTATCAGCATATCTCTTCTATCTACTTTGAACTATCTTGATATGTTTTTGGATTACCTTCACATTTTCCATCGTTTCCTCCACAAGTTCTGGGCCTACGAGTTTTCTTTCACCAACGTCATCCCAACAGGTTGGTGTGGGATATCTTTTTCTATATAACGCTTCATATGATTCCATCTGAATATTTGAATGGAAGCTATTATTATAAGAAAATTCTACCAAAGGTAAATATTGATCCCACATACCTTGAAAGTAAAGTGAGCATGAATTAAACATGTCTTCGAAGGTTTGAATAGTCCGTTCTAATTGTCCATCAGTTTGGGGGTGGTAGGCTATACTCAAACGAGGTTTAGTATCCAGGGATTTCTGAAGACTTTTCCAAAATCTTGATGTAAAACATGGATCACGATCGGAAACAATCGATAGGGGTAATCCATGAATTCTAACAACTTCATTAGTATATAGTCTTACTAGATGTTCAAGTGGTAAATCATCTCTTATAGCAAGAAAATGTGCTGACTTGGTAAGACGATCAACAATGACCCATATTGCATCATTCCTTCTAGGAGTCTTTGGTAGTCCCATGACAAAGTGCATTGTAATATTATCCCATTTCCTCTCCGGTATAGGAAGAGGTTGTATGACTCCTCTAGGCTGTTTCCTTACAACTTTCACTTTTTTACAAACCATATATCTTGACCCAAAATCAGCAATCTCCCTCTTCATGTTGTCCCACTAAAAATGTTCCTTCTAATATCTATACATTTTGGTTCTACCGGGCTGTATAGAGAAATTGTAACTATGATAATCATCCAACAATTCCATTTTTAGATCAGGTATATTAGGAACACAAAGTCTCATAAAAAATTTCAAAATTCTATCTTCATACAAAAAGTCAATCAATCTCCCATCATTCATAGCTTTAATCTTCTTTTGAAACTCTTCATAATCGGTCTGAGAACTATTTATCCTTTCTAGTAAAGATGGTTTGGAAAATATTTGCAAAATTATTTATGTTTCACCTTCCGTGTTAATTCCCATATCCATATTTACTAGATCCATATATATAGGATCCTTTTTAACTCTCATCTTGTTCAAAACACCATGATCCTTTCAACTCAATGCATTTTCCACCTTATTTGCCTTCCCCGTTTGGTAGTGTATAATGCAATCATAATCCTTGAGTAGTTCAATCCATCTCATTTGCATCATGTTGATTTGTTTTTGTGAAAAAATATACATCAAACTCTTGTGATCGGTATATATCTCACATTTTTCACCAAAGAGATAGTGTCTCAAAATCTCAAATCAATGATTACAGCTACTAACTCAAGATCATGAGTAGGATAATTTTTATCCTGAATTTTTAGCTGTCGCGATGCATAGGAAATAACCCTATCATTCTGCATAAGAAAACAACCAAGACGTTTCTTTGAAGAATCACAATAAATAACAAACCCATCAAATAAATGATCGATCTTACTTATTAGGTTACATATATAATCTGCAGCATACCTCGCTAACCTTGTAAAGTTAGCTTCATACTTTGCGACATTCACATCCTCCTTTTGCCTCAGACTCAGAAATTTCCTTTCTATATCCGCTCGATGGTCATGATGAAAGTATGTTTCTAAGAAAAATTCTTTAAACTCCCCCATTCTATATTTTATACGTCATCATCTTCCTTTGTGTTTTTAATCAATAACCACCATTGATTAGAATCTCCAGTGAGGAGGTAAACTGCCATGACAACTTTTTCCCTTTCTCTACTCACCAAGGCATGGAATATTTTCTCTAAGGAATTTATCCATTGTTTAGTTATTAGGGTATTTTTACCCCCATTGAATGTTGGTGGTTGGTACCTCATGATGTGATATAACATAAATCCTCTATGCTGTGGATCAGGGTGCTCCATACGGGTAAGGTTATTATTCATAACCTGAGTGAGTGTCCTCGTATAGTGATAAGCTGATCCGCACCAGTTGTATCACTAGCTCCACTATAATTATCTTGAGCAGGAGAGAAATCCATACATGGAGTGCAGGCATTGATACAGTTTCCATTCTTTCCATTAGGCACTATTTTTATACAATGGCATAAACAATATTAGTTTATGAATCACAATAAAAAAATCTAAACTTGTAAAACACTTAACATAAATTGAATAGTTTATAGATATAATCCATACTGGTAAAAATGATTTATTTGATGCAGTATATACTCATTAACTCTTTATAATGGTTTGTAAATAAAATGAGAATTATCCTAAGCATATCCCCCGGGAGTGTCGTAACCAAGAGTACAACAAGGCCCGTAGTCGTGAACTAGTTCTCATTCGGGTCTAGCTAAAAGTGGTGTTTTTGGGTTTTACCCCTAGGTACATATGTGCCAGAGCTGCCTCTACCAACTAGTATCCAGACAGGAATTTATTGCTCAGAAAACTCACAAAATCTCTACAATACAAAGATTTTAAGAAGTTCTTCTATACTAATCCTCAAAGTCTATCTTAGGGATATGTGATCTAATCAAATTTTATCTAAATCTAGTTTTTAAGGTTTGTACTAATCTTCATCTGATACCAACCGTGATTCCTTGACCCCAGTTACCCAGAGTTGGTTCATTATTACATAACACTGGCATGATAAAAAAAGATCAAGTCTTGAAATACCGATTAGTTTTGTAGCCTTTCAAGTATTAGATACATTCATAAGGTTTACATTACATCATAAAATGGAAAACTAAAACAATTTTTTTTCTATAGAAATCACTAAGATACCATAGAATATCCCTACAGGTCAGTCATAGTATACTTCTTCGCATTCTGGGAAAAATAAAACATAGAAAGGGGTGATCTCAAATGCTCAGTGTGGATAACAATAAATCAGAAACTTTCATAAATAATCATAAACATTTAAGGAAATATATAAGACTAAAACAAAAGCCTTTTAAACTTGAACTTCAGAATAATATGGAAAATATAAAATCAAATAATTCCATTTACTTATTCACAAGGATATTCTACTAGTCGAATAATCACATGCAATATCAATATCCACTTTCATAATGATGGAATGCATAATGCCAGACTTTCATAACCACATAGTCAAGCCTGGTTCCAAGACTAAAAATAAGATTTTTTCAAGGCCTTATTCCAAGACACTAGTTTGTCTCATGAGACCTAACGATGTATCAAGGAGCTATAGCGGGCTCCACCCATCACATACTAAGTCCAATTCATTCCTCATATGAGAATATTTAAACATAACATGAAAATTCGTATTAAAACATGCATACAAAATGTCAATAATTTATCCATAAACCATGAATGGTATAAAAATAACACAACCATATTCAAACATATCAAAAAACGTTCAATACAATATGGATGGTTTGTATCATAATAAATCGACTTCAAATAAGATTTAAATCCATCAAAGGATGTTGACAAAGATGAAATCAAAACCTTTTTAGAGAAATATCTCTTTCCATTTTGAAATCATTTATGAAAACATTTTTTTTGAAAATATTTTTATAAGCTTGTAAGGGAATCTTTGACAATGTTATAACGGTGGAAAATAGCTGCACCCGTCGTATAAGTTAAAAAAACATTCTTACATTAAATTTGTCAAAAAGGTCAAAAATTACCTTTTTTGGAAAACGACGGAAAGATTCCATTCTATTTTTTTTATAAAAAGTCAAACAAGGGTATAAATTACTTTAACCCATAGTATAGTAATTTGTAAAAAAAATTTGGAATACATTTGTACGAAACATGGATGTCGATGATAAAGAGGTCCTAGTAGATACTTACATAAATACAACCTCGGATAACAAAGAGATTGTGAAATTAAACCTTACCTTGTACTTTTCATTGGTAAAGGGTAAATTAAACTCTTGTATAATGTTGAAATAATTGTTTTTGAATTATACATGAATTATATACATTAATATGATATCACATATGATCTTTTAACATTTCCTTGTTAATAATATCTTAGTATTATTGTCGTTTCAGTTGTTAACAGATTCATTTTCCTTTATATTATTTGTCATGTGAGTCATATTTGTTATGGATGGGATGTATCTTATTCATATCCAGAATGATATAAAGTCTTTAAATATTAATTTTAATCATCAATTGACAATTAGTCTTGAATGGATACGATGGAGAATGAATCTCATCATGTTCGTGGAGACGATAATCCGTACGTACACACGAGCGACAATATCATTATTTTGATATTAAAATAATATATAATTGGATGGTATATCATATATAAAGAATAATTATAATGTTATATTTATTATTTACATCAATTAAACATCATTATTATACCCATCCAAACAATAATGTATTGAATACCAATTACACCACGACGTGGGGACGGTAATCCGTATATATGCACGTATGGTGACATGTCATTCAAAGGATGTATAGAATATAGAATTTGGTTGAACCATATTTATAATAACATAAAATTATATAGATGATACTGGAGTTATTATTTTATAATGGAAACAACAAAGAAAAATGAAGTGGAAGAAGAAAAGAACTTGAAAGAGGTGGTGAGATATTTACCTCTTCTTTGGGTTCTTCCTTTTGATTTAATCAAAAGTGCTCCTTAGAATAGATTTTTGACTAATGGAAGTCATCTAGGATGAATTTATGAAAGCTTAAAGGGTATTTGGGCAGGGTTAGGCAGAACTAAATTTCTTTTAAGGTGTGAATTAGAGAGAAGGTGGAGTGCCCTTTTATTAGTGGGGTGAGGGGAACCGTAGAAAAAGAAAAAAATATTATTTTCTAATAAAATAATTTTCAGATTCTAATGGCTCCAAAATGAATTCTTTAAAGGAT
This sequence comes from Viscum album, assembly GCA_963277665.1. Classification (NCBI taxonomy): domain Eukaryota; kingdom Viridiplantae; phylum Streptophyta; class Magnoliopsida; order Santalales; family Viscaceae; genus Viscum; species Viscum album. Next base: position 688,773,844 of record OY728142.1, on the reverse strand, counting down.
AAGGTTGGTATGGGTCTAAAAATACTCAACCAATAGGTTTTATATAGGTTTGGGTCACTATATTAACTTTATCTTTTAGATTTAACTCTTAGTTAAATAGTTTGACATTTCCCATGTCTCATTGTATTTTTATATTATATATTTAATAAACATAATATAAACTTCCAAGAGAACCTAAAGTGGTTAATTAATGATACACCTATCATTATATAAGTCTTTTTTCCAATATTTAAATTTTTAGAAATATAACATCAATTAATAATAAAATATTTGTTTTAAAAACTATTTTATGTCAATTTTGACACTATTTGGTAATTTGTTTTTCTAAATTCATAACAGAATTATTACTTCGAAATAAATTCATCTAACCAACCCTAACATGTCATATTAACCTATATAATATTTTTAATTCTTGAAAAGTTTCAAATTACATTTATTTGGATATTTATAATATTAATTATTTTAATATTTCATTAATTAGGTAATTATTGCATTATCATTATGTCATAATGAAATTTAATTATATAATGTCCAAAAATTATAAATAAAATACCATTGTGTAGGAAATATTATTATATTTCTAATGAATATTTATAGTCGAATTTATCTTATGTGTACCCCTATATTAAAAATGTTTTAGTTATTAAACTTTGATTTGAACTCTTTTAACTCTTCTTGAAATTAAATAATAATAAATGTTCTAATCTAATCCAAGTGGACAAAAGTGGTTAATATTTTATTCCTAAGGTTTTTTTGGCCGAATTATACTTATAAAATAGAATTAGGACATGTTTTAGGGTAATAATAATATCATTTTTACCCTTAAACACCCTATATACTTTTAACCGTGGTAAATAAATGTAAAAAGTTACTATTCATCAAAAATTATTTTCATCTTGTTGAACAAAATTTTACTTACTGATATCAACCTTGTCACTCAGATTTTTGATATTCAACTCACAGAAGCAGTAAATTTATGTTTTATTTAAATTTACAAATGCTCCTAGGAGGTGGGTAAAAGACGGTGAAAAGTTCAATAAAATTTTTATATATCTAAAATTATTATAATATGACTCTAATGAATTACATTGAAAATATATATGTATAATGTATATATTTTTATCTATAATAAATTTAAATACAATCAATAATTATTTAAATAAAAAATTAGTTTTAAACTATATCTCAATATTTCCCACTATTCATCAAAAATTGAATGTTTTCTGAAAAATACCAAAAAATTCACCCTAAGCTAATTTCAGTATTCTGAATCCCAAAATTAAGTCCATTTTGAAATATAAAATTTTAAAAATTTCTAAAATTGGGTATTACTATTCATAACAGCATGATTTATTGGTTGTGGTGTGTAAGAACTTGAAGTTGCGTACAACACACACTATTGTATTATTCAAAGAGAACCATACCATGGAAGCTTGGGGTGTTACGTACATAATGAATCTAATTATTCATATGATATTCTAAGTTTCATTTAATGTTATTCTTTTATGGGTGTTATGATTCAAATGTATCAAAGTGGTATGGGTCACTTATAAAATGTTTAAATATTATTTTCTCCAAGAATGTTTTAATGATATTTAAATTATATTTCCATTAATTGATGTAAAAAAATACCCTACACTGGGAAGTAATTGATAAATATAATTATTTATTCAATATGAATATTTTATTGTTAATTAAATTAATTATTCGATATATGAGGAATGCTTTGTACATGCACGACACTTGTTGGGGACCATTTAATGTAAGCCCCTAGATGCATTGATAGTCTCATAAGATGAAATTAATTGGAGATAAACCCTTTAAGTTTTTTCCCAATAAGAATAGATGGGATTCTAACCACAAATTTAAATAGAATTGTGAATGGTATTGATAGTAGTATTCTAAATCAACTTATGAATGGTCTTGATGGTAAAGGTATCATGTGCCAAGGAAACATGAAATCAAATAATTAAGTGTTTCCTTCATTCAATATTCAGTTATTATTATCCATGATATTTTTTATTTGGCATTATCTATGGATGAATTTAATTCTCAGTTTTGTGATTATATGGAATATGTGTTCATTTATCACCTTTATATATTGATTATTCTAATTGATTCATTATTAATTACACTATACTTCTCCATTACTAAGTATTTGTGCTCACCCTTATTTTGTTTATTTACCACAGTTTATGAAGATAAATACTTTTAATGAGTTTCAAGGATACAATATATTATATTTCATTTTCTGTTTCCCAATATAAAATGGGTATCATGTATGTAATATGGTTTTCCAAAAATGATAACATTTCTATCATTTTGGATTTTATTCATTTTAATCATGATAATTTAATAATGTATGGCACTACTTTGAGCATTCTAGGGTTGGGGTGTTATAGTTGTTATCAAAGGAATTTTATCTGAAACCTTGAAAACTATATTTAAAAAAATATATCTTAGAGAACATAACTCTTTCATAGACTTTGAAAATAAATATAGAACATCCCATCAAAATCATGTTTATGATTATGAGTTTAGATACACAAATTGTTTTTAATTTTTGTTAAGTATTTAAAATGTTTTGAGATTATACTTTATTTTTCATAATTATATAATCTAATATAATGTATAACATCTTTTAAAAATGGAACCTAGCATAAGTAATGAAATTCTCACTAATGCACATGATCCAAATATTATGAATGATAATTAATTTTATTCTTTTAATCCAATATTTTATGGGAAGTAGTATCCCAAAATTATCATCATATGAAGAAATAGTATCACGTGCTAATGATACAAAGAAATAATTCTCTGAGTGTCATGGGTTCAGAGGGAAGCAAGAGAACAATTGGACAGGAGGGAACAAGATGGATAAAGGGAATAAGGTAATGAAGTATTTTCCCACATGTAATAATTTTGGAAATAGTCATCCAACCACTTTCTTAAAAGGAATTAGAGTTTTCTATAAGTTTTTATTGAAAGACTACTGTTATTATTATTGAATCGATAAGAAAAATATTCCTACTGTACAATTCTTTGATTACAAGAAAGTAGGATGCTACACAAATCATTTCATAAACTTTCAAATTAATATACCTCAAAATAGAATAATAGATGATGTTTAATATTTTGACACTACCATAGACAAAGAGTAATGATTAATATGACTATGATTGGATTCAAGAATTATGTCATTTGAGTAATTTATCCTTAAGGTATTAGTCATGAAAATTATAAAATATATAAGGATTTTACTGCATTACATTTTCATCAAGGATCTAAAAGTGTGACTTGATTAGTACTAATAACCAAGAAATGTGATTCAGTAGAAAGTTGAACATTTTTTGAAAACACATTATTGAGAGAAAGATAACAATTAGTATGTTCTTGATACTTAGATAATGATATTGAAATAAAGAGATTATTTTTTTGGATTAAGTAAATTAGACAATACTGAATAACTTGGAATCGATTAATGGTTTGTTGAAAAAGTGGATTATGACATAATTTATGGCGTTTACAACACTTTTGGATTTATATAATATTTCCAATCACATGTGTCTTACTTAAGGAATAATAAATAATTCATGTTTCGAACAAGGTTTTATGTTAATTCAAGTTATTAACATGTCTCAAGAGAATAAATGACGTGGGTGTTCACATATTTTACATGTGATGATAAGAGATCTACTTCAAGTGTTTTGGAATAATGATAAGTTTATTTAAAAAAATTAGTGACCATCTATCTAAAGTGTTGGATCATAATATTTTAGAAAAATTAACCATTTATGAAATAGTTTAAGTTGGTCTTTGGAATAGGTTTTAGATAATGATGTATTACTTCACCCTATTATGAAACTTGTACTAAGAAAAGAATTAATAGATCATGGAACAACCAAAGGATAAGATTTTTTTTGAAATAAAAACATATATTTAATTATATATTTAGATGGTGAAAGAATTATAAAACTCTAGGAAAATGGTCTTGAAACAAAAATGGTATCCTTTTATCATCATTTTTGATGATATCAATTACCTTTTTCATAAATGTGGTTTAAGGTTCTTGGTTCATCAACTTTCAGCTGAACATGTTGTTTATCACTCTCCATCAGAACTTGATAGTTTAATTTGTCTTCTATTTCCATGTTTTCACTAACATTATTCTATTTGAAATCATAGTTTTATAGTGATATTATCATTTTAATTTACCTCGTATTAATAAGATTTGTTCTTAACTCAATTTTTAGGTGGGGTTTTTTAACGATATTTCTTATTTAATATCAAACCCTAGATTACTAAGATCAAGTTTTAAATTGTGAGAAAATAATTTAATTAAGGTGGGGAGATGGTAGAAACTGATGAATTTACCATATTTTCATTTTAGAATAATTTTTATTTTTTTTCTATATTTATTTATAAACAACACTATTTTAAGCTTACGCTATACAAAACATTGAGTTATCTTGCGTTACACGCAAGACATAGTTTTACAACTTATTAATGGAATAACAATTTTAAAACTAAATTTTGACACTTTTATAAATTTTATTTGTCAAAATAAACATTATTTTTGAACTCATAATGTAAAAATTATCTCAGGGTTAATTATTGGTATTTTTTTGAGAAGTTTCGTTTTTTGATGAATAGTGTAGAAAGCTACATTTTAGTTGAAAAATTTCTTTTCATCTAAAAAATTATTAATGTTAACTTATATTTTTTTTCTATAGTCAAAATAAATAAATTATATATCTATTAATAGAATTTAGGTCATTATAATAATTTATATATATAATTTAGTTATAAGGACTTAATGAACATTGATACATTTTCACTGTAAAAACATCTTTTCTCACCATGTTTTCAAGACTATATTTAAACTTAATTTTAAAAATTCTGTGAATTAAATTTGGAAAAAATGGAAATAAACAGTTATAATGAATATAATATTTATATTCTAATAATATAAACTACGTTTTAGACCAAAAATATTAGTGAAAGTTATTGCAATCAATTACAACGATTAAGGGAAAACTAAGCTTAATAAGGGACTAAACCTTTTACTTAAGGGAAACAATGAACTTGAAACTTGCCCAAAATACATTGGATTCCAATAGTTATATCATATCCCCCTTTTTTATAATTTTATGACTTATTGGGATACTATTTTATGAAATTGACCTATATAATAAGTTAAGTAAAGAAAAACAAAAAAGGAGCCTTTCTTACCTTTAATACATAGTTTCAGTTATAAAAATTATTTTTAAATTTAAATGAGTTATTCTTATCATGATAATTAAACTTTAGTTTATATAGATTTATTAGTTATATTTAATGCTTAGTAAAAGCTAATGCATGAATTATTTAGTTAGTAATTAAATAAAATAAATGATGCTAAAAACATTAAAAGTAAATTTAATGTATTATTAAGTTACATTATTATTTATATGAAATTATAATTTAAAAAATATATGAAATTAATATATTTTAATTCCATCATTTTTTACGAAAATTTTAAATTAAAATTAAATAAATAATTTCAAAATTGACTTTAATTTTATATTATAATAAATGATTTTAGAATTAAAAAAAATATATTATTAAAACTTATTTTTAAATGTTAATAAATATAAAATATGGTCTATTTATGTACCAATTGATCTTTTATAAGGAACATATTCACTCCTAAATAATAAAAACATTGTCAGCACGATTTGTGTTAAAGTAGTGTTTTTGCGTTTAATATGTGTTTGTTTTCAAAAAAATTTACAACACGCATGAGATTTTTATTTAGTAAATTATATATTATATCTATAATTAATTTTTTATATATTTTATAATAAATCTCACATTTATTTAATTTTAATAGTTGAATTACTTTGCATATAAAACAAGTTACTTTAATAAAAACCAAAGTGGTAAAAGAGGGAAACTTATAAGTTAAAGAAAAAAATTATAAAAATGCACTTATTTATGTGTGGTGGAGGTTGTGATAGACCATAATTTAACTTTAATCCATTATTGTTCCATTTTTTATGCACATGAGGTATGGGAGACCTCACAAAAGTTATTACCTTTTTAAATCTACAAGAATGCCACTTCCCCTCCACTATAAAAATGAACTTACACCTCCCACTTCATAAAACCTATCCAGACAGTTTGGATAATCCAAAATATGAATCAATAATCTCACAAAATCCATTCCCTCATCATATAAGAATAGATTTTGGAATAAATCCATCAAAGGAAGACTTTGGTTATAAACCAAAAGAAGTTACCCAAATAAGAGGAAATTTTTTTCAATAATCACTTTTGGGTTATTTATTTCTCAAAAAATTAAATTATTTATGATACATGATTATATAATAAAATAATAATACTATATATATATATATGTCACATTAAGGGTCTGACCTACACCTAAACACACTTCCATAAAATGGGCAATTAATTTTCCGTTCATGTGTACGGTAGACTACCACCTCACAAAACGATGTCGTTCATTTTTTCCTTTACCATCTCTCATGGTTGGAAATTATGATGGAAATGATATTTATATATGATATATATTATATTTATGTTTTATTCATATTTATTTAATTTTTTTATAACACATACCTTTATGAGTTCCATTTGGTGTAAATATGATAACATCTTTTAAGGATGTGTGGACTACCGCCTTCTCAAAGCGATGTAATTTGTTCACATATTACATGGAATGTATTAAGTGTGAGTTTAACTAAACATATGTGACATAAATTATATATATTATATTCATTACATAATAAACATTCTTAAAATATAAAATATAATTTAATTTATTACCATTTTCACACACTAAAAAAAGGATAATGTCATTTGTGGAGGTGTGGACTACCGCATCCTCGATGCGATGCCATTACTTTTACCACACAAGATATATATATATATATATATATATAAGTATATGTGATTAAATTAAATTTTATTTATGATATAAATATCATTATTGAAATATATGATGTTACTTAACTTCTTTCTATAACGATCATTGAAAAATGGGAACGTTACTCCTGCGTATGTACGACCTACCGTCTCCATGATTGTAATGTTGGTTAATTTTTCATAACCATATTTCATGATTGGTTTTAAAAGTATAATTTATATATAAATATGATAATTTAATCATGATTATTACAATTTTTATGTTTATATAATGACCCCTTTGACCATATTTTTCCTACTAAAGTTGTTTTTGACACATGAACGAAATTTGGTCAAAATACCCAACATAAAATTAATTGATTAAGTAGTTGTATACAAAATATTAATACATGAATTTAATGTAATAATAAACAAGAAAATATTTATAAATTAAGTAAATAATTGACATAATTTTATTATTCAGGAATCTAAAGACACACATGACATGTCCGACTCAGGGTAATAGATATCATCTCAATTTCGTTTCATTGAGGCATATTATAATGTTATGAACCTAGTTTCTTTTATATGGTGTATATACTTCCCTTTGATATTTTATATCATGAATCTCTTTGTTATCATGATATAATAAGTTTAATTTAATGTTATTCCTCCATGTATATTATAATTCAAATATTTAATGTTTTCTGAGATACATTGGAATGCTTGAATATTATTTTCCTCATGATTGTTTTAATGATATTTCAATGGTATTCCTATTCATCAGCATCAGTAAACCTTATTGTTACATAATATACACTTGGAAATTATTGATAAATATATATTATTTATTGAATATGGATATTTTATTATTAAGTAAATTGAGTATTTGATATTTGAGGAATGATTTAGACACGAACAACACAAGTTGGGGACCATTTAAAGTAATCCCCTTCATGCATCAGTAGTCTCATTAGATGAAATTAGTATGTAAAAAACCATTGGAGTTAGTTTACAATAAGAATATATGAGTTTCTGTATATATATATAAATTTTATTGTGAATGGTCTTGATAGTAGTATGCTAAACCATTTTGTGAAAGGCCTTGATTGTAAAGGTATCACATACAATGGAAACATTAAGTCCAATAATTAAGAATTTAATTCATTCAATATTCTGTTATTATAATCCTTGATATTTTTTATTTTACCATATCTATGGATGCATTTCATTATCATTTAATTTATTATATGGCATGTGTGCCTAGTTATTACCTTTCTATATTGATTATGATCATGGGTTCATTATTCCTTAAAATATACATTAACCTTATTGAGAATTTGATCTCACCCTTATTTTGTTTCGTTTCCACCGGTTTTGAAGAGGAATCCTTTATATGAGCTTTAAGGATACAATTTATTATCTTTTTTATGTATAATGTTTAATTTTATATTTCACAATGTAAAATCGGTATCATGTATGTAATATGGTTTTATAAAACCACTAAACATTTAGTCCATCTTGATTTAATGCCTTGTAATAATTCTAATTTAATAAAGTAAGTCACTGGATCTGGGCTTCTAGGGTTGGGGCATTACATATCACATACAATAGAGTATATGATATAATAATGAAACATAAAGGGTAACCCTATACCGCTTCCCCAATAGTTTGCTGTTATGCCCCAACTTCTTATGTCATGAGTCATCCCTCTCTAAAATAAGACATCCCAAAAGCACATGAGAAAGGAATCATAACATGCACCTAATGTTTCACATCATCACATAACCCCTTCCACATATTCATTTATAGTCAACTAGTAGTTCTAGGATCCACTATATCACATATGAATTATATCATACATCAGGTATTATACTTCAATCCATCATATCCCATACACATAGTAATTACATTAAGCCTTCCCAAACTATACACATCATACCTATACTAATTATTTGGATTCTATATCCAGGGATATGCGTGTGTGAATAAACACAAGACATCACAGACCTATAACCACATTTATGGGAAAAATGAAAACTTTTCATACCATCACAAGTAACTATTAAGAGAGGAGAGAAGGGATATAGGGGCAGCCATCCATCCATCCTCCTCCAAGGATATTGGGGAAAACACCTTCCCAAAGTCCACTAGGTGTTAGTTTCCATTACTGATATGGGCGGGTAGCATATGAAATCGCCTAATATACAAGATATATTATATCTCAAAACCAAACTATGGTAATAACCTATCCTCAATCTCAAATTTATCTATCATCTCTCAGACACCTAGCAACCACTACTAGGGACTAGATATCCTATAAGAAAAAAAGAATTTAATGTGATATATAAATTTCTTCTTTTATTTTTATTATTTCCATTCATAAATTTATTTATTAGACGTTAAATTAACGATTGAAATTATTTCAAGATACATTCATTTACCATCAGTATGAATTCCATTCCCTCAATGTATAATCCAAACAAAGTCCATAGTTTCTCAAGATTAAAAAATTTTCATCACTTTCATTCCAACAAAACCAAACCCATGGGTTAATAAATATTTATTCATTTTTTAGCATCATTAAATAATCCAAGTAATCTAGGAAAACTATCTTAATATACTAACAAGAAGAAACATGATACAAATAACACCCAGCTTCCTTAAGAAATGGAGAAATGAATAAAGATAAAATAAGCAACCCGCCTGTCATTCATTAAACTGATTCATTTGAAGCATGTTTCCAGCTTTATCACATCAACAAGTAATCCAAGCTTCAAAAAATTCCATAATCTCTAGTTCCATCCCAAAATTCACATCCATATCCCAATTCATCACTCCATCACAATAATCAATAGCTTCTACATAATCTGGGCCTCCCCACCCAAAAATCACATTATCCATCCCATGATCATATCAAATCACATGGTGAAGCTCACATCCAAAGAACATCACAAAAGTGGCCCGAAAAAAATCATAACTAATAAGGAAATAAGGAATCTAGCCTAAAAACAAAAAATATATATCATAACTCACAACTCTAGTCACTTTTCCTTCTCAAGAATAGGAGAAAATCAAGCCCCAAAAATTATCTTTATCATACAACTGGTTTTTATTCCATCTAGAATGAGCTGATTCATTATTCATAGATTCCAACTTTGGAAACATAAGGCATAGGGATATAACAAAATGTCAAACTCTAAACATTATCTTTGCATTAAAACAAGTTTAAAAAAACTTAGATAAGTGCCACTCTCATTAACATAACCTCTCATTTTAACATTTTCTATGAGAATTATCATGATTCACATTCTTTAACAATTCCAATATAATGGATGAACACATTTAATTAATAATTAACATTACATACATTTAATTATAATAAAATTAAAAGTAACACCACATTCATTTGATATGCATCTTTTTTAATTATTAATCCAATTAATCAATAAATTCCATCTTTAGATTCATTACTATTTTTTATCGAGAACAAAATTCTAATCCATATCATAACAATACAATCTATTAAGCAAAAAAATAGATAACACACTATCAATAAAATCCATAGGCAAACCGTTATCACGGTATCCAACATGAACATGTGATAACAATCTAATTCATTAATAATCTAGTTAAATATTTATTAGTTTTATTCTATTTCCATACAAATGGGAAAACCATGACACCGTTATGATTTCACATTAATAAACAAGAGAATAAATGAATACCCAACCTTAAAGGCATAAATGTTATTTTCACAAGAACAGAACAACATTATAGATCCCGATCCACTCTCTTGCAAGATCTCCATCCCTACGAGGATGCTACACCACGACCACACCAAAAAATAACTAATAAAACTCCATTAGAATGATGGATAGAAACTGAAATCACATGGAAATAAGAAGCAGGAGGATCCATATCAAAGAACTATAAGAGAATAGGTAGAACATACCTAATATCACCATGGATTGAAGAAAAATTAATGATAATTTACCCCCATTTAAGGGATCACAAAACACCTAAAGAAACCATCATGGATCACCTAGAATTTGAGATATAGGAATAAGGTTTGAGAAAAACATGAGGCACTATAACTTATATTAGTTCAATGTCCAAAACAATTTCATGGAATGAAACCCTTTCATTTCATGAAAGTATTGGGATTTTATGTTTTTTTTAAAAACACATCACCATGAACCATTTAATCTCAATTTTTTTTTCACATCATGAAGTACACATTTAACTATCCTTACACAAAATGTTAGCAACATATTCATGACGTAAAACCCTTACACGTCGTAAATTTTCTCTACTTACAGATTCTAGAATATTCTAGAATAAAAACACCTCGAAACCCTCTCTAGGACCCCTACCATCACCGTAGGCTTTAGAAACATGAAAATGGTTGGATGAGATGGATATATTCCCTTATATTATATAACTCTCAAATAATTGTTTTCCTAAATAATACAAAACCATACCTAGAGAGAAAATGAGAAGGTGTCATCTAATCATCCAAATTGTGAGATACATATCAAGGATATTACCATCAGAGGAGCTCAACCACCTCATCAGAGGATCAATGTGGAACCACGAAACAAAAACAACCCACTCATAAACACTCTCCTGGGGGTGATACCTCTCAAACAAGAGTAAGTTTATCAATAATAAACAAGAGGGAACCATCTAATAAACAAAAATGTCAACATATATAAAATGAAAAATTTTATAAGATGAGATAAACATCAAATAGATCTGGGTACTGAGTTCACATCTATGACTCATGTTCCTAGGTACTCTCCTCTATTGCACCATGCTTCCAATGAAATGAATAAAGGGGATAGTACACCCATGAAATAAATTTTTATGGCAGTCATGGATCTCCACATGCTAGTCTATGAAGGTCACATAATCCTCAATGTCAATATTTCCCTAATAGATGACATGATAGTCGTCGTGACGATAACAACGAAGTTTCTACACATGAAAACATAATTAAATATACTCATCTAGGGGAAAGATATATCCTATGTTCCATGACTCCAAATAATCCCACACCTAAAAGGGTCCAAAAAACCTGGGAGAAAGCATAATCTCATGACCAATCCTTTTATAACCATGAGGAGGAGTCACCATCAAGGAAACATGCTCTAAAACATAGAAATACATAGGTCTCATCCTATTATCGACATAGTAATTTTAATGATCCCGTGTTACCATTATTTTCTTGAGAATTACATATCGCATATATATAAACTTTTTTACTAGTTCTGACATGATATTTTTTGAATCATTGACCTAGATCCAGCACAATGTAAAAAATAAAGGTTGATCGTACAAAGCTTCAAATGGATCCATACCAACAGTGGAGTGGAAACTAGTATTTTTAGAAAAATATACCAAAGGGATGTTACCTCATTCAAGAACCTCCAAAATCCAATAAACAAGAGTGAAAAATATATTTGAGAGTCTATATGGTTTGATCTATATAACTATATGTATGTGGAAGAAATGAAATGTTAAGTCATAATTAAGATAAAAAAGATTAATGGAGACCTCTCCACACCCTAGAGGTAAAACAAGGATCCTGACTAGAGATGATCATCCTCAATACTCCATGGATTCTCAACATATCTTCCAAATACTTCATCGGAAAAACCTCTATAGATATTGAATCCCTTATCACTATAAAGTGGGTTTATTCCATTAAAAAATCACTACTGCCCATATAGAATCATTGAATCAATGAGGTCAAGGTAAACCAGTAATGAAGTCCATCAAGATGTCCTCCCACATCAACTGGGGAACATCTAATGGCTAGAAAAAATCATAGAAAACATTGTGTTCTTCCTTCACACATTGACAGACCAAACATCAATAAACAAACATTAAAGTTTCATGCTTCAACCCATGCCACCAAAAGTGACATATCGTAGCTTGATATATCTTCTTTATATCAGGATGTACTACCAAGGGTGAGCTATAGAACTCACATAGATCTATCTCAAACATCATTGAAGGAATGAAAATACTTCTATGGAACAACAACTGATGTTTTCCATCATCATACCAACCATCAGAGACATCACCAAAAAAGCTTGGTCTCTCTATATGTCCACATCAGAATCCCATAGTTGGGACTCCTTCACCTATTGTACCAAAGATGATTGCACTATCATATGAAAAATACTACCTCTACCTCAAACCTCTCCCATATCTAGATTCATCACTGATAGTTCTTCCATCACTCTATAGGAATCCCCAAATTTAGACATGAAATAACTACACGACTTCCTTCTTAGTGCATTGGATAAAAATTTTCCCAGGTTTGGATTATATGAAATCATAAGTTCATAATCCTACAATAATTTCATCCACTGATGCTAATTTAAGTTTAATCAATGCTAGTAGAATACATACCTCAGGCCCTTATATTCAGTCAAAACCAAAAAACATTCTATAATGAGGTAATTTCACAAGATCTTCAAAGAAAACAAAACTTATACCAACTCAAGATCATGGGAGGAATAGTTATAATCATGAGGATATAACTTCTGAGACCCATAATAAATGATCAATCTCTACTACATCAAAAAATATCCCATGAAAAGGTGACAAACATCATAGAAATCCTAAAACTGAACTCCATCTACTAGTAAATAGAAGATTTGGGCACTAACTGACTTCTCTTTTAAGTACTCAATAGTTTTTAACACTAGTCATTACACAAGAATTATTTATCCTTGTAGGACAAGGTAGTCAAATGAGTCCAAACCAGAGAGATGTAAACTATAAAACTCCTATAATAGTATGAAAGATCTATGGAACTCCACACCTTTGTCACTACCTTGGTGGCTTCCCAAGAAGAAACCAACTCTATATTCAAAGTATCCACAACTACTACCTATTGGGACAACACATTCCCCATGAAAAATACTTCACGATCCAAGAAATAACACTTAAAAAACATCCCAAGCAGCTAATCATGATGAAGAATTACCTAAATGGTAGACAGATGCTTTTCATGCTCCTCCTTAGACACAAAGTGCAAAAGGATGTCATTGATGAAAACCACCATGAACATATCTCGGAACTCTATGACCACTACGCTCATCTACCCTTTAAAGATAACTGGAGCATTCATTACATAGAATGATATAATACCAAACTCATGATTGCCATTATGAAAATGGAAACTAGTCTTTTGAATATCCTCATCCTTCACCCGCATCTGATGATATACTGACTAAAAATCAATCTCATTGAACCAAATTTATCACTTCATTTGATCTAATAAACAATCAATCCATGGAATATGATAGAGGTTCTTTATGATCACTCAGTTCAAGAAATGATAATTGATACAAAGCCACAAACAACCATTGAACTTCTTCACAAAAAATAGGTGAACCCCAAGGTGATGAACTCAGGTGAACAAATACACACTACAAAATATCATTATGATGTACTCATAGCTCTCACAACTCAAAAGGAACCATCATATACAAAGAAATCGATATTTGAGACATGCTGAATGTAGCTTTATTTCAAACTTGATCTCCCATTGAGGTGGTAATGCTATAACCTCCCCAAGAAATACAATAGTGTATTCTTCTATATCCCTAAGAAACACCAACTACTAAACTTCTAACATATTTAGAATCTACTCAGTCATCAAGTAAGATAAGGATATATTACCCCTCTGACCCATTTGAGGGCCACGCTCACCAACAAACACTACCAAATCTATATCATCAATATAGAACACAACCTACCTCATAAATAAATCCATGATATCCTAAAATAAATTCAACGAATACATATTTAGGATGATTCTATATTTTTGTATCTATTAACATTGAAAATATCCCCAAGAGTGGTGTTTCCCCAAAACTATCTCATCATCTCTACATACTTCATACTTGTTAGCAAGACCTCTAACTGGAGTAGTTAATGTCAAGGGAACTAGAATCCTCTCAACCTCATGTCACAAATAATAGATCAAGGTAGGTGATATAAAAGAGTAGATGGATTCTAAATCAAACAAAGCATGAAACCATGTAGTAAACAAGAAAAGGGTACCTAGAATAACATCTATCTCACCCAGTTCTAGCAACACTAAAGAATGAAGATAATCATGAATTACTCCATGGAATATCTAAACCTGATGAAAATCAATTCCATAGATGCTCTCTAATATATGAGGATGAGGTGAATCTTAGGGATATACTTTTCCTTCTCCATCTTCTCTACGCTAATCGAAAAATAGAATACTCTCTTGATGATTACTCAATGGGGAACCAAAACTAGAACACTTCGTGCACATTGACTGCTCATAATGGTCGGTCACTCCCTCTGCTTATGACCTTGTCCTCCATAAGGAAAACATGAATATGATCCCTTGGCCTAGTTATGAGATATACCTCCCCTAGAGAAACAAGATGACGAGGGATAGGACCTACCTTGACTATGAAAATTTTATTCTGTTTGAGACGTTGGGAAACGCATTCCATGGATTTGCTTCGTGGGGTGTCCTGATGATTCCCCTCTCATGATCATAGAGTTATTTCCTACATCTTATCAATAACATATGATCTCACCATCACCTAAAGATGAATATTCAGCTTAAATATGGTGACTTGGTGATGGATCTCTAGATGCAAGGACTCCTTCAAATGCCTCACCCTAGCCTCCTCTTCTGAAAACAGTTTTGAAACATACCTTATAAGGGTCGTAAAATGGATCCTAAACTCTTGCATGCCAGAACTACCTTAGTAAAGGGTAATAAACTCTTGGTTACTAGATGCCTCCCTAGTTAAAGAAAGGAACACTGCCCAAAACTAGTCTCAGAACATCTCCCACAAGACTACTAACTCCTCTGTATCCTTGAGGGACAAGAATCACCAATGCCTTGCTTCTCAATGTAGCATTGTCAAAACTAACAAAACCCTGGTGCTCATTACAAGAACGAATCAAACTAAAATCTTCCACAACCTCCACTATCTAGTTTTGTATTACTACATCTAAAATAGATCCATCATACTTCTATAGACTCTGATGCTAAAACTTTGGAGTTTACTCCCCCAAGTGTCATCATTATCGACCTATATTATATAGTGATATGGTATCACATCAGGATTAACATATTTAGTGTGAAATTGATAAATAAATTGACCTGGAGACATACCTATAAAAATAAAAAACTGTTAGAGCTCCTAAACATGGAATGTGAAATTTTTTACAGTAATTAATTTGTTGTTATCTTTTTAAGGGTTTAACCTATCCCAATGTATACTGATCTCAAACATAGGAACAAAGAAGAATGAGGCATGATCCTTTCCTAGGTCTCTACCCTACAACTAGTGTCACTTCATTTAGTATAATTAATTAACATAAATGTCCATACATTAGATCATATGGGGCCTTAATACCCATGTCTCAGTGGGTCTCTGATGTTTACATTACTTACTAAAATTATCTAACTCTACATCCCTAGCAACCCATAAACCCTACATATTCATAAATCTAAACTCAATATTATCCATCAAACCTAAACCATTTATAACCCTCTATCATGACCCCTCCCTTAAAAGTGTACACCTCCTTGGAAGGAAATTAGATAAGGGAGATGATGACTACATGAGTCCCACCTCTAGTAGGCCCTAGGCTTGTGACTAGCATAGAGGGTATAATAATCCTACAATGAGAGACATTAACCTATAATAAAGAACAAACAAGAGAGATATAAGAAGGATAGACCAATAAAAACCTTCTAAAAATATATGTAAGTAAATACCAAGTGTAAACATGAAATTATATACAATACTATAACAACTAAAAAAAAACTAAAAGTAGAAAAAGGTACTAATAATATCCACCACGAAGCCCAAACAACACTTAAAAAACCATTACATTATAATATCTAACCCTACCTCCAACCATACCCGACTAATTAGAAAATAGTTTTTATATGTGTAGAGTGAGAATAATAGTATACTTAGTAGGATCCTCCATGAAGCCTCTTGTGTAAAAGATAAATAAATATTGCTAAAGTAGAATAAATAATAGTGAAACTAACTCATTAGCTAAACAAGTACAATACGTTCCTAGCCTCACCATGGCTAACTCTCACTAAGTTTCACATACAAGATAACATATAATATAATAAATAAGCATAAAGGTTACCCCTCTCCTGCTACCCCACTAGTTTGTCGTTATGCCTCAACATCACACATCTTGATACATCTCTCTCTATAATAAATTAGCCCAAATAAACCTAAGAAAGACATCACAACATGCACCTCATGCATTACATAATCACATCATCCCATCAACCTATCCGTATATAGTAACCAAGTAGGTTTGGGATCCACCACAACATATATGATGTGTATCATACATCAGGTATTACACTTCAAGATATCACAACCC
Source organism: Viscum album (assembly GCA_963277665.1). NCBI lineage: Eukaryota > Viridiplantae > Streptophyta > Magnoliopsida > Santalales > Viscaceae > Viscum > Viscum album. Next base: position 688,756,504 of record OY728142.1, on the reverse strand, counting down.
AGACACCGAGTAAGAACCTCAATCCATCAAAACCAATACAAGACATAACTATAATAATCCTTTTGATACTATATCTAGGGATACATGTGTTTTAATAACCACAAGGCATCACATCACTCCATACACATAATGTAAAAACTAACCAACATGCATTACTTCACAAGTAAATACCCTGAAAAGAGAGTGGGTCCATAGGGGGTAGTCATCCATCCTTCTTCATACCATGATTTTGGGGAAAACACCTTCCCAGTTTCCACTGGGTGTCATTCACCCTAACCAACATGGGGGGGGGGGTTAGTGTTTGAAATCCCAGAATATAAAATATATAATGAACCTCCCAACCATAATATTGGAATAATCAAGTCCTAAGATCAATGTAATCTATCATATCTCATAAACCTAGCTGACACTGCAAGGGAACAGATATAGTATAAGCACAGAAACTTTTATAGAGTTACACTAATTACTTATTATTATATCATTTCCTTTCATTAATATATTTTTTAGGTATTAAATTAACCATTAAATTTATTTCAAGATACATTCATTAACAACATGTGGGAATTCCATTCCCTCTAGGAATAATCCGAAACAAGTCCATGGTTTCTCAAGGATAACATATTTCAAACATTTTCATTACAACAACACCAACACCATGGGTTAATAATTATTTATTCATTATCAACATTATTCCATAATCCAAGTACTCTAGGAAAACAATCCTAAGCTACTGCAAAGAGGACACATGAAACCAAGCACACCCATATACATCAAGTAGTGGGGAAAGTAATGCACATAAAATAGGAAACCTGACCATCATCCATTAAATAGATTTATTTCAAGTAATAATCCAAATATATCACATCAACAGGTAATCTCTAATTGAACCCATTCCTTCATCTTTCATTCCATCCCTGAAACCCACATTCATATCCCGATGCACCTCACCATCATAGGAATCAACTATTACCACATCATTTATGATTCCCTATATATATATATATCATATCATCTATCCCTGGCTCATCCATCACAAACCCATATCACATCACATAGAGAATATCTCATCTGGAGTACATCACAAAGGCAATAGAAAAAAAACAAGCATATCTAATAAAGATATCTAGGAACTTAAACAAGGAATCCAACCTTCATAAAAAAAATGAGATCTCACAATCCAAAATCAAGACAGTCATCCTTCTCAAGGAGAAAGGAAAACAAGGCCCTAGGAGTTATCTTTATCAAACAACCAGTATTTATTTCATCTTAAATTTACTAATTAATTATTCATAGGTTCCAACTATGGGAAACCTAAAGCATAAAACTATAATAATTTATCAAAATATAAACATGTTATTAGTAATAAAAACACTTTAAAAAACATACTAATGCAACATTCTCATTAACATGACCTTTCATTTAAAAATTCTCCACAATAATTATCATGTTTCACATTATTTATCAATTCAATTATCATGGAAGAACACATTTATTTAGTCATGTGCATTGAATCAATTTGAAAAACCATCAAAATACAAGAAACAAGAGATTCGTTTGACATGACTCTTATTAAATACTTAATCCAAATAATAAATTAATTATATCTTTATGTTATTTACAACTATCCATCAAGACCAATATGTTAATCAATAGATTAAAAACACAGGATAATAATAATATCATAGATATAACAATATCTAGAAAATCAAGAGGTAAACCATTATCAAGATATCAAACATCGACCTATGATCACAATCGAGTTCATTATTAATTCCACTAACATATAAAAGGATAAATCATTCAAAAATTAAAATTTCACATAAAGAAATACAAGAAGTGATGTATAATTTAATATAAATTAATAAATGTTCTTTACATGAGAACAAACCAACATCATAGATCCCAATCACTCATCCTTCAAGATTTTCATCCCTTTAAGAGGTATACACCACAACCAAACCATTAAAAAACCAAGAAAAATTAATTATAATGACAGAGAGAAACCACCATCGCATGGAAAAAATAAGTGAGAGGATACACATAAAAGAACTATAAGAGAAGAGTTATAATGTTCCTCATATCAACACATATCAATGATGGAAGGCCGAGAATTAAACCCCATCCAAGGGATTGCAAATTCTTAAAGAGATAACCACATATCTCTTAAAAATTGAGAGAAAGGAATTGGGTTTGAGAAAAAACATGATTCACTACAACTTATATCGATTCACTATCTATTGGAATTTCATGGCATGAAACCCTTTTACTATGTTAAAGTATCAGGATTTTATGTTTCACTAAAAAAGGTATTTCCTCAAACCATTTATTACTGATTTATTTCACTTTATGTAGAACCCCATGAACCAAACTTAATCAATCCATAAACTTAATTTTCATTATGTGAAACCTGTACACATTGTGAATTGTCCCTTCTTGTAGCCTCTAGTAATTAAACACATCTATACCCAATACATGCCTCCTCTGTTCACCATGATCTTCATAAACATGAAAACTGTCTAATTAGAAAAATACAATCCCTTATATAAACCTTCTAAAATCAAAGGAGTAACTAAATAGAGAAGAGAGAGAGATAAATAAATAGAGAGACATAGAGGAAAGAGTTAACCTTGCTATGATATATTGAAACGACTCTCAATCAACCAAAAAAACAAGGGGGGTTCAAATGGACTTCAGGATGGGGAAAATAAGGGAGATATCCTGACCAATGGCCTCTCTTAATATACTATTTGTGTGGAGAAGAATAGGTGTCGAACCTTGAAATAATGGGTCATACCTATTTAAAAAAATCACCTAAAACACCACTAAGTACATGGTCAATCTATACAAGGTAACCAATACCCTATTAGTTACCCTTTGGGGTTCCACCAACCACTCTATGTAACTCCAGTGGATATTTCCCCTCTTCAAGCACCATAGGGTTTGTGCTGGATCCCTATCATGTAATCCTCGGTAACATCATAAATGAATGTAATTCACCACTTGGTCTGACCCTCTTTTAAACACATGATACACATTGAAAACCATTTTAACATAATGTTTCCAATGATTTCTACAGGGCACACATCGGTCTGTTTCGGAGGACACGTTGAATGTGGACCCGCATTCCCGCTTTCCAAAGGCGGGCGACATCTCTCACTTATTCAGGGACATTTTTTCATTGATCAAATTGTGATGATGGGATGTCAATTACTCCATGTTTGGATTCCTCCTTGAAACTCTTTACTTAGTCTGGGTCTCCCTTATAGAATTAAGACATTGTTCGTGAAACTCATTTTGGTGCCATATCTTTATGGATGCCAGTTAATTACATTTCTTCTGTCACAACATTCCAAGGGGTCTTGACATGGCAGCAAATTTGGTAAGAGTAAATGGTAACATCAATAATATTGGGGCATCTATGGATGTGTGGACAATAGGGAACCGATATACTATCTCATAAGAGGGCATCTCAAGGATGCAGAACCTAAGGCATCCCATGTCGGTCAAAGGGTGTCTTATGCCATAGGCATGTCTCTAAGGTTTTCCTTAACTTCACATGATAAACATAGGGTATGATGTGAGTTTAACATCTTTCAGAGATGGTTACACCAATGGCGTGTCTTCTGAGGTTTTACTTAGTCATCTCATGTTTAACATGAGGTAGTCTGTGAGTTTAGCATGTTACGAAGACGATTACACCAAAGATGTCTCTTTTGAGGTTATCCTCAAGAATCTCATATTTAACACAAGGTAGGACACAATTTTAATGTCTTTCAGATATGGAATGATAGTGATAAGAACATCCCATAGAGACGGATTAGATTGGTAAATCCCTAGGAGGGAACACATGAAAGGATTACCAATGGATGGATCAGAATTCCCAATGAGGATGAATCTGAGGTGGTGTGTCCCATAGAAGGAAGATATCACACCATGAAGGATGATTTGGAAACCACTGAGGGAAGATCGGAAATAGTGCAGTCTAGAATGGGGAACACCATATAGATTGGTCAGAACTCCCAATGAGAGTAGACCCCGGGTGGTGTGTCCTATAATGGGAAGTTGTCACAGTATGATGGATGATCCAGATACCACTGAGGGTGGATTGAAACCCAGAATGAGGGACATGATGGTTTACCATTGGCTGGGACTAAACCTCATGGAGGTTTCCTACGTACCCTATGTAGATGTCAGGGATCCAAAACCATATATTTTTAAGGGATTATGAATCGAGGTGTACACAAAGGACAATAACCCACACACATGTTTCGGCTTACACATGGATAACGTCGCATCACAAGAGGGATACCCTTGGTTGGATGGTTATGGATTGTGTGGGGCTTATGCATGGTTAGCTTCCTAGGTGGAAATGGCGTGATCCCACCAGGATGTGGCAGCCCGAGTAAGAGTCTTGATGGATGATAGATGACTCAATGAATTGGATGGGGGAATAGAATGGAACCTTTGTGAGGATGATGATGATGTTGGGATTGAACCTTAGAAAGGATTCATATGTATCCCTGTGGTGGATAATCAAAGCCCGTGTAGTTTGGTGTGTGGGATAGAATTTGCATGTATGCATTGGACAGTGACCGAACAAAATGATGGGGGTTACGTGTGGTTAGTGGCCTGAGAGTTGGTCTGATTCCCGGAGGGCAAACCAAAGATGTTTGTCCCAACATAGGGGACTACAACAGCTTACTACTGGTTGGGGATCACAACGTCTTACCATATTTTGGTGATCATAATGGCTTACTACTAGATGGGGTCAAAATGAATTATCGCTGGATGGGGTCACAATGGCTTATTGCTGGATGAGGTTGAACCTAATCGAAGATTCCTACATACCCTGTCTAGGAGAAAGGCATTGAGACCCACGTAGTTTGAATGGGTACTATTTAGAGTCATGCAAGATGAAACATGGGAGTATAGTTGAATGTCATGCAGGATGAGGGTGAACTGATGTAGAGTGGACAAGACTAATAGGTGTGGAGATTGAACCTCACGGAGGCTTCCTCTATACCCTATGTAGGAGATAAGGATCGAAGTTCACGTAGTTCAGAATGGAGGGATACAATTTAACGACATTTTGGATGAAGGAGAACCGACATAAAGGGGGTTGAAATAGGTAGGTGTTGGTCTTGAACCTTAAGGAGGATTCCAATATACCTTGCCTAGGAGACAAGGATCAAAGTCCACATAGTTCGAAATGGAGGTATATAGTTTAATGTCATGTAAAAAGAAGGTGAAATGACATAAAGGGGGTCAGAACAGGTAGGTGTTGGGATTGAACCTTAGGGAGGCTTCCTATGTACCTTTCCTAGGAGAAAAGGATCAAATTCCGCATAGTTTATGGGTTTGGGGCTTATACGCTATGTCAGACCAGGGAGGATGTCATGGTCACTATTTACTCTAAGCTCATGTGAGTCATGATCGGTGTGAGAAACAAGAGGCATCAGAGACTTGATGATTGTGGTGCAAAGGTGAGACCACTATGGGTGGTGAATGGGGATTATGTATGGAAGCAGCCCAAGGTTCCGCTATAGAGAAGAAATAGTGAATGTGGCCTATGCATGGATGGTGCTTGGGTTCTGCTAAAGAGTGGGAACGATGAATGAGGATTATGTAGGGAAGATACTTGGGTGCCACCATGAAGTGGCAATGGTGAATGGGGCTTATGAATGGACACTGCCCAGGTGCCGCTAAGGAGTGGAAATGGTGGTTGGGGCTTACGCGCGGAAGCTGACCAGGTGCCACTAAGGAGCGACAATGGTGGATGGGTCTTACGCATGGACGTTACTCGGGTGCTACTAAGGAGAGACAATGGTGGATGGGGATTATGCATGGATGCTTCATAGGTGCTGCTAAGGAGTGAAAATGGTGGATGGGGCTAATCCATGGATGCTTCCTGGGTGCTGCTAAGGAGCAGGAATGGTGGATAGGGATTACACATGGAAGCTACCAAATGTGCCTCTATAGAGTGGAAATTGAGAATAGTGGATGGTGCATAGACATGGAAGTTACCCATAATGTCTTCCTTATGCATGGCCATGAGGGCATCCCAACTCACTGGTGGGTTGAGGCATATAATTGAGGCCGACACCTATGCACTAGTTTACAAGATGGATATTGCCAATGTAGTTGGAATCAGTCCGAACAAAGGGAGATGAAAAGTGTGAATCAATTTCCTAACATTCGGAATTCCATAAGGGTGGTATAATGATGGAGGATAACTATTGAATGTGTTTGAAACGTATCATCCATATCATGTTAGCTTGAAATGGGGACAAATAAATGATGCACGACTGTTGACCGTGTTCGAAACACAAGACCTGACTCGAAGTTTCATCCAAATTCTTCTAGGGTGTTGGCCTAGAACGATAGGTGAGTCGAGGCGGCATGGGACCAGGACATTAGGGGGTCCCTTAATATATGAAGGTGTATGAATATCTGAATTAAGGACACACAAATCATGAGGAGGAGTGATGGAATGCTCGAACGATTTCCAACTCTCTTGAAATTTTTCTACTGTAATCATGGCATGAGGTATCTTATTCCTAGAATATAAGGCATATCTTATTTGGAATAAGAAGCATACTATTATTTAATGATAGGGAATTATATATTTTAAAGTATTGTAGTGAGGACTATTGATGTATTATACATGGAGCATAAGGCATCTCTTGTTTGGACCAAGAGACATTATATTATTGAAAGATAGGGAATACTACAGTTAATAGTCATATAGAGAAGACTGTTGGCATCTTATGATTGGTGCATAAGGATTATCTTGTTTGGGGAAAGAGGAATACTATGTTTGTAACATAGGGTGAACTACATTTTAGAGTCATATAGATAGGACTATTGGCATCTTATTCTTGGCGCATAAGGCATCTCTTGTTTAGAGCAAGAAGAATCATATATTTTCCATATAGGGCATACTACAGTTTTTTTCATACAGATAGGACTATTGGAATCTTATGCTTGGTGCATAAGGCACTCTTGTTTGGAGTAAGAGATATCCTATATTTTTCACATAGGGTTTACTACAGTTTAAATTCATATAGATAAGACTATTATCATAATATGCTTGGCGCAAAAGGAATATCTTGTTTAGAGAAAAAGGCATCCTATGTTTGTTATATATGGTTTACTATAGTTTATAGTCATATATAAAGGACTATTATGCATAAGTCACCTTGAAATGGAAATTTTTGGGACTTAAGCTAGTGAAGACCTCTCTGATTTAACCTGGCATTGGAGTTAGGCGATTGGGTTTGGACGAGTGACTTGCGAAATAGTTCAACTCAAGGTACTCTGGGGAATTGATTTTGAGTATCTCAACTCATGACACGGTAAACAGATCAAGAGGAATATGTCAAATAAAGGTGTTTCATAGTGTGTGGAGGTGTACCTGAAATCATGGTATTCCATTGGAGGAAGGTGGAAACATATAAGGGGACAACAGAAAATGGCGATGTCCAGGACCGAAAAGTTCATGGTGCGACTCTCCATTTTTCATGGGGGTCACTGATGAAAGAGAAAGGACCAGCCTGATGGGCCAAGACCACATCCTAAAATTATCCATGAGCAGGGGTGTGGGGGAGTAGCCCCCCTCCCCCCCACCCACAGAAATATGGACCAGTGGGCACGAAGAAAGGAGCTTCATGAAGGAAAGGTTCTTGCGAATCACGGACTCAGAAAGCATAGGGTCTCACAAGAGAATAGGGTCTCGCGGAGAAAAGGGTCTCATAGAGAAAAGGATCTCACAGAGAAATGGGGATCACTAAGCCAAGGGGATTTCAGAGCAAGGCAACTTGCAGAGAAGAATAGATCACAGATCCTCGAAAAACCCGAATGAGCTCCATCCTTCGCAGAGGGCGGAGCCCTCTACAAAGGGAATCACTTTACTGTGCTCGGAGCTCTGCGAAATGAGAGATCGGCCACCAAAGAGCTGAAATGACCATGCTTATGAAGAGATGAGATGGATATTTAATGGTGATGGAGGTCGGCGGAGCATTCCAAAAATAAAAAGGGGCGCCGCGAAGAGAAAATCACACCGCAAAGGAAATTGCGCTCTCCAACCAGAGGCAGTTCCCTCAAGTTTGTTGCAGCCACAAAGTCGACCGTCATCAGCCTTTGCGGTGCTCACAGAGAACTCTCTAAAGATTATCGTAGTTTCAAAGTGCTCCATCACAAACTTCGCGGTGCTCTCGGAGGCTTTGGTCAAGTTCCTCAACTCCACAATCACGGAGGGAGCTCTGCAAATGGGCTCCGCAAACCAGTTTTCTAGCCCAACTTCGAATGTCCATAATTCCGAATCCGTAACTCTGTTTGGGATCTATAACCAGTCAAATCGAAGCTCACGAAACATGATACACTACTGGATCATTTATGGATGTATTTAAAGTATTTTGAGGATGAGTTTTCTAGTTCCAAAACTTACCAACAAATCTTTCAAATTAGATATAAGTATCTAATTTTTTATTTGAACCTCAATCCAGAAAAAGTCCCAACTTTAGAACTCAAAATTCATATTCACTTTGAAAATTAATAACCCATAATAATAAATATTATTACACTAGGATTAATATTTCATAATGTTGGGACACATTACTTTTTCCATTTGATAATCATGATATTACTGTTATATTATTATTATTTTCTTTAGGCCCTCATTATTGTGTTTTTTGGGGTTTTATTATTTTATGATAGATACTAATAGTTGGGCCCAATTATATTACATGTTTTTTTTATTATTAGAATAATTATTTCCAAATAATGTTTTTGTTTTTGGTTAATGAGGAAAAGTGATATGTTCAATGAATCATGTGGGACTCTGATGAGTGTGCCTTTTTCGTTATATATGATACATCGTTAAAAATCATGTCTGATGAGATAAGCATAAATATTTGGTATTCATTATTAGAACCTAAGGGTGTATTGATCCCCAATTATAACTAGGAGGTTACTATCCAAATATTGGTAGTGCCGTTTTATTATTTAGGGTACATGTGTCTTATATCCACTTAGGCATAAGTATGACTTGCATACACATTCATGACCTATGTTTTTTGGTGATTGGATTGAACTTATAATTTATTTTACTCTATTAATATTTTCATGTACCTTAACTTAATTACTAGAACTCAATGTATCAAGGTGAGTGGTGAAATCCTACTGATTCTTTGGAATCATATCCATACTTTCATATATATTACTTGTTTTTATGTACATAGTTAGACATTGTGATTCATTTCATGAACTGGTATCATCTTTGAGTTCAATGCGTTACCCATGATGAGCAGTGTGATAGAGGTTGATGAGATAGTAAGATATTATTGCGGGTTAGGTGAGTGGCCATTGCATTTTATTTATTTATTTCATTTTTGCATCATATGTTTCATACCTAAGGATAATCTCATTTTATTTATTACCAAAAACTATTATAAATTCTACTATATTATTATTTCTTATTCATCATATTGCCTATTGGTTGCTTTAATATTCTAGATTATAGGACACACTTTTGGATCCCTTTTTATTATCTATAGGTTTTGGGTATTTTCATTATATGGACAGGTCATTCAAAAAATTAAATAAATTTAGGCATTTTCCTTGGTATTTATTTTCTGAGGGAATAGTCTCCCCATGACTTTTTAGTCCCTCACTTCAAGCCGACAAGATCTGGCGTACAAGGATGTTCACATAAGGTCATGTGGTTCCACCAACTCAATCAATGTTAAAGTGGTCTGGGATTGAGTGTTACACTATTCAAGTAGCTATATGAGTTGTTCTAGGATTGAGGGAGGATGAGAAACTTTACATTGTGTAGTATATTGAAAATATTTTATGTGATACTCAGTGGAATTAGAACACTACAGAGAATGAACTGTTAGTTTTCATCCTTTATACAGAAGAACTTAGGTAGTATTTGGTAGGTTATAGATTTATAATTGTCATAAAACATGACACCTTAAAAATAATTTTCCCTAAAAATATATCAACCCTATATTAATTAGTTGGATTTTGTTATTGTAGGAGTTTGACGTTCAAATTAGGAATAAATAGTGATTTTATAACCTAGTATCTAACCATTTTCTAGGTTTCTTAATTATGATGATAATGATTATAATGATATTAATTCTAATTTTCTAGGTAAAATGAAAATAGCCATTTCGAAAATTCAAGCTCCTTAGTTTTTTAATTTTATCAATTACCTAAATTCCAAAGTGATTCCTAGTGAGATTTTATATAACTAAAAGAAGAAATTTATTTTTGATGTTAAACACAAATATTAAGAGGATCCATTTTTATTTATAATGTGTTGTGATGGAATTTTGATAAAATGAATTAAAAATTATGTAATATTATCTATTCTGGATAATTTTCACTCTTCACTATAGGGAGGACTCCATAGAAGTGTGATAAAAAAGAAGGTGATATAGTATGGATTTTTTTTGGAATACATTTTTTATGGATTTTAGGAGGTTTCTGGTGGGCTGAGATGACTTCCAAATATTCGGCAATGTGAGTGGGAGGTAAGAAATCCCTCTAAAATGAATTGTAAATATCGAAATATTTTATGTTCTTGGATTAGATTTTATGAGACCATTACCACACTCAAATGGGAATGATTATGTTTTAGTGGTTGGTGATTATGTTTCAAAATGGGTTGAGGTAGTGGAACTCCCAATCAAACAAGCATATGGTGTTGTGAAATTCCTTAAGAATAAAATTTTCACAATATTTTAGATTCTAAAAGAGTTTATAACTAATAATTTATCTCATTTCAAAAAAATTAAGTCTAAATACAAGATTAAGAGTTATGAGAGTGTGTATAAAAATAGAAGCACTTATCACATGACAACCATGGATGCAATCTTACCAAAATTACATGACTTATAGAATAATTTTTATTACATACATTTCCAAAACCATTTTGGTTTATAAATTTAAATAATTATTAGAATTCATTAACTAATAAATCCCTTATCTTTCTTATCAAATGGATATTTTCCCACTATATTAGAAACTATATAATCCATAATATATATTCAAAATATCCCAAAAATTCTTCGCACTATATATTTTATTATAGACATATCATGTGTACTAATTTTATTCGTAACATATAGAAATATAAGAATAATAAGGGTGATCTAAAATGATCATTAAAGAAAAAATGTATATCAGATGCTATAAAAGAATAAACATTTAATTAATAATATTTCATAAATAAATATGGATCAAATAATATCATATATCTAGTAACATGATCTTGAAATAAATCCATGGATGACATAATAATATAAATAATCACATGGATAACAATAACTAAATTTATAGTGATGGAATGTATAATAAAATAAAAATTAATATTTACCTCCACAACCTCAACTAAGACATTTGTGACACATAGATGTCATTATAGTGTCAAATTTGTATTATTTTATGTTATATTTTATTTTTATAAGTCCTATTGTTTTGGAGGATTTATATTTTTTGTTTTAGAGGATTTCTAGAAATTTCAATATAATATCCAAACACTTTATTTCATGTGAAAACATTGGTTTGTCCTACTAATCCTATTTTTCATTTTTATTATTGGTTGTTTATACTTGTTTGAGTCTTTTGAGAGGGTGGGAGTGTGTTTTTTTATTTTTTGATAGATTAGGAGATGTCCTATGAGGATAGATTGATAGTGTATATAGACCCCTAGCTGGAAAGACTATAAGTAGTCCACCAGATAAATGGGGGCAAGCACCAACCAGCTGATGGAAGGCTAGAAGTAGGTGATTCTTATAGTAATCCCACTGACCAGATGATAGGATGTCTTGTGGTGCATATTCTTTATCTATAACCACCATCTAGTTGGTGGGAGTCCACCAGCTAGATGGTGGTGTTCTTAGTGGCCCTAGTAGTCTTCTAGGTGCCACTAACTAGATAATGGTAGCTAGTGGCTATCCAGGGATGTCGATATAATTGGGTAACACTTGGGAAGTATTTTAATTGATTCTCCCTTAATCCTAAATTCAATTATAAATACCCCTCACTTGAAAGTAATTTTTCTGTAGACTCTCTTGAGACAAATTTGTCCCTTCCAACCACGCATATTCATAGATCAAAGTGTTGATTGATTAATTGAATCACTCTTGGTATGTGTACCTAATATCTATTGATGAACTACCTTATCTCCCATAATTCTTTATCTTCTAGGTATGTAAAATTATAGGATATTTTTTGATTCATTTTTTAATTTAGGAATTGTATTTATAGGATTTTTTATTAAAATTATTCTAGCCCTTCACCTATCCAAATGTGGATCTTGTGTTTGTAATTGATGATATCATGATTGAGGTAAATACTTTCATAATAAAATACTATTTATTGGAATCATTATTGTTTGTTTGATTTGAAATGAATTTCAATTGATTTAAAAATAATTATATGAGACATTTGATAAATTATTTTGAAATGGAATGGTGTGTGTGCGATAAAATATCTTTAAAAGTGTATTTTAAAATAAGGAAGTGATTTTATGAAAATTATCTTGAATTGAAATAGATTATTTCAAACATGAATTTGATGATAATTTTTTAGAAAAGAAGGAATTAAATGTTCTATGAAATATTTTTTTTTGAAATGCATGAGTTTTGATGAAAAATTTTTAATGTTGGGTTTTAAAATGTAATGTAATTTTTGAAAATTTGATTTGGGGATTCTTGAATGAAGATTTTTGAATTGATTTGAGATGAATAATTTTCCCCTTGATTGATCTAATTGAAGCACATGGGAACCTGGGTAGTCAGGAAGGTAGTATGGGAAAATAATTCTTGGTGTTTATTATATCTAATTTATTATTGGAATGATGATGAAAATGATACTAAAATATGTTTAGGGAATGATGTTAATTATTTGGGGTAGACTCTTATTCCCCCTAGGCCTTTGATATTGAGATGTGTTCCTACTTGGAACCCAATTTCATTGAGATGTGTGTGGATCCTTGATCCTTGAACTAACTAACCTCAATATTTTTAACCACGATTCTATGATAGAAAATGATTTATGCATTATAGTGTTTATGAAATTATTTACTCATTTATCATTGATTGAGATGCTGATTCATGTCTGTTTTGTTAGAAATTATTATTTGTACCCACATTACACTTTCTATTGAAATGATCTGACAAGTGTGTTTTAAAATGAATTGTGAAATATTTATATTCCATTTTTTATTTAAAAGTGATCATATATGGTTTATTTGATATGGAATTATTATGAAATATCTTGGTGGGATTCTATCAGGCTAGTATTTCCCCCAATAATTCTTTTTCTTTTGGGTGTTTTTAGAATTTGTTTTTCTAGGTCCAGGGAAATTTAAACCAACACTTAGAGGTGGTGGGTTATCCTTATAATGTGAACTTGGTTGTTTTTGGTGATAGATGGAGTACACGATCCATATATTACAAGGATATCATGGTCATTGTTATGTTTTTTTTGGTATCTTGTTTTGGACTATACACTTTTCAACCTTTTCGTACTTTAATCTTGGTGAATATTTGGAATACCATTTGTTTATGAAGTATTTTAACTTTTTTTCTTTTTGAACTATTAATGTTGAGAAATCATTCTCTTTTGATTTTTTCTATTCCCATTTTATATTCTACAACCCATGGGGATTAGGAATTCCCAGAAATCCATTTTATAGATGACTCGGGTATCAGTTTAACAAGTTATCTAGGATGGTTTTTGAAAATGAATTAGTATCAAATCTTTTAAAGTCTATTATTAGATGTCATTATTCATTTTAGGAAGCCTTGGTATATTAGAGGTAGGATTTACAAGACATAAGAGGTAGTTTGTGAGCTATTTTCTTGACAGATCTCATTGCGAATAGCCTTAAATTACCATGGGTGTTTGGGAGAAAGTGTCATTGAGGTGTTGTTTGATATAATTCTAGAAATTTAAAAAAACTTGATATATTATTTATATTATAAATATGAATTATGATGGATATATTTAATGTTAATGAGTTTATTGACTGATGATTCCTTATTGACTGTTAATATTGTCTAGTACCATGCCCCCAAGAAGACATTCATACATGATTCCGGAGGGAGATTCTAATGAACCACAATAAGATAACCCTCCAGTTGAGCAAAACCTCATATAGGTAGTAGTGTGCATGGTACCAGCTCCAGTCCAATGAGACACATTTATTCCCATTTTGGTTAGAGAGGTGGAACCATAGAGGGAAAATGGAAGAGATCGATCCCAAAATATTCTTCATCCTAAAAAACCATTTTTCTAAGGAATAAATGATCCTCATGTGGTAGAGGATTGGTTGGGAAAAGTTTAATGAATTTTTGAGTTGTTGGTGATAATATATTACATTAAGTTTAAATGATTCAAATTTAATATTGAGGGGCCTAGAAAGAGATGGTAGGATGTTTTGGTCCTAGAAAATAAGAATGAGTTATTAAAGTAGAAATACTTCAAGATCCCTTTCACATACCAATTATACATAGTGTTGATGATGTAGGTTAAGTCCATGGAGTTCATCAACCTTAATCATGGTGATTTTATAGTGACTCGATATTCTAATAGTTTTTCTAAAATTGGTTATTTTACACCTTAGGTTGTTTTTAATGAAAAGATAAAGTCCCAGAGGTCTATGATGGGTCTTCAATCAAATATCCAATCATAGGTCTTTATGCTGAAGATAAAATCATATTTCATTATTATGTATAGGTAAATGATGGCACAAATTGACATAGATTGTAATTTATTGTTGATTGGAGTTCTTAATACTCATAGTGGAAGCGTTAGTGGTTTCTCTAAAGAGAAGAGAATGAAAAATAATTATGATAGTGTAAATAGTAGTTGTGGCCCCCAATAGAGGGATTCTTATAGACCTTTATTGTCTTCTAAAATCTATCTAACTTAATTCTAATATGGAAAAGTCTGGCTTTAAAATAATGATTTCACTGAAGCACCATTTTTTCAGTTCGTATAGTAATTTAGGAAACCTTCATAGTTTTTCCACATTCTTACTACATCATGTAGGTTTGTGGGTTTTTTGTACTATGAGGATCTATGGCCTAGTAAAATGCTTCAAGAACAAAGGGGTTCAATCAATAGGCATCAATAATGAAGCTTCTTTACAAAGTAGATGAGTCTCTGGTGGGAACTGATGCATGAAATACGATAGTGAGAGGTTCTATTACTATTACTTAATATTGTGAATTCCTTATTTGATACTGGTTCCTCTATTTATTTTTTATAAATCCACATATGAATATATTAAATATTCCCATAGAGATCATTCCTTATTTAATGTAAATTGAAACACCTCTTGGGAAGAAGAGAGATTAGGGTCTCCAATATCTCTCTGGTACGTAATCGTTCTCAAAAATCAATATCATCATGAAATTTTATGTTATTGATATGAAATCACTAAACTTAATTCTTGAAATAGATAGGTTGGTTTCTCATAAATCGAAGTTTGAATGTTATCTTTTTTGGGTGTCCTTTATTATCCGTAATGGTGAGTGCCATGATTTTTTCGGAGAATGGGACCCATGTTCTGGCCAAGTTATACATCCTCTTCTAGATATGGGAAGGTTGATATCCTTGTGTGTTGTTTAACTATGAATGAAATCTTCTTTTAGTGAATTACCTCTAGTATATTTTTAGTTTACAATAGTGTTTCTATTAGAATTTTTTAGTCTACCACTAAAGAAGGATGTAGTGTTCTCTATCAACTTGGTGTCAGGTACCTATCCAGTATCTATTCCTTATTAATGTATAAAAATAGATGAACTAAATGAGATAATGGATCAGTTGGATGACATGATGTCTAAAGGATTCATTTGACCCAACGTATGACCTTGGGTTACGCTAGTGATATTTTCCTGTAAGGATAATGGAACCCTTCACTTGTGTGTTGATTATTGGAAACTCTATGTATATGTTTACCCAGATTGATGATTTTTCTGATCAGATGAAAGTGGTAAAGTGGTTCTATAAAATTGATTATAGGTTTGGTTACCACAATCATCAGATTGAGGAGTCTAATATCCTAAAGAATGATTTCAGGAGAATGTATGGACACTATGAGTATCTTCTTATGCCATTGGTTCTGACCAATGATACTGTTGTTTTTATAGAACTAAGGAATAAGATTTTCAACAATTATCTTTACTCTTTCAATATGGTATTCACGGATAATATCTTGGTTTAATCTAAAATTAATGAGGATCATATGATTCATTTAAGAGTAGTTTTTAATATCTTGGTAAATAACTAACTTTATGAAAATATATCAAAGTAACAATTATGGATTTGTGATGGGAAGTTCTTGGGGAACATAATCTCAGAAAATAGAATCTTATTTGATCCTTTAAAGGTGAAATCTATAATTTCAAGGGAGGAACCATGAAATTTATTTGATATTCATGGGTTTTTGTGTTTGTAGGGTATTATAATAATTTTTTGAAATATTTATCTGAGACAACTTCTCCACTAATCCCCCTCACTAGTAAGGGAGTGAAGTTAATTTGGGATTCAAAATTTTAGACTTCCTATGAAGTTTATGACATCCTATTTGACTTCATCTCCATTGTTGACTCTTTTAGAGGTTGGTTAGGTTTATGTAATCAATTTTTATTCCTTAAGATTGGGTTTGGGAAGTGTTATCATGAAAGGTGATCATGTGGTGAATTTTGATTATCATAATCTTTAACATAATGAAATACATATTTCACACATAAACTGGAAATAAAAGTAGTGATGCACACTCTTAAGAGTTAGAAACACTACCTTTTTAGAGAATGGTTTTTTCATTTACTCTGATAAAAAAATCTTGAGTTATATCTTCTCACAAAAATATTTGAATCTCATATAGAGGTGATTGGTGGAGTATCTATAATATTTTTACATTGAAATCACCTATAACTCAAATAAGGGGATAATTGTTGATAATTTTTTAATCAATAAGATACCAAACCAAAATATCAAGGAATAATTAGAGGATTGGAATCTCATTAACCTTTTTTCTCACATGAATTTGAGAGTCCTAGAGGATGAGATTGTGGTTGTTTTGACATGAGTTCAATTACCATCCTTTATTCTTGAGTTTATTTTCTAGGATAATCATATTGATGTTGGAATTAAATGTTTGAAGAATTATTTATATGGTAGGTAGACCATCTATAAATGTTCACCATCTCTAGAGGTAATTATTTTCTTTAGAAACTGTTATGTGATTCCGTCACCTATGTGAAAGGTAGTATTATGGGATTTTAATTATTCTAAGTGGGTGGTTAAACCGTGCATGATGAAGTTGTTTTATAATATGATGAATCAATTATTTATATTTTTTACAAATAAGGATATCACTTATTTTTTCTATCATTTTTATACCTATTAAATGATCAAGTATGAGCATCAAAAGAGTTCGAGTTTTCTTCCACCCCTTCATGTGCTGACTTAGAAATGGGATTAGATATTAATGGAATAGTTTTTTGGGATTTCATATACTCCTCAAAGAAAAAATTTATTTGGGAATTGATTTTCTAATTGACTAAATTAGAAAAATTTATTCGTATTTGTGACACTACTAAATTCAAGGACATAAAAAATCTATATGTGTAATAGATTTTAAGATTTTACAGAGTTATATCTACTATGGTTTCTTATAAGGATCCCCAATCCACTTCTAGGTTTTGTAGAGGTCTCTATGAGGTGATGGGAACCCAAGTAAAGATGAGAAAAACATATCATCATTAGATAGATGTTTATGGGGAATGTGCTATACAGATTATGGAAGACATGATTCTTTCTTGCATCTTTGACTTTGGATGAGTGTGGGATTTCCATTCAGTATCGATTGAGTTTTCTTATTATAATAGTTATCATTCATCCATTAAAATGGAACCCTTTGAAGTCATGTATGGATAAACTTGTAAATATCCACTTTTTTGAATGAAAATTGGTGAAGCTCCCCTCATGGGACCTAGTTTGTTCCATGAGATGATGATGAAGATCTAGATGATTCATCAGGAGTTGGTGATGAAACATAATAGGTAAAAATCCTAAAACGATCACTTTCAATGTCCTTTGGAGTTCTCATTTGGTGACAAGGTGTTCTTGAGAGTCTCACCTTGAATTGGGGACTGAAGACTTAAAAAATAAGGTACATTTACACTAAGATACATGGTACCGTTTGATGTTTTTGAGTGGATTCTGATGGTGGGTTACTATTTAGGTTATTTACCACTATTAACTTTGATCCATAACATGTTTATTTTGTCAAAGATCAAGAAATATCTTTTGGACCAATATCATTTTTTAATTGGGAACACCTTAATAAGGATCCTTATATGACCATTACTAAGAATATGGTTCATATTATTGATTCACAGATGAAGGTTCATTGTGGGAAGTCCATACCTTTGGATCAGAAGATATGGAAGCAAGGTACAGATTCTCATGAGACTTGAGAAAATGAGACATAGATGAGATACTATGGAATCATTTTTTGTGTACTGGTTTTCTTTGTGATTTTTTCTAGTGGAATAAATCATTTATGGTGGGGAGAATTATAACATACCAACACTTTATTTGAAGAATTTTTTTATCATGCCTCTCTTGTTTTTTATGTATCTTATTGGTTATTTATACTTTTTTTAGCCTTTAGATGGGTTGGGAGTGTGTGTTTTTCTTATTTGTGAGGTTAGAAGATGTCTTGAGTGTATGGATCAATAGTGGCCATGGACCTATATTTGTAAAATCTACAGGAAGTTCATTAGCTAATAGGTAAGAGCCACCAGCTAGCCGATGGAAGGCTATTAGTATGGGATTCCTACAAGAATCCTACCGAATGGACTTTGGGATGTAAAATGGTTCAATAAATCCACCTAGAACCGCAATCCTACCAATAGTGTTCCTAGTATCCCATGATGTTTTCCCGTCTCCCCAACTAGCTAGTGGTAGCTAGTGGATAGATGTTGACAATAATCTAGGTGAGGAATTATTGGGAAGTATCATAATTATTTCCCCATTAATCCGAATTTTAATTATAAAAACTCATTCCTTGAACCAAATTCAACACTTGTGAATTTGGATACTCTCTTGAGGTGAATATACCCCATCCAAACATGAATATTACTAGATGAAAGTTATGTTTAACATGTTTAATCTCTCACAAAAAGTGTGTCCTAGATTTGTTGATGAATTACCTTATCCCACATGTCTCTGAGTCTTCAAGGGATATCATATATTGGGATATTGTTGAATATGGGCTTTGATTTTGGAATTGTGTTTCTTAGATTACCACTTCAATTGATTCATGCCCTTCATCTCTCCAATTTTGAATCTCATGTTGGCGATTTATTATATCATGATTGCGGTAGGTGATTTTGTAAGCCAATTCCTAAAAATTTAATCCATTATTTTCTTATTTTATTTAAAATGGATTTATAATTGAATTCTAAATCATGAATTAAGAAATTTAAAAAAAAACAAGAATGGCATAGTGTGTGGGAGATATATACTCTTTTATAATGGATTTTAAAATAATGTGTTAATTTCATGAAAATGAAATTTAATTGAAATGAATGATTTGATAGATGGCTATGATAATGATTTTTTAGAAAATAAGTATTTAAATATTTAATGAAATGAATTAATTTTAAATGAATTAGTTTTGATGAAAACTGTTTGATGTTTTTTTTGAAATAAAATGAAAAGTTTAAAACTATTATTGGGATAATTAAATTATTATCGATGAATTTATTTGAGAAGGACGGTTTTCCCATAGATTGATTCACATAAAGCATACAAGATCTTGGGTTGTAAAATATATAATCATTGAAAATAACACATTGAATTTATTTACTCTAAATATCAATAGAATTATAATTAAAATGATATTATTTTTTGATGATAGTATAGATTTTATTCACTCGAGGTGTACACCTATTCCCCCTAAGACTGAGATATTAGGATCTGCGCACACATGGATCCATATTTCAATGATATGTGTGATGATTCTTAGGACTTGAAATAACTAAAAACATGACTTATAACCCAAGTAAATGATTAAAAAATAATTATATATTAAAATTTTTATGAAATTATTTACTCATGTATATTTTATTGAGGCACCAATTCATGCCTATTTTTATTGAAATTCTTATTTGTACATGCTTTTCACATTCCAAAAAAATGATTTGAAAATCATGTTTTATTAAGAAATTTGAATGATTACAAAGATATGTTATATCCTAAATTGAGAACATATAGTTTATTTGACATGGAATTATTATAGAATATCTTGGTGGGATCCTACTAGAATTGTTTTTTTACACCCTTTTTTTGACTTTGAGAGTTTTTAGACAATATTTTTCTTGGAAGAGGGAAAGGGAAAACATTACTTGGTTATGGTGGGTGTTCTTGATTGTGGGACCATGGGTGTTGTAGGTGACATTAGGACTATGTTATACATCTATTATATGGAGATATTGTTTTTTTTTTGATTTTTTTGATTTGATATCCCATTTCGGGCTTCAAACTTGTCTACTTTGTGGTACATTACTCTTTCAGACTATTTGGAATACCAAATATTTATGAATTCATTGCATTTATTTTTTATTTTTGAACCCTTCTTGTGAAAAAATCTTTTATTCTTGATTGTTTTTGAGGCCCAATAACTATTCACCAGCCTCTGGGGATCAGGAATTCCAATCTAGCTATGTCAAGACCAATTTGGGCACTAGTTTAGTGGGTTATCTGGGATAGTTTATTACATTCATGGTTAGACTGATGAGTCAGCAGTAATCATTTCAAAACCAAGAAAATAGAAATGTCCTAAGTCAATGGAGTTTTCATGACCATTTCATGGTTTTTCAAACCTTGTAGAGATTCCATACAAACCGTGTGCCATTTTTTGTGTCTAGAGGTAGTACAACACATGCTATGTTTGAAAAATAATATATCCAAACCATGTGGTCTTACCAAGTTTGTATGTTTTGTGGTTTCATTATTTTTTCCCTTTCTAATTATAGTAATATTTCCCCTATCTTCTCCCACTTGAACCGACCGACACCAAGGATCCCAAGGGGGAGATCCAACCTTTTTACCTCTTTTATTTTCCCTTTATTCAGGTTTTCATGTGGTTTTCACGATGAATATTTTCTCACACTACTCTTTCTACCCTTTCTCAGTCATTTTTATTAGTTTTGGTTCTTCATACAAATCCTAGTATCACGTTTGGATTATTTAGTGTTTTAGGTGGACCCATTATTTGAGATTTTGGTTTCTATGGTATATAAATTCCATATCTATCATTTTATAGGTGCTCATTGTCAAAGGTGACATGTTCCAAATAGTTTCAGCTCGGTTTTTTCTTATTTCAAGTATGTGTTTCTATGAAATTGTTTCATTTCGGAATTTAATGTTTCGTGATCTTTTTAAATATATTTTTATTAAAATTATTATTATAGGACATATTAATTTGATATTTATAAATGATTTATGTATAGTTTAGGATTTACTTAGAGAGTTTCTCTTTTTAATTCCATGTTTTCATTGTTAAAATGACTTTTTTATGTGCCAAGTATTTTTTAAATTCCTATGAAGATTTTTGAAATGTTTTTGATGGATTGTGCTATATTTTAATCCCATTTTGTTCTTAGGAGTGAAAATAATGTTCTAAAGAGAGATTTATTTGATAATGACATGTTAACCTTAAAATGATTTAAAAGGGTTCCTTTGATTAATTTAAAATTTTTATTTAAATGAGTGTGTTTGTTATTCCCCTTTTAAAAATCCCTTATGTCTCTCTAAAAGAGTGTTTGATGGAAATAATAGGATTTATCCTTTTTTTTGGATATCAAAGAGGATGTACCATGCTTTAAAAGGGTTAATTTGAAATTTTAATGATGTGCATGGTTTTAGTGTATTTATAAAGGATGATTAAAGTGGGATTTATGAAATTTGAAAGGAATCAACATATACAGCCTTGTGTTTATGGTAAAGTCCTTATTGGAACTTTTTAAATTAAATATTATAATTCTTGAGATACCCTCTTTATTTTCCACAAAAGTTATTCACCACTTCTGTGGTTTGTTTATCACTAGGTGATGTATGTTTATCCCTTTTTAGAGATTTTTATTATTTACTTTATGGATGTATGATGTGTTTGGGGATGTTATTTGTGAGGTTGATATAGGTGATGGAGAGTTATTGGTTTTGAATTTTGTTGATCTTGAATTCCATATCCACTTAACTCTATATTTTGGTAGTATTGGGTACTACATTAAAATGTTGTAGATCTATATTTATATTATGCTAGTTTGTTATCATGCTTCAAGTTGTACTCCAGTCAGGCCTGGAACTAGGGATAGGAGGAGAGTTTCATTTGTGATGAGGCCAGTGTGGGATAATCTAATTGATTTTGAATGTTAGAACACATCATATATCGATAGGTGGTCTATAAAAATAAAAAAACATAGATTTTTATCACATGATTAAACTTGGGTAGAGCCCAAGGAACATTCATTGTATGATTGGTGGTTTATATAGGGGATATTTATCTTGTTCATGATTGTATCTTCCCATTTATTATATTTTTATGGAACCCTTATCTTCTACATTATCTATATTTGGACTTTTTGTTCCTACCTTGTGTATGGTTGACCCATGTGTTTGGGTCGTTTCCTTTTTAAATAGGTTTCAATGATTTTTAGAAAACCTAATTTCAATCAAAGGTTCTTTTATTAGGATTTTAAAATTAATTTAATTTTTTTTGTTTTAGTTTAAAATAATCATTGGTTGGTAAAATATTTTTAAAGAAATTATTTTCATTCTAAGAAACATTTTATGGTTTTGTAAAAAGATTATGGAAATGATGTTAGGGTTTCACATATATATATATTTGAAAATACTACTTTCATGATATATTTTAAAACTTGAATTTATGAATCACATTATGAAATAAATCTCATAAATTCGATGGTTGGTGACTTAGTGGGATGTTTCTCTTGTGCCTATATTTTATTGGTTCAAGGTTTTTTAGATGGGCATTGGGTTTTTTCTTATGAATGAGTTCAAGTGATGTGGGAGGTGGTAAGAAACCATAGGTTGTCTAGAGTGGGCTGCTGGTATGAACCTAGTTTGATTTTTTTTTCATTTTATGAAATGTGTTGTCCACTCTTGTAGCTTCTTTCAATTGTTTTTTATCTAATTATTCAATGTTGTATTTTTTTAATGGTTGATGTATTGTATTTATAAAATTGGTTAAATTTGTTTTATTAGTTAAGTCCCATTTTTCATGACATTTTTTTGGGTTATTCTTATATGATAATACATAGATTTCCAATGTAAGGATGGATCATGATAAATCAGAAAAATTATAATAATTTAAGGGTGAAATCATTCTTAGTAGTGTTTCATGTGTTTCCCAAACACTAGATTTCAACTTGTGGGGATCGATAATTCTCTTCATACCTTGTGGTGAGTCAGGTTGGCTGCTAAGAAGATGGAATACCAGGTTGGTTAATTATAAATTTATTCATTCCATCAATGATGTAACCATGGAATCATTTTTTTCATTCTGGTGGAAACCAAGAAACCGTGCTTGCATTGGGTAGGTGTACATCAAATACACAAGGGTTTTGTCTCATGAAACTAATGGATAGATTGAGGTGAAATATAATATTGGGAACTACCCATAACTTCTTTAAGACCAATAAATTAACTATATAAAATATCTGAATATTAGTAAAAACCATAATCAGTTTTCCTTATGAATCAATAAACATCTTTTTTGAGATACATACATATAAAATATCAATACTTTCTTAGTCAATAGATTGGATAACATAGACACAATCCATCTAGAGAAAGAAGGTGGATTGTTAAAGATGGAATATCCCATGTTTAACATAAGTAATTTTAAAATACATTGACATGGTTAAACAATACCTACATAAGAATAAAACTTTGAATGTTGTCTCATATTAAATTCATTAGATGAAAAATCATGCCTATGACTGAGGATGACATGGAATGACAAAGGTAGTGATAGATGATTTCAATTTTAGATATTTGATTCAAATATTTTTGAAGAAGAAAAAATTAGCAAAAATGAACTTTATTAATTATTAATTTCATAGATAATAGAATTAATAAAAGAATATAATGAATACAGTTATCTAAACGAAGGATTATTGGATGAAAAGAAGTTGTAGGGTTAGTTTCCTTACAACAGGTAAATAATGAGTAAAGAGGGAAAATTAAATATTGATAAGACATATAAAATCCAAAAAATAACAAGGGGGAACAAAATTTTAGGGTTTTTAGAAATAAATAGCAATCCAATTTGCTATATGGATTATCTTTCAAAGTCAATCCGGATTTTAAAATTGAGATTGGGGAAAAACATTACAACTTTGGTAAAATTTTAATAAAAAAACCTCTAAGATAGAGAGGTTGAAATTAAACATCAAATATCATGAATGAAATATAATTCATAATATAACATAAAAATTAGGTATTATATGCACCATTTAAATAAAATTAGATGCATATGACAAAACATGTCTCAATGAAATAAATTTGAGATGGAAAACTACTCCGACAATGGTAACATAAGAATAAAGAGAACATAAGAGGGTTACCATGGAATATATCTTAAAATATCATGATATTAAATATATTAATTATAATTAATTGAAATTAGGTCAATTAATACACCATATAAAATAAATGATGGTGGGTAATATCAAACTTGTTTTATTAAATTAAAAATAAATAAAAATACCATTATCTTATATCCATTCATACTTGATCACTACTCTAACCTCTTATATGATAAACATTTATATCTTAATAAATTAGTTAAGAAACTTATTAAAATAAATTACCCATTTATACACTTCATTTATAACCATCTATTATAAATACACTATTCAATTATAGTCTATTTTTATCATCAGGTGTTAAAACTTTTGATTGAATTTTTAATACAAGTACCAAAATGATGAGGTTTATTTTTAATTATTAGTTTAAAGTTCATAATTCTGAAATCATTGAGTATCTAAAAATAATTGTTTTTCCGGTGATTAGTTGTATCCCATTTTCATCCGGTGAAAGACATGGATATAATTTTGTGATCATGGAAATAATAATGAATGAGTTTTGGTATGTTTAATGATTGAAAGGGTATATATAAAAAATATGTTAAATATAAAAAAATTATAATATTTAAATTATATTAAATACATAATTATTACATGATATTTTCATTATATAATATTCTATAATCAATCATGATATAAATATTATAATATCGTTCCTTGGTTAAAATATTATTATTCAATGTGATAGTTATCACCTAACCATTTGATTGGTGGGTATGAATAATACTAAATAAATTTTGAAAATGTTATGTTTTACACATGTATGAATTTAATTAATTTGTTATCAATTGATTTAAAATGAAAATAAAAATCATTTGAAAGTAAAAGAGATGTTTTTATAAAAAAAATTATGCGCCAATGTGTAATTATCATAATAAAATAAATAAATAAATACTAGTGAATTATTTTAATAAAATTTATATATTATATTTTTAATAAAAGAATTTAACATTCATAAAATTAATTTTCTACGCATGGGATAAAAATAAATCATGTTTTATGCCTAAAATGTAGTTTTCTAAAAAAATATTTTCACTACGTTTTGTATACTTATTTTAAAATAAATTTCATCCACATGTAGTAATTGAATAATATGAAATCCATCCCATATTTGGAATCATGATATTTATGTTTGGAAAATAGGTCCCTTATATTTTTGGTTTTTTTGAATTGTATCTTAGTTGAATTCTTGACACCTTAATATGGGTAAAATAGGTAAAACAAGGTTAAAATTTTGGTATAAGGGTTTAAGATTACAATAAAACTTTCTATTATCCTATTTTATGATTATAGATCAAACATGATCATAAAATTATAAAAAAATAGCCACTTGGTGAAATTTTTATTTGATTACGACCTTTATATTATTTTAGGAATACGATAAATACATGAATTCACCCTCTTGACATCAATAACTATAAATGTTTTATTATAAAGATAAAATGAGGATAAGTTGAGTTATAAATATTCAATTGAAATTTGAATTAATTTTATTTATTATGGTAATTTATTTCTAATTTTTAGTAAATTAATAATTACCTTAAATTCTTACGCAACATAGACACAATATTTATTCAATGAATAGAAAAAGAAAATAAATGATTTTAAAAATATAAAAATTAATAAAATTAAGTTGAATTATTGTGTTCCAAGAATTTATAGATAAATATAACATATTAGAAACATTTTAATGGTTTTCATTATATTTATTTTGAGGTAATGTTTTTTTAAATCCAAATTAATTGAATAGTGTCAAAAATAAAATTAATGATATTTAATGTTAAACAATATTTTAATAAATTATTTAAAAAATATAAAGATTTTGGAAGAGTAAAAGTAGGATTATAAATATTTTTAAATTTCATCCCTTTTCCAATTATGATCTAATTGTTACCTATATGTACATTTATAACCCTTTAATTTTTAAAAAGTCATTACCAATGTTGAGATTAAAATTGGTAAATCAGGGGGTTAAACCAAAAGATTTAGTTTAAAATGACCACAAAACCTGAATAAATTTTATTATATGATTATATTTTTACATTATACTCTTTTTATTAGAATATATTTCCATTTATTATAATTTTTATTGATAATGACTTAATGATATTTTAATCTTTTGAGTTATTCGAAGTGTGTCCTTTCCCACCCTTATAAAAGGACACCCCATATCTCTTTAAATTACAGCACTTTGATCCATATATATCGATAAAAAAATTAAAAATTAACTTATAATATTCTCTATAAAAAAATTATAGGTTCTTATATTCTTAAAATATTATTCCTGGTGTCTATAAGAAATGATATAAAGGAGGTCTCTTGAAGAAGAGGCCATCATCTTACCCGAACTCTATCAATTTATTTATTTTTATACCTTCTATATAATTATGGAATTAATCACAAAACAATAAATTAGGTATCATAAATATACTGAAATTTTATTATTATCATGAAACCATAATTATTCACCATATTTTCTATCAAATGAGAAGTGAAAGTATCGCTCATGTATACATGTTGACTACCACTTTCACGAAATGATACAATTAATTTCTCATCATCATCCCTAATTTATGAGTATTGTTATGATGTTATTTATTATTAATTATATAAATGAGATTATTATTATATAATCAAAATATAATATCAACCTTCTTACTTTCAAATATGTTGTAAAATGATAACGTTGATCATAAATACATGTGGGATACCATATCCATGATGCGATGTGATTCATTTTTCATTTTTTCTTTACATGGATGGTAATAAAGATAAATTTAATGATTATATATGATATATATGATATAATAATCTGTTTTAAAGGGGAATTATTATTCACCATTATTTTATTTCATCTTTCAAAAATTGAAAACAATGTTCATGCGTATGCATGACCTACTGTCCTTATGAATGTTGTAATTCATTTTTCAATATATAACTATTATGGATGATTATAAATATTTATATAATTAATAAATATGATATATATATTATAATTAATATTTCATATATGGTGTAACCATGATCACATTATAATTATTGGAACTTCCAAACATAAATTCTTATAAAAAACGAAGAAATTAAAACTAAAAAATGAAACTTTTAATAAGGAATTTTTAATAAATGGGTGTTGAAATTTTATAAGTGGATAATATGTGATATTATAATTATCTATATTACACATTTATATAATTATAATAAATTTAAATTTTTTTATATTGGATGTTAGAGCGCCTTTGAATCAAGTCAAACTTGAGTTTCAAGATTTATGTTACAATCTTATTGTTTTTCAAGATTATTTATGATCATGTTTCTGATGATGAAATTATATGACATATCTATAAAGATTATAATTAATTTTATTATAAATTTTTTATTTTTTTATATTAGATGCTTTTCCTTTATTTTATTCTATTTATGTTCGTATGAGACTAAACAAAATATGTTTATGGAAATCTAACTTTATTTCCCACTTCAATCAAAAATCCTTTCTCTAACATATACATGTTTTCTTAAAAAACTTTAAATAATGTTTTAATATTATAATATGATTTTTAAATGTGATTTTTACATATTTTTTTAATTTTTTTTAAAATGAGCATTTTTTTCTAAATGAGGTATTTTTGACTTTCTTACCAAAAATGCGAAATGAATCACTATTTCAACATACATGGAATGAATTTAATTTTACACAATCATGATAGATCAAATTTTTGAATATTCCTATAATAGTTTCCATGTATCTTTTAAATTAAAATTTTTTCCTTAATATTTGGTAAATTTTTATATTTTAAATAAGGGATTTCAAATTGAAATGAGTATTTTTCTCATGAAAAATTCCAATGATATTTTGAATAAAATATTCATATATGATAACATTATTTTATGCTACTTATGATTTACCAGTTATATGATCAAATTATATCATCTTTATTCTTCATATATATGGTTTATGGTTATGATGTTAAAATATCGATGAAACCCATTTTCTATTCCATGGGATTATGTTAAAATGAATGTTTTTAAGATATTGTGGAATACATATAAATGTTTTTAAGATTATGTGATATATGGTACTAAAATTATATATACTTATAACACATTGTGTAAAGATAAATTTTCTATGAGCTTAATAGGTACATGGAAGGTTATCCAAAGCCTGAAAAAGTGGGCACAATGGTGGTTGTTCCAGCTCAAAATAGGGTACACAAGACGTTATCCCCAACCTGAAGTAGGTACATAGTTGGTTATCCCAAGACTAACATTTTATGAATGGATATTTTTTGTAAAATTTATATAAGATTTATATTATTATAATTTTTAAACACTTATACCAGAAACCTATAATATGATATTATGCTAATGTTATGTTCTAATGGATCTTTTTATTTGATTCCTGTGGGATTCATGTCTTATGAATTGCTAAGGATTATATCCTTACTCGTGTTCATGATATAAGAATTTCTGAGAATGATTTTAATAGTTTAATCTAATGTTGTTTACCATTTATTCTCATATTATGATAAAATGATAATTGATTTCTCCCCTATTTACCCATTCTATGCATATGATCTAACCATTTATTATGTTTCATCCTAATAATATGAACAAAATTTATATGTATGATTTTTCTAAGAAGGGTTATATATAAATAAAACTAATTTGGAGATGGTGTATATAGTTTTGGAACCAATTGTTTATGTATCTATGTTTCCAAAGACAGTAAATATTTATGGTTATGAATTGGATCGTAATGTTTTATATTGAATAATCATATAATAAGATGTGATATTTTTTTATAAAAAGTATGGGTCATTATAGTTTGTATTATAGTAAAGTTTAGTTACCTTTGGAAACTAGGATGAGAAAACCTTGTTGGGAACTCTAAGGATAATCTTATGTGTAAAAGAACATCCTAAGTTATGATAAAGAAAGGTGCATGGTTTTCCTTGAAAAATGTCATTGTTAGGATAATAATAGTGGACATGGTTTTGGTACAGAATCATATAGGGGTAATAACCTTGAAAAGAGTTGGTCGAGTATATTTTTACCATCATTCTAGTGTATGGTGAGTGTTCTCTTACTTCACACCTATTTTGACACTCCATGGGGTTATTCTTGTGATAATTCACATTTACTTTATAAAATACTAGGAATTATTTGAATAGATGATGATCATGGATGACCTTGGTTAAACCCGAATTTTATATATTGAAAATAAGGTTTCATGATATAAATATTCTATAAATTTATTTTCATGATTATGTGGTTTACCACTATGATTATTATTTCTCACACTAAGGATTTTTATTTTAGTCAATGGATGGAACCCAATGGAATTGTTCTAATTTTGAATGTGATATTAGAGAAGGGAACAATGTTATGCTGAGTCCTTCTGGAGAAAACATCCTCCTTCTTTTAGTGGATATTCTGATCCACCAGTTACGGAGAAATTTATCAGTTCCATTAAAAAATATTTTCCATTATCCAACGTTTGATGCATGAAAAATTTATATTGGTTGTCTATCATTTGGAAAAAAATATATACATAGTGGACTCTCCTCAAGAACATGAGGAAACATATAGAAATTGAATCTATAGAGTGGAATGAGTTTATAAGTTTAATTTTAAATAAGTAATTACCTCGTATTATTCATATGAAAATAGAGGAAAATTCCTTGGGATAATGTAGAAGTATGATTAATTTGTTAGTGCATATGATGTATATTTTACAAGACTTGTGAGGTACACTTCTGGTATTACCATTGAACCAGAAGGTAGGATTAATCAATTATTCAAAGGATTAAAACCAAGTCTTAAATGGTTATTATCTATAAGGGACTATAGTAGTTATAATTAAATCATTCATTTTATACCAATATAGAAATTGAGATTTGAATTACCCATCAATCTCTTGGTTTTTGATATGAAAATAAATATGGAATTCAAAGGAAATTATAATAAGGAAAACCATGATGGGAAGAAGGTGACACATCCATTATTATTTATGTATGGAAGGATAAATAGATAAAATTTTATTATTGGGATTGTTAAATTCATTAAGTATGGAAAATAATTCCATCAAGCAATCAACTGTCAATGTGATGGGAATAAGTTATCCAATGATGGAGGAAAACCACAACAGAATACACCACCCACACTCTATTGTTTCAAAAAAAAGTACTATAGGAATTATGAAAACCAGTGATCAAACTCAATGTTTAATGATTATAATAAACATAAAAACCCGATTAATCCTAGATAAAAATGAAATCTCATGTGACCACTATTACTGCTGAGGGGTATGAAAATGATGAGGTGAAAGGTACACTTACATCCACTCAATAATTGCTGATGTCTTATTTTAATCTCTAACTACCCAATAATTTATTTTTGAATAATTTTTTATGGGAATTAAAATACCACCTCAATGGTTATATGTTTAGTTAGTTTTAAAAAACCCTAATTTTATGATGATCATATCTCATGTCTATAATTTTTCATTGGTTAATGCTGTGGTAATATGCTTCCTACAAATCTCTTCATTCTCCATAGAGTTGAATTTGATGTTATATTCTGCATTGATTGAATTTATTTACCTAGATACCACATCAATTTCTTATTAAGGGAAGTCAAGTTTGAAAATTTTAACCAACCTATGAAGAAGGAAACGAGATTCATCCTCTTGTAGAATGATATTGTGATGCCTTATGCCTCCCTCTAATTGAAGGTTGATGAGAAAAATTAACCAACTCAAGATTTGGAGTAAAATAAAAATATTTTTGAATTAAAAATATGGAAGAATTATCTTCGTGGATATAATTATGTTATATATACTTATCCTAAATGTTTAAAGTATATATTCACTCAAAATGAGATTGATATATTCTATCGAAGATGGTTTTAGTTGATTAATGATTATTATTCCTCAACACATTACCACCCTGTGAAAGAAAATGAGAAGGATGATTCTTTAAGTTGAAAGGATCATAATATATTTTCTATAATAAGAATACAAAAGATCCAATATTTCTAGATTTTCAAATGATAAATCTAGAAATCATAAAGGGAGGGGAAAACATTATCTTTCTCAAATGAGTGGTCAATCATCTATCCATGTGAGGATTGAAGTGGCAAAAAATGAAGATTTGGAACTATAGAATAATGTAAAAAATGTTCCTGAGTTCAACCTCGATTATGATGGAATAATAAGGTTTAGTAAGTATGTATGTGTTCTATCCATAAAAAATTTCATGGAGCTGTTGGATGAGTCTAGTAGTTCATTATTATCTATTTGTCCTGGAAGTATGAAAATGTATAGAGATCTAAATGGGTATTTTTGGTGGTAAAAAATGAATATAGATATTAAAAAGTACATACCATGGTGCTTGGTATGTCAAAAAGTTAAGGATGAAAGATATAAGTTTAAGGGGTTTTTATAACCATTACCCATACTAGAATGGAAATGGGAAATAATCACCATATATTTTTTCATCAGAATCCCAAAAATGTTTAAAGGAAAAATTGTTATTTGGGTTATATTCAATATCCTTATGAATTCATCACAATTAATTACTATAATATAAGATTTATGTCTTGAATATCTTTCCAAAATATACATTACAAAAGATATAAGGTTTTCTGTAGTACCACATTATATTATATCTAATCAGGATCCAAGGTTTACCTCAATGTTCTAGATAATTATTTAGAATAATCTAGATAGAGAGTGAGATTTACGTAATGATTTTCATCCTCATGTAGATGGTCTATAATGACCTCGGATTAACATATATGGATATTACACCATTTTAGATTAATATTTAGTACATTATAATAATACATGCATGAGGACTATAATAGTTTAGTGTCTTTGGAAACATGGAAACAAAATCTTCTATCATGGAGAAATATCTTCAACATCTCCCATAAATATCTCCACCTTTAATAATTCTACCTAAAAGTTTTGTTCATATCCTGGAGAATGTAAACAAAAGAAGGGGTGAGATCAGATGCTCAATAAGGGTAACTGAAGGAAATGTGTAATCATAACAAGAACATAGGGTATATAACATGAGCATACCATTTGAAGACCATAACCCACATATTATAGATCATAATAAAGATTGTAAATTCATAAGACATGGATCATAATATAATTAAGATCATAAGTCATGAAAGTAGAATACAAGAATAAAACCTAGAATTGTGGTAGACACATAAGCATATAATATGATTTCCATAGTATCTAAGGCATCGTTACAAAGAACATCTTGGTAGTAAGGGATTACTCTCCATACCATCTTGGTAGTAATGGTTCACTCTCATGGCCATCTTAGAAGCATGAGTTTTATCCTTATACCATCTTGGATGTCATGGTTTTCTCCCAAGTACATCTTATTAGTCAAGGTTCATTCCCAAGACCATCTTTGTTTATCTTTTCAGGTTTAAATCTTTACCCAATGCATTGGAGGGAGATATAGGTCTCACTGTCTTAAAATGAAATCATGCATACATGTTCCACAAGATCATAAATAATAATATCATAACCCATGATATCAAATGGGTATTATAAACATGTAATCATATCATAACATATAGAAAATATAGGTTTTATAGTCAATTTATCAAAAGTGTAACCCATGAACAAGAAATAGATTTCATAAACATATACCCCGTGAAAGGGAAACAAATTTCATAAACACATAACCAATGAAAGAGAAACAGATTTCATAAACATATAACCTATAAAAGAGAAAAATATTTCATAAAAATATTACATATGAAAGAGAAATGAGTTTCATAAAGAACATTACATTAAGCATAACCCATTCATAGAAACAATATGAATGAAACCTTAATATAATTTTCTAGAAGGGAATGAATAACGTCAATAGATGTCATCTTAGATGGAAAATAATTTTTAAATATCTTTCAAAAATGTTTCATGAGGAAAATATCCTTTCTTCTTTGAAAAATTATTTTTAATACATACAACCATTTAAATTTTATTTTCTTATAAAATACTATTAAAACATAAAAATAAGACATGAAATCATTTTGAAAACCCTTTTCCTTGGAAACATATAAATTAAGATTTAAAATATTTTGAAAACCATTTTCTTTGAAAACACATTGTAAACTTCTAAATAAAGCATGAAAATGTTTTGAAAAAAATTTTACTGGAAAATATATAAAATATGTCTAAAAATGATTTGAAACTTATTTCTATGAAAATAATTTTAAAACATATAAATAATTCTTAAAAACATTTTGAACTTTTTTTCCTAGAAAAAATATAAAAGATGGTTAAAAACATTTTGAAAAAAAAATTCCTTCAAAATCTCTTTTAAAAAGATTTTATTTTAAATTACCCTTTTATAAATGAAATGGAAGCTTCAAATAAATGACAATGGGTAAATCCGTACATTCCATACGAGGTAATAGTTTGTATGATTTACTTAAGACCTATGAGTCCTGCAATGTCTCCAAATCCTACGGAAAATGTAATATCTAATCTTATGGGCCTTGTAAGGGTTTCCCCTCATCCATTTAAAGGGGGTTATCAAAAATAAATAAAAAATAATGCCTTCATACCATTCAGTAAAGAAATATCATTCCTTTTACACGGTAAAAAGGTTTAAAAAATTGTTTGTTCTAAAAGAGACTATAATATTCCGTTGAAAATATTGTTAATAGAAAAAATACATAAAAATTTATTTTAAATATTATAGTATAATGGTACAATATTCTTTTAAACCCTTTTTAGAAAATATGGTTTGGAAGGAACATAGAATCCCGACCCAAGTGAGGTTAAAGTTGCGATTTCTAAAAGACACATTCTTAACTATGTTATGCACCAAATAGTGGAAGAAATGGTACCAATATATGATTAAATCCTTAATAAATAGATGAGAAAAAAATTTCATGAATTTTATTGAGATATGGATCATAATATTTCATCAAAGGAATCATAAACATAAACAATCTTGAAAAGAGATGATATTGTTTTAAAAAAAATCTTATCACTTGGTAACTTGGGATCATAATATCTATATAAGAAAAGGAAATTAAAATGATGTTATAATATCATAAAAATAATGAGATTCATGATGTATCATTTAAAATGTAATTATATAAACCTTAAAATTAATTTAGAAACATAATAAAACATGAGTCTCAAAGAAGGCATGATGAGACAAAACTATTTTACCAATTTAGTAACTTTTGAAACTTAAACCTCATGAAATAAAGGTCATATAATATATATTTAAATACCCATAGAATTAACTATAATAAAAATTTAATTCATCTTTGTTCAGTATAAACACCACACAAAATGAATGAGTGTAGAATAAATCATGTATCTCATTAAATAAAAAGTTTGACTAAATCCCCTTACATTATGTCTTGACTCTAGTCATACTCATTCGAAAAACCTGTATAATAAATAAAAATTTATTATAGAAATTTTATATAACTATATTCTCGTATATAATCCCATATATGTTTTGATTACTACCTTATATTATCCACTTGTTAACCATCATATGTTAAGGTTTCACTTCAGATAATATTCGCTTTGTTTTTTGTATGTGTCCTAATTTGTTGTATCGTTGGTATATATACTTATATCATGATTCCAGAATGTAAAACATGACATAAATATCATGTATACCCATTATATTTTTATTATAATAACCTATATAATATATAAGTATGAAATGGAATACACCATTCATGGAGACGGTAAGACGTACATACACATGGAAATTGTTTCCATTTTTATTGACGTATTGAAAGAATGAAAGAAAATGACATATGAATATATGTATATAATATCATTAATGTAAATTATAATGTAATATATATCATATAATTTCACTAAACACATCCAAAATACATTCCATGTAGTGTGTGAATGAATCACATAACTTTGAGGGGGTGGTAGTCCACACTTCCTCAAACGAAATTATCTTATTTACACCAAATGGAAATTAAAAAAGATATGTGTTGTAAAAGGAATAAAGAAGATTAAAATACATAATTAATATAATATATAACAAATATAAACATATTTTTCATTATAATTCACACCAGGATATGTGGTAGGGAAAATTGAACAATCATCATTTTGTGAGGCAGAAGTTCACCGTATACATAAATAGTATCTTAGTTACCCATTAGACAGAGATCTGTGTAAGTATAGGTCACAAAATTATCATAAAAACATAGTAGTATATTTATGGTACTATTTTATAAAATCAATGAATAAATATAGTTTAGGGGTGGATAAATAAAATAAATGAAAGAATCATGCGATAACGTCTTACCTATTAATCGGGTAAATCCTTTTGGTTTATGCCAAAAGGCTTCCTAGGAAGACGTTATATTTAAATGGGGTCTTCAAGAAGTAATGGAGGAATTTTGGGAAGTTTATTTGTAATAGATTTTTCGAACCCAGGTGGTTTTATAGGCATGAATAAGATGGAGAGGTGGTGTCCATTTATAGGGAAGAAGGATTGGAACTATTGTAAATATTTGAAGTGAGAATTCCACCCATGTTTTTATGGCATCCCGCCTTTTTATTACATAACGTTTCATTAAATTTTACAAACAGAGGATCTTTAAAGTCTACTATCTTGGAAATCAAGAACATAATACATGAAAACAAAATAAAAAATTATTATAAACAACTCATAAGGATTAATTATAGGTTCATCCTATGTACAATTACTGCATCCCATATCCTGGAGACATGCATCATAGGAAAGGGTGAGTAGAAGGCTCAGTAAGGAAAACAAGTGAAACAGTTGACATGTGATCTTGAGAAATATAAATAAGAACACGATAAAAGTCATAAAGGCATGAGAAATGGAATAATAGGAATATTATAATAAAAAGAACATGAATCATAACTTTAATATGTGCCCACAACATTTCATTTAGATATTCATGAACATATCACCAAGGTTTTTCCCTGAGGTGTCATAAAAATTACCAAAGTTATTCACCAAGGTATCGTGAAACTTGTCATCTATAGAGATTAAATTCTTTAACCAATAAATTGGTGCACTGTCAGGGCACACCATTAATATGACATTATTTTCATGTGATTCATATATATCAAAATCAAACATTTCATAAATAACCCATAGAGAATAAAATAAATGGGTTTCATTTAAAAATTGTCACGTTTTAAAAGTTCTGAAAAACTTGATAGTTATGTCATTTGTAACCCATTGAAATGGAGTTAGAGTTATATGTATGTAAATTTAAGAAATATATATTTTTTTGTATATTTATGAACCCCCATTAAAACGAAATAGGTCTGGGTATTAACATAAATAAATGAAGAGAATTTCTTGATAGAAAGAGAGAGGGATTTTGAGATGAAATTTCTACAGCATAACAACTATATAACATGGTTTTAGAAAAAATTTAAAAGAGAGGGGACAAGAGTCATCCAATAATAAATAATTCATTATTCAGTAGGGGTACTGAATAAAAATAAATAAGATCTTTTTATGGATATCTGAAGGAAATACCATATGAAAATGAAACTCGAAGGAAAAGAGGAGATGTGATTTCTTTTAGAAAAATTCGGCAGCCTAACAACGACACATAAAAATTAATAAAACTAAATTGATGAGAGTGGAAAGGGTCTCTAATCATTTGTATATGAAATGGAAAGCAGTAAAGATATAGAAGAATAATCCCCCACATAATAAAATGGTACTATAAGACATAATAAAAAAGAAGTCATGACTTAAAAGAGGATGGTGAAAGATTCCCTTACCTTGAAGAGTAACTTTGAAATATTGATGGTCGGGACCTTGGGAGGCTTTAGGTAACCTTGGTGGGACTCTTGGGGAGGTAAAGAGACTAGAAATTCGTTGAGGGGGATTTTGGAATTAAATGAATGAGGAAATGGCATGGAATTTATAGGAAAATTGATGGAATAAATTATTAATTTCCAAGTGACACCTCATTGGTGGTATTTGCAAAACCCTGGGCCTACCCATGGTATTTTCCCATGGTATTAGCCACTTGGAACAGACCATATCATATATCACTATTCATGAGTCAACCAAAAAGCTTACATCATTATTACATCATTAATGATGTCATTAAACACCCGAAACTCAAAATTGTATTTTTAGTATTCACTGAAAATCCAACTATTTCAGAAAAATCCAAAAAAATCACCCTAACATAATATAGATGATATAAATTAAAAAATAAACTCAATTTTATGAAAATAAGTTTTTAAATAATTTTAATTTAATTTTTAAATAAAATCATTATTTATTCCAAAAATACAACTTTAAAACTATAACTCATTTTGTAACAACTCATAAAGTAATCCAGGCCCCATAAAATTATCGTATAACCGTAATAAAATAAATTTACAATTTACAATTACAATATATGAAAATATATTTTCATTTTAAATTATTAAATTAATTATAAAATTGTAATGAAAATATTTATGACATACAAAAATACCAAAACTTCTACTATGATCATTTTTTCACATTTAAGATATTTAAATTGTATTTATACATTCATGCACGAAGTTTCTATTTTTTGGCCATTTCACTATTCTTTACTATTCATAACTATTCATTAAAATTCATACGGGTATGTTACTATTCATATTTTATTATTCACTAAAAATGAAGTTGATCTTATTAGACTCTAAAATTATCACTGTTCACAACTATAGAAGACCTTTTTTTGAAAATCATTTCACATTATTAATTATATAAAAAATATTTTTAAATACCCCCTTTTTCTATAAATTATTCAATAATACACATCCTATATTTATCCGCATATTTGAAATTCACAAACTTTTCCATAATAAGAAATAAAAATTTTATTTTTATGAAATGATTACACAAAGCAGCAAATGTCCCATTACATATCCCCTTATAGCATCAGCATAGGACATAAGTGTAAGGTGTGATATGGTGATAGAATCTTGGGGAGGCTCGAGAAACATTGCCTGAGTGGTGATTTCTATCAGCTTGAACATCTCCCTTAGGCGATTCTGTTCAAACTTCATATGTTGATGTTTGGCTTGGGCTTGGTCCAGAGCAAAGCCCAATGATGCTACCTCCTTACCAAGCTCTGAAAGATGGGCTTCATACAGCCTACGTCTACCGGATGAGTCCATTCATTATTTTTTCGGTATTAATTAACCAAGATAAATGTATTTATAAAAACACAATGTTAAGATTATAGTTTCCAATGGTCATATTGACCAACGGTCATATAATAGTCGAAACCCAATGGTCTAATTTTAATTATAACCACATCATTAATTAAAAGATATAGTTTTGTTGAGTATAAAATAAAATAACAAACAAATTTAGGAAACAAATATAATTAAAAAGTTCGGGTCGTTACATTCTTCCACCCTTAAGAATTTTTGTCCTCGAAATTTTATCTCGCACCCTCTGATGAGAAAAGGTGTGGGTACTTCTGTCACATATACTCCTCCAGTTCCCATGTGGCTTCTTCACATTTGTGGTTCCTCCACAACACCTTAACAAGGTGGGTAGTCTTGTTGTGTAGAACCTTGTCTCTTCGATTCAAGATCTCCACCGACTTCTCCTCATAAGAGAGGTCATGTTCAAGTTGTACCACCTCAAGATTTAGTACATGTGAAGGGTCAGGTATGTACTTCCTCAAGAGGGATACCTGGAAGACATATTGAACTTGGGATAGATTTGGAGGAAGTGAATGCTAATAGGCCACTGCTCCCACATGATCAATGATTTCATAGGGGAAAATGTACCTAGGGTTGAGCTTCCCTTTTTCCCCAAACCTCATGACTCTCTTCCAAGGTGAAATCTGAAGAAATAATTTGTCACCAACATCACACTCCAGGTCTCTTCAATGGTTGTCAGCATAACTCTTTTGCAGACTCTTACCAGCCTTAATTTGTTGTTGGATGTAATAGACCTTTTCTATCATCTCTTACACAAGATCAGGCCATAGAAGCTTTCTCTCACCAGCTTCATCCCAACAAGTAGAAGTTCTACATCTCTTCCCATATAGGGATTCATAGGGTGACATTTGAATGCTCGATTGGAAGTTGTTGTTGTAAGAGAACTCAACTAAAGGGATATGTTGATCCCATCTACCTTTAAATTCCATTGAACATGTTCTTAGCATGTCCTCCAGTGTTTGAATTGTCCTTTCAGATTAGACATGAGTTTGGGAGTGATAGAATGTATTGAAATTCAATTCAGTTTTCAGAGCTTGTTGAATACTTCTCAAGAATTTTTATGTGAACCTTGGATCACAATCAGATACGATAGAAAGTAGAACTCTATGCAGCCTTACCACTTCCTCCACATAAATCTAGGCATGTTGATCAAGAGGGAAATCTTCTCGAATGGAGATTAAATGGGCAGTCTTGGTGAGACGGTCCACAATAACCCATATCACAATGTTTCCTTTAGAAGTTCTCAGGAGACCAGTGACAAAGACCATAGTAATATTGTCCCACTTCCATGATGGTATGGGTAGTGATTTCAATACCCCTTTAGGAAGTTTTCACTCCTCTTTCACTTGCTGATGTACCATTCACATTGACATGTAGTCAACAATCAACCTTTTCATATTATCCTACCAATAATGATCATGAAGGCCCCTATAAATTTTCATGCCAGCAGGATGTATTGAGAAATTAGAGCTATGAGCTTCATCCATCAGCTCCTTCATTATTTCCAGAATAGTTGGAACACATAGTCTTGATCGAAATTTTATTACACCTTCTTAATCAGTATTGAACTCAAGAAACTTCCCATCTTTTATAGCCTTAGACTCCTTCTATAACAAAGGATCTTCTTTCTGAGATTTCTTGATCTTCTCTATTAGTGATGGTTGAAAAATTATTTGGGTTAGGGTTCATGATGTCCCTTACCTTATAATTCACATGTCCAGTTTTACTTGGTCATTGATCAAATGATCCCTTTGAATCCTCATAATGGATAGAAAAACTGGGTCCTTCTTTCTTAATGAATCAGCGACTTTGTTTTCTCTTCTGGGATGATAATTAATTGAACAATCATATTATTTAAGGAGTTCCAACCATCTCCTTTTTCTCATGTTCAATTCCATTTGTGTGAAAATATACTTTAAACATTGATGGACTATGTATATATCACATTTATCCCTATAAATATAGTGCCACCATATCTTCAGATAAAAAACAACCACAGCCAGCTCCAGATCAGGTGTATGATAGTTCTTCTCATGAGTCTTCAACTGTAAAGATGCATAAGAAATGACCTTTTCATTTCAAATGAGGATGCACCCAAGCCCTTTCAGAGATGAATCACTAAAAAAACGAATCCTTATCCACTTTAGGGAAGAGTTAAAATAGGTGCAGTAACCAATCTCTTCTGCGGCACTTGGAAACTTTCCTCACACTTTTTTGTCCAGATGAACTTGACCCCTTTTCAAGTTAACATGGTTAATGGATTATAAAGTTGTGAAAATATTTTTACAAACCTCCTATAATATCCCGCTAATCCAAGGAAACAATGAATCAAAGTTATTTTTGTAGCCTAAGGCCACTCCTCTACAACTTTTGTCTTTGCAGGGTCAACTGTGATTCCTTCATTGGTAACAATGTTCCCGAAGAAAGCAACTTGTTGTAACCAAAATTCACATTTATAGAACATTCCAAAAAAAATCTCCTTCCATATATTTTTCAAAATAACCTTGATATTATTCTCATACTCCTCACGACCTTTGGAGTATATCAGAATATCATCAATAAAAACTACCACAAAGTTATCAAGGTAGTCCTTAAAGACTCTATTAATAAAATCCATAAAAATAGTAGGTGCACTAATTGGTATAAAAAGAAAAACAACAAACTCATAATGCCCTTATCTTGATCAGAAGGACATTTTTGGAATATCTTCTTTATTCACCCTCAATTGATGATAAACAGAATGAAAATCAATCTTAGAGAATAATTGTGCCCACAATGTTGGTCAAATAAGTCATAAATTCATGGAAGATGGTATTTTTTATTTACTATGATCCCGTTCAGTTCTCTATAATCAATTCATAGCCGCATCGATCCATCCTTTTTCTTCACAAAGAGAATAGGTGCTCCCCAAGGTGACACACTTGATTGGATAAACCCCTTCTCCAGAAGATCTTGTAGTGGTTTCTTTAATTCTCCAACTCCACATTTTCCATCCTATATGGGGTCTTTGATATAGGATGAGATCCAAGTATGAGTTTAATAGATAACTCTACTTCTCTTTATAGGGGAGGTCCAAGAAACTCTTTAGGAAATATGTCAACATATTCCTGGATGATGGGGACATTTTTTATCCTCAAACTCTCATTTTCTTATTCTTCTTCACCAATCAATTCCATAAATAAGGATATAGGAGGTTCTTCATAAAAATGATTAGTTTGATATATCTCTCCTTGGAAGATAACTATAGGTTTTTTATTCAAGACTACAGAGATTTCCTTACTTCTGCATTTGATTTTACCAATATACTTTGAGAGCCAGTCCGTACCTAGTATAATGTTGAATTCCATCATGGTAATGACTGCTAGATTTGTGATAAGATTGTGCTCACCAATGTAAATACTAGAGTTTCTTAACACTGCTGATGCTTGGATAATCCCACCAGGAGTCATGATTTATAACTCTACTTCTAGAAAGTCGGGGGTTGATTCCAAATTCTTTGCAAACTTGGAAGAAATAAAGGA
Source organism: Viscum album (assembly GCA_963277665.1). Taxonomy (NCBI): domain Eukaryota; kingdom Viridiplantae; phylum Streptophyta; class Magnoliopsida; order Santalales; family Viscaceae; genus Viscum; species Viscum album. Next base: position 688,714,037 of record OY728142.1, on the reverse strand, counting down.
ATCCATTGATCCAAAATCAAACAAAGTACTTGCTAGATTTAAGAGAACAACAGGAGTACCTGATACCATATCATTTGGAGCTTCAACTTTAGATATCATGATAGCAAAAGCACTAAAATGCTCCCTTGTCCATTTCTGAGGCTGATGGCGGTTCCCCTCCACTACTCTCAGATTTGGATAGTGATTGGAAAAGTTCCCAAGTTGTCCACACAAAAATCATTGGACATCAGGTAGGGCCTGCACCATCTCCCCCTTATCGTTAGTGTTTTGAAGTTGATGTTTCACCTCAATATGACAATTCCTAACAATATGTACATCTCTTCCACACTTGTAGCATTACCTGCTCATGAGAAGGTAGTTCCCCAAATTCTTCTTCCCACATTTATTACACGTGGGACGTTGCACTTGCTTGCCTCCTCTTCTCTAATCAAAGTTTCTCCCCAATCCGGGCTCCATCGATCTCTTCTTTTTGTTTGATTTATGAGACCACTTCGTCTCACCGAACTCCAGTTCAACTTTCATTGCACTTTGTATGATCTCCGCAAAGCTGTCATAGTCGCAATTGACTAGATTCTTCTACATATGAGGTATCAGTCCATTGAAGAATCTATCAACCTTACCATTAGGATCTATTAAAAATCTTGATGTATAATAGGAAAATATTGTAATGTTCATCTCATAACTTCCGACAGATTCATTCTCCTTCTGCTTCAGTTCGAGAAACTTCTTTATTCTTGTTCTCTTGGAATGAGGGAAATACTTACTGAAGAAGATCCCTCTGAACTCTTCCCACCCCATAGCTTCAACATCCACTCTTTTCCTCGTGTTTTTAATCAGTTCAAACCATTGATCAGCTTCTTCCTCTAAGAAATAGATAGCCAGAGTGACCTTATCTTACTCTGAACAACAGAGCACAGAAATGATCTTCTCTACAGAGTTGATCCACTGTTCGTCAATCAATTGGTCAGTCGATCCACTGAAGGTTGGTGGTCGTTGACGCATAAAGGAATCTACATAATGTTGTTCCCTTCGCAGTGAGATCGGTCTCTTAGCTTGATTCATGTTATTTCCCATATCACGAGTCAGTTGGTTCATCATTCACATGAATGTTTCCATTCCAGCTTCCATAGGAGGGTCGTCAGCGCATGGTCCATTGTAGTCACCAATTTCACGGTTCCTTCTATTTACCAGTATTTCTAAAAGAATAAAACCATATTGAGAAAATTATTTCATTTACAAATTTTTTTAATAATAAAGGATTTTATATATTAAAACTTTTTTAAATAATTACATTTCTTTATAAATCCTTTATAATGATTCATAAAAAACTTATGATTAACCAAACATATCATCCAGGACTGTCATAACAAAGAGTACAACAAGGTTCGTTGTCATGTACTAGGATATCCCGAGTCAAGATCGAAACTCCTTGTCAGATTTTTCACTCGTAGGTACCCCTGTGCCAGAGCTTCCTCTTCCTTCTCGTATCCAGTCAGGGATGTATTTTCTTGATAAACCACTTACTCAATACTCACAAAAATAACAGTAAGCTTTCATATATTTTATATTTTCTATAGGATTCTTCCTAAATTTTTTATAGCCTGATTTCCATATAAAGAAACTAAGATATCCTTTGATATCAACTATGGCATCATTCTTGTTTATTACATAACTTTTCATTACATTTTACAAACATAGGATTTTCGAAGTCTAGTGTCTTGGAAATCAGGAAAATAATACATGAAAACAACATAAAGCATTCTTATAAAACACTCTTAAGGCTTCATCATAGGTTCATCCTATTTATAATTACTGCATCTCATATCCTAGAGACATAAATCAAATTAAAGGAAGATAAGAAGGTTGAGTAAGGAAAAGAAGTGAAACAGTTGACATGTGATCTTGAGCAATATTAATAAGAACATGATAAAAGTCATAAACGAATGAAAAATTGAAGAATAGGAATATCATAATAAAAATAACTTTAACCATAACTTGAATATGTGGATACAAAATTTCATTTAGACATTAATGAACATATCACTAAGGTTTATCCTCGAGGTGTCATAAAAATTACGATGGTTATTCACCAAGATATCGTGAAACTATTCATCTTTATAGATTAAATTGTTTACCAAATGAATTGGAGTGCTATCAAGGCACACTCTTATTATGTCTTTATTTGAATCTGATACACATAGATCATAATCATACATTTCATAAATAACCCATAAGGAATTAAATAAATGGGGTTCATTTCAAAATCAGGATGTTTTAAAAGTTCTTAAAAAATTGATAGTTATGTCATTTATAACCCATGGAAAGGGAGTGAGGGTTATATGAATGTCCATTCCAGAAATATATATTTTTTGTATATTTATGAACAGCCATTAAAACGAAATAATTATTGGTATTCACATAAATAAAACAAGAGAATTTCTTGATAGAAAGAGAGTGGAATTTTGAGATGAAATTTCTCCAACATAACGGCTATATAACATTGTTATAGAAAAATTGAAAAGAGAGGGGACCAGAGTCACCCAATCATAAATAATTCATTATATAGTAGGGGTAAAAACTAAAATAAAATAAGATTTTCGTATGGCTATTTGAAGGAAATACCATATGAAAATTAAACTCGAAGGAAAATAGGAGATGCGATTTCTTTTACAAAAATTCGGCAGCCTAACGACATCCCTTAAAAATTCAGAAAAATCAATTGATGAGAGTGGAAAGGGTATCTAGTCATTTGGATATTAAATTTATAGTAGTAAATATATAGAATAACAATCCCCCACATAAAAAAAATATAACTATAAGACATAACATAAAGGAAGTAATGACTTACAAGAGGAGGGAGAAGGATTCCCTTATCTTGAGGAATAACTTCAAATGCATGACGTTCGGGACATTGAGAGGCTTGAGGGAACCTTAGGAGGAATCCTTGGGAATTAGGGAGTCCAAAATTTGGTGGAGGAGGATTTTGGAATGAAATGAATGAGGAAATGGCTTGGTATTTATAGGAAATGTGAGGGAATAAATTATTAATTTCCATGGGACACCTCATCGGTGATAATTGAAAAACCATGGGATTTACCATGGTATTTTCCAATGGTATTAGACACTTGGGACACCTCATAGAATATCTCACTATTCATAAGTATACCATAAATCTTGCATCATTATTACATCATTAATGGTGTCATTAACACACGAAACTCAAAACTGTATTTTTACCTTTCACTGAAAATTTAACTGTTTCATAAAATTCCCAAAAATTAACACTAACATAATATCAATGCTCTGAATTCAAAAATAAACTCAATTTTATGAAAATAATTTTTTAAATTTTTTAAATTTAATTTTTAAATAAAATCATTATTTATTCCAAAAATACAACATTAAAACTATAACTCATTTTTTAACACCTTAAAAAATTAATCAATGTCCCATAAAATTATATTATAACCATAATACAATAAAGTAAAAATTTATGATTACATTTTATGAAAATATATTTCAATTTTAAATTACTAAATTAATTATAAAATTGTAAATAAAATATTGATGACATACAAAAATAGAAAAACATATACTATGATCCTTTTTTCACTTTTAAGATGTTTAAATTGTATTTATACATTCATGGGTGAAGTTTCTATTTTTTTGGCCATTTTACTATTCATTACTATTCATACAGGTATGGTACTATTCATACTTTACTATTCACTAAAACTAAAGTTGATCTTATTAGACTCTAAAATTCTCACTGATCACAACTATAAAGAACCATTTTTTTAAAATCATTTCACATTATTAATTATTTAAAAAATATTTTAAAATTCCTTTTTTCCTAAATTAATCAATAATGAAAATCCTATATCTTTCCGGATATTTGAAATTCACAAACATTACCATAATAAGAAATAAAAATTTTATTTATATAAAAGGATTACACAAAGAAGCTAAGGACTCATTACATAGCCCCTTATAACACCAGCATAGGACCTAAGTGTAAGGAGTGCTATAGTGATAGAATCTTAGGGTGGCTTGGACAACATTGCCTAAGTAGTCATTTCTATCAGATTGAACATCTCTCTTAGGTGATTCTGTTCAAGCTTCATATGTTGAAGTTTGGGTTGGGATTGGTCCAGAGTAAAGCCCAGTGATGCAACCTCTTTATCAAGAATTTAAAGATGGGCTTCATATGGCTTGAGTGTACTATATGAGGCCATTAAATCCTTTTTCTGTATTAATTAACCAAGATAACTGTATTTATAAAAACACAACGTTAAGATTATAGTTTCCAACATTCATATTGACCAACTGTCATATAATAGTCGAAACCCAATGGTCTCATTTTAATTATATCCACTTCATTAATTAAAAGATATAGTTTTGTTGAGTATAAAATAATATAAAACAAAAATTTAGGAATCAAATATAATTAAAATGTTTGGGTCGTTACATTTTTCACGTTCAAATTGGATCCAATAATAATACAAAGTCTATAAAATATAGTATAGGTTATATATATGTCCATAAAATTTATTTTTAAAATTTTTCTATGTCATTTTGGGTCTTAAATTTAAGGTTTACTCTATAGTTGAGCTTAATTTTACCTTAATCGATATAATTACTTTTAATTACTTTCATTAATTTTTCTGGGAAAAAACTAATTTTACCTCATTATACATTATAAATTATGATTATTTAAAATATGGAATCCCTTTTTCCTAATTTTAATCAACTAAGTGGTAGAAATTAATTTAAAAGTAGTCTCGCAGTTGGGTCAAAAATAGAGGTTTTTAAATTAAAAATGATCAAACGTTTGCTAAACTTTTATATCGAATTTCAATGCAAAATTGCTTAGAAATACCAAAAATTGGATGAATTGATAAAATTAAATCTAATTACACTTTGAAACAAAATTAAAGTATACTTTTACCTTATTAATAAATTAGATAAATAAGTTGTTTTGAAATAAAATCTAGTTTTTAACTATTCATTAAAAATGAATCCTTACCGAAATATACCAAAAAATTATCTAACCTAATTATTTTGTTTTACTTACAGAGATAATGTTTATTTTGAAAAATTAAATCTATAATATTTCCAATAAATGTATTTAATATTTTTTCTCCATTAAATGGCGTTAAAAGTTCATTTATAAAAAATACTGATTTTTATACATAAAATTAGGTTTGTTCTTATATTATATCTATAAAATCTAATGGATGAATACCAGAAATATTTTATTGATTATATAACATATATATTAAATTAATATCACTCACTAATTTTAATTAATTTAATTTATTAGGGTTAATCCTCTTTTTTTCCATAAAAATATTAACATTTTCCTTTATATTCAATCAATTTTCATATCATTTATAAATAATTGATTACCAATGAATTCATCTTATATTTGTGTTGTCCATATATTTTCATAAATTAGTTAATAATATTCATAACTGCTAATTTGATTGTAATATTTTATCTTATTATATTAAATAATAATATTTCAATAATATATTATTGTTTGGTAAAACTAGGCCTTGTGTGTTATGTAATCCATTGAGGGAATTCATTTATTCATTTAACACAAGATAATATAAGTGTGCTATATAGAGCAGGATAAAATTTATGTTGTGTTCAGTGCATGATTAACTTGGTGTTTCATATAACGAAAGCCAAACATAGTGATTTAATTTAAAGTAAACTATTTTCAGTGTTATGTGAAATGAGAAATATTGCAAAGGTTAAATTAATTTGAGAAAAATAATTCACAAAATATTGAGGTGTTACATTCTTACCCCTTAAAATGAATTTCACCCATGAAATTAATATTGGTTATCAAAGGATTAATACATGAAAGTTTTATTCATAGAAACCCACATCGTAAAAATAGATACTAAAACTTCCCTGAAAAAGGAAAAGTTGGAAGCATAACAGTTACCCAAAGTGACATATAAATGGGTTTCCTTATAAGAGAATATAGGTTGGGAGTGATGATTGGACATTGACGAAAATATTAAATATTTATATGGAGTGATTGAGGTCTTCAATCACAAATAAGTGAATGATAAAATAAAACCTGAGGGCCTCAAAGTCAAACTTTTGGGATGATTTAAATGGACATCAGTTCAACAAAATTAAGGTATTAGGACAACACATTTTCTTGTGATCATTATCCTTATATTGAGTAATTATTTTATTGACTAAGAATATAAGGAATTATACTAACTTGATATATTTCTATAAACAAAATTTCATTCTTTAGTTGTTATTTTATCATTTCCAACTCATCCATTACTTCATGTAATAGACATACAAAAAATTAACATTGATGCATGAAGTACTAAAATATAGTTTTAGTAGATCTTAAGGCCCATAAAACAATGAAAAGTATAACTATTTTCCTCTAACTATTCTTTAAAATTAATATAGTTAATATAATAATCTATAAACATAAAAAATTACTTTACTAGTTCATCATTAAAAATTATTCAACAAAAATAATTACACATTAACAAAGACCTCGCATAGGCCAGTGGTAAGCATGAGAACCTTATCATCCTTCAGTTATGGGTTCAAGACCTGCGACCTTTCCAAAATTGATTGGTTGTCACATGACATTCATTATGTCATTTTATAAAACCACACTAATATAACTTCCAAAATAAATAAGATAGAAATCATTGAAATAAGGTTAGTTACTAAATAGCCTTTTCACCATGGTTTTAAATCCAAACTCAGTGCATAAATACTTCCAAAAAAGTTTAAATTAAACTACTCATGACTGGTTTACCTTATAACCCTTCTAAAATATGAAAATCCAATGCTTTGGAAATAAATTCATTAAATTAACTTATAATTGATTCCCTTGTATATCACAAAGTATCTATTGGTTTTCACATTCTAAATATGTAAATACCCTTATGATGTATTCTCTTGAAACATGGTAATAACCTGAATTACCATAAATCCTTATTGAATATATGCATGCTTTATTATTCAATATATATTGTATTTATTCCATAAATCTAATTTTTTTTAACTTCATGCATGATAGCATAAACTACTTGTCCAAAAGTCCTTAATTTGTTCCAACTTAATCAATTCCAACCAATTTACTTATTCATATCCCAAATATCTTTATCCAAACAACATTGTCATAACATAAAGTATATATTAAGGGTATTATTTCCCTTAATCACTTGTTTTCCATCGAGATTTCCTTACCATTATATCACTTTTCGATTCAATCAGAACTATTCACTGGGTTGTTGTAAATACGAAGAGAAAAACATAAACTAAACAATAATTATATATTTCCCCTTTTATAACTCTCGAATCTAAATACATAAAAGCATCAATTACTAAATCCTTAATCCATTTACAATGCTACCTCATCATAATACCTCTTTCGATTCACATTTCATCTATAGTCTCTGCATCATCAGTAATGTAACCATTACTTGTACCACATTGTTATACTCCTCGAGAGCTTTCCTCTTGGGGCATTGAGTTAAATAATGACCATTTATTCCACTCTTAAAATACTTAAACTTTTATGATTTCTTATAGAGTCCAATATTATCATTAATTTTTTTAATCAGACACATCATATTTCCCTTATAGTCAATTGATTTGTGTCCTTATTTACAATAGTCAAATCATCATCTTGTTCTTCTAAGACATTCACTTAGGTGATTCTTTCCACATTCTTATCATAAATAAAAACAAATCTTGTTTCATCCATGGCCTCCATTACCTGAATCCTCAGTTAATTCTTTCTTCCTCTACCTTAGTGAGTCTGAGAGTTAGTTGAGGTATAAGTTCTTAATCATGTTCTGTGAAAACAAATTAGGCATGACCACAACATCTTTTACTGTAAGGATCATCCCACTCTATTTCTCATCAAGAAATTATCCATCACATTCAACATTAATCTAGTTACTTCTAGTTCCCACCATTAAATAAAACCAGAAGTATATTGTGATCATTACTTATCATAACAAAAAACCACAAATTCATGAAAAGAATTACTTAAAGGATGTCTAAATCATGACACCTTCATTATTCTTTGACACCCTAGGTTCTTCCTAGTTTATTAATATCCAAATTATATTTAAATAATTTATGTTGGTTCATGAAGAGTTTTTGAATTCCAAAAGCATATCCCCTAGGATTATCAAACTAGTTGTGTAGCAAGGCCCACTGTCATGTACCATATTATCCTAAGCCAGGCCCAGAACATCTTGTCATAGTTGTTAACCCTAGGTACAATTATGGAAAATCCACATCCACTTGTAGTATCAATTCAAGTATGTATTTCTAGTAAACCACACACTATATCCTTCAAACAATTACAGGAAATGTTTCTAAACATTAACTCATCCATATGCTTATCCTTAGATACATCCCTAGACATATCCTCAGAAATATACCAAGGGATATCACTAATGTTTTCTCAAATTAGATTCTAAATGTTGACTAAAATTTTACTTTGATACCAATGATAAATACTAACACTTAACATAAATGGATATTACAACATTTTATGTGAATATTAAGTACATTACAATAATACATGTCAGAGGACCATAATAGTTTAGTGTCATTGGAAACATGAAAAAAATATCTTATCCTGGTGAAAGACCTTCATCATCTCCCAAAAAGATCTCCACCTTTAGTAATTATACCTAAAACCTTTATTTATAACTAGGGGAAAGGAAAAATAATAAGGGGTGATCTCAAATCATCAGTAAGGGTAAATAAAAGAAATTTGTAAGAATAACAGGAAATGGGGTATAGAACTTGAGAATAATATTTGAAGATCATAACCTTAAAATTAGTGATCATAATAAATATTTTAAATTCATAAGACATGGATCATAAAATAATTAAGAGAACATGTCATGAAATCACAACATAGGAATTGTAACACCCCAAGATTTCATAGTACCTTATTTCTTCAATGTAATTCAATAACTTGCACTATACGCAACACCGAGTTCAAGCGCACCATGACATACCAAACTAGTCGTTCAAAAGCAGTTATGAATAGTATTAACTGAATTTTGAACTTTATATAATACTTATAATTTTAGAATCCATATTATGGGTTTCTTAGACATAATATAAGAACAAATTCATTTTTTTAGATAAAAGAAGTATTTTTTTAAAAAAAGCACTTTTACTGCCATTTAATGGTGTACCCTTTTTAAATCCAACATTTGAAACTTTTATATATTCAATTTGAAAAAATAAAATTCTTCTTTATAATTGGGTCATTAAAAATTTAGTTTCAATAAATTTTTGGTGTTTTTTTGGTAATTTTCATATTTGGGTGAATAGTGAAAAATACTATATTTTAACTGAAAACAACTTTTTCAATAAAAATAATGTATATTGTTAAATTATATATTTTAATGGTTTGGAAGTAAAAATAGATTATATTTGTACCATTTAATCCAATTCTGGTCATTGTATGGAATTTCACTTTGAAATAGGACATAAACAAGTGTTAATCCTTTGATAGTTATTATTTCTTAAAAATACGCGTTTTGGTTTTGACAATAGGAATTAAATTTAAATTAATAAATGAAACTTATATGGTTTTAATTTGATAAAATAGACTTCATTTTTGAATTCATAATATCTAAATTATCATCGGGTGAATTTTTGGTATTTTTCTGAAAACTTTCAATTCTTGACGAATAGTGAAAAACACTGAGTTATAGCTTAAAACCGAATTTTTTTTAAATAATTATTTATTTTATTTAAATTAATTTTATGTAAAAATTAATACATAATACCTATATAATTTCAATTAATTTAATTGGAGTCATTTTATAATAATTTTAGATATATAAAAATTTTATTGAACTTTTTACTCTCTTTTACCCACCTCCAAGAAGCATTAGCAAATTTACATAAAACATAATTTTACCACTTCTGTGAGTTGAATTACAAAAATCTAAGAGATACGGTTGATATCAGTATGCAATTTTTTTTTCAATAAGATGAAAATAAATTTTGGTGAATAGTAAATTTTTACTATTATTTACCCCAATTAAAATTAAATAGGGTAATTAAGAAAAAAATGATATTATTATTACCCGAACACATGTCCTAATTCTATTGGATAAGCATAATTCGACCAAAAAAAACCATATGAATAAATTATGGACCTCTTTGGTCCACTTGGATTAGATTAGGACATTTATTATTATTTAATTCAAAGACGAGTTAAAAGAGTTAAAATCAAAGTTTAAAAAGAAAAAAAAATTAATATAGGGTTACATATAAGATAAATTAGGCTATAAATATTCATTAGAAATATAAAAAAATTTCCTACATAATGGTATTTAATTTTTATTTTTGAGACAATAAATAATTTAATTTATTTATGACACAATAATGATGCATTATTTACCTAATTAATGAATGTTTAAAATAATTGACATTTTAAATATCCAAATATATGTATTTTGAGAATTTTTATGATTTACACTAATTTTAAAGGATAATATGAAATATTAGGGTCGGTAAGATTAATTTTTTCGACGTGATAATTCTGTTATAAACTTAGGAAAAACAAAATACCAAATAATGTCCAAATTGATATAAAATAGTTTTTAAAACAAATATTATATTATTAATTGATATTATATTCCTAAAAATTTAAGGTTCAGAAAAATGACTTATATAATGATATGTGTATCATTAATGAACCAATTGGGGTTCTGTTGGAAGTATATAGTATGTTTATTAACCATATAATATAAAAATACAAATAGACATGGTAAATGTCAAACTATTTAACTAAGAGTTAAATATGAAAGAGAAAGTTAATATAGTGACCCAAACCTATCTAAAACCTATTGGTTGAGTGTTTATCGACCCATCCCCACCGACTCCTTTAAATAATCCATTTTGGAGCTATTAGAAACCGAAAATGATTTTATTATAAAATAATATTTCAAGCTTTTCCTAACGTGCCTCTCACCCCTCTTTAAAAAGGCACCCCCTTATCCCTAATTCACACATTCAAAGCCATTTGGCTCACCCAAACCTTGCCCAAATACCCTAAAAAATTTCCTACCTTCATCCTAGAGGCCTTCCTAGTCAGAAAGCCAACCTAAAGGGCGATTTTGATCAAATGAAAAGGAAGAACCCGAATAAGAGGAAAATATTTAATCACCTCTTTCAAGTTCCTTTCTTTTTCAACATCCTCTTTGTTGTTTCCATTATAAAATAATAACTCTAGGATATTCTATATAATGTGATGTTATTATAAATATTGTACAACCATATTCAGTATTTTATCCATCGTTTGAATGACATGTCACCATACACGTGTACATACGACTTACTGTATCAACGTCATGGTGTAATTGTATTCAATACATTGTTATTTGTATGGGTATAATAATGATGTTTAATTGATGTAAATAAATAATATAACATGATAATGATCCTGTATATATGATATACCATCCAATTATATATTATCTTAATATAAAAAGAATGATATTGTCGCTCATGCATACGTACATATTACCGTCTCCACCAACGTGATGAGACTTATTCCCCATCATATTACTTCAAGACTAATTTTCATTAGATGATTAAAAATAATGTTTAAATACTTAATATAATTTTTAATATGAATAAGATACATCCTATCCATAATAAACATTATGTACGTAACAAAACTTATAAAGGAAAACGAATATGTTAATACCCAAAACGACGATAATACTAAGATATAATTAACAAAGTAATGTTAAAAGATAATATATGACATGATATTAATATATATGATTATTTTATAATTTAATAACAATTATTTCACCATTATACAGGAGGTTAACCTACCCTGAAACAATTATAAGTACAAGGTAAGGGTTAATTCCTCAATCTCATTATTATTCGATATTGTCTATGTGTATGTATCTACTGGGAAATATTTATTATCAATGTGCATGTTTTATAAAAGAGTTTTAAAAGGGATTATTTTTAAGGGACATTTTTTTACTAAAACATCATTTTAAATGTTTTAAATATTTATTCTTCTAAATCATTCTTATTAATGTCCATGTTTTCAAAATGGGTTTTAAGGATTTATTTATATGGACATGAATGTTTTTAAAATGTTAATTCCCTTCAAAAGATTCAATGTGGTATGGGACACTTTGATTAATTTTTTTTAAATGTATTCTTTTCTAAATTGTGTGACATTTAATTGTTTTTATGAAAAATGGATATTTCTCTATATGGTTTTTACAAATCCTTTTCATCTATATCAACATCCCTTGAGGGATTATAACTCCGTGCGAAGTTTATTTATTATGGTACAAATATTCCATATTATATTGCAGGTTTTTTAATATATTTCACTATGGATGTGTTATTTTTATACCATTCATGGTTTATGGATAAATTATTGACATTTAATATTCTAGTTTTAATATAAATGTTTATGTTATGTTTAAACCTTTTTGTATGAGGAATTCATTAGACTTAGTAAGTGACGAGTGGAGCCCTCTATAGCTCTTCGATGCATTGGTAGGTCTCATGAGACAAAATATTGTCTTATCACAAGGCCTTGAAAAATTATTATATGTAGTCTTGGCACAAGGCCTTGACTATGTGGTTATAAAAGTTTGGCATTATGGATTCCATCATTATGAAAGTGCCTATTGATATTGCATGTGGTTATTAGACTAGTATAATATCCATGTGTGTAAGTAAATGGAATTATTTTGATTCATATTTTCCATATTATGATGAAGTTTATGTTGAAAAGGATTTTTTGTTTTATACATTGTCATAAATGTTTATTCTTATTTATGAATGTTCCCGCTATATTGTTATCCTTACTGAGCATCTGAGTTCAACCCTTTCTATGTTTTATTTTTCCCAGGATGTGAAGAAGTATATTATGACTGACCTGCTGGGATAGTTTATGGGATCTCAGTGTTGTATATGGAAACAACGTTGTTGTAGTTTTCTATTTTATGATGTAATGTGAACCTGATGAGTGTATCTAGTAATTATATGTCAACTAAACTAATCGGTCTTTCGAGACTTGATCTTTTGTGATCAAGACAATGTAATTTAATAATGCACTGACTTTGGGTAACTGGGGTCGGGGTGTTACAGTTGGTATTAGAGAAAGTTTATTACAAACCTTGGAATCTAGATTTAGATATACTCTGATTAGATCACATAGCCCTAAGATAGAATTTGAGTATTAGTATAGAAGAACTTCCTATAATTTTTGTATTGCAGAGATTTTGTGAGTTTTCAAAGAAATACATCCCTGTATGGATACAAGCAGTGTAACGACCAAAAGTTTTATTAATGGAAATCCCTCTTGATCTAATTAAATGTCTCTTTATGTTTTTATAAAATGTTGACTTATTTAGTTTTATGTTAAGAATTTTGACCATTTCTAATATAGTAATTGAATAGTGATCACATGATTAGTATAAATATAGGACTTTAACAAATCCAATTTACTCAGACAAAAGAAACGATGACCTCATCCAGTAGAATTTTTCCATACAAAGCCCATTTTTCGGAGCTTGGAAAAAAGGTGGCGTACTTGGGTTTCGCTCTTGAGCAAGCCCAAGCCGAGCTTCATCATGTCAAGCTTGAACGGGACCGTCTACAGGAAAAGTGCAAATTGATATAAATTACCACTCGAATGATGTTATCTGAGCCACCCCAAGAGTCTGTCACCATCGCACAACTTACCCTTAGGTCTTCTGCGGCTATTTTAAGGGGTTATGTAACAAATAAGTAGTACTATGTTCATGTACGTTATTTTTGTATTTAATAATGAATATAATTTCTAGTCATTATTGATACATTTTAAGTAGTTGTTAAAGTACAAATGGTGTTTTTAGTTATTATTTAATTAAAAATAAATTTTATTAAATTAATGGATTTTTGAATTAAATCATATTTTAAGAAAATAATATAATTATAATTAAATTAATTTTTATTAAATATATATGATCTTATAATTTTATGAATGCAATTATAATTTTTATTAATGTTTGAAAGCCAATTCTGTCAAAACCCATGAATTTTCGATAAATGTCATTTTTATTTTAAAAGTCAAAATTAACATATTGAGAAAATTATTTAGATAAATTAAATGTTATTTCTATAATCAGGATGTCTGAATTATCGAATGGTGAATTTTTCATAATTTTCTGAGACAGTCAATTTTTTGGGTAAAAATTAAATACCATTTAAATATATAATGTGTTTTATGACATCATAATGACCCAATAGTGATGTAATAAAATACTATAATCTTTATGTTCGGCCAATATATGTTCTAACATTAAAATAATGTGATTTTGGGTTTGTTTGACTTACTTTTCAAAGCATTAATGGACCCCTCAAGACTTATTAAACATCTTGTATTTTTAAATTAATTTCCATGGGAGTGTGACTCACCTCCACACAAGTAACCTTATTATTTTAAGAAGTTCAGAATTTTGGATTATAAAATATTGTTTTCCTCTTCAATTTTCCAAAAACCATGGGCAAAAACCATGGGATGGTTTGTGGTTTGGATTAATTTAATGTAAGGGGACCCAAACCTAAATAATAAAGAATTCCCTCACCTTTCCTATATAAACCCACCCAAGCTCCCACTTCCTCCTCACTCAAAGCCTTTGGAGATCATCCAACCTCTGACCTACTCTTTCTATAATCCTCCCAAGGTTCCCCAAGCTCCCAAGAATCCTCTCACAAGCCTCTCTCTGGCCTTTTGGATGCACACTTCCAAGTAAGGGTTTTTCTTCCTTTCTCATTTTTGTTAATTTTATTTAAGATTTATTACCCTTTTAATTTCAATTATGAATATTGGGGTATGGTTTAAAACCTCCCCCATAATTCCCTCTTATTTTTTGAATAATGGGATACCCCTTTATTTCACATTAAATGCCTCCCATGTACACCTGTTACTATGCCGAAATTCCGAAAGGAACTTCTC
Source organism: Viscum album (assembly GCA_963277665.1). Taxonomy (NCBI): domain Eukaryota; kingdom Viridiplantae; phylum Streptophyta; class Magnoliopsida; order Santalales; family Viscaceae; genus Viscum; species Viscum album. Next base: position 688,699,009 of record OY728142.1, on the reverse strand, counting down.
TCTCTTCTTTTACATTCAAACAATAATTTTGTATCATGAATCTAAATTCCATTACAATTGTCGAGACATGTATCTATATGACCTTCTTACTTTCCATTACATTTTAATATGAAGATGAATCCATTTCTCTCTCATCAACCATTTTTATGAATTCTTATGTCACGTCGTTACGCTGTCGAAATCACACCGAATTTCTAAGCCAATGCCATTGTGTAGTGGATACCATGCCCATTTCTCCATCAAGGGTATTCACCTTTATGCACATTTACTTATTGATTAAAAAATTTCATGTATGAATTACACATTCCTTTAACGTGGAATAAATGATTATGTTTTATGAATTCGTGTTTTATGATCCATGGGGCACACTTATGCATGAAATGAAATGTTTAAGAAGGGTGCACCCTTATAGCACTCCAGTGCATTGGGTAAAGTATAGTATCATGATATATCATGTTCAATGAGTATTGACTCATTAAAATTCAAGTGAAACAAGGATTTACTCGTGATTTATGTGCAATTAGGATTTAATTATGCTCCAGTTGAAATGACCCTTGACTCATGCTAATTCCATGATAAGTGTTGCTGCCACATTTCCAGGTTATGATTATCATGTGTTATCATGCCTTTATGTTCATGTTTCTTTTATTCTCTATTAATATGAATATTTTATAACATGTATTGCACTCCTCATGTTATTCCATGTGTACTCCCTTACAGGGCTTTATAGATCACCCTTTTCTTATGCATGTCCTCAGGTTATCCCATTCAATGCTAAGTACGAGGGAATGTAGTGGTCATGTAAAGGAATTTTTCCATAAAGATGATGTATTTCATGTTTCAAGTTTTTATGTAATGATCCTAAGCCCCAAAGACACTAAAGATCTCAATATTCTTTGTTGTATCAAGTGAAGTTGTATGTAATAAATCATGTTTATGTTTTTAATAAAAGTAGTGTTGTCATAAGCAGGTAGAGGTGGCTCTAACACAGATGTAGTTAGGGTTAAAACTCGAAAACACCTCTTTAAGCTAGACTCAAACAGGAACTGGTGCATGACAATGGGTCTTGCTACACACTTGGTTACAACACTCCCGGTGGATATTCTTATGATAATTCTCATTTTCATTACAAACCATTATGAATGGTTTATGAATACATACTTCCTCAAAGAATTTTTTTTTATGATTATGGATTATATCCATCAACTATTCAATTTATGTTAAGTGTTTTACAAGTTAGGAATTCTGTATTCTGATTTATAAACTAATATAGTTTATGACATTGTATAGAAATGCCACCAGTATAAAGAATGTGAACTCCAACAATAAGTATGATCTCAAGAGTAAGAAGTATCATATATTTCATGGTATTAAGACAACATTTAGAATGGAAATATTCTTCCATGTATTCTCAACATATGAAGAAATAGTATAATGTGTTAATAAGACAAGTAAAGAATTCTCTGAGTGCTATGGATTTGAAGGGAGGAAAGAGAAGAAAAGGATTGAAGAGATAAAGAAGGATAAAGGGAAGTGGGAAAAGAAGATTTTTCTCATATGTGATAATTGTGGAAAGAACATAACCTTGGTAAATGCTTGAAGGGAATGGGAGTTTGTTAGAAGTGTGGAGAAAAAGGACACCAAGTACGTGATTGCAAGGGTAAGAAAAAAGTTTCAAATGTACAATTCCCCATCTGTAAGGAGTTGGGACACTACACGAATCAAGGTCAAAATCATTAGAGTATACACCAAATGCAGCTATAGGATAATAATAATGTTATGATACTACTGAAGATGATGAGGAATGATTATATTTCTTACGTTGTTATTAAAGTATTGTGTCATTTGAGTATTGTATTAATGATGTACATGTTATAATAATTATAGAGTATATAAGGATTGTACTATAGTACTATTTTATTGAGGATTTGAGATTATATCATTCTATGAAAAGTGACTTAATAGTAAGATAAACTTTTTGGAAAATACATGGTTAAAGGAAAGGTAATCCTTAATATGGTCCTGATAATGAGGTAGTGATTTTGGAATAAGAGATGATTGATTTGGATGAATTATATTGGATATTCTTGACTTCCTTGAAACTGATTAATGATTCTTCTATTCCATCATTTTTTTAGTTCACAACATTTTTTTATAGAAGGAGTATATCCATTATTATATAAGGAATAAGGGAGAATGAATGTAATCAATAAGGTTTTATGGTAATTCAGGATGTTGTAGAGTTTTAAAAGAATACATGATGAAGGTGTTCACATGTTATTACATGGAAAAAAAGATCTTCATTGTGTTTACCTTACTTATAAATTTGGGACTGTGAGTTTGGATAGAAGTATTTTGGATAAGTCTAAAGGTTGGAATGGATTAATTTTGAAATTGGTTACTAATGTTAAGGTTATTTTTGGATTTCTATTAAAATGACAACAATAAGACCGTGTGATAACCCGTCACGTCGGACAATGTTGCGGGAATCGAACCCACAACCATAGTGCGATTGGGATTTATCGGCTACCAATGGACTATGTGAAGTCCTTGGATTTTATAATGTAGTTTTTTAAATGGTCTGATAGGTGAATTATAAATTCAATTTTTTGGAACCCTATATGAATAGGATAAATAGAATATATTTCTTAAGTTCTATTATTTTTTAGAGTGAAATATGATTTTGTGGTAGAAATTAGATAAAGGATGGAACTCTACTAGTCAAGTATATTTTTTTCTTCTCTTATTCTATGACCAAATTAATTCTTAAAATTTAGGTAAGATATCTTAAAACTAAAAATGTATAATCCTAATACATTATGTTTTGTTGAACTGATGATATTTTAAATCATCATAGATTGATGGCTTTGAGGCCCACAATTCGACAATTGTTTGTGATTGATGAGCTCAATCACTCCCTATAAATATTTATGTTTTACCTCTAATTATGTTTCCCTAATTTCCACCAATGTTCTCCTAATCGAGATCATAATTTGGTAGTGACTTTTTCATTGCCCTTTTCCTCTTATTAAGACTAAATTTTATAAACCCAATTTCAGATGTGGGTTTTTCCATAAAAGTATTTTCTATTTTCAACCATTTATTTTTGAAGAAAAATTTCAAATTTTGAGGATTCAATTTATTGAAAGATGGAAGAATGTAACACCCCAAGATTTCAAAGTACGTTATTTCTTCAATGTAATTCAATAACATGCACTACACACAACACTATGTTCAAGCGCACCACGACTTACCAAACTAGCCATTCAAAAGTGGTTATGAATAGTATTAACTGGATTTTGAACTTTATATAATCATTATAATTTTATAATCCATATTATGAGTTTTTTAGACATAATGTAATAACAATTAATTTTTCTCAGATAAAAGAAGTATTTTTCAAAAAAAAAATAACTTTTACCGCCTTTTAATGGTGGACCTTTTTTAAATAAAATATTTTAAACATTTATATATTAAATTTGACAAAATAAACTTCTCCTTTACAATCGGGACATAAGAATTTAGTTTCAATAAATTTTTAGTGTTTTTCTGATAACATTCATATTTCAGTGAATAGTGAAAATACTATATTTTAACTTAAAACAACTTTTTTAATCATAATAATTTATAGTGATAAATTATACATTTTAATGGTTTCGAAGTAAAAATAGATTATATTTTTACCATTTAGTCCGATTCTAGTTAATGTAAGTAATTTAACTTTGAAATTGGACATAAACAAGTGTTATTCTTTTGATAGTTATTATTTTTTAAAAAATACACCTTTTGGTTTTGACAATAGAAATTAATTTTAAATTAATAAATATAACTTCTATGTATTGAATTTGGTAAAATAGACTTCAATTTTTATTTTATAATATCAAAATTATCCTAGGGTGGTTTTTTGGTATTTTTCTGAAATCATTCAATTCTTGATGAATAGTGAAAAACACTAAGTTATAGGTCAAAACTGAATTTTTATTTAAATAATTATTTATTTTCTTTAAGTTTATTTTAGGTCAAAAGAAATAATTAATACCTATATATGTTCAATTTAATTCATTGGAGTCAGTTTATAATAACTTTAGATATATAATAATTTTGTTGAACTTTTTACTCTCTTTACCCACCTCCTAGGAACATTTGCAAATTTACATAAAACTTAATTTTACCACTTCTTTGAGTTGAATTTCAAAAATCCGAGTCACACGGTTGATATCAATAAGTAAAATGTGGTTCAATAAGATGAAAATATTTTTTGGTGAATAGTAACTTTTTACTTTTATTAACCACGGTTAAAAGTAAATAGGGTAATTAAGGGTAAAAATGATATTACTATTTTCCTAACACAGGTCATAATTCTATTGGATAAGTATAATTCGATCAAAAACAACATTATGAATAAAAGAAGAACCTCTTTGGTCCACTTGGATTAGATTAAAAAATTTATAATTATTTAATTCAAAGAAGAGTTAAAAGAGTTAAAATCAAAGTTTAATAAATAAAACATTTTTAATATATGGTTAAACATAAGTTAAATTAGACAATAAATATATATTAGAAATCTAAAAATATTTCCAACATAATGGTATTTTATTTATATTTTTTAGACATTAAATAATTTAATTGATTTATGACACAATAATGATGCATTAGTTACCTAATTAAGGAATGATTAAAATAATTGAAATTATAAATATCCAAATAAATGTAATTTGAGACATTTTATGAATTAAACTAATTTTATAGGTTAATATGAGATATTAGGGTTGGTTAGATGAATTTTTTTTGAAGTATTAATTATGTAATAAATTTAGCAAAAACCAAATACTAAATAGTGTCAAAATTGACATAAAAGAGTTTTTAAAACAAATATTATATTATTAATTGATATTCTATTCCTAAAAGACTAAGGTTTGGAAAAAAGACTTATATAATGATATGTGTATCATTAATGAACCACATGGGGTTTTCATGGATATATATAGTATGTTTATTAACCATATAATATAAAAATAGAAAGAGACATGGTAAATGTCAAACTATTTAACTAAGAGTTAACTCTAAAAGATAAAGTTAATATAGCCACCCAAACCGGTCTAAAAACTATTGGTTGAGTGTTTGTCGACCCATCCCCACCTTATCCTTTAAATAATCCATTTTTAGGCATTAGAAACATAAATTTATTTTATTATGAAATTATATCTCTAGCTTTTCCTAAGGTGCCCCTCACCCCTCTTATAAAAGGGCATTCCACCTTCTCTCTAATTACCTGATTCAAAACCATTTGGCAATACCAAACCCTACCCAAATACCCTATCCAATGTACTACCATAATCTTATAGGCCTTACTTTAGTCAAAAATCCATTTTAAAGATCCCTTTTGATCAAATCAAAAGGAAGAACCCGAAGAAGAGGTAAATATTTCATCACCTCTTTCAAGTTCCTTTCTTCTTCCACTTCCTCATTCTTTGTTGTTTCCATTCTAAAATAATAACTCTAGTATATTATATATAGTATGATTTTATTATAAATATGGTACAACCATATTAATTATTCTATCCATCCTTTGAATGACATGTCTTCATACATGCGTACGTACGTCTTACCGTCTCCACATCGTGGTGTAATTATTATTCAATACATTATTATTTGGATGGGTATAATAATGATGTGTAATTGATGTAAATAATAAATATAACATGATAATGATTCATTATATATGATATACCATCCAATATATTTTATTTTAATATCAAAAGAATGATATTGTTGCCCGTGCATACGTACGGATTACCGTCTCCACGAACGCGATGAGATTCATTCCCCATCACATCCATCCAAGACTAATTTTCATTAGATGATTCAAAATTATGTTTAAAGACTTAATATCATTATGAATATGAATAAGATACATCTTATCTATAACAAGCATTACTTACGTAATAAAGCATATAAATGAAAATGAATCTATTAACACCCGAAACGATGATAACACTAAGATATTATTAACCAATAAATGTTAAAAGATCATATATGATATCATATAAATATATATGGTTATTTTATAATTTAATAACAATTATTTCACAATTATACAGGAGGTTAACCTACCCTCAACCATGGAAAAGTACAAGGTAAGGGTTTATTCCTCAATCTCATTATTATCTGAGATTGTTTATGTGTATGTATCTATTGGGACATATTTATTATCCATGTCTATGTTTCATAAAAGAGTTTTCAAAGGGAGTCTTTTTAAGGGACTTTTTTTGCTAAAAAATCATTTTAAATTTTTTAAATATTTATTTTTCTAAATCATTCTCATTAATTTACATGTTTTCAAAATTGGTTTTAAGGATTTATTTATATGGACATGAATGTTTTTAAGATGTTAATTCCATTTAAAAGTTTCAATGTGTTATGGGACACTTTTATTAAAAAATTTCATTAAATGTATTCCTTTCTAAATTGTGTAACATTTCAATGTTTTTATTTAAAAAATATATTTCCTTATATTATTTTTACAAATCATTTTCATGTATATCGACCTACCTTGATGGATTATAAACCTGTTTGAAGTTGATTTATTATAGTACAAATCCTCTATATTGTATTGAAAGTTTTGTGATATGTTTGACTGTGGATGTGTTATTTTTATACCATTCATGGTTTATGGATAATGTATTGACATTTCGTATTTGAGTTTTAATACAAATGTTTATGTTATGTTTAAACCTTTTCATATGATGAATGCATTGGACTTAGTAAGTGACGGTTGGAGCCCACTATAGCTCCTCGATGCATCTGTAGGTCTCATGATACAAACTAGTGTCTTGTCACAAGGCCTTGACAAAATCTTATTTGGAGTCTTGAAAAAAGGCCTTGACTATGTGGTTATGAAAGTCTGGTATTACGCTTTTCCATCATTATGAAAGTCGCTATTGATATTTTATGTGATTATTCGACTAGTATAATATCTATGTGAGTAAGTAAATGGCATCATTTTGATTTATATTTTACATATTATGATGATATTTTTGTGGAAAAGGCTTTTGTTTTAGTTTTATACATTGCCTTAAATGTTTATTCTTATTTATGAAATTTTCTACTATATTGTTATCCTTACTAAGCATCTGAGATCACCCCATTCTATGTTTTATTTTTCCCAGGATGCGAAAAAGTATATTATAAATGACCTGCATGGATTGTCTATGGGATATCAGTGTTTTCTATGGAGACAATATTGTTGTAGTTTTCCATTTTATGATGTAATGTAAACCTTAGAAGTGTATCTAGTACTTCCAATGCTACTAAATTAATCGGTATTTCGAGACTTTATATTTTGTGATCATGCAAATGTTATTTAATAATGCACTGACTCTGGGTAACTGGGGTCGGGGAGGTACAAGAATAAAACATGGAATTATGGTATAAATATAATAATATAATATTATTTCCATAATTTCGAAGGAATCATTTCAGATACCATCACTGTAGTATGGGTTCACTCCTCATACCATCTTGGTAGTCATGGTTCTATCCTTTTTCCGTCTTGGCAGTATGAGTTCACTCCTCATACCATCTTTCAGGTCATTGTTATCAAAGATGTCCATCTTAGAAGTGAAGGTTCATTCCGTGTACCATATTAGTTTATCTCATGAGATATAAATCATTACCCAATGCATTGTAGAGAAATATAAGTCACATAGTCTCATAATAAAATCGTCCATACATGTCCCACAAGATCATAAATAATCATATCATAACCTATGAAATGAAATGGGTATTATAAACATGTAATCATATCATAACTTGTGGAAAATGAAGCGGATCATAATCATTTCACCAAAATAATAATATGTGAATGAGAAACAGATTTCATAAACATATAACCCCTAATAGAGAAATAGATTTCATAGACATATAACTCATTAAAGAGAAAATAATTTCATAAAAATATAACCCGTGAAATATAAATGGATTTCAGAAATATATAACCCATAAAATAGAAATGAGTCTCATAAAGAACATGACATTAAGCACAAACCATTAATAAAAAAATACGAATGGAACTATAAGATCATTTCTTATAATGGCATGAATAACATCAACAAATGTCATCTTAGATGGAAAATAATTTTGAAATATCTTTCAAAACTTTTTATTGAGGACTTATTTGAAAAATTATTTTCAATACATCAAATCATTTAAAAATCATGTTATTTTAAAACACCATGAAAAAATATTAAATATAGATGAAATAATTTTTAAAACCTTTTTTATTTAAAACTTATAAAATATGATTTAAAATATTTTTAAAATATTTTTCTTTGAAGATAATTAGAAAACTTATAAAGATAGCTTGAAAATGTTTTGAAAACCATTTCTTTGAAAATAATTTTAAAAATTATAAATATATATAATTTTCTTTTTGAAAACATATTTAATTTAAAACATCTGGAAGATTCTAGAAAAATTTTTCATAACCTTTTTAATTGAAAAAAATATGAAATAATCTTGAAAATGTTTTTAAACACATTTCATTAAAAATACATTGAGAAAATATAAAAGAAGCTTGAAAACATTTTGATAACAATTTTCCTTGAAAATAAATTTTAAAAAAATTATATTAAAAATTATCCTTTTAAAAATTAAATGGAAGCATCAATGAAATTACAAGAGGTAAATTCTTGCATTCCATACGAGGTAAAAACAAAATTAATTTGGCATGGTAAAAAGGTTAGAAAAATGACTTGTTTAGAAATAGACAAGAACATTCCTTTGAAAATATTCGTAAAAGTAAAAAGGGTAAAAAGATATTTCAAATATTATCAGATAAAGGTATAATATTCTTTGAAACCCTATTTAGAAAACATGGTTTTGAAGGAACACATATTTCCCACTGAAGAGAGGGTAAAGACAGGCTTTCTTAAAAACACTTTTTTAACCATATTATGTACAAAATAGTGGAAAAAACGGTAACAATATATGAATAAATAGGTAATAAAAAAGGATAATAAAATCTTATGAATATTCTTGAAATATTGATCATATTATTTCATCAAAGTAATCATAAACATAAACAATCTTGAAAAGTGATGGCATTGTTTCAATAAACTCTTATCCCTTGGTAACTTAGGATCATACTATCTATGTAATAAAAGGAAGTTAAAATAAGATTATAATATCATGAAAATAATGAGATTCATGATATATCATGTAAAATTTATGAATCTACACTTGAAAATGAATTTAGGCACATAACAAAACATGAGTCTCAAAAAAGGAAAGTTGAGACAAAACTATTTTACCGGTTTGGTAACTTTTGAAACATAAACCCAATGAAATAAAGATCATATAATGGATATCTAAATACCCATAAATTTAACTATAATAAATATTGATTGTATCCATGTCTAGTAGACACACCACATAAAAGGAATTGGTGGTGAAAAAAGTATGTATCTCATAGAAATAAAAAGTTAGATGAAATCCCTTTACCTTGTGTCTTGACTCTCACCGTACTCATTCAAAACACCTATAAAATAAATATAAATTTATTATAAATATTTTATATAAATATATTTTTATATATTTAATATTATATATGGTTTTATTATGACCATATATTATCTGATTGTTGGCGATCCTATGTTAAGGTTTCACTTTGGATATTATTCTCTTTGTTCTTCACATGTACCTTAATTTAATGTATCATTGGAACTTATACTTATATCATGATTCCAAAATGTAAAACATGATATAAATATAATTTATATATAGTATATTTTTATTATAATACTCTATATAATAAAAAAGTGTGAAATGTAATACACCATTCATGGAGATGGTAAGTTGTATGTACGTGAGAATGTTGTTTTGGTTTTTATTATTATATTGAATGAAAGAAAGAGAAAGTAATATGTATATATGTATATAATAACATTAAATTAGTATTATAATTATATATATATCATATAATTTCACTTAAACTATCCTTAATAAATTCTAGGTAGTTTTTGAACGAATCACATGGATTTGTTGGGGCGATAGTCCACACTACCTCAAACGAAAATATCATATTTACACCAAATTGAAAGTAAAAATATATGTGTTTTAAAAGGAATAAATAAGATTAAAATATATAGTAAATATAATATATAATATAAATAAATATACAATCCGTAATAATATACATCATGAGAGGAGGTAAGGAAAATTTAACAATCATCATTTTGTGAGGCGGAAGTTCACCAAACACATAAAAAGTATGTTCGTTACCCATTAGATGGAGGTGTATGTAAGTGTAATAAAAACTATTAGAATAAACAAATAAAAGTATGTTAATGATACTATTTTTCTTATAAAATCATAGAATAAAGTTTTTTGTATGGGTGGAGAATAAAAATAAAATAAAGGTTCTTGAGGGAAGACATTACCTCTTAATCGGGTAACTTCTTTTGGTTTGTTTGAAAAGGATTCCTTGGAAAATTTATAAAAAAAGAGAGGATTAAAGGATTAAGGTAGATATATTTGGAATTTATTTTTTTAGATATTTGATGAGCATAATTTGTTTTATAGGTGTGAAGAATTGGGATAGGTGGCACCCTTTTATTGGGAAGGTGGAGTGACACTCTAGTAAATATTTTAAGAGAGAATCCCAACATTGTTTTTCATGTTACAAGTGGATCCAATAATTTTAAAATGTAGATAAAATGGACAATATATTCAAAATATTACCAGAAAATGGATTTTGGAAAGGTTTCCAAGTCATTTCGTGTCTTAAATTTAAGGTTTAGTCCTTAATTATCTTAATTTTATCTTAATCGATGTAATTAATTTTAATTATATTAACTAATATTTTTTGTCAAAAACCATGTTGACATTATTAGACATTATATATATTTTTGATTACAAAAATTTAATACATTTATCCAAATTCCAGTCACATAAGTGGAAAAAATTAATTTAAAATTAATCCTGTAGTCATGTCAACAACATGGGTTTTTGAAGTAAAAATGATTGAAAGTTTGTTATGTTTGTATATCCAATTTCAATATAAAATTGGTTATAATCACCCAAATTGGATTAATTTATAAAAATATAATCTAATTAAACTTTAAAACAAAATTAAAATATAATTTAACCTTATAAATAAATTATATGAAAAAACTATTTTGAAATAAAATTTAGTATTTTTAACTATTCATTAAAAAATGAAACCTTACAGAAAAATAAAAAAAAATATCCCAACAAAAATTTTATATTCCAATCGTAAATATAAAGTTTATTTTAGCTTATTAAATCTATAAAAGTTCTAAAAATTGTATTTAAAGTGGGTTCTATATTAAAAGGCGTTGAAACAACCTTTATAAAAAACATAGGTTTTTATGCATAAAATTAGGTTTGTTCTTATCTTATGTCTATTAAATATATTTTATGAATAACAAATAAATTTTATTTAATATATAACATATATATTACATTAATATCACTCACTAATTGTAATGAATTAAATTTATTCCGGTAAAATAGAGTTCTGGCCACAAAAATATTAATATTTTTCTTTATATTCAATCATTTTTCAGGTTCATTCTAATTAATTCATAGCCTATTAATTTATCTTATATTTGGGTAAAAAAAATATTTTCATATATTAGTTAATAATATTCATAAACTATAATTATATTTCAATGTAATGTCTTATTATATTAAATAATATTATTTTAATAATATATTATTGTTTGGTTAAACTCAGTCATGTGTATTACAAAATCTATCATGGAAAATCATTTTTTCGTGTAACACAAGGTAACCAAGGTGTTCTGTGTAGATAAAGCTAAAAATTATTTTTTTTCTAGTGCATGATTAATTTGGTGTTGCGTATAACTGAATCCAAATATAGTGATTTAATGTAAAATAAAATATTTTTAGTGTTATATAAAATAAAAAATATCCCAAAGGTTAAATTAATTAAAAATAAAAATTAATTAAAAAATTCTCAGTGTGTTACATGGTCAGTATGATAGAACCATTAGAACCCTAGAGTATATTTTGAGATCTAGCTCTATGGATTTAAAGGTGTTTTGGAACAACACATTCCTTTATATAACTCTTCCTACAAAAAAAGATTTCACTCCAGCATTTAGATGGATCCTTATAAATACCTATATGTAAAGAAGTGTAGAACACTAAAGTGTTGGGATGAAGATAGATAAAGAATGAATTTGGGTTTGAGGAAATGAAAGATAAATTCAGATCCATTCATCAGTATATCAAGGAATCTCAAAGAAAAAAAAAGTTACATTGAAAATCATCATAGAAATATGGAATTAAAAGTTGGTAAAAAGGTATTTTATAAATTTCTATGTGGAAGAAGGCTATGATATTCGAAATGAAAGGAAAAAATGATACCTAGGAATATTGGATCCTTAGAGATTCTAGATATATGGGAAGATAGCTTATCGCTTGATACTTCCACTGAACCTCTCTCCAGCTCATGATACTCTCCTAGTATCATTCATAAATATGTACATACCATATAGATAACATATAATAATTTTTTATACCACATGAGCATAATAATTCCTATGAAAAATAATCAGTAGAAATCTTGAATCATACAGATAAATTTCGATAGAATTAGACTACTTTTCAAACCCTGAACTTTTGTTTCCGTAATAGAACATTGGTTTCCCTCCTTTTTCTATTTTTTTATGTTGAGATTTTTTAAGTTACAATTAGGTGGATTTATAAGGTTGAAGAATATTTATAAGGAGTTTGGTGACCTTTCAAACCAAATCAGGTGACTCCATGACATATCCAACAAGACCACACCGTAGGGTATTGGGCTTTATCAAAATAGGTAGGTTGCACTTTAGTTTTTCTACACATATAGTGACACACTATAGTGGAATTGGATATACCGTAATTAATATAAGGATTATAGGCTTTGTCCTAAAGCCTTTGGCTTCACAATAAAGAAGAAATTTTTGGTATTTTCACTATAATCCATTACCATGGAGAACTATTTTGTAAGTCTATGAAATGGTGTGTTAGACCATGACATAGGGACTTCTCTATATTGATTTCAGATAAATGGTGTCACAACATCAGTCTTCGATAATTAATCCTATTAAATAGGCAATTTATTCTAAGGTTTGGGAAACCATTTGATCTTTGAGAATTAATCCTTGAAATGGGGATATTAAAAAACTTATTTAGATATATAATGATGTTTCTGTAATTTATAGGTTTAACCCTACATATCTTATATTATCTGCTACTAAGGATCATTCTAGAGTTATGAAGAACTATATAGATGACTCCAGACCATAGTAAACACCTTACACTACATCAGTTTGTCTTGTAGAGAAGTTCTACAAACAATCTCTATATTTTTTCTATAGAGGTTCGTGTCCATGTATTATCCATCATCCATGCACCATATAAGTCCTTTTTAGTACATTCTATTATGAAGTACCCTATAATGTTCCATTATGGTTTCTCCTGATGATGCTCTGCACCATGGTAAGTGCCCCTACACTGTGGTGCCTTCTTGCAGCACACCCTATGTTATAGTGTACTGCCCTGCACCATAGTGATTTTTTACCAATACACCCACACTTTGTGGTGTGATATGGTGGTTGTTTCTAGAACACCTTTATTTTATTTCACCAATATTTCATTGTGGAGCCCCCTAAATTTATAGAGAGCCCTGTTCCTCTATTTTTTAACTGATCAGGGATATCCTTCTATTGACAGACCTCAAGAGTTTTTGGCATGTGATCATGTTCCAGTTGGTGTGAGAACATAGTATGGGTGAAGAAACCATTGACAAGACTTAACATCGACCTTGATAACTTGACGTAGAAATTCGATTATATAGATTATTTATTTTCATACATTAACATTACATAACTTTTTAAAAATACTTAAAACATTATAAAAATAGATTCCCAAAGACTATACATGTATAGGGCCTTTGTAAACATGGAAACATAAACACTGGTATATAAATGATCTACTTCATCTCCCACTAGGTTCTTCTTAACTATAACCCTTCTTATACACATCATACTTAATAAATATATTTATAACCTGGGGAAATAAACATAAAAATGGGTGAGCTAAAATTCTCAATAAGGGTAATCAAGGGAGAAATGTAAGCACAAACATGTGAATAATGGTATGAGAACAAGATCATAACATTAGATAAGAATACCCTTCATATCATAAGATTATAAACAAGAATCATAGAATAAATCTTGATAGTTCATAGGACATGAATCATAAGGAAATAAAGAACATAATCCCTGAAAGAAAAACATAGGAATAAAAAATGAAATTATGGAAGACACATAAGAATATATAATGATTTCCAAATTAGTCTAGAAATTTTTTCCAATTCCATATTAGCAGACAATGTCCTTTACTGAACCAAGTTCACACCTTGTTCCATCCGTGTATTACTGAATAGAGTTCACTCCTCATTCCAGCCCTATAATACTAAACCATGTTTATTTCTTATTCCAACCATGTATATCTCATGACATATAAGTCTTTACCCAATTAATTTTAGGTAGATAGAGGTCCCACCCATATCATAATAAACTCATATATACATGTGCCAAAAATCATCAATAATCATATTATAGCCCATGAAATTAAATGGGTATCATAAAAATATATTTCTATCAAAACCTGTGAAAATTATATAGGTTTCATAATAAATTCATCAAAATAATAACCATGAAAAAAGTGGGTTTCATAAGAATATAACTTGTGGGAGAGAAACAAGTGTCATAAGAATCATTCCATAAAAAAATAAACCATTAAAGAAAGAATATGAATAGAACCTTTGGATCATTTCTTAGAAGGGAATGAGTAACATCAAAATATGTCATATTATATGGGAAATAACTTGGAAAGATATTTTGAAAACATTTCCTGAGGAAAATATCTTTTACTCTTTGAAAAAAAATCTTTAAAACATAAAAACCATTTGAAATCCATTTTCTTGAAAATAAAATTAGAAGATAATAATGAATAATTGAAAACCTTTTTGAAACCTTTTCCTTTGAAAAAATATAAATATATCTTGAAAAAATTTTAAAAACCATTTTCTTTGAGAACTTATAAAAGATGTTTTGAAAAAAAATTTGAAAACTATTTTTATTAAAAACATAAAAAATATGGTTGAAAACATTTTGTAAAATAATTCCCTTGAAAAATTTTAAAATAAGTGTGAAAATATTTTTCTAAAAAAAATTCCTTGAAAAAATATAAATGAATATTTTAATACATTTTTAACAGTTTTTCCTTAAAACTTATAAAGTAGTATTGGAAATTATTTTAAAAATTATTTCCTTAAAACATATAAAAGAATCTAGAATCCTTTTGAAAAAAATCCTTGAAAAATACTTTGAAAAAATATATAGAAATGATGATTTATTTTAAATCTATTTATTTAATTTTTTTTAAAAAAATTATTTTTCAAAATTATCATTTTAAACATGCAATGGAATATTCATAGAAATGACAATGGGTAAATCTGTACATGACGCATGATGTAAAAAGAATATTCCATTAACACAGTAAAAGGTTAGAAAAAATATTTTTTGGGAAAGTGACATGAAGATTCTCTAGAGAAAATTGTTAAAAGAAAAAATTGAAAAAATGTATTTTTATGATTATATTAGAATAGTAGAATAATCTTTGAATCCCTTTTTAGAAAGCATGGTTTTGAAGGAACACAAATTTCTGACTGAAGAGAGGGTAAAGTTGGGATTTATTAAAAACACTTTTCTAACATTATTATACAAAAAAGAGTAGAAAAATGGTATCAATACATGAAAAAATTATGAATAAATTTTGGATAATAAAAATCTGGAATTTTCTTGATTGATGGATCATAATATTTCATCAAAGTAAGAGTAAACATAAACAATCTCAAAAAGCGATGATATTTTTTCAATAAACTTATCATTTTGTAACATTGAACCAAAGTCCCCATGTGAGAAAAATGAAACTAAATTAAGCTTAAAATATCTTGAAAATAATTTTATCCATGATATAAAATTTAAATTATAGTATGTAAACCTCATTGAAAAATATAGGTGTGTAACATGGCATGTGTCTCAAACAAGGAAAATTGATACAAAATCACTTTATCTATTTGGTAACTTTTAAAAAATAAAATCCATATAATAAATATCGTATAATAGTTATTTAAATACCCATAATTTTAATTATAATAATCTTAGAATACATCCATGGTCATTATACACAAAACGCAAAATGAATGGGTGGGGAATAAGGCATGTATCCCACAGAGATAAAAAATTAGATGAATTTTCTTTACCTTGTGTCTTGAGTCTCTTCATACTCGTACAATCTTCCAATACAAAAAATTTAAGTTTTTTATAACTATTTTAATGAAGCATATTATTATATCTTATATCATAAATAGTTTTACTGTGACTTTATATTACCCTTCTGTTAACAATTTTTTTTGTTAAAGTTTCACTTCATGTAATATCCGATTTGTTTTTCACAAGTATCTTAATTCGTTATATCATTAGTCCTTATACATATATCACGATTTCAAGAATTTAAACCATGATAAAAATATCATTTATATTATTTATATTTTTATTATAATAATCTATAGATTATATAAGAGTAAAATGTAATACACTATTCATGGAGATGGTAATCCGTACGTACAAATGAATGTTGTTTCCGTTTTTATTGTTGTAATGAAATAAATAAAGAAAATTACATATTTTTAGATGTATATATGTATATAATATCATTAAATTATCATTATTATGTCACATATATAATATAGGTTCACTAAACATATCCCTAATACATTATATGTTGTGTGTGAAATAATCAGATCTCTTTGAGGGTGCGATAGTCCACTCTTCCTCAAAAGAAATTATCGTATGTAAACAAGATGGAATGTATAAGTGTATTTTCTAAATAACAACTAAAGAAGAATTAATAAATTATAGATATCCTAAGTATCATATATAAATATAGTTTCAATTATAATTTCCACCATGAGAGGCGGTAATGTAAAAATGATCAATCACCGTTTCGTGAGGTGGTAGTTCACCGTACACTTAAATAGTATGTTTGTTACATTATAGATGAAATATTATGTAATTGTATGGAGAAAAATTATCATGACAAAATACTATTATATTTAGGATATTAGTGTTGTTATAAAGTCAAGGAATAAGAATATTTTAAGGAGTAGATAATGTAAATAAAAGAAAAGATCCTGAGGGAGGGTGTTAGTTATTAATCGGGTAACTCTTTTTGGTTTGCGCCAAAGGGATTCCTTAGAAGTATTTATTCAAAAATGGAAGATTCAAGTAGGAAGGTAGGTTTTTTGTGAAATTTATTAGGATTATATTTATTAAACCTAAGTGGTTTGAGATATGTGAAGAAGAGTGAGATGTGGTGTCCCTTTATAGGGAAGGGAAATGACACACTTTTCATTTTTAAAAACATGTTTGGTGTACCTAAGTTTTTACCTAAAAAATTCATAAAAAACTCAATAATGGAAGGTTATTGGCTGAATAATTTCCATAAAATAGGTTTTGGAAAAGTTTCTAAGTTGTTTTGGGTCTTAAATTTTTGGTTTGCTACTTTGTTAACCTAGTTTTTATCTTAATCATTATAATTAATTTTAATCAATTTCACTATTTTTTTTGTCAATAAATAAGTGTACCTTATTATAAATTATTCTGATTACAAATATATAATCCATTTATACATATTCTAATGACAGGAGTAGAAATTAATTTAAAAATTATCCCGCTGACAGGATGACACTATAGGTTTTTAAAGTAAAAATGACTCAATGTTTGATATGTTTTTATACCAAATTTGAAAGTGAAATTGATTAAATTGACCTAAAATATATTAATTTTTAAAATTATTATCTAATTAAACATTACAACCAATTTAAAATATATTTTATTCTTATAAATTAATTATATTAAAAGGTAGTTTCGAATTAAAATTTAGTGTTTGTAACTATTCATTAAAAAAATTAAACATTACAGAAAAATACCATAAAATTATCCTAACCTAATTTTTATATTTATATTTCAAATATTAAGTTTATTTTAACTTTTTAAATCAAAAAAAGTTTCAAAAATTAGATTTAAAATGAGTTCTCTATTAAAAGGCGATAAAACTACCTTTATAAAAATATAATTTTTTAAGCATAAAATTGGGTTTGTTCTTATCTTTAGTTTATAAAATATATTGGATGAATATCAAAAAAATTTAATTTAAAATATAATATTTATATCAAAATAATATAACTGACAAATTTTTATTAATTAGGGTAAACATCTTTGTGAGCATAATAACATTTTCCTTTATATTCAATCGGTTTTCATATTCATTTCTAATTAGTTTAAAACCAAGGAATTCATTTTATATTTTTCTAAACCATAAATTTTCATAATTTAGTTATCCATTTTCCTAAATATAAATTTAACACATTTTTTATTTTAAATGATATATCATTATTTGGTAAAACCTGGTCTTGTGTGTTATAGATGCCATCGAGGAAAGCCGTTGTTGCGTGTAATGAAAAATAACCTCGGTGTCCCATGTAGACAAAGATAAAATTTATGTTTAGTGTAGTGCATGATTAACTTAGTTTTATGTATAATAGAGTCCAAACAATGTTCTTTAATTAAAAATAATATATTTTTAGTGTTGCATGAAATGAAAAATTTCCCAAAGAATAACTTAATTTTAAAAAATATGTTTTAAAAAATCTCGCGGCGTTACATACTTAACTTCCACACATAAGTTATATAGGATATTGGTATGATATTTTGTGTGGTCATGTATAGCTTTAAGAAACCTATGTTTGATTCTTAATCACATGAGGTGTGTGTGTGTGTGTATCCTTGACTTGTGCTTGTGTTTACCTCATGGATTGAGATGATTATGATACGCGATGAGTTGGTATGCTGTTTAATCTATCATATTTATTTATATCGTATATATGATATTCATATCTTCTATATTTGAATATGTAAGATTTTTCTATTTTGTTAGAATTTGATATGTGACATGTTTTAAGTACTATACACTTGAGAGGGATGTGCTAAACCATGGGTTAATATGAACTTGGACTATTCCAATCAATGGAATGTGTCACATGCTTGGGGATATCCATTCTGGTGGGATGTTCTAGGATTTCATCAGCATGTGAGCTTTGATGCATGCTTATGGTTATCCACTTGAGAGGGATATCCTATAATTGGGGTCAACACATGAATAGACTATCCCAACCAGCATAATGTGTCAAATTTTTATGGATATCCATCTACGTGGACTTTTTAGGATGGTTATTGATGTCCTACCAACATGGTTACATAGTACGTATGTTTCTATTAGTACGGTACCAAATAAGGTAAATCTGGTCTCATAGGACCCAAAATATTTTTTTACTTGTGTAATATATTATTCATTACATCAATACCCATTTTACATCATTATATGCACTCATATATCTTAGGCAATGATATTAAGCATCATTGGTGGTGTCTTAATATGTCTTGTAATCACACCATACATGGAAGTTTTGGTGTGCTTATAGATTTCATGACTAGGGATCTAGTGAAGGAAATGTGGTCTATGGTAAATAGTTGAGTAGGTTGATCCGAAGGATTTAGTTTTTGCTGGATGAAGTTCGAGTGATATTTATACTGCTAGTGTAATTAAAAATACATTTTTGTACCTTAGATATTTGTTGTGTTTTAGTTATTATAGATTTTATTTTATTTTTTAGTTCCTATATGTAATCCAATTAATTATTATATTGTTTATTTATTATCTTATATATGACATCATATTGAGGCTATATCTCCCAACTGATATACTTAGACCATCACTGCTAATCAGAAGCCTCTTGCGTATGGGGAGTTATTCATGAGATCATGTGGTACTCCATATCAGACTCAGTGGTTCCAGATGGGATGAAACAAAATCCAATCCGAGGATACCCGGATTTAGTAACTCCTTTTTTTTCTTTTCCTTGATTTTGGATATTAATAAAAAAAGTTAATACTGTTGATATTTGTGTAGGGGAACTATGGTAGTGTCTGATTAACACAACACCTTTGAGCTTCCATAAAGTGGGAAATTTATCCATTTTTATGTTATAATTCCTTAAATTTACCTATGGTTATTCAAATGATATTGATATGTGATTTATGATTTGTGGTGTGTGTTCATACATTATGAATTGGCGTTTACGTTCACATGTCATGCATGTACACCTATTTTTGTGTTTCATATAAGTTCTTTAATTAAACTCCTTTTATGTTCTATCAGTTTAGGATAGATTCTCGACTATTTGATATATCTATGTTTCAATTATATTTAGATATATCATTATGGGAATTAATTAGTTAAACTTAGTATGTTGTTGTATTAATATATATGGCGACCATCACTAATGTACAAGGATTAAGACCAAGGTTTGTACTTGGAGGGTTTACCTTAGGTTATGGGTAGACTCTTAAGAGAACCTTATTTGATCCCTTATACTTTTTATGATTTTTATGTTTCATGTTTTGTAGATATGAAGCCTTAGAGATATATTATGGAACCATTAGGTATGAAATCCCATAATTCTCACATGCCACAGCCCATGGTGCAGGAGGATGCCCTCCCAACATGCTCCTATACCAGAACAAGTAATTAAGACTACATAACCCATTAAACTATGAAATTTTCAGATTTTTTACAATCCATATGTGGGGGAGTTTCCATGAATATGTCCAAATATGTGTTGTACTTCCAACTCAATAATCCTCCATATTTCTGTGGAACTGGAGGCCCTCTGGATGCGGGGGATTGGATGTAGATCATTGAGAAATCGTTTACCTTATAGGGATCCTTGAGGATTGATAGGTTATGATTTCAACCATTATGCTTCATGGGGAAAATGGATTATGGTAGTATGTCATTCTGTAAGAAGGTTTAATGGAAGGAATGACTTGGGAAACATTCAAGGATCTCCTTTTTGAAGAGTTATTTCCCGATACATTGAAATTGGTTTATGATCATGAGTTTATGTATCTCTGGAAAGGGATGATGACTTTGTAAAAATATTCATCATTATTTACTATTTTTATTCTCTTTTCTCCTCTAGTAGAAAATAATAATGCTTAAAAATCAATGATTTTCAAGATTGAACTATTCCCAGAGTTGAGGTGATGGGTCATGAATTTTGATCTAATAACATATGCTACAGTGCATTGTATATCATTATTGAAAGAGAAGGGAATAGAGGAAGACTTAGTTGATGGTATTCTTCTAGATATTAGTGGACTAACATGTTCCTTCTATACCATAGTCCCCGATGCATATTCTGAGAATTAGAAGATAAAGTCAGAGGATGGATGCCATGATAGTGTTCTTGATGAAGAGAAGATAAGAACGTCCTCAACTCAATCTGAGGGAGATATTTTTCTTATATTCTATAACTATTGAAGGAGGGGGTACTTCCACAATTATTTTATAATTTCTATTAATACTTTCCAGTAGTGTGGAAAGGTTGGTCATCTAAATTGGTTCTATGATTAGGCATCATGGATTTGTGTTGTAGGAACTTGGTTAGAACCCCGGTAGCAGGTATATGCCCCGTAGATATTAGTAAACTAGATGAATCATGATCCCCAAAAGAATTAAAGAGTGGTAAATGGATATTCATCTCCACTTGATGATGGATATAAATCCCACATGGTTTTAGGTTGCTAGATCTTGATTATTGGAGATACGTATCAAGGAATAAAAGTGTTTAGAGAGGGAGAATTGTAAAAACCTGAACTTTTTAATCCTTAATATAAGTTAGGTTAAATTCCTTCTCCTAGTTATTTTTAAGTTAATCCTTTTTGGTGAAGGCTAGTGGGATTTAGAATCATGAGGAAGATTTAAATAGATTTTGGTGACTTTTATAACCAAATTTGGTGGCACCATGCCACAGACAATAAGACCACACCACAGAAGAGTGGGCTATGATGTAATGGGTTGGCTACACCATAGTCACTCTCTGAATTTAGGGATATTCCAGAGTGGAAGTGGTTTCACTATAATGCATCCATTGAGTAGATAAGACACCATAGAAAAATGGGATGCACCATAATGAAGGTGGTTATTGGGGTTTACATTGTAATTCATTGTCATAGAGAAGTGTTTTAGAAGGCCATTACATGGTGTGTTAAACCATTCCATAGGGATTCCTTTTGGCCAATTTCTGAAAAATGGTGTAGTAGTGTCAATCTTTAGTAGTTAAGCCTATTAAATAGTGTATTTCTTCTTTGGTTTGAGAAACTATTTGGTCTTCATGAATTAAGATTCATAAAGGGGAGATTATAAAATTTATTTGGGGATTAAATGAGGGGTTTCTAATGTGTAGGTCAACACATACATACCCTTATGTATCCTCTATTTAGCATCATTCCATAGTTTTGAAGCACTTCAGATATAACTCCACACTGTATTACTCACCTTACACCATAATGATTCATTTTTTAGAGAAAATCTATATCTTAGTCACTATAATTATTCCACAGATGTTCTTGTTCCTGATGTAACCATCCTCCATGCACTATAGAAGATTTTTTCCAATAAAAACTACACCATAGTACCATTTAATGCACTATAGTGGTTTCTCCTAGTTCACCTCTACACCATGGTGACTAGAGGTTTAGTATGGATCCTTCTTCTAGCACACACTATGTCTTGGTTTACCACCCTTAACAATGGTGTTTTTATTTCAGCACACCCCTGTGCCATGGTGTACCATCCTACACATTGTTGGTTATTCCTAGTGCACCTCCATGTTGCACCACCACGATAGAACTATGGAGTCCCTTTAATTTACTAAGACCCTTCCTCCTCCTTCCAACTAAGCATGTAGATCAATCCAATGATTGAACTTGTGAGTCCTTGGAGTATGATTATGTTAATGTTTGTGTTTGAATGTAGTGATATTGATATAACCATTGATGAAAATTTACATTGATGTTGATTACTTAAGGTAGGAATTCATTAACTTTTTCACATGTTTTATATGGGTCATTGGCATGATATTATTGGTGTGCATGTGTAACCTTGAGAAACCTCTATCTGATGCTGGATCGCATGAGGTGTGTGTGTGTCTATATCCTTGACCAATTCTTTTGTGTCATGTATATAGAGTGTGATGATTATGATACTTACTGATTGGAAGTGATGTTTGATCTTTCATATGTATTTTTATCCTATATGATGTCTTCATATATTCTGCAGTTGATCATGAAGGTTTGGCCTATTTGGTTTGTATGTGAGATGTGATTCATTACTGGGACTATCCAATTGAGAGGCATGTTCTTTCCCTTGTGTCAATATGTACTTGGACTATTCCAATCGGTAGGATGTGTCACATTCTTAGGGTTATCCATTAAGGAGGGATGTTCTTGGATTTAGATGGAAAGTGAGATTTGATGCATTCTTGGGGCTATCCATTGGGAGGTATGTGCATGAATTTGTGTCAAAAATCATTTGGACTATCCCAATTGAAAAAACGTGTCACCTGTTTGGGACTATACATTGAGGTGTATTTGTCAGACTGATTACCGATGTCATACCATCATGGTGCCGAAGTAGGTATATTTCTTCAATAATAGTTCGAAGAAGGTAGATATTGTCTTAGAGGACACAAAATATGTTTTCTTCTTGTGTGATATATTGTTGTTTACATATATA
Organism: Viscum album; assembly: GCA_963277665.1. Lineage (NCBI taxonomy): Eukaryota > Viridiplantae > Streptophyta > Magnoliopsida > Santalales > Viscaceae > Viscum > Viscum album. The sequence goes on along the minus strand of OY728142.1, from coordinate 688,675,210 downwards.
CCCATTTTACTTCATTTCATGCACTTTTATGTCTTATAAATCAATGATATGGGATGTTGACAGTGTTTTACTGATCCTTTTACTCACACCTTAGTCAGGGTGTGCTTGAATATTTAAAGGCATGGGATCCATTGAAGGGAAATGTCCCTATGATGGATAGTTGAGAAGGTTGTGCAGGAGGATGTGTTAATTGCTAGGAGTTAGAGTGTGAAGTTTAATTCTACCGTTATTTACAATCCTTATATATACCTTGGATCCTTTGTGTGTTTCATCTATTATATAATGTATGAAATATTTCAGTTTTTGTATGTACTATAATTATTTATTATATTTATTATTAATTATATGTTATGTGACATTATACTGAAGGTATAGTCTCCCCACTAATGGACTTAGACCCTCACTATGAGTCGATAAACTCTTGCATATGGGGAGGAACACATGAGTTTATGTGGTCATTTGGATTTGGCATAGTGTTTTGGGTTTGGTTGTTGCACTAGTTACATGGTTAAAGTTCTCTAGAGTAATTATAAATTCAAAGAAGAAAATTGGGAACCACAAGATGTGATGAAACAAATATATCCTCATTTGTTTGTATCAATGTGATGGAATTTCAAGGGTGAAGTTAATTTTAATGGGTTAAAATGTAATGACCTATAATTTTATGAAATATTTTTCTAGAAAAAAAATTAATTTCTTTGATATATTTTTTTACATGAAACATCGAGTTTAAATAAACCATGATATACTATTACAATATTATTAATTAATTTGATAGTTATCACCTAGTCGTTGTATTGAAAGGTATGAATAGGACTAACTAAATTATGAAAAATGAATGGTTTTCACTACAATATGTGAATTCTTTTTTATTAATTGGTTAGAAATAAAAAAATCACTTTAAAGTAAAAGATATGTTTTTCTTAAAAAGAATTTATGTGTGTGATGTGTTTTTATATTAATAAATTAAATAAATCACAATTTTTTATTGATTTTAATGAAATATATATATACATATTAATTATTAAATAATTTGTTTTATCATTTATCTAATTTTTTTTATGGCATGGGATAAGAATCAATAAAGATTTATGCATAGAAATGTCTATTTTAAAAAAATGGTTTTTGTGGTGTTTTTCACACTTATTTTCAAATTAATTTATTCGAATTATAGTAATGGAATCTTGAATAATGGATTATATATTTGGATTCAATATATTTAAATTTGGTAAATATGTTCTTTTTTCTTTTTTATGAATGGTAAACTAAGAAAATATTGTCACCTTAGTAAGGGTAGAATAGGTAAAATGAGTTTAAAACGTTGCGTTGAATCTTTAAAATTAATATAACACATACCTTAATCCTATTGGATGAGTGAAGTTATACAATTATAATCAAAGTCTCCAAAATATGTCCACCTGCTGCCATTTTTCTTGGATTATGACATTTATATTATTTTAAGAAAAGTATAAATACAAAATATCTGTCTCTTGACTTTAATAAATGTATAGTTATTTTATATGGATAAAAATAAAATAATTTTAGTTCTAAATGTTTATATGAAATATGATTAAATTTTCTATCATAGTAATTTATTTCAATTTTTAGTGATTTTTTAATTTCCATAAATTCTTATGCAACACCAATACAATATTTATTAAATTAATACAAATATACAGTAAATGATTTAAAAAATATTAAAAGTAATAAAATTTTAGTGAATAATTGCATTCAAATACTTTTTTAGATAAATATAACATATTATTAATGTCTTAAAATTTTATATTTGAATTCATTTTCTATCATTTTATCATTAAAGTCAAATTAAACGAATAGTGTCGGAAATGAAATTAATGATATTTTATATTAAATAATAGTTTATTAAATTATTTAAAAACCACAAAAATATTTAATTAAGTAAAATTAGATGATAAATGGTTTATAATTTCATCCCTTGTCAATTTATGAGCTAATTTGACCCTATTAAGTAAAATTATAAACCTTTAATATTAAAAAGGCATTGTCACAGTTAAGATTAAAATTTGTTAACAAGGGGGTTAAACCAAATGAAATTGTTTAGAATCATCCCCAAATAAGTATAATTTTTGTTTCATGATAAAATTAAAAACTTGTAATCTTCTTAATTTAATATATTTTAATTTAGAATCTTTTTTTCTTAGAAATGAATTGATTATATTTGAATATTTTTAGTAATTCTAACGGTGTCTTTCCCCCCCTTATAAAAGGAAACCCCCATTATTATTTTATTTACCCCACATTGATCCATAAAGATAAATAGAACCCTAAATTTATCTTATAAACATCAGTATTCACAACTTATATGTTCTAGTATTCTTAAAATATCATTCCAAAGGTCCTTAAGATATAATGTAAAGGAGGTCTCTTAAATAAGAGGTAGTCATCTTACCCAACATCTTTCCATTTATATCTAAATGTAAATTTTATAAATATATGGTATTAATCATATAAAAAAAATTCAGTATCTTAAATTTACTAAAATGATATTATTATCATTAAACAACTATTATCCACCATATTTTCTATTAAATGGGAAGTAAAAGTGTTGCTCATGCGTATGTGTGGACTCCCACCTCTACATAGCGATACAATTCATTTTTCATCACCAAATTTAATGGATGGGTAATATGATGGTTTGGATTTCTATACAGGATATTTATGAAATTATTATGATTCTATAATTATAATATCATATCTACATTCTTAATTTCCAAATTTTTGGAAAATGATAATGTTGTTATTGTGTGCGTGTGGACTACCACCTCCATGAAGCGATGTGATTTATTTTTCAATTTTCAATTTTCATGGATTTTAATAAGGTTGTATTTAATGATTATATATTATTTAATAATTATTTATTGAAAGGATAATTATTATTTATATTTATTTCATTCCATATTTCAAAAAGTGAAAGTGACGTTCATGCATACGTATGGCCTACCGTCTCTAGGAATGATGTAATTCATTTTTTTATATATACCCTTAATGGATGATAAAAAATATGTATATAAATAATATATATGATATTTATATCATAAATAAAATTCCAGATATGTTTTAACCATGATAAAATTAAATATTTTGGGACTACTAAACAAAATATCCTCACGAAAAATGAAATAGTTAATACCCGAAAATGATGATTTTAATAAGGAATTGCTAATAAATTGTAGTTGAAATGTTATAATTGGAACATATATGGTATTATAAGTATTTAAATGGATATTTTATATAATTATAAAAAAATTAAATTTATTATATAGGAGGTTATAATTCCTTTAAATCAAGTCGAAGTTAAGGTAAGAGATTTAGGTTACAATCTCATTGTTTATCAGAATTGATTATGATCAAGTTTATAATGATGAAATTTTATAAACTATATCTCAAGATTCTTATTAATTTTCCTATATTTTTTCATTTCTATAGATAAAATGTTTTAATTTAATTTTTCTCTATTTAATTTCTTAAGAGACTGAAAGATTATTTTTAAGGAAATCAAACTTTATTTCTCTTTTTAGTTGAAAATCCTTTTTCTATCATATCCATGTTTTCTAAAACTATTTTCAAACACGTTTTTCTACAATACGATGACTGTTTAAATTAATTATAAACCATTTTTTAATTTTTTATTTTTTTTAAAATGAATATTCATATTATTTTCTAAATGAGATAATTTCAACCTTTTACTAAAAGTGTGAAATGGATCTTTGTTTTAAAGTACATGTAATGAATATAATTTCATATCATCATGACTATAAAAATAATTTAAGTCTCATTTAAAATTGTGCACCATTATATTAAAATGAAATATTATCCTTAATATTTGGGTAATTATTAGATTTTAAATAAGTCATATCAAAGTAAAGTGTATTGTCCTCATGAAATGTTCTGATGATCTTTTGGAATATTTTTCATCTATGGTATCATAATTTTATGTAACTTATGAATTTATAGGGATATTATCCAATGATACTATATTTATTATTTCTCTAGATGTTTTATAGTAATGATGTTGGAATATTGATGAAACCCATTTTTCCCAGGGTTAAGTTATGATGAATGTTTTTATGATCTTATAGCATACATTTGAATTGATTTATAATTATGTGACTTGTGGGACTAGGATAAAATATCCTGATAGTTCCTTGGTTATATATTAATGTTCTATGATATCAACGACTACATTGGAGGTTATCCCAAGACTAAAAAAAGAGGGTACGTGGGAGATTATTCGATGATTGATAGTGGGTACATGTGAGGTTATCCCAAGATCTAAACATGTATATGTGATATTATCCTATTACTAAAATTTTATGGATTTATTAGTATATAACCTTTACCGAAGATCTATATAGTTATGATTATACCATACTTATGACAAAAAATTATGATATGATCTTATTATAATTTTATGTTCTTATGGACCATTTTCTTCGATTCCTTAATGATTCATGTCTTATAATATCCCATGATTTATTCCCTCAATCATTTTTTTGATCTAAGAATTGCTGGGTATTGTTTTAAAATATTAATATCATGTTCTCATACACTTTACGATCGTGTTATGTTTATATGATCATTTATATCTCATTTTTTGTCCTTATTTAACATATAATCTCACCCTTTATTATGTTTTCTTTTCCCTAAGATATAATTTTTTTAAATATGATGTGTCTAAGTAGGGTGGTAGATATAAATAACTAAGTGGGGGATGATTTAGATATTTTATGTACCAGATATTTTTATATCCAAGATTCTAAAGACTGTATACCTTTTTGTTTCTTCCACGGATTTTAATGTTATTTTTAGAATATTCATCTAATAATATGTGATTTTTATTAATGATAATTATGGTTTGACATAAGTACCCATTACCATTCAATAATGGTATGTCATTATTCATGGGTCAATTGATCCAAAAGTGCGGAATGATGATGCATGGGATGATATTGGGTCTATAAATCCACAACCATGAACTTTCACACATTTTTAAAACATTTTTGAGTCAATTTCAAATATATTTATACACTTTACCATTTTGGTTTTTGTTCCTTAGTAACTAGTTTTTAACAAATTAATTTATGTTTTATTAAATATTAAAAATAAACCCTCTCGCAAAATTTGGAATTGATGTACCTAAATTGAAGATTTTTATAATCTATATAATTTTCTATAAAAGTTAAAAATAACTTTTAAATCAAATCATTTGATATATTGAAAAAATACATTTTGTATTAAAATATAGTTTTCACAATTTTTTGTTCATAATATTACATAAAATTAATTAAAAATTAAATGAGTTATTGAATATTTATATATATATATGTAAAATCAATTTAAAATTAATAATATAAAATTGATCAGATTAATTTAGAAGATAAAAATTATACACCATTAATAAAATAATTATGGGGAATACTAGTACAATAAGTATTTATCACATCGACCTTTTAACATAAAATATTTAGAGTCGAAATGAAATTCCTTGTAAATTAATTTATCACACCATTTATATTATAACTAACGTTAAAAATGAATTATCTTGATTTATCACATCATTTATTCTATAATTGACATGATAAATCAAGTATCTCACTTTATCATGTCGATTATTTTATAACTAATGTAAAAAAGTATAAAATTTGACATCGGTTATAGAATAACTGATGTGATAAAGAAAAATTCATTTCATTATAACATCAGTTATATAATAACAAACACAAAAAATTGGATTTATCATGTTAGTTATAGAATTACAGATGTGATAAGTGTAATAAAAAATATTTATCACATCAGTTATTTCATAACCGATGTGATAAATCATTTAAAGTTTTTATGAAGCCCCATTTGGAGTCATTGTAATGTTTTTTGGTTTGGGAGACAACGACTCGGTTCTCTCACACGCAGATGCCCTATAAATGATTATTCGATTCCATGGCCACCAACCATATTTTTTCATCTTCCTTCATCATCTTTTTCATCAGGGTATTTATTTTATTGACTCATAACTCTTAAGTAAGCATCACATGCCTAGATTTAGGTCATTATATTTTTTGGATACCATACATATATGTTTTGTGATTTCAGTTACTAAAATATCACAATATCTTGTTTAATTTACTTATGTTATCACATTGAATCTATAGGTAGAAAAAAAGTATGTGTCCAATAAATGTGATAATTTATGCGGGACATTATTTTTATTCCAGTTACACACCATGTGTTCACTATAAGTCCATGTTTCATGAATTTAATTAAATTTATAGTTTTCATTTATGAATTTCTCATTTTTTGAACAATTAGATTTTTTGTTTCCTACAAGGTGAAAATGTGTGAGTTTTCAAATCAAGTATACTTTTTACAAAAAATTCATCCCATAGAACCTTATTTCATATGGATGGAAAATAGGGCGAATATTGTGAAAAAACCTAAAATTCCCGCCAATTTCATGCCATTATTTTTTCTCCCATCCATGTGATACAAATATATGTACAAGGACTGCATTTTTTAGGTAGAATTCATGTATCAATGTTACCTTTCCAAAAAAATAGAACCTCTTGATAATAGTTTATTTCTATGGTTTGGATAATTACATAAAGAGGATTTGGTTTTCACAATAGTAATCTTAATATCAAATTATGTAACCCTTAGAAATTATTCATATTCCCCATCTCATAGAAATATGTCGTACTATATTGAGACATAAAATGTGAGTTAATTATTATATTACTTTCAAGTGTTTCATTATTATGTATCGATTTGTCCATGAGTTACATTGACACCAAAATATTTGTGTCAGGTTAATAATAAAACACACTAATGGATGGTGAATAATGTTTACATAGTGTTTTTATATCTTATTTTTTTAAAAAATATCATTATAATTTTCAAATACACGTATATTTATTTTATATTTCAAAATTGTATTAATTTGAAATTATGACATATTTCATATAAATATAAAATGGGATTATATAACTAATTTATATTTTTTTAAATAATTTCCATGCATATTTTTTTAATTATTTATCATTTATATTTAATCTTATCTTCTATTACTGTGTAGAATTTGTAATTATATTTTTAAAATATCCATATATTTGTTTTATAGTTTAAAATTTTGTTACTTTAAAATTATAAAATATTTCATATGAATATAAAATTATCTTATCATAAAAAGATATATAATTTTGATATTTGTTATAGGTAATAATTAATTTAAGGTAGATTATGACACATCTAATGAGTGATGAATATGGTTAAGGTGTTAATAATTTTTTTTAGAATTTTAAAAAAAAAAGTTTCAAACAATGATATTTTTTTCTGTCCATGCCTGAAATGTTTAAATATGAAGAATTTAAAAAGTACAAATATCAATGATCATTTATTTTCTCATGGTATTAATCTGAATTCTAGCCCCTGGATTAGGCATGGTGAATCTCGGAAAAATTTCAGATCTATTGATGAAGATGCTTTACAAGATGATAAATCTGATGAAATTGGAGAAATGATTCATGATATTGAAGCAGATAAAATTGAGAAATAATTAAATATTTATCATCTGTATGGTGATGTTTAAAAACCATTATATCCTAATTGTACATATTTTATGGTTTTATCAACAGTGTTAAGACTAACTAATTTGAAGGCAAGACACAGATGGAGTGATAATAGTTTTATAGAGTTTCTAAAATTATTAAAAGACATAATTCTTAAATACAATGATCTTCCACATTCACATTATAAGGCCTAGAAAATATTGTGACATATCGAATTGGGGTATAAGAAAATATATGTCGGACTGAATGACTATGTGATATATAGGAATGAATATGATTTTCTGTGAGAGTGTTCTAAATGCAGGACATCATAGTATAAGTTGAAAGAAAAATCATAGGCTGATTTAAGGGATACAGAGACCACTGCCAATTTATTTTGTTATCTTCCTATAATTACTCATTTGAAATGCTTATATGCTAATTCAAATGATGAAAAAAGGTTAATATGGAATGCTGATGAGCGTATATGTGATAGAAAAATATGTCATCCAGCTTATTGTCCATAGTGGATGAAAATTGATCACTGGTTTCCTACATTCAGAAATGAAGTTAGAAGTATCAGACTTGGGTTGTGCATAGATAAAATTAATCTATATTGAATCCTTAATAGCACACATAGTTCATGACATGTTTCACTGGTAATTTACAACCTATCTCCTGAATTTTGTATGAAGCACAAATATTTCTTATTGAGTTTAATGATCATTGGACAAAAGAAACCCAAAAATGATATTGATGTTTTCTTGTCACCATTAATTGTTGATTTAAAACTCTTATGGGAGGAGATATTTATGTTCTCTTGTCACCATTAATTCATGTTTTGAAACTCTTATGGGAGGATGCTATTAGGGTGTATGAATCTTATAAAATAGAATATGTTTAACTATATGCAATGACTATGTTCACTATAAATGACTTCCTAGCATATGTAAATTTTGATTGATACAATGTTAAGGGGAAAAAAGTGTCCAATTTGAAAACAACAGACTTCATATTTCCAATTACATCATGAGAAGAAAATAATATACACGGGCCATCAAATGTTTTTTCCTATGGATCAATCTTATAGAAGATTTAAATAGGAAGTTAATGGCTCACAATAATTTTATATTATTCCAAAACCTATATCCACTGACGAGTATTTTGATAGGGTAAAGAACCTTGATGTGATATTTATAAATACACGTGAATCTAGTAGTGATAGAAATATTTGGATGAAACGGTCAATATTTTTTTAGCTACCATATTAGAGATATCATGAAGTAAAACATAACATTGATTTCATGAATGAGGAGAATAATATATCTTATAGATTGATAAGAACATTGTTATATATTAAAGTAATGAATAAATATTAGTTGAATGCAATATTAGGCTTAATTTAAATAGGAATAAGTTTGGATTTAGCTCTCACTTCTGATGGAAGATGAACATTTCTTCCCCTGGATTGTCATACATTATCAAAGAGGGAAAAAATTATCTTCTTTCAGTGTCTTCATGATGTCAAAGTGATGAAGGGTTATTCATCAATTGTAAAAAGTTTTCTCTCTTTAAAGGATGTGATGTTGGAGGGTATGAAATCTCATGATTTTAATGTCATGATGTGACATCTTTAACCAGTTTCATTGAAGTGAATATTTCCCTTCTATGTCAAAAAGACAATCATGAATGTGTATTATTTTCCCAATTAAATTTTTAATTACATGATTGATCTGGATGCTTTGAAAAAGTTTTAAAATGAAGAATTTTTTATACTTTTCCAATTGGAAATGTATTTTCCTCTATTTTTTATATAATAGTGCATTTAATGGTTCATCTTGTTCTAGAAATAAAGCTTTATAGACATGTATATCTATATTGGATGTATCCTTTTAAATGGTATATGAAGATATTGAAGGGTTATGTTAAGAATCCAAATTGACCTAAATCCTCTATTGTTGAAAAGTATATTTCTAAGGAGGTTGCAGATTTTTTTACGAGCTACTTGTCTACAACAGAGCACATTTTTTTTCGTCCATCTCTCCATGAATGAGTTAATTATGGGGGAAAGGGGATTTGAGGATTGAAAGTAAAATATCTACTAGGTGAACAAATAAAGGAGGTACATTTATACATCTTGAATAATATAGGTGATTCTCAACAATATATAACATTTCATATTAATGATTTGAATCAATGTCATCCAATGTAGAAAGAAATTTGGATTTTGAATGAGCGTAACAAAGTTTTTTTCCATGGTTTAAGAAGATTGTGATTGGGAGATTAGATGCATCTGATACATTAGGATGGTTAATGGGTGGTCCAAGTTTAAGTGTGATAACATGGTCCATGTATGACACTAATGAATATACATTTCATACAAAATATCATTATAATATAAGTTTAGATCAAAATGGTGGTGTATTGGTGTTTGCAGAAGTAAGGAATTTTTCAAGTTATAAAGTCAAAAACCCAATTTATGCATCAAGTGCATATTATGGAGTCCTTGAAGAAATATTAGAGGTTGATTAAATTAAATTTAATATTCCTATGTTTAACTAAAAATGGTTTATTGGTAACAACAGTGTCATAAAAGATGAATTTGGAATAACACTTGTTAATCAGAATATATTGGAAGACACAACTGATTCTTTTAAAATGACAATACATACAAATAAATTTTATATGTTCTTGATTAATCCGATATACAGTGGTCTATTATTTTATAAGGAAAAAACAATATGTTTGGGGTGATCAACTTGACGAGGAAGATAATTTATGTGAGATCAAAACTTCTATAGAAAGATTAATAGATAATAATGATGATCATATCGTAGATATTGTTTGTGCAATAAGGAACGATCATGATGAAGGAATTTGGGAAAACAATCCATTATTACATTCCTAATATTACAAGTAATTTTTTTTTATTTCTTTTTTACTTTTATTAATTTAATAAAATGTTAGATATTTTATTTTTTTTTCATTATTAAAACACACATTGAAACTAATAATTAAAAATGTCTGTCTATATTAGTTTAGTTTTGTTTAATTTACCATGTTTACCATTATGTAACTTATATAATTCTTTATTTCTTAAATTAAAATTATTTAAAATATAATATGTTAAATAATAAAAATTATAAGAGTATATTGAAAAATGATATATTTTTTGTAAAAAGATGATTTTTTAGGTTGGATCATTTTTAATATTCCTACACCAATTTGGGATTGGTTTTCATTCATTTACATGAAATTTCATATATCATTATTGCCATGATTTTAGTTAACTATAAAAAATATGAATACAAATGTGTAAAGTTTTAGTTTAATTTTGTATTTCATAATTTTTAATTTTTAATTTACATTAGTATTGTAATAGTTGAATTTGTATATTTTTGTACTAAATGTTTGTTACTTTGATGTGATGGACAATGACATATCATTTAGCTGATCAGACTCATGATCATTGAGATTATCATCCTAATAATTTGTCTGGGGAGGAACTTTCACATGATCCTATTGATGATCCCCAACCTTTATATACTCCCACAGAGCCAAAGAAGAGTTCGAGGGTTGGTAAGCATAGTGGAACACGTTTACCAAAACTATTAGTTGCTCATAGCTAGGACCAAAGGATAGTGGTAGAATTTGATGAGAATGATATTCCAATATGTCCTAATTCAAATCAATTTAAGAGTTTTGTATCAAATCAAGTTAAAATAAAATTCATCATTTTGTTTAATGATTGTAGAAGTGTTGACAAAGAAATGCTATCTCAGTTTTGGGAAAACATTTTGGTAATATATTTTTTATTGTTTTACTAATATTGAAATTTTTATAGTATAATATGTTTCCCACTTCTTATCAAATTACATTTGATATACCTAAAACTATAGGAGTCATGAAAAAATTTTATCAATAGATGCAATGATATGGAGGGATTTCAAATCAAACCCCACATATGATTACATTTTTGTGTATAGGAAACATGGAAATCCATCTCATATATATATATATATTTATAGATGAATACACCTAGAAACAATTTGTTGAAAGTAGAAGAGAGGAATCATTTTTGTTAAGTGAAATGTAAAATATTAGAAGTTTTCTTATATTAAAGATCTTACTAATGATTTTTCAATGATTTAATATTCTAAATTTATAGCAATAAAGGAGATATCATCAGAAGATACAATCTAGAAATATATACCCTAATACTTTGTCTCAGGGAGGGTATATTTTATTAGAAGAAAAAATGATGGATGAAAAATTAAAAAATAACAGAGATCTGATTCTTCAAGCTCTATAAAGGTTTCCCCTCCACCCCCAGATAAACATGAAACATGGAAGAGGGCTCGGATGAAGAAAAATGGGAAATAACATACAAAAGAATCGAGGGTCTAAGCTGAGAGGATTGTAAGATGTGTATTTTATTTATTTATTTAAGTTAATTAAATTCTTTATATGTTTTAAATCATTATATAATTTTTAAAAAAATTCAGATCGGATTCTTTTATAGAGTACAGAACACATGGGGTATTTGTAGCTGAGGGGAGGCAAGATATTTTATCTACAATATTGGGAAATCTTGAATAACCAGGTCAAGTACGAGGATACCCAGCCGGTGTATCGGTGAGAAAAGTGTTACCACAATTCTCAGATTCTAAAATGGAAGGTTTTTATAAAAAAAAATAGAGTCCTTGGAAGCCGAATTTCAAAATATTAATGTGATGATGGAGGAAAAAATCAGTGCATCGGTATATTCCATGATTTTAGATAAGATAAGATAATTTCAGACTATAGATACCACTCCTCTAACACCACCAATAGCTGCCGCTCCCCCAACCCTTCATGAAGACCCCATTTTTATCCTACTTGAACACCAACTCCTCCACCGCTACCTAAAAATCCCATTTTTTATCCTACTCTTACACCCCCTCCTCCACAATATCCTATTTGCTATGAGTTATATATTGATGATCATTACTATTATATAGTTTCATATGGGATGATATATTATATAAGAGATACCATTAATCATCAATAGTGAGAGATAGGGAAGAATAGGGCCACTATATAGGATATTATAGATATATCAAGTGGAGTACCATTACCTACAAATGAGGTGAGGATTGTTAGAAAAAGTATCATCCACATTATAGTTTGACAATCTAGACTTCTTAAAAAATATTACCATAGAGGTAAGTGTATATTTTGTCATTTATTTTATTTTTTATTAATTTTTTTAAAATTAGAAAGTTAATATATTTATGTATTTATTTTTAGGAATAATTTAAAGGTACATAAATATTGTATATCCAATAAAAAAGACAAAGGGATATGACTTTAGATACATATTCTAGTATTGTTGACATATTGTAAAGATATTAAATTTTTTTCACGGTGTTTATTTGTTTCCAATGGAAACTCATTTATGTGGGAATGAAATAAATATGGGGATTTTGAAAAATTATATTGTGGAGCTTGTAACTGGAGATAACTTGGGCATCAACATGATACAAGTTTTTTCATGTAAGTCTTAACATAATTATTTCCCTAAGTTAAATTTATTGAAAATTTATATTTATTTTAGTTTTGGAGTAGGTATCCTTATAAAATGTGTGAGTATAATGAGAAGATATATGTATATGGATTGATGGACCCACAATTAATTTCACTTGAAATGTGAACATTGACTGGAGAAGAAAGAACAATTTATTTTGCTAAAATATTTGATTCGAATATAATTACGCAGTGTTGGATGTTTCCTTATATTGAGAGGTATGAAACATATTTCTCACAAAGTGTTATTTATCAATTTCCATAATAACCACTAACATTAAAATTTCTTTTATATCAGTAACCATTTGATGTTTGGTGTTTATTGTCTATGGGAGAAGACACTTTACTGGATATGCTCTATCCATGGAGATGGGTGAGGAAATTTTAAGAGCAAGTTGTAAAAGTAAGTTTTAATTTCTTAATAGTTGTTCATATTATAATGAATTTTAAAATTATTTCATTCATATTATTCTCCAATAAGGAATGGGATTTCTTTCAAAAACCACCGAGAAAAAGAACACTAAGATCAAATATAAAAGAGTAAAGTTGAATTTCCATTTATAATTAGTACATTTTGAATATATTAGATAAAATGATATTTTGAATTTAAAAACTCATTTGAACAGAATTTTTATAAAGAAAAATGTATCAAGGAATGCAGATATTATTTTTTAAGGTTTATGTATGAAATAATTACATTTGGAATAGTTAATAAGTTCAACCATATTAGATTTCCTTATAAACTATTCCTTCATATTTCATTTGTTTCATTCATTATACAAGTTAACTAAATTCCTTTTAATTTATAGGTTTTTGATGATCCTCACCCTTATAGTGTACAAGAGCTCCCACACTTACAAGTGGGATGATAAAATAATTTTACATGCTTGATTGGATTTTATTTTGTTTTTATTGAATACTATAATTCTGTATGTTTTGATTGTAAATGTGAATTTACCAGATATTTTGGATTGATTTACCTTTGTTTTTAGTTAATATTTTAATTTTTGAATGTTGTAATTGTTAATGTGTACTTTTGTTTCTTTTTTTTTTGTTCTTGTTTCTTCTTATTCCTATATTTTTCCAGTTTGGCCAATAGTGGAGAGGAAGGGTAGAATGAAATATTTTATTTTTTAAAAATGTTTTTACATAATTTATTTTATAACCGTTGTTAAAAATATCATTTATTGTGTTTTTACATCAGTTTCAATAAAATCAACGTGGTATAGGATTATTTACATCAGTTATAAAATAACTGATGTAAAAACCCTTCATCTAGAAGAATTTTCTTATATGTTTCAAAATAACTGATGTGGAATATATTTTTTACATTGTTTAATTATTAAATGGAGTAAAAAGTATTTGGGATTTTGTTTTTTCATGTCTTTCATATAAAACCAACATGGAATATGATGTTTTACATTGGTTATTAAACAACTGACATAAAACTCTTTCATCTCGAAGTGTTTTTCATATCACTCATATAAAAAATGACATTATATATAATCTTTCAAATCAGTTATTTAATAACCAACAAAAAAATTCAGATCCATTATATATTTACAATGTTTATTTTTTTAACCGACATTAAAGACAATATTTAAGACATCTCCTTTAGTAAGGGTGGCTAATAAGAGTTGTAAAAAATTAAAAAAAAACTGACGTGAAAAATCATTTTCACACTAGTGAAAATAACACTTTCACCATTATCATGGTCATTAACATTAATCATAGTAATAATAAAGTTATATATAATAATGAGATAGAAATTATAACATAATATGAACATTTTGATCTAAAATATGAAATAAATTCTATTATATTTAATATATACAATTGATGAAAACAAAATTTTTAATATTAGAGACTAAAAATAGATTTTATAATAAAATATTACTTATGTTTTCAAAAAATTAAACATGAGTTTTATAAATTCATAAAATAGTTTTTAAATTGTTTAATTTACTTTATCAATATATTTTTATTGAATAATTTTATTTAAAAATAAACACATTTTTGTATTTTGATAATATCATAAGAGTGACATTATAAACAAAATCAATAATTTTTCATTATTAACCTAAAATCAATTATTTTAGAGAAATCTCAAAAAATTACACTCAAGTATTTTTTACGTGATAAATAGAAAAAGAAGTTAATTTTTTAAAATTAAAATTCTAAAATTTTGTCATCTAAATTTTAAATGAAAACAAAAATATATAATGAAAAGTTTTTCATAATAATGTAAAATTTTAAAATATTATCTATTAATAATTATATTTACTATCAATTACTATTCAAATTGGCTTTAATATAATATTCAGATCAACAATATTTTTTATCCATAATATATTTTGTATATTAAAATAAAACACATAAAAGAAATATTTAGAAGTGTTACATTTTAAAGAATAAATCAGTCATATTAGTTATTTTTCTAAACTAAATCAATATTATCCATTCCCTAGTATTAATAATGATTTTTTATTTATATATATATTTCACAATTTAGTTACCGCTATTTTTACTCACTAATTCTATGGATATATTTTAATGGTTATATAATTTTCTGCAGTTCATTGTGTTCTGGTGTTGAATATAACACATTTTATACAACATATTGTGTTTTAAATGTATATACAATTTAAAATACTATGATGTCACATATCACCTACAATTTATTTGAAAAAAGAGAATTTACAATCCCGAGTTAAAACAGATCCCAAAAAAATGTCATCAATTCTAGGAGAGATTGGTCCCTAAATTTATTTAAGGCACTGTGGGATTATAAAATATCTTTCAAAACACCGATAAAAAAGCCTACTTATAGTATTATTTATATAAATTATATTCACAAACATTTAAAACTGAACGTAAATATTTTTGTGTAGTAAATGATTTAAATTATGATAAAAAATATTATAGTGAGAGAAGTTTACTTTAGTAAAGTTATTTTGATATTACAATAATGGAATATTTTGAGAATGATTAAGTATATAAAGAAGGAACCAAGGTTTTTAATGAAAATATGATTTAGAAGATAAAATTCAAAGCTAAACAGATTGTATTATTGTTTAATTCTTGGTTGATTTTTTTCTTTAAAAAGATAAAGTATAAATGGTCTAGTTAATTTTATAATAAATGAGTTGAAACATCCACAACATTATTAATTTAAACATATTTAATATTTAGATAACACTATGGATGACACCCAATTTTCAAATTTTATATATGGACTTCCTAATTCCCTTAAAAATCGTTTTTTTAAATTATTAAATTGATGTTATTAAATTTTAAAGGTCAGAATATTAATTTTATTATATGTCTCCATTTAAATAGTTTATGTTTTTATATATATTTTATACATCAAATTGTGGGGTGGGTACATTTTTTATTATTATATTATTAATGGTATTTCATTTATTATTAAAATTATTAGTAAAATAATAATTAGATTTAAATAAATGAATAGCTAAAATGGAGTGTGTAGGAATTTATAGATTAGGGTAAATTTATCACTTACTCTTTAATTTCTAAATTTCTAATTATAATTTTATTAAACTAATTTTAATAAAAGGGGTATCCCCCCTATCTCATTTCCCTACTTTCTATTAAAGGGGAGTTGTGGAAGGGGATTCTCCCTCCCCTCTCTCTATTCCTTCTTCCTCTTCCAAGGCGGATTCACCCAATTCTTCAATAAGTCTAATGATTATGTCTCTTATCTTCTCATTAATTTCTTCTCCATATCATGATTTAATTTCAATTAGATTTTATTGAATATTTGGGTTTAACAATGTCAAAGAAAACCCCTATTTTCATGGAAGATTTCATTTTCAATGTTACGAATTGTATTTTCATGAAGGTACAAATCAATTGTTTTTAAATTTGAATCCATTTTTTAATCATAATAAAAATAAAATATAGACTAAGAAATGTACAAAGAGTTCCTGGGACTTGTTTGGATCCCAGAGTTCTGAAAAAATGGGCAAAATACTAGGCCACATGATTTGGAGAAACCGTGTAGCCTAGCCGACACAGTTTGTCTGAAACCATACTGTTGTAGAAAATGAAGAGAAGTAGGCTACATAGTTTGTTTGAAATCATGAGACCTGAGGCTCATGGATATGAGGTGTAGATGATATTTGGGGTAGATCCTTTTTACACATTTTTTTCATGGTTAGATAAACTATGTGCCTAACCGTGCTATATAACCCCTTGTAGCAGTGACCTATGCATAGTTTGAACAAGGTTGCAAACCATACCCCTAAACCGTTCACCCCCTTATTTTAACATAAAATTAAATTTTTACCCTTCATTAATTATTTTACCCCTCTCTTTATTTATTTCTTCTTCTTCCAACACATGGTTTTATCTGCTCCTAGTTCTTCCTCCTCCTGAAGTTAGTTTTTGATCTAACATCCACTTCCGGTGTTCTTTTCACGATCCGACAAAGGTTTTAGAATCCTTGGGGTATTGTATTCCTTGATATTAAATTATATACAAGTTTATCTTAGGATCCATAATTCTATTTATGTGAATGATTGTTTTCCTATTTTGGGGTATTGGACTATTTCTTATATATCTTCCAACCTAATCCGAATCAGAGGCTGAGATCAAGTGAGGAGTCACCTACACACTAGAGGTAGTTTGTCATGTAATTTTCCTTGTGAGTTTAATTTCTTATTAGCTACACTATTCTTCCACATGTTGAATTTTGATGAGTTACACCATTTTATATTGTTCCTTTATATCAAATTGATCCTTTCACCATGATACATGTTCATTGATCCTTTTTTAGCGAATTAGAACTCATTGACTCCACTTATGGACTCCCCTTGGGTTTTACAAGTAAAATTTCCCTTTATGGTTAATTATGTAAATTCATGAATCACCTTCTAAGAATTTATCTTTTTTGATTGTTTGAAATTCACTTGGTGGCTATTTGTTATAAGAGGCCAACTCACCTCTTAGTTGTTTGGACCAATTGATATTTGGATTTTCCCATGTAGGAAATTGCCATATTTCACCAAGGAACCCTTCTAAATTCCCATTCAATATTTTGTAATTAAAATTCCATATTGAATGAATTATATGGGTTGTTTTTATGAAGTATCGACTGTTCATGATGGTCTCCCCTTTTCTTAAATGAATTAAAATGATTTAAGTGAAATTAATTAAATGGAATGACTACTTTATGACAAGTCCTTTTCCTTTAATAAATAAAATTAAATCCTTATAATGAATTGTAAGGGGTGGTGAGACCTCAACTTCTATTATTCTTATATAAATTATAATTGATAATGGTAATGCCTTGTATTTAGTGTAACTTTGCTAATGAAATTCATGAGAGTTGTTTTCCTCATGTATCATCTTATAAAAGTGATAACACCTTTAAATATACTATGATAATATGGGATGGTATTTATTGATCATTAAAGTATCACTCTACCTTACATTGGGTGTTTATCAGGGTTTCTCACACCATTGACACTATAAGGATGGTTTTATTGACATGCCACATTCATTTGTTCGAGTGATTACATGAAGGATCACTTCCTATCCCGAGTGTTGTGCATGACATCTCACAATATTATTGGGATATTGGAAATGCACCCTATTTCTTGAAATTATAGGCTTCTTAGACTTGTCATAGATGTCTGAGTTATGCCCCTGAGCAGCCGATAACTAGTATTCTAGGTTTATGGCCACTTACAACCGCAAGTACATAGTTCATATAAGTGGAATCAATATATAATTAAACTATATATATATATATATTATTACTATATTTATATATATAGTTATTATTCGGACTCTTATCCTGACAATGAGGCGAAGCAGGTAGACCTACCAGGTGACCTTTTGGAACCTGAGTGGGTAGTTATTTATTTATTCAGTTGTTTATTTAATTACTTAATCTTACATGTTGTTTATTTAAGAGAACTGTTTGGATTGCACATAAGAAATGTTGGTGGTGGACTATTGATTTTTTTATCTCACAACCTACTTAGTATTCATTTTGTACCCAAGAATATTGTTCATCTACAAGTATGGACAAGGTCAAGGGATCTACTTTAGGATGTTGATATGATTAATGTATAAATGGAGCTTTGGAGCATAGGACTGAGAATTCACTCGAGATGAAAGAGGAGTTGATTTGTTCTTTTTTCAAATTTTTTATATCATGATTGTATGCTTATTCCCCAATTACCCTTCTTGTAAATCAGTATTCCATGTGTCATGTATTGACACTGCCATAGAGGATTTTGATTTTATTATCAGTTGTTCAGTTAATTCTTCTTCCACTATTTTTTATTTATTCTAGTACTTATACATGCTTCTGATATTTTATGTTTATTATGTATCCTTTGTGGCACTATGATAAGATGGTATCGTCCCCCCACTATACCACCTCTACACCCTCACAAATTTGCTTTTAGCATTTGGCATCCAAGGTGGTGCACTTCAGTCCATGTGACACACTAGCTCAGGACACATGTTTAGTGGACCACAAGCCGAGATGTTACAAAGTGGTATCAGTGGAATTGTTTTTCCATTTGTCTTATTGTTTTGGCATTATAATTGAGATTACGATTTTACGGAATTTGTAATTTGACCTTATACCTAGACCCAACTAACCCATGTATAGGGGAAACGAATGTCACCTAGGTTGGGTAATTACAGTTCTTAATTATGATATTTATAGTTGATATGACATAACCGTTGGGTGACACACTTGGGTTAAGATATTATTGATATTAGTATTATTTAAAATATTATTTATTTACCTTGTCCTAATGAAATGAGGGTGTTTCATCAGTCCATGCATAATATTTGGAATAATATGAAAAATTTTCCCAGAATTTTTCCCTTCCACATTTAGTTTTAGCATAAAATTTCTTATTACATGTTGTTGGTGCCTTAATATGCACTGAATTGTGTTAACACTTATTGTTGGAATTTTAAAACATAATTCTTAATTAAAGTTCCTTCCTTAACCTAGATGTTTTTTATGAATAGGATAAGGAAGACACCTTAAGTATCCCATTATGTCATGTTGAGACATGGTACATTGGTCTCTTCAGCCGGAATGTGTTATGGTGTGGATTGAGTGGATTCCATTTTTTTATTCATAAGGTGTATGATCCTTTATAGATCAGAAATGAAAATCCACTAAATTAAACCATTTAATGATGTTTATAAATTTAAATAATAAAAGGATTACAATTATTATTATTTCTAAATTGAAATGTCATCTTATGTAGATCTAACATAGAGTCTTATACCCGATCTCTACCTTAGTAGTGGTTAGTGGCATTTCTTACGTTCTTATGGACATAATAGTATTTTATACTACCTTGATACAGACTTTTGAGTAGGAAGAGAGGTTTAATCATTTCTATAGGAAATATTTATAAATTTACTAGTTTCTATATGAAATAGTTAAACATGATTTAAAAACTTCTGAGATTTTTTTTTGGCATTATAGCATTATACCTCCATGATGACCTCTGGTAACACAACCTAAAGGCGGTGATGACTATGTACCTGTGGTGGCAGGATGTTAAACCACTAATGATTCCTAATATATTTAAATGTGTGAAACCTCTTTGATTTCAACTTATAGGCACTAACACCTAGTTTCGAGAGGGATTCTTATATATGTTGCAGTCTATGAATGGTTTTGTTTGACCTATCTCGATCATGGAAGAGTTGACTCATGAATTCTAGCAGAATAATCCTCCCACATTTTCAAGGGATGAAAAACCTAATTCTATAGAGTCATGGCTCAAAGTAGTCCTCTTTATAATCAATCATCTAGAAATTCATCTAGACCGGATGGTCAACCTAGATGCGTATATGATAAGTGATTCTGTTAAGTGGTGGTAGGATGTTATCACCTAAATAGAAAGACAAAGATATTTGGTCAGGATGGATTTTTGGGAAATCTTTTATGACTATTTCTTTCCCCATACTCTGAGGGATGATATAGTTAGAGAATTTATGAACCTAAAGTAGGGAAGCATATCAGTTATAGAGTACTATGCTCGTTTCATAGATCTATAATGATTCGATCCTACTATAAATGTTTATGATCTTTTGGCCACTAGAAAATTATAGGATGGGATGGTATACACCATTCAGTCGTAAGTCAATGTGTTTAGGTTAAATACCATTTCTAAAATCATCAACCAGACCCTTATTAAAGAGAGGAACTTGAGGGAAGTTGAATGTGTGAGTTAGGGGGGTTCAACACCTAGAGCTATCAGTGGTTCATCTATTCAGCGAAAGAGGTGTTTTAAGGCTACTTGTGGTGGTAGTAGTAGTTAGGATCATCATAAAGATAGTTTTATTATCTATCACATGTGTGCCGAGAAACACGAAGCTTTTATGTTTATGTGATCCAGTTAAGTGTAGAGGTTGTGGTAGTATGGGGAATATCTATCACTTCTTTAGGGCTTTACCTTAAGTGTCTAGTGAGTATAGATCCACGCTTACTACTCATTCCGGAGAGGGGCCATTAGTATAATGGTATAAAGGAAGATATAATACCACTGGTCGATCATGATGAGGTGGAGGTCCAAGCAGAGGAAGTCAGAATTATGATTCTCGGGGCCATCAAAGAGGGCTTGCATAGGGTTTTAAGACAGTGACTTAGGGACATGGTTCAATCTAGTTACATTAATTCCAACCTATTCCCATAGATCATTGCACCAATCCTTCTATTTTTTGAGGTATTATTTTAGTTTCCTCTACTTTCGTGTTTGATTTATTTTAAAAAGGGGCATCTCAAACATTTTTATATGAGACTATTAGGGGACGTATATGCCTTAGGATTGAGCAAATTAATGGAGTAATGAAACTTGATACCCTTTAAGGTATCTGATTAGAGGGAGTTAAATATAGTAATGATTTCCCCCCCAAAGATAGGTGGTTACCTTTTCATATGGAATCTTTTCATCCTTAACATGAAGTGATTTGATGTAATCATCGGGATGGATTGGTTTCTTCCCTATCAAGATAATACTGACTTCTAACATTGGAGGGAGATGTTTACATCACGAGAGGGTGTTAGGAACATGCATAAGAGAGAGTGGGATGCCAACGTGAAATGATATGCACCCGAGCAGATGTGGTTGGGCACTGTTACAAATCAGATCGCCAGTCTTTTCCCGGATGACCAGAGATTATAATCCACTATTTTTCCTCCTATAGTGGAGAATTTATGAGATGTATTTTCTGATGACTTCCCATGTTTACATCTAGTGTGAGGTTTATAATTAATTATTTAGTTAATTCCAGGAGTACAAATAGTGACTATAACTTCTTATAGGATAACAGCTAAGGAGATTATGGAACTCAATAAGAAATTATAGGATCTGGAGGATAAAGGCTTAATGTTCCCCAACAATTCTTCTAGGGGTTCACTAGTTATTTTTTTCAAGAAGACATATTATAAACTTAGGATCTGTGTAGATTACCTTTGGTTAAACCAACTCATGGTAAGGAATCTATATCCAATAACTATAATAGAAGACCTATTTAATCTGTTATGTGTATCAAGAGTTTTTTCAAAGATATATTTGAGGTCGAGATATCAACAGGTGCACGTTAGGTCCCTAAAAAACCTCACACAAATTTCAGGGGTAGGTATGGTCTCTACGAGTACCAGGTTATGCCTTTTGTACTCATCAACACACCTAATGTCTTTTTGGATCTTATGAATCGGATTTTCCACACATATCTAGATTCATTTATGGTATTATTATTTTATGATATCTTTTTCTATTCACTCTCTAAACACAACCATGAAACCCATACTGAGATCATGCTGAATATAGCAATAGAGAATCATCTCAATGGTAGGCTCAGTAAATTCTAATTTTGGATTGATAAATTTCACTTATTAAGTCACATTATCTTCGAGTCAAGAGTTTTAGTAGACCCAAATAGAGTTAGAGATGTGGTTTCTTGGGAGCATCCAAAGTAATTATTTGACATATAGAGTTTATTGGGCCTAGCTGAATATTAAAAATGCTTCATCCATGATTTCTCACGCCCTACAAAACTACATACATGCTTGAAAAATAAGGGTGTGAAATTCATATGGTCTGAATCCTGTGAAG
The DNA here is from genome assembly GCA_963277665.1 of Viscum album. NCBI lineage: Eukaryota > Viridiplantae > Streptophyta > Magnoliopsida > Santalales > Viscaceae > Viscum > Viscum album. Next base: position 688,651,941 of record OY728142.1, on the reverse strand, counting down.
TATCCTTTTAAAAGTTGAAGGGATTTTTGAATTCAGTGCGGATAATGATTCTTTCAAATACAAGAAGAAGCTATATTATATAATGTGATGCAATAGGTATCAGGATTGGAGTTGTTATAATGTAGCACAATCGAGTTATCATGTATGCGACTCATCAATTAAGGTCCCATGAGAATAATTACTCAATACACGGCCTTGAGTTAGCTACTTTTGTACATGCCTTACATTATTGGAGACACTACCTTCATGAAGAGAATTTGTGGTATTCACAAATAACAAAATCCTTAAGTACAACTTTATATAGTGAGATCTAAATATCAAACAACACAGGTGGGTTGGGTACCTATATTCATTTGATTTTGAGATTGCCTATATGCTTGGTAAAGGAAATTTTGTGGCTGATGCCCTCATTCAGAAGACTCAAACCCAGGTGGTTCAAAAATCCAGTGGTGAATGGAATCTTATGGCCTTTTTCTTAGAAATGCATGTTGAGGTTCTTGAGGACCATGGTTAGAATATCTTCTCAGCCTTAGCAGTGACTTATAATCTTCTATAATGGGTAAGGATGAGAGAAATATCTAATCCTAGAGGCAATTTCCTAAGGGATGGTGTCTTGAATAATGATACATCTTCAGGTTGGACCATGGATAGTGTGAAACCATATAGTTCCAAAGTTTTTTATTGGTCCCAAAAGACATCATAGAGGAGATGGTATGGAATTCCATGGTTCATCTTGAGAATTTCCCCCGGTGTCACCAAAATGTATTGGGATATATGATTCCATTATTGGTGACCTGGTATAAAAGATGATATTATTATCTTCATCACTCAGTGTTCCAACTATTAGAAGGTGAAGGAAGAACATCATCATCCGATAGGGATTTTATAGCCACTGTCTATTTCTAAGTGGAAATTGGATGATGTTTCGATGGATTTTGTGACTGGTATACCCAAATCATCTCATGGAAATGATACAATGTGGGTTTTCATTGATCATATAATGGAGGTCACACACTTCTTACCTATGTGGGAGACCTTCTTGGTAGACAAGTTAGGAAGGATGTATGTTAGAGAAGTTTTACATATTCATGGATCTTCTTATTTTATCATTTATGATAGAGATTATTGTTTCTCATCATGCTTCTATAAGGGGTTATAGATGTTCTTGTGTACACAAGTGATTCTGAGCATGGCCTATCATCGTTAGACCGATGGAAAGATAGAGCATACAATTCAGGTGATAGAGGACATGTTTCATGCTTGTGTCCATGACCTTGGGGGTTCAAGGGAGAGACACATTCCCCTCAGCGAGTTGACTTATAATAACATATTTCAGGATACCATAGAGATGGATCCTTATGAATCCTTATATGGTAGGAATTTATGATCACCTCTTTGTTGGATAGAGGTAGGGGAGGAAGCTATTATTAGAAGATGTCTTGTTCAAGAGACTATAGAGAAGCTTCAATTGAACAAAAAGTGAATGCAGAATAATCAGTCCAAACAGATGTCATATGCTAATAGATGTTTATGACCTCTTGAGTTTGAGGTTAGAGACTGGGTTTTCTTATGAGTCTCTACTAGTTTGTGGAATAGACATATTCTGAAGTAGTTTAAGTTCTGGATGCGGTTCATTGGAACCTTAGAGGTTGTGAAATGGATTGGACCAGTGGCTTACCAGTTGAAACCTCCTATGAGATGTCAGGATCTACATGATGTATTTCTTGTATATCAACATTGACATTATCATCAAGACTCATCACATTTCTTCTATCCTAATGAGTTTGAATTGGATGTATATGCTTCATTTGAGGAGTAACCTATGCATATTGTTGATCAGAGCTTGAAGACACTCCGAGGAAGGTCATTTCCTTTGGTATGGGTGAAATGGAAACATTGTCGAGTACTGGAAGGGACCTAGGAGTGGGAAGCTGATATATAAGCTTAATGGCCAAATATAATCTATAATGATACCAATTTACACTCATAAGGTCCAAATAGGGATTATTTTCTTTAAGGAGGGGAGTTTGTAATGACCTATCTTTTCATGAAGGTATAGATCATTTTATTTTTAAATTTAAATCACATTATTAATCATATTAAACTTGTACAACTACCTATGGATGGTACTATAACTGTTTGGGGATTTTTTAGAGCTTGGAGTTCCATAAAAAATGAAAAAATACTGGCCACATGGTTTAGAGAAACCATACATCCCAACCTGTATGGTTTTTATGAAACCATGTGGTTTAAAACAGTGAAGACTCATAGGCTGTACAGTTTTTTTTAAACTATGGGACCTAAGGCACCCTTCCATGAGGTGTTTTTGAGATTTGGGACATATCCTTTATTCATGGTTTTCACACAGTTAGATAAACCATGTGCTTCACCGTACAATGTGCCCCTTATAGCAATGACCTGCACACGGTTTGAAAACCGTGCACCTAATCCTTGAAAACCATTATTTTATGGTGAAAATAATTTTTTACCCTTCTTTAATTCTTTTAACCCTTTATTAATCTATACTTCTTCCTCTAGTGCCTAGTTTTCTCCCCCCATAGTTCTTCTAAAACCACATGTAAGACTTTCAACTAACTACCACTTCTGGTGTTCATTTCATGATCTTTCAAATTACTTGGACTCAGTGAGGTATTATCTACCTTCCTATTACCTCTTATATAAGTTTATATTAGGATCAATCACTCTACTTAGGTGTAATCTTGTTTGCCCAATTTTTATGGCATTAGACAGTTTCTCAGATCACTTCTGACCTATACTGAATATAAGGCCTATATTGAGCGAGGAGTCATCTACGACCTTGAGTTAGGTGGTCAATTCATTTTCCCTTTTAGTTTCATTTCATTGTATCTATGTTGTTGTGTAAGATGTATTCCTTTTTAGGATCCCATTTTACTTGGTTTCTTCATATCAAATTGATCCTTGAACCTTGATACATGTTCATTGATCCTTGTTTAGTGAATTAGAATTCTTTAAATCCACTTATGGACACCCATTGGGTGTACCAAGTCAAATATCCCTTTATGGTTTGTTGTGTAAATGACATAATCACTATCCAAGTGTTAATCTTTGTTCATTGTTTGAATTTTCATTGGTGTGTAATTGTTATAAGAGAACAAAGTTCCTTTTAGGTGTTCATACGAACCAATATTTGGATTTTACCATGTTGTAAATTTTCATATTTAACCAATGTACCCTTTTAATAGAATATTCAATATTTTTTAATTCAAATTACATGTTTAATGACTTAGATGGGTTGGTTTTATAAATAACGTCATATTCATGATGGTTTCCCTCTTTTTTAAATGAATTAAAATGATTTAAGTGTCATGGGTTGAATGGAATAACTACTTCATGACAGGTTTTTTTCTTTAATAAATGTAGTGGATTACATATAATGAATTGTAAGGGGTAGAAGGACCTCACCTTCTATTATGCCCATGTAAATTACCATTGAGGATGGTAATGCCTTGTATGTAATGGAAAATTGATAACGGGATGCATGAGAGGTTTTTGCCTCATTTATCATCTTATAAAAGTGATAAATCCTTTATATTGGATGTGATTCAATGGTAAGGGATCTATTGAGGGTGATCATTTCATGCTCCCTTACATCAGGTGTTGAGTAAGGAATGTCACACAACTAACACTATTTGGATGGTGGGATTGACATGCCACATTCATTTTTTTGAGTGATTACATGATGGTTCACACACCATCCTGAGTGTCGTGAATGACTTCTCACACTCTTATTGGAATATAGGGAATGAACCCTATGGTTTGAACTTATAGGCTCTTTAGATTGGTCATGGATGTGTGATTTATGCCCTCTTCCATCTAATAACTAGTATTCTAGGTATATGTCCACGTCCACACATACTTGGTATATATAGGTGGATGAAATATATAATTAAACTATATATATATATATATATACTATTACTATATATATAGTGACTCTTGAGACACTTATCCCGAAAATGAGCTGAAGAATGTAGACATGGTAGGTATACTTTTGGAACCTGAACGAGTGGTTATTTATTTGTTAAGTTGGTTATTTAATTAAATATTAATGGACACCATTTTTTATGATCACTACATGGATTACATGTCGACACCATTAATGGTGGCATACTGAGATTTTTATATCACACCCTACTTGGGATACCTTTTTTACCTGAGATGATTATCTATCTATAGGTATTGATGAGGAAGGGGCCCTGCTTTAGGATGTTGATATACTTATATTATAGATGGATCTTAAGAGTCGATGAATAAGTATTCCCTCAAAATTCTAGAGGTGTTGTTTTTGTTGTTTTTGAGCTTTTTGTATAGAATGTTTGTATGTTTGTTCCCCTGTATCCATTATTGTATATTAGCATTCGATGCATCCTTTACTGAAACATCCATAGAGGATTTTGATATTATTATTAGTTTTTAGTTATTTATTCTTCCATTTCTTGTTTATTTGTTCAATCTATTATACATGATTATGTTGTGGTATGTTAATTGTGTATCCTCTATTCCACTCTAAGAAGTGGGTATAGTCTACCCACTATACCACCTTCACACCCTCGCTGATAGTGATAAGCCTTAGGCATATGAGGATGCACACTTGAGGCCGTGTGACCCATCATCTCGGGGCATAGGTTAAGTGGACCCTAGGATGGGATGTTATAATAAAAGGGCCATGAACCTCTCGTCTATCCCTAATATACTCTTGGTGGATGAAGGAGCCAAACTTTCATCACTTTTGGGGAGGTTATTTTCTTCTTATACATTTAATTGGGATGATATATATTCTTAGATGTCTTATAACAACTCTTTATAAGTAAAATTCCTAAATTAATTTTATATTAATGATTTAATAAGGTCTTTCACGTTGTGTTGTGATCTTTTTATGATTCCAATGGAGTTTCAAAGTGGGTTATATGTAAAATTATGTACTTTTATTTTGTACCTTCAAGGTTTTTAATAAAATATTGACCTAGGTTCTTCTTAAATAAATGAAATAACCTTTAAAAAATTATTTCTTATGAATTATAATGAATTTCTATCATGTTTTTAACGATGTTTAAAATGATTAAGGTTGAGTTCAGTTACCATGAAGTGGATGTTTTCAATAAGAGTTAAATTTATTCATTTGTACATATTTTCATAAACTCTAATGGTTTTAGTTAAGAAATAAAAATGTGGATTTTACGTACGTTGGTATGTTTAGAAAAGATATAGATTAATTTAATATATTTGATAATTACATTAATGATTAGTTACTTTTATAACCATTTAAACTTCCCCCTTTGGTGTTGGTTATTGAAATGTTTTATTTTAATCTATAATGAATTATGGGAATTATGTTAGGATGGAATTAATGTAATATTGTATTGTTTAAATTATTAAATTCCTTGATTTTAGTAATTACCTCATGGGTGGTCTTGGGTACATAGGTGAGAATTGGGTATCATACCACATTGGGTTAATGGGTGGAAACCCTTCTAAGTGAATTTCATTTAGTTCTGCCTTATACGGGTCAATGATAGCTCATGGAATGCCATGGAATTTGTATATATTTTACTAGACCCATTATGGGTATCGATCTTGAGTATGATGGGACTCTTCTAAACAGATCCTATGCATAATTATATAATTAATATATAGAGACCCTAATTGTGCCAACCATAGTTCCATATGGGTTTTCCCTCCTTTAGTGTTGTAATTTTACTACTTATTGTATATTTGTATCTACATGCGGTCTTTTAATTTAGTATATGAGGATTGTTTCTATTAATGGTGGTTTAAATGGGACTTATCCATGTAAATTGTTTTAAAATAAAATGAAAATATATATTTTAAATATTATATTTCAAAATATAATGTATGGTTTATGAAGGAAATGGAAATGATAGATTCATGGTGATATCCTACTAATAGTTTAGCTCAAACCCTACATATACAACCGGTTGTGTATGTATATTTTTCTTCTCTAGGTTTTTTTACTTGTATTACCAATTTTATAAATTATGTGTGTGGACCATGGCTCATGTTTGGAGTTGTGGAGGAGGTTGATAAAGGGTTTCTAATGATAAAAAACTTGCTGATGGTAGAAAAGGATGATAGAAACCTAAAATATCAATATCATCAATCTATATAAAACTAAAATTATGTATAAAAAATGATGAACATGTTCCATTCACAGAATATGGATGCTATTTTTCTTTTAGATCAGTTCATAATGAGGATCACTAGGAGAAAACAATGGAATCTTCCCTCTATGTAGTATCCATATGGTGATCTAAACCCCCAATTCTTGGGTAGTTACCTCCTTAAACTATGATATACTAATATCTCAGGTAGCAATGGATGGAGGTGTTCTATTTTTCTATAAGAAATATTTTATGGAAATTTTTTTGTATTTTTAGAAGTTGTGTTTTTGAAATTTCACAAGACAAAACCAGATGAAGAAATTATTATATTCACCAAGTATGTTTAGATTCAAGATAGTGAAAGTATTAATAGTAGTGACCAGGTGTAGGAAGTTAGAAAGAGGAATTTCTGGATTCATTCACTTGGGAGTAATTAAATTCCACAGTATTGAGTGATGTGGATGGAAGGGTAGTTTTTAATGCACATAAGTTTATGACAAAGTTATGATGTGATAATGTTATAGATTGTATCAAAATCAATCAGTTAAGGTTTCATAGTGTGTGCTAACATTAAAAAAATTAATGTTTTTTCAAAGGATGCATCTAAATCAGTTGATAATCTATAAGAGAATAAATTTTCCATTCATCAAAATTTAATGGATTAGTAAGGGAAACTTATCATCCTTTAGAGTTTTTAAATACCAATTATGGAACCCTCACTACTATCATAAGTTGGTGGTACTATTTTATTATACATAGGGTTGTATAATGCTCCTTGTTGTTCCCATGATCGGGTATAACTTCCTTTCTTCATGGATGTTCATTTTCCAGTAATTCATAAGTCCCAAATTGGTGAATGGGGAGGATAAAATTAACCTAATATTAAAAGTTTGATCCAACCCTTTTCATTAAGAATTTTCTTATTTAAATAGGGTGTGATTACCTTGGGAATAAAGTATAAGGATGGGACACCCATAGAAGACTTTTTCATATCACTAGTGGATGGAAGCATGGACCCACACCAAGTACCAAATACATGGGGTAGCTTCAGACACCCTATGGTAATGTTGAGGGGGGTTTTATTATTCCTAGGGTTATATGATTCTCCATTTGGTGTTCTTGACCAAGATTAACCACCCTTCTCTGGGGTGTGAATTTATTATCAAGCAACATGTCAAACATTGGAGAGTGGAGAGTATTGTGTGAACCTAATAATAATGGTGTGATCCAAACCTAGTCATGAATAATTTTCTTCTTTCAATAAGATATTATTTTATTTGAATTAAAATTGTGGGGGTGGGATTCGTAAAGCATAAAATTTCATGGCTTTCGTGAGATCTATTGGATGGACACATGGACATAATGGACACACTTTATATTTGTGTTGTATTTGTTTTCAATAAGAAAGACAAGATGATTCATGTTAATATGTTTATGAGGAATTTATTGGATGTTATTTGAATATTTATATATTTATAATAAATAAGTGATAAATCATGTTAAATGAAATGATGAAGTTCTAAATAAAATTCTTTTATTAGATTTATTGAGATTCATTAACTTATGGAAATATAGACTGAAGTTAATGTGAGTTGTTGTAAATAAGTGATGAAATCCAATTAGATGATGAGTGTTGTGTTATTTAGAATCCATAGATATGAGTTTAAGAGGTTATGAGTTTTATTGAGTGTAGTTTTATAACGACCCATAATTTACATACATGGTTATTAATTCAGAGTTGAAGCATACTTATTACAACATATAACAAAACCATGATAGGCCCATATAGGTATAGTGTCTTTAGAAACTGGGAAATATAAACAACTGGTTCATAAATCATCTACATTATCTCATGTTTATTTCATCATATCTAGAGTCCCTTTTTGGTATATCCTACTTAATACCCTTCTTCCTGACCCGAAAAAAAACATACAAAAGGGTGAGCTTAAATACTCAGTAAGGGTAAAGAAATGAAATACCAATCATATCATATTCATAAGAACACAACATTATGAAAATCTTAACCTGCAAAAGAGATAATAATATCATAACATGGGATAAACCATAATAGTGAAATGTAATCCCAATAATCGTAACTTAAAACATGAAACTTTGTGGAATACACACATAATCATAGAAAATAATTTCATATTAGAAACTGGGAAATATAAACAACTGGTTCATAAATCATCTACATTATCTCCTGTTTATTTCATCATATCTAGAGTCCCTTTTTGGTATATCCTACTTAATACCCTTCTTCCTGACCCGGGAAAAAAACATACAAAAGGGTGAGCTCAAATACTCAGTAAGGGTAAAGAAAAGAAATATCAATCATATCATATTCAAAAGAACACAACATTCTGAAAATCTTAACCGGCAAAAGAGATAATAATATCATAACATGGGATAAACCATAGTAGTGAAATGTAATCCCAATAATCATAACTTAAAACATGAAACTTTGTGGCATAAACACATAATCATAGAAAATAATTTAATATTAGTCAAGGATCATTTCCAAGACCATCATAGAGGACAAAGTCCATTACTGAACCGGGTTCACTTCTCGTTCCAGTCCTGTATCACTAAACCGGATTAACTTGTCGTTTCAACCATGTCTATCTCTTGAGATATAAATCATTACACAATGCATTGAAGGGAGATATATGTCCCACCCATCTCATAATGAAACCATTCTTATGTGTGCCACAAAATCATTAATCATACATCATAGCATAACCCATGTAATGAAATTGAGATTCTTAAACATCATGCCATCATAAAATAGTCCATATAAGATAAAAGAACATCATAAAATTAATTCCATCATAACATAATTAAAATCAATGTAAAAATAGGGATTGAAACAGAACCCTATATTATCATTGATGGAAAATAATTTTGATAAAACACTTGAACTCCCTTCTTGAGGAAAATATCCTTTCTACTTCAATTTTTTTTCCTTTCTTAACATGTCATACAATTTTAAACTAAAATAAGTTGATTAAAAATAAACTTGAAAACATGTAAAGGAATATTCATGCAAATAATTTTCTATGATATCATAAAAATATATTCATGCCGTATAAGTTAAAAAACATTCTTCTCATACTTTGGCCGTAAAAGTCAAGAAGTACCTCGTACTAAAAATGACAAAATATTCCTTTGATATCTTTTACTAAAAACTCACCAATGGGTAAAACTGGATTTAAAAAAAAGGAGGATATATATAATATTACATATTTAGGAAACATGGATTTGGATGATAAATATTCCCCAGTAAATTCTGAAGTATAAACAATCTCAGATAAAAATGAGATTGCGAGATTTTCCCTTACCTTAGGCCCGATTTGCTTCGTACATATCCGAACTTCCATTATAATGATTCAAATAATGTCATTTACTTACTAAAGAATCATATTCATTGTTATGATATCATATATGTTCATATTCAAATATTTTTATTTGTAATAGTTCATTGCTACTTGTTATTCGGGTGTTCAATGCTTTATGTTCTTATGCATGTTTTGTCGAATAAATTATTATTATTCTTTTTTTATAGATATGTCATTTAAAGAATTGTATTAGTGTAATATATATCATATTTATTTATTTAGTTCATTTATATAATCATTATTCAATTAAGATCATGTAAAACGATTCGCATCACATCGTGGAGAGAGTAGGCCGTACGTACGCACAAGTGATGATATCATTCCCATGATCGTGGAATTGTATTGAAGTATATTTATACTATTTTAGAATAAATATCAATTTACAATAATCAAATATAGTTATTATTTACACCATTATACCCATCCAAATAAGGTGGTGGTGGAAACCAGATTACACCACGGCGTGGAGACGGTATTCCGTACGTATGCACGCGCGGTGATTTCATTTTTCGTAGGATGGATAGAAGGTGAAATAGGGGTGTTTCATATTTATAATAAAATATCAGTATATTATTTATATTGATGTAATTACTTTATAATGAAACAACTAATGAATATGAAGTAGAAGAAGAAATAAATTTGAAAGAATCAGTAACGGATATTACCTCTTCTTCGACATGCCTCTTTGAAAAAACCTCTTAGGGCACTAAAATTAGTCGTTGAAGAAGACCAGGACCTCTAGTATGTTTCTAGGAAAGTTGAGAAGGGAAATGATCAGGGGTTTCTGAAATTTAAGGCTCAAAATTGTTTGAGGAGGAGAGGGAGGAGGTGCCCTTTTATAAGGGAGGAGAGGGGCACCTTAAGAAAAACATCAAAATATTATTTTATAATAAAGTAATATCTAGTTAATAATAGCTCCAAGTTGATTTATTTCGAAGATAAAGTGGGTATGGGTCGAAATACTGTCAACCAATATGTTTTAGACAAGTTTAGGTTACTATTTTAACCTAATCATTTAGATTTAACTCTAAGTTAAATAATTTAACTTTTACCATGTCTTGTTGTTTTCTTACACTATATGGTAAATAAACATACTATAACAAGCCAAAAGAACCCCAAGTGGTTCATTATTAATATATATAACCTTATCTAAGTCATTTGGCCGAACCGTAGATTTTTAGGAATAGAATAACAATTAATAATATAATATTTGTTTTAAAAAATATTTTATGTCAATTTTGAAACAATTTGGTAATTGATTTTTGTGAAAATCATAACAACATGATTAGTTATAAAAAAGTTAATTAAATCAATACTAACATGTTATATTAACTTATAAAATTAGTTTAATTCATAAAAAGTCTCAAATAAAATTTATTTGGGTATTTATAACATCAATTATGTTAATATTTCATTAATAAGGTAATAACTACATCATCATTATGTCATAAATAAATTAAATTATTTATGTCTAAAAATTATAAATAAGATATCATTATGTAGGAAATATTTTTAGATTTATAATGAATACTTATAGTCAAATTTGTCTTATGTATAACCCTATATTAAAAATGATTTAGTTATTAATCTTTGATTTTAACTCTTTTAACTGTTCTTTAAATAAAATAATAATAAATGTCCTAATCTAATCCAAGTGGACCTAAAGGGTAATATTTTAATCCTAAGGTTGTTTTTGGTCGAATTAAATTTATTAAATAGAATTAGGAATTGTGTTACGGTAATAATAATATCATTATTACCCTTAATTACCCTATTTACTTTTAATCGTGGTAAATAAAAGTAAAAAGTTATTATTCACAAAAAAATTATTTTTACCATATTGAACCACATTTTAGTCCTTGATATTAACCGTGTCACTCTGATTTTCGAAATTCAACTCACATAAGTGGTAAAATTATGTTTTATGTACATTTGCAAATTCTCCTAGGAGGTGGGTAAAAGATAGTGAAAAGTTCAATAAAATATTTATATATCTAAAATTATTATAAAATGACTCCAATGAATTACGTTGAACTTTTTTTTTAAAAGGTTGGGGCCGAAGCCTCATTTTATTATTAAAGCAAAGCAAAGACCTCTTTAACTGGGTAGAGGGAGACCCATTACATATCCCGAAGGCCCAGTGGGCATTTATCCCATTACATGACCCGTAGGCCCATTTTTTTGTCCCAAATCCCATTCTGTGAATAGTACTGCTACAGTACCCACGTTGCTATAGCACTGCATAGTACCCGTCGCTACTACAGTGCTCTGCCGCCGCTACAGTGCCCACTATTGATTGAACTTATATAGGTATTATGTATCAATTTTGAACTAAAATAAATTTATATAAAATAAATAATTATTTAAATAATTGTCGGTTTTTAAATGGTAACCCAGTGTTTTCACTATTCATTAAAAATTGAACGTTTTCAGAAAAATACCAAAATTTCAGCCTGACTAATTTCTATATTACGAATACAAAAATGAAGTCCATTTTTAAAGATAAAATTTATAATATTTCAACAAGTGGGTATTACTATTCATAATAGCTAGTTTATATAATATTTTAATAGCATATTGTTATTTAGTGAAACTCGATATTGCGTACAACACACGCTATCGAGGAGAGGAAGGTTTCTCTTGCGTATAACACAAGCTAAGATAGTGTTGGGTGTAGTGAAATATTCCTTTGATGTTGTGTGTAACATAAGACATAAAAAAATATATTTCTCATAAAATATCAGGGTGTTACATTCTACCCCCCTTAAAATGAATTTCTCCCTCGAAATTCGTCACTTCGTAACAAACAGATGAGGATACCTCTCTCTCATCATATCCTCAAGCTCCCATGTAGCTTCTTCTAATTGGTGGTTCCTCTAAAAAACATTCACCAAACGAGTGGTCTTGTTCCGTAGAACTTTTTCTCTATGATCCAAAATCATTATCGGTTGTTCTTCATAAGAAAGATCTTCTCCAACAGTACAACTTCTAAGCTTAGTACATGTGAAGGATCAAAAATGAACTTTCTCAGGAGAGACACATGGAACACATCGTGAACTTAATAGGGATTCGGTGGAAGTGCCAATAAGTAAGCTACCTTCCCAACACGATCCAGTATTTCGAAAGGACCTATATACCTAGGACTCAGCTTTCCCTTCTTTCCAAATCTCATTACTCTCTTCAAAATAGATATTCGTAAGAAAAATTTATCGCCCACTTCAAACTCTAGGTCTTTTCTTCAGTTATCAGCATAACTTTTTTTCAAATCTGAGCTTCTCTTATGTGTTGTTGAACTGATCGGACCTTTTCTACCATCTCTTCAACAAGATCATGTCCTAATAGCTTTCTTTCCCCAACTTCATCCCAACATGTTGGAGCCCTACATTTCATTCCATAGAGATCTTCATAAGGAACCATCTGAATACTGGAGTGAAATCTGTTATTATATGAAAATTACACCAAAGGTAGGTGTTGATCCCAACCACCTTTGAAATCCATAGAGCAAGCTCTAAACATGTCTTCTAGAGTTTGAATTGTCCTCTCAGACAGACCAACTTTCTGGGGATGATAAGCAGTTCTTAAACTCAACTATGTATCTAAAGTATACTGAAGACTTCGCCAGAACTTTGAGGTAAACCTCAGATCCTGATCAAATATAATGGAAAGTGGTACTCCATGCAATCTTACCACTTCCTTTACATATATACTGGCAATCTGATCCAGAGAAAAATCTTCTCTAATAGTAATGAAGTGTGTCGACTTCGTAAGACGATCAACTATAACCCAGATAGCATTATTTCTATTGGATGTTTTAGGAATTCCGATGACAAAGTCCATAGTGATGTTTTCCCATTTCCATTCGGGTATGGGTAATGGTTGTAACATCACCTAAAACTTCAGTCTCTCATCTTTAACTTGCTGACAAACCATGCATCGAGAGACATATTCAGCAACATCTCTTTTCATGCCATCCCCCCAGAAGTACTCTTTTAGGTCCCTATACATCTTCCTGCTTCCAAGATGAATAGATAATGAAGAAATTTGAGCCTCATCCAGCAGCTCCTTCTTTAATTCTGGGATGGGAGGAACACAAACCCGATTCCTGAACCTTATTATTTCATCAAAATCATTGTGGAATTCAGGAACATTTCTCACTTTCTTTTGTAACTCCACATCTTCTTTTTTCACCTCTTTAATCTTCACATACATAGATGGTTTAACATTCATTTGAAAAAGATAATATTTTACCGTTCCATTATAATACCAAGATCCATCCTTTGTAAATAAATAAATATTGGATCTTTTGAGATCCTCATCATGTATAATCTAGCATGATCATGTCGACTTAATGCGTCTGTCACCTTGTTTGCTTTCCCAGGGTGGTAGTGAATTGAGCAGTCGTAATCCTTTACCAGCTCCAACCATCTTCTTTGGCGCATATTCAGCTCCTTTTGTGTGAAACTATACGTTAAACTTTTATGATCAGTATAAATATCACACCTTTCACCATAAAGATAATGCCTCCAAATCTTTAATGCAAAGATTACCACAGCTAACTCCAAATCATGAGTTGGGTAATTTTGTTCATGGATTTTCAACTATCCTATGGTATAAGCTATCAACATATCATTTTGCATGAGAACACACCCCAATCCCATATTGGATGCATCACTGTAGACCAAAAACCATTATCCACTACAAGGCAGTGTGAGCATAGGTGCACTACATAACCTTCTTTTCAACTACTTGAAATTCTCTTCACAATCCTCCGTCCACATGAACATAACTCTTTTTCGAGTCGACCTGGTGAGTGGATTAGATAATATTGAAAAATCATTAACAAAATGTCAATAATATCCAACCAGACCAAGAAAACTCTGGATCTCAGTTACTATTGTTGGTATCGACCATCTTTCGATAACCTCTGTTTTTTCTAGATCCACAGATATCCCCTCTTTTGAGATTATGTGACCCAAAAATGAAACTTTTTGAAGCCAAAATTCACACTTGGTAAATTTGGAATAAAGATTCTCCTTTCTTAGGGTCTTTAATACAATTCTCAATTGATCTTCATTTTCTTCCTTGCTCTTTTAATAGACAAGATTATCATCTATAAAGACTACCACAAACTGATCAAGATAGTCTCTAAAGACTCTATTCATTAGATCCATGAAGATAGCAGAGGCATTAGTAAGACCAAATGGAATCACTATAAATTCATAGTGTCCATACCTTGTACGGAAAACCGTCTTTGGTATATCCTCTATTTTGACCCTTAATTGATGATACCATGAACGAAGATCAATCGTGGAAAATTATTGAGCTCCGCGTAGTTGATCAAATAAGCCACCAATGTGTGGGAGAGGATATTTGTTCTTTATAGTGATCTTGTTAAGTTCTCAATAATCAATGAAGAGTCTCATTGACCCATATTTCTTCTTAACATACAACATAGGTGCTCCCCAAGGTGACACACTAGGGCGTATAAATCCTTTATCAATATTCTCTTGGAGTTGCTTTTTCAATTCCTTTAACTCAATTGGGTCCATTCTATATGGTGTCTTTGAAATAGGCATAGCACCCGGTATGAGTTCTATTGAAAACTCAACTTCATGATTTGGCGGAAGGCTTGGAAATTCCTCTGGAAAGACATCATCAAACTCCCATACAATGGGAATATTCGTAATCGTGAGTTTCTCCCAAAACATTTGAGATAAATAACCTTCATTTATTGGAATCAAGTCCCATAAGATGGAAGAAATTTCCACTGGAAGGTTATATTCATCCTTGCATCGATAGATGATAGTAGATTGATCAGGAATATTAAATGCAATTCACCTTCTTTGGAAATTGATATGAGCTCCGTATAAAAAAATCCAATCCATGCCAAGAATCACATAAAATTACACTATAAGAAGGATCACAAGATTTGCAAGAAGCACTTTCCCACAAACTTCAATCGGAGAAGAATTGTAAACTTTTGATGTGACTGTTGTGCCATTAGGGGTTGTCACAACTAACTTAATATCCAACTACTAAGGTAATATGGAGATACCATTATAAAATTATTTAGGAATAAAAGAGTGGGTGGATCAAGAATCAAATAAAACATTTGCTAATTTAGAGTGGATGGTATGTGTACCTTTCACCACTTCCTTATCATACTCCACATCGCCGATGGAAATTGCATGTGAAATTCCATTGTCTTTTACCTTAAGAGTTTATTGACATTGATCTTCATCAACAACCCTTGGATTATGGAATTGATTGGCATAATTCCCCATTTCCTTGCACATGAAACATTGAAGTGTTTGAGGTGCATTTTGTGTATCCTTTTCTTTGTTCGCAACATTTGACATATTCTTCCCATTATTTCGACATTCAACTGCTCGATGACCTTCTTTTCCACACTTAAAACATTTATTTGTCCCTTTAAGAAACTTCCATCCATATTTGATTCCACACTTTGAGCATAAGGGAAAACTAAGCTTCTTTTCAGTGTGGTCTTTAGATTTTCCCTTGAATTCCATTTTCCTCTTCTTATCAAACCCATATGACTGATGGCTTATTCCAATCTCCATCTCAACCTTGAGAGCACATCAAACAATTTCCTCATAGATATTCAAGTCCCTTATGGCTAACACCCTTCGAAGACTTGGTTTTAAGCCACTAAAGAATCGATCGATCTTACTCTCAGGTTGGATAATAATTCCGGAAGCGTACCTTGCAAGTCTTGTAAAATTTGCTTCATAGGTACCAACAGATTCATCATGATTTTGCGGCGGTTCAAGAAACTCCTTCTCCATCTTTGTTTGAAGAATATGAGGGAAGTACATATTGAAAAATAAGTTCTTGAACTCGTCCCATTATATGGACTCAATTTCACCCCTTCGCCTCGTATTCTTAATAAGATTCCACCATTGATCATCTTCACCATCCAAACGATATACTGCTAAGATGACTTTATCATGTTCAGAACATTGTAGAACTGAAAATATCTTTTCAGTGGTACTGATCCATTGTCCAGCCACTAATGGATCATAAGACCCGCTGAATGAAGGTGGACGCTGCCTCATGAAGGATTCAACAGAATTTTTCTCCGTCCTTTGCCCGTTTGGAAGTCCATCATGATTCATATCTTGAGAAAGTTGTGTGAGCATGGCTATATGTTTTTTCATTCCATCTCCCATAGAATTTGGTTTCTCAGGGGGATAATCATTGCATTTCCCATCACATTTAGCATTAACAAGGTTCCTTCGAGTTACAGCCATTAACTAAAACCAAGAAGCATAGTGTGAGAAACACTAATCATAACAGGAAAACCACATAATCAAGAATAAAATTTCACACTTTAGGTCTTATAATAGGTTCTTCATGTCCATTTCTAAAACACTAATATTGTGTTCAATGTTTAGACATATCCTTAGAGTTCTTACTAAGGCTTTCATATCCTAGTTTCCAAAGGTTGACTATACCAATCCTTTGATACCAACTATAACAACCCATACTTTACATACATTGTTATTACTTAATAATTGAAGCATACTTATTACAACATATAACAAAACCATGATTGGATCGTATAGGTATAGTGTCTTTAGAAACTGGGAAACATAAACAACTAGTTCAAAAATCATCTACATTGTATCCCATTTATTTCATCATATCTAGAGTCCCTTTTTGGCATATCCAACTTAATACCCTTCTTCCTAACATGGGGAAAAGAAAACATACAAAAGGGTGAGCTAAAATGATCAGTAAGGGTAAACAAAAGAAATACCAATAATATCATATTCATAATAACATAACATTTTGAAATTTTTAACATGCAAAAGAGATCATAATATCATAACATGGGATAAACCATAGCTGTGAAATGTAATACCAATAATCCTAACGTAAAACATGAAACTTTTTTCCATACACACATAATCATAGAATGTAATTTCATATTAGTCAAGGCTCATTTCCATGACCATCATAGAGGAAAAAGTCTATTACTGAACTGAGTTAACTTCTCGTTCTAGTCCTATATCACTGAACCAGATTAACTTGAAGTTCTAGACATGTTTATCTCATGAGATATAAATATTTACCTAATGCATTGGAGGGAGATATAGGTCCCACACATCTCATAATGAAACCATTCTTATGTGTGCTACAAAATCATTAATCATACATCATAGCATAACCCATGTAATAAAAATGAGATTCTTAAACATCATTCCATAATAACATAATCCATATAAGATAAACGGACATCATAAAATTAATTAAATCATAACATAATCAAATCAATGTAAAAATAGGGATAGAAATAGAACCCTATATTACCTTAGATGGAAAATAATTTTGATAAAACACTTGAACTCCCTTCTTGAGGAAAATATCCTTTCTACTTCAAAAACATTTTTCCTTTCTTAATATGTCATACAATTTTAAACTAAAAGATGTTGATTAAAAATAAACTTGAAAACTTGTAAAGGAAGATTCATGGAAATAATGTTCTATGATATCATAAAAATCCATTCATGTCGTATAAGTTAAAAAACATTCTTCTCATACTTTGGCCGAAAAAGTCAAAAAGAACCTCGTACTAAAAACGACAAAAGATTCCATTAATATCTTTTGATAAAAACTAAAAAATGGGTAAAATGGGAGTTAAACAATTGTAGGAGGATAGAAATAATATTACATATTGAGGAAACATGGATGTGGATGATAAATATTCCCCAGTGAATTCTGAAGTATAAACAATCTTGGATAAAAATGAGATTGCCAGATTTTCCCTTACCTTAGATCCGATTTGCTTCATACATATCCAAAACTCCTTTATAATGATTTAAATAATGTCATTGACTTATTAAAAAATAATATTAATTGTTATGATATCATATATGGTCAAATTCTTATCTTCTTATTAGTAATATTTCATTGCTACTTGTTATTCGGGTGTTCATGGCTTTATGTTCTTACACATGTTTTGTCAAATAAATTCTTATTATTATTTTTAGGTTATAGATACCTCATTTACAGAATGGTATTAGTGTAATATATATCATATTTATTCATTAAATTCATTTATATAATCATAATTCATTGAAGATCATGTAGAATGAGTTGCTTCACATCGTGGAGACGGCAGGCCGTGCGTACGCACGAGCGATGATATCATTTCCAGGATCGTGGAATTGTATTTAAGTGTATGTATAATATTTAAGAATCAATATAACTTTAAAATAATCATATATTGTTATTCCTTACACCATTATACCCATCCAAATAAGGTGGTGGTGGAAATCAGATTTCACCACGGCGTGGAGACGGTATTCCGTACGTACGAACGCGTGGTGATTTCATTTTCCATAGGATGGATAGAAGGTGAAATAGGGGTGTTTCATATTTATAATAACATGTCAGTATATGAGTTATAATGATGTTATTACTTCATAATGAAACAACTAAATAAAAGGAAGTAGAAGAAGAAATAAATTTGAAAGAATCGGTAATTGATATTACCTCTTCTTCGACACGCCTCTTTGAAACCTCCTCTTAGGGAAATAAAATTGGTCTTTGAAGAAGACCAGGACCTGTAGTATATATATAGTAAAGTTTAGAAGGAAAATTTTCAGGGGTTGTCCGAGATTTAAGTCTCAAAATTTTGTGAGGAGGAGAGGGAGGAGGTGCCCTTTTATAAGGGAGGAGAGAGGCACCTTAGAAAAAACATAAAATATTATTTTATAATAAAGTCATATTCGGTTTATAATAGCTCCAAATTTATTTTTTTCGAAGATAAAGTGGGGATGGGTCGAAATCCTATCAACCAATAGGTTTTAGACAAGTTTAGATCACTATTTAACCATATCATTTATATTTAACTCCTAGTTAAATAATTCAACTTTTACCGTGTCTTCTTGTTTTCTTACACTATATGGTTAATAAACTTACTATAACAAGCCAAAAGAACCCCAAGTGGTTCATTATTAATATATATAACCCTATATAAGTCATTTGGCCGAACATTAGATTTTTAAGAATAGAATAACAATTAATAATATAATATTTTTTTTAAAAACTATTTTATGTCAATTTTGATACTATTTGGTAATTGATATTTGTGAAAATCATAACAGAATGATTAGTTCTAAAAAGGTTATTTAAATCCATAATAACATGTCGTATTAACATATAAAATTATTTTAATTCATAAAAAGTCTCAAATTTCCATTATTTGGGTATTTATAACATCAATTATGTTAATATTTCATTAATAAGGTAATAACTGCATCATCATTTTGTCATAAATAAATTAAATTATTTAATGTATAAAAATTATAAATAAAATATTATTATGTATGAAATCTCATTATCTTTCTAATAAATATTTATAGTCGAATTTATCTTATGTATAACCCTATATTAAAAATGTTTTATTTACTAAACATTGATTTTAACTCTTTTAACTGTTCTTTAAATAAAATATTAATAAATGTCCTAATCTAATCCAAGTGGACCGAAAGGGTCATATTTTATTAATAAGGTTGTTTTTTTCGAATTAAACTTATCAAATATAATTAGGACATGTATTAGGTTAATAATAATATCATTTTAAACTTAATTACCCTATTTACTTTTAACTATGGTAAAATAAAGTAAGAAGTTACT
This sequence comes from Viscum album, assembly GCA_963277665.1. Taxonomy (NCBI): domain Eukaryota; kingdom Viridiplantae; phylum Streptophyta; class Magnoliopsida; order Santalales; family Viscaceae; genus Viscum; species Viscum album. The sequence goes on along the minus strand of OY728142.1, from coordinate 688,631,717 downwards.
ATTCACCGAAAATTATTTTTATCTTATTGAACCACATTTTACTCCTTGATATTAACCATGTCTCTCAGATTTTCGAAATTGAACCCACAGAAGTGGTAAAAGTATGTTTTATGTGCATTTGCAAATTCTCCTAGGAGGTGGGTAAAAGACGGTGAAAAGTTCAATAAAAATTTCATATATCTAAAATAAATATAAATTGACACCAATTAATTACATTAAACTTATATAGGTATTATGTATCAATTTTGACCTAAATTATATTTAAATAAAATAAATAATTATTTAAATAAAAAGTCGGTTTTTAAATAGTAACCCGGTGTTTTCACTATTCATCAAAAATTGAAAGTTTTCAGAAAAATACAAAAAATTAACCCTAGGCTAATTTAGATATTCCAAATCCAAAAATGAAGTCCATTTTAAAAGATAAAATTTATAAAATTTCAAAAAGTGGGTATTACTGTTCATAACGGCTAGTTTATATAATATTTTAATAGCATATCGTTGTTTAGTGAAACTCGATATTGCGTACAACACACGCTATCGAGGAAGGTTTCTCTTGCGTATAATGCAAGCCAAGCTAGTGTTGTATGTATTAAAAGATTCCTTTGATGTTTCGTATAACATAAGGCATAAAAAAATATACTTCTTGTAAAATATCAGGGTGTTACAGGTTTGTAATATGCCGAATCATGCTAGAATTTCAAAAATGATTGGTAGTGTATTGGTAATTTTGTATTCACGTATGTCTAATTGAGGTTATGCACAAGTTTCATTGGAAAATAAGATATTTAAAAGTCCTGGGATTCCTAAACATGATATAAGGATTAATAATCATCATTTCTAAGGATTAGTATACATGAATTATCCTCTAAATAATAATAATTTATGTCTATGAATATATCATCCATTCCTCTAGTTTTGTTTGATTGATGAAGTTTTGTATGACTTTAGAAGAAGTTTTGGACGACCAAATGAGTTTTATATGACTTTAGAGGGTATATTGTACAACTTCATGTAGTAATAATTAAAATCAATACAAAATGGATTTTATAGGACTTCATATTGCACCATATGACTTTAATATATAATAAATTTTTGAGAGTTTTATTGGATGAAAAATACGAGTTTCTAGAATATGAATGAATTTAAAGAATTAGATTTAAATATGATGATGAAATGTGAGATGTGTTATTAAGTGTTAAATGTCATGATGCTCTTATCAGTTTTCTATGATTCAAGAAAAATAAATTCAATAATTAATAATGGTGGTGGAGGAGACTCCAACCAAAGATAGTACTGAATTATGAATTCTGACCATACTAAAAAAAAGAAGGAATACATCAAGGTGTCTACAAAATGGAAACAAAATTTTGACCAAGCCATGGTGTGTAAGAGGATTTTTTCTATGTTATATAAAGGCTTAATCAATTTGGTTCATCTATAAAAAAATTATTTTTATGAGAACATATTTAAATGGTGACCCTGATGTGTTGAAATACAACCTGTGAAAATGACAAGGTGGACCATACCATGGTTTGTTATTTATATGGGTTTTTGATAAGTTCTCGACATGAGAATCTCTATTGTCCAGCATTGGGAGATCCACACCATGGGATATATCATGTTTTTTCGTGTTTTGTTCATGTATGGAATTTTTATATGATGATATTATTTAATTTAAAAAAAGAATAAGAACCCATGATATTTTTATATATTATGGAGAGAAAAAAAAAGTATCAAGTCTTCAACCAAGTTTTATTGGAACTTGAAGATGAAACATATGCATTATGAAATATGAAAGATTCTATGAATTAAAGTTTGATATTTTAAATTTATTAAATATAATGAATACCTGATATTGTGGAAAATATTCTCTATATATATTATATAAGTATAAGAAACATATTAGAGGGAATCAATACTATAATCTAAATAGAAAAATTCTTGTGTCAATAAAGAAATTATATTGTATATATTTTTAAAAAAAATCTATTTATTGAAAGGATACACAACCCATGAATTCCAATTATATCCCATCCAAAAAATGAGGAGAATGGGGACCCTGATCATGCCTAATAATCATAGCCTTACTGAAAAATTCATACGAACAGCCTAAAACCACCATCTACTATAGAATTTTTAAAAACATTGTGGCTGAATGATGAAGTGTTGTTACTAGGGAGAAGGATAATATTCATTAGTATAGAAGGAAATCAAGGCTCTTTTCTTATCAATTTCACAAAGAGTAAGTCAAACCCTGTATTTTGTTGAGATTAAAGATTATTAAGACTTCAATTGAATTTTATGTGGTTAGTTATTGGCTAATAGGATCAAGTTCAAACACTTTCTTATAATAATTTTGATAATAATAAGGAAGATGTGAATGTGGTATATTTACCATTATACATCAAGGATGTAGTCAAACTTAAAGGGATTTAAACTCATTAGTAAATCCAAGTACACTATTATGTTTCTTTACATTTATATATCTACATATCAACCAAAGGAGAGAATGAGAAAGAGGCATCTACTCACTGAATAATTGAATAGGTGATAAAGGGATAAAACTAATGTTGGAATAAAAATTTACCAATATTGATTCACCCCTAGTGTTGGACAAATCCGTATATGATGTTAAAAATTGGTATTAAATCTATGGTCACACCTTTTTTGGATTATATTTTATATCCAACATGTTTTTTAAGTTCTAGGTTTATATTTTTAAAGTATTTATGAAGTTTATATTTGGGAAAACCTATTATTTCACTATCAATGAAATTATATAAGATACATCTACAAAGTCAACATGGAACAAAAATAAAAGACATAAAAATAGTTGACGAGAAATGCATTATCAAAGAAAGTGTACTCTCCACTATTTGATTATATTAAATATTGAGGAATTTATATTACATATATTAATAACATTAATCTTAGATATATTGGTAAATAAAAAATAAACCACTTGAGAAAATAGGAAGTAAAATCATATTTCTCATCTAACAACCATGAAAATATAGATTGTGCATAGAGGAAGAAGATCTGGTGGTTGAATCCACCTCAAATATAATGGGAATGAATCCTACATCATATAATTTTACATCTATATATAAAAAGGAGGTAAAAAAATCACTTATTAATATTGTTGTGGAAAGGGAATTCCCGAGAGTTTCTTTTTCGAACCATCCACACTCAAGAACCCCCCTCCCCATGAAGAGATCATCCGGGGATGCCCCAGCCGGGAAGGAGCTGTTGTCAGCCGAGATGACATTGCGTCCCGCGGGGTAACACCTCGATCAGCGATGGTTCATCACAACAATCCGTCAGCTAGGTGAAGTGCGCCCATTCTGCCCACCCGGTGAGACACCGGGTGACCCGGCAAGACGAGTGGTACATGGGAGGCGGAAGTACCCCCAAGAGCGGGCTCCCAGGAATCGAACCCCAGACCTCACCGAACATCGTTTTTTGGCCCTCGACCCTGCACCACTACGCCACTGCCGAAGCGGCAGACGTGTTGTTGGGTAACGAGGTATTGGGATGGCCTTACCCACCTGCGCGCCGCACGCCCCCAGATAGGCCCAAGGTGGCCAACCCTTGGGCTTGGGCCAGTTCCCACGGGGTCGAGGGGACGAGAGGATCGCTGGCGTATGGTGCGCGTTGCCTTTCTGAGGACTCAAACCCGGAACCTCAGCGACGGGACGCCACCGCCTTGAACCAACTCACCCAGCCCCCGTGGGCAAACATGTTGTTGGGTAACGAGGTATTGGGCTGGCCTTACCCACCTGCACGCCGCACGTCCCCAGCTAGGCCCAAGGGGGCCAACCCTTGGGCTTGGGCCAGTTCCCACGGGGTCGAGGGGACAAGAAAAAGCTGGTAGAATCACATCTATATATAATCATGAAGTGAAGTATATGATGATTCATGTGCTTACTAGATAAAGACTGTAATATTTTTTTCCTAAATATGAAGTCACTTTTATTTGTGTATATATCTAAATAATGCATTAAGAGGTCACCTATATTAGGTAGGATTCAAAAAAAATATCTAAATCAATAGAAAAAATTATACTAGTGTATATAAATCTCTCGAAACAAGTAAGAGACTTAAATACCATCAATGAGAGCTTGTAGAAAGATTCTTCATTTTAAAAAATGAATGGATCACTGTAATTCAAGAGAGAGAAGAATCCAAAAGAGGGATTAAATAAAATAATCATGGATTTGAATAAGAAACGGCTGTAAAAAATAATCAGCTTGAGGTCAAGGTATAGAGTATTAAAGAGTTTGACCATTTTCTAAAATAAAAGAGAAATATTCATGAAGATCATGGTAATGAAATGAGAAAGGAATATGAAGAGAGAATAAATATAAGTAATAATTAAAAATACATTAGAACTATGATAGTCATAGAGCCTATAGAAAAATTAATAATTTTGAAACAACTCATGTCATGTATTCCTAACAATTTAAAAGTAAAGACACTTCCACTCAAAATACTAAGGAGGATTCTTATGAAGATTGACCTCTATCTAGTGTCAAAATATATCTTATGATCATTTAATGATCAATACAAAATAACCACTATATCCAAAATCTATTACAATGTATATTAAATGTCATAAATCAAAATCTATACAAATATAGATGAAAGAAATCATTGAGGATCCCAATACTACATCCAAGGTGATTAGAAGAAATATTAAGGGGATATTCTACCCAATAAAATCCTAAACAAGAATGGTAAGTGAACAAGAATATCATGTTTATTAATTTGGACAACATATAGTTAAAATAATAAAACCATGGTTTTTTGTTTATTTAATTTTCTATAACAATTATAAGTATATTTCATCGGACTATTGGAATAATGTGTTAGCCTATTGAATAAAAATATAACCTAAACCATGGGAGAAAACAACTAAACAGAAGCAACAACCATATGTGAATGGGAAAAATCTATATACACCAAACAGATCTGAAAATGTTAAAATTCACTAAGGTATATATAATGGATATGGTCATATGAGTGATTAATTCTTGATAAATTCAACAAAGCATGTTTTAAAAACAAATATAGAAAAATTTCCATAAAAGGTTATGAAAAAGGAAAATCTGACCTTGGGAAGTAATATAGAAAAACATGTTGAATATAATAATCCCAAGAATATTATGAATAAATGGTAATTCTTCATTAGTTAAAAGGAAAATGAATATACTTAAATAAACTCCAATATGTCAAATAAGTATAACACACCATAGAGAGTTAGTGATTTCTATTGTGGGAGAAGGCTGTATATAATGAAATAATGAAAAAATCCATGGAATTAATATTTAAAGGAATTAGGTCTAAGAAGAATGAAAAAATAAGTAATAAAGAGGATTTAATAGGAAAATAACTCTCTATAGAAACTACATAGATAAACCAAATTAGTCTAACACATTCATAACAACTGTTTGTAAATTTGGCCAGATGATTTGAAAAAATAATGAGATATGTAAGCATGCTAAAAGGCCAGATCCAAATGTTAAGAAAATACTCCACATGAAAAGGAATATTAATTTGAAGAGATATTGTCAAAAAATGATGATCAAAGGGACTTAGAGGTACCCTGGAGGAGGTGTAAATAGGCTAGACATAATCAATTTCTTATCTCACAATCATATCATCCAAAGAATAGATATTCAAGAATATGACATTTTCAACAAGTTATTCATGTCCCTTAATGTATTATGTTAAAAACTACATCCCAAAGAAGGAGAGAAGAAAATATCTCATGCCTCTCAAAGAAAAATCATATTTGAAAAGTTGTTTTACAGGTAAGAAGTGTCCATCCAGAATTAGAGAAAAATTGGAATGGAAAATTGGATGAGAACAAATTAGCCATTCAGTTTCTCATATTAATGAGAAAATAAGTCTATGTTATTCTTTATCATATCTTTTTTTATTATAATCATGTAGGGAATTTATGGTGACTATTGCTCTCAAATGAACAACTAATGAAATTTAATAAGAAATAATAATTACTCTATATCTGATTATGTTACCACATTGGTATGATTTATCATTTTTAATTCAAAATAACAACTAATGAAAAAGGTAAACCTTGATAAATTAGTCTTTTAGATCATCCCTTGGTGAAAACATCTCATAAAAGGCTAATTAAAGTTCATATTTCATAAAAAAATTCTATAAGGTTCTGAAAAAACAATCAATGGAATGGTATATATGCCTACTCTATCATCATTGGGTTCTTAAGAAACGATTATCATGGTAAAGGGGAGATATTGATTTCATCAATGACATTTAATTTTGTATTTTGAAGATATTATATATATTATTCATGAAATTAAATCCTACTATTTATTCTTGAATGATTTTAATATGCATGTTAATGTGGGTGATGGAATAAAAGTTAGAATAAAAATGGAAAATAGATTTAATATATGTTATCTATTGGTTTTAGTGGGAATATTATTGAATATATTTTTAGTGAGAAATTAAAACAAGTTTTGTGCATTTATAACATTCTACATTGATCAGTTGAAATTTTTTTGTCTAATTTAAACACTCATGTTTTATACACTGGTATAGATCATTTATACTTTTTGTGGGATGAATGATGGAACATTACTTTAGTTTGAAGTGATACCATATTCTTCCAAATAATTTTTATTTATTATCAAAAAGTGGGAGAAAAGAAAATGAGATAATTCAATGAGAATTAGGGGAGATAAAAAATTTCTATGAATGAAGAAGAAGAATTGGTTGGCATATTGATATACCATTTTCTAGTATGGGTATTGAAAATAAATACAGGGGGATTGTAGATCCCACTATGTATCTGCATTGTATTTTTTAATAAATAAGACAAGATGATTCATTTCGATATTTCGATGAATAAGTTTGTAGAAATTGTTTTATTTTCTTAAGAATGTTAGGAAATATATTCCTATGTATGTTGAAATGAAGGATAAATTAATTTTCTTTTGTTATAGTTCTTGAGATCCATTCACTTATGGAAATGTGGACTAAAGTGAAAGAGAGTTATTTTAAATAAGTGACGAATAATAATTAGATTTTGAGTGTTAAAAAATTAATAATACTTATATATGAGTTAAATAGGAACCAAGTATTACTGATTGAAGTATATAATAAATTGACTGGAGATAAAAGTTCAGAAAGGACTTCCAACGTATGAGTCATTTTTCTTATTCATAAGTGTGATATACATAAGTTTCATTGGACACTAAAATTTGGAAAAATTTTGGGTATCATAAACATGATATATGGATACGTAAGAATAATTTATAAGGATACATATACCTGAATTCTAATTTTTTTAAGAGTAAGTTCAATCTGCATAAAAAATGTCCATTCTATGTATACATCATTTTGGAGTTGAAAATAGCTAAGTCTCAAAGTAACCCCAAGTTTTTTATGACTTAAAGAATTTTTTATGACTTCAAAAAGAATTTTTTATGATATAATGAGGTTTTTCTAACTTAATAAGGTATAAATTGTGACTTCATGTAGTTTATTAAGACCTCGTGTTGCATCGTATGACTTTAACACTTCGGAAATTTTTTGGCTGTTGTTGTATGAAAGATATGAGTTTCCAAAATATTAATGATTTTAAAGAATGAGATTAAAAATGATTATGAAATGTGAGTTTTATTGATAAGTGTTAATATCATGATTAAATTATGAGTTATATGTCATTCAATAAAAGAAATTAACAAATTAAGAATGGATATGTATTAGATTCAGCTAAATCTGGTACTAAAGTATGAAGTTCAATCACACCGAAGAGAATAAGGACCACCTCTTGATGTCTAAAAAATTGAAATATAATTTTGAACACGAATAGATGTGTGATAGATTCAAGTAAGATTCATCTATGTGAATTATATAAAGACTCATTCTATTCAAAGAATTTGTAAAACAGAAATTTGGAGGAGACTATACCTGAATAGTGACTATATTGTTTTGAAAAAATACCTATGAAAAATTATAATGTGGACCATGTAGTAGTTCAATATTTTTGAGTATTTTGAGAAGTTATCATCATTAGTTGTTCAAAGTTAAAACAGTTGGATCTCCTTGATACACTGGAGGTATAGTTATCCTAAAAGGGAGGCAAACAAATTCGAATAAATATGGTGTTCTCCTATTTCACATTACTTTTATATATTTTTATATTGAATACTAGGAAAAAATAAAAAGATAGATTATATCACTAAATAAGTGAAGAGGTTATATAATGATTAAAGTAAAATTAAAATTAAAATTTACCAACATGGATTCGTCCCATCCCCACTCCCCATGTTAGACATATCCCTATGTGATCCTAACATAGTTTAACAATTGGGCCCTACTATTTTTTATGGGGTGGCACCACCTGTTTTTTTGTGATATGTTTGAGAACCAAAGTAATGAAGGCCATGATGCTAGAGGAAGGAAGTAAAACCTTAAATAGAAGTACACTATAAGGAGTAGAGTGGAATATGGTGCTACCAAAGGTGTTTAAGGATTCTTAAAAAGATCCCCATCCTACTAATTTTCAGTCATCATTTTGTGTTTATCATGTATAACATTAAAAAATATTATTCTATTATTCTAGGTCGGTATTCTGAACATAGTTCCCCTATAGCACCAATGTTTTCTCCTCGAATTATTACAAAATGTTTTCCCTTTTGGTTGAAAAAGTAAATTATAAACAAAATTATCTTCTTTTTATTGTGATTTTTATATTTTTTTCACACTTGTTTTTTTCTATCTTTCCCTTTATCATTAGATATTGTGGAAGGAAATACAAGTGATTATAATTACAGGGTTGTAGATCTATGTGATAACTTAGGTGAAAATTCTTCTCACTTTTTTTTTTTTTTGAAAAAATAAGACGGATCCATTAATGATGGAGATCAGCAGAAATACAGGAGCATAACCACGATGGAAAATGATTGAACCAGAGAAAATCCTCATAGGGAGGGCCAATGCCTGCCATCTTGTGAGCGGCTTCGTTCGCTTCCCTTTTAATAAATGAGAAATTGTAGGAATTGAAGCCTTGTCTCCGCGAGTGAATACACCGGATAATGGGACCGAAAGGTTGAAGCCCGCCGTCAGTGAGATTGATGGCATTGATTACAGTGAGACAGTCGGATTCGATGTGAATGGAGTCCCAACCGCGATCTTTTGCGAAGTTTAATCCAGCAAGGATGGCGGCGGCCTCCGCGACTGAGGGCTCCCAAAGTGCATAACGTGCTTCGTATTTGGCAGCGATAAGATTTCCCAGGTTGTCCCGGGCCAGTAAACCTAGTCCAACTGGGCCGTCCTTAGGGAGAGAGGCATCCAAATTGATCTTAAAAATCCCTTCCGGTGGGGGGCACCAATGTTGGGGAAGAGGAGGGTGGGTGGAAAGTCTTTGTTGTTCAGGGTGGTTCTGCCAAACCGCAATCCATGACAATGCCCGGTCAATCCAAAACCTGGGGGGCCTCCGGAAATGATTGAAAATGGCCTCGTTCCGCCTATTCCAGATAATCCAAGCCAAAATGCACAGGGCGCCTGCGTTAGCCGGCGAAAAGGAGGAGCACCATCGCATCAGGAGAGCTGTGAGATCTGAGGCGGGGTCCGGGAACAGCTCTAAAGTTGATCCCCAGCCATTCCAAATCTCCTGAGCCCCGGGACATTGAACAAGGGCATGGAAAGGGGATTCAGTCACAGAAGGGCAGAAAGGGCAAGAGTTGTCGTCTGAAAAGTGTCTGTAGACAAGGAGGCTCTTAGTTGGGAGGATACCAGTACACACCTGCCACCAGAAAAAGCGAACTTTAGGGGGAACATTAAGCTTCCAAATTGATGTCCAGGGCCTCGCATCTCCTTCTGAAATCTGAGCAGAAAGAGCTCGCCGGTAGCCAGCTTTCACTGTATACTCACCTGAGCTGTCGTTTGTCCAGTAGAGATGATCTGGCCCTGCGTCTACATTTTATTATTTTAAGAAACATTTGGTTACATGAAATTTTGGATCTTTTAATTCATAATTTTCATACCCAACTTTGGATTTATAATGTATGAACAACATAATATCAATAATAAATTTATTAGATCTTTGGTTTTATATGTTTTTTTGATTTATTGGTGAGTGGTTTATCAAGACTCAAAAATCATATCATGGATGAAAAATTACTAAATAATTCTAGAATATAGTATTAATCCCTTATTTTTTATGTATTCAATGGGAGATCATTATTTCTAGAGTATATAAGTGTAAATGTGTAAGGTTCAGTTTTGGTATTCGACAATTAAAGCTAAACATCTTGGATAATATTGGTTCAACTACACTTAGATAGTGCAGAAGGTCCATTGATGGCGATTCATACAAAATCAAAACTTTTAGAACAGGAGGCCATGAAAGCAAACACATGGGATTTTTTGTAAGGTGTAACTAGGTGATATGGTTCATGAAATGGAAGTAGGTTTTTATGGTAAATTTAATCACAATTACTATGATCTATTTTACCTATCTGAATATAATGTTGATGATATTCGGCTAGTGCTCATATTTTACATATAGAATTATATAATAAATTTGATATTATTGTAGGACAATTGAACTGAAAGGTCTATTCCATAAGGTTAACTATTTGATTTTCTACAAATATCATAGGTGATAGGAGTTGGTTGTGTTATTTCAAGTTTTTTCTAGATCTCTTGAGTCATGGTTGTTGGATTTGGGGGTTTTATCACTAAAATTTTGAGAAAAGAAGTAATTGTAAGTTTACTGAAGAATAAAATTCGAGGAATTATCTAGACTATTGAATCTGTGCTAGGTTTATAGGTAAAAGTAATAAAATAAAGGTTCGTTACATAGTATCAGTCTTATGAAAGGTATTTACTTTTTCAATTGTTTATCTATAGTGTGGGGTTTTTTATAGGTGATTTCATATGGGGATTCATTGTTATGATAAAATGTGTTTGAAAAATCTTTTTTGGGATATATTTTTTCTCAGTAGAAAATATCATGATTTAAGGAGTATACTCCAAGAATATGGGGTTGTGGAATGGGAATCTAATTCACAAGGATTCTAAAAGGAATGAAAACCACTAGCTATAGGGTGAATTAATTAAATTTGGATGCATGGAGTACAAAACTTATGGGTAGAGAGATCTTAAAAATCATAGAATATTTTTCTTTTCCCAAATGGGTGAAAATTAGTTAATATGAATCTTTGACAATATCGATTATTTTCATTGATCACTCATAATGTTTCCCTTCGTCAATGAAAGAAAACTAAAAGTTTGGGTATTATTTCCCCAAGAACGAGTCAGAGGCATTTAAAAATCTTCATCAAGAATAACCATTGTAGAATGGAGCTGACCAAATGATGGTTCAGTGGATTATATTTTGAAATTATAAGAGTTTTTGAAGATTGTTTAGTAGTGTTATCATATAGTTGGAAAATACCGAACCTAAAAAACTAGAAGGTGTCATGTAGTGGGTTATGACTTCATTTGTGGTAGGATCATCAAGAAATTACTTCATGTTTTGAATATAGGATGGTTTTTTTCTCTCATCTAAAAAATATTTGGGGAATCAACCAAGATCATTCGATTATAGGGGAGGGTGTTATCCTTCCATGTCCGGAGTGTGTTTCATTGAAAGAATTTTTAATGAATAATTAGTCACTTCTAAATGTATAGAAATAAATTTGGAAGTTGATCATTGTCCTGGAAGTTATTTTATGATAGAGGGTGGTCTTTTATGGATCAAAATTAGGCTAGAGTTTAGGGAGAGAAAAAGACCCAATTTTCCATGGTTTCATCAAGAAATAGTGATGAAACGATGTCAGCGTTGATTTAATTGGAGTTTATATATTCAGTGGTACCATTATTTCTAAAATTTATATGTTTTATGGATATATTTTCATGTCATATCATTGGGGTATGGTGTACAATAATCTCTCAGTTTATGCAAGCTATATCATAGTATTTACGAATCATGAGTTTTTTGAAGGATTGAGGCCATGGAAATGTTACGTATAACATCTTTTTGATAATAATTCAAAAAATTTAGACATATATAAAAAAATTTATTTGGAAGGAATTCCATGGAAAAATAAGAGAGGTTTTATGTTTTATGGAATGGGTGATAATTTTCTAGAAAACTGGGGAATAATTTCCTTAGTGAGTCATAGACAATCATAAGCATAGTGTAGGACTATACAGACACTACAAAAAAAGATGGATGATGATGTTAAAATTTTGATCAATGGAATTTGGTCAATTCATTGTGAATATTCTTCAGGTGGGAGATTTTTGACATTTTCCTACAGAACAATTATCAATTTGATGTATTTTCGGTTTTAGTGTGAGAATTATTTTTTGGTTAAGTGTTGATATTTATAGAATTTATATTTCTAGAATTATAGTTAATGTATTTAAATAGAGACATCTTCATATTCTCCAAGGATATATAGATTTATGTGAATAGAAGTAGCAGTGGAGGTGACCAAGTGTGATAATGAAAAATGAGGAATGTCTATACACATGAATGAGAGGAGTAATAACATTCCAAAGGATGGAATGACATAGATAGAAGGGGGTTACAGATAAAAAATGGATGTTCTATAGTAATTTATGATGTGTGGAAGTTTTATCTCACATTGGAATTGACCAAATGAAGTTACATGGGGTGTGTTATTGTCAAAGTAATTGGGGATTTTCCAAAGGTTTAGTATGAATCATCAAATGACCTATGTGAGGATAAAATTCACATTAACGAAAAGACATTGTTTGAGGTAGATTAACTTATTAGAATTTAAATTTACTCATGTCCAATGATGGGACCCCCTAAAATGTCAAAATGGAGTGGGACCGATTGACTAGTTGGGCACCCATATTTTTGGTGATTTGGGACAACTTATTATATTTTTCATGTATAAGCACCAAAGTGATGAAGGACTTGGTTCCAGAAGCAAGAGTAAAAAACATGTAAGGGTGGTAAATTGGAAGGATAATAATGGAAGACGGAGCTTCAGAAGGGGTTTGATGAGTCTCATGAATATCCCCAAATGACCACTTGTGTGTCATAATAATAATATATCAACCCATTTATTTTTAATAATATATTTGTCTTATATTTTATTAATTTTTTATATTCAATAAATAAATGTTTATAAGAATTATAATGAAACTTATTAAATAGTTGATTATATTTATAAGATATTTTTTTATATTATGAATATTATAATCACTACTCCTATGAAAAAAATACCAACCAAAAACACTAAAGGATTTAGGATATGTAGTAGGTAAAAAAGGGATATCTTCAATAGTGTTTGGTACTAAATGATTAAAGGAAGTTGTATACATAGATAGTGCAAGTTATCTATTAGGATTACATAAGTGGGTGATATAAGGGAAAATGGTGTGTAGCCTCTCAGTGTGTGGGTCAACATGAGAGGACAATTGATACAATTGGATTTATATAGACTTTATTAAGTTTGGAAACACGTATAATAATATATTAATAAATCTATAAAGGTATTTAAAATTGACAGGGGAATAATAATTATTGTCCCTATTCATCATTTTTTTAATGAAAAATACAAATCCAATCTATAATAAGTTTAAATAACTCATTATCACTCAATGGGTGGGACTGTTGAAGAAATATCGAAGGATATATGTATATATATATAATATTTTTAAGTTCCGAAATCACACGCATTGTATTTCATGTATATTGTTTTTGAAAAATTATTTAACGAAGCATAACTTTTGACCTACTAGAATTATAGTGGTGGAGGTTTCTGGGGGGATTCTCAAGAAGTTTGGAGGGAAAATGAGGATATTTAGATACTATTTTTTCTCAGAAGTTTTCCATAGCACGGAGTTATGGGCTGCACCTTAAGGGTGGTCATTGTAGCATAGAGAGGCTGGCTACAATGTAGAGGCTTAAGTTGAGTTTTTGGTGCCTCTATCATTTTTTTCATGGATACAGTGTAGAGAGAGGCTACATCATAAAGATGAGTTTCCTTCCTATGTAGTTTTAGTGTGTTTATTTTGGTTGTGACATGATGTATTTGAGGAGTATTAGTGCTAATAACATTTTTGTCATAGTTGTGGTGTGGATACCCTAACTAACATGTGGAGTACTAAGGGAAAGTTTTAAATAGATCTACATTTTTTAACAATGCTACTTCATGGAGCAAGGATGTGCCATAGATTATTCTTAGAAAATGGGTTCTTTGGTGAAATACTTCACACAATTCAACTATCCTTTATTTTATTTTATTGGATCTGTATCATAGAGATAATCAAAAGTATCAGATGAGGCTTTGACCAACTATGTTGTGGCTTGGTCTCTACCCTTTGTATCATAGTCATCTATTTTTCCTCAATTCTTAGGTGTGGTAAATGTGGTTGTGCTGTGGTTTTATGTTTTCCAGAATACCTATAAAATACCAAACTACATAAAACCATACCTTTTTAAGGATTTTATATTATTTTTTGGCTCAAACAAGTGAATAAAAAAGGGAAATTTAATCCCTCTATTAGGGTCTTTCAACCTATACCTTGGTAGATCAATCCAAGGTGGTTTTATATAAGTTTTATTTATTTTTCCCCCAATTTTCTCCTTGTTCTTATTTTAGGGAGGTTGTTATTATTATAATTCTTGATTTGGATATGGCTTTGACAAGAGTGTGATGTTTGATTCTATGTTCTAGGATAATTGAGGTGTATTCCTTATTTATGGTCCTTGGTGGTTGACTTATTTTCATTCTAACCATCAGTAGGGGTTTAGAAATCCTTGTTTTAGATAGGGAATCCTTCATTTATCATTAATTTTTTTATAAGGGAGCGGTTACACTCTTATTTATATTTTGGAAGATATTATGGATCAACATGATAAAGATAAATAATTGGATTAATTGAAATTTACGGTAAAAGTGAATGTAATTTCATGTTTATCTCTCTTGATATTACATACCATTTTGATTGAATGATCCTGATGCCTTACTGAAAATTGTGGTCATTGGGTGATTTTTTTCATTTTGGTTTTTGTGAATTCATAACACTTGTGGCATGGTAGTTTTTGTCACCTAAAATAGAATTGGATAACCACTTATATCGGGAAAATTAATTTTTCCCCTAGAAATTGTTAATTTCATGAGACTTCCCTTTAAATAATGAAGTGAAAGTGATAAAAATACCCCTTATAAATCTAAAATAATTTATGTGAATATGTGCTGTGTGGTTGAAATTTTTTTTCGTGACATGTGGTTGTAATGTGTGGTAATGATGTGTATATATGTCATGTGGGGAATATGTTATAAGACATGTATATGGTACATTTCATTTGTGATATAGGAAGTAGTTGTATTGCGGAAATAAATTGTGATGCGTAAAGTGGCTATGCTTTTGAAATTGTGGTAATGTGGTTTTTTTTGGAATGAGAAATATGCGTTGTTGTGTTTGTTTTTAATTATGATAGATTCTCAGGTCGTAATGTAATTAAATTAAAAATAATGAATTGGAATTTTAAGGGGTGTCTTGGTAGTGGGTTGAAATGATTTATGAACACTTGTTTTGAAATAGGAATCCTAGTTTGAATGGATATTGATAAATGTGAAATTAATGGGATGGAATAATGGGTGGTTTTGTAATGGTAAATCATAAAAAATTGATTAACAAGAAATAAAAGGAAGAATGTGATTTTTGGCTTGTTGATTACTTGTGTGGTGTTATGTATTTAGTAGTGGCAATGAAATTGATTGAGGTTGTTAGGGATGATAGTGATATTGTTAGTTGGGATACTATTATTATTGTAAATGAATAGTATAGTTCGGTGTGTAGCCACACACATACACACATATATATATATATAATTTTTATGTTCACTATAATTTCAATATGTACCCCACCCATGTCGAGCTCCATGTACTAACAACTAAATATTTTAGTGGTGTTTTTTCCAACATATTGGCTGCGAGGATGGATGGATAGATACCCAGTCTTCCCAAATCTCTCACCCCAATGATGTTGACATGAATGGGTTGTGATGGATAGAAGTAAAAAAGTTTACTATGGTGTTGTTTGATGATATTCCTTATGGTAGGTGTCATACAGGGTAGAAGGAGGGCATGATTTTTATGACCTTAATGTCTATTATACCCTAATATTATAGTTATGGTTATAGTTGTGATGCGATGTGATGGCCCTAGTGTCTTTGGGCGATATGTGTTGTGATGTGATGTGATAGACCAGGTATGTTTGGGTAGGGTAACTGTACAAAAGTGATGGGATCTCTATAATGTATTTCATTGGGGGTGTTAGAGTGATAGAACAATGAGAATGTGGTGTGAGTTACACTTTTTATCAATATAATTATTATTATCTTATTATACATAGATTCATTATTTACTGAGTGTTCCATGGTGGGGATGGGTTTGGTTAGTTGACATGTTTAGTGGTTGTTAGTTTTACTGTTCGCTCAAAGGTGTTTGAATATGCTCTTTTCACATGTGTACAAGATACTTTGGGTATAATCCTACTGAGTGTAATTTTATTCTTATCCCATGTATATAAAAACATTTTTCTTCATTTTTTAGGAGGAATTCATAAACCATGTTGGGCATTACTATCTCAGATATTCGGAGCTATTGTTGAGTAACTTATATAGGAATTTTCTTTTGGGTATTTATTTTGACACTCTTATTTATGAATTCTATATACATGAAATATGGGGTGATTTGGTTTAAATTTTATATTATGTATTGGAGATTATTTTGTATGATTTATCATATCTATGATCCTATATTATAGAGAGTAATTCCTTCCATTTATGTTATGTTTTTATATCTTCAGTGCTTTTCACCAACATGGGGCCTAATAAAGGTGGGACTCGGGGGGTCCTTATCTATCTTCCTTCATTTGTGACCTAGGTTGGGTACCTTTATAGGTATAGGTTCTTGATAGAGAGTTATTAATGTATTTTTTGGATAGTATGGAGTTTATAGTTTGGAACAATGATGATTTCATGGGTTGGTAGAAAAACACTATCGGTTGAACTTGGTTCATTACATAGGCCAATGATGACTATCTAGGACATGGGACTTTTTTCCCACATGATCTGATGCAAGGGCTCTGATCCTACAGAATGACCAATTGATGTGAAACTACTTTCTTGGTTGAGACCAATGAGTGGTACATCTATAATGACTGACTTCAGTTCTTGTTTTATTTGGGAGGTTTTGTAGAAGTTAAGATGAATTAAATAAATCTTATTAAAATTATATATTATCATTATTAGTAAATGTTTTCCCCTTTTATTCATGGTTATTTTTTATCATACTTATGTTGTTTAGGAATTGTAGGTTCAATGGGATGATTCAATTGATCAAAGGAGGATCTAACAAACAAAGCAAGATAAGGCAGGGAAGAGGGCCTTACATGACTTCCAACGACAAAGGCTGGGGAAGCGTGATGGAAGAATTTATTATTAAGAGATAGTGATATAGTTGTAGGATATTAATATCACCTTCAATTTTTCATATTCCTCAGTGTAGTATAGGGTACTATTTAAATTTAGTTAGGTTTGAGGGGCTATATGTCTGTGGTGGAATTTGTATCTTGGTGAGTGAAAGTATGAAGGTGGTTCATAGGTCAAATTTTAGAATGAATTATGGGAAAATTTCCTCTCATCAAACATGAAGGTAGTGAAGAGTCAAGAGATTATATCTCTTCAATAAGGGATAATGTATATTTAAGAATTTGGGATCAAGTTCATGGATCTTTTTCATTTCTCCATATATCTTTTTTCGCGATGAGTAGTTTTGAGAATGAAATCTTGTGGAAGCACTCCATCATTCTATCCAATATGTAGTTATTACTTTTATGTTTCCAATATATTTGGAGGTTTTGAAGAACGAGGATATGATTTATCATATTTAATTATGAAGAGGTTGTCTATAATAGGGAAACCAATAGGGTTCCTTGAGAAGTATATTTGTTAGTGGAAGGTCTTAGTCATTATGGGATTTGAGGATAGCTAGTTTATTGGCTTTCTAGGGCCAGTGTTTTTTTGTGACTTTACTAGGGGGCTTGGGTTAGTGTTATTTTTATTTTGGGTCTATGGATATCCTTATAATCAGTGTCCCATGGTTCATGGAGCTTAGTATAGTGGTGGTGGTTTGGTTCAACATCCTACTCAACAACAGCTACCAGTGAGACCATTTCAGTAGTAGGGGTAGAAAGATTATAATCCACTAATGGGAGATAGAGTCAGAAATGGTTTACCTTTGGATATTACTCATCTTTAGGGACCTTGATCTATGTGTGGACATGGAGGCAACTTTCAGTAGAGAGGAAAAGGATTTGGGCATGGTCTGTTTCACCCAGTGCAGGTGGAATCACCAGAGAGGCCATTGATTATTATAGGTATTATTAGTTATTCATATACCATTTTTGTGAATTTTTTTATTCAAAATATTTTCACTCACTTGTTTTATCCACTATGAACCATTCCCTAGGACTAGACATTTAGAGTATTTTTATGCCCCTGGTGTTGATTACACCATTCAACAGTTATATGAAATTGTTTGATGTGTGTTGGGGGTGTATACTAATTATGGGACCACAAGAATCATGTGAGGATCTCTTCTTGATTCAACTACAAATGTATGATTTCATCCTCTACATCGACTTTTTATGTTCTATTCATGCAATTATTGACTACTTCCATAGGAGTGTTTCTTTCTAAATGTGGATTGATAATATGCAGTATTCATTGGTGAGATGGGTTTTCTGTTGGGTAGTAGATGTGTGGAGACCATTATTTCCTTGGTGGATGAGTTTGTTTTGTGAAATAATTTAATACTATGATAGTTTATGTTCCAAGGTTCATTAGAGAGTTTCTGGATGTTTTTTTGATGATTATGTGATGCTACTGCCCTCACTTTTATATTTAGATTGTGATATATCAATATCATAGAGAATATCTTATTTTTATGGATCCTTATCATATATAACCCTCTAATTTTTGGGAGATAATGATTCATATGGATGATTTTATGAATAAGGGTTTCATCCATCCCATTTCAGGAACATTGGTTGTTATCATGTTATTTGCGAGGAATGAAGATGGTAGTATGATGTTGTATATATAATATAAGAGATTCAATCAGCTGAAAACCAAGAATCACTACCCTCTCCCAAGTATTGATGATCTTTTTTACTAGTTTATAAGAGCTTGTTGGTTTTCCAAGATCTATATGTAGTCATAATATCATTATTTGAGGGTGAATGAGGAGGATTTCTTAATGACAACCTTTAAATATAGGTACGGTAACTTCGAGTTCATGGTCATGAGTTTCGATGTAATGAATTAAATAGTTATTTTTATGAAGCTCATTAACTCCATGTTATATGAATTCATATACCAGTTCATATTCATGTTCTAGGATAAGATATTAATCTACTCGAAGTATGACACATGCCTGTCATGGGGTGTGGAAAAAACAATTATTTACTATGTTAAAATATTGTTTCGTAGTTAACCTAAGTTGTCTCTAGAGAGGAGCGCACAACAATCATGTTTGTCACTTTGTAATTGAATTTGTTTGATTTTGAAAACAATGAAACAAAACTAAATAAAGCAATAAAATATAAGATTTAAAAAAAATTGAAAAATAATGTGATTAAAAATGGTTATAATTATTGGGTGATCAGGTTGGGTTTGGTTTTCCAATTGTAATGTTATCATAGTAATTATTTATTCATTCCTTTTTATTAAATCGATTAAAATGAGATTTCACAATCGCTTCATCTCACTTATTTGATTAATGATGTTGGGGAGATTAAAACTTTCTAAAATCTTAGTTTGGTATAATCTCTATCCTTTTGTGAAAGAGTTGTAGAGAATACCCTCAATTGATTAAGGATATTCCCAATCGGGTCTTGTTAATTCCAAACAATCTTGAATATTCAGTACAAATCTCACACGTACTAACGATCGCCAAGTACATCACCACTATGTTCTGATTTATTCCATCGTATATAGAACATAACCTAGTGAGGGATATAATTATCATTTAACAAATCAATAATAACAACAGAATATAAAATCAAATACAATCGCACAAGGTAATATAAGATGTTATTACAATTGAAACCAACTTCATAATAAAGAAAACATTTTATAACATTAAGCGCATGAACTCATTCATTATAAAATAGGAATCCTAACCTTCCCCAATCACTCATAATATTTACCCCACCATGAAAAGGGTAATTGAGTAGAAGGGGGAAGATGAATACATTACAAAACTAAAAAGAACAAAGAAAGAAAAGAAAGAATCAAAAGTTTCTCCTCTAGAATCTGTCCACCAGAAGTTCAGCTTCAGTTCTCCCACCATCTTGTCGAATCAGGCCGAGGTCCCTTCTTATAGTAGGTTATTAATGTAGTTGGCCATCCACCCAAGAAGTTTGAAAGCAGTTGGATGCGTGTGGAAGGAGTTATGGCCGATTTAGTAGACTAGACTTATTCTGGCCGCCAATCACTATTCCACCAACCCAATTTTGACCATTTCATTTGCGGCCTTAAATAATGAATTTATTTATTATGATTTTAGATACTTTGACCCTGCTAGTAGGCTTTATAACCCAGCTAGAACCAATGAATTTTGAGGTCGTTTGGCCGAGATATGCTTCTTTAAATATGTCATAGTCTATTCTGCCGGCCAGAATAACGTTTCACATTGACTGAAATTTTTGGGCATGTAGAAAGTCGAATTGGAACTTGGTCTTGAAGACTTATATGTATCCCACGAATCATGACATTCTAAGAAAACGGAATCAGGGTAATTGGATTAAAATGTAGGAGTTATTTTTGAAATACAGAGGGCACATAAAACTGTTTAATGTCCAGAATTGACCACTTTTCACATTTAAGCTCAAAACTCACCAAAAGTCATAAAATGATGCAAATAAGCTCAAATTGATTCATTGGAAGGGATTTAATCATCTAAAAACATATAATTAATTATGAAAATATTATCTCTGTCAAAGTATGAGGAGGATAATTCCGATCATCTCAGAGCAGTCAGGAAAGTTCATTGATGCCAATAGATTTATAGGAAGTTGTACAAATGTTTTTTTAGACAGGGGAGGTGAATTTTAACAATCAAGTAATGTCCCAGATAAGGTGTGTTCATGGAACCATCGAATATTGAGGAAGTTTTTCTTAGATAAAAAATTAAAATGTTGAAGGGGTTCATAATTTCCTTGGTATCATTGGCTATTACTAGAGGTTTGTGTATGATTTATTAAGGATTTCGGTCCCATAGAACGAATTGAATAGAATTGACCAGGCATTTATTTGGACTGATAAGTATGAGGTATAGTTTGACTATATGGAAGTAATATTGACAAATTCTCTATTTCTCCAGTTTCTAGAGGAGTGGGTAATGATTTAGGTGTTTTATGATTCTTCCCATCTGGGTTTTGTATGTGTCTTGATGCAATAAAATATAGTGATTTATTATGGATCTAGGTAGCTTCACCCCCCATGAGTCAAAATATAACACCTATGATCTAGGTCTATCAATGGCGTTTTTTCACTAAACATGTCGAGACACCATCTCATTGGATAATTCTTTGTGGTATTTATGGATCACAAGAGCTTGAGTTATATATTTTGTTAGTGTGGCATAAATATGTAGAAATTTAGGTGTATAGAGTTTTTCTGAGAATATGAATTTTAAATCTCTCAAACCTATGAAAAGGGGAATTTCACGATTGATGGTTTTTAAGGAATTCAGGTAAGGATGTTGTTCGAAAGTCTGAAGGTACTTGTTGTGCGATGAAGGAGTTGGAAGGCTGCACTTAGATGTAAGAGTGGTTGATGATGGAGGTTTATTTTTTTTAGATGATAGTGAAATGTTATTTGATGCACTAGGTATAAGAGTCTTAGTTGGGAGACATAGAGGAAAATTTGATGAGTGAATATTTTATCCGTTGTGAGGCACTAGAGGGATGGTGATAATTGGATGTTGTTTTAGTGAAGGTGGTTTATTTTGGTAGCGATGCATAAGAGAGGCGTTCACGAGTTTCATAGATCACCTTTGGTGGTACACCCTGGAGTATATAATATGTACCATGGATTGAGGAAATAATTTTTTGGTCCACGATGAAATGGTTGGTGGAAAAGTTTGTGGCTCGATGCTTCATTTTTCATCATGTAATGTTTGAGCAGCATGTTTCTAAGAGATTCTTACATCCAGTGGATTTTCTCGAGTGGGAATGAGATGAAATATCAATGGAATTCAACATAAGGGTATACTAAGATCATAGATATTCTGATGTGATTTTGTTAATCATATATTGGATAAAAAATTGGCTCACTTCCTAGTGATCAAGGATTCAAAAATCATAGATGTCTTAGAAAAGATATATGTGGATAAGTCTATGTAGTTGAATGGATTTCAAAGGTTCATTATATCAGATCCGGATGCTCACTTTAC
The DNA here is from genome assembly GCA_963277665.1 of Viscum album. Lineage (NCBI taxonomy): Eukaryota > Viridiplantae > Streptophyta > Magnoliopsida > Santalales > Viscaceae > Viscum > Viscum album. The sequence goes on along the minus strand of OY728142.1, from coordinate 688,609,200 downwards.
AGAATGAGTCTAGAGAGGATTGAATCATTATTTTTTTACTATGTTGTGCATTAGAACTAATTTTCACCCTCGGATGGATGGGCAGAAAGAAGACTATCTAGACATTGTAGGATATGTTGCGGGAATATATCTTGGACTTTCTAATATCTTGGGAAAATCAGATACCTTTGGTTGAGTTTTAATATAATAACAACCATCACTCATCTATCAGCATTTACCCATTTAAATCTTTGTATAAGCTTCCATTTCGTTATCTATTATTCTATGATGAGTTTGGGGAGTCATTAGTTCTCAGTCCAGATGTGGTGTAGAGGATAAAAGAAATGGTTCAGGTTGTTCATGAGTGGATGGAAATATTATAATATTAAAATAATCCTTTTTCTAATCATAAAATGTGGCCCTTGGATTTTTATGTTGGAGACCATGTGTTCTTAAAGGTTTATCCTCTATGTGAACCATCGTGGTTTTGTAGTGGGGTAATCCATCACCCCAGTTTGTTAGGCCATTTGATGTATTGAAGTATATTGGTGGGGTGGTTTTTCAGTTGACGCTCCCACCATGGCTATAAAAGATATATGATATCTTTCATGTTTCTTAGATCCATAGATATGTTCACAGTGACTCCCATGTCATTGATTGGGGAGAGTTAGATATCTAGGATGATGTGATACTAATCTAGAATCCAATATAGATCCCAGATCATCAGAAGAAAGTGCTATACGGTTGAACCATTCCCTTTGTTTTAATTATATGGAGGCATGGTGGCCTAATAGAGAGAACTTGGGAGTGTGAGGCACAAAAGTTTTTCAGAGTAACCTAGAGAAAAGTCCATCTAACATGCTTCCTTGTCATCTAGATACAAACTAGAAATCTTGTCTGTCATCCCTCCCAACCCACAATGCTTTGGTATAGTTTGGATTGCCTTGACATTCTATTCACCTCTGTGAGTAAATACTGCATCCCCTAGTGATGTCACCCTCCATCGATAAAAGTCAACATAATATCAATATGTTACTACACAATCCATCCAGAGTATGACGTCAAAATTGTTAATCTAGAGGACATAAAGATCCCAGATGAAGTGACACCCACCAACCTCAAGGGGGAACTCCCAACACTGGTTCACATTATTCTTTCTAATTCCCAATAGTGTATCTAGTATAAAAACACCCTCAGAATAAAGTAAAATATGCATGAGTCTTTGGACCATTGGTGCAGATATAAAAAATGGAATGAACCTATATCAAAAAATGTATATTCAACAGTAGAGGCTAATAGGATCATACCTCTCACCGTTGATGGTCTGGAACCATACTCCCCAAGGGTAGGATGTACATAATATAACTGGCCCGTTCCATAGACGGGTGATATAACCTCATTTCTTGTGGTAAGCCCACCCTGATATCTCAGTGCACCTGGTTCATGGATTCCATGACTTTGACCACTTCTATTTTGGCATGATCAACAAGCATTGCTCCAAATCCCTACATAACGTGAAGCTGAGGAACCTGCTCTTGAACCTAGTGTTAGATATGAAAAGTACCACTCACTGCTGTAGGGAAGGTCCTTCAAAAAATTTCCACATGGCCCATCATTCTGCAAGCTCGACACTCAACTGGGTTGTATTCATATTAATTATTTATGTAGACTCTCCTACCACACTGATATCAAAACTCTAAGCTACCAGCACTCAGAGCATGACTGTTACTCATCTCATGGAAAGCCTCAAAATGGTGTTTCATTCCTGAAGATGTTGAACCACTAGGTTGAGAAACAACACTTCCCTAATTTATAACCCTATATTCCCTCAGGTTACGTGTGGTAATTAGTTCCTGATTAACAATTTGAGGGATAGAGGTCAACATGAACATTTTTACAAGGGATCTAATAGCATGTATGATACCTTCCTCAAAGCATCTCAACCTCGATATATCATCATTAAGGCACGTCGATGAAAAATACTATCGCTATGTAAAGCATTATGATTAATCCATAACAGTCACTACTCCAGACACATGAAATTTCTATCCCTCTCATCTCGTAGAGTCTTACAGTAGAAAAATTCAAATAATAGAGTTTGGAAATCAGCCCAACCCATATCCCAGAGCTCAGTTCAGTGCATACCACTATTTCGTTGCTTCCACATAAAGAATATATGTGGCGAGCTTCAACCTCCTCTCTAAGGGCATCTCAATATGCTTAAAGATCAATAGTGTAGTTTGAAGGACCCCGGGACACCCTGAGAGGGGAGGGGTGAATCAGGGTGACCACTTTTTCTTTTAATGTGTTGGATCTTGTTCCCACGTTGGTAGGAACTTGTTGAACCTGTATGATGATTATGATCAGAATGAAAACATTCACATGCACAGAGAAGACACAGCCATTTTTACTTGGTTCACCACTAAGGGATACGTCCAAGGAGCATACGCTGACAGGTTGTCGGTCGTACCTAAATCCACTATGCTTCACTAGCTGCGGATACAAAACTTCGGGTACAGACACTCTGTCCCAGGCTCACTGCCTTTACAATTGTTCAGGGATAGCTCACTGCGTCCCTTGGGTCACTCCCGTTGACTCCCCCTGGCTCACTGCCGTTGGTGAAGTCCCACTCAGTTTATAGACGTGAGGGTCTCTTCTTCATTTTCATAAGAGTGCATCCTTTGTTGTATGTAGATGCTCTATTGATGTTCGATTCTCACCAGAAGAAGAATATCTCTTTTCCTCGAATGTACCGAGTAGTCTCTCGGCATTCATGCAGCTCCAAACACGCCGGTGGGCTTCAGCAAAACCAGGCGCGCTTATCCAAGACAGTCGCGCAAGTCCCACTACGGCGCGCAAGTCCAAACTGGCGCGCAAGTGTCATCAACACACATGCGCAACTCTTCCTTCCCCAACTACAAACTTGCACGGTCCACTTCCTTTCTCTTCCAAACCACCTTGGGCGCACAGCCAAAAACCGGCGCGCAAGCTCTACTTGCGCGACAAAACCACCACCTGCGGGACTCAACCACCTGCGCGACGAGAGCTCGAGCAATCTCTCGGCCTTGAATTTTTTTTTTGCAAATGAGGAGGGGTGGTCCAGTATTTATAGGCAAACTGGACCCCCTGCGCGGCGGCGCGCAAGTCCTCGACGGCGCGCAAGTCTTGTCTTCAATAAACTCTGTCGCGCAACTCACTTGTGCGACCCAACCAACACTTGTGCGACCTTCTTTCCTTAGCCAAATTTTGATGTTCTGATCCTCAAAAACATATGGCACGCAAGTCTTTTATCCTCCAAGAGCACGACGCGCAAGTACCTTTGCCAAAAACACTTTACTTTATTGGCCAATTTTTAGGCCCAAAAATTTGGCAAACACTGGGAAACAGCGCCACCTTCACTACTGTTTTCTGCTTGAACGGTATGATCGCTTTGTTGGTACACACCCTGAACTTCCACTGAGGATTGACAACAAACACAAACCATACACCAAATCATGCTTTGAAGAACCTGGTTCCAACAATCTCCCCCTTTGGGTTTGTTGGCAATCAGAATAAATTCAATAGATCCCCAACCATGAGCAAATCCAAAACGCAAGAATCAACCCAGCCAACACTCTAAGTCTACGTGAGCAATGCTCGGTGTAGAAAACAAGAGAGAAAGCTTGAATTGGGTCTTAGTGTTTTGAAATTCTCCATGACGCCCGATGTTATCCTTATTAAACTTCTCATCACAATCTTACACTTCTCATCACAGAAGAATTTCTTACCTTGAATTTATTCCTTTCTCCCCCATTGACAATAAAACCAAAGACCGAAAAGTTTGTTCAACGTTCAGCTCAAGCCATACTCCCCCTGGATAGTATCTCCCCCATAAACCTGCATCACAGCCATAAGCAGATAAAAACAGTTAAAACAAACAGGGAGAGGGGAGTTCCGGTGCCTCCTTATGCAGTAGGAGGTGGTCGAACACCGAGGTTCAACCGATGCTTCTCGAACACAGCCGCGGACAATGGCTTGGTTAGGATATCAGCCACTTGCTCATTAGTTCCAACATGATCCATTTTAATCACTCCTTGTTCAACCTTTTCTTTGATAAAATGATACCGTATTTCAATATGTTTTGTACGAGAATGTTGAACCGGATTCTTCGTAAGATCAATTTCACTTTTGTTATCGCAATAAATCACCATTGGTTGCTTCACCTTATCACCAATATCTGTTAGCTGCTACTTCATCCAAAGAAGTTGAGTGCATGCTTTTGTGGCGGAGATATATTCAGCTTCAGCAGTACTAAGAGAAGTACTTTCTTGCTTCTTGCTCAACCAGCCAACACATTTATGCCCAATATAGAAAGCTCCACCACTAGTGGACTTTCTGTCTACTACATCCCCAGCCCAGTCAGCATCAGAAAACACTGATAATTCACTGTCCCTGCCTGCTTCAAAAAATAACCCGAAGTTATGTGTGCCTTGAATATACCTCATGATTCTTTTTACTGCTGACATATGTTCCTCCTTTGGATTACTCTGAAAGCGGGCCGCAAGGAATGTTGCAAAGACAATATCTGGCCTTGTCGCTGTCAGATACAGTAGGCTTCCAATGATCCTCCTGTACATGGTGGGATCAACAGAGTTCCCATCCTCATGCTTTCCAAGTTTATTTCCAACAGCAATCGGAGTTGACATTGGTTTGGAGTCTTGCATATTGAACTTCTTCCGCAACTCTCTTTCATATTTTTCATGAGAAATGAAAGTGTATTACTTCTTTTGAATCACTTGTAACCCGAAGAAATATGTGAGCTCCCCAATCATAGACATTTCAAATTCTGATTTCATGTGGTTGGCAAATTCATCCACTGATTTCTGCTTGCTGCCACCAAAAATGATATCATCAACGTAGACAAGAACCATGAACTGATCTTTTGGAGAATTCTTCACATAGAGATTGTGATCAACTCCTCCTCTTTTGAATTCCAACTTCTTGAGATATGAATCTAGCCGTGAGTACCATGCCCGTGGTGCCTGCTTCAAACCATATAGAGCTTTCTTTAGTTTGCAGACCTTTGTTTCATCGGTACCCAAGACAAACCCCACCTGTTGTTCAATGTAGACTTATTCTTCGAGTAAACCATTCAAGAATGCTGTCTTAACATCCATTTGATATACTTTATATCCTCTTTGGAGTGCCATGGCGAGGAAAAGCCTGATTGATTCCAGTCTAGAAACTGGAGCAAAGGTTTCTTCAACATCAATACCTTCAATCTGGGAGTATCCTTTACATACCAGTTGTGCCTTGTTTCTGATAACACTTCCATGCTCATCAAACTTATTTTTGAAGATCCATTTGGTACCAATCACATTGTGACCTTCGGGTCTCTGGACAAGATCCCATGTCTGATTCTTATCAATCTGATCTAATTCATCATTCATGGCTTTCACCCAAGATTCATCTTTTGCAGCTTCTTCAAATGAGGATGGCTCTACAACTGATAGAAATGCAGATTGTGTGGTATTCCTCATCCTTCTGGTTTGAGTGGGTGCACTCCTATCCCCAATTATGTTGGATGGATCAATCTCAGCTCTTCGATTTCTCCTGCGAGGTTCAGTAGAATTCTCTTCAGCCATAGTTTCTTCTTCAGATTCTTCTTCTGAGTCAACATCATTATGTGATTGATGAGTGTTTTGAACAGCTTCCTCTATTTCTTCATTTGTAGTTTCTTCATGTCCACATTCTTCATGACTTTCTATCACATCAGCATATGACGTCCGTGAAGCATTTGTGGTTTTCTTTTCAATTATCTTAACATCATTGCTTTCCACAATCCTTCCCAAACGATTGTTTAAACATTTGTAGGCTTTGCTGTTCATTGAGTAACCGAGGAAGATTCCTTCATCTGCGTTGTCACCATATTTCACCTGATTTCCTTCTTTGTTCCTGATGAAGCACTTACTTCCAAAGACACGAAAGTATTTTAGAGAAGGCTTCCATCCATGCCACAATTCATATGGTGTCTTCGTCTCACCCATATAAAGTCCTGTTCGATTCTGAATGTACACTGCAGCTTGAACAGCCTCTTTCCAGTAATGTCGTGGAATACGACTCTCAATCAGCATAGTTCGTGCCATGTTGTTCACCTGTCGATTCCTTCGTTCAACAACTCCATTTTGTTGTGGAGTTCTCACAGCAGCTACCTCATGTTGTATTCCATGCTTCTCCAGATAATTTTCAAATTCAATGGACGTGTATTCTCCTCCATTGTCAGATCGCAACACTTTGATTGTTCATCCAGTATCATTCTCGGCGATTCGCCGATATGTTTTCATGCAGTCAAGGACCTGTCGTTTCCGGTGAATGACCATCACACATGCCATTCGACTGTAATCATCTATGAAAATGACAAAGTACCTTTCTCCATGAGTTCCGACAACATTTATTGGACCACAAACATCTGTATGAATCAGATCAAGAAGGTGAGATGCCTTTTTCTTCTTTGGCCGATATGAACTGCAGACCAGCTTCCCACGAATACAAGCATCACAGGATTTTTCACGCTCACGCTTCAGGTTGGGGATGTCCATGACAATTCTCAATTTTGATATTTTCTCCATGTCTTGTTGATTGATGTGTCCCAATCTCCGATGCCACAAATTGTTCTCTTCTTCAACAGTCATGTAACATACATTTTCTTCACTATCAACCTGATACAAGTTGCCGTCTGTTCTGCATCCTTTCATAAGTGAATTGCCGGTTTTTCCCTTGATGGTGCAGCCTTTATGATTAAAAGTAACTATAAGTCCTGAGTCACAGAGTTGACTCACGCTAAGGAGATTATGGCGTAGGCCATCTACGTAAAGGACTTCAGTCTTCTTTAGTTCTCCATTAGCTAATTGGGTACTTCCACTCCCTTTGATTTTCAGAGCCCCATCATTACCAAATCTTATTGTACCATCAACATTCTTTATGATATTCGTTAGTAGGCCGGCATTACCTGTCATATGAGATGAACAACCGCTATCCAGAATCCAGGTACTGTTGTTTTTTGTAGCTTTGAGGGCTACCTCTGCAAAGTTTGATTTCTCAATCTTCTTCCTTTCCTTCCATGAGACATTAGATTGAGTATATAGGACTGATGGCCTTTCAACTATCTCTTCCGCATACCCAGGTTCTTCATAGTCAAAGTCTTCTGCGAGAGGTGAGAACCCGTTTAAAAGAGCAACACTGTCTTGCTGACGAGACTTGACTTGTCTTGAACTTCGGTATGAGGTGTCTATGTCTCTTTTCTGCCTGCAATTAATAGCCTTATGACCAAAGATAGAACAACAAAAACAATATCCATAGAAATTATTTCTTCTATGAGAATTAGGATATGAGATTGTTCTCCTTTTTTGAGCATCTATATCTTCTCCATTCAGATAGCTTCTTGCCTCTTCACAATAAGACATGGTATGGCCCAGATAGCCACAGAACTGACACTTCATGAGAGGAAATGTCTTGTCACTTGAATTTCTCCTTATACCTTCTTCCTTGGGAGAATAGTAAGACTGTCTGTCATTTTTGAATGTTTGAGGATAATTTTCAGGTCTCCTTTTAGTTTGGATTGAGGGTTCCTTTTTCAGCACTCTAGGTAACATTTCATCATGTTCAACTTTCATCTTGTCTTTCTTTTGGATCTTTTCACTTCCAGCAGTTGATGACTCAGCCTCACAGCCAATTCCACTCTTTCCCATGCAAGCAGGTCTTTGATCACTCAAGACTTTTCCAACCCCATCTGAACCACACTTGGCTCTTGCAAGTAATTCTGCATCTGAGAATCTTCCGAATTGTATTTTCTTCCTCGATTCTTTTGGAACTGATTCTGTCTCCATTTTACTCCTTAGAGTAACTACTTCCTCCTCAAGACCCTCAACAGTCTTGGATTTTTCATCCAGTCTGGATGTGAGGTCATTGATGACCTTTGCCTGCTCTTCAATTCTCAGCTTCATATCAACTACATCATCATTGCTTTCAATTATTTTAGACTGTACCTTCACAAATTCTTCCAGTCGTTCAATTTCAGCTTCAAGTTGATCAACATATTCAGTTGATTCTTCTACAATTGATTTCCACTTATTGCAGCTCTTACATTTAATCTTAAGCTTACTAACTGCATCCTTAAGTTGCACCTCAGGATCTACACAAGTTCTCAGTTGTTTTTCACCATCAGTATCTTCTGACTTTTCAACAGTGGCCATCATAGAAGCATGGTTCCCAGTTTTGAATTCTGGTTCTTCTTCATCACAGAATTCATTGTCATCTTCTTCCTCTTCACAGACAAAACTCTTCCTTTGCATTTTCTTACCAGATTTGAAGTCTCCCTTTTTGAAGAACCTTCTTTGAGGCTTATTGAAGTTTTCATCTTCACTATCATCATCATTGATATTCTTCAAGCACTGAGAGGCAATGTTCCCAACTTTTCCACAACGGAAACATGCGAGAGGTAACTTCCCTTTGAATTTCCCTTTCCCCTTCTGGAACTTCTTTGCAATGAGAGAAATAATTTCTTTCTCTTCGTCATCATCACCGCTACTATCCTTTGAGATTTTCAATTTATCCATGGCCTTGAATGCCATTTCCTTGCTCACCCGAGTCGTAGCATCTTCTGGTTTGACTCTCATTTCATATGCTACCAAACTGCTCAGTAAGTCATCTAGAGAAAGTTTGGAAAGATCACTTTCCTCAAGAGCTGACACCTTCGCATTATACAGAGGTGGAAGTCTTCTTAATATTTTCTTTACAATATCAATGTCTTTGATTTCTTCGCCTAGACCCCGAATTGCTCCAACCACTTCAGTAATTCGATTGAAGAAAGAGTCTGCATTCTCGTCTGGATGCATCTTCAGATCATCAAACCGATTGTGTAGCACTTGTAGTTTCTCCTCCTTCACTTTGCTATCACCTTCATAAATATTCTCAAGTTTATCCCACATAGATTTTGCTGAGGTGCAATTCATCACCTTTAGGTAAATCTGATCAGAAAGGGCTGCAGTGAGAGCATTCTGTGCTTTAGCATCTGCATCAAGAAGTTTCCTGTCTGTTTCAGTCATAGCCAGACTTGTTGGATCAGTGACATGTATTCCTTGCACAGTAGAAAAAAGAACTTCCATTCCAAGAGATCTTAGATGAGATCTCATTCTGTTCTTCTAGATCTGGAAATTTCTTCCATCGAAGTGAGGGACTCCCCTGACATTGACGGCGTTTTCCATGACGAAGAAGGTCAGATTCAACACCAGCAACCTTTATCCTCTGATACCACTTGAAGGACCCCGGGACACCCTGAGAGAGGAGGGGTGAATCAGGGTGACCACTTTTTCTTTTAATGTGTTGGATCTTGTTCCCACGTTGGTAGGAACTTGTTGAACCTGTATGATGATTATGATCAGAATGAAAACATTCACATGCACAGAGAAGACACAGCCATTTTTACTTGGTTCACCACTAAGGGCTACGTCCAAGGAGCATACGCCGACAGGTTGCCAGTCGTACCTAAATCCATTATGCTTCACTAGCTGCGGATACAAAAGTTCGGGTACAGACACTCTGTCCCAGGCTCACTGCCTTTACAATTGTTCAAGGATAGCTCACTGTGTCCCTCGGGTCACTCCCGTTGACTCCCCCTGGCTCACTGCCATTGGTGAAGTCCCACTCAGTTTATAGACGTGAGGGTCTCTTCTTCATTTGCATAAGAGTGCATCCTTTGTTGTATGTAGATGCTCTATTGAAGTTCGATTCTCACCAGAAGAAGAATATCTCTTTTCCTCGAATGTACCGAGTAGTCTCTCGGCTTTCGTGCAGCTCCAAACACGCCGGTGGGCTTCAGCAAAACCAGGCGCGCTTTTCCAAGACAGTCGCGCAAGTCCCACTATGGCGCGCAAGTCCAAACTGGCGCGCAAGTGTCATCAACACACATGCGCGACTCTTCCTTCCCCAAATACAAACTTGCGCGGTCCACTTCCTTTCTCTTCCAAACCACCTTGGGCGCACAGCCAAAAACCGGCGAGCAAGCTCTACTTGCGCGACAAAACCACCACCTGCGCGACTCAACCACCTGCGCGACGAGAGCTCGGGAAATCTCTCGGCCTTGAACTTTTTTTTTGCAAATGAGGAGGGGTGGTCCAGTATTTATAGGCAAACTGGACACCCTGCGCGGCGGCGTGCAAGTCCTCGACGGCGCGCAAGTCTTGTCTTCAATAAACTCTATCGCGCAACTCACTTGCGCGACCCAACCAACACTTGCACGACCTTCTTTCCTTAGCCAAATTTTGATGTTCTGATCCTCAAAAACATATGGCGTGCAAGTCTTTTATCCTCCAAGAGCACGGCGTGCAAGTACCTTTGCCAAAACAACTTTACTTTATTGGCCGATTTTTAGGCCCAAAAATTTGGCAAACACTGGGAAACAGCGCCACCTTCACTACTGTTTTCTGCTTGAACGGTATGATCGCTTTGTTGGTACACACCCTGAACTTCCACTGAGGATTGACAACAAACACAAACCATACACCAAATCATTCTTTGAAGAACCTGGTTCCAACATAGTCCCAATCCATAGATAAGTAGCTTATGTGATTACATCCCCTAAAAATGTGAGATGTTGATGCTACTGGAACACCCGTGTTAGCTTAGCCATGGGAATGGCAGGTCGCAGTGCTCCCTAATAAGTCAGCATGAAGCAAAAAAATCCCTCACAGAACTGTGCCTCAACAACTATTTCTAGAATAAAAGTTGGTGCCATAGTTGGAACGAATGGAGTATCATCTGGTATCATATGGCCCATCGCCTCTAGAATGTGGTCGTCACCTCCTTCGTGGCGTAAGAATGGGCGTCTTTATGGTGGCATTCCTCAATAATTCAAAACACATTATTCATAAAAGAAAAATATCAATACTCAGAGATCAAAAGTTTAAGAAATGTCAAAACCCTCCTAAAACTAGTGATACCCCACAACCTACATTTAAATCCAAGACTGTAAAAATAACAACCACAAATAGTACTAGAAACACAGCCTCTTGCCCACTGAAAATCTGGGTCTTGGCCAATTTTATATTAATCATATCAAGTTTCCATTACATTTTAATTTTAATTTACATTCATTTTACATTTCATTTCCATTATTCAATTACTCCATTGGTTTAACCAATGGTTTACCAAATCCAAATCAATGGGGTCCCATAACACCTCATGAACCTAAAATTGGTTCCCATATATTCCAAACCAATTCAAATCAATTTTTCAATTAAAAAAAGGTGTTTCACTTCCCATTATACAAGGTTACATACACCTTATGACTAAAATATTACATCACTTCCTCTATCCACTGCAAAAAACATAGCACAACAACAAGTATATCTATCACAACACCTATCACAATAGTAAGCATCAAGTAATGCATCCTAAATGGCATGACAAAATTCATGGTTGCAATTTCTATAAAGTTAATATATGATGATTGAGATGTAATATCCTCATATTATCGGGTTGAAAATAAATATAACCAACAATCACATCATTAATAGCAACATAAATCGAGTGTGTCACCCAACAGTGGAATAAAATCAGCTATAATTGTCAATATCTATAAAATAACAATTCCATTTGAGGAAATTTGGATTTCCCCTATATGCAGAGAAGATACTCTTGGGAAAAACTCATTACCAAACTCCATTTCCTTCTTATCCTTGCCTATTGTCCCCAAACAGTAATACAAACCATAAAATAAAGGTTTTGATACCACTTTGTAACATCATGGACGCAAATGACAGTCAATAGTGCCCCCATCTCGGTTTGATACATGGACTCAAGATCATCTTCCCAAATTCCAGAGGCTCTTTACTATTAATGAGGGCCTTGGTGTGTTAGTGGGGAGACTATTCCCTGTTTACCAGATTATACACATTAGAATATCAATAACATACAAATAGTGAAAGCAGATACAACAATCCGAATACTAATAAATGATCAAGAAAAGAATATATAACAAATCCATAAGTGTCTCACATAAAATGATTATGATGATACATGTATCTAATAAATCACCGAAATAGGTATAAGAATGTACAATACAATAAAATTATACAAAATCCAAAAAGACAAAAAAGTATTATAGTAGAATCACAAGCCTCAAGTTGGTCCCATGATCTCCCCTCCTATACAACAATCAACGAACTGTATTAGGGAGCTTTCCCTTATCATTTCCAACAAAAATATAATCTGTTTGAGTTCCACAAGGGAGGCCCAAATAGGGTGTGAGATAACATCCGAGGAGGCATCCACCAAAGATATATACAATTCCATGTTGTTTAATATGATAATCTAAACATGGTGCAGTTAAACAATTAAGGGGTAAACAACATTAAATAATGACCATGGAATGAAACTACTAAACTAGTAGTACCAACCAGGCTCTCAAGGCTCCCTAAAAAAGTAAGCTCCTATAAAAAGGTAGCTATAATGAACTGAAATAACTAACATGACCCCACAATACATCCACACATATCCTCTCTACATGACATTTTCATATAATGGAACCATATCTATAACCCTTGAACTTTCCGTACAACCATACATTCATATTTACCATGGACGAGCCATTAAAACAATAATGCCATAAATCTCATGATCATGTCATATAATTAAGTGTATCACATTCCCATGATAACACCATAATAACTAAATGTCAGACCATGAAGGTCCAGATCCAAGGTGTCGAAGACTAAGGTATCCTCATCAGTTCCCAAGACTGTCTCGATGCAAACTCAGTATATGCACTGATTGGAGTCCTAGGATCATGTCATACTATACATGTCTTATGTGAGTCTAAGCAACCCAGATCCAAGATGTAGCTGTAACATCTCGGTTCCGGGTTCCACTCAATGGGTTCCCCGATCCCAGTTCACCACGTGACCTCAAGTGCATTTCCACAAACACCAGAGGCTTCCGACTAGCAGTGAGGTCCCAGGTCTGATAGTGGGGAAACTATGCCCTCATTTTTCAAAGTGTAGCGCAACGGAATGAATAAAACATAAAACAATAGCAAAATCAGTAAACCATACACAACTGAATTAAAAAACAGTAGTATAAATAACCAACCAGTATATAAATAATGATGCAAAATGCCTCAAATTCTAAGAAAACATCCAGAACTTGTTACACAACAATTCAGTACAATATAAGTACAGGAAAGAAAAACAGAACAAAACAGCCGGTAGCATCACGAGCCTCAGCCCGGTCCCATGCTCTCCTACTCCTCAGTAGAAATCAAGTACCTGTATAGGGACTCATGCCCCAATCCACACCTGCAGAAATATAATCTGTTTGGGCCAAAAAGCATGGTCCAAAAACAGTTTGAGAAATAAATCCCAGTAGGCACCCACCAAAGGTCCATGCCCAACTGTGTGTAAACATGCATCAAAAGTGTGCAAAAGTAAATGCAATAAACTAAGAAGTACTCAAAGTAACTAACTTTACCAGTTATATTTCCATTTTAATTATTCATTAAACCATTTAATATTAAGAAAACACCACAGTGAATTTCTAATTAAGCAGTCAGCGTCCTCGGACAAGAAAAACCTCACCCTCAGGTAATCAGAGTCCAACCCATAGGTATTTCTCTCGGGCGTAACAAATATTACCCTCAGGCGTACGAAGTGTCACCCTCAGGCACAGAATTTACAACCCTCATGCACGAAAGGTTTCCCTTAGGCGAACTAGAATGTTGCCCTCAGGCTAATACAGTCACACCCTCAGGCTATAGTAAAACACCGCCCTCACTCATAAGTAACCGGTCCATGACCAACAAATAAACATGAAATTTACATAAAATTCCTCTAAAGTCAAAATTAATGCATAATTAAAACAAGGAATACCCTCAGGTATCCTAGCCAAATTTCTAAATTGAGGAACACACCCCTGGGGTGGACCTGGATCCAAGTAGTGATCCCAAATAACATTTTAATATCACATTTAATTACCTATACGATTCTAGGTATTTAAACATCTACGACCTCAGCCACATGACACCCCAACATGGGTTCTTGGCACAATAATTCACACAAATGCACAATAGTTGGAAAATTAACACCAGCCACCTACCTTTAACACCCACGAATGATATACGCGAATGAAGATCCTCGATTCGTCCAAGAACAATGTAGATCTGAGGTGAAAGAAAACCAGCTTATACATAAATAACTTCCCTACAGGAAATAATTGGTAAGAAAAACTCTAGGAAAAGGGAGAACTCACCAATGCGGTTCTAGGGAGATCGACGGTGCAGAAAACAGATTCTCGATGTGTGCGCGGTGGATCTACAAAGCTCTGTCCTCCCTCTCCCACTCCTTCTTCCCGTTCTAAGCCTTCACTATGAATAGGGGGATACTGCCCATTTTAAGCGGAAAAAACAAAGTACACGACGTGTACTTCTGAGTACACGATGTGTACTTCCATCATTTAACTGTTGATCTGGCGGTTTCCCACCAGCATGGCACTATTCATCTGCCGACATGACTACATGGCATGTCTTCTTGAGTACACGGCACGTTCTATCGCACAGTTGGCCACTGCCTTACTATTTACCTACCGACTGACTACACGGTGTGTAAAGGACCACTACACGACGTGTAGTCTGTTTGTACACCCTTCATCGCCGACATGGCAACACGCCCCGTGTACCCATCCCACACAGCCAAAAGTACACGGCGTGTGGAAAAGAACACAGTGTGTACGTCCAAAATTTTGGGTTTTCCTCATTTTCCTTATTTTCTCAAAAACACTTAACAAAAAATGAAAAGAAGAAACCCGTACCTCAGAAATAAGAACTGGGTTCTTACAAACTTCCCCCTTAATTCAATTCATCCCCGAATTTCCCTTCCAATGGTGTCGAAGATAAACCAGAGAATAAATCTGGCCACTGAGCACATATGTCAGTCTCCCGCTTCCAGGTTTCGTCCTGCACTTAGCCATGCTTCCATAGCACCTGTACGAGAGGAACTTACCGGCCTCGGAGAACCTTCGTGCTTCTATCAACGATACGAATCAGATGCTCCATAAAGGATGCATCTACCTGAAGCTCAACCTCCATGGGCTAAAAGATTCGAGACATGTCAGAATGATAGCGGTGCAACTGAGATACATGGAAGACGTTGTGCATGGTTGGGTACCTTTGAGGTAACTGTAACCGATAAGCAATCGGCCCAACTCTCTCCAGAATCTCAAATGGCCCCACATAGTTCGGTGAAAGCTTACCCTGTCTCCTGATCCACCTGTGTCCCATCCTCGGTGAAACATGCAAGAATACCTGATCCCCGACCATGAACTCTAAAGGTCATCTGCGGTGATCAGTATAATTTTTTTGACGAGACTGTGTGGTAGCCATCTACATCTAAATCAACTGGACCTGCTCAAAATTCTCCTGCACGAGACGTGGTCCCTGTAAAGCTGCCTCACCTACCTCTAACCAGCACAAAGGTGATCAGCATGGCCTACCATATAAAGCCTCGTATTGTGTCATCTCAATAGTTTCCAGAAAACTATTATTATAGGCAAAATCCACTATGGGTATATGATTCTTTCAAGAGCCCCCAAAGTCTAGGACATGTGCACGCAGCATGTCCTCAAGCACCTGTATTGTACACTCTGACTGGCCATCAGTCTGAGGGTGGTAAGCTATGCTCAGAAGAACCTGTGTACCCAGTACCCTTCGAAAACTCTGCTAGAAAAAAGATGTCAAACGGGAATCCCTATCTAAAAATATAGAACGAGAGACTCCATGAAGACGTACGATCTATTGGATGTACAACTTCACGAGCTCGTCAACTCCAAAAGACTCCTTGATCGGCAAAAAGTGAGCTACCTTCGTGAGTCTGTCCACAATAACCCACATGCCATCAATGCCTTGAGGTGACCTCAGCAAACCGGTCACGAAGTCCATCTCAACATCATCCCATTTCCACTCCTGAATGGGTAACTGTTGTAATAGTCCAGCTGGCCTCTGATGCTCCGCCTTCACCTAGTGACAGGTGGAACACTTGTAACAAAACCAGCTACATCACGCTTCATACCCGGCCATGAGTATTTATGTCTCAAGTCTTGGTACATCTTGGTAACCCCGGGATGAACTGCCCAAGGTAAAGAATGAAACTACCACATCAGCTCCTCACGTATATCCCCTATAACCCATACTCATCCATGGAAACGCAGAACCTCGTCATCACCTATCGTACAACCAGGAAGAGGGTCCTCACTAGCCACTGACTCCTGTAGAATTAGTCCTTCTGGATCAGACAACTGTCTCATCCTCACTCTATCCAGGAGGGTGGAAGTCATAACTAAAGATGAAAGATAGGTCTGTCCCTGACTATCATGCACCTTCAAATGCATCTCAGAGAACAAAGCCATAAGCTACCATTCACCACTGGCCTCCCGCACTACCTGTATCTGAGTCTTCCTACTGACTGCATCAGCTACGATATTACCGTCACCAGGTGTATAGGCAAGCTCAAAATCTATGTACTAAAGGTATTTGACCCACCTTCACTGCCTCAGATTCAATTCACGCTGAGTAAAGATATACTTGAGACTTTTGTGGTCAGTGAAGACCTCAAAACGTTCTCCCAATAGATAGTGTCTTCAACAGTGCAATGCGTTTACAACTTCATCCAACTCGAGAACATGCATCGGGTAATTCCTCTCATGAGGCCTCAACTACCGAGAACCATACACAACAAATTGATCACCCCACATAAACATTGATCCTAGCCCAATACTTGACGCGTCACAGTAAACTGTATAGCTCTTCCCTTTCTCTGGAAGTATCAGAACTAGTGCTAATGTCAATCTTTCTTTCAGGTCCTGAAAGGATGTCTCGCAAGATTCTGACCAAATTAACTTCACACCCTTCTTAGTCAAACTTGTCAACAGTGATGCTAAGCGGGAGAAGTCCTGGATGAAGCGTCTGTAGTAACCATCAATCCCTAAGAAACAATGTATCTCAAACACGTTCTTAGGCTGCTCCCAGTAAACAACTGCTCTCACCTTCTCTGGGTCCACAGAAACTCCTGCCTCTGAGATGATATGACCCAAGAAGTGAATCTGGTCCATCCCAAAGCGGCACTTTGAGAGATTATCATATAGATGATTCTCTCTCAGTGTACTCAATACGATCTCAAGATGGGTGGCATGGTCCTGTAGAGTGTGAGAGTACACCAATATATCGTCCACGAATACTACCAAAAATGAATCTAGATAGGGATGGAACACACGATTCATCAGAGCCATGAAAACTGGTCGCACGTTCGTGAGTCCGAACGGCATAACCATATACTCGTATAGACCATACCTACTCCTAAAAGTTGTGAGAGGTATATCAGATGGTCTAATGCATAGCTGATGATATCCTGATCTCAAGTCAATCTTCAAGAACACTCATTCTCCGTGAAGTTGACCAAAAGGTCATCAATCCTTGGTAAGGGATATCGTTTCTTGACCGTCAGCTAGTTCAACATCAGATAATCCACAGAGAGTCTGAGAGTACCGTCTGCCTTCTTCGCAAAAAGTACCGGAGAACCCCAAGGAGAAGTACTGGATCAGATAAAATCCTTTGACTATAACTCCCCTAACTACCTCTTGAGCTCCTGCAACTCAGGCGTGGCCATCCTATAAGGAGGAACGGACACCAGTGCCGCTCTTGGCATAATCTCATTTGATAAATCCACCTCTTGCTCTTGAGGTAGACCTGAAAAGTAGTCCGGGAAGACATCCCTAAAATGATCAACCACTGGAGGGAAATATTTCTGAAAAGTCCCCTGGTCGTCCATATATAAGCTCGCAATCTAGGCTGTGATACCACCTCGCCCATGATGCTCTGGTCCAGCTCGACTCGCCTGAACATCTCACTCGACCTTGTATAAAAACTCTACTCCCTCTGGTGACGTGAGATGCACCCTGCGACGATAGCAGTCTACAAAGGCTCGAAAGGGAACCAACCAGTCCATCCCGAGAATGACGTCATAATCTTTCATCTCTAAGACATACGGGTCCCAAAGGAATTGACACCCACCAACCTCAAGGGGGAACTCTTTCCACTGACACACACCAGCCATTCTAGTCCCCAACGGAGTGTCTAGCGTCATGATATCAGAAGAAGTTGAAATACAGATCCCAAGGCTCTCCACAACGGGCACCGATATAAAACTATGTGTAGAACTTGTATCAAAATGTACTGAAGATAAAACAGAAGCTACTAGAATAGTACCTCTGACTGTAGAAGGTCCGGGATCCTGCTCCTGCTGGGTTTGTTGCACCGCATATGTCTGTCCAGTGCCACGGCCCTGCGACACAACCGGGATACCCTGAGCTATCCCGCCCTATTTCCTCTAAGATCCTAGTGTCTGGATACCATGGCCACCACCACCATATTTTCCTGCACGCCCTAACGTATTCCAGTTCCTCGACTGGTAAGAAGTTGCTGGTCCGGCCCCCGCATGCAGAGTCTGCACAAAACCCCTCTCACTAGATACTGGCGGAAACACCCTGCAAATGTGCTACAGATGACCCATATTTCCACAAGCCCGACACTCTACTGGGTAACGTGGACACTGCGGTCTCTTGTTCCCCTCTCTACCGCACTGGTAGCAAAAGAACGGCCCACCTGAAGAAACTGTCTGGATAGTACTACCACCATGAGATAAACTCATCTAACGCTTCCTCTTTCTGGTAAAAATAGTACTAGAAACTGCTTCTGAACCACCCTGGCCCACACCACTAGCTTCCCATAGGTTCCTCTCTATAATCAGTGCTTGGTTCAAAATAGAATCTACTACAGGCAACCTGAAAACATTCACCAGTGCTCGGATGTCATGTTGGAGACCATCCTCAAAGCTTCGGGCCCTCAACGTCTCATCACCCACCAGAACGGGTGCAAAACGCTGAAGCTTGGTAAAGAGAGTAGAATAGTCCATCACTGACATAGAGCCCTACTGTAGATTCATGAACTCTCGAGCTCTATCTGCCGGCAGTGTCTCTGGAAAGAAGAAGTCATAGAAGACTACCTAGAAATCTTCCCACACCATATCTCTGTGATGCTCTGACTGGGTAGTAACATCTCACCACCTCATGACGGAATCATGCATCATGTAAGTTGCGAGCTTGACCCTCCGCCTTGGAGGCGTCTCAAGATGCTCGAAAATAGTCTTCATTGACCCCAGCCAAGACTCTGAAACCTATGGTCTTCCATCCCCAGAGAACGTTGGCATATGCTGCTGCTGGAATACATGAGTAAGCTCAGCCATAGATTTGGCAGCCGACGGTGCTCCCTGAAAGGTCTGCATGAACCGTATAAATCCTTCACGGAACTGCACCTCTGTGACTGCGTCCGGTATAACGGCTAGCACAACATCTGGGTCTACTGGAGGATCAACTAGTAGCCCATGGCCCACTATTCCTGGAGTGTACTCGTTGCCGCTCTCCTGTAGAAGAACGCGTGGTCTTCTCGGTGTCATGACTCTACAAGGTCAAATTCACACCTTAGAACAAGATTAACAACGACCGAAAATGAAGAAAACCAAAAGGGAACAGGAGGAAGAAGGCATTCAAAATTTTCAAAACAAGACTACATGGCGTGTATACTGACTACACGGTGTGTACCTGACTTCTCGTCCCCTACCCGAGTCCTTCTACACGGCTAAGCCACACGGATCCCATTGAACAAAACTACACGGCATGTATATCATCTACATGGCGTGTATGGTGTAATTTACCAATGTCCGTGTCGTTTGTGACACGGCCGACCACTCGGCATGACACTATATGGTGTGTGACACCCTAACATGGCATGTACACCACCCCATTTTCCACCCACATGGCTAACTCCACACGGTCTGTCCTCGGGCAAGACTACATGGCGTGTCCCCAAAGGTACACGGCGTGTACTAGACAAGCTTCGCCGACCCGTGTTGTTAGTTACACGACCAGACACATGGATCACACTACACGGCATGTTACAGATAGACACGACATGTACTGGAAAGGATTACACCTACCCATGTTGTTAGTTACACGGCCAGGTCCCCAGGACAACACTACACGGCGTGTACAGAAGCAAAACATCATGTTCAAAAAACGATTACAACAGCCCGTGTTTGTTAGTTACACGATCGGGTCTCCAGTTCAACACTACACGGCATGTACAGAAGCTACATGGCATGTTCGCCCCAGCAATTCCCTACCCCATGTCGTCGCCCACACAGTTTCTGACCCGAGAAGAGATTACACGGCGTGTACTTAGAGTACACGGCGTGTACTCAAAATGTTTTCTTTTCATTCCAAACAGAAGAACATACACGACATGTCTAAAGTAATACACGATGTGTATATTGGGTTTTCTGGATAGTATGCCACAGAAACATCTCTGGAACACAGAAAATACTGAAAAACAACACCTAAGTGCCAAATTCTGATCTGTGAGGGCCCATACTCCCCACGAATGAAAGTTTGACATCTTATATGTGTTATAATAAATTAAACAGTCAATGATCCACCAAATTCTGGTAAATGGGGGCCCATAATCCCCAAAAATCAAACTTTGGTGTCCATTGGATAAATCGGCTCATACAAAAATACCCTATCACATAGCAGGTATTTATCAAGAAGCTATCACAATAGCATGCTTTACTAGCACAATAACTATCACAACAACAAGAAATTTCTAATGCACCTACATGGCATGGAACAATGAATGGCATGTGATTTGTATCATGTGCCTAAATGATGCATGAGATAGCATACCCTCATCTCATCGAGTTGCAACTAAATAGAACCCAAGGATAAAATATAAACAACACAATCCCAAGTGCATCACCCGATGGTGAAATCATATCAACTGTAAATTTCAAAATCAGTAAAATTACAATACAAAGTAAATTGGATTTTCCCTATACACGGGTTAGCTATGCACGGGCACATCTTATTACCAACTACTATTCACGTCCTATCCCTAAATAAGGCTCAAAATAGTATGTCAAAGAAAATAACCCTTCTGATACCAAATTGTAACGTCCCGGTTCCGGGTTCCACTCAAAGGGTGCCCCGAACCCAGTTCGCCATGTGACATCAAGAGCATTTCCCCAAACTCCAGAGGCTACCAACTAGCAGTGAGGGACCAGGTCTCATAGTGGGGAAACTATGCCCTCATTTGTCAAAGTGTAGTGCAATAGAATGAATAAAACATACAACAACAGCGGAATCCGCAAACCATAAACAACTGAATTAAACAACAGCATTTGAAAAAAACAACCAGTATATAAATAAAGGTGAAATATGCCTCGAATTCTAAGAGAGTAGCCAGAACATGTTACACAACAATTCAGTACAATATAAGTACAGGAAAGAAAAACAAAACAAAACAGCCGGTAGCATCGCGAGCCTCAGCCCAATCCCATGCTCCCCTACTCCTCAGTAGAAATGAAGTACCTATATAGGGACTATTTCCCCTATCCACACTTGCAGCAATATAATCTGTTTGGGCCGAAAAGCATGTCCCAAACAGGGTGTGAGAAATAAATCCCAGTAGGCACCCACCAAAGGCCCGTGCCCAACTGTGTGTAAACATGCAACAACAGTGTGAAAAAGTAAATGAAATCAACTAAGCAGTACTCAAAGTAACTAAATTTACCAGTTATATTTCCATTTTTATTATTCATTTAACCATTTAATATTAAGAAAACACAACAGTGAATTTCTCATTAAGCAGTCAGCATCCTCATATAAGCAAAGCCTCACCCTCAGGTAATCAGAGTACAACCCGCAGGTATTGCCCTCAGGCATAACAGAAATTGCCCTCAGGAATACGAAGTGTCGCCCTCAGGCACAAAATTCACAGCCCTCATGCACGAAAGGATTCCCTCATGCAAACTAGAACGTTTCCCTCAGGCTAATACAGTCATGCCCTCAGGCTATAGTAAAACACCACCCTCAGGCATAAGTAACCAGGCCATGCCCAACAAATAAAAATTCAATTTACATATAATTCCTCTAAAAGAAAAAGTAATGCATAATTAAAATAATGCATACCCTCGGGTATCCTGGCCAAATGGTTAAACAAAAGAATGCACCCCTAGGGTGGTCCTGGATCCAATCAGTGATCCCAAACAACATTTTAATATCACATTTAATTACCTATACCATTCTAGGTATTTAAACAGCTACAACCTCTACCACACGACACCCCAACATGGGTTTGTGGAACAATCATTCTCACAAACGCACAACAGTTGGAAAATTAACACCAAGCCACCTACCTTTAACACCCACGAACGATATATGCGAACGACGATCGTCAATTCGTCCTAGAATGACGTAGATCTGAGTTGAAAGAAAACCCTCTTAAGATTAAATAACTTCCCTACGGGAAATAATTGGTAAGAACTACTCTAGGAGAAGGGATAACTCACCCGTGCGGTTCTAGGGAGATCAACGGGGCATGAAAACAGATTCCCGATGTGCGCGTGGCGAATCTCCAAAGTTCCGGCCTCCCTCTTCTTTTCATTCTCCCTGTTCTAAGCCTTCCCTATGAATAGGGGAGGATACTACCCATTTTGAGTGAAAAAAACAAAGTACACAGTGTGTACTTCTGAGTACATGACATATACTTCCTTTATTTAACTATTCATCTGGAGGTTTCCCGCCAGCGTGGCACTGTTCATCTGCCGACATGACTATACAACGTGTCTTCTTGAGTACACGGCGTGTTTTGTCGCACAGCTAGCCACCACCTTACTATTTTCCAGCCGACTAACTACACGGCGTGTAAATGACCACTACATGGCGTGTAGTTGGTTTCTACACCCTTCATCACCAACATGGCCACACGCCCCGTGTACCCATCCCATACGGCCAAAAGTACCCAGCATGTGGAAAAGTACACGGTGTGTAATTAAAAAATTTGGGATTTTCCCCATTTTCCTTATTTTCTCAAAAACACTTAAGGAAAAATGAAAATAAGAAACCCATACCTCAGAAATAAGAACCGGGTTCTTACAGTAGCAATGCCTGAGGCATCCCAGAAAATCAAGACCCAAGGATCATACAAAATCCAAGGCATCCACTGCCGCATTAAAGCTTCACAGGGAGCCATAAATAGCATCAATACAGTCATTCATATACAATTTTCATATATTATACATGAGTATAAACACTCATGTAATCCATTCACAATAATAATATCACATGGGTATACCCACCCATTACCCACAATTCACATTACATGACATGAAAATAGAATACCCACTCATATGACCAATTACATTTAATCCATTATAATAAATTCAAGCATGCAAAATCATGACACCAAAAAGAGAGGAGGTAGTACATATCCCAAGATAGAAATTCAATACTATTTAATTATAATTGGGCTTCCTACAACTAGTAAAGCATGAAAAATACCTATTAGGTGGTTCAACCAAGGCATAACAACAAATTTATTTAAGTAACACCCCATGGGTGGCCATGATTTGGGAAAAGGCTACCAAATCATCACAATGGAACCTAAGAGAATTCTTTATAGGTTTGATTACATATAATTCATTTAATGAGTTCAATTTCAAGGCCATTCCGGAAAGTATAATGGGTGGCATAATAGAAGGATTCATAATAAAGCTTCAAAAATCAAAGAATATTTATAGAAAAAATACCTCATATCATTATTTGAGTGATCATATAGTATATGATCCTGATTAAAATCAGATTTGGAAAAATCCAAAGAATGGACGATGAACATGAAATTTGGGCATATGATCCAAAAGCCAAATAGCGTAGCTGATAGCCTGAAGAATAAATAATGGATTAAAAAAATAATCTAGTACACACTGATGTGGATCCAATGATACATTCCACACTTGAATCAGAGATTTAATAGCGATGGTACCTAAAATCATAGATTAATCATCGATGGAGATCTTAAAAAACCTTCCATTATTGTGCATAGAAGAGAAAACTATATTAACTTTATAAAAAGGTTTTAATTTTAATTTAAAATATTAAAATTAACCAAAATAATTGGGGTCTCAGGGTTTAGGGTGAACATCTTGAAAATTATGTTCCAAACCACACAATCTGTTGTAGAAGATGGGGCATCGACATTGCTTCCTCACACGGTTTGACTAACTGTGCAGAAACCATGTGATAACCCACTATCAAAGTCAGTAAAAACTGTAGACCTAGACACATGGTTGTGCAACCCATTCCCTGCTCTGTTTACATCCTCACATGGTTTGGTCAAACTATGTGGCATTCCCCACATAGTTTCTACTAATTGTGCACCAAGATTAATTCACCACAAAACATGGGTTTCGAGCTCCAAACAATCCCCAAACAACCCCAAAACCTCCATGACCTCAAGGAGAATTAAAATTAGTCCATAATTTAACATTAAAACTAAAAACAAAGAGATCCATACCACATATGAAAACATGGGCTCTTATAGCTCTCTCATCAATGCCTCCCTCTCTCAAGTCTCATGTGGATTAGAACCATGCTTCTATAGCACATAAAGGAAAGGTTTCTTCTTTCTATAAAGAAAAGCTATATAAAAATCCAAAACATTTATTGGATTCTCAGTCAAATACAAACCAGACTCAATATAAAGATCTTCCTTACTTAGAACATGATAAGGGACATAAATATACTTTCAATGTTGTGATACACGAAACATGATGTGGATTGAATTTAACTATTGTGTAAGTTCCAAATGGTAATCTAATTTTCTGAGTCACTCAAAAACCATAAAAGGACCCACAAATACCAGATAAAGACTTAATATTTTTCTAATGTACCATATAACTAACTAGGGTAAAACTCTCCAAAACACCTAGTCACTAAAAGAAAATATCAACAGTCATCGACGAAAATCAACATAGGATTTATATTGTCTATGTACCAACAATATCCTTTGATGAATCAGATAAATCCTCACCATATTTACTTAGACCAAACTCATCCCAAAAAAGGAAAATTGACAAATCTATAATAAACATAGAAGATATATACAAGGCTATATAAATACAAATACTCAAAAAGATCCATTCTGGTAGCAGACTGATAACTGTTGCTATAGGAAAACTCATCCAATCCCAAATTGTCATCCCAAGCTCCACCAAATTCAAGAACACAAAAACATATCATCTCTTAAAGAATCGTTATAGATCAATCAGTCTGGATATCCATTTGTAGATAATACACCATGCTAAAATGTACATGGGATCCCATGGACTCCTAGAGGCCTCTGAAGAAATAAGAAGTAAAATAGGGATCCTTGTCAACGACTATAACAAATGAAACTCCATGAAATCTAGAAATATATTGCACATAGATATGTCCCCTATTATCAAAATTTAATGTATCTTGAATAGATATAAAATGAGATGATTTGAACTTCATATAGATCAAACCTTATATAGAATTATTATTTGGATTTTTACATAGAAAACCAACCAAAAAGTATATATAAATAACATACCACTTCTAATTTATCACCGTTTGTAGATGAAGAAATTTGAAGGTCTCTGGTGCTCGGTTATGACCTTCAGTTAGGTATAACAACAATATACAAAGGCAAAAATTCCCTTCATCTACCTAGTCACCAGAATTATCCCCACATATCATAGAAAATCGTTATGGTTCTATGTTATACATCCCACTAGGGACTATGGTAGTCCCCCATAATGTCCTTTCTCTTAATAAAAGGCACCATATGATGGTTTTGGAAATATTGGATTCTATCTAGAGAGAACTATTATTATCCAATGGTCTACCTACTATAAAGAGAGTATGTGATGCCACAAAATTCATTGTCAAACTATTGTTCCTGAAGAACCATCCTAATAATGGAGTAGTTCAACAACACAGTCCCTAAAACAACCTCGAACTCATTCTTCAAAAATCCAAAATGAAACCGAGAAAACAGAGCCATCTAATTCCACTATTCTAATGATTATTTAATGGAATAGGTTGGAAGTTTCATAATCAATTAATTTGAAATGACATTCCCCTACCTAGGCTGTAACCAATATTAAAATCAAAATACTATAGGTACTCCACCGAACACCTCTGTAGAAGATTCAAATAGTTTTTATAAAAGATAAAAATAAATATTTTTTGGTAAAAAAAGATGATAAACCTCTCACCAAAAAGATAATTTCACCAAATATTAATGGAATGAATCACTGATATGAGTTCTAGATCATGTGCGAGGTAATTATTATCATGTGGCCTATGCTACCTAGAACCATAGGCTACCACATGATCACCCTCTATAAGGATATATCCCACACTTGAACCTGATGTGTTGTTGAAGATAACATAGACCTTCTAGGCTTATAAAAGAGTCAAAACTGATACAGAATCCAAAATACTTTTCATCTCAACAAACTAACTTCACCATATCTCATCCCAAATGAACTTCAGACTTTTTTGAGTGAGAGTGGTCATAAAATAAGCCAACATTAAGAAATATTTGTTAAATATGCAATTACATCCTTCGAAACCCAAGAATATTCGAACCTCAAAAAAATTATGTGGTTTCTCCCATGTCATAATATGTTTCAAAATATTAGGAACAACTAAAATACCATGGTCTGAGACCATTTTTCGCAAGAAATTGTATTTAAAAATATAGAAAATCTATTTTGAGAGGTTCATATATAGTGAGTGATTTATTGATGTTTGTAGAACTTATCTCAAATGACATTTACAGAACTCCTTGGTTTAAGATTAAAATATGATGTTATCCACAAATACCATTATGAATGAGTCAAGGTGCCCATGAAATATCTTATTCATAAAATCCATAAAAACATTCGAAGCATTGGTTATACCAAATATCATAATAAGTTAGTCATAATGGTCATTACAACTCTTGAAGGATATATTTTGAATGTTAGATTCCTTTATTATCAACTAGTGATAAGAATATCAATGATCAATATTCAAAAAACACTTTTACCCTTTTAGCTGGTTAAAAATACCATCAATCAATATTAATGAATAATTTTTCTTTTCCATAAATTTATTGAGTTTTTGGTTATAAATAAGGTAGAATATCCTATAATATTTCTTTGAAAAGAGTATAGGTTCCACCCAAGGTACATACTTAGGTGTATGAAACCTTTCTATAGTAGATCATATGACTATGATTTAATCTCTTTCAACTTTTTTAGTTCCATAGAATAAGTTGAAATATACACTGTCTAAAAAAAGGTACTAAATCAATGAAAAACTCTACATCTCACACTAGTGTGAATCTAGATAAAACAGAAGTATTTTTTTTGAAACTCAATGAAAAATGGTGGGAGATCATCACTCAAATATTACACTCTAAGTGGAAATAAAACATTATTTGTATACATATTAATTATGAAAAAGATGGTTTGGATCTACTCGACCTTGGGTTCCATTCTCATAGAATGACACAGAACACCCAATCAGTCACGACAAATGAGACCCACTGAAGGTAAAAGTCAATCTATCCCTTATGAGAAATCATCCAATCCATCCTAAAAATTATTCCAAGAGGTTTCATGTTGGGAACCATAAAAACCCAAGTAATATTAATCTATAATAAATATAAAACACATGCAGGACACCAAAGAATCTTCTCTCTCTTCGTTCTGAGGAGAATATTAATATCCATCAAATATGACTGAAGCTCCAAAGAAAGATTCCATAAATTCACAAATCATATCAATATAAAAAAGTGAGATGCACTAGTATCAAATAAATTAGTAACTATAGATGATGATATAGTGATGGTACATCTCACAATCGCTGGACCTACATCATCTTCCTATTGAGAATCTTTTTCTATGTGAATTAGCTTCATTTTAGATATCTATGGATGGATTCCATTATTTGTTAGAGAATCTGACTGCACCATAGTAATTATTGGTGTTGATGATCCCATAAAACTATATAGAGAATAAATTAGATAGATGAACTTCTATAGGTGGATTGAGTGATTTCACAAACTACAGATCTTGGGTACCTCAGTGAAAAACTATCTTTTGTGGCCAACCTTGCTATACAAGAAGTAAGTTAATGGGCCTCTTCTAAGAACTTCAAGAAGTATAGACATATTCTACTATTAAAAACCCCCATAAGACTCATCAAACATCATGTTTCCTCTAAAATAACTCATATAACTACATCAAATAGAAAAAATAACTCTCATTAACTCAATCTTACCTTATAGGTCACGCTCAACTATAAACACTCTATCCAACAAATTTGTATAAGAAGTGTTCTTCCAAAATAAAACATCTGATCAAATATCAGAATGGAGACTAATCTAAAATATTCAGGCTTTCATAATATCATTAGTCAATAACTCAACATAAAATTAATCAATATTATAAAAATTATTTGTATATAGTTTCATGGTCTTGTCACCCTATTGGAAGTTGAGAATATCAATGGAATTTACATTGACCATTGACTTAGGGTATAACTGATCATTTAAAATAACTCTGAAGTGTTTTAACTCCAAGTCTTCATGCTTATTTTCCATCACCATCAAATCTCACCATACCTTGGTAGGCCTCTAAAGCATGAAGGTATCACACATCACTTTAATTGAAATAGGTGTTTCTAAGAACTCAAAAAGTAGTTGGATATTTTTCAACCAGTTATTTACTTCTTTTGGGTCATTTTATCCTAGGAAAATTTCTAGTTTCTAATAGAAAAACTATTGAGAAAGATCTCTTAATTCATTCCATTGAGGTTCCATAATTAGATCCTAATCAGAAGAAGGTGTTGGTGCCTATTCCAATGCTTGGATAACACACACCACTAACTCAAAAAGATTCAGTTAAAATAGAGGATTCGCCTATTTTGGTTCACTAGAAGCTTCCTCTGGTGAAATATTCCTACATATTCTTAGAGGAATGATACTACAAAACATAAAAAACACTAAAAGAATTAGTAAGGTTGAAAAAATCATCAAATGTAACAAGATTCATAGGAATATGAATTACATCAAATAGAAATCAAGATTTGGTCTTCAACATACTCATATAAGAATTAGGAAAATTTCTAAGAGAATGGTAAAAACAATCCTCATGTTACATTTAGTAAACACCCTTGGAGACTTATGACTCATTATGATGACATCTTTTCAAAGTCTCACTTGAAACAAATCATAAATCACATTATTCCAATCTTCTATTTTCCAGGATAACCCAGCTGTGTACTTACTTCAAGAAAAAATGTATAATCTTTACATTTGATAGATATTTGACGTTGTTGATTCCCACCCAATTAGCATCAAAAAATCTAAAAGGGAAAAAATACCTAAAACATCGGTATTATTTTTTTTGGAAAATAAAGAAAGAATAAGGTTTCCATAACATGTGAAACACATAACATGCAATAAGACATCTGATTTCATAACATTCAAATAGCCATGAAAACGTTTCATACACAGTGTATGAGCTACTGAATATCACATAGATCCCCTTTAAAAATCATCTTTATTCATGTGAAGGAATAAAAGACACTCACTGATCATGCAATTCATTCCAGATGAGCTCCCCCCAATCTATATTTTTTATATTTTCTAATGACACTTTTATGGGTAAGTATGAACGAAATACATATCAAACCAGTGACAAGTCTAGCAAAGTAAACCAAAATCCACTACTAGAGTCTCGTCCATAGCAAAATTAGAAATTCAAATGACCAAAAATTCAAAATTTGATATTTATCATTTTTCTTGGTCAACGAGCCCCCAAACATCGTGTGATACCTTGATTCGCACACCTTGTAACCTCACAGTCCCATTGTCGCTTCATGCCAATCATCGCTTCCTACCAAATCGCCAGCGAGCCCTTCAACCAGATTCTGTCGTTGCCGTCAAACAATCTTCATCGTCTCCACCCTTACTCAAGACACGATACCAGTTATTGGCATCAAAAGACCATTAAGTCATCGCTCCACCTTCACCATCAGCGTCAACACCAGAAACCAACACCGATCAACGATACCAGAAACCTAAAGAGACATGAAGCGTCAGGAGCCCCTAATGCCACCGAACCACACTTCACAGAACCTCAAACCATCCACTGCTCCAAATCCGACTGGGAGAGGCGCCGAGGAACTCTAGGTCAGAGCAAGGTTGGGTGAATGGGAACATCGAGCGATGCCAGTGTAGAGAAGATCACCGACAATGTCCAACCCCACCAGAGCTGGATATGCAGCACGAACCACCAGCGCCAAAAGACAATTATAACCATTGTCTTCAACACTGCAAACAACCACCATCTCAGAGAAACCATCATCATCAAAACATAACCAACATTTGAACATCACCAAAAGACTGTCGATGCCTTCACCACAACCAGAAGAAAATATACCAATATCCATAACCAGACATAAATCGAACACACAAACTTAGCAACAAAGAATCGTTTCAAACCCAGAACATTAAAAACCTAGAACATTACCATGAAGAACACAATACTGGAATAGTGACGATCACAAAACCACACAACCGAGAACCTCGTAGATACAATCGCTCCAAATTCTACCTAGAGAGGAGCTACATAACGTGAGGTCAGAGCGAGGATGAGAGGTCGAGAACTCAAAGCGATGACATCGATGACGAGGTTAAAGACTCAGGTGGTGCCTTGAAACCCGTCGACCACTGACCAGAAATCCCAAAACCACTTTATTACCACCACTTTGTTTCCAACATGGAGAGGCGTCAAGGAACAAGGGATTAGATCAGGGGAAAGAGCGGCCAAGGGCTTCAACATCACACGACCCTCGCCAGAAACAGGGCGTGAGGAAGCCATGAAAGAAGCATTGGGGAAGAACCCATCATGTGAAGGGCTTAAAAGAAGCTTCACTGGCATGTCATCCTCATCATGTGAAGGGCTTAAAACATATCCAGGTAGTCTTGAGCTCCCCTAAAACTCCAATTACAAATATAAGGGGTTTCCATGATAATTATCAAACTTAACCATTGGAACATTATTGTTCACATAGTGCATTAATGTAGGTGATATTGATTTTACCCCAAAAACATGTTTAAACTCACAAGATCCCCAACCCTTTTAAAATAAATAAGGAAATAAAAAGGGAATTGATGAGATATTCATGAGAGGGGAAGATATGTTGATTTTATGAAAATGGAGTTTTACACCTCAGGAGATCACCGTTAATCATGTGATACCTCCTCAAAAATCCATCACATCCCCCACAACACCACATGGTATGATATCTTGATCATGTGAAGGACTCATAACAATCCACTATTTTCTCATAAAAGGACCTAGAAAAAACATATTAGATAACTTGAAAGCCTTTAAACATGCTTCCTGATCCTGAAAAAGTCTCTATACATGTTAACCCAAGCTTGTAAAATCCCTTCAGCATGTTCACATGCTTAGTAAAGACCACTTTTATTTGACAAAATCCAATAGAAAAAGCACTAATGCGATGGTCTTGTGGTCACTAAAAATCATTTGAAACCCACACCTATGTCATGTGAAACACATAACATAAAATCACTCCACCGAATCCAACTTGAATTTCTGAGATACGTTCCACACAAGGAGGAGTATAACCAAAGTGTATAATCCTATAAAACCCTCCCCCTCATCAGAAAAAAGTACTATCCACTACTCACCAGTGCATCCATGCATCAGATTGAACTTTTTGGAGTAGAAAATCTCACGATTGAAAAGGTTTTCAAGCGGGTAAAATCAGAGGAATAAATTGAGGATCATGAAGCATGCAAAGGAACTTCTTGTGACCACTTAGGATCAATCAAAGAACTTCTGGAATGTCGGCAGGGTTATGAGAAGGAGGTATTGAAGATTTGTAACATCAAATAAAACATAAAAAATATTAGCACTAAGAAAATAAGAGGTACATATTCAAGTAAAGTTGGAATAAAGACTAAAATATGGGATAATTACATGAGTAACATATATTTTGATCCTCATGTGATTCACATTACTCATCTAGATCATGAGATAACATTAATACATCTCTCCCAAGTCGTCTACCGTCCCCTATACATACCATTTGGATCACATGATATCTACCGAACATGAAGAGAAAATCACATGGTGACCTCTAGGAATTCCAATACAGTCTCATAAAGCCCTCTGATCTATCCATATAGATCTTAAAATTTCTTCAATCATATTTACTAAATTATATAGTAAAACCCGTTTATATCAAATAGGTCTCGCAACGCCCTCCAGGATTACTATCTTGATCTCAAAACACCCTACAAAAATGTCATCCAAGTTTCATAATGACACCAGGACATGAACGTTGGGTTTCACTATGACACAAACACATGTCATTCAGGTCTCACACAACAACATAACAAGTACACCATGTCATGTGACACTCTTCGGGTATGTCATCCATGATAATGGGATTGTCGTCATACATCCTTGACTAGGTCTTGCTACATACCCCATATATGTCAACCTAGATCAGGCAATTTTTATCATACATGTTCAGTCATCCTCATATATGTCAGGAAAAAAACCAGTAAAAGAACTGATAATACGATGGATTCAAGAAATTCAATTTAGATTATGTGAAATCCTTGGGATTAGACAATTGGAGAATTTGTTTTCCTTTAGGCATGTCTGATAAACATCAAGGAAAAATACAAACATCACTAGGGACATATCCAGAAATCCTCAAGAATGTTATGCAGACAATCAATCCATGTAAAATTGAAATTATGGGACATGATAACCTTATTCAATGTGTATATAAGGGAAAACTTAGTGGGTAATCCCTGATCAGTGGAATGATATTACTTATTCTATTAAATGGAAACCTTATTTTGTAAGCCCTGATCAATGGCATGATATGACTGACTCCAAATAAGGGCATCCTCAATGTTTAAGACATTATCAGTGGAATGATATTAAAGCCTCCATATAATGAAAACCTTAGTTTGTAGGCACTGATCAGTGGAATGATTTGTCTACCTTCAAATAAGGGTAACCTTAGTGTGTTAGCCATGTTCAATGGAATGGTATGACTACCTACACACAAGGGAATCCTTAGTGTGTAATCCCTGATCAACTAAACTATGAGACATATGATTCTTACAATAAATAGAATATGTAGGATGAATTTCTAAGGCCCAAGCTCAAATGGGAACCCATTTTGGTGAATGTGTATCTATGTCTTCGACATTGCAACCATAAAGGCCCAATATCTCTCATGGAATGATCATTATTCCTCATCCATTAGTGGACTAAGAAGTCAATTGAACTATGAGAACTATGATTCCTAAAATAACTAGGATACATAAGACACATTCATATGTCCCGAGCTCTAAATTAAACATCTAAAGAGATATCCCATCATATAAGTCCTGTATCCATATAAAGTGATACTGATTATTACTATTCCTTATTTCTCACCTCGAGCATTGATAGTGTAGGATTATGGAGTTTAAATGTCCATTTAATTCACATCATTAATCTTTATCAGTCTTGGAAACCTCAGTGTTCCATCCCTAATCAGTGGTATTACATAACCACATAAATATAAAGGCATCCAACTTAGGGTAAGTCCTAAATCCATGATCGAACAATGATAACTATGAATCCTTTTGTAACTAGGATAAGTATGATGCCTCATAAAGGCTCAATCTCAAGTACCAAATGCATAAATTCCCTCATATATATCATTTCCACATGATGTTAAACTCCACAGGTAACAAAGAATGTGGGTTTTGATTCACATTATAAAGAGGGAATGTATGAAACCATAGAGTGGATCAATACCATCCTCAAGATATTAATCACCACCTTGGATAACAAGAAACATATAAGTGACTAATTTTATAGTTTCAATATACAACAATTGACCATAAAGGGGAAATGGATAAAAACATCATATACATAGAGATGGACTCACTACAATATTCCTCTTCATATATATAATTATTTAACCAATGATAAATTAGTTATAATAATTGGTTCCATATTAGAGTTAAGAATAGATTTATGATCATATGTTAAATCTATAATAGAGTCCCAAAGTAGGAAAAAATCCCCCCAAAAGGGTTTGATGATCCTATATTCTGATCTTATTGACCAATGTGAGTTCCCAAGTGCCATTGGGTATGAAAAAATAATTGATCTTCATCCATTGGAAAGCAGGTATGTACCCAGTTTTGGATGTGGGAACCCTTGTTAGTTTCTATAAAAGGTAAACATGAATGGTTAACTTGATGTGATTGATTGTGAAAAAACATTTAACCCCCCCACAGTCAATCATCAATCAAAACCAAATTCCCAGTAGTGTCTTTCCCAACACGACAAAAATGGTGAACCCATGGTGAAATTATCTAACTATAAGGCCTCGGCCTTAAAACTTACTTAATATTGAATTAAATGAATAATTAATATTGAGGATCTTTTCAGGTTTAGAGTTTTAGATAATTAGATCTTAAATCATGAATTACATTCCAAATTTAAACAAAGTGGTTACATAAAAGATAGTATTTGTTTTTCCCCATCAACGGAAACATATTTAAAATAAAACATGGATTCTTTATTGACATTTCCTTGACACTATCATCATAACATGCACCTTTCCCATGACCTTTTGTAAACATTTCAAAAACTTAGGATGATCATAAAAATCCCAGTAAGGGATATAAAAGTATGAAAAGAAAACATTAGTCCATGTATGAAATCATAATTTACTCATAAAACATAAGAATTTTAACATACCTCGTCAAATCATGAATAAATCAGAGAAACCATAAGGCATAAAGGTAACTTGAGGTATTCATAAGATTCTTACATAGGGAGTAACCCTCTTGGTTACGTTTGGAATACCCATCACAGTATATTCCCTAAATCTCTTCAGAGAAACCTTAACGTTTAACTCCTTCATGTTACCCAATTCATTAGAGAGATATATCGGGCTCACCCACCTTTAATTTATCACAGAACCACCCATCTTCAAAATAATTCCCAAGAGCCATAACATAATCGTATCACATAAAACATGCATAAAGGAAACATAAAATTTCCACTTTTAAATCACAATATATCAATACAAACCATTGATATAAAAACATTATGAAAACCATTTTCAATACCAAAATAAAAGAAAAGTAAAACATGGTTTTTATTTTTCATTTTAAAAAAAGGCATGGCTTGTAGAGGAAGCCGAAACTCAAATAATGGTCACGACGGCGGAGAAGTCGTTGTCGCCACATACATACGACAAAGAAACATTCCTTTTGTCGTTTAGTAAAATGATTCATATAAAAAAATATTCCTTTTGAATAAGCATAAAAGGCAAATGGGTTTATACACCGTATAAAAAAAGTTGTGTATAAAAAAAATATGCCTCAGTGAATGGAGATTGGGATGAAGTCTCTTACAAAGACTGTATCCTTGGATTAAGGATAAATCAATTACATAATTATGTGTGACAAACGAATACACCAAATATAAGTGGATATTAAGTGTAAAACAATCACAGGTTATTCACACATATTCATAGAACTACATATTCAAGGAGTATAAGTTTATCCCAAAGAATCAAAATTGGGTTAAGAAGTTCCCTTGAAAAAATTCGACAACCTAACAACGTCACTTCAAAATTCAGAAAAAGAGTTGATGAGAGATAAAAATGATATCGCATCACTTGGACATTTAATTTACATCAATAAGGATATAAAATAACATATCCACACTTAATAGTATGTGAATTAAAATACACAACAAAAGAAGTATTTTTAAAAGAGGAGGGTGAAAGGTTCCCTTACTGACTTGGGTATCATTCAAAACATACACCCCATGAAAGAAGGACAATAAAACATTGATGTAAATACTCATAAACGAAAGAATATTACACAAAGAGTATAATAATGGTCAGTACATATACCACTCAAAGGAAATGGTGTAAAATGTAGAATAAACCTCACATGAATAAAAGTGAGATGAAAAAATCCCTTACGAAAACTTGGCGGCCTAACACCGCCACTTAAAACTTCCAAAAGTGGATTGATGAGATAAAATAGGTTCTCTCATCATATTAACATAAAATTTAAATCATGATGAATATAAAAGAACATCCAAATCATAAGAAATATGAGATTACAAGGAATGACATAAAATAGTGTACTTAAAAAGAAGGAGATGGGTATAATCCCTTACCTAAAGTCTTACTTGTCTTGTTCGTTTCTTTATATGCCTGAATAATAAACTTTGATCAATTTATAATTTCTTAAGGACCTCCTTTAAAGATTATTATTCAGTTCTTATCACATATTATAATGTCATAATAATTGTTTAATAATGATAGTTCATATCAGACGTTTTTGCAGATGTTTGGTACATGAGTAAAAAAATGAACTTGTTTTAAAATGAATGCCCATGTAGTTATAAGTAAATCATTTAGAGAATATTATTAGTGATTAAAATATCATATATATCCATAACATATTCATTTTATACTATTCCATAACATTTGGAGATATAAAATGAAAAGCACTGTTCATGGAGATGGTAGGTCGTACGAACGCATGAATGCTACTTTCATTTTTTTGATATATTAATGGAATTAAAAATAAATGAGAGATATATATATATATATTATAATTCCAGTATAATATATATGTTATATAGGTCACATATGTTGATTAATTTCATTCTTTATACATTCCATGTATTGCATGAACGAGTCACATCACTTGAGGGGGTGGTAGTCCACACTTCCTCGTATGAAATTATCGCATTTGCACAACATGAAAAGAATAATGGTATGTTTAAAATATAAAATACAAAAGAATATACTAAACATAAATACCATATATATAATATATAAAATACAGTGACATCATATTGTCCACCTTTAATGGTGTTATAAGAATATTGAACAATCATCGTTTCGTGAGGCAGAAAATCACCAACCACAGAAACAGTATGTTCTTTAACCATTAGACAAAGGTGTGTGAAAGTGTAGCTCGAATAATTCTTATAACAACATCCTAGTATATTTAATATACTGGTGTTTTTATAAAAAAAAGTAATAAAAATAGTTTAGGGGTTTGGAGAAGCAAAATAAAACAAAAGAACACAAGGGAAGACATTACCTTTAAATCGGGTAACTCTCTTTGATTTAAGCTCAAAGGCTTCCTTGGAAAGGATTCTTCCCAAAGTGAGGATTCAATGAAATATATAGGGATGTGGAGAGATGAAATGGTCAGGGTTTGGCCGAGCCAAAGGCTGAGAGGTGTGGGTATGGTGGTAGAGGTGGGGTCCTTTTATAAGAGGAGAGGAGGGGCACTCTTGGAAAGTTACAAAATGTTACTTTATTTTCAATTGATTTTCGGATTTTAAAGGTCCCACATTGATGTATTTCAAGGATAAGGTGGTAAGGGTTCTAAATATACTCATCCAATAGGTCTTTTACAATTCTAAGTTATATTTTTAACATTATCTTATCATTTTATTTAAATCCTTTATTAATGAGGTAATCGCTGCATCATCATGATGTTATAAATAATTTAATTTATTTAATGTCTAAAAATTATAAAAAAAATATCATGATGTTGGAAATCTTTTAATATTTATAATTAATATTTATAGTAAAAAATATTACTTGTATAACCCCATTTAAAAATTGTTTTAGTAAAACAACTCATGCTTTTGACATTTTTATTTTAACAAAAAATAAAAAGTTATTTATGTCATATTCCAACCAAAGTGGATCCATGGGGTCCCCAAGTTGACCTATGGAATTTCTTGGTCGGCCATGTTTCTAGGTCATTTAATATTATTAAAACATTATTTTTACCTTAAATTACACTAATTACCTCTAATCGCGATTAAAAACATAAAAGTTACTATTCACCAAAAAATTATTTTAATCCAATTGATCCACATTTTACATCCTAATGACAACCATGTATGTTGGATTTTTGAAATTCAAATCATAGAAGTGGTAAAGTTTCATTTAAACGAAAAATCAGTTTTTAAACTACCACTTAGTGGTTTCACTATTCATCAAAAATTGAAGTTTTTCAGAAAAATACCAAAAATTCACCCTAAGCTATATTTGATATTCCGAATTCAAAAATGATTTCTATTTTACAAAATTCAAAACATATATGTTTCATTAATTAATTTAATAATTAATTCTCGCTGTAAAAACTAATAGAGTGTTTTTAAGAAACAATATCTATTGAAAGATTGACACTAGTTTAAGTCCAATTTCAAAGTGAAATTAATACCAATGACCACTATTGGATTAAATGGTAAAAATATATTCTAATTTAACTTTACAAAAAATTCAAAAGATAATCTAATCATATAAATAAATTAGATTAAAAGGAGGTTTTGAATTAAAATACAACATTTTTCACTATTCATTAAAAAATGAACTTTATCAGAAAAATACCAAAAATTAACAAAAAGTAAATATTGATGTCGTGAATCTAAAGAAGAATTTTATTTTGTCAAATATAACACATAAAATTGTCAAAAAGTGTATTTAAAAGAGGTTCTCCATCAAAAGGCGGTTAATCGACCTTTTAAAGAATATTAAAATGTTTACGCTTAAAATTGGATTCATTCGCATTTTTAATACTCTAAGATTTATTGTAAAAAGTAAAAATATTTGAAAAACATATATAATCATTTTGTAGTTAGTTCTGTTCATTCCCTCCATTACAACGGCAAGGAGTTAACTACCATTTAAAATAATATTATTTTATTATTAGAGTGCAACGTAAGATTCCCAAGAAACTCGTTGTTGCGTATTGGGTACGCCATCGAGCATAGCGTCCCCTTTAAAGTAATATTAATATTTTATTCACAAATATGGATAAATATGAAAATGTCATATTCTTTATTTACCTATGGTGTTACATACTTCCCCCCTTTTGGAAATTGCGTCCTCGCAATTTTAGAATTGGGCATGGAAACTTCATTGAAAATCCCACATCGGAAGAAGAGTTAGTAAAACAATCACTTTAAAATAAAGAAAGAGAAGTACAAAGGTCACCCGAGTTAACCCATACTAGGATTCCATGTAGGAAAACATGGATATGGAGGGAAAAAACAAAGGGTCATGTTCTGAGGGATAGTGATAGAAAACATGTTTAGGAAAAAGTTAACCACAAGAAAATCACATACTTGTGGTGGGTTAAACGGTATTCGATTCCCCCGTAGGAAAAGTTAATAGACATCATTTTTGTTTTAAGTTACTTTTCATTGAGGAATTTATTTTTGATCTTGAGGAAACATACTTACTTGTTATGTTGACTTTCAACTTTTACTAGATTTCTTACACAAACTCGTACTTTCCCCAAATGATGAGTATTTAGTAAGACTTGTTTACATTAAGAGAGCTATAATAAATTACTATAGAATCACCTAATCCACAAAAGAGAACTATATACTTCCCATGTCTTTAGACCTTAACCAAAACTAAAACCTAAAAGGTTAGTATGATATCAGATAATACCCAAAAAGAATAATCCTTTATAAAAAAAATCTATTCTTAATCTCCAAAATTTGTCAAACAATACCCAAAGTTCAACAAAGACCATTCAATAAACAATTTTTCCATAAAATTCTTCAAAGTAAAACAAACTAAGATTGAAACCCAAATATTTTAAGGATTTAATCACATAGTCTTCCAAGGTACAAATTAACACTTATCTCCAAATAACATCAGTTGCACTTAAAGTCTC
The DNA here is from genome assembly GCA_963277665.1 of Viscum album. NCBI lineage: Eukaryota > Viridiplantae > Streptophyta > Magnoliopsida > Santalales > Viscaceae > Viscum > Viscum album. Next base: position 688,569,437 of record OY728142.1, on the reverse strand, counting down.
ATATTGAAAAGTAATTAACCTAATCACACATCCTCCATGATAGGTTAATAATTTCCATAGATAACCCAAAATCAACTTACTCTTCATTCATAAAATCATCTAACTAAAAAGAATTAGTCATATTAACCAGGGACTTCACATAGTCCAGTGGTAGGTGATAAATACCAGTCACACTATGGTTGTGGGTTCGATTCCCGCAGCTTTGTCCGACGCGACGGGTTGTCACACGGTCTGCGTGTTTCCCAATTTATAAAACTCCAAAAATAACCCTAACATGTTTTAACCTCAATAGTTTCCTTATACCTCTCATTTTCATAAAAATTTGTTACGATCTCAACATCTTAATTCTTTAAGTCTTATTTCACCACCATAAGATAAAATAAAACGATTCCCAAAATGAATAACATCATACCTTGATCATGGCATCCACTCGGTTCCATCGTCATCTTTCTCACGTAGGTGGAAGTCACATGCATTACAACAATGATTTAGAGATCCTTCAAAATCATTTTCTTCCTCCATCCAAATACACCTTGTACAACATGGGTCATATGGGAGTTCAAAGAAAAACAGTTTTGGCAAATAATCATGTATGACATATAATTCCAAAAATCTAATAAAACATGATTTCTATAAAATAGTTAGACAAAATTTGAGTTGAAACTTTCTATTATTGGTCCTTTTAAAATACCATAAGTATGTGCTAAGAGAATATATTTTAAAAGAAAATATAAATAGGTTGCGCAAGGGTCTCCTTCCTCAGCACCATTTTTAAAATCATAATATGCTTCAAATTCTTGTGATAAGGTAAAATATTTGAAAATACCTTGATAATATTTACCTTTCTTGAAAATATGAGAATATTGGGAAAATAGTATTTGTCTAAATACAACCCATTATCCACGATGATAACAAGGTATTGTGGAGGTGTTTGATATCTCAAACAACTACTTGCAAGTGAGTTGTATGATAGAAAAATTTTCACAATCATCTGAACATGACTTTACAATAATTATTGCAAGCATGTCATCATGAAGAGATAGGAATATCGTTTGAGATCCTTCTCCTTCCATTTTTAACTGACTTTACTTGACCTGAAAAAAGTTATAAAACAAGGATTTAACTAAAATAATAGATATAGGGACTAATAATGTGTCTAACAAAAACTCTTAATCCCTAAAGTTATCTAAACCGACCTCTGATACCAACTATAAGGCTCCGGCCTTAAACCTTAATTACTATTGAATTAAATGAATAATTCATATTGAAGATATTTTCAGGTTTAGAGTTTTAGAGAATTAGATCGTAAATCATGAATTACATTCCACATTTTAACAAAGTGGTAACATAAAAGATAGTATTCCTTTTTCCCATAAATGGAAAAATATTTAAAATAAAACATGGATTCTTCATTGACACTTCCTTGACACTATCATCATAACATGCACCTTTCCCTTGACCTGTGAAAAAAATTTCAAAAACATGGGATGAGCATAAAAAGCCCAGTAAGGGATATAAAAGTAAGAAAAGAAAACATTAGTCCATGTATGAAATCATAATTTACTCATAAAACATTAGCATTTTAACATACCTCATCAAATCATGAATAAATAATAGAAATCATAAGGCATAAAGGTAATTTTAGTCATTCATAACATTCTTACATAGGGAGTAACCCTCTTGGTTACGTTTGGAATACCCATCACAGTATATTACCTAAATCTCTTCGGAGAAACCTTAACGTTTAACTCTTTTGTGTTACCCAATGCATTGGAGAGCTATATCAAGCTCACCCACCCTTAGTTTATCACCTAACCACCAGTCTTCATAATAATGCCCAAGAACCATAACATAATCGTATCATATAAAACATGCATAAAGGAAACATAACATTTCCACTTTTCAATCACAAGTTCTCAATACAACGCATTGATATAAAAACATTATGAAAACCATTTTCAATACCAAAATAAAAGAAAAGTAAAACATGGTATTTAATTTTCATTTAAAAAAATGTATGGATTTTAGAGGATGCCGAAACTCAAATAATGGTCACGGCGGCGGAGAAGTCATTGTCGCCGCATACATATGACAAAGAAACATTCCATTTGTCATTTAGTAAAACGCTTCGTATAAAAAAAGATTCCTTTTGAATAAGCGTAAAATTCAAAGGGTTTTATACACCGTATAAAATAAATTTGTGTATAAAACAAAATATGCCTTAATGAATGGAGATTGAGACGAAGTCCCTTACAAAGATGGTATCCTTGGATTAAGGATAAATCAATTACATAATTATGTGTGACAAACAAATACAACAAATATAATTGTATATTAAGTGTAAAACAATCACAGGTTATTCACACATATTCATAGAACGACATATTAATGGAGTACAAGTTTATCTCGATGAATCAAAATTGGGTTAAGGAGTTCCCTTGCAAAAATTCGACAGCCTAACGGCATCACTTCAAAATTAAGAAAAAGAGTTGATGAGAGATAGAAAGGGTATCTCATCACTTGGACATAAAATTTACATCAATAAGGATATATAAGAACATATACAAACTTAATAGTATGTGAATTAAAAGACATAACAAAAGAAGTCTTTTAAAAAGAGGATGGTGAAAGGTTCCCTTACCGACTTGGGTATCTTTCAAAACATACACCCCATGAAAGAAGGACAATACAACATTGATGTAAATACTCATAAACGAAAGAATATTACACAAAGAGTAGAATAATGGTCATTATATAGACCACTCAAAGGAAATGGTGGCAAATGTAGCATAAACCTCACGGGAATAAAAGTGAGATGAAAAAATCCCTTACGAAAACTTGGCAGCCTAACAGCGCCACTTAAAACTTCCAAAAATGGATTGATGAGATCAAATAGGGTCTCTCATCATATTAACATAAAATTTACATCAATATGAATATAAACTAACATCCCAATCATAATAAATATGAGCTTAAAAGGAATGACATAAAAGAGTGTACTTAAAAAGAAGGAGATGGGTATGATCCCTTACCTCAAGTCCGACTTGTCTTGTACGTTTCATTATATTCCTGAATAATAAACATTGGTCAATTTATAATTTCTTAAGTAAATCCTTTAAATATTATTATTCAGTTCTTATCACATATTATAATGTCATAATAATTGTTTAATAATGTTAGTTCATATTAGACGTTTTTGCCGATGTTTGGTACATGAGTAAAAAAAATGATCTTGTTTGAAAATGATTGCCCATTTAGTTATAAGTAAATCATTTACAGAATATTATTAATGATTAAAATATCATATATATATAGTAAATATTAATTTTATACTATTCCATAACAATTGGAAATAAAAAATGAAAAGCACCGTTCATGGAGACGGTAGGCCGTACGTACGCATGAACACTACTTTCATTTTTTTTGTTATATTAATGGAATTAAAAATAAATGATATATATATATATATATTATAATTAGAGTATAATATATATGTTATATAGTTCACGTATGTTCATTAATTTCATTCTTTATACATTCCATGTATTGCATGAACGAGTCACATCACTTGAGGGGGCGGTAGTCCACACTTCCTCATATGAAATTATCGCATTTGCACAACATGAAAAGAATAAAGGTATGTTTTAAATATAAAATACAGAATCATGTAGTAAAATTAAATAAAATCTATATCATATATAAAATACAGTGACATCATAATGGCCACCTTTAAAGGTGTTAAAAGAATATTGAACAACCATCGTTTCGTGAGGCAGAAAATCGCCAACCACAGAAACAGTACGTTCTTTAACCACTAGAAAAAGGTGTGTGAAAGTGTAGATCTAATAATTCTTAAAACTACATCCTAGTATATTTAATATACTGGTGTTGTTAAAAAAAAGTAATAAAAAGTGTTTAGGGGTTTGGATAAGAAAAATAAAACAAAAGAAGACAAGGGAAGACATTACCATTAAATCGGGTAACTCTCTTTGATTTAAGCTCAAAGACTTTCTTGGAAAGGCTTATGCCCAAAGTGATCCTTAAATGAAAAATAGAGGGATGTGGAGAGATGAAATGGGCAGGTGTTGTCCGAGCCAAAGGCTTGAGAGGTGTGAGTATGGTGGTAGAGGTGGGGGCCTTTTACAAGAGGAGAGGAGGGGAACTCTTGGAAAGTTACAAAATGTTACTTTATTTTCAAATGAGTTTCGGATTTTAAAGGTGAAAAATTGATGTATTTATAGGATAAGGTGGTAAGGGTTCGAAATATACTCATACAATAGGTCTTTTACAAGTGTAAGTTATAGTTTTAACATTATCTTATCATTTTATTTAAATCCTTTATTAATGAGGTAATCGCTGCATCATCGTGATTTTATAAATAATTTAATTTAGTTAACGTCTAAAAATTATAGAAAAAATATCATGATTTAGGAAATATTTTTATCTTTCTAATGAATATTTATAGTAAAAAATATGACTTTTATAACCCCATTTAAAAATTGTTTTAGTAAAACAACTCATGCTTGTGACATTTTTATTTTATCTTAAAATAAACAGTTATTTATGTCATATTCCAACCAAAGTGGCTCCATGGGTTCCCCATGTTGACCCATGAATTTTCTTGGTCGGAAATGACACATAAAATGAGGGTAAGACTTGTGTCTAGCTCATTTCATAATATTAAAACATTATTTTTACCTTAAATTACACTAATTGCCTCTAATCGCGATCAAAAACTTAAAAGTTACTATTCACCAAAAATTATTTTAATCCCATTTAACCATATTTTACATCCTAATGACAACCATGTATGTTGTATTTTTGAAATTAAAATCACCGAAGTGGTAAAGTTTCATTTAAATGAAAAATCAGTTTTTAAACTACCACTTAGTGGTTTTCTATTCATCAAAAATTGAAGTTTTTCAGAAAAATACCAAAAATTCACCCTAAGCTATATTTGATATTCCGAATTCAAAAATGATGTCTATTTTAAAAAATTCAAAACATATATGTTGCATTAATTAACTTAATAATTAATCCCCGCTGTCAAAACAAATAGCGTGTTTTTAAGAAACAATATCTATTAAAATATTGTCACTAGTTTAAGTCCAATTTTAAATTGAAATTAATACCAATGACCTCTATTGGATTAAATGGTAAAAATATATTCTAATTTCACTTTAAAAAAAATTCCAAAGATAATATAATAATATAAATAAATTAGATTAAAATGAGCTTTTGAATTAAAATACAACATTTTTCACTATTCATTAAAAAATGAACTTTATCAGAAAAATACCAAAAATGTACACAAAGTAAATTTTGATGTCCCGATTCTAAAGAGGAATTTTATTTTGTCAAATATAACGCATAAAATTGTCAAAAAGTGGATTTAAAAGAGGTTCTCCATTAAAAGGCGGTTAATCGACCTTTTAAAGAATATTAGAATGTTTATGCTTAAAATTGGATTCATTCGCATTATTAATCCTATAACATTTATTGTAAAAAGTAAAAATATTTGACAAACATATATAATCATTTCTTAGTTAGTTCTATTCATTCCCGCCATTACAACGGCTAGGCGTTAACTACCATTTAAAATAATATTATTTTATTATTAGAGTGCAACGTAAGATTCCCAAGAAAATCGTTGTTGCGTATTGGGTACGCCATCGAGCATATCATCCCATTTAAAGTATTATTAATATTTTATTCACAAATATGGATAAATGTGAAAATGTCATATTCTTTATTTACCTGGGGTGTTACACTAACTGTGGAATATCCATCACTAGATAAAAAGGATAGACTAAATGGTTTCTATCAAATTGGTTTTTCTCATAACATGGGTGATTACCATAATCATGTATCTCTTTTTGACTAAATAAAAATGGTGAACCTGACATGAATCTTTCAAATAATAGAATGATCGGTTTACTATATGTCATGCCATGTAGTTTTCATATCCTCTGAAAACATGAAAAAATTGACATGAATATTTCAAATGATTGGATGATCCTCTACAGCTAGGGTTCTCATAGATTATGTCCACCCTCACTTTGGCAAGTCCACATGGGTAAAATTGTCAGACAATGGATAAGAAAGGACAATTGTGTTATCCATGTATATCTGATTGAGCACATATCATGCCTATTATGTTGCACTGATTGATGCACTTATTACATGTTTTCTGTATGATTGTAGACCGCACTCTTTAAAAAAAACTCCACGATCAAAGATAATGTCATCATCTAGAGACCATTTAGGAAAATCAGCTATATTTGCAACCCCTGTGCATCTCAGAATGACCTCACATGCCCAACGCTTTTAACATTGGGTGTAAAAATCAATTTTTGGGGAATACCGTCAACACAGTATGATCATGATGCTTGATAATTTCTATGTGGGACACTAAATTTAAAAATATTATTATAAATAATCTAGGAAAAGCTACATTAAATCCAGTGGCACTCATTTCCACCACCAACTACTTCATATGTTTATCCCTAGAGAGTGACAATTTCCGCATCCTGTATCTATAGAAGGTGGATCAAGGAATCAACTTTTACTCCCTTTCATTTCAGGGGTCACTGAGGAGGTCTCCTATTAAGCATCATTGCAAGGTCTATCCCACCGATCCCCTTCAGTCACATGCCGAGGGTATAACCCAACAGACTACCACCTCTGATGTACATCGTAACAAGGAAGACACATCATCCATGGAAAGCTCTCGATAACCATGAGTAGAATCATATCCCCACTCCAAATGAAAAATTATGAAATCATATTCTGTTAGTGACTAGTGAGCATGCTCATATACCTTCTCCCTTGGAATAAGTCTGTGGGTACATTCATGTAGTATGAACGAGGGAGAATCATATTCCTACCCCCTGAGAATAAATCTCATTGGCATATTCCAATACCACAAGGATGATACATGTGCGATTATATCCCCACTTAAATTAACGAAATGTTATAGTATATAGTGGAGAATGAAAATGTATAGGATTACATTCCTATAGAAAATTTATTGAAGTGTCATTACATATTATCAATAGTTGAATAACATTGATGATATATTCCAACACTTAAATAGATACAAGGGAACACACATATTCCCATCCCTACAATTAGGACATCACAACACTTTGATCATAATGAAAATTTTGTTTCTCTAGAGAAATCACACATTTTTTCTCCCATCCAGGAAGATTAATAGAATATTATGATATAGGATGAGGCACCATACCAGGCTCATATTCCTATTCTGATTGGGGCTCACTAGGTGATAGAAACACATGACTTGGGATAGGCTCATATCACTATAGAAAATGACCAGTGACATATTTCAAAGGCCTTGTATCAGGTTCATATCTCCATTATGGTTGGGAATCACCATGTGAGAGTGAAATATAACTCGATATAGAGCCATATTTGCATCAAAGATGACTAGAAACTTACTCTAAAGGCCCAAGATCTGGCTCATAACCATGTCCTAGATATGGATCACCAATTTAGAGAGGCAAATTCCTTGAGACATGCTAATTTTACTATAAATTAAAAAACCTATCATATTTTATCAGTTTATGAAATCCATGCTCATATCCTTACTTCCATTGATGAATAACTACATTGGAATATTTTTTGAGGCTATACAGGAGGATGCACATATCATTTATCCTATTATAGAGGTCCATTGATATATTATGTTGGCGAATTAATATTTGATTCAGCCTCATAATCTCATTCCTACTGAGTCTCACCAAGTGATAGTGGAATATTCCTTGAGAGAAGCTCATATTTGAGTCAAACAATATCAGCAACATACTCCAAAGGCTCAAAATTAGGCTCATATGCCCATTATGAATGGGGATCCCCAAGTGAGAGTGGCACATGCCTTGGGGTAGGATCAGATTCCTTCCATGAATGAAGAATTTCATTGGAATATTCAATCTTATTCTTAGTAGCAATCTCGTATTACCAAATCAGTAGACAATTATTAATATATTTTGGTAGCCATCTTATAGTAGGTTTATATCCCTACATAATTCCAAAATACAGGTTGGTGGTCCCCCCCCTAGTTAGAATGAGTTTCATATCCTTAATATTTTCAATTCCAATGTCCTTAAGGAAGTTCATGAAACATTATCAACACCCCAAGGGTTTATCAACTTTTCAACCGAATCATAAGGCAATCATTATTGTGATAGTCCTCCTAATGGTTGTGTTGAGATGGATTGAGAGGCATCTACTTCCAAAATCTGCCGTAGTTAACTTTTCCTGTGGTGATATCTACCATGGAAAATGAAAATCTAACCTTTCCCTGACACCTTCATTTATATAGGTGTTAAAAAATCATTCTCCTTTGTATTTATAAGTGATAAAAACACTGAGGCTAGCCGTATATAGTTCCCTATAATCTCCTAGTATCACTTCACTCTAGTCATTAGGAATCCCCGAAAAACACCTCCCTTTCTATAACCAGTTAGCGGAATTTAGGTATAAATATGTGGAGGATGATATTGAAATATAGAGAGAGTTATTAGGAAATAACCTCCCCACCATGTTCTATACCCTTTCCACTTCTTACTAAGAGATTCTAGATGATATATAGGAGGAGTTCATGCCTATCGACACTAGAATATGTGGGGAACTTATCAGTTACTAAAGGCTAGAAATCTCCGATATTTAGGATATGATTATCACCTTTATATCATCAATACACTTAGTTGTTAGCCAGATATGGCCACATTTTTCATAGCCCAGATCCTAGGAATTTATTATTATGAAAAACACCAACATAATACTTTTACCTATATCATGAAAACCATCCACCAAATGATTTGATAAGAATCATCAGACATACATATATGAGGATTTGAGAAATATAGAGCATTTCACTACACTATGTCTTTAGAATATCAAGATTCCTCAGATATGTCATTCATCAATGTTATAGCCTCTAAAACAATTACAAGATAGGGTAATGAAATGTACAGTTGCTCACTACAAAAGAATGTTCCCACTTAAATGGTGCCAATACATCAAAAATGGAGGGATAGGATATTCCACATATCTTTAATCTAGGCCCCTCAAAATAATTTTAAGGTAGTTCAGACACATAATATAATGTTACAATCAACATGAAAAATTCCAATAGAAACTGACTTCCATCATGGGATTCCATTTCCCTCGAATCATACACGAGCAAAACTATACCAAATCAAAAAGTAAACAATATCATCTACCAAAATGTATACCGAGGAGAAACCTAAACCCCCTGAGTTGGGGGGTGGTATCTACCACCACCTCCACCCAAATGATCATAAATTTTTGGGAGGATTCAAGAGATATAAAAATCAATTTCAAATGTGCCCCATCCCATTGTGATGGGGGAATTTATATCTCAATCTCCATCACCATTTTAATTATCCACTGAGAGGGTCTTAGGGAAGTCAACATCAGTTCTAGATCAACCCCATCCCATCAGAATAAGAGAATTTATATCTCATTGTTCTTCCCAAGAGTCATCAAATCCTTAAATAGAATTATTAAATCCTCAACAACAAGATCAACCTATTCTAATTGTGTCCCCGAATAGTCCTTATCCCACAAGGATGGGGTAATCATCATTTTTATCATCACCATAGATGGAATCATTCTTCTCTAGATTGTGAGATAAATTTCGACCGTCGACATTCTATCCATTCCTCCTGGAACAAGATGAACCTATAATATTCTTGGAACGTTTGAAAAACATGACTGAAAACTAACTCAAGGTCACTGTTCACATACTGAGAAGGTAGGAGTGTACCATAAGGTAAATCAAATTCCTTCAGAGTCATAAGCCAAAAGAAACGAATATGGATAAGGCTTAATGAAATGAACCTAATATAGGTAGTGTTGAATCATCATGTTTCATTGAGAGTAATGTTACAACTACCACTTCCAAATATGTATTTGTGAATGAATTCACCATCAACACAACTGATAATGTGGATATAGATGTAGATATAGAGGGATGAAATATAGAAAGTATACCCTGATGGGAGGATCTAGATGCACCCACAAAGGCAACACATTCTTGGAACCAGAGGAGACTGCAAAACCATGAACCTCAGAATATTGAGTTTCCACCTATACCATGCAACACATCCAAAGATAAAGGGAAGGTTGTGGATATATCTCAACCACCGCCCACAAGAATTGAAAATACTTAAATGGAGGAATAGATGTCATGATATGAGAATGAGATAAAATATCCTAGACAATTCAATGAGGAGCTACTTAGGGGAAATGTCCACAATAGGTATCTTATTCAGGTTGAGGTGAATACTCCTCCTCTTATACGTCTGGAAGGAGCCAATATGCCTAAATGAGTAACATTTGAGTGTTGGACAAGATCTGGATCCAAGCAGATAGTCTACATCAATGAGGAAGTAAAAAAATGATCATAACTTCCCTCCATTATGGAGACAACCAATCCATCTATCGAGAAATCATTCAGTCTTTGGATAGATCTAGAATCATTGGGAGATGAAAAAAGGGCCACATCATCAATCATCACTCAGTCCCTTTATCCATGAGGTTGAACAAATAGTAGTACCTCTAGAATTTCTTAACATCTGAGAGTCTATGGATACTCAAATGGAAGCCATGAAACGGTGACACACACCTTTTTATCTTGAGATAAATCCATATCCTGAATGGGTGGATGACACTTTTCCACCACCTAATTTTTGTAATCCTACCTTCTACGCCTTTGACGATATGTAATACCCAAACCAACATCTCACACACTTCGTATCTCGATGTGGTCTGATGATGGGACCTCAAGATCAGTATGAGGTGACTATGTTGAAGTGTTTTGTACAGACTATAATAGGGCCATCTTTTTTATGGTGCAATAGTTTTTCAGTAGGATCTGTTTCTGAATAGAAATACCTTCATTATCAATTCCTAAATCATTTCAGTTCTATTCTGAGTAAAATGACTATTGTTAACCTGAAAAATACAGGAAACATGAAAATGATAGGGTGTATGACTTCATAGGAAAATGTAAAGTTCTAACCTATTCACTCAACATCCCTCTCCCATGAGATAATTTTCAGGAACATTGTAATGAAAATATCTAGGATGAGTTACAGAAACCTCTAATCTCAATGAAATATCTTATCATATTTTTGGAGTTTTAAAAATTGAACAAAATCTAGAAGACTCCATTCAGTGGACTCAAGATAATTCATGACTCATGACCTCAACATAGGGAAAATGATTAGCAAGGAAGAAACTTTCACTCTTTCCCTTAAATTAGATGGAGATCCCATTCAAGCACCTAGGCAGGTTCTGAACCACCCAACGCCACCTATTGAGTGACAAAAAGAATCACACTTGTTTGGAGGAAAAAAGAGACCAGTGCCATAGGAGATTTTATGAGTGGATGAAAACACATAGTATTTATGAAATGAGAAATTCCCTGGTTATTTCCTTGTAGCTATAGATAATAATCTAGTTAAGAGTCCACAACCGAGTAATCCCAATGTGGTCAACGTCATTGGTTATCCCATCTAGTTACCTTTTCACAGAAGGTTGGGTCACAACATCCAGAATTAATTCATATTCAATGACTTACTCCATAGAATGGTTGATTATTGACAGGTGAAGATGGATAAATCCTTGAAATAGGTGACTTTCATTAATATTTCCCAATTTAAAGGATATGGTGATTGGAAGAAAATTTGGCCTGGTGTGGGAAGAGGTTCAACAACTAAATGAATTGAAATAATGTTGACCAAGAACATGAAAACTTAGATAATAGCTTCACAAACCCATAATGTCCCCATCTACTAGAGAGGTAAAATCAAATACACCTTCAAAATATGGAAATAATAATTAGATGTAGGAAGAGTCAAAATATGAAGAGTCATACCCAGCTTCGATATAAATTTTGACCCTTGCAGTTTTCGTCTCTAGAAAATCTAAAGCATGGTAGCTACCCCACCAAACAGATCCTTCATCATATGGAGATCTCATATTTAGATCTGTTAATGTGATTCACTAGGAAGAACCCTTATCTTATTATGAATATTCCTCCATGTATGAGTTCCCCATATGAGAACAGGGAATAAGATGATCCATGTGTAGGAACCAAGTATTAAGGGGATAACATAAGCCTCATCAAGCCCAATATTTTGGTCGCATCCCCTTAGATGACATATATGCATCTAATAATCATGGGAAATATATCCATTATGTCAAACAGAGACATGGAGGTGTCCAAGGACACTCCAATGGTCATCCACACCAAATTTTCTTACATGACCTCCAAGTGGGGGTGTGATTATCTAATCATCCCATAAAATGGGAAATGTTGACATGACCTATACCATTAGATGTTGATGCCCCCTAAACCTATTCATAAGAACCAAGAGTATCTAACTCAAATGTAAAAACTCTCGATCATCTGAATAATGAGAAACACACCTTAGGAACCACTAAAATATGGCATAATAGTATGACATTCTAAAATAGATGTAGGTTTCCCCATCCAAACTCTCAATCCTGTATGTGCTTCATATTTCAAAAATACCTCATGGAGGAACTCATTAAATCCATTTAGAGGCCACCTGAGTTCGAGATCAATGTTGTTTCTGCTGAGTTTGATTTAGTGGAGACAATGCCATCAGAATATCATGTCACCATCTTATTTACAAAGCAATATCAAGAAGAGGTCATATAGAGACACATAAAAATATTAAATGTTTCAGGAAGACTTGATAATTTTGACTTCCAAGGGCTTTTATTGACAATGTTTTTTATATCAACCTCACCTTAATTCAGACCCTTAAACATTTCGGATATAATGAGGGATATTTATCTCCCACAAAGAGAACCATTCAAGGGTATGATAAGTGTAAGCAATGACATATCTGGAAGATAATGCTCAAAACTCATTTTGGGAATCTCACATTTAACATTGAGTTCATGGTTATCTATAAAGACACCACATATGATGTCCCACTTGGAAGGCCTTGGATTCATAGCCATGTGGTTGAACCTTCATCACTCTATCAGTGTATGAAATACCCCATCAATAGAAAGGTCCAAATAATAAATGGGGAGAGGGCCCTCTTCAAGTCTTGTGAATCCACATTTACTGATTTTTTTCTACAAAATGGAAAAAACAATTGTGGACGGATGAAAATATAGAGGTTTCAACTCTTAATGGCTTAGGGACTTCCCCTGAAAATCCATAGACTATTCTCAATAGCGATGATGTGATACCCATAAATCAAGTTGAGATCATAGACCTGATCCTAGATGTCCAATTTCTATCTTTCCCCAGTGATAGTGTAAAAGAAAACCATCTTTGTATTATCTCTTCAATGAATCTAGTAGTAGGGGATGAAAATGTCTCTTCCAATAATGACACATCCTTGGGGACCACGGAATGACTACCCAATCCCACCTTCTATAGGCATAGGGCTAGAGACTAGCACAAAAAGGCGTATTCCCTGCAACTGGGGAGGCATTGCCTTTATATCCTATAAAAACACTCAACCAAGCACACAACAAGATACGAACACAAGTAAAATATATAACAAAAAGAGTGTTGAATGTAAAAGGGGCCGGAAATACAAGCCCAACTGTAAAGATACAAGTACAACTGATATAAAATACAACTGAAGAAAAAGATAGACAACTATTGGGTCATCCTAGAAGGTTCCTACCTAAAGGGTAGGTACAAATTGCCTCCTCATCACTCCACATTGGTTTGTCTCCTCCGTGTACCAACTAGTCATAAGGCCCTCCTTCGGGCACCATCCAGTCCCGGTGCCTTCAGTCTCGATCAATGATGTCTGTCATCTGCACCAAACACAACAAGGTGCGGGCATAGCCCATGAAGGGGGCAATATAACGATACTCATTAGGGACCCTGAGACCCACAAGGTCTCACAAAATCTACAATGGGTAATCCTCAAAGCAAAAAAGTCAACTGTCAACCCTACATAGGTATATTCCCATACATATACATAATTTATCAAGTATAATAATCTCAATCATGAGGAAACATAGTGTCTGACCCAAAAACCCAAAGATCAACTGTTCCAAAAAGGAAGGAAAACCACAAAGGCAAGTACCACAAAGGTATGCCACACTGAAGAATACCACCAAGGTTTTACCATGAAGGAAAGTACCACACAGGTAAGAACTCAGCTCATTCCAGGTATAACTTAAGTACAATAGTAGAGATTATTAGATGTAATTACTGAATCATATTACTCTATAAAAAAGATGACCCACACAGGATTGCTAGGGGATGACCCACATAGGATCACTAGGTGCTGACCCACCGAGGATCACTAGGAGCTGACCCACACAAGGGTTGCTATGATCTGACCCATATAGGTTTGTTAGGATCTGACATACACAGGGTCACTAGGAGCTGACCCACATATGTTCGCTAGGTGCTGGCCCACAAATGATCGCTAGGATCTGACCCACATAGGATCGCTAGGTGCTATCCCACACAGGATCGCTAGGAGATAACCCACATAGGATCTCTCTTCTTTCTTCTCGTCATAGCCTCCAACTGGCTTCCTACACAAAGCCTACACGTCTACGAGAGGATCTGCTCCACAAGTCACTGATCGATACTCCAACTGCCATGAAGTCCCACGAAGAAGTATCTCACAGTTCCACCACATTATAGGGGTCTCAATGCAATATACGACGCGTCAATCGGATGCCCAATCTGTGAGTTATTAGCCTTTTAGTCCTGGTGGTTTAGTTGGATTCATGCTTGATCCAACCCGATCGTACCTCAAATTTACCCAAAACTCTAGTGGGGTATACTCAAAGGGACTATATTTCTCCAATATTTCCAGCACCATTGACGGTTCATCAAATGGGCGTCATGTGCCAATGTTATGGCTTATGTAATGTATAGATTCGTATCATGTCTTGGTCCGGTCTGACCCGGTCGGACCGACCCGACACGACCTTGCATGGGTCGACCTGGCCTGAACCACTGGGTCAATCCCGAATTG
This sequence comes from Viscum album, assembly GCA_963277665.1. Classification (NCBI taxonomy): domain Eukaryota; kingdom Viridiplantae; phylum Streptophyta; class Magnoliopsida; order Santalales; family Viscaceae; genus Viscum; species Viscum album. The sequence continues at coordinate 688,554,387 of OY728142.1, read as the reverse complement.
AGGTGCAGCCTGGACAGATAGGAAGTCTTGAAGGCTTTGAGGGAGGAAAGGGGTCTTGGAGGCCCTGGGTGTCATGCGGCGGCAGAGGCCGCAGGTCGGGTCGGCCACGGGTCAGCTCAGCCGTGGATGGTGGCTCGCCCACGGGGGTGCCGTGAGGGCACGAGGTGGCTCGGCCTAGCCCAGGGTGGCTCGGCTGGGAGGGAGGAGTTCGTGGGGTGGCTCGACCATAGGGTGACGCAAGGGCGCGGGGTAGCTCGGCCCAGCGTGGGGCGGCTCGGCGAGGCCGTGAGTTGCACGGTGAGGCCGCAGACAGCAAAACAGTGGGGTGTCGGCCCATCCGCTGGGCAGTTCGGCAGGAGCAGCTTGGCTGGGACAGTGCTGTGAGGCAGTGGGGTGGCTCGGCCGTGGGGCTGCAACTCGACCGTTGGGTGGTTTGGCCATGGAGCGGAGGCTGCGGGGTGGCTCGGCCAGGGATGGTGTGGAGGCCGTGGGTGGTGGTGTTGCAGGGTACGGAGGCCACAAGGTGGCTTCATTACCCTGTTGCCTTCATTGCGGCTTCCATAGGTGCCAACCGCCGATCTTGTGCCTCATCGGTGCCAAAAACCCAATCCGGTTTCCGTTTTCCTCCATCATAAAGAATACCACATATCATCACAATAATTGCGTAGAGGACGGTCCATGTTAGTTTGGCTCGTACTCTTTGCATTAGAGATGTAGCAAGTGGATCAACGTAATCATGAATCAAGTATGAGTATGGAAGATATTTAAAACCACCAATCCCCATAACCCTCGTCAATCTCTATTCCCAATCCCGCAAAAGAATTAGAAGGGGAGTACCTGGGATGTGACAATCATATAGAAATAAACCCCAACCTCATTCACCTGTTGACATCAATGAGGTCTCAAGAAAGAAGACAAATCATTTGTAATAGGCAGACGTTAGTTTCTTCGGGTTTTTCCTCAATTGTCGGTTCGTCTGTCGTCCTCTTTCTTGATTCCGAAGAATGTTCTTCGATGGCGTTCCCCATTGAAGAATGTAATCCTCCATGAGCTCTCCTTTTTCCAAACCCAAATGAAAAGTGGTGCCAATATAATTTAACATAAGACGAAATTATGTTGGCACACACACACAAGTTGGAAAAATTAATTTTGAGGAAGTTCAAGAGGCTTATCCTCATTAAAGAGGGAGTTGAGAGGTTTCTCCCCCATTAAGAGGGGTCGGGTGGTCCCCGCTTATATGAATTCAAATTGGGGGTTTATACTCAGGTGGTCCTCACCACCATAACCTCTCATGGGAGTTTAGGCTCGATGGTACCCACCTCCATAACCTCTCATGGGAGGTTTTTAGTTCAGGTGGTCCCCACCTTTGAAATATCCACAAGGAGTTTCAAATAAAAATAAAAATAAATGTTAGACTATTTTTATTTTTATTTTATTCTTTCATGAATATGTGAAAAGATAACTTCCACCCTCCACCTACAACAGTTGAGGTGAAGGTCTCCTTAAGTGAATACCGGCACTGCGAGATAAACGGTGCCCTAGGATTTCAATTCTAAGCACCGGTTCAAAAGTTAGAAAATCCCACTCACATGTTTACTGAACATACCCGAAATAGAGTTTTGAAATTCATTCCAGGCACTCTGTTCCTCAGAATCATGTGCCTTTAATTTTCACAGACTCGTAAAATTCCCATTTATTTTAAAAAAAAATTACATTGAAATCCCGGGTCTTTACATTCTCCCCACCTCAAGGCTTTGTGTCCTCAAAAGCCACAACTAATACTAAGGAAACAAGAGGGGCTACTGAGAATACATCTGAGCCTCCCGCTCCCATGTTCTCTCCTAGATGTTCCCGTGATGCCAGTGAACGTGCACCAGAGGTATCGACTGTCCACGCAGGACCTACTCCTATCGATCCTCAATGTCTACTGTAACCTCCGCAAAATTTTCCACCATCGTCGATGTCCTGCTCTCCATGGTCAATGACGTGGGAAGGGTCATGCACATATCTCCTCAGATGGGATACATGGAAGATGTCATGCACCCGGTACAATATAGGTGGAAGTTCTAGCCAGTAATCCCGCTCGCCAACTCTACTAAGGACCTGAAAAAGTCCAAGGAATATCAGAGATAGCTTTCCACCTTGGAAAAATCTCTGCAAACCTCATCGAGGTGTGACCCGTAGAAAGACGTGGTCGCCATCCTCAAACTTGAGAGGTCTCTGTCTCCTATCGGCATAAGACTTCTGCATGCTTTGTGCAGACTTCATACTCTCCTGTATGATTTGTACCTTCTCTCTGGTAGTCTGTTCCATCTCTGGTCCCACTAGTGTTGACTCCCTTGGGTCAGTCCATCACAAAGTTGATCTGCAAGGTCGCCCGTAAAATTCCTCAAAAGGTGCCATCCCAATGGTGGAGTGATAGATGTTGTTGTATGAAAACTCCACCAAAGTAAAGTTATCTTCCCTGTTGTGACCAAAGTCAAGGATGCAAGCATGCCGCATTTTCTCGAGGGTCTAAATGGTCTACTTAGTATGACCATCCATCTGAGGATGGAAGGCAGTGCTCAAACAAAGCTACGTCTTGAAAGCATCCTGTAACCCCTTCCATAGCTATAATGTTATTTGTGTATCAATATCAGAGACAATAATCGAGGGTACTCCATGTTACCGCACAATCTCCTTCATGTAGAGGTGTCCCAATCTCTCTACAGATCCCTGCTCTCTGATCGGTTTGAAGTGAGCCGGTTTTGTGAGTTGGTCGACAATCACCCAAATAGAGTCATGACCCCTAGATGTACGTGGAAGAACCATCACAAAGTCCATATATATCCCATCCCATTTCCACTATGGGACCCTTAAAGGCTAAACCAAGCCTGCTAGTACCTGATGCTCCACCTTCTCTTACTAACAAGTGAGGCACCGAGAGACAAACTCTGCAACTGCTTTCTTCATTCCCGACCACCAATTCTATCATCAGAGATCCTGGTACATCTTCTCCACTCCTGGATGTACTGCTAGAGGGGATATGTGGAATTCAATCAACACTTCCTCTTAAAGTGACACGGGTTCCATGGTAAATCCTATTAAGAGGATGACGTGCTCCCCACCTTCATAAAATCCATCACGTGCCTATCCTATGGATATATGAGCATGTCACATCTCAAAATTAATGTCCCCACGATGCGCCTCCCTGACTCGCTGAAGAAGTGGTGGAGTGACTTTAAGAGACTGAAGAAAAGCTGCTCCATCTCTATCCACAAAAGATATCTGCAAAGCGGATAGCTGCTCCATCGCCTCACCTAACAGCTTTATACTAGATCTACTGCTTAGTGAATCTTCTACAACATTCCCCTTCATAGGAGTATAGACTTTCTCGATGTCATAGTCCTGGAGGAACTCATGCCAACATGATTTTCTCTGGTTCAGGTCCTTCTGAGAGAAGATATACCTGAGACTCTTGTGATTAGAGTACACTGTAAAATGCTCGCCCATCAAGTAATGTCACCACATCTTCAAGGAAAGGACCACTAATAATAACTCCAGGTCATGGGTAGCATAGTTCTGCTCATGATGTCTTAGCTATCGAGAAGCATATGCGATCACTACTCACTCATGCATTAGGACACATCCAGGCCCGGTCCCTAATGTGTCATAGTTGACTATGTACCTTACGCCCTCCTCTGGAAGTCTCAAGATGGGGGCACAAGTCAGCCTCTTCCACAACACCTAAAAACACTACTGGAATCTCTCCGACCACATGAAGGGTTTCCCCTTCTTCGTCAACACTAAAAGTGGTGCTGCAACTCTGGTGAAATCTGGAACAAACCTCCAGTAGTATGCAACCAAACCCAGGAAACTCTGTACCTCCTCCACACATCTGGGTGGCTCCCAAGCAAGTACCGCCTCAATATTCCCTGGATCCACTCCATCTCCAGCCTCCAATATGAGATGTCCCAGAATTTGAACCTCTCAAATCTAGAACATTCACTTCGAGAGACTACCATAATGCTGGTGCTCTCGGAGTGTGTCTAGTACTACCTGCTAATGATAGGCATTCTCCTCCTCAGTAGCCGAGTAGATCCGGATATCGACAATGAAGATTACTACAAAGTGATCATGGTATGGCTAAAACATCTTGTTCATGAGTCCCATGAACACTACAGGAGCATTGGTTTCACTGAATGGCATAACCAATAACTCATAATGGCCGTACCGACATCTGAAAGTCCTCTTCTGCACATCCGCATCTCGTACTCTAAGCTGGTGATAGCCTGATCTGAGGTCTATCTACGAGAACCACCGTTGTCCCTTTAGCTGATCAAAGAGGTCATAAATCCTCCGAAGTGGGTACTTTTTCTTCATGATCACTTGGTTTAGGTGCCGATAGTCAAAAAAAGCCTCAAACTCCCATCCGCCTTTTTGAGGAACAAAATTAGGGTTTCCCCAAAGAAACACTGGGTCATATGAACCCATTCCCCTATAAGTCCTCTACCTATACCCGCAACTCACTAAGATCCGCGGGAGACATCCAATATGTTGGTGTAGATATCAATGTCATCTCGGGGTATAAGTCAATGTAAAAGTCCACCTCTCGGTGAGGAGGTAGTCCCAGAACATCATTTGGGAAGACATCTGCATACTTTTCCACCACTATAGGATATCTCAGACTCTCCATATCAACCGCTCTGAGGGTAAGGCTAGCCAACTGATGAGTGATCGGCTGCACTCTCCTCTGGGTAAGCCCATTCTGTGATGAAAAGGCTCCCTTCTCGCCAGAGAATGTAAAACTAGTCCCATCTATGCAGACACACCGCACTTTGCACCTAATACATTAAATTTGAGCATGAAATGTAGATAACTAGTCCATCCCCAAGATGACGTCTTAAGGCCTCGACGCCGCTACTAGGAGATCCCAGCCAAATATCTCGCCTTCTAGAGTATGCTTGCACTACCGGAACTAGTGCGTAATCATCAAATCTGCTCACATAGGAGTATCTGGCTGTAAGGATTGAGCCAACGGCTCCCTCAGAATCTCCGAGATCCGAACGAGGATAGTGGGAATAAAAAAATGACTAGAACCTGTGTTTAGTAGTACTGCAGCTAAGTTGGAGTAGTCCCAGATCATACCTCGTATCATCTCCGGAGTGCCATGATTGTAGGCCTCAGCTTCCTAGATCTGAGCTCACCCCAGTACACCTACTCCATGTGGTCGGGTTGGACCTCCTCATAGTGGTGTCAATAACATCTTGAATCATTGCCCACTTCCAGCTGCATGGCGTACTCCTCTTCTACATCCACCTTCTCTCTGTGGACCTCCTCAGTCAAATCTATGTCTCTGCCTGGGCGGTCTGATGACCGTCTTCTGATCATCTGAAAGGCGGGTCAGAAAATCACGATCCATGTGACCCTACCCGCCACATGTGTAACACTGCCCGCTCCAGGCATGACTGTCTCTATCTCGTGTTCCCCACATAATTGACCCATAATCCTACGGTCGTTCACCTGTAGGTCTGGTCCTCTTGGACCTCTACAACATCTGTATCCTTCCAGCTACAGAAGACTTTGCAACATGACGACTGGTGGTGGGTCTTGCTGCTGGTGACTACTCACTTAGGAACCTCTCCACTAAGAGGGATCTCTCTAACACCCCCGCCTGCGTCGGGATGCTGAGTGAGATCATCAAAGCCCTAATCTCCTTCCTGATCCCCTTCTCAAAGGTCCAGGACCTAAATAATGTGTCCCATGCCATATCTTTGTAGTAACATGAGAGGTCAGTAATCCTCGCTGAATATTGAGCTATAGTTATGCTACCCTGCTGTAGATACAAAAGCTCTTGTATGCGCACTGCACGAAGATTTGATAGAAAAAACACAGCTCGAAACAGGCTCTTGATGTCTGCCCAGAGAAGCATCAATTCATCATGAACTAGGAGCATCAAGCTCCCCCATCTCCCTGTTGCTGCCTGTAGAAGGATAACGACAAGGATCACCATGAGATTGGCTAGTGTCCCTACCAGTCGGATGACTCTCACTACAACCTCCAACCGATCCTTAGTTGCCTATGGATCCATCTCTCCCCTGATCCTGGGTGGCCTTTGGTGTTGGAACTTGTGCAATGCGCTCAGGTGGCGTGCACCATCTACTATTGGAGCCAGTGGAATCGGTGGCCCAATGGGTAATGATAGCACTGGTGCCTCCACTAGTGCCTCTACTAGTAGAGGGCCCAACACTGAGTCCTCGTCGCTTAGTGGTCTATCAGTGTGTGCTACTCTCAGAACCCTACCTGGATGTATGTGTGGAGGGATCCTGAAAAGAAACAGGTGCTCCACGGTCAATAAGTTATAAATGTTGATCTTACTCAAATAGTTCACAAAGAAAACTCTTGAAAACACACATGAAATCATTGTTTTCATGCACTAAGTTGGAAATCAGATGTCGGGGTCCTGGTGTATAGATACATTGGCTGCCGCCCCAACACAGGATTCACTAAACTGATAACCACAGACACTACACTTAACACTATTGCTGTTAAAATAAAGACCAGATTACTATGATCTACAGTAGAACCGACTCCTCTGATAGCAATTTGTCATGACCCATCCCCCGGGGCTCATGCCGTGACTACCCCAATCCCTCCTTCCATAGGCCAGGGGATAGTGACTAGAACCGAAAGGCGTATTCCCTATAACTGAGGAGGAATTTCCTTATATCTTGTAAACACACTTAAACAAAAAATACAGACACAAGTAAACTATATAACAAAAAGAGTTCTGAATGTAAAAGGGGCCGGAAATACAATCCCAACTGTAAAGATACAAGTACAACTGATATACAATACAACTGAAGAAAAATATAGACAACTACTGGGTAGTCATACGAGGTTCATACCCAAAGGGTTGGTATAGATCATCTCCTCAGCACTCCACATTCGTCCGTCTCCTTCGTGTAGTGACTCATCATAAGGTGCTCCTCCGGGATCCATCTAGTCCTAGTACCCTCAGTCTCAGTCAACTCTGTCTATCATCTGAACCAAACAAAACATGGTGTGGGCATAGCCTGTGCAGGGGTGAGTATACTCATACTCAATAGGGATCTCGAGACCCTCAATGTCTCACAAAATCCACAAAGGATAATCCTCAAATCATGAAGTCAACTGTCAACCCTACTTAGGTATATGACCATACATATACCTAAGTTATCATGTATACCCATCTCAATCACGAGGAAACACATGATCCAACACAAAATCCCAAATCTCAACTATTCCACAAAGGACGGAAAACCACAAAGGAAAGTACCACACAGATAATCCACACTAGCGAATACCACCAAGGTATTACCATGAAGGAAAGAACTACGTAGATATGAACTCAGCTCATTCCTGGTATAACTTAAGTAGAGTAGTAGAGATGATTAGATGTAATTACTGAATCATCTTACTATGTAAAGAAGCTGACCCACACAACATCGCTAGGATCTGACCCACACAAGATTTCTTGGTGTTGACCCACACAGGTCGCTAGGAGATGACCCACACGGGATCGCAAGGAGATGACCCACACAGGATCACTAAGAGCTGACCCAAACGGGATCGCTAGGAGCTAAACCACACCGGATCGCTAGGAGCTAATCACAGAGGATCGCTAGGTGCTGACCCACATAGGATGGCTAGGGGCTGACCCACACAGGATCACTAGGTGTTGACCCACACAGGATTGCTAGAAGCTGACCTACATAGGATCACTCTTCATTCTTCTCGTTGCAGCCAGCTACAGGGTTCCACACTAAGCCTTCTCGTCTCTGGGAGGATTTTCTCCACAAGTCATGGGTTTATAATCCAACTACCACGAAGTTCCACATATAAGTATCTCAATGGTCTTCCACGTTATAGGGGTCTCAACGCAATATAAGGCATGTCAATCAGACGCCCGGTCTGTGAGTTATTAGCCTTTTAGTTTTGGGGACCCAGTTAGATTCATGCTTGATCCAACCCGACCATACCTCAACTTTACCCAAAACTTTAGTGGGGTATACTAAAAGGGACCATCTCACTCCAAGATTTTCAGTGCCACAGACGGTTCGTCAAATAGACGCCTGGTACCAATGTTATGGCCTAAGTAAAGTATAGATTCGTATCTTGTTCGAGTCCAGTCCGACCCGACCTGGATTGGGTCGACCCGGTTTGGGTCGAACTGGCTGGGGTCGACCCGATTTGGGTCGAACTGGCCCGAGGTGTGGCCCGGCCTGCTGGGCGGTCCGGCAGGACGCAAGGGCCTCGAGGGGCAGCGGAGGTTGCGGGGTGGCAGAGGCTGCGTGTCGGCTCAGTCGTGGTCAGCAGCTCGTCCATGGGAGTACCGCAAGGGCGCAGGGCAGCTCAGCCCGGACCAGGCTAGCGTGGGCGGAAGGGAGGAGGCTGCGGGGTGGCTCGGTCGGGGGGTGCTGCGAGGGCGCGGGGTGGCTCATCCGGTAGGGCGGAGTCCGCGGGTCGCATGATGGGGCCACGGACGGGGGAGCCACAAATAGCGGGGTCGCAGGGAGATCACCTGGCTGTGGGGTGGTTCGGCTAGAGCAGCTCGGCCAGGAGGGGGATGCGAGGTTGCGGGTTGGCTCTGCCATAGAGCGGCGACCCGACCGCGGGGTAGGGGCTTGGCCACGTGGCGGTTCGGCTGCGGAGCGAAGGCCGTGAGGCGGCTCGGCCAGGGACAACACGGAGGCCGTGTGTGGTGGTGCTGTAGGGTGCGGAGGACACAGGGCAGCGATGGTTGTGGGGTGGCGCCGGTGCGCTATTGCCTTTGGTCGTAGTTTATGAGGTGCAAGCCACTATTCTTGTGCCTCATCGGTGTCGAAACCCCGCACCAGTTGTCATCTTCCTCCATCGCAAAGAACACCACATATCATCACAACAATTACAGATACGATGAGCCATGTTTGTTTGGCCCACACTCTTCATATTAGAGCGGTAGAAAGTAGCTCAAGATAATCATGAGTCAAGAATGAGTATAGAAGATATTTAGAAGCATCAATCCCCACAACCCTCATCAATCTCTATTCCAAATCCCACAAAAAATTAGAAGGGGAGTATATGGGAATTGATAATCATATAGAAATAAACCTCTACCTCATTCGGTTGTTGATATCGACGAGGTCACGATGAAGAAGACAACTCATTGGGAATAGAAAGACGTCGATGTCGTCGTCGTTTTCCTCGATTTTCGGTTCGTGCATCGTCCTCTTGCTTGATTCTGAAGAACGTTCTTCGATGGCGTTCCTAATTAAAGGAAGTAATCCTCCAAGAGCTCTCTCCTTTTCCATCCCTAAAGAAAGGTGGTGCCAATATAATTTTTCTTAAGAAGAAATTATGTTGGAACACACAAAAAAGTTTGAAAAATTAATGTAATGGAAGTTCAAGAGGCTCCTCCTCATTAATGATGGAGTTGAGACATTTCTCCCCCATTAAGAGGGGTTGCTTGGTCCCCGATTCTAGGAATTCAAATTGGGGGTTTATAATCAGGTGGTCCCCTCTACCATAACCTCTCATGGGAGGTTTGGCTTGGTGGTCCCCACCTACATAACCTCTCATGGGAGGTTTTTCGTTCACGTGGTCCCCACCTGTGAAATATCCACAAGGAGTTTCAAATAAAAATAAAAATAAATGTTACACAATTTTTAATTGTATTATATTATTTCACGAATATGTGAAAAACTAACTTACAACCTCGACCTACTGTTGTCGATGTGAAGGTCTCCTTAAAAGAATACCGGCACTACAAGATCAACGGTTCCCTTAGATTTCAATTCCGAGCACCAGTTCAAATTTTAGAAAATCCCGCTCACACGTTTACTGAACGCACCCGAAATAATGTTCAGAAATTCATTTTGGGCACTCCAGGCCTCAGAATCATGTGCCATCAATTTCCATGGATTCGTAAAATTCAAATTTATTTTAATAAAATTACATTGAAATTCTAGGTTTTTACACTTCCTATGACCTCTATCATCTCGATAGTGATAGAGATTACCTCAAATTGTCGACAACATCTAAAAATGTCTCCACAAACTCAGAGGTGGAATAAGAAGAGGAGAACCTCAGGAATAACCTTCCCATTTTGAGGGAATAATCTACACCACTATTTATGAGCCCATGAAAATGAATTATGGAATAAAATAATACTCATTGCCTACACTAATTAGTTCCCCATGCCTCTCTAGTATTAATAGTTGTATACTATATTTATAAGGAAAACTGATATGTGTTATCTTGGAACTATATAGAAATTCTAGGAATAAATCTATATAGGGATATTCCCCATATTAAATTACCAAATGATTATAAAGGCTTCCAGCATGTATCCTAGAGAATGAACCCCTCTTATGCTACCAGTGTAGAGGTGGAATTTAACCAATTGATCAACCCGTACTCTATCGAAGATGTAAAATACTGAAGATATCTCACCGACATCATCCCTATCAAGAAAAAGTATAGACATATTAGGGTTTTCATGGATTCTGGAGACCTCAACTGATATTTCCCAACAGTCAATTTACCTTTTCTGATCATAGAACCCTTTATCAATGTAAATGATGGATTTCAAGACCTTTCCTTTATAGAAGGGTATTTAGGGTGAAATCAAATAAAATTGGCCCCTATAGATGAGGATGCCACTACCTTCAGCACATCATAGGGTATATTTTTCTATCAGGTTAATCCCTTTGGATTAAAGAATAATAGGAATACATACCAACATGTCACGAATCATATCATTAAGACCTTATTAGGAAAAATAGTTTAATATTATGGATAATAACTCATGTTTAAATCTTAATAGTGATGTGATCACATCATGGATCTTCAAACTATCTTTATCGAGCTGCGATAAAATAGTCAAAAGTTGAATCTACTAAAATTAGATTTCAGGGTAACATTAGGGAAGTTCCTTGTCTTTTTGGTATGCCAGCATAACATTGAGGTTGACTCATAAAATACTAGAGATATTATATAAAGTTCACCTCCAAAAATATCAAATAACTAAGGGGGTTACAAGAAAACCATGACTACATTTTGCATTTCATTGCCAGCTTGATCAAAAAATCTCTCCCCTTCACCAAGAAAATAATGAAGGGAATCTCTTATCTATGGGATGATGACTTCCAAAAATCCATAGAGAATCTCAAGAAGTATATTTTATACCCACTGGTCCTGATTCCACCGGTGGAAGGTAAGACAGTCATCTTATATGTGGCTACCATGGATAAATCTCTTGGAGTTATCCTTACAAATAAAAATGATATGGGGAATGAGAACAGTCTTTACTAACTCAACTGAATGATTCTACGTACTAAGACTTGATATTTTCATTTCGAGAAGAACTACCTCACACTCATATTTTTAGAGAAGATGTTGATATCTTACTTGTAGAACCAGGAATTCTACTTGCTCTCTTGCATTTACCCACTCAAGTAAATCCTTTTACATACCTTGATAATTGGGGACATGGCCAAGTGGGTGGTAATTTTGAAATAGTATTACATCCAGTTTGTTTCATATAAATTAGTTGAAGGACATGCCCTGGCTAATTTCCTCACCACACATCATAGCCCAAAATGTGCACTAGTGGATACCATGCTTCTGAATAAAGAGGTTTTCTACACCCCTGACACTCCCCAGAAATGGGAGATGTATTCCAATGGTGAATCCCAAATTCCTATCAGCAAAATGATAGAAAAAATGAAGATCAATTAGGTTGGATTAGGGATTGTATTTGTCTCTCCATACAAGGAATATTTTTCCAATTATTTTGCACTATCCGAAGGCTGCATGAATAATGAGGCTGAATACCACGCCCTCATCACTATCTTAAAACTAGACCTACAACCCATATATACTACCTAAATATCAAGAGGGATTCAGAGCTACTGATAAAGTATACTAATAGATAATATTCCATCAAAAATGAAGAATTTTCCCCTCTCACTGGCTATGTTGGGGGAATAAAGGAGGAATTCTATCTTTAGCCCACATTAAATCATGTACCCCAATCACATAATGTTCATTATAATACATTGTACAATGCATCCGTAGTCTTAGCCAAACCTTATTAGGAGGAATAAATCTTTTGTATTATGAAACGAAGGATGGTCTAATTAATAAAATTCTGTGACATAGAAGAAATGAATCATGTCAAAAACAACCCATAGAATGATGAACCGGTATCTACCACTAGATGTATAGAGACAATAATTGATTATATCTAAAATGTGGATCTATTGGATACCTGATCTAGAAGGGAACTTATTCTACACCAAGTAGTGAACATTACCCTATGAGATGGTTCAAATGGGAAGAAATACCTCTATTAGTGAGGCTTCAACGGAATCATAATTAGATTCATATAAAAAAGAGAGATTCATTCCATCATTAAAGAAGTCATTGTGGTATATTGTGGTGCTCACCAGTCTTGGATCAGGCTCTCCCACCATATTAGAAGGCTAGGTTACTAATAGAAAACCATGATAAAGGAATGTGTGAAATTTACTAGGAAATTTAATGCATTCCCATTTCATGAAAACTTCATCCATTAACCCTAAGAATTTATATATATAGGTAAATATTGCTAGATATTTTTCAAATGGGGAATGGATGTTGTTGGGCCATATCACCAGTCATTACTAAGAAGTTAAAGTACATCCCTACTATCACCAAATTATTTTTCAAATGGGCTGAGGCAATACCCCTCAAGGATGTTAGGATATAGACCATCATCAACTTCATAAATTCCCATATCATCAATAGATTTGGAGTCCCTCACAATATACTGAAGGATAATGGCACCGACATTTATTATACAGAGTTGAAGAAATTATACCAGGAGTACAAAATTGAGTCTAATCACTCATCTTGCTATCATGCAATATAAAATGGGAAAATAGAGGCCTTCAATAAGAATATGTAAAATATACTCTAGGTGATGGTGAATAAGGACAAGAAGATAAGGATAGACAAGCTCCTCTATGATTTATGGGCCTACTTTACCACAACACATAATAAAATATAAGAAACACTATATTAATTGGTGTACATAACTAAGACAATGTTTCTCATAGGAGTCTTGTTTCCCTCACTTTGAATATTCATTTGTGGAAAAATATCAGACGATGATCAGTAAAAAAAAGGATGGATGAGTTGGATTGTCTTGATGAGAACAGGTTGTCTACATTGCACAACCTTGAAGTTCATTGGAATCAGATCGACCAAGCCTTAAATAAAAAGGTACACCCTTGTTCATTCATTTAATGAGAACTGATATTATTTCTCATGAAACCAATGATACCAAGAAAGAAACATACAAAGTTATAATACAAATTGGAAGGGTCATATTTCATACAAAAGGACTATCATAATAGAGCCTACTCACTAGCCATAGTGGATAGGGAGCAAGTCACACCCCCACCAATGTAAGTTCTCTTAAAAAATACTTTGCATAGATTCCATAATGCATCAGTCATGCTTAACACACAACATTAAACTCTATATAGTTAATCCTCACCAAAAAATGTTAAAATTATAGATCTCAATTTAGAAGTAAGAAATTAGACTATACTGCTTATATTGTACTGATCTTATGATGTCAAACTGTATGGAATAGGTCCCTTCAACAAGACCTTAAATAGAACAGAATTTGTCATCTAGCATTTATGATGTTAAACTGTACAATTGTGTCCTTAGCACATGAAGTTAAACTAAACAGAAGATGTCCTCACCGCATGATGTTAAAATTCATAGTAATCATCATCTCACTAACTATTCACCACACATGAGCTAGAACCCTATAAATGAAAGACGAAATACCTCTGTCCTTACATGAGAGTCAAATCCGCAATGAGAATCTCTTCATCCAAGAACTGTGTGTGGCATGATTTCTACCATCATAGGATATATAGGGATGCGTGAACCTCTATTCTTAAGAAAAACAAAAATATTAATTTCCTTCTAGAGGGAGTGACCTATGTATTTACCACAAAATCTTAAACTTCATGGATGATGTCCTCACCACATGAAACTAAACTGCATTCTATATAAGAACTACATGTGTCTGGACTCCTACCATCATGAGACAAGTAGTTATGCCCAAAAATCTATTATTTGGCCTAGATGCATCATTCCACTTCTTTTATGTTGAGTCACCCATGTCCTTCCCACATGATGTTAAACTACAAAACTGATGTCCTTGTCAATAGACATGAAATTGTACATGTTTATAGAACTACATATGACATGATTCTCACTATAATGAGATACATAGGGATATTTGGATCCTATATTATAGACCATCCACCACATGATAAAAAATTACCTTATAATTTCCTTGGATATTTATATGGTGAAATAACCCTTACCATTCCTTAAATCTCACATCATTCATGGTTCACATGGGATTAATAATTATGTTAAGGTCTTCCCAGCATAATTGATAAATATTAGCTCATGAAAGGGTTATCAGATTCCTGAATTCCAAACATTAAAAGGCACATCATGATTCCTGACAAAATGAAATTAAACTACACAATTTATTTCCCACGAATGACACAAAACCATGCATTACTATGTAGATTGTATGAGAGGAAAAATACCCTTGGTGTTGGTCTCCCACCACACATATTTTCAAGAACAACTGGAGGCTTGATTATTATTGTTGTAGGATATATAGTGATTCATGAATCATAAATACAAATCCCATCCTGAATAAATGAACATATAAATCCCCCCTTCTTATGTATAGATCAGACTTGCTTAGAAGAGATTTTGTTCAAGAGATAAGTATGGATTGATTCCTGACATCACATGATATGTAGTGATGCTTGTATCTCAAGTCATGGGTCTAACCAAAATATTCTATTTCCGTATGGAGGAGCTTAAGTCCATTCTTCAGGACATTAAACTGCATGGTATCTCAAAAACTACATGTGTCCTGATTCATGTAATCATCAAATACGTAGAAACACCTAGATGACAAATCATAGGTCCAGCTACAAAAATAAACAAAAAATCACCCCCTTTGTGTATGGATTAGACAAATGTAGAGAATTCACTATTCAAGAACTATGTGTGGATTGATTAATATCCACATAGGATACATAGATATTCGAGGATATATGATTCTTGGGTGTATCTATGGTAAACAATGTCCCCCATCCCTGTGTATGAGCCATGCCTGCACAGGGAACTTCCACTCAAGAACTATGTCTGGATTGATTCCTAACATCACATGATATATAGCATTACCTGGATCATCAATCTTGTGCCCAACTATAATAACCTATGAATAAAATACCCCCAAAATGCATAAATTCTGAGTTATACCAGCTAATTTTTCATACGTACGACTCAAATCTGAGTACAGATTAGTAGTTTTCGTAATACATCTTGCATATTTCTTCATTTCATTTCCCAAATCCATTCCATATGATATTAAACTGTAGGGAGACAAATATATCCTCATCACAATAAGTTAAACTAGAAATAATAAGTCCTTACTACATGATGTTAAATAATAAGGAGACAAATACATACATACTTAATAATGATAAACTTCATGGTAGATATCCAAACCATAAGAAGTTAAACTATAAGGATACAAATATGAACTTACCACATGACGTTAAAGTACAAGGTGGATGTCATAACTGCATTTCATTAAATCTGAATTATAAATAAATCCCCACTAAATGATTCTATAATTTTTATACCATCAACCATCATCATTCATAATCAATGGACAAAAATAGCTTGACCTTGATCAACTAGAGTATGGGGTCCTTCATCCATCTTTTAAGACCCTTAGCCAGTGAATCTCACTTCAAGTCTTGATCACCTCATGTTACCTCAATCCTTTTATAGACCATAAAAAGGAGAATATATCTCTTTATTTAACCATGTTATCGATGATTAGGGGGTCAAACCTAACAACTAGATATATCTTGGCTCAGTGAGGATAGATTTCTGATCCTTGTGATCATGACATCACCATGGAAGAACTCATCACCTAATGGTGTTTTGAGCCATCCCTAGCAAGGTTTTCCCATATCAATACTGTTGTATTGAGAACCTTGAGCCATGATTTATTACATTTTCATCTCCCACTCAAAAATTTATTGGAATACTATTACCTTGGATATCCAAATTTGGATCATGTGTAACTTGATCCACATATTATGTCCATGTGCATCACGACTCTAAACTTTATACAATTTGGTCAAAGATGCATGAACTTAATCTATATCCTCATATGATATAGATCAGAAGTCCCTGAGTTGCTATTGAAAGAGTAACAAAAGTTCTCATGTTGAAAACCTATTAAGGGAGTCCTAGAAAAAATTCATGTCTCCACTCTCTAAACTCTTCATCTCCATATTTTAGGCAAAAATTAAGACGACAATAAATGAGGAAGAAAATCTCATAGATTCTATATTATATCCCTAGTAAAAGTAAATCCATGCTCACTGGACCCCTTGGTCCAGGAAATAGTTAGATTAAAACTTTTTTCATCTCCTCACCATGATAACATGTTCAGTAGGTGGTGGAACGAATTTTATGGTGCAATAACCCTTATTGAATATTACATTTTCCAAAAATCACACAACATGATTATATATTCTTGGGTCGTCATGACCTTCCATGGACCTTGGAAAGAAAAAGAGATATCAAAGTTTGACCGTGTTATTGATGCATAAGGTCTTAGACCAACCAACCAGATAGATCTTGGACCTATATAAATAGATTTGTGATTATTGTGAGCCTGAAACCACTATGGAAGAACCCATATCCTTAGAATGTTTTGTTCTATTCCCAATAGGATTTTCCCATACCATCCTCTTTAAATGAGCACTTTGGACTATGATATACAATCCACATAGCCAAACCATTCTAGTGGATTCGACATCTTCCATGGTACACCAAAGTATTTTATACCCTTTATCAAAGTACGAATACAATAAACTATTCCCTAACCATTTGGTGGACCACACCTTGTGACTCAAAAACAAAGGGAGTAGGTCCTGAGCTTCACATTATTAGATCTAAATTTCCCTAGGTTTATATAAATATTCTTTTATGGATTTTCCTCCATAACCAATTTCATCATCTGGACTCACGAGTCTTCATGAATAATTCATAGACCTTCTAAAAGAAAGTGGAAACCTCAGTTTTACCATGATATCAATGAATAAGGTCTTTTACCTACCAACCAAAGGTGTCCCCTCCTTACAATAAAGGCACCCCAATCCTTGTAAGTCTTGGTAACACTGTGGAAGAATCCGACACCTTAGGGTGTCATGGTTCATTCCTAGAACATTTTCTTTATCCCATATTAACTGAAGCGAAAGTTTGGGTTATGACTTACATCACCCACATTCTACCATTCCAGGTAGACTAATATTCCCTTATATTTCACCCTTATTTGATATTTCCCCCATAAATCATCCATAGTACTTGGAAAAGATTGGATACAACTTCATCGGAAAATTGTACTAACAAATAAGGGATTTGAACTACCAACCTTAGGAATTTCATCCTTCTAGGAAAGGAGAACTAATCATCATGATCCTCGATAACACCACATTAGAAATCCATATCCTAGAGTGTTTTGGTTCATCCCTGGAATTTCAGTCCCATATTCCATAATCATCAATAAATTCTTACAAGCAATACATTAAACAACAAAACCTATCTACATCATTTGTATAGGATGATAAAATTTATGGCATATATACTTACCTCATCAAATTAAACTACATAGTGATTGATACTTCACAAATTTATTATTAAAAGTGATTGAAAGTTTGAGATAAAAGAACCTAAACTACTAAAACATAAGGTCCAAACTAAGAGGTCTTAAACTTCTAGTGATATAAGGTCCGAGACAAAATACGCTAAACTGTAGCATAAAAACGATCTAGTATACATGAATGGAAAGAGTCACAAAACCTATAAGGTTGAAAACCCGTGGAGGGGAAGAATTTCTGAAAGTGGATATTACCTAAGGCTCACTCCCATCAGTTCTGTCAAACTAATTTTACATGACAAAACAACACAATGTTAAGTGGCATCTAAGATTTCTATGATTTCATCCTAGAAAACCATCGCCTCCATAGACTCTTTCATTGAAGGCTAGTGAGAACTATGATGAGAGATGGAATTAATCTATATAAAAGAAAGTTTTATATGTTAGAAAAGTAAAAAACCTCTCAAAAGGAGTGCATAATTCTGTAAGGGTCATGCACATCTCTTGAATCAACATGGAATTCACAGTCGCATATAAGACTCGTAATTTGCATGGATAAGGAAGATCAAGAATTCCTCATAAACCCAAATTACTCCAAACAACAACTCAAACCATGACATGGTCACATGATCCACATTATATTTGAGTTATCATGTTACTAAACTCGAAGATCCAAAAAAACCAGCAAAGATGTCCATACAACTGTATTAACAAGGATCAAGCAATTACTGAAGATAGACTCAAGGAAATTTCAAACAACGTTATAAGAAAAGGAAAATCATAGGACGAATTCTCTTTATAAGGTCTTGCAAAAAGTTCTTATGATAGGTTCTTATGGAAGGTCTTGAAAAACGGTCATGTGAAAGATGCAGATCACACGATCTCTATGAGTTGTGTAGCCAGTGAATGAGATTCCCACCATTACTCTATTTATAAGGACTTTTTGTGGAATATAAAAGTTCCCCCAAAAGACCAAAAATCTCCCAATACACTAATTGGATACAACCCGAAAAAATCCGAGAGACATTTCCTTCCATCATAATAGAGACCATGTCCCCATGGATGTAGGTCCTGAGGGGAGGGGGGGGATTTATTGACTCCATACAAATGGGCATCATAAAATCCAAAATGATATAAATACATGTAACATGGGTATTACGTTTTCCAAAAAACAAAGGAATAAGAAGGTGGGAAAAAGAATACCAAGTAAACTTCAATAGGACAAGAAATCACATGACCTTTGGAAGATTAGGAGAAAATTTCATGAATAGTGTATAACCTACTGAAGATCACTATGATATCCTTTAAAAATATAATTTTATTTCTTTATAAGGTTTCCAAGACACTTGTTGATCGTACAATGGCTTCCAAATCAGCTCCCCCAAATTCACATGAATTGTTATGTAGTAGGCACCTGAAAACCATCCAAAAATCCCTTTAGTATAATGAAAATAATATACAAAATAAGTTAGCCTTTTACAGCCATTAATATTCATGTGATGCTCTCATTAAGTTCTCAATACACCATAAAATCCTTGGAGACATTTCCTCCTTATCGCATAAGAGCCCGCTGAAATGTTACCCTAATCATGTGAATGAATTCAGAAATTTCTAGGTAATTTTTTGATTCCATCAATCTCCAAAGAAAAACATAAGGGTTTTCCATGATAATTATTTTTCATCTCCATAGGACCCTTTGTTATTCACATGACACATCATTAAAGGGGAGAGTGATTTTCCCTGAAAAGACTCATAAAAACTTGCGAGATCCTAAAAAAATAAAATAAAATATAAAAATGACAGGACCCTGTTGTGATGGGAATATAAACTAATTTTATGTGAAAAGATTTATATGCCATAGGAGATCACCATTAATCCTGAGAAATCCCCCTAAAAAAGCTAGAATAGTCCCGTAAGACCCATTGTAATGAAATTTTGATCGCGCAAAGGCCCCATAATAAGACACCTTTATCTCATGGAAGGTCCTAGTAAAAGCATATCAGATCTGATGAAATCATTTCAATATATATCCTAATATCATGAAGGTCACTAGACATGTTTACAAAACCTTTTAAAATACAATTTACATGTCCACATGATTTGGTAATAACCCTTTCATTTTCCATAAACTAATAGATGGAGGATTGCTGGGATAGTCTTACAGTCACTAAAAATCATGAAACACCCACAATTGGGTCATTAGAAACATGTAACACCAATTTCATCCACTAACTCCATCTAGAATATGTGAGATATTCTCCACTTAAGGCGGTGTAAAATCAGGGTGGAGAGGCCTATACAACCTTCCCTCTCAATAAAGAAAAACCACTAGACACTAGACACTGGTGTATCAAGACATCCAAACAAACTTATCAGATCATCCAATTTCATTATCACAATGGGCTTTCACTAGATAAAATCCAAGGAACAACATGGGGATCACAAAGCATGAATAGGAACATTGCCTGATAACTGAGGATCACATGAAGGACTTATGGAATGTTAGAAGTGTTATGAGTAAAAGGTTCCACATATCTGATTCGTCCTAAAAAACCTAGAAAATATAGTACTTAACAAATCTATGTCATATATTCAAAAATATTTGGAATAAAGACTAAAATATGAGAGACTTATGAAAGAACATATAAGTTTATCCTCATGTGCATCACAAGACTCAACGAAATCATGAGAAAACATTAGGAAATGTCTCCCAGGTCATGAGAAATCCCCTTGAAATACAATTTGGATCAAGTGATGTCCTTTAAACATGACGAGTACATCATATGGCACCCTATGAGAATGCCACCCATGTCTCGCGATGCTCTTCGATCTAGCCATCTAGATATTATGATGTCCTTAGACATGTCGATCAAATTATATAGTGACACTAATGTATGTCAGCTAGGTCTTATGAAGACCTCTAGGATTACCATCCAAATCTCACCGCACCCTCCAAGCCTGTCAGCCATGTTTCCTGATGAAACTAGGATATGTTATACAAGTTTTTTGATGACACTAGGACATGTCATCTAGGTCTCACTAAAACACCAAGACAAGTCAACCAGGTCATGAAACACTCTTTGAACATGTCATCCCTGGTCATCTGATTATATTCATACATCGTTGACCAGGTCTTAAAATAATATATATACATATCAACCAAGATCATGAAATTTTAATCAAACATATCCAAGAAACCTTTGAAATTTTAGGAAAAAATCATAGACAAGACATCCATGATCATATGATGGCTTCCAGACATTCCATTCAAATTTTTCCACATCCTCCAGAAGAGTCAACTAGATCTGGTGATTTTCTTTAATAATTTTTTCTAGATATCTAAGACACCTCCATACATAACCATGGACATTTCCTGGTATCCTCATGAATTTTAATCAAGAAATTAGTCCATGTTAGACAAACAACTCAAGGCATGTTAACCTTGTCCACCATGCATAAAAGGAAAACCTTAGTGTGTAACTAACTAAAAATTAGTAGAATTATATGACTACCTTCATATAAGGTCAAATTCAATGTGTAAGACCCAATAAATGGAATGATATAACCACCTCTATATAAGGGAAACCTCAGTGTGTATAGCCCGATTAGTGGCATGATATGACTTCCTCCATATTAGGGAAACCTTAGCGTGTAATCCCTGATTAGTTAAACTATGAGAACTCTAATTCCTATAATAACAAGGATATATAGGAATCCTTTATAAGGCTTGATATCAAATGGGACCCCACTTATATGCATGTACCCTCGTGTCTCATTTATTCTAACCATCATGTCCTAATCTCTATCATGGTCTTATCATTCTTCCCCATCCATCAAAATTTAAGAAGTCAAACGAACTATAAAGAACTATGATTCCTCTAATAACTTGGATACGTATGATGACTTACTAAGGATCCAGATCCCTTTTAACATCAAAATGGATATCCTAGTACATAAGTCTCACATCAATATATTGTGAGACTGATTAATTGAGATCCCTTGTTTCTCACTTCGATCATGGATTACGTGGGATGATGGAGTTTCAATGGACATGAAATTTATATCCAGAATCTTTACCAGTCATGGAAACCTCAGTGTGTTATACCTGATTAGTGGTGTGACATAACCACTCCCATATAAAGAAATCCTCTTTGGGGAAACTCCCAAGGGAGTGATCAAACTATGATGATTTTAATTCCTTCTATAACCAAGATATTTAGGACACATCCTCAAGGATCAAGCTGAGGTACCCAATGCTTAAGTTAACTCATTTATTCCCTTTCCACATGATGTTAATCTTAATGGGATTAAATAACTTTGTTGGTTTTGATTCATGTTAGAAACATGATATGTAGGATACCTCATAATGACTAAATCCCATCCTTGAGATATTAATCTTCTCCTTGGATGACAAAAAACTCTGGAGCGACCAATTTTATGGTTCCAAAATATATGTTTCTACCCATAAAGTGGAAATGGATTAAGAACCTAAAATACATATAGAAAATCTCACTAAAATATTCCCCTTAACATATAAAAAGATTTGACCTATGATCATTTTATTAGGGAAACTAGTTCCTTATTGAGATTACCAAGTCATTTATCAACATATATTAAGTCCATAATAGAGCCTTATAGTCAGAAAAATTTCCCCCCAAAATGGTATAATGATACCAACATCCCATCCTCTTGACCAATGTGAGTTCCTTTGTGCCATTGGTTATGATACCCAAATTAATTGACTGCCTTTGGAAAGAAGGTGTTTACCAAGTTATTGATATGGGATCCCTTGGGAGTTTCTAAGAAAGGTAAACATGAATGGAGAACCCTACATGAATGATTCAAAAACATTGAACCCAAAATAATCAATCTTCAAGCCAAACTGAATTCCCAGTTGTTTCTTTTTCATTGATACAAAAATGGTGAACCTCATGTGAAATCATCTAACTATAACATATCATTGACAAGATTAAAATAATATGCTTACCAGTTCTTTTAAGACCATTTTTGCACCACATTGGTGATCACCATCATCATGTATCTCCTTTTAATGAAACAGTCATGAACTAGCCAGAATACCATGCTACCCTGGTACTCGAGTAGACTCTGACATGGATTGAATGGTATTCCCAATCCCCATGAGTTACTGATAAGCACCTAGAGTCACACAAGAACAAAGAGGGAACAATTTATGATAAAAAAAATAATATAAACAATAAAATTTATATACTCAATAATAAAAAGGGAGAAAATACAAGAAACTGACTCATAAAATAGTACCCAAATAAAACATCAACAAAAGACACGATGTATTGAAAGATAAAACTCAAAGATAAACCCATGAAACAACTAGTTCACATCTCCAATGGTCACCTCCATCACTCTAGGTTCCAATGATCAAGAGCATCCACTACCTATCTGTGTAATTTTTACCTAACTCGGAATTAGAATTAGAAAATATACAAACACCCAAAGAAAAAGGTAGGGTGTGAGCTATAATATCATATAGGGTCTCACTAATAATTCAATAATAAATTTCATAAAAATTAAACCAAATATTATTTCAATTTAAATAAAAAATGAAATTTCATGAAATTTGTATGTTTGCAACAAAACATTATTTTAATTGAATGAGACGATGGATATATCAAAATATGATTAATTGAACACTTTATATAAAACATTTATATAAACTAGTTAGCATTAACAAAAAAACATGTGTAAATCAATGGAAAGTAATTTTCAAATTATGTATATCATAGAAACATGTATCAAGCCATATGTTACAATAGTTTTTGGTAATATGATACTCTCACTACTCAATTAGTGGTCTCGACTCAATGTGTAAATACATCCCAGAACTCAGGTCATCTAGAATCAACTCCCCATTGGAGAAAAAATCAATCCTCATTATGTTTATGTTAGATTTTTCATCATAAATTTATTGTTAAGGATTAGATCCTAGTGTTCTTTTCCGAATTTCCTAGACTCACATGCTCTTCAGTCAATCAGTCAATAAACTATTTGAAAATCAATCATTTAAAATCAGTTCAAAATGAAATTTCACAATTTCAGTTTTGAACATGCCTTTCTAATTTCGATGCCAAATCACAGGTTTTCATCCATTCTTACCACTATCAAATAATCTTTCTATGTAATCCATATAAAATAATTTGATCAAATCAGTTTTAAAAATCAAGCCCTTAATTTTATAAAATCTACAAAATAATTTAAATTCCATTAAAATTGGGGGTTTTTGAAATCTCTATGCCTTTTTTAAAACAATCCATCAATATTCTCAAATATGGTGTTGTAAATCATTTATAAAGATATTTTAATTTAATAAAGAAATTTAAGATTTCAATTTTAGGTAAGATCATATGGAACCACTTACCTTTAATTAGAAACCAAATCAAAACCCGCAATAGGAAAATAGCAATAAATAATGAAAGTGAGGGAGACAAACATGGAGAACCAAGATTATAAACATCATGATAAAAGTATAATTCAATAAACAAAATGGGACCCTATCATTGTAAAATAGGGGTATCAAATTTAAGGAAAAAACCAAAGTGAGGGAACTTATAGGGGATCAAATATCAAAATGAGATGCCTAGAAGGGAATAAATTGCTCACTACACATAGAAGGAATCCTTGGGTTCTTGGGAGGTGTGTATGTATAGTTACTAAAGAAATTATGTGAGAAGTATAATTAAAACAACTTATCGTGATGAATTTATATTATAAATAAAGTTTATATGGAATAAATGAATCATGTATAATATATGCTGAAAAAGGCATCACCTTGGGGTCAAAATTATGATCAAAGAATTTATGGAATAATTGATTCCATGTGGAATAACTCATTCCATTCTATAATTCATTTTCATAGTTTGTGGTTAATAGAATATTTACATCATAAATAGAGGATTTAAGGTATAAATTATTTTAGTAGCCAATGAAAAAAATAGAAATGAACAAAAAACACCCAAATAACCTCTAACTCACCCCATAACCAAAAAAGGGAGTCTTCTAAAACCCTTAACTCAATTAAACATGGACTCCATTAATTTAAACAAACAAACAACCATAAAATATAGGTCAATTTTCCTGATAAAATATTTATATCCATGAAAATATTGATAAACACCTGAACAGAAGTGGGAAAATTGGACTCAATAAGTACCTAAAAAAGGTAATAAGATGTCAAAAAATTAGAAAAAATGATATAAAAATTAATGAAAAGGTAGATCATAAAATATATTTAAAAAATGAAAATTTATGAATGAATAAGAATAATTCCAAGGGAAGAGTATGTGAATCTAACCCAAAGGTGAGGTTGTTAATAAATTGGATGAATTCATGTATTTATTTTTTATAAATGTGAAAATAAGAATAGGTATGTATAATGTAAAGTCACCATTGAAGTTATTTAGAGTGGATTCGTTGGAAATATTACTGTAAATTGTCCATGATTAAAGGAAGATTAATATATTGATGAAGATAGTAGAAAATTGATGAGATATATAAATTTTAAGGTATAAAAATTAATTTCTTATTAAAATTTAAAGTATTAGAAGTTTTCTAAATAAGAAAAGATATTTTTTTTGGATTGTGAGGAAAATGCTGATAGTGAAGTGAAAAATGAGAAATCTAGTGATTATATTACATAGGAATTTATTATTGATAAAGTGAATGATTAGAAGTTCACAAATAATGAATTTAGTATGTCTAAAGATGGAAAAAAGGAGACTCATAAGATGTTTATGATTAAAATATAATTGAGATAATGTATCCCAAATATTATTAAACTTTAAAGAGAGAAAGAAATTCCAACAATGAGGATATTTCATCAACAAATAAAGAATATTTTCTTGAATAAAAATATAATTTTATAAAAGATATTTATGATATAATGAAGTTAATTAATGATGATAAATACCTCAATATCAATCTTGATGAAAAGTAAAATGTGATGGAGAAATAATTTGATCTTGTTTAATAAATTCATGTTGAAGCTGAGTGAGGAAAAAAAGCTTCAAAAATATCAATTTTAGAAGTTTGTGAAAGTTATAAGAACTTAAAACCTTAAGATGGTTGACAAAAATAAACCTCAAAAGTTAACAATAATTTTAAATACATTCAAAATAAAATTATAGTTAATAAGGATATATGTGTAACAAAAATAAATAGTTTAAAATATATAAATTTAAATGGTATCAAAATCTATATAAAAAATAATACAACTAGAGAATCTCTTAATGATTAGAATATAACAATGTCAAAAAAGTTGTTAGGGGGATATATAAACATTGGTTCACAATAAGGATCTAAGTTGGTTGGTATGAAAGATAATGTAAATCACATAAAAAACTCTAGAAAAAAATTGAATTATAGAGGAAAGTATGTTTTTTATTAATACTCTCAATACTGTGGAGACTTTGGGAATAAAAAAACAATGTGGTGGTTCAATCAAGAACATTAGAATGAATCTAGGAGGAACAAAAAGCAGAGTTTTAGGGGGAGTCAATCCACTCAAATAAGAAATCTTAAATATTTTTTAAATTGAAAATAAATTTCAACCTCTCGAAACTATTTTTGAAAGACATGATTATCCTGGAAATTTTTCAAAATAATTTCTTATTATTCTAGAAACTAATTAAGTTTTATAAGAAAAATATAAAAATCCTCATGCAATTAAATAAAAAGTCAAGGAGAAACTGATTTAAATTATAAAAAAATAGAATGATATTGGATATTGGATAGTGGGTGTTCTTCCCTTATGATTATATATTTGAAGATGTTGAAGACTTCAAAATATTAAAAATAAGTGATAGTTTCTTTTAGAAATTTTAGACCCTTATAATAAAAGGTTTTGGATCTACTTTCATTTGAAAAGAAGAGTTAAAATCCAAAGGAGCCTTATTTGTTGATGGTCTGAAAGACTACTGGTTAATTGTTTCACAGCCCTGTAATAAAGGAAAGAAAATAATATTAATAAGAGATGGTTCTTTTGTTAAATATATTTAATTTTTAAAATTTGTACAAATTTAAAAACTAACCAATATAAACTTATTTCAAGTTATAGATTTATAGGCTTCATACTCTCTAAGCATGACAGAAGAAAATTAATTATGGAATAAGAGGTAAGGAAATGTATGTCAGAGGAATATGATCTTTTTTAAAGAGAGAGAACATATTTAAGATATTCCATACAAGGAATGAAAATTATATTTATGTTATTCAATATTATAGAATGGGAAGATTAAAAATTTAGTACCTATGAATGTTGAGATATATTCAACTTTTCTCCTAGAGCTAATACATTTCGACATATACATGCCCCTGAGAGATCAATTGAAAAATAGATATAAGTTGTTCAATTCCTTTACTATTGAATTTAATAATATTACATTTATTATTTAAAAAAATAAGTGGACCACAAAATATTTTCGTGTTTTAGGAGAATTATAGTGATAGAATCTAGATATTCTATTTGAGAGATTAAAACTAATAATGGAGCCTAATGTATAAATGCGAAGTTTAAATAATTTCTTGAAAATAATTGTATTTTTCACCAATTTAATGCACCACACACACTACAGTAGAACAATATTTCTTAAATATGAAATTGAAGTTTAGTTGAGATGGCATAAACCATGTTGATTGAATTTATAACTTCCCCATAATTTTATAGTAAATATATTGTAGGAGTTACTCACATTCAAAAACAATATTTCTATAAGTAAAACTGTAATATGAATCCCTATGAGATATATTAGGAAGTAAAAATAAGTTTTGAATACCTAATGGTCTTTGAAAGTCCCTTTGTTACCATATTTAAAGGTGAAAATGTTAGGAATTTTGATGAAATAATTTTTTATGGGATTATTCTTGGATAATCTTTTAATGATAGAGGATACATGTTCTATAATAAATAAACATGAAATATTGTTGAATCTAATGATGTAAAAGTGTTTTAACATTATGATTGAATGTTTTCATAGTTATTTGTTTATAAAAAAGAGATAAAAGATAAAATTGTTATTTTTGAAAAACAAAAAAAAATTTCTAATAGAAGTGAAGATATAGAAGCTACGCAATATGAATATTATGACTCAATTATTTCAAGGGATGATGGACAACCTTTTTTCATAATATAATAGGCTAAGGAAATTAGTGGAAGTCCAAAACATCGTTGGATATCAAGTGAAACAATTTCAACCTATAAAAAAAGTGAGTTTTGTTTTACATACTTCGTTTTATTCAAAGGTTTATCCAAGATATGTTGGAGAAGATTTAGAGAATAAAAATTAGATTGATTTTATATGAATAAATTAATGAAGTTGGGAGTAATGAGAACTAGAAACTTATACCCAAACCAAAAAATAATAATGTGATTAGAACAAAATATATTTTCCAAAATAGGTTGAATAAATAAAGAAAAATGATAAGAAATAGGGAATGATTAGTTGGTATAGTCTATTCATTGGTTGAAGGTATTTATTTTTATGGGACCTTTTACAAAGAAGAAATACTTGAAACCATGAGAATATTTCATTATATTGTCACACAATGAAGATATAAGATATTTCATACGGTTGTTAGGTAACATTTTTATAATGTAGAGATATATAAAGAAGTTTATATGAAACAACTGTGTGATTTCATGCATGGTGACGATGAAAGTTATGTGTGAAATTTGAAAACTGATTTATATGGGATAAATAAATATCTGAGTTTTTGGAATTATAAACTTGATTCTTTCTTAATGAATTTTAATTTCAAGAATGTAAAATTTGATAAAAACATATTCATAAAATAAAATTAGGTTGTTTTTCTCATTATGATTATTTATATTGGTGATATCATATTTATAAATAATTATGAAGAAATGTGTGAAGAGTTTGTTGAGTGGATGAAGAAGTTATTAAATATGTCTATGTTGGGATAAATAAAATAATTTCATGGATTATATATCTCTAAAAATAATAAGTATATATTTTTATCTAAAAGATTTTTGTTAAAGAAATTATTAATAATATTAGCATGGAACATTAAAATCCTATTCCATCGCCCATTTTAGTGGGAACAAAGTTGGAAGAATATGGAAAGGAAAAGAGTTTTATCTAAAAGAGTTTAGAAAGATTATTAGAATCCTATTATATCTAAAACCTTCAATGAAAAATATAGTGTATATTGTTACTATTTGTGCTAGGTATAAACATTATCAAAAGTAATCTCATCTTATAGTTGGAAAAATAATTCTATGATATATTAAAGGTTCAATTGATTTCATAATAAAGTATGACAACATAAAAAATATTGATCTATTTGGTTATATATATATTGACTGGGCATTTTGTTTTGATGAAAAAAATATCCACATAAGGTGTAGTTTTATTCTTTGGAGAAATATGTAAGAATTTTCATAGAATGAATAACAATTTAATAACCATCATTATGGTTTATTCTAAGTATGTAGCTTCCACTCAAGAAGCAACATAGTTAATGTGGATGAAGAATATATGGATGAATTGTTAGTTGATGTGATGTTTTCCCTTATCTTGGGTTTTGATAATCAATGTACTATAAATATTACAAAGAATCTAGTGAAACATTCTAAATATAATAACATTTATAATAAATATCACTTCACCAAAGAGAATGTGGATAGATATTATTACCACCCAATATTTTCATATTTAAATATTACATCATAATTTTTGAATAATATCTATCATTTTACAAAAAATATGTATGAGGACCATAAAGGTTTAGTGCCTTTATAGATAAGACACAAAATATTCTAATTTCTTAAAATATCTTCAACATCACCCATAAATATCATACTGTATAGTACTATTCTTTGAAATACCATACATAAAACATGTATTCATAACATATGGAAAAGAAACAAAATAAAGGGTGAGATCAAATACCCAGTAAGGTTAAACATGGGATATATCAATTAAAAATGATTATAAAAGTATGAGAAG
Organism: Viscum album; assembly: GCA_963277665.1. NCBI lineage: Eukaryota > Viridiplantae > Streptophyta > Magnoliopsida > Santalales > Viscaceae > Viscum > Viscum album. Next base: position 688,524,612 of record OY728142.1, on the reverse strand, counting down.
ATGTGAATAAAATTTTAAAACCATGCACTGAAAATCATAGATAATAAACATGAGTCATTTAATTAATCTTACTAGTTCATAGGACATAAATAAAATATTAATCAAAGACCAGGATCACCTAGAACTAAAAATTGGAATAATACATAGATTTTATGGAATACACATAATCATATAAAACCATTTCCTTAGTAGTCATGGTTTATTTTCAAGGATATCAAAGTGGAATGGGTGAAATCCCCATACCATAGTTGGAGTTTAAGTTCACTCCCAAAAAAATCATAGTGAACATAGTCTCTTAGTGAAACTAGATCAATCATCATTCCAGTCCTATTTAAATCAGGAGATATCAATATCTACCCATTGAATGGAAAGTAGATATAGGTCCCATCTATCATAAAATGAAAATAACATATACATGTTCCACAAGATCACAAATCATTCATCAAATCATAACCCATTAAAATAATTGGTCTTCATAACTCATTTATTATATCAAAACCCATGAAAATAAATTGGCTTCATAACACATTTATCATATCATAATCCATGAATAGAAATGAGTTTTGTAAACATTTCATCATAGAATAACCCATAGTAAGAAAATAGGTTTCATAAATATAATATCATCGTAAACATTAAAAATACATAGAAAAAAATATAGTATCATTTGATCATATCTATAATAATGATTAATTAACCTCAATGGATTTTATCTTAGATGGAAAATTGTTTTGAAATATCGCTTTGAAAATTTATTGAGGAAAATATCCTTTTCATTTTTGCAATAAATTATGTAAAATATAGGATTTTTAAAAATATTAATGAAAAAATTTTCATTGAAAAATATCCTTGTAAACATGTAAAAGATTCTTTAAAACATTTATTTGTTATGTTAGTAGAAAATATTTTTAATTTTTTAAATGTCCAAACAAATATTCCTTTCACATTTTCAATAAAATAAACAAGTGACTCATTCAAAAAATGAATAGAATATTCCTTTAAAACCATTTAGTGAAATTCCAAAATAGGTAAAAATTTCTTCAAAAAATAATTTTCATAATACTAAAAACATTTTTTTGGAACATTTATAGAAAACACAAACATGGAAGAAAAAGGGTTTTCAGCCGAAGAGACAAATAAAAATGATTTTATTTAAAAACATTAATTTAGAATCTTAACAATTTACAAATAGGAACATGAAAGGGAAAACATGTATTCTCAAAATATTAATAGATTATAAGATAATTCATGAATTTATTGACAAATAAATCATAATATTTCATCAATAAAATTATAATCATAATCAATCTGATTATTAATGAGATTGTAACATCAAATACAAACCACTTTCATAACTTTTGAATCGTAATCCACAAGAAAGAATAAATTTAAATAAAATATTAAATATTATTACAATAACAAAATTCATGACATAAAATTTCATAAGTAATTTTTACACCTCATAAATATATATATTTTCATAATATAACATATATTCCAAAGAAGGAAATTTGAGACAAAAATCCCTTACCTTAAATCTATATTTTCATAATATATGTTCAAAACACCTATACAATAAATCTAATTTTCTTATAAATATATTAAGAAACCATAATCATATGTTTCATACTATATATTGTTTACTTATGGAATTTTATTAACCATTTATTAAAAATTCCTTGTTAAAATCTTGTTTCAGGTAATAACTGTTTCATTTTTTATATTTATTGGGCAAGTATTCTCAGTCCTATTAATTTGATCATGGAAAAATTATCTAATAAATGTTAAAAATTATAAAAATATCATATATATTAAATATATATTTGTTTATGTAAACCAATTAATGTTAGATATAAAAAATGAATCACACCATTCATGGAGACAATAGGTCGTAAGTACGCATGAATGAGGTTTCAATTTTCCCAACGGATGAAAAAAAAAGAATGATAAATAATATATTACCTTTATAGAATCATTTTTATATCATATATATCACATGTTTCCATAAAACCTATCCTTATTAAATTACATGTAAAGAGTAATTGAAGAACGAATCACATCACCTCAAGAGGTGGTAGTCCACCATACACTTGAGTGACGTTATAGTATTCCCAGACAATGGAAATTAAGAAGGTATATATGATATAACAATTATAAAAAGTATAATAATTTAATAACTATCATATAAATATGTTAAATACATCATTTTATCCAGCAGTGAGTGGAAGTGATGGGAAATGAATTACATATGTTCATGAGATGGTAATCTAGTGTACACATGATCGACAATTTTATTTCCCATTTGATGGAAGAGGAGATGGGTATAGGTTATGAAATTAACATAATAAAATATAATAATATTGGATATAATGGTATTATTATATGTGAATATTTGAAGAATATTTTAATGAATTGTAAGAAAAAATAAAACAAAAACACTAATATAATAATTTCACCGTTTCTTCGGAGAACCCCTTTAGGTTTATACCTAAAGAATTATTAAGATGGTTTCCTAATAGAACAATATTATAGGATATGGGTAAAGAAATTAGTAATGAATTTTGTTGGATATTTTTTGAGCCAAAGAGATTTTTATGTTTGAATAGGATAGGAGAGTCAGTGTCCTTTTATATGTGGGGGAGAGGGCGCACATGGAATGATTGAAAAGAATAATGTTTAACCATGTTTTTTCACATGAAAAATGATGAAAATTTATAGTTATAGAAAATTAGGGGTTATAAGGTCTATATATGTCCATAAAATCGGTTTTTTACAAGTTTTTAGGTAATTTTACCCCCTTATTTTTAGTTTAACCCCCTATTAAACCTGTTTTAACCTTAAATGTGGTAATTATTTTTTACTATTTTTTCTGTTAATTTTGACAGAACATTAAGTTAAAAGTATTATATAATATTAATTATAAATATTCTAAATATATATTCTATTTCTAAAAAATTTATTCTTATAAATATAAAATTTTAATTTAAAATTAAACTCATAGATGCGATGAAAAAGAAGGTTTCTGAAGAGAAATGGTTCCAAAGTTTAAAAAGTTTTTATATCAAAATTAATTAGGAAATTGATTCCAATTAAAAATATTAGATTTTTTATTATATAATTAAGCTAATTTTAGTTTATAATACATTTTAAAATAAAATTTAACCTTATACATTATTTAAATAAAAAGGTTATTTTTGATAAAAACTATTACTTTTCACTATCCATAAAAAAATTAATATTTCCCAAAAAATACAAAAAGTTTATCCTAAAATAAATATTGAATATAGATTCAAAAAATGAAGTAAATTTTTTCAAATAATATTCTAAAATATTCATAAATTAATTTTAATTATTTTTCACAAAAATAAATAAAAATCATTTTTTTGAGAAAAAAATTAGTTTTAGAAGCCTATAATGAATTTACTAAAAATTAAGTACTTTTTTATCAAAAGGATTAATTTATATAAAATAATTACACTCAAAATTTAGAAATTGTTTTCTCCTATTCATTTATACATGTTAAATGGATAACTAATAACAATCTTGTTTAAATAATTATTTTAATAGTCTGTTCTGGTTCTTTAAAACAAAATATTGTGTATAACACAAACTATCGATGAAATAAAATTTATTCTAAAAAATGAATAAAATTTGTATAGTGTTACATTATACCCCAATTAAAATAATTTCACCCATGAAACTCATCACTATGATACAAAAATATTAGTATAATTCTACCTCATTACATCCCCTGATTCCCACATTGCTTCCTCAAACTGGTGGTTTCACCATAAAAATTTTATCAGGTGAGTGGTCTTGTTTTGTAGATATTTCTATATATGGTCTAGAATCTCTATTGTTTGTTCCTCATAAGAATGATCATTCTACAGTGGTACGACCTCTATGTTTAGTACATGTGAAGGATCAAGTATGTACTTCTCCAAGAGAGATACATGGAACCCAGCATGGACTCGAGAGAGGTTTGGTGGAAGAGACAATCGATAAGCTACCATCCGGATATGATCCATAATTTCAATGTTATAGATATATCTAAGGAAAAATTAACCTTTATTCCTGAATATCATATCCTTCTTCCATGGATATACTCTTAGAAACACTTTATCACCATCACCAAATTCTAGATCATGTTGGAAATTGTCATCATAACTTTTCTGCAGACTATCTGTAGCCCTTATGTATTGCTAAATTGATCTTACATTATATTCGATTTATTTAGACATCTACAGTACCAATATATTTTTTTCTTTAAATTCATCTTATTATGGTGGAGTTCTACATTTATTTCCATAAAGTGCTTTATAAGGATCCATCTAAATTATTGATTGAAATCTATTATTGTATGAAAACTTGACTAGAGGAAGTTGTTGATTCTTATCCCCATTTAAATCCATATAAAAAGATATTAGAATATCCTATAGGTATTTCATTTTTCTTTCATACTGACCATCTCTATAAATATGATACATAGTGTCGAAACTCAACTATGTATCAAGAGCTTGCTGAATAATCCACTAGAAGTTCAATGTAAACCTCATATACTAATAATATACAATTGGATAGAAAACATTAAAAATTATTTAATGTATATATTTGAAAGATTTTCTAGATAAAAATTTTCACTGATAGTGATTAATCATTCTTACCTTTAATGGTGACTGACTATAATCTATATAGAATTGTTCCATTTATATGTTTTGGGGATTAAAATGATAAAATCCACGGTAATGTTTTACCATTTTCATTATGGTATGGTTAATGGTTGTAATATCCTCTTATAATTTAGTCTCTTAGCATTAACATTCCGACATACCAAGTAATTAGATACATAATCTACATTATCTCTTTTGATTCCATCCCACCATAAACACTCCTTAAAATATCTATACATCTCATTAATTCCAGGATGAATAGAGAATTAAGAACTTTGAGCATTGTCTAATAAATCCTTCTTAAAATATGGTATGTATGGAACATATACATAGTTCATAAACCCCATCCTTCTCCTATAATCAAGGTTATACTTAAAAAAATTTCTCACCTTCTTCTGTAGTTCCATGTCTTCCATCTACACCTATTTAATCATTATTATGATAGATGGTAAAATACTAATTTGAGAAATATAATTTTTATCCCCTTTCATTCATATTTCAATATATATTTTTTTGAAGATCAATTAACATTTGATCTTTTGTATTCCTTATCATGGATAATCTAGCATGATTCTTTCAACTCAAAGCATCAGACACCTTGTTCACTTTCACATGGAGGAAATGTATTGAGTAGTTATAATATTTAATTAACTCTAACCATATTCAAAAAAAAAATGTTAAAATCCTTTAGTGTGAATGTATACTATAATCTTTATCAATTTTTATATATATCACACTTTTATCAATAAAGACAATTCGTCCATATATTTAATGAAAAAAAATACCATAGCTAACTCCAAATCATGAGTTTGTTGAATTTTCTAGTAAACCTTCAATTATCATGAATCACAAGTCATAACCATTACATTATATATGATAATGCATCATAATCCCTTATGGGATTCATCACTATATATTACTAACCGTTATCTATTACAGGGTAATGTAAGAATGGGTTCACTAAGTAATCTTCTCTCTAGTTCTTTGAAAATTCCCTTGCATTATTCTTTCCATAGGAACTTGGTTCACATCAAAGTTAACTTGGTGATTAGATTAGATATTCAAGATAAATTCTCCACAAAACATCGATAATATCTAGATAAACCAAGAAAACTCTAGATCTCAGACACTATGGATGGTCTGGGACAACATTTAATAGACTCTGTCTTTGATGGATCTTCTAATATACCCTCTCTTGAGATTATATGACCCAAAAATGAAATCTTTTTCAGCCAAAATTCAAAAATTGTAAATATTTCATAAAATTTCTCCTTCCTTAGGTTCTTTAGTAAAATTCTTAGTGAAACTTCTTGTTATTACTTTCCCTTTGAATAAAAAATAACATTCTTTATAAAATCTACCACAAACTGATCATGTTAATATCTATATAATGTACTCATTAAATCCATGAATATAGATGGTGACTTAGTAGGAATGAATGGAATCAATATATACTCTAGTGTCCATAAGTTTTACATAATTATGTCTTTGGTATATCCCCCTTCTTAACACTCAATTTATGATATTTGGAATGAAGGTTAATATTGGAAAATTATTGAGCTCTACATTTTTGATCAGACACATCATCAATATAGAGTAGAGGATACTTGTTCATGATTTTGATATTTTTATACCCAGAATAATTAATGTATATTCACATGAAAACATTTTTATTTTAAATAAATATAACATATTAACCCTATGGTGAAACACTTGTATGAATGAATCAATTTTCAAGGTTCTCATCGAGTTAATTATTTAATGATTGAAACTCAATCATGGATATTCTATAGAGAGTATTTGAAATAGTTGTGGAACCAAGTATGAGTTCTATTGAGAATTAAGCTTCATGTCTAAGTGGATTATTGGGAAAATATTCTATAAAAACATCAACAAAATCTTGTATAATAGGAATATTACCGATGATGTGTTTCTCCCCAACCATCTGAGATAAACACCCTTTTTAATAGGAATAAAAAAAGATACAATGGATTTTATTTTTTTAGAGATCATCACACTAATAGATGATCATAGTTAGTTTTGGGATATTAATCATAGAATCCATTCCTCAGAAATTGATATGGGGTTTGAGTAGTGAAATCCAATCCATGCATAAGATAACATCTCACTCAACAAGAGGGAGAAAAACAAGATTTACAGGATGCACATTCCTATAAACATCAACTGTAGATGAATCGTAGACTTGTGATGAAATCACTGTACCATTAGGGGTTTTCAATTGTAATTAAACATATAATCATTGGGGAGGAATTTTGATACCCTTATAAAATTCTCTAGATATAAAAGATTGGGTATATCTAGAGTCAAATAAGACATTAACAGTTCTATAATGGATAGTATGTGTACCGTTAACCGTGTTGTTATCACACCCCTGATATAAAATAATGTTCACATTATATTTCTATTTGTCTCTCAACTTAATAGGTTTATGATGTCGATCACCATCATTAACCACCATATTTTTTAATTGGTTAAAATAATTACTATACTCCTTGAATTTGAAACACAAGAGTGTGGGTGGTGAATTCTATTGAGCTTCCTTTTTATTCAAATTATTAGCTAACTTTTTTGTCATCACTTTGGAAATATAGTTCTCAATTACCCTCATTCCCACACATAAAGAATTTAACAATTCCATTAATGAAATTACTTATATGTTTAATTCTACAGTTTGAGAATTAATGAAGGATCATCTTCTTTTTACAAGGTATTTATAGTTTCCATTGAATTCCATTGTTATTTTCTTATGAAAACTATATGATTGATGGGTAACCCCAATATTTATTTTAACCTTGATAGCACAATGAATTATTTCATCATCGCTACTAAAGTCTATTATTTACAATTCCCTTCAGATACCTCATTGTAATACACTACAGAATTTATTGACCAAACTTTCAAGATTGATGATAATACCTGAAGCATGCTACACAAGTATTGTATAATTCCCCTCAATGGTACCAACATATTCATCATCCATTTTCCATAACTAAAGGAATTATTTATCCATTTTCAAATGAAGAAAATGAGGAAATTAATTATTAAAAAATTAGTTATTAGACTCATCACAATCCATGGAGTTAATTTAATCTTGTTGACTAGTATTCTGGATAAGATCCCACCATTAATCTGTGTCTCCATCCAAATGATAGAATAAAAAAATAAATTTTAATGATCAATGAAGAATAGAAAAATGTTTTCAATGATATTAATACATTTCATAGAAACCAATGGATTTGTATAACCACTAAAATAATGTGGTTTTTCCTCAATAATAACCCAATAGAATGTTATTCCCACATTTAACCATTTGTATGTTCAACGTGATTCATAGATTGAGAATGATGGGTGAGAATATAAATGACACTTTTCATTAAAAATCCAATAAATTTTGTTAATTATTTGGGAAATAATTAAATTTTTTATTATACATAGAATTAACATGGTTTATTTAGTTTCCATTCATTAAATAAAACAAAAAAGAATAGTTTAATAAAAAATAATCATATAGAGGAAAATAATAATCATGAAAAATAACTTATTGGATGTATAAACCATGAAAACATCTTATTAATATATGAAACCTTAGGATTAAACTAGTTAATTTGTGGCCATTATTCAAATATTACATGATGCTTCAAAAATAGTGTGTGTTTTAACCATGTATATACCCTAAGAGTGACAAATCAGGTGCACAGTAAGTCATGTTGGCATGTAATAGGTAAGACTCGAGTTAAGCCAAACACACATTTTTTAAAGTTATTAACCATATGCACATTTTTATATAACCATATCCACTTGTAGTATCCACATATGGATTTATATTTTTGGAAACCACTCACTCTATCCTTCACTAATATTACAAGATATTTTTCAATAATTATAATATTCCTTAGAATTATCCTTAGACATATCACTTGGTATATCACTTATTTTTTTAACATCCTAGTTTCCAATGGATAACTAAAACATTCCTTTGATATGAACTATAACGACCTAAGATTTTCATAGATAAACATTACATAATAATAGGAAAATAATCCATATAATTTAAAAAACACATCTGAGAACCATAAAGGTTTACTGTCTTTAGAGAATAGACACACATATAATTTTTTCTATATAGATATTAAAAATTTCCAAAAAATATCCTCCCATGCATTACTCTTCTTAGACACACCCTAATAAAATCATTTCCTCATAACCTATGGAAAAGAAACAAAACAATGGGTGAGATCAAATTACCCATACGTGTAGACATGAGAGATGTTAACATAACATGATAATAAGGCTATGATAACATGAGAATAACATTTGAATACTATACATTTCATATTATATATCCCAAACCAATGTCATGGAATAAATCATAGTTTTTCATAATATATGAATCATAATGAAATCAAATAACATGATCCTTGAGAACATAACATTTTTATAAGGCATATAATTTTTTTGCATGAAAATAATAATAGAAAATCATTTCCATATTAGATAAGTCTCAGTTATAATGCTATAATAGTGGAATGGGTCCACTCCCCAAACCATTATAGTAGTCAATGATAACTTCCAATACTATTTTAGTAGAAAAATTCACTCACTAAATTTGGCACACTATTTATTTCACTCTTATTAATTTTATAATATATCAATATTTAGAAAAATAATTGGAGGCATACATTACTTCCACCCATCATATAATAAAAAACATATAATCGTGTGCCTCAAGATCATAAAACATTCATCATATCAGAACCCATGAAAATAAATGGGCTTTATAAAAAATTTGTCATATCAAAACACTTGAAAATAAATGGTATTTATAACACATTTATAATATCTAAACACATGTAAAGAAATGGTTTTTATAAACATTTAATCATAGCATAACCCATAGAAAGGAAATGTGTTTCATAATAATATTTTCATTAATAATATAATCCATATAGAGAAATAATAAATATTATATCATTAGATCATATCCACAATATATATTATGTAGCCCCAAATGATGACATCTTAGATGTAAAATAATTTTGAAATATCACTTTGGTCATTTCTTGAGGAAAATATCATTTTCATTTTGAAATCCCTTATTTTAATCTAAACATTTCCCAAATATTAAAGAAAAATTTTCCTTGAAAAATAACCTTATGAAATTTTATAGTATTCTTTAAATCATGTAGTGGACTTGGTGGGGTAAAATACCATTCATTCCATACATGTTCAAAAATTATTCCTTTAATATTTTTAGTAAATGTCAAAATTACCTTTTTAAGAAAATGAATAAAAGATTAATATAATTTTTTTTTTCTAAAATTAAAAAATGGAATAAATTTTCTTTTATAATATTTTTTAGAATGTTAAATTAACTTTTCAAAACATTTTTAGAAAACAAGGGAATGGAAGTAAAAGGAATTATGAACGAAGAGATAAATAATTCTGTTTTTATTTAAATAATTAATTTTGAATATTGTGTACATAAATAGAGTAAAATTAAGGGAAACTTTTATTATCTTGAAATAAATGTAATATAATAAAATTCGTGATGTTATTGGTAAAAAAATCATAATATTTCATCATCAAAAGCATAATCATGAACAATCTGATAAATAATGAGATCATAGCATCAAACACTTACCACTTTGGTAACTTTTGAATAATAAGACCCATAAAAGAATAAATTTATATTAAACATATAATATAATAAGAACAAAAAATTTATGATATAAAATATTAAATTGGCAGCATATACACCTCATAAAATAAAATGCATAATATAACTTTTGTTCCAAGGAAGGAAATTTTAGACAAAAATCCCCTACCATAAGTCTCAAATTCCTTCTTAAGCCTTAGAAAATCCTATATAGTAATGATAATTTTATTTGAAATATATTAAATAACTATACTCATATTTATCATAATATATATTATTTAATTATTACCTTTTGTAATCTGATTGTTAACAATTCCATGTTAAAATCACAATTCGGGTAATAACTATTTCATTTTTAGGTGTCTTCTGGTTTAGTATTCTTAATAAATTTATTTTTATTAGGGTTAAATTATATCTAGAACTTTAACCAAAATATATATATCATATTTATTAATTATTTATATATTTATGATAATCCATTAATGTTATATATAAAAAATTATTTACATCATTCATAGAGACGATAGATTTTATGTACAAATGAATGTTTTTTTTCATTTTATCGACCAAAAAAAATAAAGTTACATAAAATATTACCCTTAAAGATTAATTTTTATACCATATATATCACATATTTTCATTAAAGCTATCATTATTACCTTACATGTAAAGTGTAGGTGATGAATGAATCACATCGCTTTATGAGGCGGTAGTCCATCTTACAAAAAAGTGACATTATAGTATTCCCATGAAATGGAAATTAAGAAGGTGCGTGTGATATTATAATTATAGAATTATAATAATTTAATAAATATCATATAAATATTTTTAATCTATAATTATATACAATATATATAGGTGGTGATGGGAAATAAATTACATCGGTTCGCAAGGAAGTAGTCCTCCATACACATGATCGATGGTTTAGTTTCCCATTTCATTGAAGATAATATGGATATAGGTTATGGAATTAACAAAGTATCATCTAATTAAATTTTAGATAGTGTTGTTTTCATATAAAAATAGATTAAAAATATTTTATGGATGTGGGGGAAGAAATAAAAGAGGCACACAACTTTATGAATTTTACCTCTTCTTTGGAGAACCCGTTTAGGTTTCATAACTAAATCCATCATATGAGGGTTTCATAATCCAAATAAAGAATTTATTATGTGTATAAGGAAGCAAGGAATATATTTTGGTATGTATTGGTCAAACCAAATGGTTTTGGAAGTGTAAATAGTTGAGGATAGGGGGTGTCCTTTTATAAGCGGGGAGCATACACACATGGAATTTCTAAAAATAATAGACTGTGACGACATTTTTCACATGTCCTAACAATAAAAAACAAATAATTATTGAAACTTATAGGTTATATGGTTGATATATGAATTTAAAATGGGGTTTTTTTCAATTTTATAGTCCATTTTATCCCTTATATTTTTAGTTCAACTCTCGGTAAATCATTTTTAAGCATAAGTGGGGTAACTAATTTTTATTATTTTTACGTTTCATTTTGAAAAAAAATTAAGTTGAAAATATTATATTAATTTTTATGATTAAAAATATGGATTCAATTTTTTTTATATTTCATTCATAGAATTGTAAAATTTTAATTTAAAATCAAACCTACACACGTGATGAAAAAATAGTTTTCCAAAGAGAAAATTTTCAAAAGTATTGAAAGCTTTAACAAAAAATTAAAAATTAAATTGATTACAATGAACTATATTTAATTAATTATAATTTAATTTATCTAATTTTTTTAAACTATTTTTTAAAAAAAATTAACCTTATAAATTCTTTAAATGAAAAGGATGTTTTCAATAAAAACAAGTAATTTTCACTATTCATCAGAAAATTAATTCTTTTATAAAAATACGAAGAATTCATCTTAGAATAATTTTAACATGTTGATTCCAAAAAATAATTTCATTTTATAAAATACATTTTTATAATTTTTAAAAATTAATTTTATTTTTTGTTCCAAAAAGGAAATACAAATAATTTTTTTGAGGGAATAATTATTTTGTAAATATTATAAAGCCATTACTAAAAAATAAGTAATTTTTTATCAATATGATTTACTTATATAAAAATATTATATTTAATTTATAAAATATAGTAATTCATACTTATTCTTCCAAGATTAATGCCTTAGTAATAATGGTCATGTTTAAATAATAATATTAATAGTTTTCTAAGGTTCATTAAAACATAGTATTGCATGTGATGAAAGATTTCAATGAAATTACATATATTATAAAACAATAACAATATTAGGGTGTTACATAAATGAACTTAGTTTGGGTGTTTTCTTACAATAGATAATGTAGCAGATATCTTTAATAAAATATTGTTGAAGGAAACATTTCATAAGATGAGGTTAATTATGGGTGTACAACCTCACTCTCTTCATGTATAAGCGATGTGATTTCCCTCTCATCTCGCATATTTACTTTGGATAATGTTGTCAAAGGGGGGTATGTAACAAAAATAGATCCCATAATATGTTCTAAAACTTTCATGGGTATGCATATATTTAGGGGGAGATATTAAGACGGGAAATATGTGATTTCAATGTTTTAAAACTATTTTAAAAGTTTGTTCAAGTGTATGTAGGATGTTTTCTATTTATAATTTGAAGTTTTCATCACTGATTAAGTTTAGAGTGCATGGAATAAATTCTAATGTTTCTTAATAAATGGTTTCTAATCACTATATTATTGAAAACATGATATTTTTGTACAATTATTCTTATTTCTTAAAATGATTTTTCTCATGTAGGTTTAGAATTACTAGACACATGATCCATTTCTTGAGTTAAACAATTTTATTTACTTCTGTTCCTTGGTTTCCAAGAAAATACAAAGGGATATATTTTTGGGCCCAATAATTTTTGATATATTTTCATGTCAAGAATAATATAGTTGTGATGAAAGAAGGTTTTATTTGGTATTGTTTAATATAAATCACCTAAAAGTATTTATAAATCCTTAAAAATGTGAATAGATAGAGTTTCCCATAGAATGAGTTTAATGGAAATAATCGAACAAATCAATTTTATCAAAAAAAAAAGTGTGTCTCTAAATGATTATCTAATTATGTTCAAAGTTCTATCAAATAGATATGTTTAGTAATTAAAATCAAGAGATGATCGATGAACTTTATAATTTCTAAATATCTTGTTTATATGAAAGTATTCGTGATTATATATTATATCGTTTAAAGGAAAGATGATGTTATTACCAATGAAAAGAGTGGTTATGGATGTTATATATGAATTAGGATAAAAAATAATCAAGCATTAATTATATCAAAAAAATTATTGTAGGAGAATTATATAGAGTTTTATGGAAATAAAAAAAATTATTAGATATAATGTTTTGAATTCCATAGAAAAAATAATTTCTGCATGATAATTAAGTAGGGAAGTATTTTAGATGTTTTGGTTTGATGAAATATATGTGGACTCTAATGAGTTCATTAGATAGAAGAATGCTTTTGAAGGAAAAAAATATAAATTTTTTAGTAATGTTCATAAAAAATAAATTTCTGATAAAATTCATTGGATTGATCCATCATATCATGTAACATGAAGGTATTTGGATAGATTATTCAAATATATTATTCAAATAATTTCAGTAGAATTCCTTGGATTTCATGTTTTATAAATATTTTAATGGATAGAGGATGAATCGATGAATAATAACCTAACAAGGTTACAATAATAACAAGTCCCTATGAAGTGGAACTAGTTGAATATTTGGAATTCTTTGAAAAAACATAATAAATTCATAATATGTGATGAATCTAATTTGGATGTTCAGAGTTTCAACAATCATGAAGGGAATTATGGTTATTTAAGAAGATATTTCTTGAATATTAAAGAAGATATTTCACATTGAGATTTATTGCAAGGTTCATATGAAAATTTTGTTGACTCTTACCTTTAATGAAGATAGAAGGTAGTGAAACATTGAATAATATTTAGTGATATTCTAATAATAATTAGAAACATTGAAATTTAAGTTCACATGACTCCATTTTTTTTAATAATAGATGTATATATAAAGGGGATGTAGGTACACCTAGTGTATTTGATAATGCCATGTGTTTTGATAAAGGATAGTAGTGTTGAAATTTTTTCAATGCATCAGATTCAGTTTCACTAGCAAGAGTGATTCCAAATATAGTCTTCCCATTAATAGGTAACAGATAAAAATATTGGGGAGATGATCATACAGACAAGGATACAGTTGATATTAGTCAAAGTGATACCAAATAGTGTTTTCTATCAATTTTTATCAGTTGAATGATGTATCAGATAGTTGATATCTAGACAATGTATCAAAATAATTATACCTGATATGGAGTATTTAGTTTAGTTGGTCTATAAGAAAGAATTTTATAATTATATAAATTCTTTCTGCTTCATAAGAAAGCGTTGTGGGTGAATAATATAGTTGAAGTGGTACATCAAGAAGGTTAAATCCTATTGGTGAAAGTTCTTATTGTTGTTACAACCATTAATATAATATATTATCTTTATAAAGATAACATGAAAAATCCAAAAAACTATAATGATATGAAAGTAATAGATATTCTTGTATTTATATAACCAAAAAATTTATTATTTTCTTATGGTTTGTGTAGTCTTGGATTACATAGAAACCATAATAAGGTCTAGATACTTTTATTGAGTAGTAAAACTTGTAAATAATTTTGTTACTATGGGTGTTCTTGTTTGTTGTTTTCTAGTACAGTAATTGCTCACTACCTAGAGGTGAAGGTTGTTTCTTATGTAAGAAAACATAAAAATAAAATATCCGTAATTCTTACCCTCCCCATTTTAGTTATCACAATAATCCTTATTGGTCCATTCAAATATTCCATAATGTGATTCAACCCTCATCTCAGGGTACTGAAACAGTTGGGACCAGCATATATCATACTTTATGATATATATAAACCATACACTATAACATATGATAGAATGTATAATATAGAAATTATACATTATGCAAAATCTCCATAAGTTTTATGAAAATTGGCTATGTAACACGTGGAGTTAGAGGTGTATTTTATTTTTATGGACCATGTCTTTGTTATGTATACTTTGTTTACTTTGTTACTCCATATTGTAATGAAATGTTTTATTATTTTTTTAGTTGGACTATAATATTATTTATACATTTATTATTTATTAAGTAATATTGGATAAATCATTCTCATTGGTCACATTGATACACTTGGAACTTGTTTTCATTCCATGTAAATTAAGAAATCACCTTGGGCTTTCTGGAATGCTTGTTTGGGTATAGTGGCAAGATATCTAAGTCGATATGTTACGAAATGAAATTAATGTTTGAATGGATGGTCAGATCAATGGTAGATAGAGACATGATCATCATAATTTGATAAATAAATAATAAATAGTCCAAATCACCCTCCTTAAGGGGAAATTTCATTTTATTAGGGATTTCTAGGATGTTTATAAAACCTTAATTGTTTTTAATTTTCCATTATTTTTCATAGTGAGGTGTCTTAAATCTCAAATCACAAGGAAAGAAATGGAAATTTTCATTTCATTATATATACCATAACTTCTTTTGATTAATTAGATACCTTTACTAATATGTGGTGTTTAATGAATGATTATTAATGGTAAATTGATTGATTGTGAATTACATTGTATTTTTTGATATTATTTTTTCTATTTTGTAAAGAAATTATTTCAAATAAGTGTCATGGTAAGTTATACTATTTTATTTTTAAATACTTACACAAAATAATGTTCTAAATTTTCTTAAAAGAGAAAGGTATTTTCATAAATCTATGATTTTAATAGAGTTTTCCATTCTTTAATTGTAACGCCCCGACCCCAGTTAACCAGAGTCGGTGCATTATTGCGTAACATTGGCATGATCACAAAAGATCAAGTCTCGAAAGACCGATTAGTTTTGTAGACTTGGAATCACTAGATACATTCATAACTGTTTCAATACATCATAAAGTGAAAAAATACAATAACATAGTCTCCAATTTCAACAGTCATATCCCCTTCAGACTATCCCAGCAGGTCATTCATAAAACACTTTTTCATATCCTGACAAATATTAGAACGTTGAAAGGGGTGAGCTCGACGCCCAGTAAGGATAACAATATAGCGGAAGCTTTCATAAATAAACATTAACATTTAAGTCAATGTATAACTAAAACAAAATCCTTTTTAAACATGAACTTCAGCATGATATAGAAAAAATAAAATTAAATAATTCCATTTAATTACTCACATGGATATTCTACTAGTCGAATAATCCCATGCAATATCAATAACCACTTTAATAATGATGGAATAAATAATGCCAGACTATCATAACCACGTAGCCAAGGCCTCGTGCCAAGACCACAAATAATATTTTGTCAAGACCTCATGACATGACACTAGTTTGTATCATGAGACCTACCGATGCATCGAGGAGCTATAGCGGGCTCCACCCGTCACTTATTAAGTCCAATGCATTCCTCATATGAATAGATTTAAACATATAATAAACCATAACATTATCGTATCACATAAAACATGCATAAAGGAAACATAACATTTCCACATTTCAATCACAAGATATCAATACAACACATTGATATAATAAAAACACTTTCAAAACCATTTTCAATACCAAAATAAAAGAAAATTAAAACTTGTATTTATTTTTCATTTTAAAACAAATTATGGCTTGTAGAGGAAACCGAAACTCAAATAATGGTCACGGCGGCGGAGAAGTCATTGTCGCCTCATACGTAAGACAAGAAAACATTCCTTTTTGTCGTTTAGTAAAACGCTTTGTATAAAAATATTCCTTTTGAATAAATGTAAAAGTCAAAGGGGTTTATACATCGTATAGAAGAAATTTGTGTATAAAACAAAATATGCCTCAATGAAAGGAGATTTAGACGATGTACTTACAAAGATAATTTTTAAAATAAAATAGATCTATTTTGTTTATTCACTATAAGTACACATAAAGAAAGTACAAATACATGATATGACATAATAATATCATGACATAATTTGAAAGTAGGAGATTAACCCAATGAATGGAAATTGGGTTAAGAAGTTCCCTTACCTTGCGTCCTGTCTTGACTCAACCATTCTTTAACCTCCTGAATAAGAAACTAGAGTAAATTTATAATTCCTTAAGAACCTTTTTCAAGTTTTTTATTCCTTTTATATCACTTATTACCATGTTATGAACATTATGTAATTATTTAAGTTAATAACGGTCATTTTGTCGATCTTTGGTACTTGAGTCAAAAATAAACTTCTTATAATTACAAGTTGTTCATGTGGTGATATATCCATTATATCCAGAATTATATTCATGATATAGATATAATATATCTCATATATATCCAGTATATACATGCATTTATAATATTTCATAACATTTAGTGGTAAGAAATGAAATTCACCGTTCATGGAGACGGTAAGCCGTACGTACGCATAAACGCTACTTTCATTTCTATTTCGTATTTAATGAAATCATAATGATATAAAAGTATATTATAATTCTACTATAATATCATATATAATATCATTTACTCCATCCTTTATACATCCCACATATGGGATTAACGATTCAAATCACTTTGAGGGGGCGGTAGTCCGCACTTCCTAAAATGAAAATATCGCGTTTAACCATAATGGAAACAATAAAGGTATGCCATAAATGAAAAATACAGAACCTTAAGTAAAACATAAACATATTATATATCATATATATAAATATAGTGACATCTTAATGGCCACCTTTGAAGGTGTTATATGAGTGTTGAACAATCATCGTTTCGTGAGGCAGAAATTCACCATCCACAGAAACAATATGTTATTTAACCATTAGATGTAGGTGTGTGTAAGTGTAGCTTGAATAATTCATAGAAAAACATCCTTGTATATTGAGGATACTGGTTTTGTTACAAAAGAAATGAATAAAAAGAGTATAGGGGGTTGGATAAGCAAAATAAAACAAAATAACATAAGAGAAGACATTACCTTAAAATCGTGTAACTCTTTTGATTTGAGACAAAGGCTTCCTTGGGAAGAATTCTGCCCAAAGTGAGGCTTCTAGGAGTAAGGGAGGGATTTTGGGAGAGTATTTGGGAAGAGGTTTGCCGAGACAAAAGGCTTTGAAAGTGTGAGTAAGGTGGTAGTGGTGTGGGCCTTTTATAAGTGGAGAGGAGGGGCACTCTTGGAAAGTAATGAAGTGTTACTTTATTATACAATGATTTTCGGATTCTAAAGTTCCCACACTTATATAATTCAAGGATAAGGTGATAAGGGTTCGAAATATTCTCATCCAATAGGCTTTGGGCAAGTGTAATGCTTAGATTTTATATTATCCTTCTATTTTATTAAAATCATTAATTAATGAGGTAATCCTTGCATCATCATGGTGTCATAAATAATTTAATTTATTTAATGTCTAAAAATTATAAAAAAATATCATGATGTAGAAAATATTTTTAGATTTATAATTAATATTTATAGTCAAAAATATGACTTGTATAACCCCATTGAAAAATTGTTTTAGTAAAACAACTTATGTTTGTGACATTTTTATTTTAAATTTAAATAAAAGTTATTTATGTCATTTTCCTACCAAAGTGTCTCCATGGGGTCCCCAAGTTGACCCATGGATTGTCTTGGTCGTCCATGACACATCCAATAGGGGTAGGACAAGTGTAAAGCTATTTTCATATTTTTATAATATCATATTTACCTTAAATATCACTAATTACCTTTAATCACGATTAATTAAACTTAAAATTTACTATTCACCAAAAATTATTTTAATCCCATTGAACCACATTTTACTTCCTAATGACAACCATGAATGTCGGATTTTTGAAAATCAAATCACATAAGTGGTAATGTTTCATTTAAATGAAAAATCAGTTTTTTAACTACCACTAAGTGGTTTCACTATTCATCAAAAATTGATGTTTTTCAGAACAATTCCAAAATTTCACCCCAAGATATAATTGATATTCTAAATTCAAAAATGTTATCTATTTTACAAAATTCCAAACATATAAGTTGAATTAATTAATTTTATAACTAATTCCCGTTGTCACAACAAATAGCGTTTTTTTAAGAAACAATATATATCAAAAGATTGACAATTTTTTATGTCCATTTTCAAAGTGAAATTAATTCTAATGAACACCATTGGATAAAATGGTAAAAATATATTCTAATTATACTTTAAAACCACTAAATATTATAATTTATCACTATAAATTATTTTGATTAAAAAAGTTGTTTTAAGTATTTTTCACTATTCATAAAAAAATGGAGGTTCTCAGAAAATTACAAAAAATTCAACTTAGGATAATTTCGATATTACGAATACAAAAATAAAGTCCATTTTGAAATATAAAATTTCTATAATTTTAAAAAGTGGGTATTACTATTCATAATGGCTACTTTTGATTAGTCGCGGTGTGTTAGAACTCGAACTTGCGTACAATGCATGCTATTGCATTATTGAAAGAGAAGCGTATCATGGAAGCTCGGGGTGATACATTCTCCCCTCCTTCAATAAATTGCGTCCTCGCAATTTGAAATTTTTCTTTGAAAATAAAAGGTTGAAAATAGAAAATAGCTTTGTTGAAAACCCACATCAGAAATAGGGTTAATAATAATATAACATTAAAAGAAAGAAAGAGAAGTAAAAAAGTCACCTGAGATAGCCCATACTAGGATTATATGAAAATATGTATATGGAAGAAAAACAAACCATCAAGGTCTGATGGAGAGTTGTAGAAAACTGGATTAGGAGAAAGTTAACCATAAGAAAATCACAAACTTGTGATTGGTTAAACGTTTATTGAATCCCCAGTTGGAAAAGTTAACCGACAATGTTTTTGTTTTAAGTTACCTTTTATAAAGTTGAGGAATTTATTTATGAGATTTACTAAGAACGTAAGGGAATATACATACTTGTCATGTAGACTTTCATTCTTTAATAAATTTTTTACCACAAACCCATCTTTCACTCTAAAAGGTAATAGAACTCAAAAATACTCTATTTATCCTAATTGTATATGGTTCCAAATATTAACACATACCATTTATATTAGTAAAACTATTTGGTAATAACCAGGGACTTCTTGTACGCTAGTGGTAGGTAATAAAGGCATGTCGCACTATGGTTGTGGGTTCGATTCCTGCAGCTTTGTCCGACGCGGCGGGTTATGCCCCGCCCTACATGTTGTCCTTTTCCTAAAACTATAGTAATGTAATATTCCAAAAATAATCATGATAAATGTTTTAACCTTAAACAATACTATCAAAAGATCAACTTAATCCATTCCAACCTTTATAGTTATCCAAAATACCTCCGTCTAGACTTTTTCTAAAAGGTCTCAAAATTCCAAAATCAATTGTAACATCAGATTCCCCAAACAAAGTAAAGTTTCTCTTATTGTCACATACTAAAAATATGATTACCTTAATCATATTAAAACCTTAATGAAATCAAAAAGTACTGCAGTACAATCCTTATATATATCACATTATTCTTATAACCAGAATATAATCCTTGAGTCCAAAAGCACCAATACATTAATTATTCCGCTTCAACTGTAGTCACAGCAAAAGATTGGCCTTGATCCCTTGGCCTTTTCTAAGGTAAGTTTCCCTGATGCTTTGGACATTCATTTGCATAATGACCCATTTCTCTACAATTGTAGCATTCAACATTGATAGCCTCTTTCTTTCCCTTGCAGTCACACGCCTGGTGACATTTTTCTACACATTTATAACAAACTCTCATTCCTTTTAGGCAAGTACCAGGGTGATTCATCCCACAATTATCAGATAATAGAAAATACTTCTTTCCCTTTTTCCCTTTATCTGTCTCTTGTTCCACCATTCTCTTCTTCTCTTTCTTTACTTTATTGTCATAAGATTTAGAGAATTCTTTTTCTGTCTTGATAGCACATGAGACAATGTCTTCGTATGGCGAAAAGGTTTGTGATACTAATGCTCAGCGGAGAAATGGTTTTAACCCATCAAAGAAATGATCAATCTTACTTCTTGGGTTACGTATATCATCTGTAGCATGCCTCGCTAACCTTGTAAAGTTAACCTCATACTTTGCGACATTCTCACCCTCCTTCTGCCTTAGACTCAGAAATTGCCTTTCCATATCTGCTCGATGGTCATGCGGAAAGTATTTTTCTAAGAAAATTTCCTTAAACTCCCTCCATTCCATACTTGATACTTCTTCATCTTCCTTTGTGTTTTGAATCAGCGACCACCATTGATTGACATCTCTAATGAGGCGGTAGACTCCCATGACAACCTTCTCCCTTTCACTACTCCCCAAGGAATGGAATATTTTATCTAAGGAGTTTATCCATTGCTCAGCTACTAATGGATTTGTACCCCCATAAAATGTTGTTGGTTGTGGCCTCATGAAGCGGTCTAACATTGATCCTCCACGTTGCGGATCAGGGTGCTCCATACTAGTAAGGTTATTATTCATAACTTGAGTGAGTTGTCCCAGTATGGTAATAAGTTGATCAGCACCAGTTGTATCTCCATCTCCATAATAATTATCTTGAGCAGGAGGGAAATCTCTACATGGAGTGCATGCATTGATACAGTTTCCATTCCTTCCACTAGGCGCCATTTCTAAACAATGGAATAAACTAGATTAGTTTATGAATCAAAATACATAATTCAACACTTATGAAATACTTAACATAAATTGAACTATTTATGGATATAATCCATAATAATAAAAAATTTTTTGAGGAAGTATATACTTATAACCCTTCATAGTGGTTTGTAAAGAAAACGAGAATTATCCTAAGCATATCCCCTGGGAGTGTCATAACCAAGAGTGCAGCAAGGCCCGTTGTCATGCACCAGTTCTCGTTCGAGTCTAGCTCAAAGCGGTGTTTTCAGGTTTTACCCCTAGGTACATCTGTGCCAGATCCGCCTCTACCTGCTCGTATCTAGAAAGGGATGTATTTCTCAGAAAACTCACAACATCTCTATAATACCAAAATTTTAGGAAGTTCTTCTATACTAATCCTCAAAGTTTATATTTGGGATATGTGCTCTAATCAGAGTTTATCTAAATCTAGCTTCCTAGGTTAGTAATAAATTGTCTCTGATACCAACTATAACGCCTTGACCCCAGTTACCCAGAGTCGGTGCATTATTACGTAACATTGGCATGGTCACAAAAGATCAAGTCTCGAAAGACCGATTAGTTTAGTAGCCTTGGAAAGACTAGATACATTCATAACTGTAACAATACATCATAAAGTGAAAAACTACAATAACATAGTCTCAAATTTCAACAGTCATATCCCCTTCAGACTATCCCTGCAGGTCATTCATAAAACACTTCTTCACATCCTGGCAAATATTAAAACATTGAAAGGGGTGAGCTCAGATGCTCAGTAAGGATAACAATATAGCAGAAGCTTTCATAAATAAACATTAACATTTAAGGAAATGTATAACTAAAACAAAATCCTTTTTAAACTTGAACTTCACCATGATATGTTAAAAATAAAATTAAATAATGCCATTTACTTACTCACATGGATATTCTACTAGTCGAATAATCCCATGCAATATCAATAACCACTTTCATAATGATGGAATGCATAATGCCAGACTATCATAACTGCGTAGCCAAGGCCTCGTGCCAAGACCACAAATAAGATTTTGTCAAGGCCTTGTGCCAAGACACTAGTTTGTCTCATGAGACCTACCGATGCATCAAGAAGCTATAGCGGGCTCCACCCATCACTTATTAAGTCCAATTCATTCCTCATATGAATAGGTTTAAACATATCATAAATCATAACATAATTGTATCACATAAAACATGAATAAAGGAAACCAAAAATTTCCACATTTCAATCACAAGATATCAATACAACACATTGATATAATAAAAAAACTTTCAAAACCATTTTAAATACCAAAATAAAAGAAAATTAAAACTTGTATTTATTTTTCATTTTATAAAAATGTATGGCTTGTAGAGGAAGCCGAAACTCAAATAATGGTCACGGTGGTGGAGAAGTCATTGTCACCGAATACGTAC
Organism: Viscum album; assembly: GCA_963277665.1. Lineage (NCBI taxonomy): Eukaryota > Viridiplantae > Streptophyta > Magnoliopsida > Santalales > Viscaceae > Viscum > Viscum album. The sequence goes on along the minus strand of OY728142.1, from coordinate 688,501,126 downwards.
GATAAGAAAAAATTACTTTTTTTAGTTTAGTAAAACGCTTTGTATAAAAATATTCCTTTTGAATAAACGTAAAAGTCAAAGGGTTTTATACACCATATAGAAGAAATTTGTGTATAAAACAAAATATGCCTCAATGAAAGGAGATTGAGACGATGTCCTTACAAAGATAATTTTTAAAATAAAATAGATCTATTATGTGTATTCACTATATGTACACATAAAGAAAGTACAAATACATGATATGACATAATAATATCATGACATAATTTTAAATTAGGAGATTAATCCAAAGAATGGAAATTGGGTTAAGAAGTTCCCTTACCTTGCGTCATGTCCTGACTCTACCGTTATTTAACCTATTGAATAATATACTAGAGTTAATTTATAATTTCTTAAGAACATTTTTCAAGTTTTTTATTCCTTTCATATCTCTTATTACCATGTTATGAATATTATGTAATTATTTAAGTTAATAATGGTCGTTTTGTCGATCTTTGGTACTTGAGTCAAAAAATAAACATCTTATAATTACAAGTTGTTCATGTGGTGTTGTATCCATTATATCAAGATTTATATTCATGATATAGATATCATATATCTCATATATATCCAGTATATATATGAATTTATAATATTACATAACGTTTAGAGGTATGAAATGAAATGCACTGTTCATGGAGATGGTAAGCCGTACGTATGCATGAACGCTACTTTCATTTCTATTTCGTATTTAATGAAATCATAATGATATAAAGGTATAATATAATTCCAGTATAATATCATATATAATATCAATTACTTCATCCTTTATATATCCCACATATGGGATTAACGATTCAAATCACTTTGAGGGGGCGGTAGTCTGCACTTCCTAAAATGAAAATATCGCGTTTACCCATAATGAAAACAATAAAGGTATGCCATAAATGAAAAATACAGAATTTTAAGTAAAAAATAAACATATTATACATCATATATATAAATATAGTGACATCTTAATGTCCACCTTTGAAGGTGTTATATGAGTGTTGAACAATCATTGTTTCGTGAGGTAGAAATTCGCCATCCACAGAAATAGTATGTTCTTTAACCATTAGATGTAGGTGTGTGTAAGTTTAGCTAGAATAATTATTATAAAAACATCTTAGTATATTGAGTATACTGTTGTTGTTACAAAATAAATGAACAAAAAGAGTTTAGGGGGTTGGATAAGCAAAATAAAACAAAATAACATAAGAGAAGACATTACCTTAAAATCGGGTAACTCTTTTGATTTGAGACAAAGGCTTCCTTGTGAAGCATTTTGGACAAAGTGAGGCTTCTAGGAGTAAGGGAGGGAAGTTGGGAGAGTATTTGGGAAGAGTTTGTCCAAGCCAAAATGCTTTTAAAGTGTGAGTAAGGTGGTAGTGGTGGGGGCCTTTTATAAGTGGAGAGGAGGGGCACTCTTGGAAAGTAATGAAGTGTTACTTTATTATACAATGATTTTCGGATTCTAAAGAACCTAAACTTATATAATTCTAGGATAAGGTTATAAGAGTTCTAAATATTTTCTTCCAATAGGCTTTGGACAAGTGTAATGCTTAGATTTTACATTATCCTTCCATTTTAGTAAAATCGTTAATTAATGAGGTAATCGCTGCATCATCATGGTGTCATAAATAATTTAATTTATTTAATGTCTAAAAATTATAAAAAAAATATCATGATGTAGGAAATATTTTTATATTTCTAATGAATATTTATAGTAAAAAATATGACTTGTATAACCCCTTTTAAAAACTTTTTTAGTAAAATAACTTATGTTTGTGACATTTTTATTTTAACTTTATATAAAAGTTATTTATGTAATTTTCCTACCAATGTGGCTCCATGGGGTCCCCAAGTTTACCCATGGATTTTCTTGGTTGTCCATGACACATAAAATTTGGTTAGGACAAGTGTAAAGGTATTTTCATTTTTTTATAATATCATTTTTACCTTAAATATTACTAATTACCTTTAATCACGATTAATTAAACTTAAAAGTTTCTATTCACCAAAAATCATTTTAATCCCATTGAACCACATTTTACTTTCTAATGAAAACAATGAATGTCGGTTTTTTGAAAATCAAATCACAGAAGTGGTAATGTTTCATTTAAATGAAAAATCAGTTTTTTAACTTGCACTTAGTGGTTTCACTATTCATCAAAAATTGAAGTTTTTCAGAACAATGCCAAAATTTCACCCTAAGATATAATTGGTATTCTGAATTCAAAAATGATGTCTATTTTACAAAATTCCAAAAATATAAGTTTAATTAATTAATCTTATAACTAATTCCTGCTACCACAATAAATAGCTTGTTTTTAAGAAATAATATATATCAAAAGATTGACAATTGTTTATGTCCATTTTCAATGTGAAATTAATTATAATGACCACCATTGCATAAAATGGTAAAAATATATTCTAATTATACTATAAAACCACTAAATAGTATAATTTATCACTATAAATTATTTTGATTAAAAAATTTGTTTTAAGTATTTTTCACTATTCATAAAAAAATGGAAGTTCTCAGAAAATTACAAAAAATTTAACTTACGATAATTTTGATATTACGAATACAAAAATGAAGTCTATTTTGAAATATAAAATTTCTATAATTTTAAAAAGTGAGTATTACTATTCATAATGGCTACTTTTTATTAGTCGCGGTGTATTAGAACTCGAACTTGCGTACAATGAAAGCTATTGCATTATTGAAAGAGAAGCGTATCATGGAAGCTCGGGGTGTTACATTTATTGTTTTCAAGGATTGGGTTCTCTTTTCCTATGAATGTTTTTCCATGCATTTAAATGATTGAAAATTGATTCATAAATAGAAATGATATGTTTTATTATACTTTTAAATATGATAAAATTAAATGGATTAGACAGGAACAAATTCAAGTGGTTTGAAAAAATGGGTTTTTCAATAAACAGGCTATAATGTTTTCAATGGTTTTTCATTATGGCTTTGAAATATAGATCCCATGATGATTAATTTTATTTAATAAATTTAATTTTCAATTTTAATTTCTTAAAAGGAGTTGAATCATTTGTGTATCGGGTTTTTCTTATTTTGTATCTAAGGTATATTCTATTTGGTAATTATATGATACCATAAAATGAAGTGGAGCCTTTTTAAATTTGAAATTCATGGGGATAATCATATAACCTTTGTTAAATGACTAGAATAATGATGTCCTAAATGGAAAGAGGCCCCTATTTTTTTGATATATTAGTGATTCCTGTGTATATTTATAATTTATATGGAATATTTGAATAATTGTGTACTTAGGAAATAGTTAATAAATTTTTAATTCATGGTTTTCACATTATGAGTTTTATAGTAATTGTATTTTTTGTTTAAAAATAATCTTGGCGGATCAAATGTATGTTTTATTGTGTTTTAAATTGACTCTTTAAAAAAAGAGTTTTTTATTTCAAGCCATTATATTTGTGCAATAGTCATTATGTAATGATATATTTAGATTTTCTCATGGATGGACAAGGGGACTTTGTAGGCTATTTCATTCTTGGTCAAAAGTGGTTTGAAATATCTCTAAAATTGAGTTTAATGTTGGAGTTATAAATTTTCCATGTTTTGAGGAAAAGTTTAGGCACTCATGTGGGATTTTAAAATATGTTTATGTTAACTATTTGTATTTAAAAATTGGGTTCTCATAAAATATTTTATTTTTATAATGGAATGAATTTTTTTTCAAAGAGTTTTTTATTTTTTGAAAAAGGTGGATTTCATCAAACTATTTGTTTATTTTAAATAAATAGGAGTCTATTGAGATAAAATGGAAATTGGAAATTAGATATATTATATTAGGATGTTGCTTTTATGGTGTTTTATTAGTGTGGGGAGTTTCCACTTGGGTTATGATATGCAACTATATATACCCATTATATAGAATTTCTCTATAGTATGATATTTAATATGGTGGGGAGAACCCATATTGAGAATGGAGGTAATATGTTAAACATTGTATTTTAATATTAAGTGTTTTATTTCTTAAAATAATTTGTTAGGACATTTTCAAAAAAAATATTTAATATAAACTTTGTTTTTAGGTTTAAATACTGATGCTTAAAGGTGTATATCTAAAGAAATAAAGTACTATGGTTGGGAGAATTGTAACATATTAACCTTTATTAATGTCAAAAAATTTAATATTTATATATATCCATGGATGATTCCCAATTTTTTAATTTCATATTAGGAATTCATGATAGCATTAAAATTCATTTAATATATTTTATTAAAATGATGGTATTAAAATTAAAATGAAGTCTTATCAATTTCATTATCATATCAATTTATATAGTTTAGGTTTATTGAAATATATATATGTCAAATGTTTTGGTGTGAAAATATTAAAATATTAAATTGTTATTAGTATTTTTTTATCATTAAAAGTAATAGAAATATAATTACTCTATAGAAATAAATGAATAGTTAAAAAGGAGTGTGTAGATATTTCTAAATTAGAGTCGATTGGTAATTTAACATTCCATTTTTTATATTTATAAAAGAATAATATTTTAAAAATAATTGTAATTAAAAAGGGGGATCCCCCTTTCATTTTCATTTCCCTAATTTCGTCCAAAAGTGATTTGTGTGTGGGGCCTCTCCCTCCCATTTTCTAGTTACTTTTCTTCCATAGAAGTTTTTCTCGATTCTTTACCAAGACTCAAGGTTAGTTTTCCCATATTCTTAATACTTTGTTCTACCTTTCATGATATTCTTTCAATTAGTGTTTATGATATGATGGGGTTTCACTATGTCAAAGAAAAACCCTCATTTCCCATGGGGATGTCGATGTGAAAGGGTTATGAACCTCCTGTTTAACCCGAATCAACTTACGGTTGTTAAAGACATGGTCTTTACATTGATTTGGGTTATGTATTTCTCTAATTATCCCTTTCTTTGGAAATATATATGCTCTTGAGTGTGTTACAATGAATATTTTATAGTAAAACTCTTAAATTAAATTTCTATGATGTATTTATGAATATATTTCATGATGTTTTTTCAAATTAATGTGATTCAAATGGAGTTTAAAAGGGTATTATATGAAAAGTTCTTCAATTGTATTTTGGGCCTTCAAGGTGTTAAATAAAATTTAAAACTTTGTTTTTATTGAATAATTAGAATTTAAATTTATTAAATGTTTTATTATGAATTATAATGAATTAGTATCATGTCTTTATACATGTTTTAAACAATTAAGGGTGAGTCTGGTTACCAGAAGGCATACTTTTTCCATAAGACTAGCTTTTTTTATTCATTCCTCTTTTGATGAACTCTAAGTGTTTTAGTTAAATAATAAAAGGGTAAATTTTATCTACTTTTGTATGTTTTCCAAAGATGAATATTAATTTAATATGTTTCATAATTATATTAATTATATGTATCTTTTATAACCCTAGATGTTTTACCCTTTAGTTTTGATTATAGAAATGTTTAATTTTAATCTATAATTAATAATGGAAATTGTGTTATGATGGAATTCCAGTTAAAATTCATTTATTTATATAATAAATCCCTTTATTTTGGTAATTTGTTCACGGTTAGTCATGGGTTCGTACAAGGGAACAGATACTCATACCACACTAGGTTTAGAGGTGTCCACCCTTACTACTAGATACTATTTTGTTTTCCCCAATATTGTCCCATTCTAGTTCTGGGTAATCCATGGATAGTGCATATCATTTTCAGACCCATTATGGCTATAATGCTATATTATCATGGGAATAATTCAATAATATCCTCTGTATAACGACATAAGTCATGTATGGAGCCCCTAGTTATCCCATCATTGATTCTTCATGGTTATCCACTTTTTTAGTGTTAGGTTTCTATTCTTTAGTGCATACCTATATCTATTTTTTGACTCTTTGTTTATATTGTGTTCATTTGTTTTGTTAAACATAGTTGAAAATTTTAATTTACAATATTTATTATTTAATTTAAATATTATAACAATAATTGTATAAATTGTAGTTCAAACTAGCATGTATGTATATTCAAATAAAATGAAAAGTATAGATTCATGATGTTATCTTATTTGGATTTTTATAACACCCTACATACAAATCTAGTTTTGTGTGTACCCTTATCTTATCTCAAACTTTTTTAATTGGTACGATTTATTTCTCAAGATTCTAGGTGTGAACTATGGATTATCATTAGAGTTGTAGATGATGAGGCATATAGGTTGATCACATGACATCCGGTGTAAGAGGTGTATTTTATTTTTGAGTATCCCTTCCCCATTATGTAGACTTTCTATACGTTGAGAAAATATATTCTAATGACATGTTTTATTATTTATCTTTTTGAATTGTCCTTATATTGATACATTTAATATTTATCAAATAAAAAATGGTAAATCATTATCAATGATAACATTTATACCATTTTCACTTGATGTTAGTATTTGAGGATTTGGAATGTTCATTGGGATTTGTGGATTTCTAATTTGGGTATAGTGGCCTGATATATGGGCTAGTATGCTACATGAGTGTAAAATAATAGTGTTATTTATATTTTGGGTGATGAAAATATGTCATTTTTTCTAATAGATAGTGAATACAATTTTTCATGGTATGTAATCCTGAGGGGGTGATTTCCATTTCTTGCTTTAATATATGAAATAAAAATGTTTGGATGAGGGTTTTAAATTTAATCAATGTAAGGGAGGTAACCCATGATTTTCAATAAAACTATTTCTGTTTTATATTTTAATTTAATTTTTTATTTAGTTTCTTTTTACCAAATCTCTAACCCATTTCATTTAAGTTTTGTTAATTATTTAAAGGATAACAAAATTAAATATGGAATAATAAAAACCCTTATATATTAAACTATATTAATTTTTCTTGAGTTTCATAGAATTTTTAATATTTTTATTACATTACCCTTGGAGGAATTAAAATATGGTTGATGCGATTCTTTTTGGATAACGAATTAATAGACATGGAATAATTTCAAAATCATCAAGAAAACAACAACCTTGTAGGTCATGATAAATGAAAAATAGGAAGACAACATGAGAATACAATTCCATAAATTTTTACAACTTCATTGAATAGATATTATTTTATTTGGATGCCATTTTTTGTATAAAAAAATTTGGATGATAGTTACGAGTGGTAAATCTATATATAAAAATGAATGTTTTATCCCTTAAGGTATACAACAATTTTTACTGGCTTTAAAATTTAACTTTGAAAAACTTTTATACATTTAAAACCTATTTGTATCTTTTTTTAGTGTTTTATAAATAATTAACTATTCTACTATTTTAGAAATAGAATCTAAAAAACTAATTTGAATTTTATGTAAAAAATTAGGGTGATTGAAAGTTCATTATACCCACCTTTTGAAGAATGATCTAGATTAAATCATTGGAGGACTACTCCATTATTTTATTGTTCTGTTATCTTATTGGAATTTAATATTTAGTTTTTAGTTGAAAAATAAATTTGAATGAAAATAAAAAATACATATTCAATTCAGAGTTCAAAATTGAGGATGATTTTAGGTTTTAATCATTTTGGAAGGGGTATTTATTGTTGTAATAATGGAGCTCGATCCATTGGATGAATTTGAGATAAATGTTGGTGGCCCATATAGTATGTCACAAACTATAGAGGTATTATATTATAAATATACCCAATATCGGCAATAGGTACGATAACAGCACGTACTTTAACATGGAACTATAACAACATGGACTTTACTAGAATGAGTATTGTTTCTCTACATAATTTACTACCATAATTATAATAACTTAATATACCAACCATGTGAATTTGGTTCTATATAAATTCAGGTTATTTCTGCACTATGTTGATTTATTAACACATTCAATCTAAATTATTTGTACTTAGTGTGTGTCCTGTAATTTTCTCCTTAATTTAGTGAATTTTGTTAGCCTATTAGTAGATATATACATTATTCCAACACCTTGTAAATCTTTGTGTTCATGTTATACTTCTTCTTCTTATACATTATTTTTCTTACTTTTACTCCAATTTCTATAATAATTTATTATTGGACATCCTGTTTTCAAAATAGTTATCTGTGTAAACTTAATTTATCTTACCAAGAAAATTTCTCTCTATTTTTCTTCAAAATTTGTTTTCATCATCCATTTTTTATGTATATTTTGTAATGATACATTTTATGGATGATGAATTTTGACTTGTTTAATATAGTTATTTAATTTTTGTCCTTCTAGTTTTTTAATTTAACTCATCTAATTTTTTCTATAGAATACTTTCAATAATTCATTTATGATGAAAATATAGGATAATTTTAATTATTATCTATTTAATTTGAATTTATTTGATAGGAAATATAATTTTTAATTCTATTTTTTTCATTATAAAAGTAACATTTTAGAATCATGGTTGGGATATGTAATATTATATTGAAAAATATGATGAATAAATCTAATTAAATATGAAAAATTAGTTATCGATATATGAATCAATCATTCATTTGTATATTAAGTTTGTATTTATGGGTTAGAATAATTTTTTATTAAATTATTGATTAAATTTTTATTGTGTGTGTGTTTACAAAATCATGAAGAGGATAACAATTTTGAATGAATACATGAGAAAAATATTTAATATTTTTAATTCCTAATATTTACGTGATGTTTGATTAATCTTATAAATTGGAAATTATATATAATCATTATTGATTCCTAGGAGATGTGTAAAATCAATTTTGGTTCTGATACTTTAGATGAGTATTTAAGTGGATGTTTTAATTTAATTTAATTTAATTAAAAAATTATTTAATTGAATTATCTCTCCCCTTTAATTCCTAGTCATGACATAAGGGGGGAGTTCTTACCCCTCATGTGTGATGAATGGACCGAGAGGATAAAAGGATGAGGTGTCATCAAACTTCTTCAATGGTTGCAATCAAGAATGAATCATGATGCAATGACTATAAGGCGTGGATTTAGACATGAAGCTTGAAAATTATTATAATTAGGTAGACCATTTATTTTTTGTTTTTATAATCTCCTCATAGATTATTTATTAATTTTAGAAGTGTTAAAAAATTATAGGGACCCTTTGATGGTTTTTAGGTTGATTCAGAGAGAAATAATGGTTTTAAGATATCGCAAGGGGTTTCCATTTGGGAAGTCAAATACAAGGTGTGTGGGTTTCAAGAACACATATTGTGTGTTATTCATTTCGGGAGAGGTTTGAAGTAGATGACTACATGGCATGTAGACCCAGGGTGAGTCAGAGTGCTCAGATAGACAACCTGCTAGGGGAACATGGTCATATAGGGAACACAACCAACCTCATGTATAGTACATAACCAAAGGCCATGAGTAGTATTTTTTAGAGGCCATGTGAAGTATACATCTAGTTCTAGAGAGATGATGAGGGTAAATGCCGCATCTAGTAGACATACACATCTAGAGGTGGAATGATGTGGGTAAATGCTTTCTACACTAAGGCACACCTTATGTAATTCTCAACTAAATTTGATTTTTAGTGTTTTATTCCATAGAGTTAGAAATAATCTCAAGAGGAGTCTATTATGAGTATTTTCCCATATAGAATATGATGATGAAAATTATTTTGAATTTTGCAGACTTTTAAGAGATGGTTTTGGGTGAGTGAGATATTACAGATAGATTATTCCTCTAATGATGGATTTAGAGGTCTATCGAGGGAGACATAACATGTGACCTAGTTGATGGTCATCAGGATTACATAAGGACATGATATAGGATCTCAATGTTCCCTATTTGTTTGATGAAATTGGAAGGTCCTTGGTTAGTGGGACTAGGTTCTGACCCAATGAGACAGATTGGTTTGGCGAATAAGGGCTGACCAAGGACAGTTAAGGACATAAGATGATAATTATGCCTTCTCTTGAAATTGATTTATATGAGGCTTAACTTATCTGGTCAATGAGTCCAAGATGAGATGATGATGATGTCGAGTGATGATATACCTTATGAGTGATAAGTGTTTAACTAAGTGACATGTCGGATATTAGAGAGCTCAATATTGGTGTTTGTGCTTGATGAGACCTAGAGGAAGCTAGTCGGCTCCCCATGACTTGTTGACCATATTGAGAGGGTGTGTATGGGAATTGTGTAGTGATGATTGTGGTTATCACCGTGGAAATTGAATCAATGTTTGATTTTGATGTTGAAATTTTGCTGGATTTCCTTAGAGAAATTGGTCTTGTTCTTGATGTAATGGATTAGCTAGGGTGATTTCCTAGGAATCGACCGTTGAGATTTTTAGGCTTACCTTGAGAATATAGTGATTCCATGATGAGATAATGAAGACTTTGAGGGATTCTATTCCCTCCAAGTGATGGGTGATGCCCTGAGAGATGTGTCATAGAATAGTGACCCCAGAATGGGAGTATGGGCTTGATGAGACCTCAAGAACCCCTGTTGGTTTATAATGACAATATTAACCTAGTGAGAGTGTGAGTATAAGAATTGGATAGTGATGATTGTAGGTATCACTATAGAAACTAAATCAATGGCTGAGTCTGATTCCAAGATTTTGTAGGGTTTCCTCCTATGAATTGTCCTTGTTCCTGATGCTATGGATTTCCTAGGGTAATTTACTAGTAATACGCCTTTGAGGTTAATACATTATGGATTTATAGTTATAGTTAATATTTGACCATAGAACATCATATGAATATATGCATGTTTTCCATAAATTATTGGGAATTTCTTATTGATCATGACACATATAATATTGATTTCCTATAAGGAATTTGAATCCGCTAGGAGGCTTGAGATACATGATTTCAATAGAAACTAGGGAGTGAACTATTGAGCCTTATTCTTGTACAATTGATTTCAAAGGATTATTGGGAATTGATAATGAGCCCCGAGATATAGGATTTACCTCAATTATATGGAATAAACAATTGATCATGATACTCACACATGTGATTCCTTAGGATGGCTAGGAATCAATGGGATTCCTGAGATTTGATTGCTTGAGATTCTCATGAATCTGCCTTAGTGTCGGATGCTCACACTACTATATTACTTAGTAATAATAGGAATCAAATACTGATATGGACATTATTTTATTTCCTAGGATTCCAGAGAATCTGTTATTGATCATAATGCTTCTAGATTACCCATAACAGGATCTTGGAAATCAACTACTGCACAAAATATTGGTAATGTGCTTAAATAAAATCCAAAATTTTCCAATGTTGGTTTTGTTTGACTGAGGCCTCACATTGGATCCTGAAGGATTATAATGTTTTATTTATTAATTTCAATTATGTTATTGGCAAGCTATGTTGAGAATATATTTCATGTTGGTACTTATTTATGAAAATATACTATAGGAACTCCATTAGGGTTGGATAACTGAGAATTTATTTCTCACCACCGACACGATCATCTATTCATGTATGAAAACATCATGTATAATTTTAAGTATTTGCATGGGACGTGTAGTGGATTGGGTAGAGGACTAGTGTTGTATTATTATTTGATCAGTATAGAACATCTTGATAATATTTTAGAGATTGGTGATTGTGGAATGGATAGGTGATGGTAGTACATCATTGTACACATTTATCCCCCATTTTATTTATCCGGTATATGTGGTCGACCCTATGAGTTTCCATTGAATTTATATGGTTGTATACTTTCACATTAAATTTTATATAGAATTGTTGTTTATTTCTTGATTCCATTCACTTTATTTATTTATTATGGATGATGTTTGTTTTATTTTCCTGATATTGCAGACTCTTATATGGGGTATAATGTTCCAATGGTATTACTTGTGACCCAAGATACTAGTCGAATGATTATAGTGTATGGGGCGATATGCTTAAAGTTTCATAACTCTTCAGTTTGGTCATTTTCCATAGTGTATTAGGGTGGAGATATTAAAAATTGGTAAGAGAGCATTTACAAGACTGATATCATGAAATGTATTAGTTTTTATTTCGAATAACAATTTGGGGATATATTTGGATGGTTACATATGGATTTGTAAAATCTTGGGATTGATATTAGACTTTTTATGACCCCTTTCCCACAAATTACTCCTCCTAGGTCGACAATGAGATAAGGGTGATTAATGATGCCTGAATCTAACCATTAATAGGCTTGAGGTTATTTCACTGAGTGTATTTCATACACCAAAATGGGTGGCATTAACCTCTATGAGAACATAAGAATTTAATGATAAAATAAAACCACCAAACAAATTATACTCTTATCAAATAAAAAATTCATATGCATTCATTTAATGTTATTAAACTGAACAATAATAAAATATTCTAAAAGTATCTAAAAGAAAAAAATGGCAGTGACCTAAAAGAACAAACAACATTAAAAAACTACCTGATCTAATAATTTACATAATGATAAATAACTATATCCTATTGATCTAAAAAGTAGTTTATGTATATGCATGGCTAGTATAACATGTATAATCAGTAGTATCCTCCCTTGAGCCTCTCGTGCAAAAGGTAATGAATGAATAATAATTCCTAGTGAATAAAAAAGTGAATCTAACTAATCCCCTAATAAAGTATTATGAGTTCTTATCTTCATTATGGATCTCTAAAAATGTATCACATACCATTAGTAACATAATACCCTACATAATATCAAAATAGGGTATGTTGCAACCACTTTCCCACTATATTTTCACTCTTCCCCAACATCGCACGTCCAGATACATCTCTTTCCAAATATATAAGCCTTATGAAAAAAACATGGAAACTATTATAAACCATTCATGTAACATATTGATATTTTATGATTTATTTTCAATTAAATTTATTTTCATTTATATCTTGTGCTACATGCAAAACCAAGTTTTAAAGAAACATGGCATTATTTTAAAATATTATTATTTAATATGATAGTTATCACATAGCCATTGTAATGATGATATGAATAGAATTAAATAAATTGTGAAAATATATAGTTTAATCATATATATAAAATGACTTCATTGGTGACTAATTACTAATAAATGAAAATAATAACCCTTTAAAAATAAAGGATATCTTTTTATGAAAAACTATTTTTCTATGTGCAGTCATGTTGTACCTCAATAAATTAAAAAAAATAACTTTGGTTGAATTATTTTAATGATATTTATAAATTATATATTTAATAAAATGTTTAACATTCATATTATGTGTTTTTGAGACATTATATATCAATAAATCCAATTTTATGCTTAAAAAAATATAAAAAATTTTTGACTCATTTTGTGCACTTATTTTACAAATATTTTTTGAAACATATAGAAAATTCATTTGAAAAAATAAAATTAATTTTTAAAATCATAATTTCTAAAATAAATTTGGTTGAATTTTCAATAATTCCTTGAAAAGGCTAATTTTTAGATGAATATTGAAAATATTGCTTTTTATTATTAAAATGTATTTTTATTTAAAGAATTTTTAAAATCTACTCTTGTTTAAAAATGTTTTAAAAGTAAAATTAGATCAATTATATTATAATAGACCAAATTTAGGTCATTAGAATCAATTTCATGTTGAATTTTTATATTAAAACATTTTAAGCTTTTAAAAACTTTTTCTTTGGAAAACCACTTTCTCATTCCATCTATGGGTTTAGTTTTTAAATAAAACATTATTAATTATGTTAATATAATTTTTAATAATGGTTTAAATATTTTTAATTTAAATAATTAATATTATATAATAATATAGAATTAATTTTTGGTGAAAATGAATCATAAAGACTGTAAAAATTAACTACCATGCTTAAGGTTAAAATAGGTTTACCATGGGTTAAACTAAAATGATAAGGAGTAAAATGACCTAGAAAATTTCCCAACCCATTTTATTTAAATATTTATACCTCACAACCTCTGATGTTACATAATAACACTTTTTTGGATCTTTGTTTTTTGGGAAAACATGTGTACACTTTATTCTTTTCAAAAATTCCACATGTGTCCTCTCCCCATTGATAAAAGGCAACCCCTCTCATCTACTATTCACACATCCAAACAATTTTATTCATAAAATATCTACAAAAAATCTTCCTTTCCTCCCTAAATACAAGATGTAATGACATAATGTTTTTCAATAGAAAATCCCTTCTTATATTTATGGCATGAAAACACAACATAATGAACTACTAAGTGATTAGTGACCTTTTAACATAAGTTTGTCACTTCTATGTTTTGAATTTCAAAAATCTGACATAAATGATTATGTTCATGATGATATTTAGATTCTAATGAAACGAAAATAATTTTCAGTGAATATTAACATACCCCTGTGAATAGTAACATACCCTTATGAATAGTATTATGACTCTTCTGAATAGCAAATCATCAAACATATGAGTAACCTTACCAATGAATAATTAAATAAAATTTAGACATCTTAGAAAGTGACAATTCAACCTTAGTAAACGTTTTGGTATTTTGTAAGTCATAAATAATTAATTATAATTAATTAATTAATTTAAAATAAAAGTTATTTTCCTAAAATGTCTTGATAAATTATTGAAACAATGTCTTATAGTTTTAGATAATTTTATTCTATCCTATGTAATTTTTTAAAGCAGTATAAAATCAGTTTTAATTTTTAAAAACTGTTTTTATGTAAATTATGATTTTAATTAAATATTAAATTAATAATATTTAGAAAATTATTTTTGAAAAATGGACTTCATTTTTGGATTATACATGTCAAAAAATGTTGTCGGTAAATTTTTTGGTTTTTTTCTGAAATACTTGAATTTTTGATGAATTGTGAAATACCATAATTTACAAAAATAAGCTAAATTTTCTAATTATAGATTCTTGTGTGATGTTCTGCTGATGTAAGCCCACTTGTTTCAGGATAACATGATAAAATTACTATTTTTTGTCATGGAATACTCACTATTCTTTGTCTTGTGAAGAAATAATAAACTAATGAATTTTATATTAAGGAAACCCCTCTCCCCACCACTATAAAATCCACCCTTCACACCCTCATTTCCTCACACCTCTCAAGCTCTAAGCCTTCACTAAAATCTAACCAAACATATTACCTAGAACCTCTCGCACATCCAAGAGCTTCTAGTCTAATCAAAAGACCAAGCCTAGCTTTTTTAAGGAGGATCTCAAGAGTAGGATTTAAGAGGTAATTTCTCTCCCTCTTCTCCTTTAATTTCCTTTCAAGTTCAAGTTCATTTAGTTATCTCCCCACACATATAATCATCCAAATGGTACTGTAACTCCATTATTATACATATACATTAATTTTATGATTCTAATGGGATATTTTATAATCCAACCCCCTTTTCCACTTCCATTTATTTTATCAAAGAGAACGTTGTTCGTTAGGTGTTAATTTATCACCTTCAAGAACGATATGATTTATTCTAACATTTCAACCTTTAGATCTGGTCATGAACCCATTTTTATGGCTGAGAAAGAATATTTTATATGTTTTATGTCCTATTTAACGTTCTGGAACTGACATATAGACATATTACTAAGTGATAAGTTAAACCAAGTTCGTTGTGATTGAAAAACTGCCCAAATTAACCCAAATAATCATCATTTAATTCTTATCTAATGATTATTCTACATGGATATTATATTATTCATTATAAAATAATTAATACTCTTGTAATATCATGTAATATCAGTTCTGTATGTTTACCAATGTTCTACCCGAACATCAATTTAAGAATACAAGTGAACCACTCAAGAAAACCATAAAAACTAACATTCCCGAATAATGTTTTTAAACCCTATAACTCATCCAAAGGAACATAAAATCACTTAATGAAACCATAAATAACCATATTAATTTACAAAAGGTTATGTATTTATAAATAATGAATACAATGTCATTATACAGGAAATTAAGGAGAAGGAAGCATTCAGATACAAGCTAAGGGGAAAATCTCGAACCCAATTTTCTTTCTTCGGGTTCTCCCTCTTTCACTCCAATTTGGTTTGGTAACTTCTTAAAAATCATTAGTTCATAATTATATTTACTTTTCTAGGATATACATGTTTTCTAAATAAGTTTATGTCAATCCAAATGTTTTCCAAAAGAACTCTTATTTTAAGAACTCAACTTTTACCTCTCGTTCATGGTTGATGGTTCTTGTATGTTGTTCCCTATTTCATTTGGGAACCCAAAGCTTATGAATGTATTCTTATGAGTTGAAACCCATTAATTACCATGGGTTAGTTATGTTCATATTTTATGTATGTTCCAGGTGGCAAGCATGATAATTTTAATTTTATGATGTGACTGGTGCGCCCAGAATTATATAGCGTAATAATGAATGTTACAAAGTGACGGGTGCGCCCAGAATTATACAGCACTCCAATTCATTGGGTAATGTGATGAATCTCATGAGTAAATATGAAATGATGTGTGAACAAGATTATAGCTTGGTTCAGAATTATGTTTGGTAGTTAACCACTAGGACATGATGTTTCATTTTTATGCATTTCCACATTTCAAGTCTTTTATTTACGATCCTCTCATGTTAATGATATTTTGCCTATGTCATGATTATGCTCACCCCATGCAATATTCTTCTTATATATCCTCTTACTGGGCTTTTAGCTCACCACTTTTTAGGTATATGTTCAGGTTTCTACATGTACTAAGGAGAGGAAAAGGGCCAATAAGAATATATAGAAGAAGAAATTAAATAAATGTTTAAGCTTGATGTTGTAATTGTTTTGTATGGTCTTAGTTTTCCCAAGACACTAAACCTTTGGATCCTCTATGTGTAATACTATTATTTTGTTTATCTTTGAGATGATTTAATAGTAATGTAAGAAAATTCCGGGTCGCTATAGTTGGTATTAGAGGAACGGTTTAGTTTATTTGGGAATTAGGATTAGTGAACCCTAGAGAAAACCTCTAGTATGAGACTAAGTACAAATAAGCACACAAGAATATTTACAAAGGGATCCCATATGTTATGTTTTTGGTGTAAATTTTTAAAATGAATAAGTTATTCATGACTTGTTTACTTATGTTTTTTTCTAACCTTTTCTATTCTAGAAAATGGTGGTAACTAGGAGAAATTAGGCTAATAACTCGTGTGAGGGACAATGCAACGATTGCCCGAATGACATCCCCAATGATTTGGGAGGTGGATTTAAAAACATCATTGAGATTCTTACCAAATTATATCAGGTTATGAAAAATAACTATAATAATGGGGAACATCCTCCTTCACCAAAGAGGGAGCAACATGCTATCGAATGTTTTATGCGGCATCGACCACCGACGTTTTGTGGATCTTCCGATCCACTAGTTGTGGAACAGTGGGTCAACTCCATAGAGAAGATATTTTCTATGATTCACTGTTCTGAGATAGAGATGGCGACCCTATCCATTTATCCTCTAGATAGAGATGCCGATCAATGGTGGGATTTTATTAATAACACCAAGCCAATGGAGGAAATTGAATATATGGAATGGAAAGACTGTAATATAATGTTTCTTAATAAGTATTTCCCAAGAAATCTTCATATGATGATGTAGACCAAATTTATAGAGCTCATGAAAAAATAAGTATAATTCTTCAGAACCTATGAAGAAAATTTCACAAGGCTTGAAAGGTACGCTTTGGGTACTGTTATCAACAATGATAGCACAATTGATAGATTCTTTAGTGGATTAAAACAACACCTTCGAATGTCTGTCACAATTCAACACTTTGAGAGTTATGAAGAAGTTGTTCGGTGAGCTCTCAAAGTGAAGATGGAGTTTGGAGAATGGTCCCATGGCTATGGTGATATGAAAAGAAAGACGGAGTTTCAGGCTGGTGGATCTAATGAAAAAGGTGGGAAGAAAAATCAATGACCCACATGCCAAAAATGCGGGAAGTTGCACCATGGGAACTGCCTTAAAGGGATGTGGAAATGCTTTAAGTGTGGGAAAGAAGGACATCATGCTCAAGAGTGTTGAAAAGACACAAAAATGAAAGAGAATGTAGCCTATTATGGTAGAGAACTAATCATGTTTCAATGATACAACTACCGGGAGCGAGTGCACTATGAAAACCAGTGCACTAAACTTCGATTTCTCGAGGGTAATCAATGTCAGCAAACACCAAATCCAAAGGAACAAGGGGAGTCTTATTCCATCACTACTGTGGAGGTGGAGCATGATAATGAAGTCATACAAGGTACACTTTCTATTCACTCAGGAATGTAAAATGTCTTATTTGATTCTAGTTATACACATTCCTTTATATCTTTCAAGTTTTCTAGAACTATAAAATCAAAGCCCCGAAACCTTGAAGTAGAGATATATGTAAGAACACTAAGTAGTGAAATCATTGAAACCCAAGTGTTTGACTCCTATCCTGTTGGTGTATGTGGAAAGATTCTTCCAGAAAATATCATAATACTTCCCTTGGTAGAATTCAATGCTATAATGGGAATGAATTGGCTATCTTTTTATAGAGAACATATCAACTGTAGGGAAAAAGAAAAAACCTTTTCATATTCTGAACTATCCCATGCTCCTCTACAAATGAAAGGAAGATCATGAATCTCCTTTGAAAAATCCTTCAATGGTGTGGGTGTTGATTCCCTATGAAAAATCAGACATTTCCCAAATGGTTGAGTCGAAGGAAAGTGCTAAACTTGAGAAAATTCCCATCATGAGGGAATACAGTGATGTATTTCCCGAAGAGTTACCCAGAATTCCCCCAGATCGTGAGGTAGAGTTCTTAATTGAACTATTACCTAGAGATACTCCTATCTCGATGTGTCCCTATAGGATGGATCCAATCGAGCTGTATACATTAAAAAAGCGGCTACAAGAGCATCTAGACAAAGGGTTCATATGCCCTAGTGCATCACCTTGGGGTGCAACAATGCTCTTTATAAAGAAGAAGGATGGAACAATGCGGCTGTGTATCGATTATCAGGAACCCAACAATATCACCATAAAGAACAAGTATCCTCTCCCAATGATTGAAGAATAGTTAGACCAGATAAGAGGTCCTCAATACTTCACAAAGCTGGATCTTCTTTCTGGATATCATTAGGTAAAGGTGAAGAAAGAAGATATTCAGAAGACTGCATTCTGTACAAGGTATAGGAACTATGAGTTTTTGCTGATGCCCTTCAGACTTAATAATGATCCTAAAATCCTCATGGATTTTATGAATAGAGTCTTTGGACATTACCTCGACAAATTTGTGGTAGTTTTTATTGATGATATTCTCATCTACTCCTAGAGTAAGGAGGAACATGAAGAACATCTGAGATTTGTGTTGGCGACATTGAGAAAGGGGAAGTTGTAGGAAATGTTCATTAAGTGTGACTTTTGGATGAAGCAAGTCACGTTCTTGGGACATGTGATCATAAGTGAGGGAATTTTTGTGGATCCTTCAAAGACAAAGGCGATTGAGGAATGGCCCAGGCCCTCTAGTGTCACAGAAATCTGTAGTTTTCTTGGATTAGCTTGGTACTACCGACATTTTGTTAGAAACATCTCACGATTCTCAATCCCACTAACTAAGTTAACAAGGAATGTGGTAAAGTTTTTATGGAAAGAAGAATGTGAGGGAAGCTTCAAGGAGCTAAATTGAAGGGTGATCAATGCACCAGTACTCACACTACCGAAAACTGGATAATTTTTTGTGATATACAGTGATTCTTCAAAGAATTTCTTCGGCTGTGTACTCATGAAAAATGACAATGTGATAGCCTATGCCTCACGTCAGTTAAAGCTCCATGCGCAGAACTACCCAATGTATGATCTAGAGCCGGAAACCTTTATTTTTTCATTGAAAATATGGCGGGACTACCTTTATGGTGAGAAGTGTGACATATACACCGACCACGAGATACTAAAGTATATATTCACACAAAAGGGTATCAACATGCATCAATGGATATGGTTAGAGCTAATCAAGGATTACTATTGATCTATTCACTATCATCCTAGAAAGGCGAACAAAGTAGCTAATGATCTAAAAAGAAAAGAACCTGCAACTCTATACATGATGTGGATTGAGAAAGACCCTATCTTCATGGATATCCAATGAATGGATTTGGAAATCATAAGGGTGGGGATACATCCTACCTCGCCCTAATTATTGTGCAACCATCCATCCAAGAGAAGATTAATGTAGAAAAAAAAGGATGATGTGGAGATACAAAAGAGGTTGAATGTAGTAAAGTAAGGGAAGCTTCAAGAGTTTCATATCAATGATGATGGTGTGATTCAGTTTGGAACGTGGCATTGTGTGCCTTCATCACCCGGGATAAAGAAGGATCTACTGGAAAATTCACATAGCTCAACTTTCTCTATCCATCATGGGAGTACCATGATGTATCGTGATCTCCGAGAACACTTCTGGTGGGATAACATGATGAAAGTGATTGCGGAATTTATATCAAGGTGCTTGGTATGTCAGCAATTTAAAGCTGAGTGATAAAAGCCCAAAGGTATGATGCATCCATTGCCTATACCCATGTGGAAATGGGAAAATGTTACTATGAACTTTGTCACGGGTCTCCTGAAGACATCGAAGGGAAATATTGCGATATAGGTAGTGGTTGACTGACTCACTAAGACTGCCCATTTTATCGTTATTTGGGAAGATCTCTCGCTTGAACAACTTGCAAAGATATATGAGAAGGAAGTGGTGAGACTACACGGTGTTCCACTCTCGATTGTCACTAATCATGATCTAAGGTTTACATATAAATTATGGAGGACCCTTCAACATTCTTTGAGTACTGAATTAAATTTCAGCACGACTTATCACCCCCAAACTGATGTCCAATCTGAAAGGAATATTCACACGCTTGAAGATATGCTAAGAGCCTACTCTCTTGAATTCAAAGGTGGTTGGGATCAGCATCTCCCATTGGTTGAGTTCTCATACAATAATATCTTCAACTCGAGTATTTAGACGGCTCCGTATGAAGATCTTCATGGAAAGTGATGTAGAAATCCAACCTGTTTGGATTAAGTTAGAGAAAGAAAGCTACTTGGACCTGATCTTGTTCAAGAGATGACAAAAAAGGTTCAAGTCATCCAGAAACACATCAAAGCTGCTCAAAGTTGGAAAAAGAGCTATGCTGACAACCGTCGAAGGGACATGGAGTTCGACGTAGGAGATAAAGTCTTCCTTCGAATATCTCCATGGAAGAGAGTCATGTGATTCGGGAAGAAAGGAAAGCTAAGCCCAATGTATATTGGCCCCTTTGAGATCCTTGACCGCATAGGAGCCGTGACCTATCATCTTGAACTTCCACTGAATATGTCTCAAGTTCATGATGTGTTTCATGTATCATTACTGAGGAAGTACATACCAGACCCCTCACATGTACTAAACTCAGAGGTGGTTCAGCTTGAAGATGATCTCTCATATGAGGAGAAGCCGGTAAAGATTCTGGATCGGAGAGATAAGTTTCTACGCAACAAGACAACCCATCTCGTAAAAGTGTTTTTGAGTAACCATAAGTTTGAGGAAACAACATGGGAACTAGAAGAGGCAATGAAGGAGAAACACACTGAACTGTTTGTGTAAAGTGAAATTTTGGGGGGTGAAATTTCGTAAGGGGGGAAGAATGTAATGACCCAATGTTTTTCAATGGAAATTCCCTTCTTATATTTATGTCATTAAAACATGACATTATTAACTACTAAGGGATAAGTGACCTTTAAACATAAGTTTTTAACTTCTATGTTTTGAATTTCGAAAATCCGACATACACGATTGTGTTCAAGATGATATTTGGAGTCTAATGAATCAAAAATAATTTTCGGTGAATAGTAATGTACCCTTGTGAATAGTAACATACCCTTATGAATAGTATTATGACCCTTATGAATTGTAAATAATCCAACATAAGAGTATCCTTACCCCTAATAATTAAATAAAATTTAGACATCTTAGAAAGTGACAATTCAACCTTAGTAATCGTTTTTTGTATTTTGTAAGTCATAACTAATTAATTATAATTAATTAAATAATTTAAAAGAAAATGTATTTTCCTATACAAATTTCATAAATTATCTAAATAATTTCTTATAGTTTTTAGATAATTTTAAAATACCCTATGTAATTTTTGAAAGCACTATAAAATCAGTTTTAATTTTTAAAAACTTTTTTTAAGTAAATTATAATTTTAATTAAATATTATATTAATAATATTTAGAAAACTATTTTTGAAAAATGGACTTCATTTTTTGAATCTACACGTTAAAAAATGGTTTGGGAAATTTTTTGGGTTTTTTCTGAAATACTTGAAATTTTGATGAACAGTGAAATACCGTAATTTACAAAAATAAGCTAAATAAGCTAATTGTAGAGTCTTGTGTGATGTTATAACGATGTAAGCACACTTTTTTCGGGATCACATGATAAAATTACTATTCTTGGTAATGGAATACTCACTATTACTTGTATTGTGAAGAAATAATTATCTAATGAATGTTATATTAAGGAAAACCCTCTCCCCTCCACTATAAAATCCACCCTTCACACCCTCATTTCCTCACACCTCTAAAGCTCCAAGACTTCTATAAACTCTTCCCACAAATCTTTCCTAGACCCTATCCCACGTCCAAGAGCTGCTGGTCTCATCAAAAGACAAATCCTAGCTTCTTTAAGGATGATCTCAAGAGGAGGATTTAAGAGGTAATTTCTCTCCCTCTTCTCCTTTAATTTCCTTTCAAGTTCAAGTTCATTTATTGATCTCTTCCAACCTATATTCATCAAAATGGTATTTTAACTCCATTATTATACATATAATTTAATTATAATATTCTAATGGGATATTATATAATCAAACCCATTTTCCTTCTTCCTTTTATTTTATTAAAGAGAACATTGTTCGTGAGGTGAAAATTTATCACCTTCAAGAATGACTTGCTTTCTTATTCCATTTATACCTTCAGATATGGTCATGAGACCATTTTTATGGTATAACCAGAATATTTTATATTTATTATGTCCTATTTAACGTTATGGAACTGACTTATGAACATATTACTGACTGATAAGTTAAAACAAGTTCATTGTGATCGAAAAACCGCCCAAATTAACCCAAATAATCATAATTTAATTATAATCTAATGATTCATCCACATAGATATAATATTATTCATTATAAAATCATTAAAACTCTTTTAATATCATTTAATATTAGTTCTTTATGTTTACCCATCTTCTACCCAAACTTCAATTTAAGAATACAAGTGAACAACTCAAGAAAACCATAAAACCAAACATTCTCGAATAATGTTTTTAAACCCTATAACTCATCCAAAGGCACATAAAATCACTTAATGAAATAATAATGAACCATATTAATGTAAAAAAAGGTCTAGGTTTCTAATTAATGAATATAATTTCATTATACAGGAAATTAAAGAGAAGAAAGCATTCAGATACAAGGTAATGGGAAAATCTCGAACCCAATTTTCATTCTTCGGGTTCTCCCTCTTTCACTCCAATTTGGTATGGTTACTTCTTAAAAATCATCTGTTCATAATTAAATTACCTTTTTGGGGATATAAATTTTTTCTAAACAAGTTTATGTCAATCCAAATGTTTTTTCAAAAGAACTCATCTTTTAAGAACTCAACTTTTACCTCTCATTCATTGTTGATGGTTCTTGTATGTTGTTCCCTCTTTCTTTTGGGAACCCAAATATTATGAATGTATTATTATTAGATGAAACCCATTCCTTACCATGGGTTAGTTATGTTCAATTTTGATTTATGTTCCATGTGGAAAGCATGATAATGATAATGTTATGATGTCATAGATGCGCCTAGAATTATACAGCGCAATTATGAATGTTTCAAAGTGACGGGTGCCCCCGGAATTATACAGCCCTCCAATGCATTGGGTAAAGTGATGAATCTCATGAGTAATTGTGAAATGATGTGTGAACAAGATTCTAGCTTTTTTCACAAGTATGTGTGGTAGTTAACCACTAAGACATGATGTTTCATTTTTATGCTTTGCCACATTTCAAGTCTTTTATTTATGCTCTGCTCATGTGCATGATATTTTGCCTATGTCATGATTATGATCACCCCAGGATATATTATTCTTATCTATCCTCTACCTAGGATTTTATATCACCCCTTTTTATGTATATCCTAAGGTGGATACATGTACTAAGGAGAGGAAAAGTTCCAATAAGAATCTAGAGAATAAGAAATTAAATAAATGTTTAATCTTGATGTTGTAATTGTTTTGTATGGTCCTAGTTTGACCAAGAAACTAAACCATTGGATCCTCTATGTGTAATACTATTATGTTTTTTATCTTTCAAATGATGTAATAGTAATTTAAGGAAAGGCCGGGTCACTATAAAAGAGGCTTTAGTTTTATAAGTATTTCCTCATAATAATTCTGTAGGTGTAAACCTAAAGAAGTTCTCTAGAGAAGAATTATATTTCTTAAACTTGTGTTTTTATTTTATGTATTCCTTTAACTCCTTATAATACTATTCAGATATGATAATATAATAACACTAGAATATCAGATATACTTAGCTATTATTATGTTAATTTGACAACCTATATCCATATCATCTTCCATCAAACGGGAAAAACAGTTGATCGTGTGTACAACAAACTATTGGAAAATGGGGTTATCCCCACACCTATATACCAATAGTTTACATGAACCATTGGTATAGAGTTATTGGATCAAATATATTCGAATTATTTATTTAAAAATTTTGTATAGTTTGGGTTATACCTGTGGTTTTTAAAAACCAATTGGTATAGAGTTTTTATATATTCATCTGGCTCCCATCCCCCTCCCCATTCACCCATGATCCCTAATTTCCCTCCCCTGAGTGAGCAATGTCTGCTCTTCTCCTCTGAAATTCTCCCATTATTCAAGGATTTTTTATTCATATCTTTTTTAACATTATATTAGCGAGTTCAAAATTATTATCTTCTTCTAAGTATTGTTTTTTATTTTTATCTATTTCATCATGTGATCAATATCATATATTCATGTTGTTATAATGGTTAAATATATATTTAGTGATATTCGGTTCAGGTTTTAAAATTATATAAATTATGAGTTTTTTCATTATATCAAGTAATTATATGCATCCTCAAGGATGTATGTCCATGCATAGATCATTACATGGTTTATGTTCATGCCAAAAAGCTCCAGTCAACATGAAAATAAACAAATCTCAATGATTTTATTGATGAAATTTCAAATCTATTGACCTTGAGATCCATGTTCAAATTTAGAGATTTATTTTTTGATGGATAAATCAAGACAAAGAAGAATTTTGTTTCTATACATAATGGGTTTTGGCTTGTTATAAATGGAGGGAGGGGCAAAAATGATCCAATAGTGGGGTTGTTTCCATATAAAGGCTTGAAATGTTTTAATAAAATATATTCTATTTGTTTTATTTCATTTGTTTTCATCACCCTATCATATATATAATGAGATGGTGATCTTAATTTATTCATAAAATGTGATTAAATGGGTATTGTACTTGTTTGACTATGTATTTATATTTAATTCATATTGGGTTTCACATTCAATTCTCTTACCTCCATCTATACCTTATTTTTCATTACATGACCATTTTGTTTTTATTAAGGGAGTGTTCTATAAAGCATTTACTAGAATACTACTTTTACGTTAACCATTGGATGTTACATGCTCTAAATTTAAAAATAGGTTTTTTTTCATTTATCACTAATGATTTGAATTATATGACCAACAATAAGGGTAATGTATGAGTGAGTGATATTAATCACTCAGACGGTGGGGTGGGGGGTACTTAGAAATAATTCAAATGAAAATAAGAGTAAGTCAATACATTTTTAAAATCACTTATGATTCAACCTAGGAATTATATTTCTCGTAACATTTTTTTCTTATATCCTTATCTTAAATCATCATCAATCTTTCTTGGTTTAATTTTCAAGTAGTTGTTTCTCTCTATTATTTGTTTAGTGTTTTAATTATTTAATTGAGTATTATATATATCCTTTTTATGGGATCAACCTTAGAATTTTATGATACTATACTACTTTATTAGATATTTTGTGATTTAGGGTTTGTGTTTTTAACTTATAAACTGATTTATCCGATAATTAATTAATGTCTCTATGTGGGTTGGTACAATTCCATGAAGGGTGGAAGATATATCTTCTTTAGAACAAGTAAATGTTCCCCATTTGGTGAATAGAATAAGCAAGGGGATCCTAAATCATGGAATAAATATCCTTCAATTTTCACTCTTAAATAATAAATGAAATCATTAATGTGTTTATAATGTGTCTATTTTTGGTAACTATAATCCATCTTGCATAAAAATTACGAAGAACATTCACTGTTGTGGTTGGTTAGGATATCTAAAAAAATAAATTATAGATTAAATTATCCAAAGAAGAGAATGTCCCTACCATCTTCTAGATATTTATTTTTAATCAGCAGATATTCTAAGGTATTTTTTTCTATCCCATATTCTTTCCTTGATCATTTTTCTCCTTTGATTATATTTTTGATCTCATGAATTTATTTTGTGATGATTGAAGTATTGTGATCATTTTGAATGTAATAATTTGTTTTCATGAAATTACTATTTTTCCTTTGTCGGGATTTGTTGAATGATTCTTCATAGTTACAACATCAAGTATTAAATTGTAGTGTCTCAAAGGTATTCATTTTATCCACCATGATATTGAATTCTTAAATATTGGGGACACACACCTTGGTTCATTAATTTTAGTAATTTCTTATAGAATATGTTATTTCTCTTATTACTTTTTCTCTAGCTACTCGTATTTTTTTATAACTTTCATATTAAAATTGGTTGTAATGACTTTTTTTATTATGGTTTAGATTTTTTATTTGAATATTATTTTTTTATTATGTAATTAAATCAGATAGTAGGCCTCGATATGAAAATGTGTCTTATTTTGGACTTTTTAAGGAAATATTTTTATTGTATTACTATTCTAATGGTCGAGTAACTATGAAGAAATGTAAATGGTTTAATTTACTGACGTGACATAGTATATATCTTGATGACTATAGATTTAGAGTTACTAACATGACTCACATTCCAGTTACTGATGAACCATATATTTTGGAATCAATGGGAAAACAAGTGTTTTATGTGAAATATAATTTGAGACCTGATTATGGTGTCATTATTGAAGTAATCGTAATACATATTTTTCATGATAGTGGGGCTGAAATTAACCAAATTGACACCCCCATTAGTGCTACCCAAAATATTAAATTTGATAACTAAAATTATAAAATTGTGAGAATAGATATTGAACTTTAAGTGGTGGTGGATAATATATATAATCTACCATATATGTTCATAGTTAAATTATTTTACCTTGATGTGGGTTTATTAGGTTGGTACAAAAGTAATTACTTTAATATAGCTTTGGTTTGCAATGGTATAATTTATTTAGTATTGTTTTTTTTCATTTAATTTAATTAGATCTATTTCAACTCCTAAAATCTGGATTAGAATAGGTTTTTAAAAAATCTATTACTTGGTTTTAATTGTACTTTATAAAACATGTTGTGATATTTCTTATTAATTATTTTACCTCTATGTTATGTGAATAATTTTTAGAAACTATTTCAAAATAATGTACATTTAATTATTGTGATTCTAGAGCTATACGGATCACTCAACATACCCATTCACACCCTAACATGCTAGCAAATATCCTCTCTACCACACCTTTTCATCCTCCACATGAGCCACTAAGAATTTTTCCACCCGTGCCTCCATCATTATATTATTTAGGCTCTAAATATCATACCATGTCTACACTACCCTGTAGATTTTGCCACTTATACCATATCCATATCCTATGATGTATCACCATCCCTTCTATACTTATCCTTCCATGTCCCTACCACCACCATTTCCTGCTATCCATCTAGGATCTGATGATTCTTCTCATTCGGCTTCCACTACGCTGTATGTAGATGACAAGGTTCATGCATTGGAACATTCGCATCCTTTAGAGGCCAATGATACCAGATATCCCAAAGATCTATCAAATCCTAATGATCATCTTGGATCAAGTGTCTTTATAAGTGTCTCAAATTATAGAACACCATTTATTTCTTATTTTGTTATTAATTAATCGTAATTTTTTAATCTTATTTGACGGGATATTTTAATAGGAGATGTGGGCACACCCATATGTGATAATCCAATATTCATCATACAAAAAAATTGTATATAACAATTAAGGAAACCAAATGATATGTAAAATTCCAGAAAATGTTGAAGTTTAATGGAATCTTCTTCCGACTACATTGATATAATTCTAATGTAACTAGTCTCATAGAGGCATATCTGTAATGAAATAAAAGGGAACACATGGGAGATGATATGAATAAGAAAATTTATTAAAATAATTTATTAATTATTTTTGTATTTATATGAATTAAAATGATTATTCCGGCATCAGTTTAACTTTCTCGATGGTGAAGCTACGAACGTCGCATAATTGAGTGATTTAGGGGAGTAGTGGTGATCTTATAAGAACAAGTTATATGGTTTTTTTAATAGTATAATCATTTATAATTTTGAGGATGTACAAATATTCACCGACTATCTAAAAAAACAATATGAATAAATGATCATATATTGGAAGATTAATGAGTTTAAGGTATTCTTAATTTTAATGGTTTGTGTTAAAAATTGAAATCTTATTAATTTTATTGATTTTTTGTTTTTAGGATGCATCAAAAAAAATAAGGATTCTATAATATATATGAACACTTTAGGGTGCACTACAATTCTAGATCATGAAAGTTGATAAGTAATTTAATATGAATAAAAACATATCTTTATTTATATTATTACTTATGTTTAATGGATTTATTTAATGTAGAAAAAATTTGGGGGGATCTGTATATTAAATAGTCTTAACTACTGTTCATTTGAGTGGACTGAAAACGAATATTCTACATTTCATAAAATAATTAATAATGATCCCAAAAATAATGTTTTATATTCCCAAACATATAATCATTCAACCAATGTCTTAAAATATTTTTTATTTGGAGTACTTGTTACCTAGGATTTTTAAAAACTAGATTCTTATTGTTTTTATAATTTTTCTACTACAAATTGGGCATATTTTTTTGATCCTAGTCATTTATAAATTATTTTATCCAATAATGATATTATTAGACTAACAATATGTGTTCTCTTTTAATTCATCTTAGCGCAACTTGAGTCTTTCAGGTTCATTATATTAAAATTTCTTTATTTTAGTCTCATTATGTAAACTATAAACTAGTTTTAATAAACTGTTTTCAGGTAAAATATAAAATATAATAGAATGTAATTTTATATAGTCGATTAATATCAATATAACCATAATTTAATTGAATCAAGAAAACCAAAAGTGGTCATTTAGTTTTATTTTTCTTTTCAAGAAGTTTCAAAATACAAATAGTCTAAAAAAGTATTTCAAATTCAATAAAAAAGTCATAAAACGAAATCACATAGTCCTAAGACAGAATGAAAGAAATGAAAAATTAATTAAGAAAGTGGGAAATTTTCCATTTATTCAGATTTACTTGTTGATATTTATGTTTTGTTCACATTAATTCCATTAATATAAGGATGGAAACTCATATTTAATAAATAATTTATTGATTGAAATAAGTCCTCCTACCCTGGTAGGTTATGCTAACATTACTTTTCCAAACATGAAGAAAGTTCAATTAAAATAAATACACACAAGATTTCTTTATTTTAATTTAACTCCTCAATGATATGTCTCTATAATATTTATAGCATTGAAAACATGCTTCGATTAATGTATCATTCCTCAAAAAATACATTTTAGAACTTCGTAGTTCAAAAAAAATTTTAAAAAAATAACTTAGCCAAAATTAATCAATTAAAATAACCCAAAGATAATGAAAAGTGACTCTTTATCCATGGTTTTAAATAATGGATATAGCCCCTAAAATCGTGGGTATAGTCTATACCCATGATTTTAGGAACCTTAGAAGATGGAGGAGTCAGTATAGACCTATACCTACATTTTCTAGACAAACCATGGGTATAGGTCCAATAGATTCTATCATACCCATAGTTTAAATAAATTCATGGGTATATATATATACCCACAGTTTGAAATAAATGTTGTTATAGCTTAACCCAATAGAGAAATTATACCCACGATTTTGAGAAATGTGGGTATAGGTACCTGCCTGCATTTGGAATCATGAACAGCTACACATCTTCCTCTACTACTTGAAACTATAAATAAAATAAAACAAAGAGTATACAATAAATTCAGTACAAATATTATATATTTATCATTCAACCAAATTCTTTTACTAATTTTCAAACCATATACAATACTAGAATATACATATACATCTATACATGAAATCAATTCTAGTCTTGAAAATTTTTCATCAAGTATCTTTCCTACTAAGTCAAAATTGGAGTGGAACAATATCTCCCTCATTGCCAACATCCTCATTCTCATAACCATTAGCAACAACACTATCACCATTAGCAATATCCTCATCACCAACACAATTATACAGAGAAGCAACTGTATCATCTAGAGTAGCAACATCATTAAAATCATCATCGCCACCACCATCAGCTCTATTGACACTAGGAACCTCATTAAAATCACTTGGGTAATCATTTAAAAAGAACATTTATTCCATATTTGATTCAATAGTAGTAGTATCCTCTGATGGAAGTGATTGAATTATAACTGATTATTAAATATTTTCATTTACGAACCAAATATTTGGGACCAAAATCCAATGCTCTTAATTCTTCAAAAACAGAGTCAATAGTTAAACTCAATATCTGAAATATATATGAATAATACAATTAAATTGAGATTTATATTATCACTTAATTAATGTAATTGTCATACATTTTATTTCAATGAAGAAAGAAACTCTTGGTTATGAAAATCCTCTCTCCTTATCAAATGAAAAGATAGATTAACTCTACTTATAATTTATCTATGTTCCCTATATAAAATGATAATAAATTTCTAATGCATATGTAAAATGACATAGTACGTGATAACATATAAATATCCAAATTACATACTTGATATTTCCATTGAATAAACCACAATTGAAGAGGATTATGTGATGTTCCATATCCCACTTTTTAAGTCTCAATATAGCCAATGTATATGACCTAATAATTCCTCTTGTTTGGGGAATAGATGGAAACAAGGTCTCCATTTCCCCATGCTACTCATAATTATTTATCATTCTATGGTTATGTATTTTTCTCACATCCTAAAAATACATTGAACAAAAATATATACATTCTTGAGCCAAATTACACATCACAATTGAAACTTTTGAATAATTATTATTTTAGACATAAGATTTCATTGTGAACATATTTCTTTTAGCATCACCAAAAAAAAAACATTTCCCCCAAGAAGTGTTTCAATTGGAAGATTAATTGTTAAATTCAAAATGTAGGTGAAAATTAAGGAGGAATTTTTTTTCCAACTTAACACATATTAATGTACCCCTTGATTAATTTTTATCAAGAATTAATGTGATATCATTTTAGCACAAAGGTATCTAAAAATGGCACCATAGAATCACTTTAACCCTTAAATTATTTTATGAAAAATTCAAAATTGTTATTTGAATCAATTCATGAAAAAAATAGAATAATCATGAGTTATTAAAAATTTTAGTTTCAAATCCCTTCTACTGACTAGTTTAGATATGTTTCCAGAATAACCCTAAAAAATCATGACATTCTCTAATACTTCCAAAATTTTTCTTTTCTTTAATAGTTTCATCACATAATAATAACAAGGAACATTAAATTTATTTTAACTGATATACATAGGATGTTGTTTTAGTCGAACACCTAAATCCAACAAGTCCTAATGAGATCAGAATTCATCTTTAGTATTTCCCTATATATTTATAAGAATTAAAAGAATAATTTAAAATATATTTTTCTCATTGTTCATTATGTCTAAAGAATGACATAATAAATTTGTAGACCAATACTGAAACAAAAAAAATATGCTTCTCTTTTTCCAATTTTAAGTAGCTTTAGTGTCAATATTCTTCTAATTTTTTACATTTCATCTGATCTTTCCCTAATGAAAAACTGGAATATTTCAATTAATTAATCAAATCAACTTCTGACAGATGTTGAAGTGGTTGTTCAATGTCAATAGAATTATCAAACTTCCAACGATTCATCATTTATTAATGATCCATTGGAAATAATTTTCGATGCCCCATGAAACTGAAACCTCAATGATATTTAAGCATTATCGATAATCTCTTCCTCATAAAAATTAGACATGATATTTTTCCCTTTATTCTACAACTATAAATCATTGCATACAATAGGAAATCAGTTATACTCCATATAAGGTAAAAACACATATAATATCTATTTTTTATGAATCATTGAGTGCATGCACACTTACATCGACAAGTTTCTTTAACTATATTATTAATGGTTGAAAGTAGACATATATATCATTACCAGTAATAGAAGACCCAGATATTAGTATGAATAATAATGTGAAATTATTATTCATAGACATACATAGAGGAAGATTATGAACATGGATAAAAACTGGCCATGTGATGTGAGCAGTAAGCATCTGACCAAATGAAATAAAACAATCACAGGATAGAACCAAACTAACGTTACACACCTCAAATACAAAACCATGATGTTGTGTATCAAATTACTTCCATGCTAATCCATTTAGTGGATGAAGAAACTCATAATTACCTTTAATTATCTCAGCATTATGCAGTCACATATTGGCTTATATTTCTATAGGTTTGAAGAGATTTTGAATCATGGGAATCAATGAAAAGTGCCAAAATAATTTCTCTGACACATGAGATGGTGTTCCATTTGCATTTTCCATCCATCGGTATGTACCAAATTCTTTACAATAATTATGTTAATTTGTTTCATATGATAATAAACTACAATATTTAGGACAATCATGAAGTTTATTCTTATAAAATACATAATGCTTAATTAATTTCTATGCCATATAATAACTTGAGGAAATATCTGCACTATTAAAAAGGAATTCATTCAAAAATGTATTAATTTAATCGATGGAGGTATTATAAATTACAAAAATGGATTTTTCCGGATATAACCACATTATAAATTCTTACTTGGTCATTTTAGTACATTTCTAATATACAGGAGTTCTAGCATCATCCATTCAAATTTTCACTCTGTCAGTATAATCATTTTCAATATTTTGCTAATGTGAATTAATATCAGTGCCTTCTAATATTGACATAATATCTCAATTGTGATAATGAAAAATTTAAACTAATAAAATATCAAATTCTATATTCCACTTCTTTATTTAAGTTCATAAATAGTAGAAGATTGTCCCGTATCTCCATGGTGATACCAAAAATTATAGTTTTTTTGAAATCCAACTTTTGTTATAAGCTATCTAACTTCATTCTCGAAATAACCATGGTCTTCCAACACAATTATAGCATGGAGACTATATAAAACATATATTTGAATCATTTTTAAATGAAAAAAAATCCAAATTCTTTTGAAACATGGTTGAAATTCAATCGGTATGATACATCCAACTTCTATCCGATCTATTACAAAGGAAAAAAGTTATGTTTCAATCCATAATGTAAAACCTAAATAAAAATTCATTAAAACCAACTTTAATATTAACATCATAGAAGAATAATAGTATCCAGTAAAACAAAGAATAAGAGAAATAACATATGATATAAGAGATGAATATAAATTTCAAACCAATGTGGGTATCCCAAAAATTCATGAATTCACTATCATGGGGAATAAATTGAATCAATTTGACACTAAAATACATATTATTACCTTCTACTCACTTATGTTTTAATAAACCAACCCTATCTATCTATCCCTATACTCAATATTGTCTACCAAAAGGATTGAATTTCATTCCTAATCAACATGGGATAGAATCAAGTTCCAAGGACATCAAATTACACAATGGAAATGATTTCACTTGAATAAAACTAATACTAAAAAACTAATTCCACCATGGAACCCATATAGGATGAAAACAACATATATTTTTCATTAATACATATGAAGTAATGATTTTTGAAATAAGCAACCTTCAAACATAGAATAATAACATAATAAAACAATATATGTATTATTAAATATGAATATATCAAAAATAAACACAATCACTATCTTTTAAATATATCCAACTATCATATAGAACATCCAAAATAACCATTAATAAAAAATATCACATTATATTTTGAAATTCATATATAAAAAGAAACCATTAAATTATATGAAATGAAAATAACAAAATAAAATCACATGAAAATCATGTTTACTTAAAATGAACATTTACATAAATACATTTTTGAACAAAACAATTATATGACATAATTTATTCCAAAACATCAACAGTGATTAATCACAGTCCAAATGAAATTATTTCCATGATCATTTTAGTAAATACAAAATACAATTGTAGTCTTCCACTCATGTAAATGATCTAATACAATGCATTGGGGAAAATCTTATTCAATTTTAAAACCATTATTAATGAGCTAATAAAGGAAGTTAATAAATCATATGACATAGATGACATAGAATAAAGGAAGAGAAAAAGATATTTATTTATTGAAATTCTATATATTATCCTTTAATATATAAGTTCCATTTGATCTCTCAATTTAAAAATCTCCATTATCAGGTACATTCTCATTCTGAAATTATCATGATAGTAATAACTGAGTTTGGTGACCCAAGTCTTGAGTTTGAAACTAGTTTATCATATAGGTTGAGACAAATTAACCTAATCCATGGTGGTTCAAAACTAGGGTTGAGTGATCAAATAATCCATTTTGAAACGTTTTCCTTACAAAAGACATAAACTAAAGTTGAAAATCATGCCTCTGTATTGCAAAACACTTGGAAAATATTTAAAAACTATATAAAAAATGAATTAATTTTTACAATATCCCAAAATAAATACAAATACACATGTCTAATCCAAGTAGATTTATAAATTTGACTCACTACCAAGAAAATAGAGGTAGATAATAGAATAAATAAGAGGAGGGAATGAAATCATACCTCTTAAATATCGCAAAAACAAATCACCACAAATAGAGGAAGAACACAATATGATTGATGAAATGTCACTTGGGGTACACTAAATTCACCCAAGGAGGGTAGGTGGACAAAATAAATTGATAAGGGGGATACCAAATCCTCTTGGGGAGGGGAGGGAGGAGCCTAAAATCAATTGAGGGGAAGGGGGACGAGTGGACACATCAGAGGGATTAGGTTTTGAATGTGTAGGATGGGAGGAGGAGGATCCTGATTAGGCCTCCCTATCTAAATCTCTATTTCAATGGTTGATAAAACTATTGGTATAGGCTTGGGCTAAAACTCTATACCCATGGTTTCTCTAAACTGTGGGTATAACTCTATTGGGATAGATTCGCTTTTCAATAGTGCAAAATGAAGCAAGTAACCTAAACAAAAATGATCTTAATAATATAAAAAAGCTAATAACCTAACCCAAAATGAACAAATTAACCAAACCAAAAAATTAAAAATTATGCAGATGACCTAATCCAAAACAAATTAATGACTAAAAATCCAAAATGAAAAAAATAACTTCACCCAAAAAAGACATAACTCAAAAAAAACCAAATGACCTAACCCAAAATAGACCAAATAAACTAATATTAAAAAGTGATAACCAAAAAATGAACAAAATTACCAAACCTAAAACTACATAACCCACAATGAAAAAATGACATAACCAAAAATAAACAAAATAACCTAAACCCTTGTAAACCAATTGATCTGACCCAAAAAAGAATAAATGGAAAAATGAAAAAATGAACTAACCAAAAAATTATATAACCTGAAATGAACGTAAGGATTTAAACCAATATAATTAAAATAACCTAACTCAAATATGACATAACCCAAAGATGAACCAAATAAAAGAACCCAAAATAACCAATAAAAGTGAAAAAATAACATTTCCCAAAATAAACCAAATTATATAACTCAAAAATAACTTATCCTAAAAATAAAGGAAATAGACTATCCTTAGTCAACCAAAATGACCTAACTGAAAATGATCCAAATGATATATCCAAATAACCAATGACCAAATATTCCAAAATATCTAACCCGAAATTGAACTAAATGGCATAATTCATTAATGTAAGAAACACCCTCAAACAAAATGATTCAAATGACCGAACCCAAAAATATGCAAATTAATCTAAAAGATTGACCAAATGAAAAACTGTAGATATGGAGAAATTATAAAATAACATAACCAAAAAATGAACCAAATGGGCAAATGTCCAAATCAAACAAGTGTCCAAATAACCAAATAACAAAACAAAAACAAAATTTCACTGAAATAAACATACAAGTGGAATCCATATCATACCCATGTTTATAATGTTAATTAGTTTTTATTGATTATGTTATTCCACAAGTATTAAATTTCAAATTAAATATATATTTAGATGCTTCTTCATTTTATGTATTTCTTCAATATAATTTTTTTAATTCATTCTATGTTGTTTTAAACTCCAATATATCTTAAATTTGTTACTTTAAAGTGATATTCTCAGTATATTATTAATCAAACATATATTCCCATTTGTGGAAAGAATCATTGGGCATCGAATCCTATGTGCCTCAAGTAAAATTATTTTTCTCGAGTTGGAGGGAAATGATGGAGGTTCTATAAATACACATACATAAGAAAATATTTTATGTTTTTTTATTGACATTTAACATTTGGATACGTATTTTATAATTAAATATCGTGTTTATATTTTTAATAGTTTTCATTGGATGCCTTCTATGAAAAATAATATTAAAACACAAGGGAAAATGATCATTTATGATAGGTATTATGTGAGGATCACCGGAGTAGATTTTGATGTTGACCTAGGAAAAGCATCATCCCCACTAGGTATTTGACCTCATCGACCAAATCTCAAATATCTCACACCACTGAGATAGAAACCAATAATATAGAAGTATTTGAGGAAAAAATATCCACATAGAAGCATGAAAGAGGTAAGTAGTTCACCAAAAAGTTCCTTAAAGTTACATTAGTTATATGTCCATCACTTCCATCATAGGATGTTAATGTTTTTGATTCATGTATAGAAAAAATGAACTCTTTATATGATGCACCAAGTGACGAAAATGATGTTCATAGTGGTGGTCGATGTGATGATACTACCAGTGTTCATGTTGATTGTGATTATGACGATTCTTGTGCTCTAGGTGATGTTGCTGGCAATGATTATGATTGCATTGATGGTGATGAGGGAGATATTGATCCCCTCTATTTTTTGTATTGATTTTAAAGAGACATGTGTGAATGATTTTTAATGACTGAAAATGATTAATGTAATTTATTTTATATGTATTTTATAGTATTATTAATGGTTTTAAAACTATTTATAACCTCATGGTCCAATTTTAAACATATAATTATTGTATTGCATTAAATGTGTACCATGCTTTGTAATTTATCTACAGGTTCTATGAGAGATGTTGGATGGTGTTGTTTCTGTGAATTTAGGATAAGAATCTATACCCATGTTTCCAAAAACCCTAGGTATACATAAATAATTGACATTCCACTATTCCCATGATTTTAAGAACTATTGGTATAGATGTATACCCATGGTTTACATCAAACTGTGGGTGTTCAAATTTGGTCATGATCTATCCCAATGATTTCAAAGAAAACCATTGGTATATCCCTATAATGTTTCCTATAATAACCATGGTTTATAAACCATTAGTATTAAGCTATACCAATGATTTTGGGGAATATGCCAATTATTTAAAACCAATGGTATAGTTTAGTTTTATAGTTGTGGTGGACTACCGCCTCACAAAACTAATGTTATTAATTTTCCATTACCACCACTCATAGTTGGATATAATTATTAATTTCATGTTTATATAAGATATTTATGATATTATTATTCTTATGAAATTATAATATCACAACTACCTTCTTAACTCCCAATCTATTGGGAAACAGAAATGTTACTCATGTGTGTGGTGGACTACTGCCTCGCAAACCAATGAGATTTTTTTCAATTATGTTTTACATGGATTGTAATTGGGTTATATTAAAAGAATATATATTATATTTTTATATAATTTTACTTATATAATTATAATATCATATATACCTTCTTACTTTATATTTCATTGGGGATACAATAACACTAATCATGTATATGGCGAACTACCGCCCCGCGACGCGATGTGATTCATTTTTCACTAACACGTTTCTTAGAAGATAATAAAGATACAATTAATAATTATATGTGATATATATGAAATCATAATTATTTTTTATAGTTGAATTATTATTTACATTTTTTCAACCTCTAAAAAATTTAAAGAACATTAATGTGTACGTACAACCTACCATCTCCATCAACAGTGTATTTCATTTTATATATCGAACATCTATGGATTAATATAAATACATATATAATGAGTATATATATTTATATCATGGTTAAAATTAACGATATTATAGAACCATGGTAAAAGTAAAATGATCAAAAATACAAAATCAAAATAATCTTGAAAAACAAAGCAGTTATAACCCAAAACAAGATTTTAATAAGGAATTTTTAATTATTGGGTAATGAAAGGTCATATGAAAATAATATATTGTATTATATATATATGTATTAATTTTTAATATATTTATAATGAACCTATATTTATTATATTGGTGGATTGAATACGTATAAAGGAATTTGAGGCGTAAGGTAAGGGATTTTTGTCTCATTTTGTCTTTTTTGGGAAATATGTTATGTTATGGACCTATCTTCTTTTATGAGGTGTATATAAATCCCAATTGACATATAATATCATGAATTTATTAATTCTTGTGATATTATAATATTAATTTAGTATTATTATTTCATGGGTCTTATGATTCAAAGTTGCCAAAGTGGTAAGGGTTTAATTTTACAATATAATCGTATATCCAGATTGTTTATGATTATGCTTTCAATGATGAAATATCATTATCCATAACTCAATAAATTAATGAATTTTACTATCCTATGGTTATGTTATGAGAATAATTTTTCCCTTTATTTTAATCTATTTATGTACTCAAGAGTACGGAATAATTGTTTGATGAAAAATAATCTTTATTTCTCACTTCTGTCAAAACCCCCTTTTCTCCCACATACATGTTTTTAGAAAATGTTTTCAAAAAGGTTTTAACATTATAAAAAAGATTTATTAAATAATTTTTTTACTCAGGTTTAAATTTTTATAAATTATTTAGAAGGAATCTCCATGTTGTTTTCCAAACAAGTTCCATTTGGATTTGACAATAAATGTGAAATGAATATTTATTTTAATGTTTACAGCATGAACATAATTTCCCACCATAATGACCACCCAATGTTTTAAATATTTATTTATAAGTTTAAAAGGTTATTTTAAAAAATAATTCTTTTTAAAATTCTTTATGCTTTAAAGAATTGTTTTTTAATGTAGAATGGATATTTTACTGTGGAAATATTTTAAATGATCTTTAAAGCTTCTATTATAATTTTACAAGGTTATTTTAATTTTATTTTTATAAATTATTTTATTTTTTAAAATAAATTTCACAAGTTGAAAGGATATTTTATTCAATAAACGTTTCAAGTGATTTCTCAAAATTATTGTTTTATATATATGATGATATTCTTTGATGTAACTTATGCTTTAATAGGGATATAATCCAAGGATACCATTCTTATTCCTTCTCTGAATTATTTATGTTTATGGTGAAAGGAATTTTATGAAACTTGTTTATATTACATGGGTTATACCATTATAAAATTCTTATATAACCTAATTATTTATCCATTGGATATTAAGAAATGATGAAAATATTAGGAGTCTTGTTTGTTTTCCAAACGTTATTCAATGATTAAATGTTTATGAATCCCCTTTTTAAATAGTGTATGATATGATATATATTTTTGGATTTTGTGGGACACATTTTTAGTATTTTCAGTAAGTGATGGTTGGGGTATATATCTAACTTTAATGTAGTGTGTAAATATTGATATCTACTAAGATAAAAAAGACGGGAAAAGAATGTAATCCCAATTCAGTAATGAGCTCTTTCCACTATGATAGTATAGGGAGAAAACAATTACTAGTATAATGTGTTGAGGAGTGAAACCATTATACTATGATATCTTTGGAAAATAACCTTTACTACTATAGAAATTGATTTATATTTTTATGTGTATGCCCCAATTCCTGGACTTCAGTTAATGTTATTCTCTCATGGAAAATGTTCTTTTATTTCATTATGATTCATATATTATTAACTGCCAGTCCTTATTCTAGGACTCAAGATTTTTAACTTTGATATAAAGTGTATGGTTTTCTTGTGTTATGATAATTTTATCATAACCTTATTCTCATGTTATTCTTACTTAGTTTTTTCTTTAACCCTTACCTAACATTTGATCTCACTATTTCTTATGTTTCCTTTCCATGGTTTATGATGATAGGTATTGCATGTGACATGTCTAAGAAGGGTGACAACAATTATGAACTAAGAGGGAGATGATGTAAAATATTCATAAACTAGTTGTTTATGTTTTGATGTTTCCAAAGGCACTATACATTTATGATACTCAGGCATGAGTTTGTTTAATGTAATTAATATTCATCTAAAAAGATATAATATCTATATATGAAAATCATGGGTTTCAATAATGAAACAAGTCCATCACATCATCTCCTCATCAACATCTCATATATCTAAATAATAACCAAGTAGATTCTATGATCCAACATAACTTGTACATCATGTATTACACCTCAAGCCAACAAATCCCATACATAAGATACCTATAATAATTATTTTTATTATGTATTT
Source organism: Viscum album (assembly GCA_963277665.1). NCBI lineage: Eukaryota > Viridiplantae > Streptophyta > Magnoliopsida > Santalales > Viscaceae > Viscum > Viscum album. The sequence continues at coordinate 688,460,079 of OY728142.1, read as the reverse complement.
AGAGATACAAGTGATTGAAATAACAAAAATACATTATATTAATCTACATGAGTATATAATGGAAAATTATCCACTATGAATAACACAACAAAATAATACAAGGATAAGAGATTGGGAAAAGTGGGTTTGTTAACCGTCCATTTTTTTAACCAAAATATTGGGGAAAACATCCTCTATAGTCCACTAATGTTAATCTCCCTATAGATATGGATGGGGTAAAATATGAAATCAAATAATATAGGAATTCACATATAAACCACAACCAAACTATGAAAAACTACATAGTCTTAGGATCAACTATAGATATCATTTATTAGACGCCCAACTACCAATGATAAGGACTATACATCCTATAATAACAAAAACATATAACGATACTTTCATTTTAACATTTCACATTTTGATTAATTTTCTACTGAACTCCATTCCCTCATGAATAATTTATATGAGACCATGGTTACTTAAAATTTTTCATCAATTATCATTCCATTTGAGAATTAATCCCATCGGTTAAATTATTCAATATTCATTATCATTCCATAATTCCAAGTACTCTAAAAATCTTCTTATGTTATGATAAATGATGCATAAACCACGAAAAAATAGGTGCATAAAGAGACAGGGAAAAAAATGAAGAATTAAGAAACCAGAACATCTATCAATTAAAATAGATTCATTATAAAGAAAAAATACCATCTTATAGTAAAATAAATGATGGAAAATCCAATCTTTAACCCATTCCATCATCCTTAGTTCCATCTCTAAAACCACAATGTGTATCATCATCCATCTCCCCATCACAACCATTATGTGTTACCACAAATGTGGGCCTCCCTACCCTTTCTCATCAAACAATATGCCATCCCATGCCTATAATATATTTTATATAATGCATCCTCATCTAGGTAAATCACACAATGAAGAACTAAAACAATAATGTTAGTATGGAACCCTGGACTTAAAACCAAGGCATTTACCCTTCATAAGAAAATTTTCTCACTTAGCCAAAAAAATTTACCTTTATCACAAAACAAATTCATTACTTTATTAAATTAACTAATTTATTAATCACAACTTACAACCACAAGCATACTAAGTCATTTAATATTAACAAATACATGATATTTAAACATTATTTCAATAATCACTTCCTTTTTTCATTAAACTACAATGAATAAAAAATTCAATTTAACATGCCTTTTAGTTATTTATCTAAAGATAATTACAAACATTACCTTATTTATCCAATTCAAACCTTTAAACCATGATAATCTATAATTTAAACAAATATAACTCACTATTGATTAAATTAAGAGGTAATCCATTATCAGGATATAAACACATGTGATCACTAAAACTAAGACCAAAATCAAAACATTATTTTAATTATGTTTTAATATTTATTAATGTTAATTCAATCATTACCCAAAGAGATAAATCATTATAAATTTAAAATTTTCACATAAAAATATGTATAATCAATGAATCTCATACCTCGATATGAAGATCAACGTTCTCCATATAGGAAATGATGATTGAGAATCAACCACTATCAAAAGAAACACCACCAAACCAAAGGAAGACAAACAAACCCTTAAAATAAGGGTGGTATATCCCCTATGATCTAAGGGTTGGAACTCACAAGGATGCGTGGTGGTTACCTTTACCATATATATGTGTGTAAAGGTATGAAATGGTTTTTGGTTATTTGATACACATGTATCTCTGTGTATTGTACCTGAATGAAATTTATAGCTATACTGTGTATGGGTGTGATGGATTGAGGTATAATACATAACATATAGACTATTGCGGTTCCAAGAAACTACTCAATTACTATTTGGATATGTGGTATGTTGATGATGACATTATGTGATGTATGGGGTGAATGGTTGGTTACAGTTTCCTAGTTGTTTTGATAAGGCCTATATATTTAGAGGGACATGGATATAGATATATGACACTAAATAAGAGTGAAAACCCAATTGGGAACTGGTAGATGGGTGAAATATTTTGATATTATATTGGATATTATGTTATTACCTATATGAGATATTTGGTGTAAGAGCCATGGTGAGGATAAAAACTTAGAATACCGAAATAGGTAATGAGTTACCTTCACTTTTCCATTCATTGATCTTTAATATGATTTATTTATCTTTTACACGAGAGTATATAGGGAGGATATTAATTAGTATACCTAGAATGACCATACTATATATAAATAATTTTTTTTATGTTCGATGGATATGGTTGGTGAACAGTATGAATATTACTAACTCATGGGGTTGTTCAGGAGCTTTTTGGGATTTGAGGTCACTACTAGCGATTTATTTTTGATACTTCTAGATTATTTTTATATTTTTATTTTATATAAAATAACATACATGTATAAGGATATTTTATTTTTTATGATTAATAATTTTTGGTGGTTTTAACTCATATATAATTCCTCATGTTTTCTGAGAGTGTAATACCCTCATTTGTGTGTATAATATACCGTTGGTGTTTTTTTAAAACCCATGGACAATTCAGAGTGATATTAGTTAATCAATATCCTCATTCTCTCATTTCCATCATAGGAAGGGTACATTTTAGGGTATGGTGTCGAGACTGAGTGGTATTCAAAGTATGGTTAAGAGATAATTTGAAGTATAGAGGTAGGAACTGGTGAGGAATGCATGGGTTCGAGTTAGGCATTGTTCATGAGTTATGGACTCCTTCATATCACCTACCCCAGTCCATGCATTGGTACTTGATGTAGAGATACTTCTAGTGATCTTGGAATTTACTATTCTAGTAGGAGGATTTTCTTATTTATATGATATTTTTAGTGACAGTTAGGTAGTTTTGTGGAACCATCGATCTTTAAGAGGCTTTCTATATTTAATGATATGCCCATATAATATCATCCTTGACATAGATTGGATTAATTTAGTATAGGCTATTATACATTTATTCTGAATATAGATTCTGTTCTAGGATGAATATAGAGATTCTATTGTGTTCATTAGAAAGAAAAACCCTCATATAAATCAGATATTTTTTTCCATGTCTCTATTGATGTTTGATTTGATTATATTTTCTTAGGTTGAATCAATGGTATTCTCTAGGGTTGTGAAATAGTAACCTGATATATTTCCTTAAAAGCTTGTTTCATTACCCCCTCTATGGGAGATCATGTTTTTCATAGGTCTATAACAAGGAACTTCTATGATTCTGATTTATTTTTATTGGATGACTCATTCGGGGTTGTAGTATTTGAAAATATAGATTGAAGATATTTTAAGGTGTGGTCTTGTTTGGATGAGAGTGACACCTTTGGGAGCTTTAATATTTTTCATAAAGAAGGCATATGGTAGTCTTTATATTTTTATCGGTTATCATCATATGAATCATGTGATAATGAGGAATCTCTATCCTCTTCTTTGGATTTAGGATTTATTCGACCAGATGAAAGGATCTAGTTGGTTCTCAATAAATGATTTATGATTGGGATATCATCATGTATGAGTAAAGGTGAAGATATAATGAATATTGATTTCCAATTTAATTTTGTGAATTTGGAGTTCATTTAATTATATTTAGTATGATGAATTATCCATAAATATTGAATGTTGTGTTTTAATAGTTCCTATAATGGTTCATGGTGGTTTTCATCAACAAAATCCATGTGTAGTCCATGATTAAGGAAGAGCACATAGAGAATCTGTAGATAGTTTTGGGAGTTCTTCATCATCATTAGCCATTCGGGAAGTTTTCAATGTGTGAGCTTTGGTTTAGTGAAGTTCTATTCTTGGGGGATGTTGTATCCCATCATGGAGTATCAATGGATCATTTGAAGATCAAGGTTCTTGTTCTCAAGAAAACCTCATGGATGTGGCACCTTTAAGGAGTTTCCTCGGTCTTGTAGAATATTATAAGAGTTTTATACATGAATTATCTCAGATTGAGACTCCTCTAAATACCACTACTAGAACGAATCATGCATTCTTGGGGACTAACCCTTATTGGGTAGCTTTCATGTACCTAAAGGTGAAGTTGTTTAGTGCTCTAGTCCTTTATTTTACTAAAGAAGGGATTCAATTTTAGGATTTCTATTATGCTTCATGTCTTATCTTGGGATGTTTTTTTAATGTAGAAGAGATCATTTTTTTCTTATGGGTATTAGAAATTATCATTCCATTAATATAACTATTCCACCCATGATCTTGATTTGGTGGAATTTTTGTTTTCCATTATTTTTTGGAGACACTAACTTATCGATGAGTGTTTTGTGGGTTTCATCACTCATAAGTACCTGAGGTATGAATTATTTATACAAGACCTAAACTTTTGATAGCTATGGTGGATGAACTTCTTATAGGGTTACGACATTGATAATTCCTATACCCTGGGAAAGGATAAATTAATTAAAGATACACTATGTAGGAATTCATGCAATGAAGTCGTACATGATTCTGGAGAATGATGGAGAATGATTGAAGAGATCCCCATGATTCTTCTCAATATGATAGAGGTTGGTGGTAGAGGATTCCTTTATCAGATGATGAAACAATATTATTTAGTGTGGTAGGTAGAGGATTCTAATCTATTGAATTTATATGTATAAGTTTAGGATGATCAAGTTATCTATGGTGATGACCTTAGTTGATTTTATGAGGATGATCAACATTTGGTGTTGTTTCTAGGGAAGTTTTTTCCATCAGTGATTCATAGACTGGTTCCCCAGAAGTTTCATAGTTAACCCTTGGTCGTAAAAACTATCATAAAAAAGATGTACTATTCTCTAAGAGGTTAGTTTTGGATGTATGGGTTAAAGTATTTCATTTCATAGTTCAGGTCCATAAGTTTATTCTTCAATATGGGGAAGGATAATCATATTGTTATTGGTGGGTTTCTCTAACCATTAGATACTCCTCAATGGAAGTGGGGGATATTTTATAGAATTAATCACTAGTTTATGTTAGTAATTGTAAGTTTATGATTCTATATGGGTGAAAGTTAAATGATTTAAAAAATAAGAACACTATTTAGTGATCAAGGAGTTGAGCTCATTGGAGGATTTTTTAGGTAGTATCTATAGGATGTGGTGAGGATCGATGGAATTTCATGACTGATCATCTATAACCATGATTCTTGTTTCTCATCCAGGGTATGGAGAGGTCTGCAGTATTCTTCATTCAGTGGTTTTCTCCATATAAATTCTTTTCATCCATGAACAAACAATCAATTTGAGTGGACCATCAAGACTTTTAAAGACATGTTTCATGCTTGTGCCCCAGATTTTGGACGATCCTGGGTGAGTCACCTACCTTTAGTTGAGTTTCTTATAACAATAGTGTAATGACTAAATATTTTACCAATGTAATTTCACTTATGGTTATATAAATTTTCCATAATATAGTATTATATAATGAACATTCATCTAATGATAAAACAAATGTAATTTCGCGACACAAAAATCCTAGATATGGTGTATTATTTTATTATATTAGCATGGTTATAAAGAATCGAATCCTGAATGAGCGATTAGTTTAGAATTCAGGGAAATCCAAATTACATACATAATACTCATAATACATTGGGAAATATAAAATACAAAAATGGAACATAATAAAAATAAATAAACTATGTCCTTAAAATCTTATTCATATATTTCTTATTTATAACCTAGGGAATTAAAACATCATAAGGGTGGGATCAGATGATTTGTAAGAGTAAATAATGTGGAATTAATAATGAATAAATGAGAATAAAAAAGAATTTAAAGGTAAATAAATGATAAAACATTCCATTCAAATAAATATATATGAAAAAATCACTATTCCAAGGTAACAAAATGAAAACGCATGCCATTTAATCAATGAACTAAAAATAAAATGCATTCATAGATATGTTGATGGAAAATATCATAGATAATTAATAACTAAAATATATATTAAGGAAATGATTAATTATTTTAATTAATTTTTATGGCACATGAAAACCTATACCTTGAAGACCTTTCAAATGATGGTTTGAAACTACGAATAAAAATCCATTCAATTTTATCAAATTATTTGTCTTATAAGAACCTATCGATGCATCGAGCATCTATATATTGTATGGGATCCAACCATCATTACCCATACAAAGAATTATAAATAAAAATTAATAAAAATTAATAATATTCCTTATCAAATATTCATATTGGAAAATAATACAGATTTATCAATAATTCCATACTTAATCGAATAACTGTCAAAGTTAACACCATATGTCAAAATGATACAGGGTTTAGGTAATACTAATATAAATTGATTGATAATATGGATATTAAATTAAATTTCCTTGAAAATGATTAAAATAAAGTGATTGTTTCAAGGTGAAGTTAAAAATCCTAAAATCAAGTCATATTGAAATGATAATCACTAAGGACATTCATTAGGATAATAGTTTTTAATGATTCCATAGTGTCCCATACCACTTTAAAACAATTAAATAATAATAAAAATGAAGGAATAATATTAAATTGAATATATAATATCATGAGGGTAAGGGGATTCCTGATATAACATTCCAAATGGTATTATAAAACCCATATAAAAGCATATTGGTGCATAACAACAAATAAGATGTGATGGAATGTAAATTGAGATGAAATCCCTTACCTAAACCATAATTTTGGTTGTATGTTATTTAGCCTCCAGTATAGTGGTTTAAAATATATTAAATACTAATACCATAACCATAATCATGGTCATAATATCATATATCATCTTCTTATAATATCTTATTACCCTTTTGTTAACAATATTTCTTGAATTTCACTATTACGAGTGTTAATTGGTTTGTTTTCTCAAGTATGTTTTGAATTGTTATTTGTTATTCCAACCACATATATCATGATTTCATAATATAAAGGATTTAAAACATGATTTAATTATCATATATATTAATTAAATATGTTTTTAGAATTATCTATAAAGTTTTGAAAGAAGAAATGAAATGCACCTTTCATGGAGACGGTAGGTCGTACATACACATGAATAATACTTTCATTTAGTTTTAGTATTAAAAGAAATATTATTAAATGATAAATATGTATATTTTAATTCCATCATCATATATAAATATATATCATATATTTAACATATTTGGGATAAATGTTTCCTCATTAAATTCCATTTATATCATGAACAAATCACATCACTTCGAGGAGGAGGTAGTCAACACTTCCACAAACGATGTTATCGTATTTACAAAAAATGAAAAGTATGGAGGTATGTTTTATAAAAGAACTAAAGAATCATACATAAATATGATATATCACATATATCACATATAAATATGATTTTTTATCATAATTCCCACCATGAGAGGTTATAATAGAAAAATGAATAATCATCGTTTCTTGAGGCGGTAGTTCACCGTACACATAAACAATATGTTATTTACAAAATATATTAAAGTGTGTGTTAGTGTTGGTAAGAAACTTATCATAATAACATATATGTATTTTTAGGATATTTTGTTTTATTTAATCATGAAATAATGATATTTTAGGGGGTTTATAATGGAAATAAAACTAGAGCGGTTGAGGAAAGATGTTACCTCTTAATCGGGAAACTCCTTTGGGTTTGCACTAAAATCTACCTCTGATTACTTTCTTCATAGGGGGAGGTGTCAATTAGAAAGGGATGGATTATTTTGAGTGAATTGGAATATATTGGACGAACCTATGTGGCTTTAGAGGTGTGAGTAATTTGTAGGAAATGTGGCCTCTTATAGTGGAGGAGGAGTGGCACTCTTGTAATATTGTGGAAACAAGAAACCCCACCCACATTTTTTAATTTCAGGTGGACCCAATAATGGTCCATAGTAGATTTAATGGATTATAAGGTGGAAATATATCTGTACAATGGATTTTGGAAAAGTTAATATGTTATATTAGGCCTTATGTTTAGGTTTTAGTCCCTTATTAAGGTTAATTTCATCTTAATTGTTGTAATTAATTTTAATCGCCTTCACAAATATTTTTGGTAAAAAACTATGTTTCTATTATTTTGAATTATAAATTATTAAGACAAAAAATATTTAATCCATTTTTATAAATTACAACCACATAAGTGGAAGAAATTATTTTAAATTAAATCCTCCAGAGAATATGATAATGTGACTTTTTAAAGTAAACAAATTCAAAAGTTTGATAAGTTTATAATAAATTTCAACACAAAATTTGTTAGAATGACATAAAATAGATAAACGGATAAAAAATTGACCAAATTAAAATTTAAAATAAAATAAAAATATAATTTAATCTTATAAATAAATTTGATAAAAAAGTAGTGTGTGAACTATAATTCAGTATTTTTTACTTTTCATTAAAAAAATGAATCATCACAGAAAAATAAAAAAAACATCACCCTAAGATAATTTTTTCGTTAAACTTACAAATATTTAGTTTATTTTTACATATTAAATTTATAAAATGGTCAAAAATGATTTAAAATGGGTTCTCCATCAAAATCCAACAACACTACCATTATAAAAATATAACAGTGTATGTGTTTTATTGGGTTTGCTCTTATCTTATTCTTATAAAATATATTATAAGAGTGTTGAAATATTTGGTTGGATATATTATATATATATTTACTGGATAAAATCTATAAAATTATCAAAATGTAATTGACTATGAAAAATGTGACTAAGTAGCTTTTTGTTTACATTAGGTGTTGTGTGTATTTCATATCTATCAAAACAATATAAAGGAAAATAAGGTAATTTCATGGGGTGATAAATTATTCCCTCATTCAAAAATTTCATCCACTAAATTTTTGTGTTATTACCTTCAAAAATATGTGGATATCTCTCCTTTATAGAATCTTCTGATTCCCATGCAACATCATCCTTTTTGAGATTTCTCTAGAGTACCTTTAGTAGACGAGTTGTCTGATTTCTCAATACATTCTATATGGTATCAAGAATTTGGATGGGTTCATCACAATATGAAATTACATGTTCAACCTATAACTCATCATATATTAACGCAGTCATTGGTTCTTGCATGTAATTCCATATGATAGTTATATGGAACACATCGCATGCATTTTAGAGATTTCATGTTAATGATAAATGATTAGTAACTACTCCAACCCATTGAAGAATTTCAAATGGTCTGATGTACATGGGGATTAGTTTTACCTTATTAATGATTCTAATGAAACCCTTACATGGGGATATTTTCAAGAATACATGATCTCCCACTTGGAACTCTAAATATTTCCTCCAATTATCGGTATAACTATTTTCCCTACTTTGAGGCACTTCAATATGATCTTGAATATCCTTTACCTTTGTTGTTGTTTCTTCAAAAATTTATTGTCCAAAAAGTTTTCTTTCACCAACCTCATCTCAAAAAGATAGAGTATAACATCTCTTTCCATGTAATACTTCATATGGTGCCAATTGAATATTTGAATGGAAACTATTATTATAGGAAAAATCTTACAATGGTATGTACTGATCCCAAATACCATTAAAATCATGTCATCATGATATCACCATATCTTCTGTTGTTTGAATTGTTCTTTTAGATTGTCTATTAGTTTGATGGTGGTAGGCAGTACACAAATGAAGCTCAATGTTGAGATCCTTCTGAATAATTTTCCATAATTTCTATGTAAAGTGGGGGTATAGATCTAAAATAATTTATAGAGGTGTGGAATGAAGTATTAAAACATAGTTAATGTAGATCCTTATGAATAACTCTAGAGTCGGGTCTTCTCTTATGGAAAAGAAATGAGTAAATTTGGTTAGGCGGTCAATAATAACCCATATTGTATTACTATTTCTAGGTGTTCTTGGTAGTACTATAACAAAATCAATAGAACTTTAATCCCATTTACACATATTTTAAAACCCCAAGCTTCCACAGTTTGCTTATCTTTGAATAATACGGAAGCATGTGTTGTACGCAACTTCGAGTTCATACACACCACAACCAATCAAACTAGCCATTATGAATAGTAATACCCACTTTTTGAAATTTTATAAATTTTATCTTTCAAAATGTACTTAATTTTTGGATTCAGAATATCAACTTTAGCTTAGGGTGAATTTTTGGTATTTTTCTGAAAACTTTCAATTTTTGATGAATAGTGAAAAACACTAAGTTATAGTTTAAAAACGAATTATTATTTAAAAAATTAATTATTTTATTTAAATTTATTTTAGGTCAAAATATATACATAATACATATATAAGTTCAATGTAATTCATTGGAGTTAATTTATAATAATTTTAGATATTTAAAAATTTTATTGAACTTTTCACCGTATTTTACCCACCTACAATGAGAATTTCCAAATTCACATAAAACATAATTTTACCGCTTCTCTAAGTAGAATTTCAAAAATCTGAGAGACACGATCAATATTAGTAAAAAAATGTTGTTCAATAAGATGAAAATATTTTTTTGCGAATAGTAACTTTTTACTTTTATTTACCACGGTTAAAAGTAAATAGGGTAATTTAGGGTAAAAATGATATTATTATTACCCTAACACATATTGTAATTTATTGGATAAGTATAATTTGAACAAAAATAACCTTAGGAATAAAATATGAACCTTTTTGGTCCAGTTGGATTAGATTAGGACATTTATTGTTATCTAATTAAAAGAAGAGTTAAAAGAGTTAAAATCAATGTTTAATAAATAAAACATTTTTAATATAGGGTTACACATAGAATAAATTTGACTATAAAAATTAATTTGAAAGATAAAAATATTTCCTACATAATTGTATTTTATTTATAATTTTTAGACATTATATAATTTAATTTATTTATGACACAATGATGATGCAGTTATTACATAATTAATGAAATATTAAAATAATTGATAGTATAAATATCCAAATAAATTAAATTTGAGGCTTTTCATGAATTACACTAATTTTATAGGTCACTTAGACCTGTTATGGTTGGTTAGATTAATTCTTTTAGAAGTAAATATGCTGTTATAAATTTAAAAAAAAAACAAAATACCGAATAGTGTCAAAATTGACATAAAAGAGTTTTTAAAACAAATATTATATTATTAATTGATATTCTACTCCTAAAAATATATGGTTCAGAAAAAATACTTATATTATGATAGTTGTATCATTAATTAACCACTTTTGGTTCTCTGGGAAGTTTATAGTAAGCTTAATAACCATATAATATAACAATACAAAGAGAGATGGTAAATGTCAAACTATTTAACTAAGAGTTAAATGTAAAATAGAAAGTTAATATATTGACCCAAACCTGTCTGAAACCTCTCGGTTGAGTTTTTTTGACACATTCCCACCTTACCCTTTAAATAATTAATTTTGGAGCCATTATAAACCTAAAATTATTTTACTATAAAATAATATTTCTAGCTTTTCCTAAGGTTCCCCTCACCCCTCTTATAAAAGGGAACTCCCCCTTCTCTCTAATTCACATTTCATAGCCATTTGGCTTGGTCAAACCGGGTCCAAATACCCTCTCAACTGTCCTAACTTCATCCTAGAGGCCTTCCATTATTTGGTAATCTAACTTAAGGATCCATTTTGATCAAATCAGATGGAAGAACCCGAAGAAGAGGTAAATATCTCACCACCTCTTTCAAGTTCCTTTCTTCTTCCACTTCCTTTTTCTTTATTTTTTCCATTATAAAATAATAACTCCAGTATCTTCTATATATTGTGATGTTATTGTAAATATGGTAAAACCAGATTCATTATTATATCCATCCTTTGAATGACATGTCACCATACGTGCGTACGTACGAATTACCGTCTCCACGTCATGGTGTAATTGTTATTCAATACATTATTCTTTGGATGTGTATAATAATGATGTGTAATTGATGTAAATAATAAATATAACATGATAATTATTCTTTATATATGATATAACATCCAATTATATATTATTTTAATAACAAAAGAAATATATTTTCGCTCATGCGTACGTAAGGATTACCGTCTCCACGAACGCGATGAGATTCATTTCCCATCGTATCCATTCAACACTAATTTTCAATAGATGATTAAAAATAATGTTTAAAGACTGAATATAATTCTGAATATGAATAAGATACATCCTATCCATAACAAACATTACTTACAGAAAAAAGCATATAAAGGAAAACAGATTCGTTAACACCTGAAACGACTATAATACTAAGATATTATTAACAAAAGTATGTAAAAAGATCATATATGATATCATATCAATGTATATGATTAATGTATAATTTAATAACAATTATTTCACCATTATACAGGAGGTTAACCTATCCTATACCAAGTAAATGTACAAGGTAAGGTTTAATTTCAAAATCTCTTTATTATTCGAAGTTGTTTTTACGTAAGTGTCTACAAGGACCTCTTTATCATCCACATCCATGTTTCTTAAAAATGCATTTCAAAACATTATTACTCTTTTATAGACTATGTGTTAATGTCATTTATAGCCATGTTTTACTTTTTATAAGATTTTTATAAGTGAATCTTTTCGTCATTTTCCAAACAAGGTGTTTATTACCTTTTCGACAAAATTAAGGTAATAATGTATTTTTTTAACTTATACAACATCTGTGACTATTTTCCACCATTATAACTATGTCGAAGCTTCCCTTAAAATATTATAATCGTATTTCCAAAATATATGTTTTCATTAAAAATTATATTAATTTTAAATGATTTCAAAATAGAAAGAGATGTTTCTCTAAAAAAGGTTTTCATTACATCAATGTCAACATCCTTTGATTGATTTTATGTTTATTTTAAGTTGATTAATTATGATACAAAACTTCCATATTGTATTGAATGTTTTGTGATATGTTTTACTGTGGATGTGTTATTTTTATACCATCCCTGGTTTATGGACAAAGTATTGACATTTCTTATGGTATTTTTAATACGAATTTTTATGTTATGTTTAAACCTTTTCATATGAGAAATGCATTGGACTTAGTATGTGACGGGTGGAGCCCACTATAACTCCTCGATGCATCGGTAGGTCTCATGAGACAAACTAGTGTCTTGGAACAAGGCTTTGACAAAATATTATTTGTAGTCTTGGAACAAGGCCTTGACTACGTGGTTATGAAAGTCTGCCATTATGTATTCCATCATTATGAAAGTGGCTATTGATATTGCATGTTATTATTTGACTATTAAAATATTCATGTGAGTAAGTAAATGGAATTATTTTGATTTATATTTTCCATATTATGATATAGTTTATGTTGAAAAGGCATTTTTTTAGTTTTTTACATATCCATAAATGTTTATGATTATTTATGAAAGTTTCCACTATATTGTTATCCTTACTGAGCTTCTAAGCTCACCCCTTTCTATGTTTTATTTTTCAAGTATGCAAAGAAGTATATATTATGATTAACCTAAAAGGATAGTCTATGGGATCTCAGTGTTATCTATGGAAAGAATGTTGTTTTATTTTTCCATTTTATGATGTAATTTAATCCTGATGAATATATCTAGTACTTCTAAGTCTACTTGTAACACCCCAAGATTTCATATTATGTTATTTCTTCAATGTAATTCAATAACTTGCACTACACGCAACACCGAGTTCTAGCGCAGCATGAATTACCAAAAAATCCATTAAAAAGAGGTTATGAATAGTATTAACTGAATTTTGAAATATATAAAATCCATATAATTTTAGAATCCATATTTTGAGATTCTTAGATATAATGTAAGAACAAATACATTTTTTCAGATAAAATAAGTTTTTTTCAAAAATGAAATTTTACCGCCTTTTGATGGTGAATCCTGTTTAAATCCAATATTTGAAACTTTTACAAATTAAATTTGACAAAATAAATAACTTCTTTAGAATCGGGACATAAGAATTTAGTTTCAATAAAGTTTTGGTGTTTTTCTGATAACTTTCATATTTGGGTGAATAGTGAAAAATACTATATTTTAACTGAAAACATCATTTTAAATCAAACTAATTTATATTTTTAAATTATAAATTTTAATGGTTTGGAAATATAAATAGATTATATTAAAACCATTTAATCCAATGATGGTCATTGTAAGAAATTTCACTTTGGAATTGGAAATAAACATGTGTCAAACTTTTGGTAGTTATTATTTCTTAAAAGTACGCCTTTTGGTTTTGACAGTGGGAATTAATTTTAAATTAATAAATGAAACTTCTATTTTTTTAATTTGGTAAAATAGATTTCATTATTGAATTTGGAATATCAAAATTATTATAGGGTAATTTTTTGGAATTTTTCCGAAAACTTTTAATTTTTGATGAATAGTGAAAAACATTGAGTTATAGTTTAAAACCAAATTTTTATTTAAATAATTATTTATTTTATTTAAATTTATTTTTTGTCAAAATACATACATACTACCTATATAAGTTCAATGTAATTCATTGGAGTCAGTTTATAATAATTTTATATATGTTAAAAGTTTATTGAACTTTTTACCGTCTTTTACCCACCTCCTAGGAGAATTTGCAAATTTACATAAAAATTAATTTTACCGCTTCTATGAGTGGAATTTTGAAAATTCAAGAGACATTGTTAATATCAAGGAGTAAAATTTTGTTCAATAAGATAAAAATAATTTTGGTGAATAGTAACTTTTGACTTTTATTTGCCGTAGTTAAAGGTAAATAGGGTAATTCAAGATAAAAAATGTATTATAATAATACAAAATTAACTTAACACTTGTCCTAGCCTTATTGGATGAGTCATGGACAAAAATGGGCATCCTTGGGTCCATTTTTTAATCTCATGGAGCCACTTGAGAGTGATAATGACTCTTAGATTAATTAATTTAAAGTAAAGACAAAAATGACACAAACAAATATCTTTTTGTAAATTAATTTTTACATGGGGTTATATAAGATATATTTTCGACTATAAATATTAATTGAAAATATAAATATATTTCCTATATCATGGTATTTATTTTATAATTTTTAGACATCATATAAATTAAGTTATTTATGAAAAAATGATGATGCAGTAATTACCTTATTAATGAATTATTAAAATAATTGATATTAAAAATACAAAAATAAATATAATTTGATACTTTTAATGAATTACAAGAATATTATTGGTAAATATGAAATTTTAGTATTGATTAAATAAATTTGTCTTGAATTAATAATGTTATTAAGACTTTATCAAAAATCAATTATTGAATATTGTCAAAATTGACAAAATTGAGTTTTTAAAACAAATATTATATTATTAATTGATATTCTATTCCTAAAAATATAAGGTTTGGACAAAGGACATATATCATGATATGTGTATCATTAATGGACCAATTGGGGGTCTCTTGTATGTATATAGTATGTTTATTAACTATATAATATAAGAATACTAAGTTACATGGTAAATGTCAAACTAATTAACTAAGAGTTAAAACTAAATTATAAGGTTAATATAATGACCCAAACCTGTATAAAATATATTGGTTGAAATTATTCCTACCCATACCCACCATATACTTTGAATAATCCACTTTTTGTCCATTATAAACCTAATATGAATTTATTATAAAATATTACTTTAAGTTTTTCCTAAAGGGCCCCTCCTCCCCCTTTTAAAAGGACACCACTTATAACCAATTACTCACACCTCTCAAGCCTT
This sequence comes from Viscum album, assembly GCA_963277665.1. NCBI lineage: Eukaryota > Viridiplantae > Streptophyta > Magnoliopsida > Santalales > Viscaceae > Viscum > Viscum album. The sequence continues at coordinate 688,444,402 of OY728142.1, read as the reverse complement.
TTGGATCGTCCAACCTCTGCCCAATTAATCTTCCTACATCCCTATCCTCCTCCTAGAATCCTTACCTTAGGCATAAGGCACTTCAAGAGTCCTTTTTGGTTCAAACTGAAGGGAGTCACTCAAATTAAAGGTAACAATTTCTCTTAGTTTCTTTTCTTTCATTTTACTTATCCAACCCCTAAAAACTTCTTATTATTTTATTTTGTAACAAAACTAGTATCCAAAATATACTATGATATTTTTATGATAATCATTCAAACTAAACTTACACACACCTCCATCTAATGGGTGAAGAACATAATGTTTCTGTGGATGGCAATGAAATGCCTCACGAAACGATGATTGTTCAATTATCTCCTACCACCTCTCATGGTGTCCATTATGATGGAACTATAATTAAATATATTTATTTTATATATATGCTTCTGTAATTCCATTTTATATCATACCATTATTCTTTTCAGGTTGTATATATATACGATAATTTCATTTGAGGAAGTGCGGACTACCGCCCCTCAAAGTGATATGACTCGTTCATACCAAACATGGAACATATAAAGTATGGTGTTAATGAAAATAAGTAAAAAATATAAGATATTATATTATAATGGAATAATAATATACCTATTTATCATTTGGTTTTAATTCCTTTTAAAATGAAAAATGAAATGGAAGTAGCGTTCGTGCGTACGTACGGATTACCGTCTCCATGAACGCGATGAGATTCATTTCTCCATCATATCCATTCAAGACTAATTCTCATTTGATGATTAAAATTAATGTTTAAGGACTTGATATAATTATGGATATGAATAAGATAAAACCTATCCATAACAAACATGGCTTACGTAATGAATCATATAAAGGAAAACAAATCAGTTAACACCCGAAACAACAATAATACTGAAATATTATTAACAAAAAAATATTAAAAGTTCATTTATGATATCATATTTATATATATGATTATTGTATAATTTAATTAAAGTGATTTAACTTTTATAAAATAGGTTAACCTACCCTCGACCAAGAAAAAGTACAAGGTAAGGGTTTATTTCATAATCTCTTCATTATCCGAGGTTGTTTATATGTAATTATCTACTGGGACCTCTTTGTCATCCACATCCATGTTTCATAAAAATGTATTTCAAAACATTATTAATATTTTACATAATATGGTTTAAAGTCATTTATAACCTTGTTTTACTTTTTATATGATTTTATAAAGGAATGTTTCTGTTGTTTTCGAAACAAGGTCCTTTTTAACCTTTTTTACAAAATTAAGGTAAGAATGTCTTTTTTTAACTTATACGAAGGGTGTGGCTATTTTCCACCATTGTAAAATCTTAGAAGCTTCCCTTTAAAATATTATAAGAATATTTTAAAAGTAATTGTTTAATTTTATAATTATTTTACATTTAAATGATTTAAAAAATAGATATTTTTCCGAAATAGTTTTTATTTCATATATGTCAACATCATTTGATGGATTTTAAGCTTTTGTGAAGTTTATTTCTTTTGATACAAAATTTACATATTGTATTGAAGGTTTTATGATATGTTTGAATGTGGATGTGTTATTTTTATACCATTTATGGTTTATGAAGAAATTATTTACATTTCTTATGCTTGTTTTAATATGAATGTTTATGTTATGTTTAAACCTTTTCATATGAGGAATGCATTAGACTTAGTAAGTGACGGGTGGAGCACACTATAGATCCTCGATAAATCGGTAGGTCTCATGAGACAAACTAGTATCTTAACACAAGGCCTTGACAAAGTCTTATTTGTAGTCTTAACATGAGGCCTTGGCTACGTGGTTACAATAGTCTGGAATTATGCATTCCATCATTATGAAAGTGGTTATTGATATTGCATGTGATTATTATACTAGTAATATATCCACGTGAATAAGTAAATGGAATTATTTCATTTTATTTTTGTCATATTATGCTGAAGTTCAAGTTTAAATGGCTTTTGTTTTAGTTATACATTTCATTAAATGTTTAAACTTATTTATTAAAGTTTCTTCTATATTGTTATCCTTACTGGGTATTTGAGCTCACCCCTTTCTCTTTTTTATTTTTCCCTGGATGTGAAAAAGTATTTGATGAATGACCTCTAGGGATAGTATAAGGGGATTCAAGTGTGGAGACAAGATGTTTTTGTAGATTTCACTTTATTATGTAATGTAAACTTCATGAATGTATCTAGTTCTTCCAAGGCTATTAAACTAATCGTTCTTTCGTGGCTTGATCTTTTGTGATCATGCCAATGTTATGTATAATGCACCAATTCTGGGTAACTGGGGTCGGGGAGTTACAGTTGGTATCATAGAAAGTTTAGTACAAACCTTGGAAGCTAGATTTAGATAAACTCTGATTAGAGCACATAGCCTTAATATATACTATTAGGATTTCTATAAAATAACATTCAAGAATTTTGGTATTGTAGATATTTTGTGAGATTTATAAGAAATACATCCCTATCAGGATTTGAGCAGGTAGAGGTGGATCTGGCACAGATGTACCTAGTGGTAAAACCCGAAAACACCGCTTTAAGCTAGACTCGAATGGGAACTAGTGTACGACAACGGGTCTTGCTGCACTCTAGGTTAAAAAACTCCCTAGGGATATGCTTAGGATAATTCTCATTTTCATTACAAATAATTAGGAAGGGTTTATGAGTATATAATTATTCAATGAAAAAATCATTATGATTATGGATTATATCCATAAAACATTCAATTTAAGTTAGGTATTTTAAAAGTTTGGAATTATTCATTGATTCATAAACTGTCCTAGTTTATACTATTGTATAGACATGGCGCCGAGTAGAAAGAATGTGAACTCCATCAATACGTATGATCCAAAGAGTAAGAAGGATCATATCTTTCACAGTATTAAGCCAGCATTTAGAAGTGAAATAGTCTCCCATGTATTCTCAACATATGAACAAATAGTATCATGTGTTAATAAGATAAGTATAGAATTTTCTGAGTCCTATGGCTTTGAAGGGAAGCAAGAGAAGAATATGATGGAAGAGAAAAAGATGGATAAAAGAAACAGGGAAAATAATAATTTTCCTATATGTGATAACTGTTGTAAGAAACACCCTGGAACTTTCTTGAAGGGAATGGTAGTTTGTTATAAGTGAGGAGAAAAAGGACACCAAGTACGTAACTGCAAGGGTAAGAAAATGGTTTGAAATGAACAATGATTCATCTGCAAAGAGTTGGGACACTACATGAACCGATGTCCAAATCATTAGAGTATTCCCCAAATAATGCTATTGGATAATAACCATGTTATGATACTACCACAGATGAGGAGGAATAATTAGAGTTCTTATATTGTTATTAGAGAATTATGTCATTTGAGTGTTGTATCAACAATATACTGGTTATAATAATTATGGAGTATATAAGGATTGTACTACATTACTATTTCATTAAGGACTTGAGATTGTGTGGAACAAAGAAAAGTGACTCAATAGAAAGTTATGTTTTTTTGAAAATATATGGTTGAGTGAAAGATAAACCATAATATGGTTCTGATACCGAGGTAGTGATTTTGGAATAATACATGATTGATTTGGATAAATTATATTGGATATTCTTGATTACCTTGAAAAGGATTAATGATTTGTATATTACATAATTGTTGGATTTTGCAACATTTTCGGATAGAAGGAGTATATCCAGTATTCTATAAGTAATAAGAGATCATGAATGTAATCAATAAGGTTTTACAATAATTCAGGATGTTGTAGCATTTTAAAAGAATACATGATGAATGTGTTCACATGTTATTACGTGGAAAAAAGGATCATCATTGTGTTTACCTTCCTTATAAATTTTGGATTGTGAGTTTGGACAGAAGTATTTTGGATAATTCCAGTTTGAGATTATTTTTGGATTGCCATAAAAGGACAACCTGGAGGTCGGGCGACAACCCGTCACGTCCTGCAATGCCGTTAGACTTGAACATGCAACCGAAGGGCGACAAGGGTGTATCACCTACCACTGGACCACGTGATGTCCTAGATTGAATAATGTAGTCTTTTAAAAAAAATAGGTAGATGAATTATAAATTCATTTTTTTAACAATATATGAATAGGATAAATAGAATATTATTTATTAGTTCTATTATCTTTTAGAGTGAAATATGAGTTTGTGGTAGAAATTAGTTAATGTATGGGACTCTACTTTTCAAGTATATATTTTTCTTCTTCTCTTATTCTATGAATAAATTAATTCTTATACTTTATGGAAGGGATATTAAAACAAAAAATATTTCATCCTAATACCATATGTTTTGTTAAACCGACGGTATTTTAAATCATCGTAGATTGATTAATTTAAGGCCCTCAATTTTACACTTGTTTGTGATTTATGACCTCAATCACTACCTATAAATATTTACGGTTTTCCTCCAATTATATGTCTTTAATTTCCACCAATGTTCTCTTAATCGAGATCATAATTTGGTGGTGACCATTTCATTTCCCTTTTCCTCTTATTAAGACTAAATTTTATTAAACTAATTTCTGATGTGGGTTTTCCCAAAGGTATTTTCTATTTTCAAACTTTTATTTTCAAAAAATTATTTCAAATAGTGAGGACACAATTTATTGAAGGAGGTAATAATGTAAGACCCCAAGATTTCATAGTATGTTATTTCTTCAATGTAATTCAACAAATTTCACTACACGCAACACCAAGTCCTAGCGCACCATGACTTACCAAACAAGATGTTCAAAAGTGGTTATGAATAGTGTTAACATAATTTTGAACTTTATATAATCCTTATAATTTTAGAATCCATATTACGAATTTCTTAGACATAATTTAAGAACAAATACATTTTTTCAGATACAATAAGTATTTTTCAAAAATGCAATTTTATCACCTTTTAATGGTGAAGCCTTTTTAAATACAATATTTGAAAATTTTATATATTCAATTTGACAAAATAAACTTTTTATTTAGAATAGGGACATAAGAATTTAGTATCAATAAAGTTTTGGAATTTTTCTGATAACTTGCATATTTTTGTGAATAGTGAAAAATACTATATTTTAACTGAGAACAACTTTTTAAATCAAAATAATTTATATTGTTAAATTATAAATTTTAATGGTTTGTAAGTATAAATAGATTTTATTTTTACCATTTAATCCAATGATGGTCATTGTATGTAATTTCACTTTGAATTTGGACATAAACAAGTGTCAATCTTTTTGTCGTTATTATTTCTTAAAAATACGCCTTTTGGTTTTGACAGCGGGAATTAATTTTAAATTAATAAATGAAACTTCTATGTTTTTAATTTGGTAAAATAGACATCATTATTGAATTCGGAAATCAAAATTAGCTTAGGGTAAAATTTTGGTATTTTTCTAAAAACTTTTAATTTTTTATGAATAGTGAAAAACACTATGTTATTGTTTAAATCCGAATTTTTATTTAAATAATTATTTATTTTATTGAAATTTATTTTATATCAATATAGATACATACTACCTATATAATTTCAATGTAATTCATTGGTGTCTGTTTATAATAATTTTAGATGTATAGAAATGTTATTGAACTTTTCACCGTCTTTTACCCACCTCCTAGGAGAATTTGCATATTCACATAAAACATAATTTTACCGCTTCTGTGAGTGGAATTTTGAAAATCCTAAAGACACGGTTAATATCAAGGAGTAAAATTTTGTTCAATAAGATAAAAATAATTTTTGGTGAATAGTAACTTTTGACTTTTATTTACCGCGGTTAAAGGTAAATAGGGTAATTCAAGATAAAAAGTCTATTATAATAATACAATATTACCTTAACACTTATCATACACATATTGGATGAGTCATGGCCTACCATTGGAATCCATGGATCAATTTTTGGATCCCATGGAGCCACTTGAGAGTGATAATGACCATTTAGATTATTTAATTTAAAGTAAAGACAAAAATGACAGAGACAAATATCTTTTAGTAAATTAATTTGTACACATGGTGATATAAGTTATATTTCCGACTATAAATATTCCTTGGAAAGCTAAAACTATTTACTACATCATGGTATTTTTTTATAATTTTTAGAATTCACATAATTTATGTTATTAATGACATAATGATGATGCAATAATTACCTTATTAATAAAATATTAAAATATTTGATATTATAAATACCCAAATAAATATTATTTGAAACTTTTAATGAATTAAAAGTCTTTTATTGGTTAATATGACATGTTATTATTGATTAAATAAATTTGGTTCGAAATAATAAAGTTATTAAGACTTTAAAAAAATCAATTATTGAATAGTTTCAAAATTGACATAAATGAGTTTTTTAATACAATATTATATTATTAATTGATATTCTATTCCTAAAAATCTACGGTTTGCCCAAATTACTTATATCATGATAGGTGTATCATTAATGGACCACTTGGGGGTCTCTTGGATGTATATAGTATGTTTATTAACTATATAATATAAAAATACAAAGTGACATGGTAAATGTCAAACTAATTAACTAAGAGTTAAATCTAAAAGATAAGGTTAATATAGTGGTCTAAACCTGTCTAAAATCTCTTGTTTGGAAATATTTCGACCCATTCCCAACTTAGACTTTAAATAATATACTTTGGATCCATTAGAAACCGAATATGAATTTATTATAGAATAATAGGTTTTTATTTTCTTAAAGATCCCCTCCCCACCCCCTTATAAAAGAACACCACTTCTAACCAATTACTCACACCGCTCAAGCCTTTTGGATCATCCAAAATCTGACCAATTAAGCTTTATAAATCCCTCTACTACTCTTAGAAGCCTTTCCATAGGCATAAGGCACTTCAAGAGTCCTTTTTGGTTCAAACCAAAGGGAGTTAGCTAATTTACAGGTAACGATTTCTCTTAGCTTATTTTCTTTTATTTTACTTATCCATCCCCTAAACTCTTATTATTATTTTATTTTGTAACAAAACCAATATCCTAAATATAATAGGATATTGTTAAGAGAAGTATTAGAACTACAATTACACACACCTCCATCTAATGGGTGAAGAACATAATATTTGTGTGGATAACAACCAAACGCCTCATGAAATGATGATTGTTCAATTATCTCCTACCACATCTCATGGTGGAAATTATGATGGAAATATAATAAAATATATTTATTTTATATATAATATTATTTAATTCCATTTTACATCATACCATTATTCTTTTTTTGTTGCATATATATATGATAATTTCATTTGAGGAAGTGCGGACTACCGCCCCCTCAAAGTGATATGACTCGTTCATACCATACATGGAACATTTAAAGGATGGTATTACTGAAATTAAGTAACACATATAAGATGTTATATTATACTGGAATAATAATATACCTATGTATAATTTGTTTTTGATTCCTTTTAAAATGAAAAATGAAATGGAAGTAGCGTTCATGAGTACGTACGGATTATCTTCTCCACGAACGCGATGAGATTCATTTCCCCATCATATCCATTCAAGAATAATTATCGTTTGATAATTAAAATTAATGTTTAAGGACTTGATATCATTCTGTATATGAATAAGATACAACCTATCCATAACAAACACGGCTTACTTAATGAATCATATAAAGAAAAACGAATTAGTTAACACCTGAAACGACGATAATACTAAAATATTTTTAACAAAACAATATTAAAAGATCATATATGATATCATATTTATATATATGAATCTTTTATAATTTAATAACAATGATTTAACTATTATATAGGAGGTTAACATACCCTCGACCAAGGAAAAGTACAAGGTATGGGTTTATTTCACAATCTCTTCATTATCCGAGGTTGTTTATACGTAATTATCTACTGGGACCTCTTTATCATCCATATCCATGTTTCTTAAAAATGTATTTCAAAACATTATTAATATTTTAAAGAATATGGGTTAAAGTAATTTATACCCTTTTTTACTTTTTATAAGAAGTTTATAAATGAATCTTTCCATCGTTTTCGAAACAAGGTCCTTTCTAACCTTTCCGACAAAATTAAGGTAAGAATGTCTTTTTTTAACTTATATGGCAGGTGCGGCTATTTTACACCATTTGTAAAATCTTCAAATATTCCCTTACAAGATTATAAGAATATTTTCAAAATAAATGTTTTATTTTATAATTATGTGACTTTTAAATGATTTCAAAAAGAGAGGTATTTCTCTCAAATAGTTTTGATTTCATCTATGTCAACATCCTTTGATAGATTTTAAGATTATTTGAAATTGATTTATTATGATTCAAAACATCCATATTGTATTGAATGTTTTGTGGTATGTTTGACTGTGGATGTGTTATTTTTATACCATTCATGGTTTATAGAGAAAGTATTTACATTTTGTATGCTATTTTTAATAAGAATTTTTATGTTATGTTTAAACATATTCATATGAGGAATGCATTAGACTTAGTAATTGACGGGTGGAGCCTGCTATATCTCCTTGATGCATCGGTAGGTCTCATGAGACAAACTAATGTCTTGGAATGAGGCCTTGACATAATCATTTTTGTAGTCTTGGCACGAGGACTTGGCTACGTGGTTATGATAGTCTGGCATTATGAATTCCATCATTATGAAAGTGGTTATTTATATTGAATTTGATTATTCTACTAGTAGAATATCCATGTGAATAAGTAAATGGCGTTATTTCATTTTATTTTTCCATATTATGCTGAATTTCAAGTTTTAAAGGATTTTGTTTTAGTTATACATTGCCTTAAATTTTTGTGCTTATTTATGAAAGTTACTACTATATTGTTATCCTTACTGGGCATTTGAGCTCACCCCTTTCTATGTTTTATTTTTTCCAGGATGTGAAGAAGTATTTCATGAATGACCTGCAGGGATAGTTTAAGGGGATTTTAGTGTGGAAAAAATATGTTGTTGTAGTTTTCACTTTATTATGTAATGTAAACTTCATGAATGTATCTAGTTATTCCAATGCTACTAAACTAATCGGTCTTTGGAGACTTGATCTTTTGTGATGATTCTAATGTTATGTAATAATGCACCGACTCTAGGTAACTGGGTTCAGGGTGTTACACTACTAAACTAATCGGTCTTTCGAGACTTGATCTTTTTTGATCATGCCAATGTTATGTAATAATGCCCTAACTTTGTGTAACTGGGGTTGGGGTGTTATAGTTAGTATCAGAGGAAGTTTAGTACAAACCATTGAATCTAGATTTAGATAAAATTAGATTAGACCACATTGCCCTAAGATAGACTTTGAGGATTAGTATAGAATAACTTCCTAGAATTTTGGCATTTTAGAGATTTTGTAAGTTTTCCAAGCAATATATCCCTGTCTGGATACGATCAGGTAGAGGTGGCTCTAGATAATATATACCTGGGGGTAAACCCCGAAAACACTGCTTTGAGCTAGACTTGAACAGGAACTGGTGCACGACAACGGGCCTTGCTGCACTCTTGGTTACGACACTCCCGAGGGATATTCTTAGAAAAATTCTCATTTTATTTACAAACCATTATGAAGTGTTTATGAGTATATACTTCCTCAAAGAAATCATTTTTATGATTATGGATTATATCCATAAACTGTTCAATTTATGTTAAGTGTTTTAAAAGTTTGGATTTATGTATTGTGATTCATAAACTAATCTAGTTTATGCCATTGTTTAGAAATGGCACCTAGTGGAAGTAATGGAAACCGTATCAATGCACACACTCCATGTAAGGATTTCCCTCATGCTCAAGATAATTATAGTTGAGCTGGTGATGAAACTGGTGCTGATCTTCTAATCACCATACTAGGACAACTCACTCAGGTTATGAATAATAAACTTACCCTTATGGAGCACCCTGATCTACAGCGAGGAGGATCAATGTTAGATATATTCATGAGGCAAAAACCACCAACATTCAAAAGGGGTAAAAATCCATTAGTATCTGAGCAATGGATAAGTTTCTTAGAGAAAATATTTCATTCCTTGGGGAGTAGCAAAAGGGAAAACGTTGTCATGGCATTTTACCACCTCACTGAAGATGCTGATAAATGGTGGTCAATGATTCAAAACACAAAGAAAGATGATAGAGTATCAAATATGTAATGGAGGGAGTTTAATGAAATTTTCTTAGAAAAATACTTTCATCATGACCATCAAGAGGATATGGAAAAACAATTTATGAGTCTGAGGCAAACGAAGGATGAGAATGTCGCAAAGTATGAAGCTAACTTTACAGGTTAAGCGAGGCATGCTACATATTATATACATAACCCACGAAATATGATTGATTATTTATTTTATAGGTTAAAACCATTTCTCCATCAAGAATTAGTCTCACAATCCTTCTCATCGTATAAAGATATTGTCTCGTGTGCTATCAAGACAGAAAAAGAATTCTCTAAGTCTTACAACTTTAAAGCAAAGCAAGAGAAGAAGAGATATACTGAACACTCTGGAAAAAGGAAATAAGGGGAAGAAGGGAAAAGTTGAATATCCATCCTACAATATGTGTGGGAAGAAACACCCTGGTACTTTCCTAAAGGGAATGAGATTCTGTTACAAGTGTGGTGAAAAAGGCCACCAAGATTATGATTACAAGCGGAAGAAAGAGGCTGTCGATGATGAATGCTACAATTGTAGAGAAAGGGGAAATTATATGAATGAATTTTCTAAGAGTCAGGGGAACTTATCTTAGAAAAGGACAATGGATCAAGGACAAGCTTATGATATCACTGCTGTTGAGGTTGAAGCTCTGAAAGATGTAGTTGCATGTAATTTAATAGTTTTCTCAAGTTTATAAAATTCTTTATTTGATTATGGATCATTGCATTATTTCATATCTTCCTAGTTTGCTAAGAAAATTTTATATTTTTAATTTTATTTAACAAGGGTGTTGTCTGTGAAAACTCATAAGGGAAGTATCATTGCAACAAAGATTTGTGAATCAGTCCCCATTAGGGTATATAAATGTTCGTTATCTACTGATCACGTCGTCAAACCCATGATTGAAATTCATATAATCCTTGGTATGGGTTGGATTTCAGACCATGATGCAAAAATTATTTTAAGAAGAAGGATGTTACTATTTTTTATGATGATGATAAAGAACACCTTATATTTAGAGAAGAATTTTCACCACTTAATTCTTATCTAGATCCACCCCCAGTAGCTCAACTAAATTATATTATTGGGGAGGAAGAGAATGAAATAACTGTGGGTGAGGAAAGGAATGTTAAAATAGAGGATGCACCTATTGTGCAAGAATATGTTGATGTGTTTCCAGAGGATTTACTTGCACATCCTCCAGAATGATAAATTGATGTTTCCATTGATTTAATTCCTAGTTCAAGGCCCATATTGAAGAACCCTTATATTATGGCCACTGTGAAATTATGGGAACTAAAGAAAAAACTAGAGGAATTGAGTAAAAATGAATTTATTCGGCCTAGTGTTTCTCCATGGGGAGCCTCTATCCTTTTTGTAATGAATAAAGATGGATCTATGAGGTTGTGCATTGACTACAGGGAGATCAATGCTATAACAATAAATAACAAGTATCCTCTACCTCGTATTGATGATTTATTTGACCAACTTCATCGAGATCAATACATTTCAAAGATTGAACATCGATGTGGATATCATCAGGTGTGTTTGAAGAAGGAAGAAATTCTGAAAACATCATTTCGAACCAGGTAGAGGCATTATGAGTTTACAGTAATTCCTTTTGGATTGACTAATGCACCCTCTGTCTTCATGGATCTAATGAATAGAGTTTTAAAAGGAATATATTGATGATTTTGTAGTGGTATTTATTGATGATATATTGGTATACTCCAAAAGCTGCGAATATCATGAAAATCACTTGTGTATTATCCTGAAGACTCTTAGAAGGCATGAATGATATGGGAAGTTTAGAAAGTGTGAATTATGGCTTTAGGAGATTTATTTTCTTGGACATATTGTCTCTAAGGATGGAATCTCCATTGATCCTTCATAGACAAAGGCAATCCAATAATGGATAGCACCGAAGAGTATAACTGAGGTATGTAGTTTTATTGGTTTAGCATGTTATTATCGATGTTTCGTCTAGAATTTTTCCCATTTGGCTAACCCATTAACAAAGATCACACAAAAAGGGGTTAAATTTGTTTGGACAAAAGAGTGTGAAGAATGTGTTGAAGAACTGAATAGGAGATTACTCATTTCACCTATATTGACTCTATCATCAGAGAATGATGGGTTTTTTATTTATAGTGATGCTTCAAAGAAATGAATTGGTTGTGTCCTTATATATAATGATAGGTTTTTTTCATATGCATCACGACCACTAAAAAATCAAGAGAAAAGCTATCCTACTCATGATAATGAGTTAGAATCTGTAATCTTTGCTTTGATGATTTTGAGACACTATCTCTATGGAAAAAAGTGTGAGATATATACCAATCATAAGAGTTTGAAGTATATTTTCTCATACAAAGAACTAAACATGAAGAAAAGGAGATTACTTGAACTACTCAAGGATTATGATTGTACTATACACTACCACCCGCAAAAGGAAAATAAGGTGGAATATGCTTTGAGTAGAAAGTATCATGGAGTTTTGAACAAGAAAATAGTTGAAAAGGAACTTATTTTCATGGATCTAGTAAATATGGATATGGGAATAGCCATGGATGTTGAAACATCAATACTTTTTCAAATGGTTGCCAAACCAACTTTCCTAGAAAGGATAAAGAGTTCTCAGACCGATGATGAAGAGTTTCTAAAGAAGAATAAAGCTGTGAATTATGGGGGATTGAGTAACTTTGTGTACGAAGATGGAATTTTGAAATTTTGGAAGAGACATTGTGTTCCTGATATAACTGATCTAAAAAGGGAATTGTTGGATGATTATAATCATTCTATTTTCTCTATACACCATGGTAGCACTAAGATGTATAGAGATATGAAGGAACATTTTTGGTGAGACAACATGAGGAGGGAGATTGCTGATTTTGTGTCAAGATGTATGGTTTATCAATAAGTGAAAGATGGAAGGCAACATCCTGGAGGAGTCGTGAATCCTCTTCCCATATTGGAGTGGAAATGGGATAATATTACGATAGAATTTGTCATGGGACTACCAATGAATCCTAGAAGAAACGATGCAATATGGGTCATTGTTGATCGTCTTACCAAGTCACCACATTTTCTTGATATAAGAGAAGATTTACCTTCTGAACGTTTAGCAAGACTATATATTAATTATGTTGTAAGACTTCATGAAATACCACTATCAATTGTTTCTGATTGTGATCCATGTTTTACATCAAGATTCTAGAAATCCATCAGAAATCCTTGGATACTGAGCTTCCTTTAAGAACTGCCTACCACCCTAAAAAAGATGAACAATCAGAACAAACAATTAAAACCATAGAAGATATGTTGAGATCTTTCTCACATGAATTTCAAGGAATGTGGGACCAATATTAACCTCTAGTAGAATTCTCTTATAGCAATAACTTCCATTCAAGTATTCAGATGGCACCATATGAAGCGTTATACAGAAAGAGATTTCACACACCATCCTGTTCGGATGATGTTAGCAAAAGGAAACTCATAGGCCCAGAACTTGTGGAGGAAACGATGGAAAAGGTGAAGGTAATCCAAAACCACATCAAGGCATCTCAAAGTAGGCAGAAGAGCTATGCCGATAATCAGAGGAAGGATTTGGAATTTCAGGTAGTAGATCATGTTTTATTGACGATATCTCTATGGAAGGGTGTTATACGTTTCGGTAAGAAGGGTAAATTGAGTTCCAAGTACATCAGACCTTTCTAAATTCTAAAACGAATTGGGGTTGTAGCTTGCTGTTCGGAAAGTCTGCCAAGTCTCTGAAAAGTTCACGCTGTGTTCCATGTATCACTGTTGAGAAAATACATGCCTGACCCAACGCATGTACTCACCTATGACAAATTATAACTGGAACCCGATCTGTCTTATTACGAAGAGCCTATCAAGGTTCTTGATATAAGAGAACAAGTGTGGAGAAACCAAATGACTCGTCTGTTAAAATTTCTTTGGAGAAACCATAAGATGGAAGAGGCAACATGGGAACTCGAGGAACTTATGATGAAGAACCACCTAAGTCTTTTTAGGAACTAGTCTTCTAGAAATTTCGAGGACAAAATTATCTGAAGTAGGGGAAAATGTAACATGGTACTCTTATCTTTGAATAATACAGTAGCGTGTATTGTACGTAACTTTGAGTTCTTACACACCACAACCAATCAAACTAGCCGTTATGAATAGTAATACCCACTTTTTCAAATTTTATAAATTTTATCATTCAAAATGGACATCATTTTTGGATTAATAATATCGAAATTATCTTAGGGTGAATTTTTGGAATTTTTCTGAAAACATTCAATTTTGATGAATAGTAAAAAACACTGAGTTATAGTTTAAAAATGAATTTTTATTTAAATAATTATTTATATTATTTAAATTTATCTTATGTAAAAATATATACATAATGCATATATATATTCAATTTAATTTACTGGAGTCAGTTTATAAGAATTTTAGATAAATAAAAATTTTATTGAAATTTTTACCGTCTTTTATCCACCTCCTAGGAGAATTTGAAAATTCACATAAAACAAAATTTTACCACTTCTATGAGTGGAATTTCAAAAATCAGAGAGACATAGTTGATATCAGTAAGAAAAATGTGGTTCAATAAGATGAAAATAATTTTTGGTGAATAATAACTTTTTACTTTTATTTACCATGGTTAAAAATAAATAGTGTAATTAACGGTAAAAATGATATTATTATTACCCTAAAACATGTCCTAATTCTGTTAGGTAAGTATAATTAGACCAAAAATAACCTTAGGAATAAAATATGAACCTTTTTGGTCCACATGGATTAGATCAGGACATTTATTAATATTTAATTCAAAGAAGAGTTAAAAGTGTTAAAATAAATGTTTAGAAACTAAAACATTTTTAATATAGAGTTACAGATAAGTTAAATTCAACTATAAATATTAATTATAAATCTAAAAATATTTCCTACATAATGGTATTTTATTTATAATTTTTATACATTATATAATTTAATTTATTTATGACACAGTGATGATGTATTAATTACCGAATTAATGAAATATTAAAATAATTAATATTATAAATATCGAAATGAATGTAATTTTAGACTTTTCATGAATTACACTAATTTTATATGTTAATATGACATGTTATGGTGGGTTTGATTAATTTTATTTCATGTAATAATTCTATTGCGAATTTAGAAAAAACAAAATACCAAATAGTGTCAAAATTGACATAAAAGAGATTTTAAAACAAATATTATATTATTAATTGATATTATGTTCCTAAAAATCTAAGGTTCGGCCAAAAGAATTATATAATGATATATTTATCATTAAGGAACCACTTTATGTTCCCTTGTAAGTTTATAATAAGTTTATTAACCATATAATATAAAAATACAAAGAGACATGGTAAATGTCAAACTATTTAACTAAGAGTTAAATCTAAAAGATAAAGTTAATATGGTGATCCAAACCTGTCTAAAACCTATTGGTTGAGTGGTTTTCAACTCATACCCACCTTAGTATTTAAATAAATAATTTTTGAGCAATTAGAAACCGAAAATAGTTTTATTTTAAAATAACATTTCTAGCTTTTCCTAAGGTACCCCTCACCCCTCGTATAAAAGGGCACTCCCCCTTCACTATAAATCACACCTTCAAAACCATTTTACACTTCCAAACCCTACTCAAATACCCACTAAAATGTTCTATATTCATCCCAAAGGCCTTATTTTAGTCAAAAAAACCATCTTAAGTAGCCCTTTTGATCAAATCAAAATGCAGAACCCGAAGAAGAGGTAAATATCTCACCACCTCTTTCATGTTCCTTTCTTCTTCCACTTCCTTTTTCTTTGTTGATTACATTATAATATAATAACTATAGTATATAATATATAATGTGATGTTTTTATAAATATGGTACAACCAAATTCATTATTCTATCCATCCTTTGAATGAAATTTCACCATACATGCATACGTACAGATTACTGTCTTCACATCGTGGTGTAATTGTTATTCAATACATTATTATTTGAATGGGTATAATAATGATGTGTAATTGATTTAAATAATAAATATAACATGTTAATGATTCTTTATATATGATATATCATCCAATTATATATTATTTTAATATCAAAAGAATGATATTGTTGCTCGTGCGTACGTACGGATTACCGTCACCTCGAACGTGATGAGATTCATTACCCATCTTATCCATTCAAGACTAATTTTCATTAGATGATTAAAAATAATGTTTAAAGAATTAATTTCATTCTTAACATGAATAAGATAAATTCTATCCATAACAAACATTACTTACATAACAAATCATATAAAGGAAAACGAATCCGTTAACTGCCGAAACGATGATAATACTTTGATATTATTAACAAAGCAATGTTAAAAGATAATTTATGATATAATATTAATGTATATGATTATTGTATACTTTATAACAATTATTTCACCATTATACAAGAGTTTAACCAACCCTTGACCAAGGAAAAGTACAAGGTAATGGTTAATTTCACAATCTCTTTATTATCCGAGGTTGTTTTTAAGTAAGTATCTACTGGGACCTATTTATCACCCACATCAATGTTTCTAAAAAATGTATTTCAAAACATTCTTACTATTTCATAGAATATGGTGTAAAGTCATTTATACCGTTGTTTTACTTTTTATAAGATTTTTATAAAAGAATCTTTCTGTCATTTTCCAAAAAAGGTCCTTTATAACATTTTCGATAAAATTAAGGTAAGAATGCATTTTTTAACTTATACGGTGGGTGCGACTATTTTCTGCTGTTATAAATACATCGAAGCTTCCATTACAATATTATAAGAATATTTCAAAATAAATGTTTTCTTTTATAATTATATTAATTTTAAATTATTTCAAAATAGAAATAGATATTTCTCTAAAAAGGGTTTTGATTTCATCTATGTCAACATCCTTTGATGGATTTTATGTTTATTTGATGTTGAATTATTATGATACAAAACTTCTATATTGTATCAAAGGTTTTGTGATATGTTTGACTGTGGATGTGTTATATTTATACCATTCATGGTTTATGGATAAATTATTGACATTTCATATTTTAGTTTTAATACGAATGTTTATGTTATGTTTAAACCTTTTTATATAAGGAATGCATTGATCTTAGTATGTGACAGGTGGAGCCCGCTATAGCTCCTCGATGCATCTGTAGGTATCATGAGACAAACTGATATCTTGGCACAAGGCCTTGACAAAATCTTATTTGTAGTCATGGCACAAGGCCTTGACTATGTGGTTATGAAATTCTAGCATTATCCATTCCATCATTATGAAAGTGGCTATTGATGTTGCATGTGATTGTTCAACTAGTAGAATATCTATGTGAGTAAGTATATGGAATTGTTTTGATTTATATTTTCCATATTATGATGAAGATTATATTGAAAAGGATTTTTTTTTTAGTTTTATACAATGCATTAAATGTTTATACTTATTTATAAATGTTTCCGCTATATTGTTATCCTTACTGAGCAATTGAGATCACCCTTTCTATGTTTTATTTTTCCCAAGATGCGAAGAAGTATATTATGACTGACCTACATGGATATTCTATGGGTTATCAGTGTTTTATATGGAAATAATGTCATTGTAGTTTTCTGTTTTATGATGTAATGTAAACCTTATTATTGTATCTAGTATTTCCAAGGCTACTAGACTAATTGGTCTTTTGAGACTTGATCTTTTGTTATCATTCCAAGGTTATGTAATAATGCCCCAGCTTTGGGAAACTAGGGTCAGGGTGTTACACATATGAATATGAACAGGATACATGAATCCTTTAGGATACTACCTATTATTATTCACTTGAAGACAAAAAAAACATCTTGAAACATAATAACCAATTTCTTACATTATGTTATCCCACAAATAATATTCCTTCAATTACCCAGACACATTTTTGATGCTAGTGTTTATAGAAGAATTTGAGCTATGGGAGTCATCTAACAATTCCCTTTTTATCTTAGGTGTATATGGAACTCATATCCTCCTTAAAAACATTAGAACACCATCTTCTCAAACAGAGTCTGCTAATTTACAATCATTCAAAGCATTAATTTTCTTCTGAATGTCCTCATCATCAGATTGAAGTTTATTTATCCTCTATAATAATTATTGTTTTTAAATAATTTGATAAATTTTTGATTTATACATTCTTTTAGAAATTCCCATATCCTTCATTAATAGATTCATGAACATATGATACTTCTCAATCCAAATATAGGTTAGAACTCTATGATCATTTCTACTTAGTTCATCAGCTACCTTATTTTCTTTTCTCGGGTGGTAGTGTATTGAGAAATCATAATACTTGAGTAGATCAAGCCATCTAATTTGTCTCATATTGATATCTTTTTGTGAGAAAATGTATTTCAGGATTTTATGATTCTTGTATATCTCACATCTTCACCATAGTGATAATGTCTCCATATTTTCAGAGTGATGATTATAACCTCTAACTGAAGATCATGGTTCAGATAGTTCTATTTAGTAGTCTTCAATTTACTTGATTTATATGAAATAACTTTATAATTTTACTTTAATACACAAACAATTTCATTTTTTAGGCATCAATATATATGAAAAACCCATCATTACTAGATGGTAGAGTAAAAATAAGAGCATTGACAAATATTCTCTTTAGTTCTTCAATGTATTATTCACATTCCCTTGTCTAGACAATTTTAGCCCCTTTATGTGTAATATTGGTTAAGGGGTTAGCGAAGCGGGAAACATTTCGAACCAATAACTAATAGTAACCTACCAAACCAAAGAATCAACGTACCTTAGTTATGTTTTTTGGAATAGAACATTCTCTGACAACCTTTTTCTTTGTAGGATCAACTGATTTCCCATCCTTAGAGACAATATGGCCAAGAAAAGGAACCTCATGAATCCAAAAATTTAACTTGATAAATTCCCTATATCACTCTTTCCTTATAAGAATCTTATGAATGATTTTGATGTGATTTGTGTTGTCCTCATAGATTTTATAATACACTATAATATCATCAATGAATACAACAAAACAATCATCAAGATATTACTTGAATAATCTTTTCTTTAAGTCTATAAAAATATAGGGCACATTAGTCAATCTAAATGGATTTACTATAAACTCGTAATGTCTATACCTCATATGAAAATATATCATTGGAATGTACTCCTTTTTCACTCACAATTAGTGATACCAAGAATGAATATCAATCTTTGAAAAATATTGGGCTTTGTGAAGTTGATAAAAAAATTCATCAATGCGAGGTAGAGGATAATTTTTATTTATTTTAATAGAACTGGTTTCCCTATAATCAACAAACTACCATATGGATCCGTATTTCTTCCTAACAAATATGATAGGGGATTACCATGATAAAACACTAGGGAGAATAAATCCGTTATTACCTAGATCCTATAGTTGTTTCCTCGACTCCAATAATTGTATAGTGGACATTCTATAGGGAGTTTTTGATATTGTCCTTTAACCAGGGATTAAATCAATGGAAAATTCAACTTCACACTCTATAGTATATCTTGGTAATTCCTCAGGAAATATATCAATGTATTCCAATAGAATAGGTATATACTCAATTCAACGACTACATTCTCTATCACCTGATGTTTTTTCTCTTCTTCTATAATAATTTCATATAGTATGACTACTAAGGGTGGATATAGATAATAATAAAGTCAAGAAGGTTCTGCTCTAAATATGATGGATTTACATATTCTTCACAAATTGCAATTCCTTTCTTCTTATAATAGATTTTTATATCATATTTTGAGAGATAGTCTATAATGAGGGTTTTATCAATGTCAACCATATGAATGATAATCAGGTCAATACGTAAATCTTTTTATGTGTTATAATCGGGAATTCCCTACAAATCTTTATTAAAATCATTATCCCCTTAAGAGTTATTACTGACAACCCCCTTAATAAATAAAAAGTGAAATGTCTATTTTTTTTTAAAAAAAATTTGTTATATTTAAAAGAGTTTTATAATACATAATCAAATAATGCATTGGATAAATTTGAAGATAGTTTTAATGTACCTTCAACCATGTCATTTGGTACGTCTACCTCTACTATAAGGATCATATGATCTTGGCCATCTTCCCTCGGACTATTCTATGTTATATTCCCAAGATGCTTGTGGAAATCATTTACCTAATGTACCATCTATTTAAAATCATAAAATTGGATATCATTGATCAACATTTTCTACTTGTATTCATGATCCTCATGACCCTGATATCTGCATTTATAGAAAACCCCAAGTCCCTCAAAAAATTTCCTAAGGTTCTTTTTCATATAATTTTCACAAGATGGAAAAGGTTGAGATTTCTTAGTCTTATGGATGAATTCCATTTTTCATGATACCCAGATGGCCTCTTCTTGTATTGGTTTCCCTTGAACACATAAGATCTTGAGAATTCTATCTCATTCTTGATGAAACATAGAACAATTTCATCTTATGCCAAAAAATTATGAGAAATTACTTCCATTTAGAGATTTTTCTTAAGAGAATAAAAGAATTGGTCAATATTGTACTCCATGTTGTGTATATAATCAATAGCATACCTGGAAATCCTTATAAAGTTATCTTTATAATGTGAGAACTATATTCTTCCCTCTTTATTAAGACAATTAACTTACTATTCATCGAAATTTGTTGATCATGAGTAAAGTATTTAGAAAATAATGTCTCCTTAAAGACTGCTTATTTCATGAGTTCCATTTATTATTATTCAATAGTATTTTGGATCAGGATCCACAACTAATAAGAATCACCTTGGATAAAATAGACCACAAGTGTAACCTTTTTATTTTTGTTGTATTCCAAGGCTGTAAATAAATTCTCCAGAGGCTTAATCCATTTCTCAACTATAATTGGATTAGTAGTCACACTAAACTATGGTGGATTCTATCACATAAAGTGATCCAGCATAAGAGAATATATCTTTGGAATAGGATTCTTAATTTAGGAAAGGTTATTTTTCATACCCTCATTTAGTTGTCCCAATATTTTTATAATTTTCTATGTTCCAATACCATCTATATTTTTTTCCTCATTAGGGACATCTCTATATTTTCTATGAGTATTAATACCATTCCTCCTTCCAAGATCCATTTCTAAAAAACCAAAATATACTGTATTTGATCTTAAAATCATGATTTTCAAATATAGTATAACACTCAACTTAAATTTAAATTATATTTATCATAAATCAAAAAAAAATTAATTTGAGGACATGTTTACTTTTAAATCCTTAAATATGGTATGTAAAGAATATGTGATTATCCTGAACATATCCCATGATGGTGTCAAACTAGGTGCATAGTAAGACCCGTTGTCATGTACCAGGTTACCCCGGGTAAGGCCTGTGACACCTTGTCAGAGTTATTACTCCTAGGTACATCTGTGGTAGAACTATATCCACTTATAGTATCTAGATAGGTATGTATTTCTAGGATACCCACATAATATCTACCCTACCAAAATTATACGATGTTTTTTATTCTTATCCTCAATTTCTATCTTATATTTGTGATCCCTAATATATGATTTCTAAATCTAGTTTGCATGTTTTTTAATAAAATATTTTGATACCAACTGTAACAACGTGACCCTAGAATCCCAGAGTTGGTGCATAATTTTTTTACATTGTCATGATTATTAGGAATAAAATCCCAAAGGACTGATTAGATTAACTTTCTTGGAAAGAAAAATTACATACATAATAACCATAATACATTGTGAAATTGAAAATAACAATATGATACATATTAAAAATAAATAAATGGAATCCTTAAAATATTATTGGATGATTTATTCTTCATAACTTGGGGAGTTTTAACACAATAAGGGTGAGATAAAATGATTTTAAAGAGTAACTGGCGTGGGATAAATAATGAATCAATGAGAATAAATTAACCTAGAATGGTAAATAACTAATAACACATTCCATTCAAATATCTATATAATAAAAAATCAATACAGTAAGGTAACATATTTAAAACAAATTGCATTTAATAAATGAAATAAAAAATAAAATTCATCCATAGATATGTCAACAAAAATTATCATGCATAAATAATAAAAGAAATATATAATATGTAAATTATTAATTATTTGATGTTATATATAAGCCATATGAAAACCATTATTATCATTAACTTTCAAAATATTATTTAAATCTATGTTTAGAATCATGTTTAATTTGTGTAACTTATTTGTCTCATGAGAACCCATCGACAGACCAAGGGTTTATATAAATTACAAGCCCCAAACATCATTACCATTAGAAATAATTACTTATATAAATTAATCAAAATAAATAATTTGACTTATCAAATATCCTTATTGAATAAATAATTTGGATTTATCAATAATTTACCAGTTAATTAAATAACTGTCTTAGTGAACACCATATGTAAAAATGATATACAGTTTAGGAAATAATAATATCATTTGTACGAAAATATGGATATTAAATTAAAATTTACATTAAAAATTATTATAATAAATTGATTATTTTAAGATAAACTTAACAATCACAAAATTAAGTGAGATTGAAAAGATAATCATTAAGAACATTTTTAGGAGAATAGTCTTTAAACATTGCAACATCTATTATACCACATTAAAGAATTTAAATCATAATTCCCATTAAGGAATAATATTAAATTATTATTATTATATCATAATATTAAGGATATTCATGATATAACATTACAAATGTTAGTATAAATTCCATATAAATGTGAATTTGTGGAAAACAACAAATTACTCTCAACCAAATTTAAATTAAGACAAAATCCCTTACCTTAACCTTCATTTTTTGTTTTGTGGTATTTATACTACTCTATAGTGGTTTAAAATATGTTAATAACTAATAAAAGAATAATAATAATTTTTATAATATCATATATGGTCTTCTTCTAAAATCATATTACTCATTTGTTAATAATCAATCATTATTTTCACTATTTCGGGTGTTAATTGCCTAGTTTGCTCAGGTATTTTTTTTAAATGTAATTTTTTGTTAATATTACATATATAATGATTTCATCATCTCTATAATGTTAAATATTATTTAATTATCATATATATTCCTTACATATGTTTTTAGAATAATCTATAATGTTTGGAGATAAGAAATGAAACGCACCATTCATGGAGATGGTAGGTTGTACATATGCAAGAACACTACTTTCATTTCATGGTTTTATTAAAAGAATTAAGATTAAATGATACATATGTATATTATAATTATAGTATAATATATATTTAATTTACATTACATAGTTTTATTAAAATTATTCTCAAAACATTCCATGTATATCGCGAACGTAACACATCACTTTGAGGAGGTGATAGTCCACTTTTCCACAAACAATGTTTTTATAGTTACACAAAATTAAATGTATCTAGTTATGTGTTCTAAAACAAATAAAGATGAATATATAAATAATAAATATCATATATAAACATATTTTACATCATAAATCCCACTATGATAGGTGTTATAAAAAAATGAACAATCATCATTTCGTGAGGCGGTAGTTCACCGTACATGTAAAGAATATGTTCTATACACATTTGATGGAAGTGTGTGTAAGTGGTAAAAACCATAACATAATATAATAAAATTATATTTAGAATAACAATTTTTTATTTAATCATGAAATAAAGAGATTGTATGGGGTGTATAATGAAAATAAATCTTGTGATGTTGAGGAGAGATGTTATATCTTAATCGGGTAACATGTTTTGGATTGATCCAAAAAACCACCCCGTATTTCTTTATGAACAAGTGGAGAAATCAAGGGGAAATGTAGATATTTATTGGAATTAATTGGGAAGATATTTGTTGAACCTTAATTGCTTTATATGTGTGAGTATGTGATAGAAAAAGTGTCCTTTTATAGTGGAGGGGGAGTGGGACTCTTGTAATATTTTGTAAAAAAGGAATGCCACCCATGTTTTATTATTAAAAGCAAATACAATAATGGTAAATAATATATAAATGTGATTATAAGGTCTAAATATGTCCATAAATGGATATTTTACTAGTTTCTAGGTCATATTAGTTCTAAATTTTGTCACTTGTTAAGCTTTATTTCATCTTAGTCATTGTAATTA
Source organism: Viscum album (assembly GCA_963277665.1). Classification (NCBI taxonomy): domain Eukaryota; kingdom Viridiplantae; phylum Streptophyta; class Magnoliopsida; order Santalales; family Viscaceae; genus Viscum; species Viscum album. Next base: position 688,420,048 of record OY728142.1, on the reverse strand, counting down.
ATTTTAATTACATTCACTAATATTTTTTGTCAAAAAATGTTCATATTTTAAAAATTATTAATTATTAATATTACAAATATGGAATAATTTTTTTAAAATTAAAACCACATAATGTGCCATAAATTATTTTAAGTTTAATCCCATGGACGGGACAACAATGCAGGTTTTTAAAGTAAAAACATTCAAAAGTTTGATATGTTTTTATAACCAATTTCAATGTAAAATTAATTAAAATGAACTAAATTTGATAAATTGGTAAAAATATGATCTAATTAGACATGAAAATAAAAATAAAAATTTAATTTTACCTTATAAATAAACTAAATGAAAACGATGTTTTGAACTAAACTTCAGTATTTTTCACTTTTTATTAAAAAATAAAAATTCATCAAAATGTACTAAAACTCCTCGCAAATCTAATTTTTATTTTCTGATTCCAAATATTAAGTTTATTTGAAATATTAAATTTATAAAAGGGTCAAAACTGGATTTAAAATGGGTTCTCTATCAAAATGGGACAAAAATTTCATTGTAAACAATATAGTATTTTATGTGTTTTGTTGGGATTTTTTTTTCTTATTACTGAAAAATATATTAGATGACTGTCAAAATATTTTTTTGGATATATAATATATATTTTTATAACATGAAATCTATAAAATTGTTAGAATTTATTTTACTATGAAAAATGTAACTAAATAGTGTTTTGTTTAAATCAGATGTTTTGTGTATTACAATGCTCTCAACAGAATCTCAAGGAAAATATGGAAAAACCAAAGGGTGATAAAACAAAAAAAAATTATATTATAATAATTTAAAAATTAAATTTATAGAATAAATATACCCATAAGAATTTAAAATATTAAAATAGTATTAATAAATAAAAAATATGATAAATAAAATATGAAAATTTGGATCTACTCGACCCCCAGAATAATTATACTCAAGAACAAAATTGTTGAAATAATGTATAGTATTAGTAAAGAAATATTTATCATTAAAATTAAAATATATATATCCTTGAAAGAAGAAAAAATTTAATAAATAATTAATGAAATATGAGGTATTTATAGAATATAGGGAACCCATATGACTATTACAAATCTGACTGTTGGAATAGTAATTAGACCGTTAGAGTACTAATATGATCATTTAAATAATAACTTGACTTTTAGGAACATTAAGTTGACCATTAGAATAATAAAATTTCCTATATAAGTGTAAAATAATATATTTTTAGTTTATAAAATGAAAAAATGGACATATTTATATCATGATACAAGTGAATAAATGTTTTAAAAATGATGAAATATGTCATGGTATTTTTGTATAGTATATATGTTTTATTTTTATTTTATAACAAATAAAAGGATTTAAAATAAAATTTATTTTCCTAAAATTTATTTCTAAATTAATAATATAATTTTTTAATGGTAATATAATTTTTTTATACCATGAGTAATTTTTCTAAGGGTTGAAGAAATGATCATAATATTAAAATTGATTTTTTTAAAAAATATTATTTAAATTGAAAATTAAATTTATCATTTTTTTGAAATGAAATTCATAAAATTCATTTCATTTTTAGAATTTACGTGTAGATAAATGGTGAGGGTCATTTTTTTTGTATTTTTCTAAAATAATTGGTTTTCCAATGAATAATAAAATATGGAAAAATATAGTATTTTCCATTATATGCTAAGTACATGAATTTTGAGTCATGGATGATTTAAGATCTCATTATTTCAAACTAACATGCACCTTTTATTGTATATTGGCTCAATATTCATTAATATTTGTATTCTTGACCCAAAAAAAATAAACTAATGAATATAATATTCAAAACACCTTCTCCTTCTCTCATCAATACCATTCTTCACAGCCACTTAAACTCACACCTTCTAAGCCTTATATCTTACCAAAAATCTTTCAAAATATCTTCTCATATCTCCCCTACATACCAAAAATCATTAGTATAATCAAAATAAAAATATATGGAGCCTTAAGTGGAATCCCAAGAGGAGACATCCAATGGAGAAGTTAATTCCCTCTATTGAGTCTTTTATTTTATTTTTCTTCCTCCTTATCACACAAAACAATTCCATTAATCATGGAATAATAAATCCTTTATCATATATATTATATTTTTTTAATTTATTTTCATTTAATATCTATCATATATCCTCTTCTCTTCTCCACTTATTATACAAACAAAAAAAACATCCATATTATGTTGGTTCACCTGCACCATTTATAAAGACTTTTCATTTTCAATTACCACCTTAATTGAAGGTTTAAATTCACTTATAATTGTTTAAAATGACTTAAATGTGTATATTATATGTTTTATCACATAATTTAATGAGTCTATAGTCATAATATTAAATAAAATGAAACTATTTTGCGATGGTTGGTAAAACTACCTAAATGAACTAACTGTATACCATTAATGTTTATAATAATTGAATTGTCTATATATAAGAGAAAATATGGATATTTTGGACCATTTAAGTTTACATAAGTCCATGAATACCATTTCATTCAACTTCTATAGACTTATTCTCATTTTTAAAGAACATCTATAATTATCAACAACTGATCGAACCCTAGAACCATGAAATGAACGTCCTCCGAACAATGAAATTAAACGTTATATCTCCCTATAATAGTGGTAAATGAATATAAAATAATTATCATAAATGAAAAATATATGTAAAAGGATATGAATATGTAATTAATGAATCTAATTATATTACTCGTGTTTTTAACAAAAAGTACTGATTGATTCTCTACATAAGGTAAGGGATCTATTTGAGAAACATAATCTTCATTGAAATATTATTTCTCTATATTTTCAATCCGTACCCTCAATATTTATATTTTTTTAAAATTATATATTATTTATATATTTAAAAAATATATATATCTTTTTAAATCAATATTTTATTGATGGGGATATATTTGTTAATTGATTATGTGCTTAATTTGATTCGATTAGAAAACCTAGTTAAAGGGAACTTATATTTTTCTTACCCTATTTCAAGTCCAACCATGTAATTTTTTTTCAACAATCCAGGTTTTATATTATATATCATTATATCATGTAAAACAATTTTTAGTACATTTATTGTTTCAGTAATGTTAATATGATTTCCCCCCTCTTTTAATACTCTTTACCCTTTTCCTTAAATCCCCACTTAACTGGTATATTTCCAAAGTTACCTATACACTCTTTTTCACTTATTCACTTCTTGTGTACATAACTTTTCATGATATATTTATATTATTATCCTATTAATATCTATTGATTTTTTAATCATTTATTTCATGGAAACCATAATGATATTCCCTCTAGTTATGCTATAAGACATGATTATACAACCTATTTCCCTCCAAGGGGAATTCTTATTTTTATGACTTATATATGATTTCTATTTTTATGATGAATAATCATGTACATGTTATTATGGGTTCAACTATATATTTCTCCAATGCATTGGGTAACGTTTTTTTCTCAAGTGATGATATGTATGGGATTATAATGTAAACCTAATCCATGAAGGGACTCTATCTTTGACATCCCATATTATAATAGAAATAAATTCATGATATGTTACATAAAGGTACAAATAATAAAATTCCAGAATATATTGAGGAGTAGTGTCCTTTGTAAATAAAGTACATATAATAATAACATTAATATGGATAAATAATTATTTAATACTCTAAAACATGCATTAAATATTCCATTGATCTTCTCCAACTAAATTGGATTACCTGGGGACATATAAGAAAGGGTTTTCATATAAATACCAGTAATGGAATAAACAAATAATAGCATAATTTAATGTAATAAATGTGAGTTAAGTGTGATATTAAGGTAACATAATAGGTGTTAAAATCAAAATTTTGATCAATGACACATGATATAACATGATAACATAAAGGGAACATGGGAATGTGAAAACCACACATAACTTGATATAATAAACATATGTTAAGGATAAACACCGAGAAATCATAATATAGTGTGATTAATATAACCTAACATAAAACATAAATTTTATATCATGAGATAAAAATATTTCCTAATGCATTGAAGGGATATATAATTCTGGTCCCACCAGTTACATTCATACCATGTAAATGAATAAGTGTTCCACATAGATCATATAACATAAGAACATATTTCATCTATTTTAATTTAATTATTAAGTAGTATGGGTTACATATATGGAGGTACCAAATCAATTAAGTATAGGTTCATCTATGATAACACTCTTGAGTGGAAATGGGAATGGGTATTCACTACACAAATGTTTTTAATTGAAAAGTGTGGGATAATTTCGACATCATAATAGAGCTACATAAGATTCATGGGAGGGTTTAATGAGATTGAAATAGGTATGCCATCACTTGTAAATAATAATTAAAATAATATGGATATGTCAAGACAAATTAAAATATGAGAAATTTGAAATCAAAAGGAATAATATGAAGAAGGTTCTTTATATGATAACTCTTATAGGGGAAGGTGTTAATGGAGAAAAATATAGAAATACACTGAACATGATCTAATAATATCCTCTAGAGATTTAATAGTCCTTTCAAAATAGAAATCTCTCTAGTTGTGAAAAAAATATTGAAACTCATCTCTATATCCAACTCTTGTTGACTGCTTCTCCAGAACCTCAAGGTAATCCTCAAATATTGATTAAATATAATGGAGAGTGGAACTCCATAAAGTCTAACCACTTTTATTTTTTATATCATGGGGATTTTTTAAAGAGATAAAACATCCTTCATAGCTAAGAAATGCACCGACTTTGTAAGAGAATCGACTACCACCCAGAAGGAGTTATTTTCTTTTTGGTTTCCTGGGGAGTCATATGGTGAAATCTACAGTCACGTTTTCATATTTCCATATAGGTATGGGATTTTTTTTCATTATACACTTATACTTATATCATTAATCATTGAATTTTTGGCATACAAAGCATTTAGACACAAATTATCTAATCTCTCACTTCATGTTATCCCACCAAATTTTTTTACTTCAGATCTATATGCATCTTATATATCCATGGATTAATAGAGAAGGATGGGTAATGCACATCATCTAGAATATTAGTCTACAATTTTGGTTTTTATGGGACATATATTATTTACCAAACCTTATAACTAGATTTTTAGAAAAGTTAAACTCTAGAATATTTTTTACCTTTTTCTATATCACCATATAATCTTTCTTGGTCTCCTTGATACTATGAAGAATAGATGGTTACACAGTTATTTGAAAGAGGTAGGATGATGAAAATTTTATTATTACCATTTCCATACTCTTCATGTCCAAGAAGATTGGACCCCTTTCAATCCTTATCATATATTTGGTTGTAGGATCCTTTCCACTAGGAGAATATTCCACTATGTTTGGCTTCCTATAATGAAATGTATTGAACAATCATAATCCTTGATCAGCTTTAGCCACCTTCATTATCACGTATTGATATCCTTTTGTGTGAATATATACATGAGTATTTATGATCTGTATATATGTCAAACATCTTCCCATATAAGTAATGTTGCTAAATATTCAATGTGACGATTACTACATCAAATTCAAAATCATGGGTTGGGTAGTTATTATCAAGAATAATTAATTGGTGAGAGAAAAATATTTATGTTCCCATGGATCATAGAACAACTAAGCGGGCGGGGGGTTAATCAGTTATTTCCTTTTCAAAAATTTCAAATTTAGTAAGTTTAACCCCTGCCACTTGTTAGAGTTTCTTTCTTGACAAATTTTTGTAAAATCAAGTGAATTTAGAAATAGAAATGTCAACAAGGTACACATGATTTAAATGATTTAGCTTCAGTGTGATAACCTAAATAATTTCCCCAGCTACTTCTGGGGGTTTATTGAAATTCATTTTTTTTGAATAAGTGAATAAAACATGTGTGAAATCTAATTAGACACCTTATATCTCTTGATACGAATGATTATAATGACCACCTTATATTTAAAAAAAATTATAAATTTTTTTATCCATAACAAAAATGAATTACTTTGATACTTTCATCACTAAAAAGTCCATTTTAGGGCTTGGTATGATGTACCTACATTCGACGGTGTTATTCAAACGAACCTAGTCTGATAACCTCAGTCTTATTCACCTTTAATCAGTATATTCCTTTTAAAAAACATCCTAAAATTCATGTTTAAAAAAACTGAACTTCTAAAAATTCTTCTCAAATAATCAATCTAAAACTATTAGTACAGTAAGAGAAAAAGTCTACAATCCAAAATTTTGATAAAAGCCTCTATTTGGAAACTTCTTCTAACACATCAGATTTAGAATTATAGATTTTTGTCTCACTTTAAAGAGTAACACAATATAATTTTATATATAATTAAATCTATTGGTTATCCAAAAGACAAATTGGTGGGATATAAATTTAAATCTCCCACTCATTAAAATTTAAAAATTCCAAATTTCACATTCATTTGTTCTTCATTTTGACTATTTCAAATCGCCTCAAATATTCTGGGGACTTCTCAATTCATCCTGAATCCTAAAATTTTTTCCCGAATTTCAAAACAACATTCTAGAAATTATTTTCAAGAAAAATTAATATTTATATGGTCTTATTTAATTACATGAATAAAAAACATTAATTCAATATGATCAATGATTCATAGCTCGAACTTATAATAAGATTATATATTATGGACATCCATTAATCAAAAATTAAAAAATTATGACTTTAGTAATTTAGAAATATTTTCACATCATACATCATAAAATTTTCTATCAGGTTAACCACATTTTCCACAGTCCAATGATATTGACCCAATTTAGATAAATCACATATTTTCCCAATGATCCAATGAAAAAAACAAATATATGATAGCTTCCTCTAATTCTATGAGCTAACTAAATTTTTTACTATAATATTTCAAATTCTAAATACTTATGAAACATGTAACAATTATCCCTAAAAATCTTAAATAAGTCTCACAATTTCATCCACTTTCTCTATCCATTTATCTGTTATTAATTATTAACATATTATGTCTCATGGAACTCTACATCCAATGAATTATTGGTGTCAAGCAATCATTTAATGGATCAGTGGAATAAACCCGTATGATCTCATCATCCAGAACACTTCAATATTTATGAAAAAATATTTATCTGGTGATCTATGTATGATTCCTCGGTTAGAATGTTTCTATTGTATTAACTCAGATATTTCCTCATATCCTATCAGATACGTCCAATATAAAACTGAAATTTTTCTATCTTTCAACAACTTATTCAACCTATCCACTTATGTGGTGATGAAAATTCAAACAACCTCATATTTTTCACTTAAAGAAAAAATGTTCTCTTAAATTTTCATTGCTCATATATTAAAATATGAAATATTTGAGCCTCCTCATAATTATTTCACAATTTCCACAATTAAAATACTAAAAATTCAGTAACCACAAAGCCCGAATTTTAAGAAAAGAAATGTCTGATGATTATCATATGATCAGGTGTGTCCGATGATGTAAATAAAATGAACTATGCCTGATTAGAAGCATTGCATTTTTTTCAAACTTAAAAAAATTAAATTTTTAGTTTTCAATAAACATATGTGTCTAGTGATTCTAATTCCATGGAGCTGGTGTTAAAAACATTAAATTTATAAGAACATGATGCTTTACAAATTTTCTCTTTAATTTCCATCTACAAGATCTAGCTTGTATCAAGAATCCTTTCTAATGCTTTTGGAACATGAAAAAAATAAGAAAGCATCAACTGAATTATTTTTGAAATTTCAACAAATTCCCATATTTTTTAAGTCTTAAAAACATTCAAAATTACTTCCTCTCAACAACTTCTGACTTTCTAAAAAAATCTTTGTCTAATGCATTTAATCTTTGTACAAACTCATTATTCTTAATAAAAATGATGGTTCATGAAATATTTCCAATAAATAAATACCTGAAGCATATCATATCAAACATTTAAAAACACTTTATTAATCTATATTTTTATTAAATTATAAAAAAAAGATAAACCACTCATAAAAAATCTTTCAACTGATTTACAAAAAATTATTTTACAGAAAAAATAGTTATAAAAAAACAAAAAAAATTAAAACAAAACATCAAAAAATATATTCAATATACCAAGTTGGATTTGTTGAAAAATATGGTACATTTTTTCAAATCATCATTTTTAACACATACTTTTTGACAAATCATATTAGAACATTTATCAAAACATACCCTTTCATAGAAGAGAGTTTCATGACACAATAATATTGGATAAAGTAATATTTTTGAAGGAATTACATCCCCCAGTAATAAGAAAATTTATTTCCATGCTAAGATAAACCCCCTTACTTTTATCTTTACCTTCCATTTCCTTTTATCTCAAATATTTTTTTAAATGCATAGATTTAGATTCAATTTATTTAGAAAATTACATCTTTCTATAATATATGACAAATTTGTATAGATTCTTCCACTTTTTCAACGTAATCTAAAGTATATAGGAGACTTCATAAAGATTCTTATGAAGTATTTTAAGGAGGATGAACTGAAGTTATAACATCAATTTTATAAATTTATCCCTGGAAATATATATTTTTTAAATCCTTAGAAATTTTAAATTTCATTGAAACATATTATAGATAACATCTCTTACAATAACTTTTTCTTTTATAATTTATATCCTAATATCAATGTGTTATGATCTTGATTGTTGGAAATGATATTTAGAGAGTTAAATTTCACTCTAAATATCAAAAATTAATTTCAACAGATTGAAAAAATCAAATTTAAAATCCTCTCACTGAACTTTCATCCACAAAATTTGAGTAAAATCATATGTATCTATAATATATCTGAATCTATTGTGATCAATGTTACTAAAATTTGTTTCTTACTTTGATTTTTTGTTAGGTTTCGATGTGTATTTGTGATGTTTCCCCCTTGATGGTTTGATTGAGTAATATTTTATGGAATCTCTCAATCATAAGCATTGGGTTTACCATCTATTTTATCTCCCCTAGAAACTTTCAATAGTTCCCTCATCCATATTTGTGTATGGAAATTCATTCCAAAGGCTAGTAGTCATCTATGTTTTTAGGCCCATCAAATTTTTGGGACTTTCATCGGTTGATAGGATGGGAGTTCAGGCTCATCTAATCCATTGGGGGGGGGGGTTATTTCATACTCTGGGAATCTATTACGAATTTAAGATTCGTTCATGAATCTCTTTCATATGAAAAATACTAGTATCTATTTAGTGAATCCATCTGTATGTATCCAATGTCCTATTTATCTTTATTATCTTAGGAATAAAAACTCACATAGTTCATTCATCTCATACAGTTTAATGTCATGTGGTGAGTACATATGTTTGGGTACTGAGAGAATAAATATTTGAGCTTGAACCCTAATGGGGTTTCCTAAGTATATCAAGTATAACGAGAATTATATTTTTCATAGTTATCATGTATTGCGGTTTCCCATGTCATTATAGAGACTCATAATAAAGATGATAAGATTATTGCGAATCTGAAACCTCACATTATCCATGATTGGTGTGAGAAACAAGGGATATAAAATGATCATTCCATTGGTTATGATGTAAAAATTATGCGCTAGGACTACCTTGAGATGATTAATTATGGGACTCAGGTCTTAGAGATTCATCTTACTTATCCTGGTTATGGAAAGAGTTAGTGTCATCATAGATTTTTGGTTTTCTTAGTATATTGATAGATGAGATGAGGTTATCATCTCCTATGACTAATCGAGTCACTATAGTTGAGACCTTAGATTCATTGAAAGACTTATATCCAAAGGGGTGATTTATTTGAGCTTGGGCCTCAATAAGGAATCCAATGTATCCTGGTTATGGTAGGAATCTGAGATATCATAGTGCATTTTTTATGGGGCCTACACACTGAGGTTTCCCTATACCATTGTGGAGGATTATAAGTATATGATATGATAATTACTACTCCCTAATCCCAAAAGATCCATTATTTTTGTTAGAAACAAGGGATAGAGAATAATCATTTTCATTTCCTTGAATAAGGGACTTAAATGCTAGAATTATCTTAGATGCTCAATATAGGTCACGAACCACAGGGAGAGATAGCCCATGTAACTTAAATATGGAAGGAACTAGAGTTGTCATAGTTACCTTCATATTGGGGCTAACATACTATGATTTCCCTATATTTGGGTCTTATAAATCAAGGATAAACAATGTTTTAAAGTCATGGGATGCCCTATTGGCATGGCCTTCTGGTCTAGAGGGAATCATATGGCCCACTTGGAATGTCCAAGGAGCCATTTCATGACCTGAATTTACACATATGGAGGGTGTTGTGAGAGTCATTGTGGTGTAGTTTGAGGGGTGTCTCATATCTTGGATGACACCTCTAGGAGACATCGTGAGACCAAACTGACATGTGTAGAGGGTGTCGTGAGTCCTAGGTGACTTACCTAGAGGGTTTCATGGGAGATTTGATATCATGTATAGATGATTTCATGAGACTCATATGACATGAAAAAAGGACCATTATATGAGTCAGGTGATGTGTCCAAAGGACGTCACATGTTCTGGGTGATAGACCCATAGGGTTTCATGAAAACAATGTGGTGTCCGTAGGGGGAACCCTGCGACTTTCTATAACATGTATGGAGTATTTTGTGTGACCTAGATGGTATGCTGAAAATGCTTTGTAAGATCTATGAAACATTACTTGGTTATTTTGTCAGTCTTTGGATTACTTACATGAAGCACACAAGGGTCATAAATAATATATTTCTCTTAAGTATTTCACTTTGGATCTCATTTATAACCCTTCAATTATGAAGGAATTTGGTTTTTTAGTACAAATTCCTTTTATTCTAACATGATCTGGAAGACATGTGATATGTTCCTCACAAGTCTTTCCAAAATTCATTCATGTCATCTATGAATGATCTCAGGGAGTTCCTTATGTGGGGTGCTTGATTGATTTGGATGTCTTCCGTTGTATTACCTGATAGAAAGTTTTTGGTCACTTGATCGGTTTCTTTGAGAAACCTACAGAGGTTGGGAGTTGAATCTTCCAGATTCCAAGAATCCAGAGTGTGAGAGTCCATATATCTAGAGTCTCAGTGTCCAAACATTTTTTCATGTTGGAGTGGGGAATTTATAGGCATCTCTAGCCCTATTGTTCATCACTTTGTAAATCATATCAAGCACATATCTAGGATGGATTCGGTTTAGGGGTATTGCGCTACACATCTTTGAGAGTCTCTGCCATGGACTGCTTTGAGTGTGTCACATGATCTTTATTAATCATGAGTATTTTCTATTAATGATCCCTTTATTGGATTATATATAATTAATGGGGACTTGTTCGATCTTGCAGACATGTCTAAAGACTTCTGTATTGTCTTGATGGCATGTCCAAAAACTATTTCAAGATATAAGTGTCTATTGGAAGACACTCACAAGACCTTGGTTGACTTTTCTTGGGGTCTCATAATATAAGGATGCTTTGTCCAAGGGTCTTGTGGGACCACGTCGTGGGTGCGTAAAATTCCTTTCTGTGACTGTGAGCTGCTCTCACTACATCCCTTTTATTCCCCTTTGTTTTATGTGACAAAGGTTGGGAGTTATATGAGATTTCATTTGGGTATTTGAGGGTATTTATTTTATTTTTTGGTGATGTGTCGTGTGACCGATATGGGTCACTTGGGGGTGCAGGGGAATTCAATGGAAAAATCTATTGATTCTTCCATAGATCACCACATAGTTACCTGGGGCACTTCGCATGGGGAGGATGAAAAGCAAAAGGTATTTGAAAAGGTGAGGAGGAGGTATAACAGTGGACTCATGGTATCTTGCATATCATTTGGGACATGTCGTATGTCCCTCAATGACCGTGAAAACAAATCACCTCTTCCCTTTTCATATCATTGGTTTTATTATACCAAAGTCAGATATTCAGTAAGTTTTCATGAGAAATGTCTGGGATTTTTTTTTGATTTTTTAGTGAAGTCTCACCTGACCAATATGGGTAATATGGAGTGTGCACAAGCATATAGTGGATAGGTCTATCTGTCTGTCCTTAGAGAACAAAAGGAGATACCTGGAAATACATGAGGACTTTTATGCGGTGGGGATGATAAGCCAAAGGGATTTCACATGATGACGCATATATGACACTGAAATCTTTCTTCATCTCATAGATCTTCGAGGGAGCTGTCACATGTCCCTCATCCACTGAGAACACCTCTCTCCTCCCATCAATTACCTCGATCATTTTATCCTAAAAAAGTTTGGAGGCCTTTTGGGATTTCCTAGATTCCACCAAGGTATTTTTTATTCTCAATAATGATATTTCATATGATCTTCATGAACACTAGGGTCCCTCTCTTTTAATATCATCCCTCCTTATTTTAGAAGGATTTCTGGTGGTTTTCTAGGCACTTATCACTGAAAAACCATGCATCCTATAGGTGTTCATTTGGTTGTTTAGGGATCCTTTGCCAGATCAAGAAAGGATTATTTAAGGGGGATTGATGGTACTTCATGTGGTTTATAATCCATTCATGGAGCCTTTGTGTGACCTTGAAATGTTCATGTGATTACGTGTCCTTTAGAGGCTCCTGCGACCCGCAAGTCTCATCCATCATCTTCTTCCTTTTCTGTTGCATGGAAAAAATACCCATATTATATTATTTCTTCCATTGTGATTTCATTGATATATATCTGGTGAGTTTTAAAAAATCCCCCAACCCCTTATGAGAAGTGTCTAAAGGGACGAGGACACGGTTTTTAGAAAAACTAATGCCCTCTGGAGTCTTTGGTTGTGTCACAAATGAATCCTTCAGGTGATGTTTGGTCAATTGGAAATTGTTTGGTATTTTATGAAATGGACTATATATAGTGGGGGAGAAAGAAATTCATTCCACTATATAACTTTTTTTCAAAGTTCTCACGCATTTTCTTTCATCGTAGGACCCAACCGCAAACCCTGATTGTGATCCTTGTCTACAAGACTTCACCGTGAGTCTGTTCTTATAGAACTCTTGTTTTTAGAGGTTTCCTACTCAGGAATTTTTATGAACTCATCATGAACTAAAATTAAATAATTTCCTAGACTTCATCTATGATGGCTATGGTTTCCCCGATGGGTTTGCGATATCCATTTTATTTATTATTTGATCACTTGAGACTCGTGTGACTATATTCAGGTCACACAATCCATGTCTTTAAGAGGTTAATGTGATTTTTTTTCTTTGTGGAGGTTATGTAACCTAAATTCTTCTAGAGATTAGGAAATCTGTGAACCCTTTATGTGGTATGTGAAACCCTTTTTGAATCATGAGATGGGCATGGTGTCACAAAACATTCATGGAACCATTTTTGGCATGATTTTATGCTCTCATTGTCAAACATGTGGCAACTAATTATTTCTAAATGGCTATCGCTTCTCATCGTCATGCTGATAAGACCTCGATGGGGGAGGCAAGATGAACAATTTCCCTTTGCGATGCCATGGTGGTGAACATGGATCCATCATTCCATCTTTATGTTGGGTCATATCAACATAGTCTTCTAAAGTTTATGGGATCAAAATTCTCAAACTATACCCTTTCAAAATTTCATCCCCCATATGGGTTTTGTCTCACAAATGAAGTTTCTATCACTCTATTTAAGTCATCTTTCTTACAATCTTTCTGGATCTGAAGGTCCTGAAACATTTTCTGAGCACACATTTCTCCAGGGGACCACATTAAATCTAAAGGGGACCATGAGGATAGTTATCTATTGAAATTTATGTTTGAGCACTTTGACATGATTGAACGTTTATTTGACTAGGAATTTCATATGTTTCAATCAATAATACAATAGTCTACCCCAAGTCAAATATATGGATGCACCTCTAGCAAGGACTTACAATCGAGGGGAAGCTACAGATTGGACAGGGGATGGAATACAAAGGATACTAGGCCTTCCTAGATATTTTGGGTATGAATGGTTTAAATCATAACCCAATAGTTTGAGTCTTTGAATATGAGATAGTGCAGACATGTCGGTTATGTCCTGTGAAATTCTGGAATATCAGGTTCTTCCGTGGTGTTGTTAAGGCTCCCAACGATTGGAGAACATTTCTGGAATGGAAAAGATTCATTTAGTTGGTGGTTAAGGACTCTTATGAGTCAGTAGCATGCCAAGAAAAAGACGATCTCCACTTTTTTACATGGGAAATAAGGGATTTTATAAGACTCAAAAGTCTATAAGATGATGTTCGGTATGGGAAGAAAGCTATCTAAGAAGGGTACAGGAATCCTAGGGCTCTTCATCTCTTAATTAGAAGCTTGATCCTTTTGACCTATGGTTTTTAATCATGATATGTGGACCAAAAAAGGTTAGGAAATAAAGTTTCACAATCCATCATTGAAAAAGGGTATGAAACACAGTGACATAACGATGAGGATATAAAATATTCCAGGATAGTTTGGTGTGGGGACTGTAAATCACAACTTATAGTGCTTGAGTCGAGAGAACGATATGGGAAAGTCATATGTGCAAAGGTTTAGACACAAAGGGGTGTCAAGTACTACAACAATGACGTTAGGTCTCACAAGAACTGGAAAGTCCTTTTTTAGAGTGACGTGTTTGGTTGACGACCATTGGTTCATATATAGGACCCACAAGCATGTATTAATAGTCAAGAAAAGGTTCCTTGAACCTGGATATCCATTCCTAGAGCCATGAAAGGTTATGGTGATTCGAGATACCCCAATTGATGAAGTGTGATATTTGGAGAGTGTAAAATCCAAGGATGAATTGAGTATCCTAAAAGTAGTGTCATTGCCTAGTGAACATAATCTCTTGGAAAGGAGATGTGACAAAAATTTCTATAACTTTTTCTTAGACTAGTAGATCTATTGAGAATAACATGGATCTTACTAGGGATACATGGTAGAATCTACAAGCTTTATGCCTTTTATGTTTTCACCCTAATTTTTTCCTAAACTATGAAGATGAAGAGTTTAGCGGGAGAAAAATTTACTTTTTCTCAGGTCTCCCTTTATAGTGTTTTGACCTGACATGTTTTGTGTCTCTTTCATTAGTAGTTTATAGTCTTGCTGTATGGACCTTTATGGGCTAGAATTTATGTTTGTACAAGTTTGACCAAAGCATATGTAGTTTAGCATCATGAATTATGTGGAACTAACATGGGAGATGTGACACATGAGCCAAATTAGGATACCAAGGGTCAAGGTAATTACAACATCTTCCAAATAAGGGGATGTAAATGATGTAAATTATTACTAGAGTTCACTCAGTCCATGGGTAATGATATGGTATAGTCATATTGGGAATGTTTAGATACTCCAGGTCATTGAGTTCTATCAGAATGGTATCAGGGCTCATGGGGATTCGAATGTCCTTTTTCAGAGAGACTAAATTGGTTGAAGTCCATAGATTCATATGAAGGATCCATGGTCATGTATTCATTGTCATGTTAATTTTCCTTGAATCCCAATATCCTTTCCAAGGGACATGGATGGTTTTTGAAGACCTGAGATACTCAAAACATGATGTGTCATATATGCATTGAGGTTATATTAAAGGATGGTAGAAGAATCACATAGTATAGTTGGATGAGGTAAGTCTCATGTGGTCCTTTGTTAATGAATGGATAATGGAATATTTTATGCAAAATTTATTTTCATGTAGTGGGGTTATTTTTCCATGCATTTCAACATCATAAAGTAAGGACGTTGGAGCCAATGCGAATATGTGGGAATGTTGTGGTTGGGCCCCAAGATGGAGGCTTTGGAATCACTATATAAATCATGTTGATGAGAATCAAGACACACATAGTTATGAAAAGCCGTGAAATTTAACATCTTGTGGGGAGGACTGATGCAGACCAACATGAAAAGTGGTAATGTCACGGTTGGCCCCAGTGATGAAGATTTGGAATCACTACCTATCACATGAGAATGATAATGAAGCCCCAAGTAGTTCTGGAATGGGGAATAATCTACATAGTTCATACCCATATGTAAAGTTGGTCATTTTTTTCATTTACGGTTGCAGCTGGACCTATGATTGGAGACCTAGGTGTCACTACATATCTTGTGATGTCAAGAATCAAGCTACACATTGTTTCTGATGATCCATGTAGTTTAACATCAGACGGTGAGGACAGAGGTTTTCCATCATGAATCGATGGAAACATTACGGTTGGGCCTATTGGTGGAATTCTCAGTTTCACTACATATCTCATGAGAATGATAATTAAACCACACATAGTTCTGAAAATTCCATTCATTTTAACGTCATGTGGTGAGGAAGAAAGTGGAATGACATGAATAAATGTAGATGTTGCGGTTGGGCCCAAGGATAAAGACTACTATTCACTACATATCTCATGAAAATGAGAATCAAACCACGTGTATTTCTATATATTCATGCATTTTAGAAGCTTACAATTTGGAATGATTCGGATTGAGGCTAATTTTACTTGTTCATACGGGGATATCTTTTTCATAATTCCTAAGCCCACATGAGCCCTGATAAGTGTGAGAAGTAATAAGAGAGAAGGGGCCATACAGGGCAGGGGTATTGTGAATCGTTCAATGGATAAACCAATATAATGATCGAGGTGTCCCTATGAATCTCATTAGAAATGAGAATCTAACCTTAAATAGTTCTAGAGGATCTCTTTAGTTTAACATCATGTAGTGAGGACTTATGTGACTTGAATATAACTGATTATAGGCTCCATCAGTCCAGGGGTGGTCATTAGTTCCTCATTCTTTGGGGAGGTATTTACCAGATTTATTTCTTCTAAATCATATATGATTATTAACGACACCATTTTTCAATGTGTGATACAAAATTTTTATTCCTCCAGACCAGGGTTAGTGATGATGGTGACTACATTATCCAGTGTGTTGGCACGATCATTATTTGATTAGGTAACATAATGAAATGTGGTCACAAAGGAGAATTTTTCCATTAGTACCCTGACATAGCCAGTGAGGGGGTCTTCTCTTCCTTTTAAATGTAATTTTCACCATTAATATGCTTTATCACTAGTTACAAATCCTATTTGATCTTTAGGTAGTTTATCTATAGTTGTAGGGCCAGTTCAAATCTAGGGATGAGGGATTGGTACTCGGTCTCATTATTTGTGTAGTCTTTGAATAATGAGAAATACTAGGGAACCAATTTTTTATCCAGAGAGACAAATACAATTCACAGGACAACCTGAGTGAGTTTCATGTTTTCCATTTTTTGTGATGATAGGACTCTAGGATGTTTCACAAAAGTATATCTCCCATGTCTGGGGTGTTTCATGGAAATAAAATACCTATTCATCTGAGATCTCAGTATCTTATGGTTTACTTTCTCGGGAAGGATGTGCTGCATGGAAATTATATAGGGATTTTCCTTTCACTAACATTTATGATATGAATTGAATGTCATATTATTGTAGGATGACTAAAAATAGAGCCAAGGGATCATTCAATATGGGGTGGGAAAGGATGTAATTGAGTGGGTCAACTTGAGATACCAAGTGGAATTCATGGTGCTGAAAATAATGCCTTGAATTTTATACTACAAAGATGAGTTCAAGGAAGTTCTTTTTGACATCATTATATCATGGCTCAGTACATAGCATGGTCTGCATAAGGTAATAGAGACTATTTTTACTTCCAACGTCATTTTTAAGTGTGAGGATGGTGCCCAGTGAGATTTACATGGCGCCATATATAAGATGAGTGGACTCCCATCCACTGGAAGCATCAGAACCAATGGGTGAAGAATGTATTACTTTATATTTTAAAAGTATTTTTGGAATTCATCATCCCATTGGTAGACGACTCCCTTCATCATCATCTTGGTTAAGGGGAGGGATTTTTCAGATAGTTTGGCTATGAATCCCCAAATATAGGTAAGGTTCCCTTCGATTCTGCTCAGTTATTATAGTTTTTTCAGAGGTTATGTCTCTAAAATAACATTTTTCTTTTCTAGATCCTCTTCAATGTCATAGTGTAATACCAAAAAGACAACGAATTTTATTGATGTTACCTCAAAAGTGAACTTCAGTAGATTCATTATTAGACTATGTTTTAGCATCTTGTCGATGAATTTACAGAGATCCATGAAGTGATCACATTTCTTCTAGGATTTGATGAGCATGTAATTGACATAAAACTTAGTTATCCTTCCCAAGAACTTCTTAAAGTTGTTATGTATGGTGCGCTGATATGTGGATATGGCATTCTATAATCTGAAGGGCATGAATTGATAGTAGAATATACCTTGAGGTTCTCTGAAGGTATTGACTTCTTCATTCTTAAATCCCATCTTGATCTGGTTGAACCCCAAGTACCCATCCATAAAACAAAGTGATTGGAAGCCAGTAGGTGCATCGATCAAGAGTATTGTGATCATAAATTAGAATTCATCTTTCAATAAATGTTGTTAAATATATCAGAAGTCAATGCAGACCCAAATCTCTTTGTTCTTCTTCATGATGGGGATGATCTTGGCAATACACCTTGGGTATTTCACTTATCTAACAAAGTTGGATTTTATTAGTTTTGTCAACATCTGCCTCTACATTGGTGGAATGAGAGGGGTGCATTATCTTGGATTCCTTCTTGAAGCCTCTAATATCATCAGGGAAGTATGAGATGGTGCCTAACCACATCTAGATTGATTCTGAGCATTTATTTGTAATTCAAGGCAAACAGATGTTGGTTTTTCTTTATAAATGAAATATATTTCTATTTCTCTTAAAGGTGAATTGAATAACTAATTAGAGTAGGTTGTGGGTCTTCTTTTATTCCCAAATTTATCTTTCTGAGCTCATATATAGTGGTGGATACACCTTCCTTGAATACTAGGTGGTAATTCCTAAGATCATTCTTATCCATTTCTATGTTTTTGGAGATATATTTAGGTGAGGATGGAAGTATGGGAGCCTCTCCATTAGTATCATGTTATGTGAGGTTATTAGAAGAGAAATAATTATCTCTTATTGTCTGAATAGTTAAAAGGATATTTTGATGATGGTTGTTGTTTCTAATGATCTTAGAGGATTATTCCTCTGGGATTATATATTTTACTTCTACCATGTTGATGGGGAGAACATAATAACAATTGAGAATTCTCTAGGGATTCACAGGATCAGTCCCTAAGACATTGCGAGCCACAACATATATATATTCATCTACCATTGGTTTTTTACATCACTTCTTGTAGAAATGCTTTAGCATATGTGGCTATACAAGTCTCAAAGGTGGGTGTTATCACCATGTAGTATGCTAACCATTCCATTGATGGGGTACTTTTGAATTTGATAGAATGTTGATAGTACCGCTAAGTGGATATGGAGTGAGGTCCTTCTAAGTAAGACATTATATGCATTGTATTGTTGAATAACCATGAACTCAAACTCATATGTGAGTTTCCAAAATTGGGACTCAAGCTTGATCTTCCCAAGAGGCCTTTTCTCATGCTTACTATGTCCATGAATTGTCACTTTGTAGGTGATAAGTCCCATTCGCTATTCCCCAAGTTTCGGATGGTTTGAACTAGGATGATATAGGTCCGAGATCCATTTTCAATCAATAATCTTCATACATTGACACTATTGAGTTTTCCTGAAAGGTATAAATGAATGATATACCCTTGGATGGTCTTATCTTGATCTTTATCGGTGAATGAGATAGAAAAAAGGCTTCGTAAGGACAAGGTCTCCAATTGATAGACCTCGGAAACTGTATCTTTTGTCTCAAATTCCTATAGGCTCCAGAGGGCTTCAACAAGTTCCTCCATAAGTTCTTTTGAAAAATGACGCACATCAAGGATTGATATTTTTGTCTCAAATTACAATTAGCTATTCCAAAACATTATTATTTTATGCTAGAGGTTGGTGCTTCTTGATATGGGGCTTATTCTAGGTATGCGATTTTGGGGCTGGATAATCTGAGGTAGATTGTCTCGGAGTTCGTTTAGAGTTTGAGGGAGTATCTACTTCTAGTGGTTCATGTCACGTTAGCCTTTTCCATTTTCTGGTTTGATAATATTGAACCCTCGATAAGAAGTCATGCAATACGATCAAATGTAGGAGAATGCTGGAGGGATATGAGGCACCTCCTTGCCTCTTTTTAGCCTACTGGATCACTTTCCCATGAGTATCAGCTCCATATATATGCTCCATGGTGATATGACTGGAATATTGGGTCCAACCACACCCACATTGTCCCATGTATCCTCAAATCCGACACATGAAGCCGTATGTTCTATGGATATATGTATGGAAACCATATTCGGGGAGAATACTCATCATCGAAGAAGGATCATATCATGTGTATTATATTGATCGAACCGAAGATAATATCATCATCTAATGAGGATTTAGTTTTGTGGGATGGTGCCTATGTTTCAGATGATATAGAGAATAAATACACAAGAGTTAGGGATTTATTTGGATAAGAATATGTTTCTTTTTCTTCTGTCTCTTCATGCTTCAGGTGGTCATGCCCACTCATGGTAAGCACATCAAATGCTTCCTTCTTGGGTGGTGGAGCTATAATGTGTTTATTCCACTATTTTTTAGAGAATTATGAGCTCGATCAACTATTTTTTGAGTCATCTAGTTGTCAAACATTTTTTCTCACATAGTTGGATCTTTCTTCCAACCATCCTCTTCTTATGACCAGGTGAGGGTTATGGAAGACACCTACTCTGAGGAATTTTCTAATGCAACCTATCCAGTGTCTAAAATTCCTTGAGGGAAGTCCTTAAAGAAAAAATTTCTAAATATTATGTACGAGTCTTATGTGGAAAGGGCAGTAATCAGGATGATCTGTGAGGTGGATTTCATCAAGCCTCCTAGGTTACGAGAGTGTGATCATGTTATTATCCATGGATTATAAGAAATAACATGGGACTTGTTAATTTCAAAAGGAGTATAATTTTTCATCCATTCCTCAAAACCTAGGTGACCTTGAGTTATTTGTGCATCTATCTGAGGGTGATTTTGGGGTGGTCCCCACTCCACAGGAAGTGATGGGTGGTTCAGATCTAGCATGGGTTCATGGATGGGAACCGCCATGGGATTCAGGGAGATAGTCTTGAATTCTGATCTACCTAGATTCTTCTACTATGTTTTAAGCATGATTTGAGACTTGGATTGGGTTCAATAAATGGAATCATCAATACATTGTTCTATTTTATAAAACATTTAGAACCTGCTTGGATATTTCATGGGGATTTGGGGTGTCTGAAACACATCCCTGATATTTTTAGCATAGAGTTCTAGAAGTTTCTCCTATGAGAGGGGGATATGAGGGAATAGGCTAAACCTTTCCACATTGCAATGAAATTATACACCCTTTCATTCTCTTTCTCTTTATAATTCGTTAGATCGATGATCATTGAATTCCTCAGTGTTGAACCAAAATGATAATGGAACTGGTAATGAAGGTATTCTTATCCTGTAATAGATCCCACTGGAATACCACTATACTAATAAAAGTGTAGCCCTTTCAGAGTCTGTATAAAACACCTATACTTGGTTTCCTCATGTTAACTTCTAGGGACTATCATCAGTGCACATCAGGATACTAAGTGTGTGAGTTGTTTTTCTTAGTTTCCAACACTGTTGATGATAGAAAAGGTATGGTTTCTAAAGTTGGATGGTGGTGGAGTATCACCCACCCATTTGGGGTATGGATTCCTTTCAGACTGTACAGGTTTGTATCACCATACCATGGGTTCCATTTTAGTGGGAAGGGATTCAATGAAGGTAAGTAACTCTAGGGGGATTGTTGTCTTAGCTTCCTCCCACCCACATGGAGTGGCTGGGGGCAGATGAGGTGGTCTCTCTTTTATCTCCCACTTATCCTCAATTCGTCTCATGACTGAATTATTACCTTGGAGAGGGATATTTTTTTCCACAATGGATTGATGTCCCAATAATTTTTGGCTTCCTCATTTATGTAGACTAGATGTCCAGATTCAGATGCAATATGATGCTCAGATACCGCTCTTATAGGTGGATCAGCTATGGGAGGAAGAATATTCATATCTACATGGAGATGATACATAGTGGGAATATTTCCCAAGATTAACTCCTAATTGATTTGTTATAGAGCTCGTATTTCACTCTCATATTGTGAAAACTATTCCTCTATTGATGGAAACTAGGATGTAGTCACGTTGTTTCCTTTTTTTTCCTAGATTCCACTAGGGAGATGACAATTAATTATTTTATGGTGCCAAATTTTGTAGAATTATTTGGTTTTGGGTGCATGAAACCTCTTTTGGTTTGTCCAAATCACCATCCTCCTATGGTACATGTCCCAGGTTACAGTCCTCTATGTTTTCATCTTGATCAACATATTTAATGTTGATAGTGACGATATGCATAGAGGCATATCGAGAAATGGTTTTTGTTCTATTGATTTCTACGTAATATGATTATTTTTCATAGCTTCTCTCAGTGCTATTATTTGAACCCTTGTCTCAATTGAGCCTTTTTGGCTTGCGATCCCAACAGGGTCTGATTTCCTTTATTTTATGCTCCCCATGTCTTATCCTACAAATAGTGACTTCAAGGGACTTTCTAGTCATGATTGTGGAGCGATCACTGACCAAAAAATATTTGTCTTATGGTGGGAGAAATAGGTGGGACCCTAACAATTGGGTTCTTCCTCCAAACCTAGGGAAGATTGATTCCCTATGTGGTGATGATGATGATGAGGAAAATTCCTCCAGTCCTTTGGGCATAGGATTATTTGGGGCCACCATTGGCATTGAATGATCAGGTTGTTGAGGATCTAATGAATCTAGTCAGGGAGTTGATGATTCCCAGGACGAATGTGAAGATATAAATTCCACCAACCTAGTAGGGTGGGGGTGATCTAGAATCATCACTGTAGGTGGTTGTAAATATTCTCCTAGCCCTGGAGGTGAGTATACTCCTCGATAGATTCTATGGAAGCTTATACTATAGTCTAGGTGATGTGGAACAACTATGTTGGCATGGGATCTTGGTGTGATGGTAGCCTAGGGTCAGGATTATTTCTTAAGGGATGTTTTCAGGATGATTAACAATTTTATTTACATGTTGGTAATGTACTAATATTATCTTTAGGGGTCCAATTTGAAGTAATGTTGGCTATAATCTCTCTCCCATCCATGGTTTCTGGGCACCATTGAAGTGGGGGAATTCTGTTTCAGTGACCAACTAGCCTGAGCTTTACTAGGTCCCCTGATTTCTTCAGAGGATATAACATTGTAGGTTATTGTATTTGAAGGGCTCTATTGTTCTAAGGGAAAGGCGAAGTTTAAATCACCATAATGTCCCCATCCTCAAATTAGGATTCTTGATATGTATTTTGAGATAATATTCCAAATCATCATGAAACAATGGTGGAAATCATGTTGAAAATTTTAATTCTTCTTTTCTTGTTTTGGATCCCGGGCCATAGAGATATCATCTTGGTCAAGATGATAATAGAGTATCTTGATCATATGAAGGTGAAAATTCTATCTTGGATAAGGGATATACCTATCCTTCAGTCACTAATGATTATCCCTCATATATTGGTGCAGATATGGAATGCAATCCTTTTCTAGATCCTTTGATATCTCATAGAAAGAAGTAGTGAGGGGCCAGAACATGATGGGTTGGTTGTTTTTGGATTAATCTCTCTATATATCAATTTATTTATCCTCCTCATCAGACTTACATTCCTCTCTCCAGCTAGACCTTAGAAGATGGCTCTGATGGACACCTGCTGATGGGATTGGAGTGTTCCTAGAATTTGATAAGGAACCATATACATTTGATATCAGTGTTTCGAACACCTCCCAATATGAAGGTGTCGGGGTTTTGATCAACTCTCTACATAGAGGAGACTATAAAAAGTCAGTATTTCTTTTCCCATGGGAGATATCAGTGTGGGTTGGTTGACCACAATGGATTTTAGGAGTAGATTCCCCGTTATCCATCTCCACACTACCATGAAGAGTACTATCATGAAAATGAACTCGTTTTTCTTCCTCTTTGATAGAGGGGTGAACATAATCTTGTGTAAATATAAATGTGTTTGAAACTACCCCAAGGACAAAAGCATTGATCATATTCTGAATATGATCCATGTTATTCGTCGTGATTGGAATACTCCGATATTCTTTTTGGGATAGTGTAGGGATATGAGCCAACTGAGTGACGGTTGTCAGAACTTATATATAACTGCCTAGTGTCATGGGAGTATTATCCCACTAATGAGAAGATGTTAGAATATGCCCATAATTTCTCTCATTATTGACAAGGATATGAGCCTATCCTGAGGAATGTTCCATTCTTATTAATGTAATCCTTATTCAATACTATAGTATGAGCCTGATCTTGAGCCTTTGTGATATACAACTGGTCAATCTTAGCAGGAGTATGAGCTTTCCCCAAGGCATGTGTTTCTCTAACCTGGTGAGACCTGATTGGAACATGAATATTATATAGGTTCGAATATGAATTACCCATCGGAATATGCAGATGGACCTCTAGAATGGGAGAAATAATATGAGCCTCCGCTTGTATTTCCATGGAATGATGGAGGTGCAGTCATTTGTTAGTGTAAGTACCAATATTCTCCTTGCATCTGTGATCTTCTAGAATATGCCAATCAGATTCACTAATAGAAATATAAGCTTGTCTTGAGGCTTGTGACATTCTCACTTAGTCTGCCTCAACCATAATGGGGATATATGCCCGATCATGGTCCTTTGGGAGTATGCTATTGGACTTCTTCAACTTGAATATGAGCCTGTCCTGAGGATTTTTTCCCTCTTGCAAGGTGATCTCCGGCCAGAGTGGGGGTATGAGCCTGATTCATGGGTTTGAAATATAGTTCTTAACTTTTTTGACGGGAATATTTCCCTATATGGAGGTTTTTTATGCTCTCACCTTGTAAGCCCTGGCTAGAATGGTAATATGGGCTCGGTCATATGCCTATCCCTTTATCGAGATATAATGATAATCCTCTTGGGTGGGAGAAAGAATGTGCACTAGATCTGGTACAAAATCTTGTTTGAAATGATCAGTATTTTGAGTTGTCCTGACTGTAGGGATACGAGTATGATCCCATCCATTTGTCTACAATAGTGATGGAATATGCCGGAGGATCTATTTACCTGGTGCAAAAATATATTTTCATTTTAGCAAGGTGATAGTAGCTATATAATTCTGCACATTTTTTTTCTCCATTATCTATTGGTAGATATCTTTGATTGATGTAGGGATATACATGATATTTTTTTCTCTTTATGCCATCAGAGTATGCCTATGGGATTTATGTGTGGTGGTAGAAGTATGAGCCTCCTCTATGCTTGCTGTGAGAATATTCCCACAAACTTCTTCTGAGAAATCATGGATATGAGCTTGCTTGATGGTTTCTATCATAGTATACTGACATACATCATTGATATGAGAAGGGATATGAATCCTATCCTGTTTATCCAACACCTTCATCCATCGATGAGTCTTCCTTATAGCTCTTTCATGGGCATCAGAGGAAGATGTGTGTCAGATGGTACCCTCAGTAGGTGACTGATGGGTAATGGAGGGATTTTGTTGGTGAAGATAGTTGGCAAGTTCCCTCCTTAGTGGTACCTTAATTGAAAGGGAGCCATATTCATCCTCCTGATCTACCTTCATTACATATGGAAGGTTGTAGTTTCTCTGCTCCGTGGATAAGCTACCAAAGTGGTGGGTCAAAGAACTGAGGGTTACTAGCTTAGCATCTACCTTTGTTAGGTGATGTAGATTTGTTGTCTTCTGTGCTTATAGAATCTCATGGGCAACTTCCACGTTCAGGATTGTACTATATCATGGGTACTCCCAAACCATCGTATTCTATACCCACCATTGGAGTTTTCAAGTATGTGAGATTTCATTGCAGACCATGGGGGTCACAACAACTAATGTGTTACTGGAGAAAATGTTGGATGATGAGACATTTCCTCTGGTTTGGAGGTTATCAATGAGAGCTGTATATGTAATCACACATACAACAAGGAACAATGGTACTAATTAGTGCTATATCGTAGGCATTAAAATGATCAATTAGATATGAAAGGATAACACAATTTTATTTTATTTTCTTTCCATCCATTATACTCATGTGGACTAATCAACAAGAGGATGGACATACATGAATCCCAATAAATTCTGGTCTTACTACTTTGTTTGAATATATTGTTTTCAAAACAAAGTCACCTAAGAGATCCATGTCAACCATATTAACATTTTTTTCATATGTGGAGCCATCAACATGGTTTGATAAATTATTACCCAATTATTTTTCCTTAGAGATATTCACATCATTTTTTGTTTGATCTGGTTTCGAAACTGAAATGGGATCGGTTCCCATTTATGGTTTGATTGAGGGATATATTAAGGCCTCTCTCAATCACTCGCATTGGATTTACCGTTTATTTCGTTTTACCTAGAAACTCTCAATGGTTCTCTTATCCATAGCTAGTTATGGAGCTACTTTCCAAAGTCCGGTGGTTATATGGGTTTTTAGGACCATGAACTCAGGGGGAATCACATTAGTCGAGGGGATGCGAGTTCAGTCTCATCACACCCTTTTTGGCGGAATTATTTCCTACTCTAGGACTCTCTTATATATTTTATATATGACCATAAAGCTCTTTATTATCCCTATACGGGAGAAATTACCCTTACAAAATGACTATTGGTTAATTCTCTTTCATACATAAGAGAATAAGATCTATTTCTCGAATCTGTCTATATCTATCAGAGGTTCTTCATCATTTTGTGGTAACGTGTGGTTTCTTATATGATGAAGCCGTATAACCAAGTGATTTGGAACATGCTTCCATGTAAGTATTCAATTAGTATTCCAAAGTGGGAAATTGATCCATTATGTGGAAGCCTATAAATATTGGTTATTATAGGAATAAAAACCCATGTAGTTTGTTCTTCTAGTTTTATTTAATTTCATATAGTGATGAAATATGTTTGGGTACTGAGACACAAAATATTTTAGCTCAAACCGTAATGGGGTCTCCCCCATATCCCATGTATATAGAGAATTGGAGTTTTCGTAGTTCTAATGTATTGGGGTTTCCGGTGTCATTATAGAGACTCATAGTGTAGATGATATGATTATCGTGAATCCACAAGATCATGTGATCCATGGTCGGTGTGAGAAACAAGGGAGGGAAATTGAACATTACATTGACCATGGTGTAGGGATTATGTGTTGGGACCTCCTTGGGATGATTTATTATGAGACTCATGTCTTGGGGAGATATCTTACATATCCTGGTCATGGTAGGAGTCAGATTCATCCTAGCTTTGTTGGTTTCTCACTCTACTAATGGATGAGACAAGGCGATCTTCTCCTAGGACTAATCGAGTCCTGCTAGTTGAGACCTTAGAGTGATGGAATGACTTATACCAAAATGGGTGTTTTATTTGATCACAGGCCTTAAGAAGGCATCTTATGTATCTTGTTTATGGTTGGAATTAGAGTCATTGAAGTTTGGCTTATGTTGGGGCTTAGCCACTGAGGTTTCTCTATACCATTGTAGGGGTTTATTATATAGATGATATGATTATTGATACTCCCTATGCCTCGTGATCCATGATCATTTTTAGAAACAAAGGATAATAATTAATCAATGGAATTTCCTTGAATAAGGGACTTAGATGCTAACATTACACTAGATGATCAATATAGGGCTCAAACCTTATGGATGAGTATCCTAATATCCAAGATATGGTAGGAATCAGATTGATCATAGTTCCCTTTATTTTCGTACTTACACACTGAGGTTTCCCAATATTTTGGGATTATACACCAAGGAAAGTCAATGCTTTCAAGTCCTGAGATGCCCTATTGAAATTACCTTCTTGTCTAGAGGGAATTTGATGACCCAGTTGGAATTTATTGGGAGCCATCACATGACCTGACTTGACACATATAGTGGGCTTCGTGAGAGTCATAGTGGCATGGTCTGAGGGGTGTTGCGTATCTTGGATGACACCTCTGGGAGACATCTTGAGACCTGGATAAAATGTTTGGAGGGCATCATGAGTCCCAACAAAAATTATTGAAGGGTGTCGTAGTAACTTGGATATCATGTCTATATTCTTTCATGAGACTCATTTTACATAAGAAAATCCGGTTATATGAGTCAAGAAATTTTTATGAAGGATGTTGCATGTCCTGGGTGATAGACCTAGAGGGTTTCACAAGATCAAAGTTGTGTCTACATGAGGAACCGTGTGACTTACTCTGACTTGTCTGGTGTATTTCTCATATCTCAGATGGTATGATGAATGAGTGTAAAAAGATACAAGAGACATTCCTTGGATATTTATTATGCCTTTGGATGACTTACGTGATGCGTACGAGGGTCAATGATCATGTCTTTCGCTTAAGTCTTTCACTTTTGATCTTGGTTCTAATCCTTGTGTTGTGAAGGACTTAGGTTTATTTAGTACCAGTTCCTTTGAGTCTCACATTATCTAGAAGACATGTGATATGTTCCTCTAATGTCTTTTCAAAATTTCTTTGCGTGATATTTGAATGATCAAGTGAGAAACCTTATGTGTAGTGAATGATTTCTCAAGATGTCCGTCAATGTATTTCCTCACAGAAATATGTCGGTCGCATGATCAGTTACTCTGAGAAATATATAGAGGTTGAGAGTTGATTCCTCCATATTCTAAGCATCCAGAGTCTTAGAGTCCAACTGTCTAGAGTCTCAACATCCAACCCTTTTATCATGTTGGATTGGGGTAATTTATAGGCATCACCACTCATGTTTAATATCGCTTCGTTTGGCATACCTAGTGTGAGTCTTGGATTGAATCGGAGACGGGGTCTAGTTCTTCGCATCTTCATGAGTCTTTTCCATGAATAGATCTGAGTGTGTTGCCTAATTATCAGTGATCACGAGTCTCTTTCATAAAAAAATCCCCTTATTGGATTATAGATAATTAATGGAGACTTGTTTGATCATACAGATGTGTGTAAGGACTTCCATATTTTCATTCTGACTTGTACAAGGACATTCGCAGGATCCATGTTTCTATTGGAATACACTCGTGAGACCTTGGGTGAATTATCTTTGGGTCTCTCAGGACAAGGATGGTTTTTCCAGGGGTCTCACAAGACCGTGCCATTGGTACACTGGGCGCATCACATTCTTTTCCATGACCGCAAACACCTCTTACCGCATCCATTTTGATCCAATTTGTTTTATATAAAAATGTTTTGGATTCAATATTTCATGTCTATTGTCAAGTGTATTTATTCTATTTTTTGGTGATATGTCTTGTGAATAATATGATTCATATGGGGGTGTGCAAGCATTTAATGGAAAATTCTATTCATTCATCCTTAGAGCACCATAGAGTTACCTAAGGGGGGTTTATATAGAAAGGAAGATAAGACAAAGGGCTCTTCCATGGAGAGGTGGACATGTTGCCAAATATTCACGGTGTGTTTTCGATCATTGGGGGCTTGTTTCATGTCCTTTAGTTCCCACAAACATTTATCACCTCCCCCTTTCTATATCATTGGTATTATTTTACAAAGTGTAGGTATTACATGAGTTTTCATGAGAAATGTTGTGGAATTTTTATCAATTTTTCAGTTATGTCTCTCCTAACCAATATTGGTCATACGAAGTGTGCGCAAGCAGGTAGTGGATAGGTCTATCTGTGTGTCCTTAGAGTGCCAAAGGGGATTCCTAGACATACCTGAGGAAATCCATGTGGCAAGGCTGAGAAGCCAAATGGATATCATGAAATGAGTATTATAGACTCCAAAGTCTTGTGACATATCTTGAATCACCTGGGGAGCATGTCACGTGTCCTTCATTATCCATGAACATCTCTTGCCTCCTCTCTATTATCTCCATCATTTTATCCTTTAAAGGTTAAAGGGTCTTGTAGGTTTTCCTAGATGTCACCAAGTGATTTTATTCTTCCAAATGATGATATAGCATGTGAGATTAATGAACACTGGGGGGTCTCTCTCTTTGAATATCATCCCTCTTTATTTTCAAAGGATTTCAGGTGGGTTTATAGGTACTTTCCAAGGATAAACCATGAAGCCTGGAGGTGCTCATTTGGTTTTCAGGGGAGAATTCATGAGAGAAAGAAGGTTAAACAAAGGGGGATTTGTGGAACTTCTCTTGGGTGATGCCCCACGTGTGGAGCCTTCATGTGACCTT
Source organism: Viscum album (assembly GCA_963277665.1). Taxonomy (NCBI): domain Eukaryota; kingdom Viridiplantae; phylum Streptophyta; class Magnoliopsida; order Santalales; family Viscaceae; genus Viscum; species Viscum album. The sequence continues at coordinate 688,389,716 of OY728142.1, read as the reverse complement.
GAAATAGTCACTCAATTACAAGTCCTTTCAGAGACTCATGCGAAACATAGGTGTCAGTCATCCTCTCATTCCTTTTCTTTTGCGCGGAAAATAATTTCCATATTTAAGTATTTCTTCCTTTGTGATTTTCTGATATGCATCTATCAGGTGTCAACATATGAAAAGAGACACAAAATTATCACATGTAAAATGATCCTCTTGAATTTGATTTTCTGTCATTTCAATCTCAAGCCCAATTAGAATCTATATAACTATAAAAGTAAATTTTACATCATTATTGTAAAATATCCATTGTGAGGCTACTCCTTTAACATATTTTAGAATTCACTTTTTTCCATCATATGAAATTTTTTCAGATCACTTTGATATATGGCACAAAAGGTTACTACATACCCAATATCAGGTCTTGAAGTTGTAAGTTAAAACAAACATCCCATCATATTTTAAAAATCCTTCCAATTCAAAATTTTGTATACTTTATATTTACTCATACGAATCCCAAATAAAACAAGATTATAAACATTTTTTTATTCTACCATGTCGATTTTTTAATAATTTCCAAGTATACTTTTAAGGAGATATAAAAATATATTATTCCTTTGTTTGAACTTCTAGACCAAGGAATAAGGTTAATTCCCCCAATATTGACATCTCAATGTTCTTCTTCATTAAAATTCAATATTCTTTTTAAAAAATGTATTCATCTTAGAAAAAATTATATCTTAAACAAACACAATTAAAATCATGGTGTTGGAGTTAAATTCTTTCACATAAAAGTTTTTATCAACATTCCTTTCATAAAAAATTATATATTTTATTATATTGTAAAGTTTTGGAATACTAGGAACGTGGATCGTATTTTCACTCATAAAAGTATTTCTTCAATTTACAAACTTGTCTTTTATCCTTACCAACTAAAAAACATATGGTTGTTCAATGTAAACTTTTTCTACAATCTTAGAATTTAGAAAATATTATTGTACACCAATCTAGAAAACTTTGTAGCTTCTATGTGAATCTTCTGCTAGACAAATTTTAATAGTTTGTAATATTATAATGAAGGAAAATATTTCTTCAAAATCAACACTTCCCACCTATTAATAGACTTTTCAAAAATGCTTGGATTTTTTTTAAACTTATCTATGTCCATTAAAATTGTTTTAGTACACATATTTTGTTCTAATATCAATTTTATTTTCTGGATGTGGAAAAACTTCCCAAGTGTTGTTTTTCTCAATCTGATCCAACTCTTCAGTCATTGCATTAACCCAATCGTTGTGTTCAACTAATTCATATGTTTATTCTAGTTCAATTTGTGAAATGAGTGATTTATGGTTTTCTAATATCAACCTTTTTTTTCTAAACTATCAATTTACAATTCTCGATAAAATTTTAATTTAAAAATGTTTCTATAAGGTATGAAATTTCAATGTTTATCTTATAACTTCACATTGCTCATCAAAAAATTCCTTTTATACTTGATATATATATATTTTGACTCAATTTCAATTTCATTAAAAAAATTATGTTTTTATTCTTCAAAATTTTCAATATTCTTTTTGACGAATTTTGTTTTTTAATAACTTTCAGATTATATGAAACCACCAAATTTATTAAATTCATGTTCCAACATTTATAACTTCTTCCACATGGTGAATATCACATGAAAATTAATTCTTCATATTTCTTAAAAAAAATATCCAGGATTTGGATTTATGGTTGTTAGTATGCATGGAATTAAAAAAACATGGATTTATTGGAATGAAGGTTTTTTTATATGAAATTTCGTAGGAATTCATTTTGGATTCTGGACATAAAAAACACTTTTTTTGTACATTTATAAATACACTAATAGATTCCCTCAAGTATAACTTCGGATGTTCAAATTCTGATAACATGTTTCTTCTCATTTCCACCATAATAATATTTTCCATTTCTGATGCTATATTTCTTTAGAGTGTATGGAAAACTATATTGATGTTTTATTCCATGATTTCTCAGATAAGATTCAAAAATATTTCACGTAAATTCTGTACTATTATCAATTATCATGTTATTTATATAAACTCTCATTTATCTCTCAGTAAATCTTATGAAGAATCTAAAAATTTCTACAACCTATGAATTATGTTTCATAAATATTATGTTGTACATACTATCGAAATCATCAATGAAAGTGATAAAAACAAATATCATTTTTTACTATCTCATTATTACTAAATGATATAAATGAATCAGTTAAAGAGGATTGGAATAATGAATCACAAATTTCTTATAGATTTTACAAACTATCCTTTCTTTCTAACAAGTTACAAAGAAATTATATTCTCTTCTTTTCAAAGATAGAAAATTTTGTTCTATTTCAACTTTAGAATGTTTATTAATATATTTATACCCAAGGTGGGTGAGTATAAAATGACATAACTTATTCTCATCTTAAATTATTAGATAACATAAGTTATGAAGTTAGATATCTTGAAATATATTTCCACTAGTTCATTTTCCTTTCATAACAACTTTTCCGTTTTCCATAATTCTTACGATACATGAATTTTTTTCCTAAAAACAACTTTTCTTCAAACATGACAACTTTAACATAGACTAATTATGTTTTATACAATTAAAAAATAGAACTTCAGTATATTTAAAATTTTTTATTTCAATTACAATCATTCAAATTCATTTGATTTTTAAGGAACTATCATTCCCAAAGGTAACAACTCCTATATCAGGTTTTTTAACATCTTTCACTATTTTGAAATCACCTGTCATGTGTGATGAAAAAACCTAATCAAGAATCCATGGTTTTATTTTTTTTAGTTTATTTTATGTCAGTATCAACAAAAAAATCTATTACCTCAACTTTCTTCTTTCCAACATCATTTTCTTTTCTATAAAATGATTTTTCCTTAGAAGAACTATCATAAATTATTCATCATGATGGAAAAACTGATGGCATAATCTACATACCTCTTATAGGAATTTATATTTATTTTCCATTTTAATTTTTCTAACATATTGAGATTTCACTTTTCTATCTTTTTATATTTTAAGAAAGTTACTCAGTCTCCTTCCACCATTGCATTTCAAATGTTCATACTGTCTTCCAATAAGTGACAAGGTATTCCAAATATTATATTCCATGTTCCCATTGATTAAATAATACCATCAAAATATATAAAAATAAATTTTCAATTAAAGTATGATTGTTCTCGATAGAAACCTTTTTGAGGTTCATAACTTCTTTCTTCTCCTACATACTATAGGTGTGGACCATATTTTCTACTAATGTAGTTTTCAACTATTATAGGTGTGATGAGTTTCTCAAATCTCTTATCATTCCAATAATTCATAATATCTTATATGAAACTTTTGAGGTTATTAAAATAAAAAAACTTTTAATTTTTGTGGCTGTAGACTTCACATGATTCTTGAAGTGATATTTTTCTACAGTTTCAGATAATTCATTTGTTAACTTATGAAGCCTTCTTGAAATTTTAATTCAACTTTATTAAGGTAATTTAATCCACGATATGCTTTTATAGATTTTTTTAACTTCATATTCCTTATATTCCAAATTCTTATTCAGTTATTTAGTCATATGTCCCAAATCAACAATTCTCATTTTCTAACTTAAGATCTCCTAGATGTATTGATATTTCTACTTGACAACATATTTTCCACTATATTTCTTATATATTATAATTTCTATCATTAGAGGTTTATTTTTCTCAAGATCTTCAACCAGTACAAATCTGAGTGGAAACTGTATATACAACTCTTCTCTACCATCTTCCTTATTACTTGATAAATCTTTATTTTTATCAACATTTTAAAAAAAGGTTTTGATTTTTCATATCTTTAATCATTAGATAAAACAATATCATATAACTCGAATTCCACTTTCTTACTAAACATACTTCTTATGTTTCCAGTGAACTTATTATTTCAACCAATGTACTTATTTTATTTCATAGAAGTTTTATCAATATTATTCTCTAGTGGTTTTCGTTAGAATAATATTCAAATTCACAATGTTTTTTTTGGAAAATTTATAGAAAAATTACAAATTCAACGACACTCAAAATATTTAAGCCGAATGTTTCCTCCATAATTACCTCTTTCTATGTTAAAGATCACGGAGATAAGATATATTACTTATTCATTCATCTCATCATAATCCTTATCATCAAAAAGAAAAGGATCAACATCATGAATTTTTATTTTTATCATAGCTTTAAAATCCATCTTATCTATCATTTTCCTTTTGGAAAATAAATATTTTCTCATTTAACAAGAAAAAATAAATTTATGAATTCCTTCAATAGATAAATCATATTTATCTTTGAAAGAATAAATTTTAGAATCGATCCTACATGAAAATTTTATCATGTGTTTCTTAATAGTTTTAGAATCTTTAAAGACATATCTGAAACCTATGATGTTTCAAAAATATTCATATTCTCTGGTAAAGTACTCATCAATATATTATTTATATCACATTCATATATCATCAAACATTCAATTCCAAATTTTTAGCTTGGATTACTTTAAATTTTTATTCTGTTAAAAAATATCTTTGAGCATATCCCAAATAAAATTTTTTATTTTGAGATCCAAGAAATTCAAGTAATCCTTTTCTGATAGATTCATAAGAATAAAATTTCTATCTATTCCATCATATTTAATATTTTTCTTATCAACAAAATTTGTAGGGGAATCATTCTTAATGGGTGGAAAATGAATTATACAAACATCAACAACTACCAAGACAAGTGATAAATGATAGGGAATCATTCTATTTTACCACCCATAATAAGTTTTTCCACTGAAAGTAATAATTCCTATACTATTTTCATAATTGAAATTTTCCATGATATAGTTTAAATAAGGAAACCTTCCCTTTTATACCAATTAAAGTTACAGAGGATCAAAGAACAACATTGGGGGGGGGGGGGTAAATTAGCAATTTTTATTTTACAAATGTAAATTTTATTAAATTTATACCCTAAAACTTGTTAGAGTTTATTCCTTATTAAATTTTAGATAACTCAAGTGAATTCATAAATAGAAAAGTAAACAAGGAACACACAATTTATAAGTTTCATCCTAACTGTGAAGACCTACATCCTTTCCAAAGCAACACCCATAGGTCTATAGAAATTAACTATTATGAAGAAGTTAATATAACTTGTGTCCACTCCCATTAGACAAATTTTATCTCATAATATGAATGATTATACTAACTCCCATAATTTTACAATTTTTTATTAAAAAATTTATTCCATAAAAAATGAATAAATTTGATAATTTCTTCTCAACAAAATTTTATTTGTAATCTTGTTCCAATGTACCAACATCTGATGGTATCATTTTGATGAACATTGTGTGTTAACCTCATTCAGATTCACCATTACTCATTATCTGCCTTGTAAAAAACATCATGAATTTCTTATTTTAAAAAATAATTTTTATCCATATTCTTCCCAAACATTCAGTTCAGTACCCTCAGCCCGATAAACAAAAAATTTTACAGTTCATACATCTTAGTAAACCCTCTGTTTGGAAACCTTTTCTGACACAAAAAATTCATCATTTTATCTTTTTGTCTCACTATAATATATAAAACAATATGATATACTATGTACTTCTATTTATAGGTTCTCTAGATATGAAATGGGTAGGAAACCTATTTCTATTTACCACTCACTCAAATATAAAAAATCTAAATTACATAATCATTTAAGATTCATTTTTACCATTTAAAATCTTATCAAATCCTTTAGAGACTTATCGTGGGTTCTTAAATCTATACAACTCTTCTTGAATTTCAAAAAATCAATATGAAAATGATTTTCTTGAAAAAATATTCATCTTTCTAGTAATCTGGACCTACATAAAAAAATAAAACATTTATTCATATTGATAAATGTTTATAATATCAAAATTTTAAACCTATTCTCTCATATGGAAATAAATTAAGCACATGTAAAAACTTACGAGTTCAGGATTTTAAAATAAAATCTATTCAAACATCATAAAACATTCTGTCTGATAAAATTCATTTTCCATATTCTGGGGATCTTGAATCAATTGTTATAGCTCACATATATTTTCCTCGATCCCTTGAAATAAAAAAAAATGGTATCTCTCTCTAAGTCTCTAAGCAAATTGAAATTGGTTGACTACACTGTTTCAAATTCTAATGACTTCAGAAAGATGTAATGAATATCTTTTAAAAACATTAATAAGCCTCACATTTTTGTCCAATTTATTTTCTTATTCACCTAATATTTAGTCTGATAATATTATGTCTAATAGAACTCTAATTATAATGACCTATTAGTGTCAAACACTCATCTGATGGATCAGTGTTATCAATCCGTACAATCTTAGCAATCAAAACACATAAGCCTTCTAAAACATTATTTTTTCGATGATCTTTATATGATTACTTGGATAAAAACATCCCTTTGTATTAAATTAGCTACTACCTCCTAACCAATTAGATCTATTTGATAACAGACTCAGAATTCTCCCTCTTTCAACAACTTCTTCCTCAGATCAAATTCTATAGTGTAAGAACATGAAAATTTCTCATAATTTAAGTTGAATGGAATGATTTTATCCTTCTTTGTATTTGATCATATATTAAAATTTAAAATCATTGGAATATTCATGTTTATTTTACATTTACAACACTAAAAAATGTCGAACATTTAAAATAAAAATCCAACATATATAACAAAAGAAATTCGCAACGATTCACATATGATTAGGCACCACCAATGATCTTCAACCGATGAACCATGCCCAATAAATAAATTTTAATTTCTACAAAATTAATCAAATTAAAACTATTAGTCTTTCAGAAACTTTTTCATGTGGTGATTCTTAGTCTGATGATTTGTTTCTGGAAAACTATAATAATATAAAAACCTGAAACTTTAGAATTAATAAATTCTATTTCTGTTTAAATAATACAGCTTGTATGATGAATTGTTCATGTTCTTTTAAAAAAATAAAGAAATAGAAAACCATAACATTATTTTTTTGAAAATTTATATGTATTCCCATATTTTTTTATGTCTTAACAACAGTCAAACGTACATTATCTCATAAAATTTTAACTTTCCAACAAAATCTTTGTCCGTTAAATTTGATCTTCTTACAGACTTAGAATTTCTAACAAATACAATTTTTTATGGACAGTTTCCAATATATTTTTTGTTGTATCATCTAATCAAAAACATCTCAGGACACGTTATTTATGCATTTTTCAGAAACTTCTTAAAAAAAGATGAACTTCTAGTAACAGAAATTTAATTAATTTTCAAAAAAAAATTAAAAATGTTAGTTGTAAATAAAAACAAAAACTTTTTAAAATAAAACACCATAAAGGATCTTCAAAGAGGTTATTACTTTTTCATCTTGAATGAGTACAAAACCCGAGTTCCTTTTTTAAAATTTAAAAAAACACTTTATGGATGAGTAGTAAGCTCACAAAACTAAATAAAAAATTTCACAGCACCATGAACATTAAAATCATACAGAATTAAAAATCTAACACAAAACATATAAATTCAAATTCAAATTTCAAATTTAGAATAGGGCACAACATTCAAAAATGCCACATGTCAACACCTGGGGACTTCAACCACCTCCAGCCATGTTGTCTGATTTGCAACCCTGATTCCCAATAATTTCTTCATCATCATCAACACCTTTGGTGAACATAGTCTATCAGAATGGGACAAATCACCATTGTAAAAAATTGAAAAGCCTTTTTAATGGGTAGGGGAAAACCTGAGACCATCGTTCTCAATAGTGGGAGTGAAACAACCTCCCCTGAACCTGTAGACAACTCATCTGAAGACCATAAACATACAAAATAAACCTCAACAAGCACTATGAGATCCTGGAACAACTTCTTCCAATTAAACTCACCTCCCAAGACACCTTGAAAGCCACCATTAATATATAACTAGGAGGATAGTGGTGAAATCCATGAGTAATATAAGAGTAGGAATGACGGTCGGCAATTAAAGACATCAAATTCGTAATCTACTGAAATTATAAAGGTTGATAACAATGAACAAAAAAACTACATATATCCAAAAATTAATCAAGGCCTATGAAAAAAATAAAAGAGAAATAGATCAAGAGAAATAAAAACCAATATTTAACCCAATCCATTTTTGGATGCATCATTTTAGATCACAAATCCTTCCTTACTAGTGTGTAATGTTAGAATATGTGAAATGATTAACCTCATCTTCGAATATTTAAATTTCTATTCACATTCATCAATCCATAAAAAATAGACTCCCTTATGAGTTATCTTGGTTAGTGGGATTCAAAATTGTGACAATTTTCTCACAAATTGACAATAGTACCCATCAAATCCAAGAAAGCTACTAATATTTGTCAGAGATGTTGGTCTCTACTATCCTATAATTGCCTTTGTTTTTAATGGATCCAAAGATATCCCTTTTTTGGTGATAACATTCTACAAGAATTTTACTTGATCCATCCACTACTCACATTTAATATACTTCAAAAATAACTTCTTAATTTTCAAAGTCTATAATAAATAATTCAAATGGGCCTCATGTTCTTCCTTGTTTTTAGAGTTAATTAGAATATCATATTTAAAGACTATAAATTTTTTGAAGTAATCACTAAGGAATCAATTCATTAATTCCATGAATGTTACTAGAGAATTAGTCAGTCCTAATGGCATAACTATGATCTCTTAGTTTCTGAACTTGATAAGAAAAGTAGTTATGAAGATATATTTCTTATTCACCTTTACTTGATAATATTCTGAGTGAATATACACACTAGATAACTAATGGAATCCATGTATCTAATTGGATAATCCATCAATAAATGTAATATGATAATTTTTCATTAAGGTGATCTTGTTGAGCTCATGAATATCAGTTCATTTGTTTGTTGACCCATCGTTATTCCTGATGAAGAAGACTGAGGTACCCCACGATAAATCACCTAGGCATATAAACCATTTATCTATATTCGACTATAATATATTTTTCATCTCCTTAAGTTCCAAAATAACCATTCTATAAGTATTCTTGGATATTGGAAATGCTCTAGGTATAATCTTAATTGAGAAGTCAACCGCAAAACTTGGGGGAAGAATAGACAATTCATTAATAAATACATCAAGATATTCCCTAACAATGGTAATGTCATTATGGATGATCTTTTATTTAGTATAAATCACTTGAGATAGATAATATTTATCATAATAAAATACAATCTTCATAATCCCACACATTTTATATATAGACAACACATCTTAAAAGATTGATATTCCTTATATTATATAAATATAATATCCTATCCTGACTGACTATGAGCTAGTAGTTGGGCCGGTCTCCAAATGGCCTCAAGTGTTCCTACCTATATTCCATAGTGTGTCAACTAGTAATGAGGATCTAATGGTGTTACATTGGGGAGAATATACCCTCTAGGTCAGATAGTCACAATGGTATATCATTTCAATTCAATAGTGTAAGCAATATGAATAAATGATAGTGTAGAAAAATATAGATATAATATCTGAATATACATAGCCCATTCCAATAAGAAAATTATTCAAGAATTTACATGTGATGAAACAAAATTTAATCAGGAGGGATACAACAGATAATGAAATACAATAAATGAACAATGAAAAAGAATAAAAAAACACAAGGGTAAAACCCATGTGAATCCTCAGTACTAGCATATTCATGTGCTCATAAGATCCAATGAACAATGCATGAATCACGAAATAATCAGACTATCCACTTAAATATTCTAATATTCATTGTTAATATGTATAATAATCATGTGCTTCATTATTTATAAACACATTTTTTGTGCATTTTACACTTTGAACATCATTTCACATTATGATTGTTAGTCCTTAAAATTCACTATTACATGGTACATTTTTGAACACATCCTAAAACATCCAATGGTATTGATTTTATTTTCATATTTTATTTTCAGGCCTCAAATTATATAAGGATCAATTGATCCATTTTGATCCCTTATAGTTTCACATTGAACGACCACCAAAGTGGGCCAGGGACCAACAACATTCTAGGAAAAGTGAATTGGACAAAATATAAGTAAAATTAATATAGAGACTAATATAAATGCCCAATTATTCTAAAATTTTATCTTGATATAGATACAATAGTTGTAAAAAATTCATTAATAGTTTCCAGAACTAATTCTACAGTATTAATTATGTTTTATGAGGCGCAAGTAGTAGATGAAATTTTGGGCCAAATTCTATGGCCCATAAAAAATCCCACAATTTCAATCATATATAAAAAATAATATCTTTTTGGGTTAAAATGTTATAGTCTATTAGGGAGAATATATATCTATATTTTTTATTATATTTCCCACCCAAATTTGGCCATGTAGAAGTTCATTCTGGTGCCTCTATTTGGTGGAAGCAAGTTGGCTTCCATTTCAGGTCATGGGTGGAAAAATCCAAATTCCACAAACTTTCCACCACCCTAGGCCTACCCTAGTCAAGTGGGAAGGAATGGAATATTGGGTTATTATCCCATTCCTCTTTAAGTTCCTATTTGAATTAGTGGTGGTGAAGCAGTTTATCATCTTTGATCTTTGTTTCATTTTAATGTTATACAGGCTATTTGATATTGTAATCAAATTTCTTCAGTTGTAAATTTCATGAATTACTTTACCTTCTGAAAAATGTTAATCATATTATCTTATTATATTCTTATTATTACCACATTGATAAAATTTCCTCAAGGTGTGAACTTATTCAAAACAAACCTTGTGAAATTCTTAACATAATGGTAGAGTGATTGATTTTATTTATTTTATGTTCTCCAATCACCCCCTAATGAATCTACTTTCCACTTACATTGATAGAATAAAATAAATGGAGGGATAAAACTCTTATGGATTGATCTAATGGAGTAATAAGAGGATGTATTGGATGTTATTTATTACTCAATAATAATTCAACAATTTTTCTTAATTGGTTGTCTCATTCAACGATCTTTTCTCATCCTCTTCTTTATTGAATATTATTATTGTAGTTTCATGTACTAATAAGATCATTTACCTTGTAGTGCTCATGAATTTGATCCTTTGAGTGTATAGGTTATTAGCATGTGTATTTTAAGGTGTTAAACTAGTAAGTTATGAGTTTACATTGATTTCATTGAATGAATCTTTCTCGAGTTACTGAAATTGAAATATTCTAAGAAGAAATTCAACCAATTCACCCCAAGTGATAACCAAGGATAAAATCATTACGTAAATTTAAATTCACTTAAATATTTAGTTCTTTTTTAATCCAACCAAATATCAAACCCAAATTTGGCCACTTCACAGCCAATATAGTCCATATAATGTACTTATCTGTAGGTTCTTCTTAGGTCTCTCAGGATTCAACAACCCAAGATACACTACAAAAGACCACTTAACCCTAAAAAAATAGGTAAATTTGGGTGAGAGAAAATTTTGGCACAATTTATGGGGACCCAAGTAAGTCATATTGACACTCATTCTATTCATCCCCATTTATATTTTATCACCCTAGTTCTCTATTCTCACTCCAATTTCATTCTTATTTAAATCCAATTTGAACAGATCCAAACATGGGAAAACTCCCTATACATTGACTACCCTACACCAAGTGTGTTGTAAAATTACAATAATTATTTTTATTGGTGGGACAATCAGAAACATATTGAGCCATAATGTTTTTACTCCTAATATCCAAAAAAAATCAATCTTAAAATGATTTCCAATTTCAACAAGGCCAATCTGAACATCCTCATTCTAAATTCCTACAACATAATTATCCTATTTGAATAGACCATATGTCTTATCCCCTTTCCCAACCTGATCTACAAACCTTACTTGAATTTTTTCATCAAATAGAGAGAATGACTTATAATGTTTCATCCTTGAGAGTATAACTATAATGCAATGCAACTGTTATGGAGTCCATTCCCACTTAGGTTGTACATGCCTCAATATTGATTGAAGATTCTTGTTACACCCAAAATTATCCTGAAAATACTAAAGAAGTGTTATTTGAATCAATGAGACTTAAATAACATGAAGGAATTGTTTATTGGTGTTCAAATCTATTGGAAACGGATTTTTTATTCATAAAAGGGAAAATCGATAACAAGGATTTAGGGTCATGAATATTTCTCCATTGATGATTTTCAGAACAAAAAATCATTTAACCATTGGGAGAAATAAAAATCATCGAGTCCAAATCCATGCCTGAAACTGATATGTCCAATTTATTTGATTGATTATCCTATTCAAGGGGAAACAATTATATTGAGAAATTATGAAAATGATGTTGAGTTTGATTCAATGTCCCAACCTTTGTTTGAATCTATTAGCCAAACAGAGTTCAAATTATAGGCCCATACATCCTCTCTCAAGTAATCCTTTATAAGAGATAATAAAAAACTCTCTTTCAACATTTTATCCTCTATTTATTCTAATAAATATATAATTCCCCTTTTTGTCATAAGTAATACTAGGAATGAAATTAGATAGACCAATTTTAAAATCCATGGGTTTATCCAGCACATTAGGACCCATATGGTTTTTCTTTAGCCAATTCCAAATCCTTTATATACACCCAATTAGAGACTCAATCATAATATAATTAATGTTTTTAAAAATCTAATCCTTAAAATGTTGAATGATGTTGTTGGATAAGTTGGGAGGATCCAATTCGAGCTAACACCTTTAAACTAAGCGCTTTCTTGGTGGCAACCCGGAAACAACATTGGTTTTATTTTTTTTATTAATTTTTTGTTTGTTTCTTGATTTGTGTGTCAAAAAATAAATTTTCTGAATATAATGAAATAAAATAAAATCTTTTCAAATTATTTTCATTCTTTTACATTTTTTGTTACTTCTTTTATTTTTTAATTTTAAATTGGTTATTGTTTTGTGTAATATTTATTTTATTTTATGTGATTCAATATATATTTATTTCTATATATGAAAAAAAGGGAAGGAAAAATAAAAAAAATAAAGAAAAAAAGGAAAGTAATATAATATATTTTTTATGGAAAAGTACGCCTCGCATGTCAAAGGCAAGCACATCGGGACTCGAACCCACTTCCTTTATGAAAGAGTCACACAAACCTTCCACTGAACTACAATGCATACTAATTACCACTTATTTTTTAAATATATATACTAAAAAAATTAATAATAAGAATAAAATTAGTATATATATATATGAATAAAATGGAAAGTCATTGGTTAAGGCAGAAAACCCCCCACTGGACTCGAACCCGCGACCTCGGGGTGATATTGGAGCATGCCTTCCACTGAACTAGGACATGCCCCACACACATCATCCTTATTATATATATATATAATAGTGTTTGTGTGTTTATATATATATATACACACATATATATTATAAAGCTTGAGTGTGTGTTATGTATGATAAATTTAACATGTGTGTTTTTTTTCTTCCATCCTTTTGTTTATGTTTATTTTTAGTTAAGGGAACCTCATTGGGTACCCATTGTGTTTTAACTGTGTTGCTGTTTAAAATTTAGGGGCTACTGATATTGATGGATTTTTAGGAAAATCATATTTTCTTCAGGTATACAAACACAAACTATCATCATTAATGAGGCTTCTCGGAGTGGGATGGAGATGAAATGAGTAATTAGGAGCATCATGATCTTCAACATCAACCAATAAGTGAATTTTTTCCTTGTTTATTACATCAATTTCAATTTAGAACTATTATCATCTACCTCTATCACATTCTAAATTTTATTTTCATTAAAAATTAGGGACAATTTTATTTTAATTTGGGAGGAGGTGAAATAAAAAATCACTTTTTGTGCCTAAAAAATTGAAAAATTAAAAAAATGATTTGAAATAAAATAATTCATTGAAGTAAAGGTTAAATAGACCTTTTACATGATAATACACATAGCACAATTTTAAATTGAATATAAAATTATTATACATGCCTTTATTTTGATTTTAATGTTTGAATAACTTTGTAATAATAGATTTTATAAAGTGCGGTTTTCCTATGTGATCTTTTTACCATTTATATTGTTATATATTTAATAAAGAACACAATGCACATCCATTGTATTGGTTGATATTATTTTGAGTTCATGGGGTCCCATATTAAATTGCACAGTTTTGGTGATCATTTTAATTTTAACATGTGTATTAAAAAAATAAAAAAAAAATAAAAAAAATCAATTGCACATAGAGCAATGAATTGACCTAATGTCTGACTTTAGACAATTGGGGATCATGATTCCATATTTTAATGGCCCAATTTTGGGAATTTAATCTATATTTTTGGTTATTTTAATTTGTTATTTATTTAGGTAACTCAAGATGAAGGTTGAGTATGTTAGTTTCACTTGCTTCCCTAAGGTCTTTAAGCATGAGAGTCATTGGCACATTCTCATTATAGTGGTTGAATTGAATGAGTGTAATTTCAAGTACCAATGGAAAATTTCAAGAAAAAAAATGAGTATTAATTTGAATATTAAAATGTGATTCCACAAAGGACTTTTATCTTTTCCACCTTGAATAAAACTGAACCCCCATGTGTATAGTGACACACAACACATCATCACGCCAAATTGAAATTGGAGGAAATGAGGTGATCATTTTGATAAAAAGAATAGCCTTGGTATTGGGATATTATTGCAAACCTAAATTGTATTAAATTTTTTTATGTATTTTTTAATTTTTCAGTATGAGGTCTTTTGGTGATAATTGTGTATTAAAATGTTTTTGGAAAAAAGAATTTGAATTTCAAATTTTTTTGATACATATTTCTTGGGAATAGAAAACACAAGTTGAGGGTGTTATTATCCAGTGATAGAGGATAATATTAATTGTTAATATTTATAATATTCATGTGCTTCATTATTTATAAACACCATTTTAGTCTATTTTACACTTTGAACATCATTTGACATTATGATTGTTAGTCCTTAAAATTCCCTATTACATGGTACATTTCTAAACACCTCCTAAAACAAAAAATGGTATTGATTTTATTTTAATATTTTACTTTAAGGTATCCAATGTTGTATGGAATAATTAATCCTTTTGGATCACATAGAGATTCACAGTAAAAGACCACCAAAGTGGACCTTGAACCAACAACATTCTAGGGGAATTGAATTGGATATAATCCCAATTAAATTACTATAGAAGACAATATCCAAGAAAATTTTTTCTTAAATTTTATCTATATATAGATAAAATCATGGGTAAAGTTTCAATAAACATTATCAAGAAATAATTCTATTGTTTGAATTGAGTTTTGTGCGGCCCACGTTGAAGATGCAATTCTAGGCCAGATTATGCGGCCCAGTAAAACATCCCACCATTTCAATCATATCTCAAAAATGAAAAATTATTTTGGGCTTTAATTTTATAGGATATCAGGGGAAATTTGTATATCAATATTTTCTTTTATCTACAACCAATATTAGTCCATCTAGAAGCTCATTTAGGTGCCTCTTTTTTGTGGATGAAAGATGGCTTCCATTTCGGGTCAAGTGTGGAAAAGTCCAAATTACACATGCTTTCCACCACCCGAGGTATACCATAATCAAGTGGGAGACATTTAATATTTGGGGATCAAACCATGCCTCTTGAAATTCCAATTTAAGGCAGTGGTGATGAATAATTTAAGAATCTTTTAGCTTTGTTTCATTTTAATGTTATGCTACCAATTTGATGTTGTAATCACATTTCATCAATTGAATGTTTCTTGAATTACCTTAGCTTGTTAATAAAATTTATTCAAATTTTGTTATTATGTTCTTATTATTATCACATTTGATACCATTACCTCAATGTGTGAACTTATTAACACCAAACCTTTTGAAATTATTCACACAACAGTGGAGTGATTGTTTTTATTGATTTTCTCTTCTTTAATACCTCCATCATGAGTCTACTTTCTATTTATACTGATAGAATAACAATAAATGGATGGATAAACAACTTATGTAATGATCCAAAGGAGTATAAAGGGTCTGTAGTGGATGTTATTTCTTAGCCAATAATCATTTAACAATTTATTTATTTTTTATTTTTTCATTCAATGATCTTTTCTCTTCCTCTTCCTTATGGAATTTTATTGCCGCACTTTTCATGTTTTAATAAGATCCTTTATCTAATAGTTCTCATTAATATGAACCTCCATGTTTATAGTTTATTATTTTATTTATGTGAAGGTGTTAAACGAGTATTTGATGTGGTTACATTGATTTTATTGAATAAATATTTCTCAAGTTAATGAAATTGAAATATTTTAAAAAAACCAATCCAATCCACCCCTAAGAGATAACCTATGATCTACACATTCTCTTAATTTGAATTCACTCATATCTATAGTTATCTCGTTATCCAAAAATAATCAACCCCAAATTTGTCCACTTCATTGCCAAAAACAATCCATAGAATGTACTAGTCTGTATGTTTACTCTTAGTTCTCTGAGGATTCAACAACCCAAGAAATACTACAAGAGACTCCTTAACCATAAAAACATGGGTAAATTTGGTCATGAACAAATTTTAGAACTATTTATAGGGACCCAAGTAAGTCATCTTGAAACTCATTATATTCTTCCCCATTTTAATTTTCACACCTCACATCTCTATTCTCATCCCAAATTTCATTCTTAAGGAAATCCAATTTTAAAAAATACAAACATGGGAAAATTCCCCATATTTTGACTACCCCACACCAAGTGTGTTGTATAATGACCATCATGTTTTTATTAGTGGGACAATCAACAACCTATTGAGCCACAATTTTTTAACTCCTATTATCAATAAAACATTCACACCTATAATGAGATCCAATTTCAAAAATTCCAATCTGAACATCCTCATGCGGAATTACAACTACCTAATTATCCTCTTAGAATAAACCATATGTATCAAACCCTTTACCATCCTCATCCAAAACCCTTACTTGATAAATTGTTTTAAAAAATGGAGAGAATGACTTATGATGATTCATTCTTGAGATTAGAACTACAAAGCATTGAAATGGTTATGGAATCCATTCCCACTGAGGTTGTTCATTACTCATACTTGAAATAAGAATCTTATAACAGACATACTTTTCCTGAAAATGATAATGAAGTTTCCTTTGAATCCAAGAGACCTGAAGAACTTGAAAGAATTGTTGATAGGTGTTTAAATCAAGAGGAAAGTTATTTTTTTGTATTCATAAGAGGGAAATTTGACAGCATGGATTGAGTGTCTTGAATATTTCTCCATTTAAGAATTTTTAGAATCAAAAATCACTGAACTGATGGGAGAAATTTAAAACTTAAAGTCCAAATCCATTTATGAAACTGATATTTCTAATTTTTTTGTTGAATATTCTATTCAAAGGAATCCAATTTCATTGAGAAATTTTTAAAATGAAATTGAGTTTGATTCAAAGTCTCAACCTGTGTTTGAATCAGTTATCCAACCCCAGCTCAAATTCATGTCCCATATATCCACTCTCACATATTCCTTTTTATGGGATAATAAAAAACATTCTATCATTATTTTATCCCCTCTTGATGCTAATAAAGATATAATTCCCCTTATTATCTTAATAATGACTAGAAAAAAAAATCATGTGGACCCTTTTCGATATTCATGGGTTTAGCCAACCCGTTCGGACCTATATTGTTTTTCTATAGTCAATTAAAAAACCATCCTATCAAATCCATTGGAGACTCAATCATTATCTAATTAATTTGGTGAAAAATTTAATCCTTACAATTTTGAAACGTGGTGTTAGATAAGTTGGCCAGTCCAATTCGAGGTAACATCTTTAAACTAAGCACTTTATGGGAGTGAGCCCTACATCAACATGACGTTTATTTTATTTTTCTTATTTTTTTTATTTATTATTTGTGTGTTTAAAAAAAAATTCTCAACTATTTTTCTTTCTTTTACCTTTTTTTGTTGATTCTGCTTTTAATTTTTTATTTTCAAATTGTCGTTCCATTGAGTAATATATATTTTATTTTATGTGATTCAATATATATGTATTTTTATCATTAAAAAATAGGAAAAGAAAAATAAAAATAAATAAAAAATAAATAAAAATATTATATATTTTTTATGAAAATTTAAGCTCAAATCTTAAAGGCGGACACATCAGGACTCAAACCCAAAACCTTTGGGAAAGAGTCACATGTGCCTTCCACTAACATATGGGGCATATTGGTTCCAAATTATTCTATTTAAATATATATTCTAAAAAATGAATAGTAATAATATATATATATATATATGCACAATATTGAAAGCTGTATGTCACGATGGAAAAAACCCCCCACATGACTCGAACTAGTGTCCTCGGGGTGATAATGGAGTACTCCTTCCACTGACCTAAGACCTACCCACCACACATCATTAATAATATATATAAATATATAAATATATATATTTAATAGTGTTTATATATATCTATATATATTTTTATATTTTTTATATACCTCGTATAACGCGTTGAACTCCTGATTTTGGATTTGGTGCTTAAAACATCCTGTGTGTTTTTTTTAAAAAAATATAACTGAAAAATACATAGTGATTTATACAATAGAGGACCTTTTCCAGTCTAGCTTCTAGAGGATTAGACAACACCTTAAATTTTTCATAGTTGAATAAAAATAAAACAATTCCATACAATTCTTCCACATGCTAACTCCAAAATCTTTTTTGAACAACTTATAGATTCTATGATTCTTGTGAAAAAAATTTAAAATAAAGGGTGAGCATTAAATTGTCCAGTAATGGGTTTTAAAATCATTGTAATACCTTTTAAGAAACCATTCTTTGAAAATAACATAGAGAAATGTTCCTGAAATAATAGAATTTTAATACTTTTTGAAATCCCTTTTTAAAACTTAATTTAAATTATTTATTATTTAAAATAATATACCACTTTTCAAATTACTTAAGTACAAAAAATACTTTAAAAGCAATCCAGTGATTTTTTTTTCTGAAAACACAACATAAGGTTTGGAAAAGAAAAATATTGTGGAAACTTGAAACATTAAATGCTATCTGGGGCCTACCCACTTGTTGAGGTATTGGGTTCACTCCTCAATTCCCTACCATATTTATAACCTTCAAATGTCAATTTTGTGAAAACACTTTTAAGATTCCTTTAATTATATATACTTTCTCTGCAATTTTTTATTTTGAAAACATGTCACTGCATTAAAATACACACTCACACCTATATTTATATATATAAGTATGTATATACATAGATATATCATTTGTGAGTCTAGTTCAAACCAATAACTTTGCCACATAGAATTTTCATAAACATCCATATACGTACCCAAAAAATTATGAAATACATGTTTACATATTTTTATAACTTCAAACATTTTAAAAAATAAATCTTAAATATAAATTTGAAAAACCTATTTGTTTAATTTATTTTATTCATGAAATAATGAATGTATAAGATAATTTTCAATGTCATATAATTTTGTCTTCTTAAAAATAATCATAGGAAATATATGATTATGTTACGCCAAAAAAATTATAAATTTACCACTTAAATTATACATTCATCCCTTTAATAGATATTAATATATATATATATATATATATATAATTTTAAGATCTTAACATGAATTTCATATGTATATATATACACATAATTAGAAGTCGACCTTGAAAGTTGAATAAAATCAATTTTTTTGTATATGATTGATTAATATGTACCCATTTATCTTACACCCATGTAATATAATTAAATGATTTAATGGAGGTGTGTGTAAAATAACAATTTAACACACACACACATATATATATATATCAAGCATAAAGATAAAAATTAAATATAAAACTAATCAATAATTTACATAAGCACATATTCTATTAATTATTTAAAAGTAGACTTAGTGTAAGAACCTGAATCTTTATTTTAGGTATGGATCTTGTTTTTTGGTTGTTTTTGAGGAAAAGGGAAGAAATGGGAATTTTCTATGTATATGTTAGGTAATTATGAGTACAATCCATGTACCTGGGTACCTCAAACAACTGCATACTGGCCATGTTACAGCTGAGTACATGGTCATGTGGTGACCTGGAAGGACTCTAAATGTAGGGTCTAGTTAAGGATACTACACGACATGTACCTTTAATGAACAAACTTTTTAGTTTTATTTTAATTTGATAAATCATATTGGTGTTGCGTCTAATCTTGGGAAAAATCTTCTTCTCCCTATGGTTCATACATGAGAGTACTTAAAGGGCTGATGAACTCCCAACCCCTCCCGATTCTCTGTTTGACCTCTGATTGAGATGCCATCAGGTTTGTTAGAATCCCACTGGTGAGTTCTCAGTTCCCCTAGATCCATTATTCTAGATTCTTCCTATCTCGTCAGTTATTCATGGTTGAAAATTTTCCCCCTTTTTGTATATATACACTGAGCTTGGCCGATTCAAGGGCCTACATTCAGGAATATCGATCATGTGACATTGATGTAGGTGGTTTGTTCCTTTCATTGATTTTATTTGGAATATACATGCTTAAAGTGATGCATACACACTTTTGGGGTATTACTTGATATGGAATTTAACCATGTTTATCACCTTTTATGGTTTGTTTCATTGATAAAGGGTAGTTGCTTATGCGTATGGTTGGATACCTTGTTTATGGGACACCCAATGGGTGTGTTTCCCTTGATTATTTATTTAAGACCATTTGGTCTAGAATTCATATTAGGATTTCCTTATTTCCATGCCTTGTTTTATTACGATGGAGATAATTGATTATATGGAATGTCAATGTTATTCATTGAAACTATTGACCAAAGGGGATTGATTGTGAGAGCTTCCCAGAGGGGTTATACCATGAGAGCTACCCAAGTGGTCATCTATAATTTTTTGGTTTAGATAGTGAGATATGCCCAGATGATCATTATTATTTGATGCTATGTTGTCCATGGGGTATTGACCGTGAGAGCTACCCAAGAGGTCGTTATAATTTTTTTATGATATGTTTACTGAGGTTTATTGACCATGAGATCTACTCAAGAGGTTTTTTGTAATTGTTTTAGTGTTATGTGGGACCGAAGGGGTTATATGGAGAGAGCTTCTCGGAGGGTCGTTATTTTAAAAAATTAGTGCTATGTTAAACCAAAGGGGTTAGAATATGAGATCATTCCCAGAGGGTTGTTTATGATTGATTGAATGATTGTTACAAGTCTTCCAATCCAAAGAAAAATCTATCACTCTGTTTTACATGATAGTTTAGATGGTCTTCCAGACATCTATTTGTTACTATTACCTAAAGGGATATAGAGCTTAGGCAAGCTCCTGAGATTTAATAATTCAAATTATTGAATAATAAATTTAAATGAATGTAATTGAAATTAGTATAATTGTTCATTTTTAGTACTTCTTAATTTATTACTTCATTTCTTCATATTATGTACTATATATATTTACTAACAGTTAGGCATAGTTATCTTCATGGTTTCCTACTGGGATTCGTCTCACACCCTATTTGGGTCACGCTTTTAGACCCAAATAGTTTATATTATTGTAGGTATACATAAGGTAAATCACCCTTATTCATCAGGAACTTGATTGCTATTGGTGCAGGATAGTATGGGATCAAGTTGAGCTTTGCAGTGTTTTTGGAGCTTACTTTTAATTTTTGTACATTTGTTTCTTTATTTTATTTCCAGCATTGTAAATTGATTGGATTATTTTCTAAACACATGTGAAAATCATCATTTATATATTCTCTGGTTGTTTTATTATTATCATTCGTTCTATGTTTACTTCTATTGTGTGGTATTACCACTTTTATTATTGTTTTATATTTGTATTTTTATATGTATACACTACTAATGTGGCAATAGTTTCCCCAATATCACCACTTGGCCCTCATATCTTGTTCGTAAGCCCTGGTATTTGTAGAAACACACTTGATGTTATGTGACCAACAGGGTTCGAGGCACCTTTTTGCAGCACTATGATCCGGAACGTTACAAAGTTGTATCAGACGAGTTATTTTAAAATTTAACTTACTATTTAGAGATAATAGATTGTGATAGGAAGGAATAGGTAGATGGTAGTAATATGTTTTTAGGAGTAGCTATATCATGTATAGGGAAAATATATGTTACCCTGAATATTGTTATTTTTACTAGTTTTTCAGTTGTTATAATTGATTTGATCTCAGCATTGGGTGATTCACTTGTTTTGTGATTTTACAATTTATATCATTATGGTTATATTTTTATTGAAACCCAATGAGATGAGGGTATTCCATCTCATGCATCATATAGTCACTTTCTAGAGATCACATGCCATGCATTTTTGTAATTCCATTTTGGGTGCATTATTGGTTTCATGTTGTTCTGATAGCTTTTTTACAATATATGCATGTTGTTATGATAGAAGTTATAATAAAATACCTTCTATTTTGATAGGGTATTGGTATATATAATGTTTCATTTGGATGGATGCAAGGTTTTGGTCTCTAAGATGTTATGGGACCTCTTGGATCTGAATTTGGTGGATCATGTTTGACCTTTTATTGAATTCTATTAAGGCTTGATATGAATAAGGATGAAAAAAATTAATTTGAGGGAATTATTGGTTCTCATAGATCAAAACATGGTATGCCATGGACAATTTTATAATGTTGTTAATGGTTCTGGAGAAGTTTCAGAGGCTTACTGCCTAGAAACCCATACAACACGACATGTGATGTTATGAACTCATGCCATGTGTTCTTAAATTCTAGAATAAATAACTTTTATTAATTACACATTGTGTACCATATGTACCAACCATGTAGTTGTTTACCATGAGACTCAATGTGTGATTAGAGACATGGGGTTGATAAATGTTTTGTAGAACATGCCGTGTACTGGGATTACACGTCATTCTGTAAAATACCATTTAACCATATGTGTGGATAATGACATTGGTGGATGAAATTTGGGTTGTACATGCTTTTTATAGCTTATACACACTGTGTAGTAATCAACCGTGTATCCGGCCATGTGACTAATGACACCGGTGGATGGAACCTTATGGTACATATCGTGTCTAGGTTGAACACACCATGTAGTGTTGCACCAGGAGGGAACTATGTAGTTCTATACATGTAGAATAATTTGGGAAGAAGTGAATATACAAGTACATTTCATTTCTCAGGAGGGCCACATTTTGTGGATGGGGTGTTACATGACCAGGTTGGAATAGATACACACCCATGTTAATGATTAATAGAACTTGTATTTTAGTGGTTCTACATGTCGTGTAACCCTCTTTTGTAAAACATGAATGATTTATTAACCGGTTCATTTATTGTACTTCTATGTTTTTGTCCTTAATATTCATGAACTGTGGTGTACACATGACCTTGTAGAGTCATTACATCATGATTTCCTCCAGTTGTACGCCAGACACAGGGTGATGATGAGACACTAGAAATGGTAGATCAAGGACTACCAGTAGATCCTCCCATCATGGCCATCTTGGCATCACCTGTTATACCGAATAAAGGTTCTAATGCATAGTTCTGTGAAGTGTTTTTTTAGGATAATGTAGTCCTTTCAGGGAAGACCACGTCCTTCTTTGACTATGGAAGAGTTTACACGGGTGCTCTAGATGTAGTATCCTCCAACTTTTTCAAGGGATGGAAGAATTCTAGTTATAGAGTCATGGTTAGAGGCCATGATTTATATCATTGAGCAATTGAATATGCCTCTGGAGAGGTGGGTGAAGCTCGCAACATAAATTCTATACAATTACTTCAAGATATGGTAGGATATTATCTCACAGAAAGTACATCATTGGGGTATGACTTTGGAAGAGTTTTAAAAGGAAATTTTATGATTACTTCTACCCCAAGATGTTTAGGGCCAACAGGGACCAAGAGTTCATACATTTGGAGCTGGGCACTCTTTTAGTGATGGTTTATTCTTCTCATTTTATATAGCTTAAGTGATTTGCACATATTTAGGGAGAAATTATAGCCCTGATTTCTAGTTTATATCTAGATGACTAGGGGACTTCATAGATGAAATTATATCTAGGTGTGGATAGATTCAGAGATATATTTACAGATGACTTTTTAGGTTTACCTATGGAGCAAGAGGTGGATTTCTCTTTTGAGTTCGTTCCAGGAGTAGCATCGGTGTCCATTCCTTGGTGTAGGATGGATACAATAGAGTTACATGAGATCAATAAGTAGTTATAAGGGTTTTAGAAAAAGGGTTTCATCTGACCCAGTACATCTCCTTGGGGTTCACATGTCCTTTTTTTGAAGAACTTGGATGGTAACCTCAGACATTGTGTGGATTATCAAAATCTAAACTAGTCAAAAACTGATATCCCAGGCGAAGGATTTATGATCTATTTGATCAACATCATGGAGCTTGGGTGTTCTCAATGATTGAATTGTGGTTCAGTTATCAATAGTTACACATTAGACCATCAAATATACCTCTTATATAGTTTTTATGTAGGTATGGTCTATATGAGTACTTGGTTATGTTGTTCGGTATCACGAACATGCCGATAGTTTTTACAGAATTGATGAACCGAGTGTTCCATTGTTACGTTGATTCTAAAGTGCTAGTCTCTGTGGAAGATATCTTGGTGTACTATCAAACTCTACACAACCATGTCATCCTTCTGGATATCATATTGAGTACATAGAGAGAGAATTAGTTATATGCTAAGCTCTCAAAATGCCACATTTGGATAGACCAGATTCACTTCTTGGGTCATGTCATCTCAGAGAAAAGATTATCAGTAGACCCAGAGAAGGTTAGATAAGTAGTTTCTTGGGTGAATCTGAAGAAAATATTTGAGTAATGGAGTTTTATGGTGATGGGTGGTCACTATAGGCAATTTATTCAGGACATTTCATTTTTAGAAGCACCCTTGAAGGGCCTGAATAAGAAGGTTGTGATGTACTATTTCACAGATTCCTATGATTCATCCTTTCAGGAGATGAAAGGTAGGTTGAATTCCGTAGCAATAATGATTTTTTTGGTGTCGAGTAATAGTTACACCATTTACTGTGATGCATTAGGTATCAGGCTGAGAGTCATGCTAATGAAGGGGGGGGAGTTGTTGCATACAGGTCTCGTTAGTTGAGGGCACATGAGAGGAATTACCCAATACACGATCTCAAGTTAGATATAATTGTGAATGATTTATATTGTTGGAGGAAATATATTTTGGCAGAGAATTTTGTGGTATACAATAACCATAAAAGTCTCAACTATATATTTTCATAGTACGATATGAAATTGAGACAATAAAGGTAGGTTGAGTACCTTTAATATATTTAAATTGAGATTTCCTACACAGCTGGGAAATACAACGTGGTGGCTGATGCGTTGAGCATGAGAACTCAGATATAGGTAGTTCAAGAGGCCATTAGTGAGTGAAAACTTATGTATTTTCTCTCTTAGATTAATTTGGAGGAGCATGCCAGAGAGGAGAAGATGTTATTTCTTAAATAGTTGTCACCTATACTCTTCTGGATCAAGTGTGAATGAGGAAGATATCAGATTCTAAAGGACTAGTCCTATGGGGGAGTGTATTGGGAAAGGACCCTACTCCTGGGTGGACCAAAGGTGATGATGAGGTCTTGCTTTTTCATGGATGTGTATGGGTGTCAGAATACACACTTTAGGATATTTTCAAGATTTTCATTCCCCACTATAGGCAGTCAATCATGGTGTCACCAAATATGTATTGAGATCTACATCATCAGTATTAGTGGCCAGATATAATGAGGTATGTATCTGGTTTTGTTATGAGATGTTCCACCTATCATAGGGGAAGAAGAATTACCAACGACCAACCAGGATTTTACAGTTGTTACCCATTCCCAAGTGGATGTGGAATGAAGTCACAATGGATTTTGTTAGAGGTTTACTGAGGTCTCCATGAGAGGATTATATGGTTTGGATTATTATAGATAGGCTCATTACGGTTTCACACTTCTTGCCGATCAATTAAACATTCATTGTTGATGAACTTGGTTGGTTATACACCTGAGATATTGTAGTTTTACATGGGGTTCCATACTCTAACATTTCTGATAGGGATTCCTGGTTTGCTTATCGTGTCTGGAAGGGACTACAAAAGGAATTGGGTGCACAGGTACTTTTGAGTACAACATACCATCCTCATATAGATGTCTAGTCAGAGTGCACGATTTAGGTTTTAGAGGACATGCTACGAGCATGAGTCCAAGATTTCGGGGGATCTTGGCAGAGACACATACCCTTAGTGGTGTTTTCCAACAACAAAAGTTTTTAGGCAATAATTAATAGGGCACATTATAAGGATTTTTATGATAGGACATGTTTATCACCCTTATGTTGGATGGAGGCAGGATAGGTAGCTATGTTGAGACATCATCTTGTCCTAGAGACCACTGAGCAGGTGGAGTTGATTCGAAATTGGATGGCTATTGCATAGTCTCGGCATAAATATTATGACGATCGACGAAGACAACCTCTGGAGTTCATCATTGGAGATTAGGTTTTCGTACATGTCACACCGAGGTTGGGACATAAGAAGATTTGGAGATAGGGGAATCTTTCACTAAGATATGTTGGGCTGTTTGAGGTTTTGGAGAGATTTAGGCCGATTTTATATCAGTTGAAGTTGTGTTAGAGGTATCAGGCTATGCATGACATCTTTCATGTTTCTCAACTACGATGTTACTTTTCAGACCCATGTCATGTTTTTTACACTAGGAGGTTGAGTTGGAGGTGGATACATACTTCGAGGAGAACCCTATTTGGATTGTGGATCTTAAAAAGAAGTCTCTTTGTATCTAGTCTGTTCTTCTAGTATGGGTGTTATGGAAGCACATGTGAGTAAAAGATGAGACTTGGTAGAGGGAGGCTGATGTACGATCATAGTGGCTGGAGTTGTTCACCGATTCTTCTTCACCACCCTTAGAAGGACAATTAAAGGATGAATTTTATTATAGGGGGGGGGAGTTTTTTAGGACCTAGATCTTCATTTTATGTATGGATCTTGTTTTTAGGTTGTTTTGAGGTAAAAGGAAGAAATGGTAATTTTATAAGTACACGCTATGTACTTATGAGTACACACCATCTACCTGGGCACCACGTATAGCCGTGTACATTCTATGTAACGACCGAGTACATGGCCTTGTGGTGACCTAGAAGACTGCTTAAGGTGGGGGCTAGTTAAGGATATTGCAAGGAGTGTACCTTTAATGAACATTCCATTTAGTTTTCTTTTTTATTTGAGAAATCGGAGTGGGGTTGCATCTCATCTTCAAAAACACCTTCTTCTCCCCGTAGTTCATTTAGGAGAGTGACAGAAGGGCCAAAAAACTCTAAACCCATCCCATTTCTTTATCTATCCTTCTATTGATATATCTTTAGGTGCGTTGGAATCCCAACGATGAGTTATCACTTACCCTAGAGCCTTTATTTTTTATTTTTCTTATCTCTTATGTTATTCAAGGTTGGGAATTTCCAACCTTTTTATTGATCAACACCAATCTAGGATGATTCAAAGGTAGATGTTCAAGTATATCGATCGTGTCACATTGATGTAGGTAGTTTGTGCCTTCTGTTGATCATATTTAGATTATACATGATTAATGTGTCGTATACCCACATTTGGGGTATTGCGTGATTTGGAATTTAACACTATTTATCAACTATTATGGTTTTTTTAATTGATAAAGGGTTGTTTCTTATGCGTAAGGTTGAATACCTTGTTAATGGGACACCCCATGTGTGCATTTCCCTTAATTTTTTATTTATGGTTTTCTCCTAGAATGCATATTAGGCTTGCATTGTTTCCATGCCCTATTTTGTTAGGAGGGATTTGATGGATTATGTGGAATATCACTGTTATGCATTGAGAATGATGACCTAGGGGGATTGACCATGAGATATTCCCAAAGGGGTTATACCATGAGATATTCAAAATTGGTCATCTATAATTGTTTGGGTTACACCGTGAGAGCTGCCCAGGTGATCATTATTATTTGATGCTATGTTGACCCAAGGGTATATACCATGAGAACTACCCAGGAGGTCATTATAATTTATTGATTCTATGTTGTCTAAGGGGTATTGACTGTGAGAGATACCCAGGAGGTCGTTTGTAATTGAATTTGTTCTATGTGGGACCAAAGGGGTTATGCTGAGAGAGCTTTCTGGACCATTGTTATTTTAACAAATTTGAGCTATGTTAAACCAAAAGGGTTAGATTGTGAGAGATTTCTCAAAGGGTTATTTATGAATTATTTAATTATTGTGATGAGTTTTTCAAGAAGAAAAAAAACCTTGGAATCAGTTTTACATGACTTTTCAGATGGTCTTCTGAGACTTATGTTTGTTACTATTACAAAGGTGCTGATAGAGATTAGTCTTGATCCTGAGATTTCATGATTCAAATGAATGAATAATAAATATAAATCAATGTAATTGAAAATAGTAGGATTATTTACATTTATGTACTTCCTAGTTTATTTCTTCATTTCTACATAATACCCACTATATATATTCACTAACAGTTAGGCACAGATATTTAGGTGGTTGCATGTTGATATTTGAATCATACCTTATTTGGGTCACGATTTTTTACCCAAAGAGATTATTTGATTTCAGGTATTGATAAGGTCTAGCAGCCTTCTTCATCATGCACTTGATTGTTGTTGGAGTAGGAGAACATGGGACCAAAGTGAGGCTTGCGATGTTGTTAGAGTTTACTATTTTTTTTGTACATTGGTTTTTGAATTGTATTTCTAGCATTGTGAGTTTTTTGTATTCTTTCCTAGAAACATATGACCTGCATAATTTATTTATGCTCCATTTGATTTATTAATATCTGTCATTTGTTGTTTAATTATGTTGTGTTGTATTACTGCTTCTTTTATTGTTTACTATTTGTCTTCCACTATGTATACTCTGCCAATGAAGGAATAGTTTCCCTAATATCACACCTTGTCCCGTGTGTCTTGTTGGCAGCATCTGGAATTTGGTGAAACACACTTGTGGTTATGTGACAAACTATGTTCGGGACACAATTAGTCAGCAACTGGATCCAGGATGTTACACTTAGTATTCATACAAGTATAAAACATGGAATTGTAATACATAAATAATCAGAAAATCTTGAAGCAAACATTCTAGAAGATGTTAAATAATAAACAAACACACACACATAGACACACACACACACACACATATATATATCTGTGTGTGTTTTCAGAAATATGTGGATTTTAATGATATATAGAAATGATTTTCATATAGATAATAATCTTATCCCTTACAAAATTTAATAAAAATCATGAACTAAAAATAATTTTTATATACCCTTAAAAAAACATCTTAATATCATATTTTAATTTAAAATATTCTCATACACAAGTAGTTTCATAAAACTATATGTGTTTTAAAATTCAAATTTGAGGATCTTGAATGATCAAGTGAAAATAAATAATTATAACATATCTCTTAAGAAAAACATGAAAATTGAGATATAACATGAAATAAATAAATAAATAATCCCTTATAAATGTTTTTAACAATGTAACTTCTTCTTCTTCTTTATTTAAGAATCATTCACTTTGTGTGTAAGAAACGTGCAATGCCTTAAAATGGGCTTGTAGTCTCTTCTCTATTTATATACTTAGCATGGTATAATATTATTTTATTTCAACTTTTTTATCAACCTATTTAGCTTGATGTGAAAATTGAATATTGATACGTATATATAAAATTATTTATTCATTGCATGCTTTAATTTTAATTAGATAAGAAAACAAATCGTACAATACACAGTTTGGTGTTTCAAGATACCAAATCAAGAAAAATCCCTGTTAACGATTGATAAAACGGATTTATATATTTTTATTTCAAACATGCTGATAGATGGATTTGGATTGTAGTAAAATCATATATTCCATGTATCAAATGTGAAAAAAACCACCGAATAGAAGATTTAATGCATTGAATAAGAGCAATAAATTTAATTCAAACTCAGATTTTAATAGAAAAAATTAAGGATTTGAAAATTACTATTAACAAAATGATACCATCATAAAATGAGTAAAATAAAAATAGATTGAAGACATACTTATTTAATTTTTTGACAATATTTACAAGAAATAAATGCGAGATAAGGAAACCAGGTCGAGTGAAAAACAAGTGGATGAAATTGACAAAATACGTCATTGTTCAGCATATCTCAATAAGTTTTAGACATGAAGAAAATAACAAACACTTATCTAAAATAGATCTAGATAACACATCAATGAAGAAGAGATCTGTCATTCGATAAATCATCCGGCTTCAAACTTATTTACTCTTTGTGTTCTTTTATGTATAGATATACGCTCTGAATTTTCACTGGTGAAACCATCACACCATCATGCTTAGCTTCACATCCAAGAATTTTTCTATATACCAGCCTTGCCATGAGCTATTCTCTGGGTTGATCTTATTAGCAGATTCAAACTCCATCGGTCAATGATCGATTTTAGCCTCTCTCTTCCCTAGTGATCAATTATAACATATCCCTAAAAAACCTATTATCCATTCTTGGTTTGTGTCATTTTTTAATTCATATCGTTATTCAGTAAATTTTTTTATAAATCATTTATATTATTTATAATTCATTAGTTATTTTATATACTAATTTATATAACATATGTAATTAATAAATGTATATAATTCAAAATTGATTCATATAATTTGGAATTAATTTAAAATTCATATTTCAGTTAAATAAAAATGATTATATTTTTGAATGGTACTAAAATAAATACATTGAAAAAATGTGATTATTAAATATTTTTGGAAATAAAATCAAAACTTATTTTATAAAATCACCATGTGTAATTTATCACCAGATCGTATTAAATAAAAAATATTGTATTTTATAATTCTTAAAAAAATTCTAATAACATAAAGGTTTCAATTATCTTAAAATAAAAATAGTACTTCTCAAAACTAAAATTAAAATGATTTATTTTAAAAAATATTTTTTTATTATAACATGTATATATATATATATATATTATTAATAATTTCATATTTCAAAAATTATTCTACATTTATAAAAGTAATATATAATCAAAACTGATTTACTAAATTTTCATTATAATAATTTAATTTTTAATTACAATTTTTGTAATTAACATTGGATAAAATTAATAATAACTCTTTTACTTAAATCTTAGGGTGTTACATTATCCCCTTTAAATGAATTGTACCCTCACAATTCATTCATTATATTTATGAAAATTCTGGATATTCATCTTCAAAAATAATGAATTTCTAAGGGTATTAACAATCTAAAAAAATTCTAACGTGTAGATTTTGTTTTCTGTAAAAGAAAATATCTAATTTCCAAAGTTTTCTATACTGTCTCTCTGATACCAATTATAATTCCCCGAACTCATGCTTCTGGATTCAATACTTAAAAAATAATATGTATTTTTTTTAAAAAATATATATGAATAAAACAAAATGCATTTCATGTTATTAATTTATTAATAACTTTTTATAATCCCTCTAGTAAATTTCATGTAAGAGTACATAACTAGTGTGAGATACTCATGTTTTAATACTAAATATAATTTTGAGCGTTATTTTATGTAGTCCAATTAATTAAGTTTACTATTATAATTACAACACTCACCCTGCTAATCCAAATCGCATGGTTATTGTATTTTAGAATTCCTTATTCAATTTCTAACATAACACTAGAGGGAATCATTGTCCAATTCTGCCATTTGAAGGGTCATATAGACCACATAAGAAGACCCACAAAATCTGTGATGAAAATGGACCATCCATGAAGATTGAATTATTGGGATCAATATAGGATTCCAAAATTTATGATTCTCAAAGAAAAGTTGTAGTAAAATACCATTCATATTTGGAAAAAAAATTCAAGACCCAAATACACTAAAAAGGGTGCAAATGATTCAATGAAGTGTATCCTACTATTTTGTGTGAGAATTAGAATCATCACACAAATATTGACATTCCTCCTGATAGAGAAATCCATTCAAGATTATACTTTTTATTATGAAATAAGATATATAGGTTGTCGAAAGTTTTGAAAATATTGTTCAGATTTTATGGAATATTACTATTCAAAAACCCATTCACATTTTGTACTTGAAAAAATATGGATTGAAATTGATAGATTAAAATTTTTAATCAAACAACCATACCATTGGATCCTTAGGTCTAATAGATACCAAATTTTCAGAGTAGACAAAGGATATCCAAATCTGAAACTTGAAAGAAGATCATATCTCGATATTCAACTATCTAATTTATCAAATTGGCAATTTAAGTGTAGGGGAAGATTTGGAATGCAAACATTCTACCACCATTAGGCTATAAATACATCCCCATCTTCTCCATGCAAGGGGTTTGAATATTAGATTAGAGGAACATGTATTGGCATGAAAAAAGCCTTTTCCAAAGGCTTGGGAGGACCTTCCATACTCGAGTATTCATTTGAGATACCCTTCCTCCTGTCTTTGTTTTCACATTCTTTTTGGTAATTCTTATTTTTAATTCTGTATGTTTTTTTTCTTTTCAATTGAATTTCAATACATATTTATTCTTATTCATCTATTATTATCATCCAACTTCTATTAAATGATATTAATAGTCTTAAAAATGATTAAATATAGCTGAATCCCCTTTCGTCCTCCAAATAAAAATTTTTATTATTAAGGGAAAACAAAGAAAAAAAGCCACTACAACGTCTGGGGGACTAAAGTAGTGGAAACTGAGGGAATCCCCTCTAATAAAATTAACACCCTCTTGCCACAAGAATATAGGACTGAGAATACAACTGTGAATGGAGCTCTGATCCACCAAAGAGGAAAGGTAGTCTGCAACCATATTTCATTCCCACCACGTATGGATCACCTGGATGTTATTGTGAAGGAGGAATCTGGATTGCTGAACAATGTAGGAAATAGACCAAGGGGTGGAGCCTTTACCATGAAGGGAGTCGTGAAGGATCAAAGAGTCATTTTACACCTGGGAGATGACAATATTCTACTGAGTACATAGATTAATCCTGGTTATCATAGCTTTGGCTATGGCCAAAAGAGAGCTTTCATTATCATAGAAATAAGGGAGATCCAAGACCCCATTCCCCTAATCACCATGAACCACAACCTCGCCTATCATGTTTCCCAGAACGTATGAACCATAAATATTCAATTTGTAACCCATTTTAGGAGGCTACCGTCAAACCCATATCCAAATCGGTCTAGACAAGGGAGGTTGAGTTGAAGTGTTACTAACCTACAAAAAACCCAGAGATGGAGCATCCCTCCAATCCAGGATAAGCTGAACCAAATCCCCCAATAGGATCCGGGTCCGCTAAATGATGGACCTTACCGAGTGTGGAGACCCATCGAACCTTTCTTACTTTATACCTTACCAAAAACACCAACACCCCACATTGAGAATCGCCAACCTGGAGAACCTCTCAATTCTGGAGTCATCAGTGCCATGGAACCACCTCTCCAAGAAGGCCACGTCTAGCTGATCATGAGAAGAGAAAGGAGTGCATCCGCCAAAGAAGTTCCACTCCACAACAACCCATTCACATTCAAAGAATAGGTGATTGGTACTCTCATCCCTCCTAGTAGTGAAACATTTTCACCTCGAGGCAAAAATAATACTAACTCATTTAACGTTCTCATCTATAGTGATCGATGGGTTCCTTATATGCTAGGAAAGAAAATTATACATAGCCGGAATCCTTCTACACCACACCACATGGTTTCAACTATCATGATGATCCTGGGACAAAAACAACATACAGAAATACCTGATATTGAAAGAGTCTAAAGAAGATGACATGAAAACACACCTATCCGGCTCTCAGTTGATCATAATGGACTCGAGAAGATCCTTCTTCTCCATATATAGAACCTCCTTAGTAAACAAAGGATAACACTGAGCATCCTTCAAAGAAATCCTAGGACATAGACATCTAGGAAACCCGATCACTATTCATCCCCAGTTTCAGTGCCTAAAATGGATGCTTCCTTCTCCAAAAATCCAACGGTTGTTCTGCTGAAGGATTTGGAAGTGCGGGAAGAGCTTCAAACAGAGGGGAGAAGCACAGTCATGAACATCCTCCTTGTTTTACCCAAATATAAGTGGAACTGATTTACCCCATAATGTCCATTCCTCAACGCCTTCCCAAGAAAGCTTGCCTCTCATGAAATGAAGAGTACTGTGGATACTCCAAACATTAATCCCTCCCTCAGGGACATGTCTCTCTATCCTCTCCCATGAGGCCTAGTTCTATTTCCCCAAAGACAGAGCATCCCAGATGAAACCACTCAGGACCGTATCAACTGTGTTGATGATGGCTTGTGGGACATTAGTAAAGGAAAAACATGAATAGGTATGGTAGACAACACACTATTAAAAAGTGAAATTTGACCCCCAAAGGATAAGTAAAAACTCTTCAACTTTAGTATATGACTTGTAATTCTGTTTGCAACATAGTCAAAATCACGTACCCAAAGCCTTCCAGCAGAAATTGGTGTGACCAGATACTCCATAGGAAAGTATCCATGTTGCATGTCTAGGAAGATACAGAGAGAGACAACATGAATAAGAGCACTTTTAGATTTGACTGATATATTGATTTTTGAGCTGCTGATCACTTGCTCTCTCCAAAAACAATACTCAATGAGGATCATCTTAAACCCACGAACCCAAACACTACCACCATTAATGAAAAAAAATTATATCGTTCACAAACAACAGGTGTGAGATAGAAGGAAGATTCAGCTTCCTCCAATATGGGAGAACAACTCTAGAGGATATCTCTCGGTCTATGAGTTGGTAGAGGGCATCCTAAACAAGGATGAAGATACTCGGGGAAAGTGGATCCACCTACCGAAGACCTCTCATGGCCTTGAAAAATCCATGAAGCTTTCCCTAAAATGAAAGAGCCAGCCAAGACAAGCTGAAGAAACGGAAGAGAAGACCAACCTTCCTAGATGAGAACCCAATTTTAGAGATAACTATGTTAACAAATCTCCATTTAATATGATCATAAGCCTTGGTCATGTTGAGTTTGATTACTAAGTTGGAGTCGTTGGTTTTAAAGTTGATGCCCCAGATCATCTCCTACACCGGAGAAATAGCTACTTGAATGGATAGGCCCCTAAAAGACCATGCTTCTCAAGCGAGATCCACCAGGTTAGACATCTATACAACCTCATATTAATAAAACGTGCAAGGATTTTATATGGAAAATTAAAAAAAACAGGCCTATAGTGCAACAGAGAGAAGGGATCATTGACTTTCAATATGAGAACAAGGGTGGTTGCATAAGAAACACGAGGGAGGCTCCCTCTGTGAATCAATTATTGGATAGATCAAATGATTTCTCCCTTAACCACATCCCATGATACCCTACAAAATGATCCGGTAATGCTGTGTGGGTCGGGTGAACTCTTAGGATCAAGATACATCATTTCCATGTGAATCTCTTCCTCATTCAGGATCTCCTTTAGGCCCTCATTATCTTGGGTAGACACCGAATTGGGAATCACCACCCATATATCTACGTTACCACTTGGGTACCCACTCAGCATCCTCTGATTGGGGTCGGTAAGAATATCTTTTAGAAAGAATGTGCCATGATCCCCACAGTTTTCCTCTCATTGGTGTATGATCCATCTTCAAG
This sequence comes from Viscum album, assembly GCA_963277665.1. NCBI lineage: Eukaryota > Viridiplantae > Streptophyta > Magnoliopsida > Santalales > Viscaceae > Viscum > Viscum album. The sequence continues at coordinate 688,353,887 of OY728142.1, read as the reverse complement.
TAAAATGTTTGGTTGAATCAACCGTCTTCTCCCTCTAATACAATCGTTGAAGAACACATAATTTTGATCACCCTTATTCAACCATTTGAAATAGGAGAAGTCATGCTCCATTATTTTCTATTTCAGGACTATCTCACCCCAACTATCCTTCTTGATCCTCAACTCTTCAAATACCATATCATCCCATCAATCCTCTAGCTAGAATTCCAAGTTGTCGATGGACTCTTTCAGGTCCTCAAGATTCTGATCGGGGGGGGGGTAGTGATCTCACCCATGCTTTAATCCCCTACATTAACCTCAAAATCTTATTTGGAAGATCCACCCAAGAGTATTCTTGTGACAGTATCTCCCACAAACCACAAACCAAACACTAGTAGCCTGGAAAACATGACCACTACTGGAAGAACCTGAAATACTCTTGTGTGTCCAGATAGGGGAGCATGGAAACAAGCAGCGAGGAGTGATCATAAAGACCACGAATCAGATTTTTGACCTTGGAATTTATATATGAGTTGATTGAAGTGATATTATCCATACAACAATCAAGGAGTCTCTAACATCGCTTTCCTCTTCAATGGTTATTGCACCAAGTATAGCGGTCTCTAGAATACCACATATCCAGAAGCCCCTTGCTTGTTGGGAACTGGATGAAAAATCCAGGATAGATTGTTGCAGGAAATATCCCCTTCCCTTACATTCATTAGGGACAAAGACATTATTAAAATCCCCTACCACAAGCCATAGTAGATCCTCCGGGTTGAAGGAACCAAGTTCTTGCCATAGGCGCTTCCTGACTTGAGTGTCGCAACTACCGTACACCAATGATACAACAAAACTCTTAATTACCTTAGAGACTTTCACAGTTATAAACTGATCACATTCTTTAATTAGCTCCACTATCACCTCTTTGTTCCAGAAAATCCATATATGACTGTTCGTCGAGTCTGCATGTAGGACATCATGCATCATCACCCTACCACAAAAGTCAATCATTTTAGCCTGATTCTTTTTGTGATCCAGGACAGCCACAATATCAACCTTGTTTTTCTTAACTTCCAAAAAATGATTTCGGTCTTCACATGAGTCTCTAGGCCACAGGATTTCCATATGAGCATTGATAACATTAAAATAGACAAGGTCCGATTTTGACCCTAGGAAACTTAGTATTTTTGAATTGGGAAGAACGACCCTCCCTAAGATGTCTTAACCTTGCATAGGTATGAACTCAGGGACTCTGAACAGGAGAATTGGTAGGAAAGGGATTCTTAGGTGAGGAGGGATCGGCACACACCCCACTCCTTACCTCTGAGAAAGGTTGTGAAATAGAATTTTATGCCTTTATATCAGTATGAGAAGAATGGGCTGGGCCATCCAGAATCGAGCTAAAGATTTCCACCAACCCTACAACACTAGTTCTTTGAGGAGGTGATGCCTGAGACGCCACCATCAGCTCCTTAGATGCCATAGGAAGGGACTCAGGTGAGGGAAGGAGGAGCAACCATCTATCCTTAGTAGGCAATAAGGAGGACCTAAGACTACTCCACAATGTCCCTACTAAGAACAGATGATGCGGCCTGAATAAGTAGGCCAAAAAACTAGAAGGCCACGAACTGAGAGCCTCTTATCTGAGGGACACCAAGCTTTAAAACTGGAATATATCTTGATCTGAAGGAGAAAAATCCTGGGATAATGTTTCTGGAGCCTTCGGATGAAAGGCCTCCAACTTAGCACCCTCTACTAGAGTAGGGTCGGGCAAAAGGTCACCCCATGCCATTGGGCCGATGGCCTCAGGCGAATGATCCCATCGAACCTATCTGAGGATTACAGACCTACGGATCCTACAAAACTTCCTTGAGTGACCCAAAATACAACATGAAGTGAAAAAAATGGGGAACACTGGTTAGGATATTTTCTGCTCCCAAGTCACCACATCCGGAACCCTCAAAGAGATCTCTTCTGGAATCGATAGGGAAAGGTACATCTCTAAACAAATCTTACGAATAGGGACATCATCACATGACAGAGTAAGGTCATCCACAGAAAGAAAACCCCCTAGAGAGTCTCCAATTTCCTTTAGAAACACTCCATTTTGGAATGGAAGATGAAGGATAGGGAGACCAACCCAAACTGCCACACAGGAACACACTTTTTCTTTATGAGCCTCCATCGACCTGGGAGACATAATAAAACTCCAGAGTACAAAGGATCGAAGTGCTTTTCACCAATCCAAAATGAAATTTACCTCCAACTCCAAAACTAGAAGGATGGTGTTGCGATGGATTGTAGAAATCTGCCCCGCGCCAGGCAAGCCCCATGAATACCCAACCATAAACAAGCAATGATTAAGATTAGAACCCTAAGTTATGTTAAGGATTGTATTAAATCCTTAACACATGGGAATTATAATCAACTCCATCTTGTGAAGTGGGTGTTAATTTAATGAAATATAAATCAAATTTCAAGGATATCACAAGCTTAACTCCAAAAAATGAACTCACGCCAATTTTTTTCAAATTGTTAAATAAATAAATAATTACAATTAAGATCTACACAAAAACCCCAATAAAATTAAAATCAACTAAAAAATAGACTATTAAAAAGAATCATCACTGAGGATTCAAACAGAGTGTGGCTATACACATTAGCAGAGAACCGGAACCCTAAAAGGTCGATATGCAACAATCGACCATGCTTCAAATGGTTCTATTGACAGAGATAGTTCATTAATTAGTAATTAGTTTTTGGTTATAATAATAAAAATTAAAAAAATTAAAAACAAAATTAAAAAAATGAAACAAACACACAAAGGAAAACTTGTCTTCCTCATACTACCAATTTTTCTATAAATGTCCCATAACCCCCAAAACAATACCTCGAATCTATTTGACCTTGAAATAGAGAGATAACTTCACCAAATTAGGTGATACATAAGAGATAATCAAATAATTTAAGAACTAGTCCTTGTATCAGTTGAATTAGATATTGATAATCTTGTGGAACATACACTTAAAGAACATACTTCCCCTAATATAAATTACCAACACCTTATTATTCAATATCCAAACATAGAGGCCGACTTTGAACTCAATTATGTTTTGATTCATCTTCGTCTACATTTCCATGAGCCAATAGATGAGGATCCACATCTTCATCTTAAAGAGTTAAAAGTGGTGTGATGTACCATGAATCCTCAAGGGATTTCTGAGGAACAAATAAAACTTAGAGAATTACCTTTATCCCTATATGACACTGCTATTTCATGGATCTACTACCTTACTTATGGTTCCATAACCACATTGAATGACATGAAGTGAATTTTCTTATAAAAATTCTTTCTGGCTTCTCGTACTGCTTCTATCTGAACGTAAATAAGTGATATCTGACAATTACAAAATGATTCACTCCATGAATACTGGAAGAGATTCAAAAAACAAGTGGCAACCTGTCAATACAATCAAATACCTTACTAACTCTTGATGAAATACATCTCTGAGGGTTTATTGGCTATGGAGATAACTCTCATTGATGTCGAAAGTGGTTGTGCTTTTGTTGATAAAACTCCCACGGTTGTAAGAGATCTCATTAGAAACATGGAAGAACACACACAACAATTCCATTCTCGAGCACATGCTCAAGTCAAACATGACCAAGATAGTCAATTGATAGAGTCGAACAAGATGATAGAGTTGATGAGTGAACCTATAGGTCTAGTGAGACTACTAGCTATGGCTGTTAAATCCCAAACCTCATCTTCTCCACAATCTATATTCACTAGGACTATCAAGAACTATGGAGTCTATAACTCCCCATCTCATCCAATTGACTCATGTACAAAACATCAAGAGAATCCATCTTATTCATCTGGCCCAATGGATCTCAATGCATCATATGATCAGAGGAACACCAACACTCAATAATCAAGTCAGTTCATTAGAAACATTAACCAATCCCACTCTAAGCCTTCTCTTATACCTTTACACAAGTGTGGTGGTATGGTAATCCCATTTCTCTTTCTCCCCATTTCCCTCCTCAAAACCCAGAAAACATCCAATAAGGTAAAGTTGTTGGTAACTTCCAAAAACCATAAACTTTTTCCCTCAACCTGAAAAGATCAATCATCTTCTTACTCATCCAGGATTATACTATCTGAATGAGCCTTCCCATTTCTTAAACCAATATAATCACTTTCCCAAGAACCAAAATTATGGTAATCCCCATTCTGAATAATCATGTTCTTCCAAAAACCCATGGGAAAGTGCAGTTGAAGAACCTAGCTCTTTCACCCATTCCAACTTTGTAAATATTGAAACCCAAATTGGTCAAATTGCATCCCTGCTGATCCGGAAACAACAATCAATTTCTTCCAAACTCTCAGCTCAACCATTACCCAACCCCAAGTGTAATGTAACTGCAATTTCACTTAAATCGAGAAATAAAATTGCTATGCCTCATGATGAGTCCTCTAAATCCCCTTTAAATTTTGACATAGAAAATGAAAAGAAAAATAAATTAGAAAATGAACCTAAATCCATTGTCTCATCTTCTTACACACCCTTATGCTTTCTATTATTTATAAATATGATAACATGGTTTGTGGAAGTGTGGCCTACCACTTACTCAAAGTACTATGATTCGCTCATGCTATACATGGAATGTATAAAAGACAGTTTTAATAAACCTATAATAAATATATTACATAAAAATTACAGATTAATTAATATATATATATTGCCTCTTCTTCATTTAAAATGAAAAATAAATGAATTTTGCGTTTATGCATACCTACAGCCTACCATCTCCATGAATGGTACATTTTATTTTTTATCTCTAAAAAGTATAGATTATTATAAATATAAATTTACCGAATATATATTATAATAACATCAAGTTTTAAATTATATAAATTATGAAACAATGTTAGAAAAAACATGTAACAAGTCCAAACATACTTGGGAAACTCGGGAATTAACCCAAAAAATAGTGAAAATAATGAAATATTACAAAAAATGAGTAATATGATATTATAAGAAGATAATATATTATATGATAAATATTAATATAGTTATGTAATAATTTAGTGAAATATTTAATAGCATTATAAATGAATTTTAAGTATTTTCACCTGAAAGGAAATGCAAGGTAATAGATTTTCATAACACTTTTTACATCAGTGAGATAAATGTTGTATTCACCACTTAATTACTTTGTGTAGTGTACCTACTAACCATTTTGATATATTAATTCATGATTTTTTTCTTCATGGTATTTTAATTTCAATTTTAATTATTTATTATAAGGGGTTTGAGTTAAAAGTTACCAAATGGTAAATAATTTCATACCCTAATTTCTTTTTATTGGGTTATATTAGATCCCTATTTTCATTAATATTATAAGATTATATGTGTAATAAATGTTTACTATATATATATTTTCATATTTTTTTATGTGGATTTAAATTTTAAATACATAATCTATTCATTAATTTATTCTCATGACAACAATATGGTGTTGTCTTGGGTTTGCTTCATAATCTCATATTGTTCAAGATTATTTACCTTTTAATTTCCAAAAGAATAAATTATTTAATAATTATTTAATAAATCCTTTTATTTTATTATTATATGGTTATACATGAACATTTACAAGTAATAGTACCATTTGTTTTCTATTTGCTACATATTTTTTTAAAAAGAATGTTATTAATTAAACCTGAATTTATATCCCTCTTTAGTCGGAGAACCTATTTTCTTCTAAAAACCCTATTTCATTAAAAGGATTGGAAAAATTATTTTAATAATTACAAAATGATTTATTAAATAAATTCTTACCCTTTTTTTCTTTTACAAATATTTTCAAAGGAATACTGTTTTTGCTTTATGAACAAGGCATTTTCAAAAATAATTACCATGTAAAAGGAATTTTCTTTTTACCTTGTATGAAATGTATGGATTTACCCCCCAAAATTTCTTCAATGATTAATTTGAATGTTTAAAAGGTAATATTTAATGTTTTTTTAAGTGATTTAAAAATAAAATTATTTTAAGAAAATAAAAATGAAATGGATTTTTCCACAAGAATGTTTTTAAATGATATTATTATAATATTTCCATTCAACAATGCCAAAAACATTTTATTTTACTCAAATGGGGATATTTTGTTTTGATACCATCCTTATTCTTCTTTTTAACTGTTTTAGATTTATTTAGTGAAGGATAGTATTGAAATTCACTTCCTTGATTCTTTTTTTAATCCCCTTGAAATATTCAATCTCTAGTTATGATTGAACATTATGTTTTTCAAAAAGATTCATATTATTTACCATAGATATTATTATTTCATAAACCATATATATTTTTTATATATGGTATGTACTTGATAGTTATTTGATTATCTAGGTATATATTTATAAATATGTATCTTCTACTCAATACAGATATTTGATAAGGCACATTATTAAATATATTATTTGATATATGGGGAATTCTTTAGATAGATATGACATGGGTGGGTCCTAGTTACTGATAGTCCCTCAATCCATTAATTGTCTCATGCGATAATTCAGTTGGCTAGCCTTAGAGGGGTTTTACATTATATGCTAAACCATCTTTTAAAATTTGTTGATGGTAAAGGTACCGTGTACCTGGAAAACATGTCATCCAATAATCAAGTACTTAATTTATTTAGATTTAGTTTTTACTTATCCATGATATTTTGGGTTGATATACCCATGGATTAATTTCATTCTCATCTCATTGATTAAATTACATGAGTTTCAATTTCTTCTCTTTGCATATTGATTATACCTTGTCCATTTATTTTTAAAGGCATGTGTTTTCCATTATCTTCCTTTCTATACCTTTTACGTAGTTCCTTATCGATTATTAACTACTTAAAATGTGTTCTCGATTATTTACCTTTCCATATTGACTATTCTCATTGATTTGTTATTTCTTATGTTGTACTTTACCTTTATTAAGCATTTGATCTCACCCTTGTTATGTTTTTTCCCATGATTCCATGAAGTGTACTATGAAGGATATCCAAGGATATCATATATGGACTAAATTTATCATAAAAAGAAAAAAATGATGTAAATAGTGTATTTAATTGTAATATAAGACTCATGTATGTATCTGGTTTACCAAGACTACTAAAACCATTAGTCCATCACAAATTTGATCCCTTGTAATCATGCCAATGTAATGGTAGTATGAAAATTCTCCGCGCTTCTAGGGTTAAGTCTCTAAACAAATTCCTATGAGACTCTACCCCTGATATCTTGTATCATTTGTGTATCACCCCGATATTTCAATAAATATTTCATTTTATATAATTTTAATTCTTCAATATCATACATTACACACAATCATGAGTTGGAGATAAATTTTAGATATTATTAGTATAATATGAAATTTATAACCGATCCATTAATTTGGTGGAAATAAATATGAATAAATATTTTAGGAAACAAATATCAAGTACTAAATCAATATAAATATATTTGTATGTTATTAGAAAATGAACATACAAATTTCAGTAAAATCAGTCTATTTTTCAAAAATATATTTTTCATTTTCTAAAGAGTAAATATTATTTTTTAGAAATTATGGAAAATTTATTGGAAAAAATTAATTTCATTTTGTAAATCATTAAGTAAGAAATATCTAATTTTTTTAATTAAGGAATAGTAAAAATAATCATTAAAAACTATATTTTCTTTTAAAGTCCTTACATGGTAAAATAATTTATGGGATTATTTTTAAATTATAATTATTTAAATTTTATTTAAAATAATTCAATTATGGTTTTTGAAAAGCTTCATGTGTGTATTTATAATAAAAACAATTTTTGTTTTAAAAAGGAATTTTTTCAAAAAACCGGTTTCCTTGAATTTCACGTGTTTAACATTAAATTAAATTCTAAAAAATATATGTTTTGAATTCTAAAAAATTTATTCCAAAATTGGATTAAAAGGAAGAAATTTATTAAATAGTTACGTTTTATTTTTTTCCAATATGAATATTAACTTTGGTAAATTTTGTTTCCATGGTAAATGGTAAAATGGGTAATTTAGGTAAAATATAATATTATAATGACTATAAAATGAATTTAAAACATGCCAAAATTTTATTGGATGAATATAATTCAACAATTAAAACCAAAAAAATATAAATTAAGTTTTTTAAAGGAGAATTTTCCATGAAAATGACTTGAAAAATAATTAAATTAAAAGATGTCACAAAATGTCACTTTCTTTGTCTTCAATATATCTTATGTGTCCACTTAGAGAAAAAAGTATGTTATGAATGAATATCAATGAATATTATTATCTTAATAACAATATTTTCAAAATGTAAGTTAAATTTTTATGTCTTATTTCACTTGGGTGATATTATTAAATTTATAATATTTACAATATTTTATTTAATAAGAATTTAAATATGTCACAATCATGTTTTTAATAACCGTATAATATTTAATATAGGGTAATACAGTTGATAAATTATATTATTAATATTATTATGAAGTATTTAAAATTTATCTTCATGAAGGTATTTTATTTTTAATCTTTAGCAAATCAATTAGTGTATAATATAATTACACTACGTTGATGTAGTAATTATTTTATTAATAGAAATATCAAATAATTGTTATTAAAAATATTACAATAAATTTAATTTGAGATAATTAATGTGATAAATGAATTTTATAGACAAAATTGACCAAATATGCATATAATATTTTTTTTTAATTTTACCTATTATCTTGATATTTTAAAAAATCCATAAATGTAATAGTCTACAAATTGACAGTGTTGATATTTTATCAAAATAATGTTTAATTAGATTATTTAACAATAATAAAATATCTTTATAAGTGAAAATTAATTAAAATATGGTCAAAAATGTTCTAAATTATTCATTTATCATCTAATTTACATCAAATAAGTAAAATCTACGATCTTTTTATATTGAGAAAGTTGTTACCATAGTTAAAATTCAAATATGTTAACTAAGGGTTAATAAAAATTATATGGTTTAAAAAAATAAAATATCTTTTCAAGAAAAAATTTGTAAATGATATTAAAGTATTATATCATCTTAGATTCTAATCCATTGCATTTTGGACATATTTTTATTTATATTCAAATTATTATAAATTATTATTTTTAGAAATTCAAAAAGTGCCCCTCACCTCAATTATAAAAGTTCAACTCCTCCCTCGCTTATTCAAATCCCTTTGATCCTTTAAGATAAACCATACCATGAAACATTCAATTACATACTTACCTAGTCCTATTTTATTGGTTCTATTCTTCTGAAAAGAGAAACTCTAGTTTCCCTAATAGAAGATATAGAGGGAGCCCGTCGAAGAAGATGTAATCTCATTCACCAAATCATTCAATATTATTTCAACTTATAATTCCTCTTAATGTGTTGTTATAATTCTAAATCAATAAATCCAGTATAAAATATATTCTAATATGTTATTATTATTATGGAACAACCAAATTATACCTTTAATCAATCATATTAAAAATGAATGTACCATGCGTGCGTACGTACGGTTTACCATCTCCACGCCATGGTATAATCTATTTTTCATTACCACATTACTAGGATAGGTATAATGATAGAAATAATAAATATATGTGTTAATTATAAAATAATATTTATTCTAGAATAGAATATATACCATTAAATTCTATATCATTTCACCATTAGGGGATGGACATCATCACCCGTGCGTACGTACAACCTACCATCTCCATGATGTGATGGATTAATTCTCCAAAATCAGCATTAAATAATGATTATATAAATTTATATAATGAATTAATATTATATATATTATATTAATATAATTATTGAAATTATGAAATAATATTATATGCATAATAACTGGGACTTGTATGATTAAACATACATAGGAAAATGAAGTAGTTTACACCAAAAAGAAGGGTAATAATAAAATATTACAAACAAAAGGGTAACCAGATAATTAGGTATGATATAAAAAATATAAATCTGGTTCTGGTATAAATTAATAATATTCTTTAAACCGTTATAAAAGATTTTCAGATACATTAAAGAGAAATCAGACCTAAGGTAAGGTTTAATTTCACTATCTCATTATTATCTGATATTTTTTATTCATATATATTTAATAGGAAATATTTATCTTTCATGTCCATGTTTCTTAAAAATTAATTCCAATTTTATTACTATTCTTCTACATTTTTTAAATTCATTTTACCCATTTTTGAATTATAATGGATTGTCTTAAATGAATCTTCTATTTTCATTTTCGTTATGAGGTACATTTTAACATATCTAGAAAAAGTGTGAGAAGGATGTATTTTAAATTTATACAGCATGAATAGATTTATTCTTATTCATGAAATATTAATTCCTTGAGTCTTCCCTAATAATCATGCAAGGTTATTTTAATATTTTATTTTTATTTTAATATTTCATGAAATTTTAATAAAATAAAATTTCTTCAAAGTAGAAAGCATATTTTTTCATGAATTATTTTCAAGTGGTCTCCAAAAAATATTTTCAATCTATGATAAAATTCATTAATATTACTTATTATTATATGTGAATATTTTTAAAGGATAATACCCTTGTTATTAATATGGTTGTCTTATTTTTATTATGGAATGATACTTATGTATCCCATTTATTTTCCACGGGTTATTTTATGATTGAATGATGTTTATGAAACCAATTTTATTCCATCGGTTAAGATACGATGACTGATTTATGATCTTATGGAAAAAATATGTATGGTTTCCATTATGTGATTGGTGGGAAACATATATCACTCCAATTAAATGGGCAACGATTTATATATCATGTGATAGAAAGGACTATAATATGAACTGATATCCGTTTAGTATACAGAGCTGAAACAAGATGTACACCCAGTTCAGTATCCTAAGGTTAGAATGAGGAGTGAACTCAATTTTGTAAAATAATTTTTTCAAAATAATGATATTGAAAATGAGATATGAATAATATAGAAATTATTTTATATTATTATGTTTCTGTCAAATATCCATGTTTTATGTTATACTCTCTATGAATATGTTCTTCGATTAACTTCTTTGATTTATCCCAAGACATGATAACATGATATATGATATAAATGATTTTATTTTTAAGTATACTTTTTTTGTTTTTATGTCCTATAATTATGATATTATTTATATCTCTAATTTTTACCCATATTGAGCAACTGACCCCACCTTTTCTTATATTTATTTTCCCCAGGTTATGAAGAAGGGTATTAATTAAGATGTGTCAAAAAGTGTTCTAGAAATGAATGAATAAGAGGTAGATGGTGTAGATATTTTATGAACTAGTTTTTTATGTTTCCCAATTTCTAAAGACACTAAACCTATAAGGTCATATAATTGTTTTTTTATGTTGTGTATTGAATATTCTTCTATTTATAGCCAATTTCTATATATGAAATATTTTATTTGTTATAGTTTGTATCAGAGGAAAGGTTTAGTTAACCTTTGGAATCTAGGATGAGAAAACCATATCAAGAATACTAAGGATAAGTATATGTGTAGTATAAAATCCTAATGTTTTGGTGATGATCAAAAATAAATTGGGATAAAACCTAAGGTGTCATGAATTTCAATTTTAGATTTAATTTTCCTTGATTATGTGTTTTTCCATTATTATTAGAGTTTCTCAAACTATGATTCTTTGTTTTAGTCAATGGATGGAACCTAATAAAATGACATTAATGATGAATGCAATAGAATATGCAATGATTTTCCTCCTATGAAACTAAATGATATATGATCTAGAATGAAAAATATTGTTTCTATGCTCACACAACTTTCTAATGCGATGAATCATGCTGGAATTAAAATAGGCATAAAAGGGAACAAAATTATGTTGAGTACATGAAGAAGTAGCATCAACCTTAATTCAAGGGGTATTCTGATACACTACTGGATGAACAATGGATCAGTATCACTGAAAAGTTTTTTTTCGGTTCTCCAATGTTCAGAACTTGAGAAATTCAATTTATAATTATATCATTTGTAAGGTGAAGTCGTTCAACGGTGGAACCATATCAAGAATACGAGGCAATGAGATGAAATTGAATCTATATAATTGGATTAGTTTAAGAAATTATTTATACAATGTACCTTCCTCTCATTCTTTGTATTAATATTGAGAAGGAGTTTGTTGAGCTTAAGAAAAAGGATTATGAATCCATTGGTTCCTATGAAGAAAATTTTACAAGACTTTCAAGGTATGATTATGGAAGTATCAATTCAACCTAACAGTAATATTGAATGATTCTTTAGTGTAACAACCCAAGTATCCATGATACGTGTCTCTTTGAATAATGTAATAGATTGCGATTTTTGAAACATCGAGTTCCAGCACACCACGACCAATCAATCTACCCATTTAAAAAGTAGTTATGAATAGTAATACCAAATTTTTGAAATTTTGAATTTTTTTTTTCAAAATGAACTTCATTTTTGGATCAAAATATCAAAATTATTTAGGGTGAATTTTTGGTATTTTCCTAAAAACATTAAATTTTTGATGAATAGTGAAAAAACACTATGTTATTATTTTAAAAGTTACTTTTATTTAAATTTATTTTAATGTAAAAAATAGATACATAATACCTATATTAGTCAAATGTAATTCATTAGAGTCATTTTATAATAAAATTAGATATATAAAATTTTATTGAACTTTTTAACCTCTTTTACCCACCTTCAAGGCATATTTACAAATTTGTAAAAAACATAATTTTACCACTTATGTGAATTTAATTTAAAAAATCTGAGAGGAAAAGTTGACATCAGTAAGTAAAATGTGGTTAAATAGGATGAAACTAATTTTGGGTGAACAATAACTTTTTAATATTATTTACAACAGTTAAAAGTAAATAGGGTAATTAAAGGTAAAAATGTTATTATAATTATCCTAACACATGTCATAATTTTATTGGATAAGTTTATTTATACCTAAATCAACCTTAGAAGGAAAATTTGATCCTTTTCATCTACTTGGATTAGATTGGGACATTTATTATTATTTTATTTAAAGAAGACTTAAAAGTGTTAAATTCAAATTTTAATAACTAAAACATTATTAATATAGGTTAATAAATAAGGTTGAATTCGACTATAAATATTCATTATAAATATTAAAAGATTTCCTACCTCATGGGATTTTATTTATTTTTATAAATTAAATAATTAAATTTATTTATGACACAATGATGATGCAGTAATTACCTTATGAACAAAAGATTAAAATAATTGATTCTATAAACATAAAAAAATGCAAATTCAGACTTTTGATTCTATCCATGAATTTTATAGGTGAATATGACATGTTGGGGTTGATATAATGTATTTTTTCGATGTAATCATGCTTTTCTAACTTTCATAAAAAAATACTAAATATTTTTCAAATTGACATAAATGAGTTTTTAAAACAAATAGTATTTTATAATATGATATAATATTCCTAAAAATCTATGCTTTTTCAAAAGGACATAGATAAGGTTAAATATTTCAATAATGAACCACTTGGGGTTCTATTGTCTTTTTATAGTTTGTTTATTAACCATTTATTATAATAATACAAAAACACATGGTAAAAGTTAAACTATTTAACTACGAGTTAAATCTGAAAGATAACGATTATATGGTGACATAAAATTGTCTGAAACATATTGGTTAAGATTATTTTGACCCATATCCACCTTATCTTAGAAATAAATCCATTTGGAGCCATTATAAATGGAAAATGTCATTATAATAAAATAATATTTCAATCCTTTCCAAGGGTGCCTCTCACCTCTCTTATAAAAGGGAACTTTTCCTTCTCTTAATTTAACACCACCAAAGCCTTTTGGCTCGGCCAAAACCTGCTCAAATATCCTCCCAAATACCCCCAAATCAACCAAGATGCCTTAAATTGATCATAAATCCAACTTAAGGATCCCTTTTGTTCAAATCAAAAGAAAGAACATGAAGAAGAGGTAATTATTTCATCACCACTTTCAAGTTCTTTTCTTCATCCACTTCCTATTTATTTTCTATTTACATACTAAAATAATAAATCAAGTACCTTCTAAATATTATGATGTTATTATAAATATGGTTCAACCATATTCATTATTCTATTCATCCTATGAATGACTAAGTCACCATACTTGCGTACGTACGACTTACCGTCTCCACATCGTGGTGTAGTTTGTTATTCAACACTTCATTATTTGGATGGGTATAATAATGAGTATAATAATTGTAAATAATAAATATAAAATTTTAATATTTATTTATATATAATACACCATCCAATTACACTTTATTTCACCACTAATATTATGATATTTTCACTCGTGCGTACGTACGGATTACTATCTCCACGTCGCGATGAGATTATGTTCCTCGTCATAACCGTTCAAGAATAATTTTCATTTGATGATTAAAAATAATTTTTAATGAATTTAATTTCATTCTGGATATGAATCAAATACATCATATCTATAACAAACATGTCTTATGTAACAAAACAAATAAAGGAAAATGAATCACTTAACAACTGAAACAATAATACTAATGCAATGTTATTAATAAATAAATATAAAAGGATCATATATGATATCATATTTATGTATGTGGTTATTGTATAATTTGATCAAAATGATTTAACTATTATACAGGAGGTTAACGTACTATCTACAAAGGAATATTTCAATGTAAGGGTAAATTTTACAATCTCTTTATTATATGAGGTTGTTTGTACGTAAGTATATACTAGGGCTTCTTTATCATCTACATCCACGTTTCATAAAATGTATTTCAATTTTTTTTTTCTATTTCCTAGAATATGCATTAAAGTCTTTTATACCATTTTTTTACTTTTTATAAGAGTTTTTAAAGGAATCTTTTCATCATTTTCCAAATAAGGTACCTTATGTCATTTTCAAATTTTTTTAGAAAGAATGTTTTTAACTTATACGGTGGGTGCATCTATTTTCATTCATTATAACACCTTAAAATCTTCCCTTACATTCTTATAAGAATGTTTTCAAAATGATTGTTTTATTTTATAATTATGTGACATTTAAATGAATAAAAAGTAGAAAGATATATTTCACTAAAATAGTTTTTGGATTGATTTCATCTCTATAAACATCCTTCATTGGAATTTAAATTTTTTTGAAGTTGATTTATTATGATACAATATGATATATTGTATTGAAGGTTTTTTGATATTTTTGATTGTGGATGTGATATTTTTATACAATTCATGGTTTATTGTTAAAGTATTGACATTTCATAAGTGAGTTTTAATAAGAATGTTTATATTATGTTTCAACCTTTTCATATGAGGAATGTATTGGACTTTGTAAGTGATGAGCGGGGCCCATTATAGCCGCTCAATGCATTGGTAGGTATCATGGGACATACTAGGGTCTTGGAAAAATCCCTTGACAAAATATTATTTGTATTCTTAGCATGAGGGCTTGACTTTGGGGTTATTATGTTCTACATTATGCATTGCATCATTATGAAAGTAGCTATTTATATTACATGTTATTATTCAACTAGTAGAATATACATGTGAATAAGTAAATGAAATTATTTAATTTATCTTTTCCATATTATACAGAAGTTTATTTTTAAAAGTATTTTGTTTTAGTGTTATAAATTTCCTTAAATGTTTATAATTATTTATGAAAGTTTCTGCTATATTGTTGTCCTTACTAAGCATCTGATCCCACCCCTTTATATGTTTTATATTTCCTAGGATGCGAAGAAGTATATTATGACTAACTTGAATGGGTAAGATAAGGGATATGAGATTTTTCAAAGGAGACACAATGTCATTTTTTTTTAATTTCATAATGTAATGTAAAATTTATGTATGTATATAGTACTTCTAAGGCTACTAAACTGATCAATATTTCTAGATTTTATCACTTCTGATCATGATAATGTTATGTAATAATGCACCCACTCTAGGTAACTAGGGTTGGGTTGTTATAGTTGGTATCATAGGAAGTTTAGTACAAACCTTGGAAACTATATTTAGAAAAACATTGATTAGATAACATTAATAAAAGATTGACTTTGAGGATTAGTATAGAATAACTTCGTAGAATTTTGGTAATGTAGAGATTTTGTGATTTTTCCAAGAAATACATCCCTGTATGGATACGAGCTTTTAGAGGTGGATTTGGCATATATGTATCCTGGGGTAAAACCAAAAAACAATGCTTTGATCTAGACTCGAACGATAACTAGGGCATGACAATGGGCCTTGTTGAACATTTGGTTACGACTCTCTTGGGGGATATGCTTAGAATAATTCACATTTTTGTTACAAAACATTATGAAGTATTTATGAATATATAATTTCTAATTTTTTTTTATTATTTTAGATTATATGCATAAATTGTTCAATTTATGTTAGGTATTTTACTAGTTTGTAATTATGTATTTTGATTCATAAACTAATCTATTGTATGTCATTATTTTAAAATGGATCCTAGTGGAAGGAATATAAATTGTATCAATACACATAATCCCTATCGATATTTCTCTACTACTCAAGATAATTATAGTGGATATGGTGATGCAACTGGTTCGGAACAACTTATAACCATACTAGGACACCTCACTCAGGTTATAAATAATAACTGTACCCGTATGGAGCACCCTGATCCAAAACGTGGAGGATCAATGTTAGACCATTTCATGAGGAAACAAACACGAACATTCAATAGGACTACAAATCCATTTTTTCTAAGAAATAGATATGTTCCTTAGAGAGAATATTTCATGCTTTGGGGAGTATCGAATGGTAAAAACCTGTCATAGTGATTTGTCGCCTCATAGGATATGCCGATCAATAATGGTCATTAATTCAAAACACAAAGGATGATGAACATGTATCAAATATGGAATAGAGGGAGTCTAAAGAGCTTATCTTAGAGAAATACTTTCCTTGTGAAAATCGAGTGGATATGGAAAGGAAATTTTTAGTTCTGTGGAAATAGAAGGATGAGAATGTCACAAAGTATGAGGCTAACTTTACAAGGTTAGCAAGGCATGTGGCAGACTATATACGGAAACCTAGGAGTAATATTGATCGATTATTTGATGGTTTAATACCATTTCTTCATTGATAATTAGCGTCGCAATCCTTCTGATTGTATAAAGACATAGTCTCATGTACTATCAAGATTGAAAATGAATTTTATAAGTATTCTGTCTTTAAAGAAAATAAATAGAATAAGAGATATACTAAACACTCTGGAAATGAAAATAAGCGGAAAAGAGAAAATTTGAATTTCTATCCAATAATAAATATGGGAAGAAACACCCCATTACTTGCATTAAAGGGATTATAGATTATTATAAGTGTGGATAAATATGCCACCAAGCTCGTTATTATAAGGGGAAGAAAGAGGATATAAATATTGAATGATATAGTTGTAGAGAAATGGGGAAGTAACGACCCGAATCCAGAGCCACTCATGGTGCCCTGTACCCGGTTCACCACATGACCTCAAGCGCATTCCCTAAAACGCTAGAGGCTACCGACTAGCAGTGAGGGCCTTGGGTAAGGTAGTCGGGGGAACTATGTCCTCATAGGTTAGGAAAATAAATGGAAGGAAACAGTATATAACAATGGAAGCAGTAAAAAACATTCTCATCAGAATTCAACACCAGAAGACTTTATAAAATATTAAATAAATGGAACTGAAGATATGATGCATGGCATGTTATAAGTCTAATAAAATAGTCAAACGAAACAACAAGTTGTAAGCAATACAGTACAATGACAAGGAAAAAACAAAGAAGCCAAAAGTATCCTCAGCATCGCAAGCCATAGCTTGGTCCCATGCTCCCCAGCACCTCAACAAGTCAGGTACCTGAAGTAAAAGGGATCTTTCCCTAATCTATACCTACAACAATGTAATCTGTTTGGGCCCAAAAGCATGGCCCAAATAGGGTGTGAGACAAGGTCCCAATAGGAAACCACCCATAGATCTGTGCCTAACATTTAGTGAATACATGGCTGGTAAAGGACAGTAAGTAGTAAACAGCAAGCAGTAAACAGGAAGCTGTAAACTGGATAATACACAGTAGTAAAAATCCACAGTTTCCAGCATGTAATCTACAAACAAGAAACAACCACTCATGAAAGTAGAACAAAAAGGTAACCTCTGGGTAGTTCTCACAGTCTAACCCCTAAGGTTCAACCTGCATGTACTAGAAACCCTCTAGGAGGCACACATAGTCTCACCCATCTGGTTCAGCTAAAGAATAGACTATCTGAGGAAGCACTCACCGTCAATTGCCCTTATAGTATCGTGTCGTACTAAAGGCTCTTTGCAGAAGCACTCAACATCAATCCCCCCCTGTGGCCTACGTCGAGGATCTACAGACTCTCTGAGGAAGCACTCAACATCAATTCCCCTAGTGGTCTCCCATCATAAATTAACGACACTCTGGAGAAGACCTTATTTCCATTCTTCATGAGGTCCATTACACTAGGTTCTCACAGCCCTATATAAAATAGACATGCATAGCGTGTGTAGAATCCCAAGTAAACTTAATGAAATAATTGGATATCATTATAAGGGATAACAGTATAACATTACAATAGTTCCACTATCCTATAACTAGGCATAGAAACTGGAAAATGCCGAGCAAGAAAACAAGCATGGAAAAGAATTCAGAGCACAATACAATTTACCCTATTCACAAGCAATGACCTCTAAATAGGCATATTAGTAAGGCAAGCAAACAACAATGAAAAACCGGAAACACGCAATACCCCGTTCATGGTTATTGCTAGAATTTGCAAAAAATATTCACAGAAATCCTATGGAAAGACACAAACCACCCACCTCGAGGTGATAAGGATGATATACTCAGATGTTGGATTTCAGTATTCCCTCGGAGTGGACCCAGGGTAAAGCGCATTGCTTTATTTGTCATGAAGTCGCACATGCGTGACTTTGATGTGCGTATATATATACCAGTATATACATATATACCTATACTATAATGACCCATAATTTACATACATTATCAATACTTAAAAATTGAATCATACTTATTACAAAATATAACAAAACCACGAAAGGACTGTATAGGTATAGTGTCTTTAAAAACTGGGAAACATAAACAACTGGTTCATAAAGCGTCTACACTGTCTCCCATTTATTTCATCATATATATAGTCCCTTTTGGAATATATTACTTAATAACCTTCTTTCTGACCTGGGGAATGAAAACATACAAAAGGGTGAGGTCAAATGCTCAGTAAGGGTAAACAAAAGAAATATCAATCACATCATATTCATAAGAACATAACTTTTGGAAATCTTAACCTGAAAAATAGAGCATAATTTCATAACATGGGATAAATCATAGTAGTGAAATGGAATCCCAATAATCATAACATAAAACATGAAACATTGTGTCATACACATATAATCATAGAGAATCATTTCTTGTTAGTCAAGACTCATTTCCAAGACTATCTTAATGGACAAAGTCCATTTCTGAACCGAGTTCATTCATCGTTTCAGTCCTGTTTCACTGAACCGGTATAACCTACCGTTCCATCAATGTCTATCTCATGAGATATAAAATCTTTACCCAATGCATTGGAGGGAGATATAGGTCCCACCCATCTCATAATGATACCATTCTTATGTGTGCCAAAAAATCATAAATCATACATCATAGCATAACCCATGTAATAAAAATGGGAATCTTAAACATCGTGACATCATAAAACAATTCATATAAGATAAAGAAATTCATAAAAATAAATCAATAACAACATAATCAAATCAATGTAATAATAGGGATAGAAACAGAAACCTTTATTATCTTAGATGGAAAATAATTTTGATAAAACACTTGAACTCCATTCTTGAGGAAAATATCTTTTCTACATCAAAAACACTTTTCATTTCTTAACATGTCATACAATTATAAACTAAAAGAAGATGATTAAAAATAAACTTGAAAACATTTAAAGGAATCTTCTTGGAAATAATTTTTTAAAAATCCATTCATGCCGTATAAGTTAAAAAAAACATTCTTCTTGTACTTTTGTTGGAAAATTCAAAAAGTACCTCGTACAAAAAACGACAAAAGATTCCATTCATATCTTTTACTATAAACTCAAAAAAGGGTAAAATTGGATTTGAACAATTGTAGGTGGATGGAAATAATATTACATACTGAGGAAACATGGATGTGGATGATAAAATACACCCCAGTAAATACCAAAGTATAAACAATCTCGGATAAAAAGGAGATTGTGATATTTTCCTTACCTTATGTCCGTTTTGCTTTGTAAGTGTCCGAACCTCCTGTATAATGATTTAAATAAAGTTATTGACTTATTCCATAATCATACTTATTGTTATTATATCATATATGGTCATATTCTTAGCTTTTTATTAGTAATATTTCATTGCTACTTGTTATTCGGGTGTTTATAACTTTTTGTTCTTATGCGTGTTTTGTCGAATAAATTCTTATTCTTCTCTTTAGGTTATAGATACCTCATTTCCAGAATGGTATTAGTGTAATATATATCATATTAATTCATTCAATTCATTTATATAATCATTGTAGAGACCCGAAGCTTATCGTACATGGACATTACATTACATTTGCGGAATACTTAGTACATAACAAAAACACACACACAAGGACCGTAATAGTTTAGTGTCTTTGGAAACTCGGAGTATAATCTTCTAATCGTGGGGAAAGATCTTCAACATCTCCCATAAAGATCTTCCTTTTTATTTTACCTAGAACCTTTCTTTATATCCTGGGGAAAAGAAAACATAAAAGGGTGAGCTCAAATTCTCAGTAAGGGTAAACAAAGGAAATATCAATCACATAAGTTTCATAAGAACATAACATTTTTGGAAATCTTAACCTGCAAAAGAGAGCATAATTTCATAACATGGGATAAATCATAGTAGTGAAATGAAATCATAACTTAAAACATTACTCATTGTGGCATACACACATAATCATAGAGAATCATTTCTTGTTAGTCAAGACTCATTGCCAAGACTATCTTAGTGGACAAAGTCCCTTTTTGAATCGAGTAATCCTCGTTTCAGTCCTGTTTCACTGAACCGGTATAACCTACCATTCCAGCCATGTCTATCTCATGAGATATAAAATCTTTACCCAATGCATTGGAGGGAGATATAGGTCCCACCCATCTCTTAATGAATCCTTTCTTATGTGTGCCACGGAATCATAAATCATACATCATTGCATAACCCATGTAATAAAAATGGGATTCTTAAACAACATGACATCATAAAACCATTCATATAAGATAAAGGAATTCATAAACATAATTCCATCACAACATAGTCAAATCAATGTAAAAATATGGATAGAAACAGAACCCTTTATTATCTTAGATGGAAAATAATTTTGATAAAACACTTGAATTGAATTCTTGAGGAAAATATCCTTTCTTCTTCAAAATCAATTTCTTTCCACAAAACATCATGATATTTTTAAAAGAAAGAGATTTTATTGAAAATAGTCATGAAATCTTTTGGAGGAATCTTCATAAAAATAAGGCTTTATAAAACCGTAAAAATCCGTTCGTGCCGTTTAAGTTAAAAAAACATTCTTCTCGTACTTTTTTCGGAAAAGTCAAAAATTACCTCGTATGAAAAACGACAAAAGATTCCTTTCATATCTTTTACTAAAAACTCACCGAAGGGTAAAATTGGATTTAAACAATTGTAGGTGGATGTAAATAACATTACATATTGAGGAAACATGGATGTGGATGATAAAATACACCCCAGTAATTACCAAAGTAAAAACAATCTCGGATAAAAATGAGATTGTGATATTTCCCTTACCTTAGGTCCGACTTGCTTTGTAAGTGTCCGAACCTCCTGTATAATGATTTAAATCATGTTATTGACTTATTAAAGAATCATATTCATTGTTATGATATCATATATGGTTCACTTATGACATTATATTACCCGTTCTTTTGTAAATTCCATGTTAAAGAAGCGTTTTGGGTAAAATCGTTTCATTTATCGTAGGTGTTTTGACTTGTTGTTCTTGACATCATTATTACTTATATCATGATTTACTTACTTCCAGAATATAAAATATGATTTATATATCATATATATTCTGTATATATATATATATATAATAGGTAGAAAAATGAAAAACACCGTTCATGGAGACGGTAGTCCGTACGTACGCATGAACGCTGTTTTCCTTTCCTTATTGTCTTGAAATGGAAGTAAGTAGATGACATACATATGTATATATATACATAAATCCATTAGATTTATAATGTCATATATTTCATTATTATTTCTTATATATACATTATAATCATTCTTAAATGGTTAACATGGAGAATGAATCTCATCGCGTCGTGGAGACGGTATTCCGTACGTACGCACGAGCGATGATATCATTTCTATAAATATTGAATTGAATTGGAGTGGATTATACAATATATCAGAATCAATATGATGTTGTAATAACTATGTATAGTTATTCTTTACACCATTATACCCATCCATGTAAGGTGGTGGTGGAAAATAGATTACACCACGGCGTGGAGACGGTATTCCGTACGTACGCACGCGCGGTGATTTCTTTTTCCGTAGGATGGATAGATGGTGAAATAGGGTTGTTTCATACTTATAATAACATATCAGTATATGAGTAATACTGATGTTATTACTTCATAATGAAACAACCTAAGAAGAATAAGTGGAAGAAGAAATAAAGATGAAAGAATTGGTAACGGTAATTACCTCTTCTTTGAAGTGCCTCTTTGAGACCTCCTCTTAGGGCACTAAAATTGGTCTTTGAGGAAGACCAGAACCTCTAGGATGTTGCTAGGGAAGTGGAGAGGAGAAATTGGCAGGGGTTGGCCGAGCTTTAGCGCTCAAATTGGTGTGAGGAGGAGGGGGAGGAGGTGTCCTTTTATAGGGGAGGAGAGGGGCACCTTAGGAATATCTCAAAATATTATTTTATATTAAAGTCAAAATCAGTTTATAATGGTTCCAAAGGGTCTTATTTCGAAGCTAAAGTGGGGATGGGTCTAAATCCTATCAATCAATAGGATTTAGACAAGTTTAGGGTATTATTTTAACCTTATCAATTAGATTTAACTCTAAGTTAAATAATTTAACTTTTACCGTGTCTTTTTGTTTTCTTTCACTATATGGTTAATAAACGAACTATAAAATGCCAAACGAATCCCAAATTGTATATTATTAATACATATATCCTTATCTAAGTCATTTGGCCGAACCTTATATTTTTAGGAATAAAATAACAATTAATAATATAATATTTGATTTAAAAACTATTTTGTGTCAATTTTGACACTATTTGATATATGATTTTTGTGAAAGTCATATCAGAATTATATGTTCAAACCAAGTTGATTAAATCAACACTAATATATCATAGTAATCTAGAAAATTAGTGGAATTCATAAAAAGGCTTAAATTACATTTATTTTGGTATTTATATTATCAATTATGTCAATATTTCATTAATAAGATAATTACTGCATCATCTTTGTGTCATAAATAAATTATATTATTTGATGTCTAAAAATTACAAATAAAATACCATCCTGTAGGAAATCTTTTTATCTTTCTAATGAATATTTATTGTCGAATTGATCTTATGTATAACCCCATATTAAAAATGATTTACTTATTAAACTTTGATTTTAACTATTTTAACCCTTCTTTAAATAAATTAATAATAAATGTCCTAATCTAATCCAAGTGGGCCTAAATGGTCATATTTTATTCCTAAGTTTGTTTTTGGTCGAATTACACTTGTCCAATAGAATTAGTACATGTGTTAGGGTAATATTAATATCATATTTACCCTTAGTTACCCTATTTACTATTAACCGCGGTAAAAAAAGTAAAAAGTTACTATTCACCAAAAATTATTTTCTTCTCATTGAACCACATTTTAGTCCTTGATATTAACCGTGTCTCTCGGATTTTCGAAATTCCATTCACAAAAGCGGTAAAATTAAGTTTTATGAAAAATTCAGTTTTTTTAACTACCACTTAGTAGTTTCACTATTCATCAAAAAATGAAGGTTTTCAGAAAAATGCCAAAATTTCATCCTAAGCTATATTTCATATTCCGAATTCAAAAATGAATTCTATTTTACCAAATTCATAACATAGAAGTTGCATTAATTAATTTTATAATTAAATCCCGCTGTTAAAACAAATAGCGTGTTTTTAAGAAACAATATCTATCAAAAGATTGACACTTGTTTATGTCTGGTTTAAATGTGCAATTACATCCAATGACCAACATTGTATTAAATTGTAAAAATATATTCTAAATATACTTTAAAACCACTCAAATTAATGATTTATCACTATTAATTATTTTGATTAAAAAAGTTGTTTTTAATTATAATTTAGTAATTTTCACTATTCATCAGAATATGAAAGTTATCCGAAAAGTACAAAAATTTCACCTTAGGCTAAATTCGATACTCCGAATCCATAAATGAAGTCCATTTTGAAAAATAAAATTTACAAAATTTCAAAAAGTGGTTATTACTATTCACAACAGCTAGTTTTAATAATATCTTAATAGCATATCGTTGTTTAGCGAAACTTGGTGTTGCGTACAACACACGCTATCGAGGAAGGTCGCGATTGCGTGTAATGCAAGGCAAGTCAAGGATGTGTGTTGTGCAAGCTCCTTTTGGTGTAGCGTACAACACAAGACATTAATAAAATTAAAAAGAATATTTTTTATAAAATCTTGGGCTGTTACATTCTACCCCCCTTAAAATGAATTTCGCCCTCGAAATTCATCGGGGTTATAAATGGTTTACTATTTAAAAGTTTCTTTAATAGAAACCCACATCATAAAAAGGAATATCAAAACCAGTCTTTAAAAACAAAAGTATGAAACGTAACGGTTACCCAAATAAACTAATCACTGGGTTTCCACATAGGTGGAAATATGGATATGGAAGAGAAATCTAACCATCATGTTCTGATGGAGAGTGGTAGAGAACATGGCTATGGAAAAGCCAGTAATCACAAATCCATAAATTTGTGACGATCTAAGGTACCATCTGATTAATCAGGTATAAGAGAACTAGGACAACATTTTTGGTTTTCAAGATCATTTCCCTAAAGTTAAAGAATTTGAATTAGAATAAATACTTACTTTATTTTGGTACAATCTCACTGTTGTTCGTGCCTTTAACAATTTCCACTTCATCTCTTAAATAAATGAAGTTGAATTTGTTATTCGTGAAGTGTTAGCAGATCATGTGATAGAATGACGGGTCATTCCATCTGTCTCAAACAAAAGGTTAGCAAAAATTATATACATAAGTCGATCTATAGTGAGATTAATCACATATGGTTCCTAAAATGGGCTTATACTTCATATATCATACTGCTTAATATAATAAAACTAGTTTCTACTAAACAGGGACTTCCTGTAGGCTAGTGGTAGGCGATAAAGGCCAGTCGCACTTCGGTTGTGGGTTCGATTCCTACAGCCTTGTCCGAAGCGATGGGCTATCGCCCGTCCTTCAGGTTGTCCTTTTTCTAAAACTACGTTACTATAACATCCCATCAATAATATCGAAAATCTTCTATCCTTAAACAATACTAACTTATGTCCAACATAATCCAGTCTAATCTTTAGGCTTATACATAATACTGCAGTCCACTCTCATAATATAGTGACATCGATTACCAGAGATTTAATACTGTCGTTGATCCCCACATATCATAAGATATGTCTTGTTGGTCACATTCCAAACATTCAAAGTCCTTAATCGTGTATTCTCTTTAATACCTTAGTGAAAACATGAGTGCAGTTAAAAGTTAACACTTTCCACATACCAAAATCCTCAAAATTCTATTTACTCAAACCATGATATCACTTAGTCCTTATATCAATCATGAGCTCATGAATACTATTAAACATTTCATTTTCTCGTCTTCATTATGCGCATATCATCTTATTTCCAAAAAATATCTCAATCACTTTGAATACCACATCAATAAATATTGCAATACTCAATGATACAACATTATTTTGGAATCCCATTACATAAACACTTAATCATTCCACCACATCGTTGTCATATTTAACATTGCCAATAGTGATCGCATGTGATTTCCCTTTGTCCTTTGCCTTCATTGGTTGCTCATGTTGATCATCACTAACCCTTGGATTAGGGAAATTATTAGCATAATTCCCCATTTCCTTGCACTTGAAGCATTGAAGTGTTGGCGGTGCGTTCTCTGCAGTGTTTGCTTTATCATTAGAAACCCTTTTTCCATTACTTCGACACTCAGCTGCTCGATGACCTTCTTTTCCACACTTAAAACATTTTCTAGTCCCTTTTAGACAATCTCCACCATGCTTCTTTCCGCACTTTGTGCATAAGGAAACATTCATCTTCTTTTCACCATTATTCTGAGATTTCTCCTTGAACTCCATCTTTCGTTTCTTGTCAAAACCATGAGATGGATATGTAACACCAAATTCCATTTCTACCTTGATAGCACAACGCACAATTTCTTCATAGCTACTGAAGTCTCTTATAGCTAATGCCCTTCGAAGACTTGGTTTTAAGCCACTGAAAAATCGATCAACTTTACTTTCAGGTTGGATGATAATTCCAGAAGCATACCTTGCAAGTCTTGTAAAATTTGCTTCATAGGTACCAACAGATTCATCGTCCCTTTGCTTCAGTTCAAGAAACTCTTTCTCCATCTTTGTTCGAAGAATACGAGGGAAGTACTTATTGAAAAATAAGTTCTTGAACTCGTCCCATTCCATAGACTCGATTTCATCCCTTTGCCTTGTATTCTTAATAAGATTCCACCATTGATCAGCATCTCCTTCCAAACGATACACTACGAGGATGACTTTATCATGTTCAGAACATTGAAGAACTGAAAATATCTTTTCCGTAGTACTAATCCATTGTTCAGCAACTAATGGATCAGTAGACCCACTGAAAGAAGGTGGACGCTGCCTCATGAAGGATTCAACAGAATGTTGCTCCTTCCTTTGCTCGTTTGGAAGTCCTGCATGATTCATAGCTTGAGAAAGTTGTGTGAGCATGGCTAAAAGATTTTTCATTCGAGCTCCTATATCGTTTGGTTGCTCAGGGGTACAATCATTGCATTGCCCATCACATTCCGCATTAACACGGTTCCTTCGGGTTCCAGCCATCGTCTAAAACCCCAAAAGAATTGTGTGAGAGGAAAAAATCATGCTAGGGAAAACAACATAATAAAGGGTTAGTATCCTCAATATCTAGCATCTTAGGTTAAATTCGAAGATCGTTAGCGCAATTCTAGGACTATAACCTATACGTATACTTAACCTTAGAGACATCCCTAGACATACCTTAGAAATATCTCTAGGGATCTCACTAAAGTTCTCACATCCTAGTTTCCAAAGGTTGACTAAACCTTTCCTTTGATACCAACTGTAGAGACCCGAAGCTTATCGTACATGGACATTACATTATATTTGCGGAATAATTAGTACATAACAAAAACACACACACAAGGACCGTAATAGTTTAGTGTCTTTGGAAACTCGGAGTATAATCTTCTAATCGTGGGGAAAGATCTTCAACATCTCCCATAAAGATCTTCCTTTTTATTTTACCTAAAACCTTTCTTTATATCCTGGGGAAAAGAAAACATAAAAGGGTGAGCTCAAATGCTCAGTAAGGGTATACAAAGGAAATATCAATCACATAATTTTCATAAGAACATAACATTTTTGGAAATCTTAACCTGCAAAAGAGAGCATAATTTCATAACATGGGATAAATCATAGTAGTGAAATGAAATCATAACATAAAACATTACTCATTGTGGCATACACACATAATCATAGAGAATCATTTCTTGTTAGTCAAGACTCATTGCCAAGACTATCTTAGTGGACAAAGTCCCTTTCTGAATCGAGTAATCCTCGTTTCAGTCCTGTTTCACTGAACCGGTATAACCTACCATTCCAGCCATTTCTATCTCATGAGATATAAAATCTTTACCCAATGCATTGGAGGGAGATATAGGTCCCACCCATCTCTTAATGAATCCTTTCTTATGTGTGCCACAGAATCATAAATCATACATCATTGCATAACCCATGTAATAAAAATGGGATTCTTAAACAACATGACATCATAAAACCATTCATATAAGATAAAGGAATTCATAAACATAATTCCATCACAACATAGTCAAATCAATGTAAAAATATGGATAGAAACAGAACCCTTTATTATCTTAGATGGAAAATAATTTTGATAAAACACTTGAATTGAATTCTTGAGGAAAATATCCTTTCTTCTTCAAAATCAATTTCTTTTCACAAAACATCATGAAATTTTTAAAAGAAAGAGATTTTATTGAAAATAGTCATGAAATATTTTGGAGGAATCTTCATAAAAATAAGGCTTTATTAAACCGTAAAAATCTGTTCGTGCCGTTTAAGTTAAAAAAACATTCTTCTCGTACTTTTGTCGGAAAAGTCAAAAATTACCTCGTATGAAAAACGACAAAAGATTCCTTTCATATCTTTTACTAAAAACTCACCGAAGGGTAAAATTGGATTTAAACAATTGTAGGTGGATTTAAATAACATTACATATTGAGGAAACATGGATGTGGATGATAAAATACACCCCAGTAATTACCAAAGTAAAAACAATCTCGGATAAAAATGAGATTGTGATATTTCCCTTACCTTAGGTCCGACTTGCTTTGTAAGTGTCCGAACCTCCTGTATAATGATTTAAATCATGTTATTGACTTATTATAGAATAATATTCATTGTTATGATATCATATATTGTTCACTTATGACATTATATTACCCGTTCTTTTGTAAATTCCATGTTAAAGAAGCGTTTTGGGTAAAATCGTTTCATTTATCGTAGGTGTTTTGACTTGTTGTTCTTGACATCATTATTACTTATATCATGATTTACATACTTCCAGAATATAAAATATGATTTATATATCATATATATTCAGTATATATATATATAATAGGTAGAAAAATGAAAAACACCGTTCATGGAGACGGTAGTCCGTACGTACGCATGAACGCTATTTTCCTTTCCTTATTGTCTTGAAATGGAAGTAAGTAGATGACATACATATGTATATATATACATAGATCCAGTATATTTATAATGTCATATATTTCATTATTATTTCTTATATATACATTATAATCATTCTTAAATGGTTAACATGGAGAATGAATCTCATCGCGTCGTGGAGACGGTATTCCGTACGTACGCACGAGCGATGATATCATTTCTATAAATATTGAATTGAATTGGAGTGGATTATACAATATATCAGAATCAATATGATGTTGTAATATCTATGTATAGTTATTCTTTACACCATTATACCCATCCATGTAAGGTGGTGGTGGAAAATAGATTACACCACGGCGTGGAGACGGTATTCCGTACGTACGCACGCGCGGTGATTTCTTTTTCCGTAGGATGGATAGATGGTGAAATAGGGTTGTTTCATACTTATAAAAACATATCAGTATATGAGTTATACTGATGTTATTACTTCATAATGAAACAACCTAAGAAGAAGAAGTGGAAGAAGAAATAAAGATGAAAGAATTGGTAACGGTAATTACCTCTTCTTTGAAGTGCCTCTTTGAGACCTCATCTTAGGGCACTAAAATTGGTCTTTGAGGAAGACCAGAACCTCTAGGATGTTGCTAGGGAAGTGGAGAGGAGAAATTGTCAGGGGTTGGCCGAGATTGAGTGCTCAAATTGGTGTGAGGAGGAGGGGGAGGAGGTGTCCTTTTATAGGGGAGGAGAGGGGCACCTTAGGAATATCTCAAAATATTATTTTATATTAAAGTCAAAATCGGTTTATAATGGTTCCAAAGGGTCTTATTTCGAAGCTAAAGTGGGGATGGGTCGCAATTCTATCAACCAATAGGATTTAGACAAGTTTAGGGTATTATTTTAACCTTATCAATTAGATTTAACTCTAAGTTAAATAATTTAACTTTTACCGTGTCTTTTTGTTTTCTTTCACTATATGGTTAATAAACTTACTATAACATGCCAAACGAACCCCAAATTGTATATTATTAATACATATATCCTTATCTAAGTCATTTGGCCGAACCTTATATTTTTAGGAATAAAATAAAAATTAATAATATAATATTTGATTTAAAAACTATTTTGTGTCAATTTTGACACTATTTGATATATGATTTTTGTGAAAGTCATATCAGAATTATATGTTCAAACCAAGTTGATTAAATCAACACTAATATATCATAGTAATCTAGAAAATTAGTGGAATTCATAAAAAGTCTTAAATTACATTTATTTTGGTATTTATATTATCAATTATGTCAATATTTCATTAATAAGATAATTACTGCATCATCTTTGTGTCATAACTAAATTATATTATTTGATGTCTAAAAATTACAAATAAAATACCATCATGTAGGAAATCGTTTTAGCTTTCTAATGAATATTTATAGTCGAATTGATCTTATGTATAACCCCATATTAAAAATGATTTACTTATTAAACTTTGATTTTAACTATTTTAACCCTTCTTTAAATAAATTAATAATAAATGTCCTAATCTAATCCAAGTGGGCCTAAATGGTCATATTTTATTCCTAAGTTTGTTTTTGGTCGAATTACACTTGTCCAATAGAATTAGGACATGTGTTAGGGTAATATTAATATCATATTTACCCTTAGTTACCCTATTTACTATTAACCGCGGTAAAAAAAGTAAAAAGTTACTATTCACCAAAAATTATTTTCATCTCATTGAACCACATTTTAGTCCTTGATATTAACCGTGTCTCTCGGATTTTAGAAATTCCATTCACAAAAGCGGTAAAATTAAGTTTTATGAAAAATTCAGTTTTTTTAACTACCACTTAGTAGTTTCACTATTCATCAAAAAATGAAGGTTTTCAGAAAAATGCCAAAATTTCATCCTAAGCTATATTTCATATTCCGAATTCAAAAATGAAGTCTATTTTACCAAATTCATAACATAGAAGTTGCATTAATTAATTTTATAATTAAATCCCGCTGTTAAAACAAATAGCGTGTTTTTAAGAAACAATATTTATCAAAAGATTGACACTTGTTTATGTCTGGTTTAAATGTGCAATTACATCCAATGACCAACATTGTATTAAATTGTAAAAATATATTCTAAATATACTTTAAAACCACTCAAATTAATGATTTATCACTATTAATTATTTTGATTAAAAAAGTTGTTTTTAATTATAATTTAGTAATTTTCACTATTCATCAGAATATGAAAGTTATCCGAAAAGTACAAAAATTTCACCTTAGGCTAAATTCGATACTCCGAATCCATAAATGAAGTCCATTTTGAAAAATAAAATTTACAAAATTTCAAAAAGTGGTTATTACTATTCACAACAGCTAGTTTTAATAATATCTTAATAGCATATCGTTGTTTAGCGAAACTTGGTGTTGCGTACAACACACGCTATCGAGGAAGGTCGCGATTGCGTGTAATGCAAGGCAAGTCAAGGATGTGTGTTGTGCAAGCTCCTTTTGGTGTAGCGTACAACACAAGATATTTATAAAATTAAAAAGAATATTTTTTATAAAATCTTGGGCTGTTACAATCATTATGAAATGAAGATCATGTAGAACGAGTCGCATCACATCGTGGAGACGGTATTCCGTACGTACACATGAGTGATGATATCGTTCCTATGATCATGGAATTGTATTGGAGTGTATGTATACTATTTAAGAATCAGTATCACTTTATAATAGTCATATATAGTCATTATTTACACCATTATACCCATCCAATTAAGGTGGTGGTGGAAAATAGATTACACCACGGCATGGAGACGGTATTCCGTACGTACACACACGCGGTGATTTCTATTTCCGTAGGATGGATAGATGGTGAAATAGGGTTGTTTCATACTTATAATAACATATCAGTATATTAGTGATACTGATGTTATTAATTCATAGTGAAACAACTAAATAAGAAGAAGTGTAAGAAGAAATAAAGATGAAAGAATCGGTAACAGACATTACCTCTTCTTTGAAGTGCTTCTTTGAGACCTCCTTTTAGGGCACTAAAATAGGTCTTTGAAGAAGACCAGAACCTCTAGGATGTTTCTATGGAAGTGGAGAGTAGAAATTGGCAGGGGTTGGCCGATCATGAAGGCTCAATGTGGTGTGAGGAAGAGGGGGAGGAGGTTCCCTTTTATAAGGGAAGAGAGGGGCACCTTTGGAATAACTAAAAATATTATTTTATTATAAAGTCAAATTCGGTTTCTAATAGCTCCAAATTGATAGATTTTGAAGATAAGGTGGGTAGGGGTCTAAATCATCTCATAAAATAGAATTTAGACTAGTTTAGGTATCAATTTTAACCTTATCATTTAGATTTAACTTTAAGTTAGATAATTTAACTTTTACCATGTCTTCTTGTTTTCTTACACTATAAGGTTAATAAACATACTATATCAAGCCAAACTAACCCCAAGTTGTTTATTATTAATATATATAACCTTATCTAATTCATTTTTCTGATCCTTAGATTATTTGGAATAAAATAACAATTAATAATATAATATTTGTTTTAAAAACTATTTTATGTCAATTTTGACACTATTTAGTAATTGATTTTTGTGAAAATCATAACAGAATGATTAGTTCGAACCAGGTTACTTAAATCAATACTAACATGTCATATTAACCTAGAAAATTAGTGTAATTCATAAAAAGTCTCAAATTACATTTATTTGGGTATTTATAACATCAATTATATCAATATTTCATTCATAAGATAATTACTTCATCATCATTGTGTCATAAATAAATTAAATTATTTAATGTCTAAAAATTACAAATATAATACCATTATATAGGAAATCGTTTTAGATTTCTAATGAATATTTATAGTAGAATTTATCATATGTATAACCCCATATTAAAAATTATTTACTTATTAAACTTTGATTTTAACTATTGTAACCCTTCTTTAAATAAATTAATAATAAATGTCCTAATCTAATCCAAGTGGGCCTAAATGGTCATATTTTATTCCTAAGGTTGTTTTTGGTCGAATTAAACTTGTCCAATAGAATTGGGACATGTGTTAGGGTAATAATAATATCATTTTTACCCTTAATTACCCTATTTACTTTTAATCGTGGTAAATAACAGTAAAAAGTTACTATTCACCAAAAATTATTTTCATCTCATTGAACCACATTTTACTTACTGACGTCAACCGTGTCTCTCGGATTTTTAAAATTCCACTCACAGAAGCGGTAAAATTATGTTTTATGAAAAATTCAGTTTTTTTAACTACCACTTAGTGGTTTCACTATTCATCAAAAATTGAAAGTTTTCAGAAAAATACCAAAATGTCACCCTAGGATAATTTCGATATTCCAAATCCAAAAATGAAGTCCATTTTGAAAAATAAAATTTATAAAATTTCAAAAAGTGGTTATTACTATTCATAACGGCTAGTTTTAATAATATTTTATTAGCATATCATTGTTTAGTGAAACTCGGTATTGCGTACGACGCAAGCTATCAAGGAAGGTTGCGATTTCGTGTAAAGCAAGCCAAGCAAGTGTTGTATGTAGAAAAAGATTCCTTTGATGATTTATATAACATAAAAGTCTCGGGTGTTACATTCTACCCCACTTAAAATGAATTTCGCCCTCGAAATTCGTCACTTTGTAACAAACAGATGAGGATACCTCTCCCTCATCACATCCTCAAGCTCCCATGTAGCATCTTCTAATTGGTGGTTCCTCCATAAAACTTTCACCAATCAAGTGGTCTTGTTTCGTAGGACTTTTTTCGCTATGATCCGGAATCTCTATTGGTTTTTCATCATAAGAATGATCTTGCTCCAGCGGTACAACTTCTGAGCTGAGTACATGTGAAGGATCAGGTATGTACTTTATTAGGAGAGATACATGGAACACATCGTGAACTTGAGAGAGATTCAGTGGAAGTTCCAATCGGTAAGCTACCTTCCCAACACGATCCAGTATTTCGAAAGGACCGATATATCTAGGGCTCAACTTCCCATTCATTCCAAATCTCATAACCCTCTTCCAGGGAGATATTCGTAAGAACACTTTATCACCCACTTCAAACTCTAGGTCTTTTCTTCAGTTGTCAGCATAACTTTTATGTTGACTCTGAGCTGATCTTATGTGTTGTTGAATAGATCTGACCTTTTCTGCCATTTCATCAACGAGATCAGGTCTTAATAGCTTTCTTTCCCCAACTTCATCCCAGCAAGTTGGAGTCCTGCATTTCTTTCCATAGAGAGCTTCATAAGGAGCCATCTGAATACTGGAGTGAATGCTATTATTATAATAAAATTCCACCAAAGGTAGGTGTTGATCCCAAAAACCTTTGAAATCCATAGAGCAAGCTCTCAACATATCTTCTAGAGTTTAAATTGTTCTCTCAGACTGACCGTCTGTCTGAGGATGATAAGCAGTGCTGAAACTCAACTTTGTATCCAGAGTATGCTGAAGACTTCGCCAGAACTTCGAGGTAAATATCGGATCCTGATCAGATATAATAGAAAGTGGTACTCCATGCAATCTTACCACTTCCTTTACATATATCCTAGCAAGCTGATCCAGAGAAAAATCCTCTCTAATAGCAATGAAGTGTGCAGACTTTGTAAGACGATCAACTATGACCCAGATAGCATTATTGCCTTTGGATGTTTTAGGAAGTCCTGTGACAAAGTCCATAGTGATGTTTTCCCATTTCCATTCGGGTATTGGTAATGGTTGTAACATCCCCTTAGACTTATGTCTCTCAGCTTTAACTTATTGACAAACCAAGCATCGAGAGACATATTCAACAACATCTCTTTTCATGCCATCCCACCAGAAGTACTCTTTCAGGTCCCTATACATCTTCGTGCTTCCAGGATGAATAGAGAATGAAGAACTATGAGCCTCATCCAGCAGCTCCTTCTTTAATTCTGGGATGGGAGGAACAAAAACCCGATTCCTGAACTTTATTATCCCATCACAATCAAGGTTGAATTCAAGAACATTTCTCACCTTCTTTTGTAACTCGACATCTTCTTTCAGTGACTCTTTAATCTTCACATGTATAGATGGTTGAACATTCATTTGAGAAAGATACGATTTTTCCCCTTTCATTATAATTCCAAGATCCATCCTTTGTAAATCCATAAATATTGGATCTTTTGTGATCCTCGTCATGGATAAACTAGCATGGTCTTATCGACTTAATGAATCTGCCACCTTGTTTTCTTTCCTAGGGTGGTAATGGATTGAGCAGTTGTAATCCTTAATCCCCTACAACCAACTTCTTTGGCGCATATTCAGCTCCTTTTGTGGGAAAATATACTTTAAACTTTTATGATC
Organism: Viscum album; assembly: GCA_963277665.1. Lineage (NCBI taxonomy): Eukaryota > Viridiplantae > Streptophyta > Magnoliopsida > Santalales > Viscaceae > Viscum > Viscum album. Next base: position 688,318,298 of record OY728142.1, on the reverse strand, counting down.
AGTATAAATATCACACCTTTCACCATAAAGGTAATGCCTCCAAATCTTTAATGCAAAGATTACCACAGCTAACTCCAAATCATGAGTTGGGTAATTTTCCTCATGTATTTTCAACTATAGTGAGGCATAAGCTATCACCATATCATTTTGCATAAGAACACACCACAATCCCTTCTTGGATGCATCACTGTAGATCATAAACCTTTCTCCACTACAAGGCAGTGTGAGCACAGGTGCACTGGATAACCTTCTTTTCAACTCCTTGAAATTCTCTTCACATTCTTCCGTCCAAACAAACTTAACTCCTTTCTGAGTCAACGTCATGAGTGGATTTGATAATCGTGAAAAATCATTCACAGATGTCGATAATATCCAGCCAAACCAAGAAAACTTCAGATCTCGGTTACTGTTGTTGGTCTCGACCATCTTTCGATAACCTCTGTTTTTTCTAGATCCACAGATATCCCCTCTTTTGAGATTATGTGACCCAAAAATGAAACTTTTTGAAGCCAAAATTCACACTTGGGAAATTTGGCATAAAGCTTCTCCTTTCTCAGGGTCTTCAATATAATTCTCAAGTGATCTTCATGTTCTTCCTTTCTCTTTGAATAGAAAAGAATATCGTCTATAAAGACTACCACAAACTGATCAAGATAGTCTCTAAAGACTCTATTCATTAGATCCATGAAGATAGCAGGGGCATTAGTAAGACCAAATGGCATCACTATAAATTCATAGTGTCCATACCTTGTACGGAATGTCGTCTTTGGTATATCCTCCCTTTTAACCCTTAATTGATGATACCCTGAATGAAGATCAATCTTGGAAAAGTATTGAGCTCCGCATAGTTGGTCAAATAGGTCATCAATGCATGGGAGAGGATATTTGTTCTTGATAGTGATCTTGTTAAGTTCTCAATAATCAATGCAGAGTCTCATTGATCCATCTTTCTTCTTAACAAATAGAACAGGTGCTCCCCAAGGTGACACACTAGGGCGTATGAATCCCTTATCAAGATTCTCTTGGAGTTGCTTCTTCAATTCCTGCAACTCAATTGGGTCCATTCTATAAGGTGTCTTTGAAATAGGAAAATCACCCGGTACGAGTTGTACTGAAAACTCAACTTCACGATTTGGTGGAAGACTCGGTAATTCCTCTGGAAAGACATCATCAAACTCCCATACAATGGGAATATTCGTAATTGTGAGTTTCTCACCAACCATTTGAGATAAATGACCTTCATTTAGTGGAATCAATACCCATAAAATGGAAGAAATTTCCACTGGAAGGTTATGTTCATCCTTGCATCGATAGACGATCATAGATTGATCTGGAATATGAAATGTGGCTTCCCTTCTTTGGAAATTGATATGAGCTCCATATTAAGAAAGCCAATCCATGCCAAGAATCACATCAAATTCCACTATAAGAAGGATCACAAGATTTGCAGGAAGCACTTTCCCACAAACTTCAATCGGAGAAGAATTATAAACTTTTGATGCGACTGTTGTGCCATTAGGTGTTGTCACAGCTAACTCAACATCTAATTGTTGAGGTAATACGGTGATACCCTTAGAAAATTCTTCATGAATAAAGGAGTGGGTGGATCCAGAATCAAATAAAACATTTTCTAATTTATATTGGATGGTAAGTGTACCTTTCACCACATCGTTATCGTACTCCACATCGCTGATAGAAATTGCATGTGACTTTCCTTTGTCTTTAGCCTTAAGAGTTTATTGACGTCGACCATCATCATCAACCCTTGGATTAGGGCATTTATTGGCATAATGTCCCATCTCCATGCACATGAAACATTGAAGTGTAGTAGGTTCATTCTGTGTATCCCTTCCTTTGTTTGCATCATTAGACATCTTCTTCCCATCATCGCGGAATTCAAATGCCCGATGAACTTCCTTTCCACATTTGAAACATTTACTTGTCCCTTTAAGACAACTCCCACCATGTTTCTTTCCACACATTGAGCATAAGGGAAAGCTCATCTTCTTTTCAGTGTGCTCTTAAGATTTTCCTTTGAATTCCATTCTCCTCTTCTTATCAAACCCATATGACTGATGGGTTACTCCAATCTCCATATCAACTTTGAGAGCACATCGAACGATTTCCTTGTAGCTATTGAATTCCCTTATGGATAAGTCCCTTTTAAGACTTAGTTTTAAGCCACTAAAGAATCAATCGATCTTACTCTCAGGTTAGATAATAATACCAGAAGCGTACCTTGCAAGTCTTGTAAAATTTTCTTCTTAGGTACCAACAGATTCATCATCCTTTTTATTCAGTTCAAGAAACTCTTTCTTTATCTTTTTTCAGAGAATACGAGGGATGTACTTACTAAAAAATAAGTTCTTGAACTCGTCCCATTCCATGGACTGAATTTCATCCCTTTGACTCGTATTCTTAATAAGATTCCACCATTGATCAGCATCACCTTCCAAATGATACACTGCTAAGATGACTTTATCATGCTCAGAACATTGAAAAACTGAAAATATCTTTTCAGTAGTACTAATCCATTGTTTAGTAACTAATGGATCAGTAGACCCGCTGAAAGAAGGTGGACGTTGTCACATGAAGGATTCAACAGAATGTTTCACCTTACTTTGCTCGTTTGGAAGTCCTGCATGATTCATAGCTTGAGAAAGTTGTGTGAGCATGGCTACAAGATTTTGCATTCCAGCTCCCATAACATTTGGTTGCTCAGGGGGACAATCATTGCATTGCCCGTCGCATTCCGCATTAACACGGTTCCTTCGGGTTCCTGTAATTGACTAAAACCAAGAAGAATATTATGAGCAACACTAATTATAATTGGAAACCCACATAATCAAGAATAAAATTTCACACTTAAGGTATTATCCTAGGTTATTCATGGCCATTTCTAAAATACTAAGATTGTGTTCTATGCTTAGACTTATCCTTAGGGTTCTTACTAAGGCTTTCACATCCTAGTTTCTAAAGGATGACTATACCTTTCCTCTGATACCAACTATAACGACCCATACTTTACATACATTATTAATACTTCAAAATTGAATCATACTCATTACAACATTTAACAAAACCATGAAAGGACCGTATAGGTATAGTGTCTTTAGAAACTGGGAAACATAAACAACTGGTTCGTAAAGTGTCTACAATGTCTCCCATTTATTTCATCATATCTATAGTCCCTTTTTCCATATCTTACTTAATAACCTTCTTCCTGACCTGGGGAAAGAAAACATACAAAAGGGTGAGCTCAAATGCTCAGTAATGGTAAACAAAAGAAATATCAATCACATCATATTCATAAGAACATAACTTTTGGAAATCATAACCTGAAAAAGAGAGCATAATTTCATAACATGGGATAAATCATAGTAGTAAAATTGAATCCCAATAATCATAACATAAAACATGAAACTTTGTGGCATACACACATAATCATAGAGTATCATTTCTTGTTAGTCAAGACTCATTTCCAAGGCTATCTTAGTGGACAAAGTCCATTTCTGAACTGAGTTCATTCCTCGTTTCAGTCTTGTTTCACTGAACCGGTATAACCTACCATTCCAGCCATGTCTATCTCATGAGATATAAAATCTTTACCCAATGAATTTGAGGGAGATATAGGTCCCACCCATCTCATAATGATACCATTCTTATTGTTCCACAAAATCATAAACCATACATCATAGCATAACCCATGTAATAAAAATGGGAATCTTAAACATCGTGACATCATAAAACAATTTATATAAGATAAAGGAATTCATAAAAATAATTCCATCACAACATAATCAAATCAATGTAATAATAGGGATAGAAACAAAACCCTTTATTATCTTAGATGGAAAATAATTTTGATAAAACACATGAACTCCATTCTTGAGGAAAATATCCTTTCTACTTCAAAAACACTTTTACATTCTTAACATGCCATACAATTCTAAACTAAAAGAAGTTGATTAAAAATAAACTTGAAAACATGTAAAGGAAGATTCTTGGAAATAATGTTTTAAAAATCCATTCATGTCGTATAAGTAAAAAAAACATTCTTCTTGTACTTTTGTCGGAAAAGTCAAAAAGTACCTCGTATGAAAAACGACAAAAGATTCCTTTCATATCTTTTACTATAAACTCAAAAAAGGGTAAAAATGGATTTAAACAATTTTAGGTGGATGGAAATAATATTACATATTGAGGAAACATGGATGTGGATGATAAAATACACCCCAGTAAATACCAAAGTATAAACAATCTCGGATAAAAAGGAGATTGTGATATTTTATTTACCTTAGGTCCGTTTTGCTTTGTAAGTGTCCGAACCTCATGTATAATGATTTGAATAGTGTTATTGACTTATTCCAGAATAATTCTCATTGTTATGATATCATATATGGTCATATTCTTAGCTTTTTATTAGTAATATTTCATTGCTACTTGTTATTCGGGTGTTTATAACTTTTTGCTCTTATTCATGTTTTGTCGAATAAATTCTTATTCTTATCTTTAGGTTATAGATACCTCATTTCCAGAATGGTATTAGTGTAATATATATCATATTAATTCATTCAATTCATTTATATAATTATTATGAAATGAAGATCATGTAGAACGAGTCGCATCACATCGTGGAGACGGTATTCCGTACGTACGCATGAGTGATGATATCGTTCCTATGATCATGGAATTGTATTGGAGTGTATTTATACTATTTCAGAATCAGTATCACTTTATAATAGTCATATATAGTCATTATTTACACCATTATACCCATCCAAGTAAGGTGGTGGTGGAAAATAGATTACACCACGACATGGAGACGGTATTCCGTATGTACGCACGCGCGGTGATTTCTATTTCCGTAGGATGGATAGATGGTGAAATAGGGTTTCTTCATACTTATAATAAAATATCAGTATATTAGTGATACTGATGTTATTACTTCATAATGAAACAACTAAATAAGAATAAGTGTAAGAAGAAATAAAGATGAAAGAATCGTTAACGGACAATACCTCTTCTTTGAAGTGCTTCTTTGAGACCTCCTTTTAGGGCACTAAAATAGGTCTTTGAAGAAGAACAGAACCTCTAGGATGTTTCTAGGGAAGTGGAGAGGATAAAATGGAAGGGTTTGGCCGTGCATGAAGGCTCAAAGTGGTGTGAGGAAGAGGGGGAGGAGGTGCCCTTTTATAAGGGAGGAGAGGGGCACCTTTGGAATAACTAAAAATATTATTTTATTATAAAGTCAAATTCAGTTTTTAATAGCTCCAAATTGATATATTTCGAAGATAAGGTGGGTAGGGGTCTAAATAATCTCATCCAATAGAATTTAGACAACTTTAGGTATCAATTTTAACCTTATCATTTAGATATAATTTTAAGTTAGATAATTTAAGTTTTACCTTATCTTCTTGTTTTCTTACACTATAAGGTTAATAAACTTACTATATCAAGCCAAACGAACCCCAAGTTGTTTATTATTAATATATATAACCTTATATAAGTCATTTTTCCGATCCTTAGATTTTTAGGAATAAAATAACAATTAATGATATAATATGTTTTTTAAAAACTATTTTATGTCAAATCTGACACTATTTAGTAATTGATTTCTGTGAAAATTATAACAGAATGATTAGTTCAAACCAAGTTACTTAAATCAATACTAAGATGTCATATTAACCTATAAAATTAGTTTAATTCATAAAAAGTCTCAAATTACATTTATTTGGGTGTTTATAACATCAATTATGTCAATATTTCATTAATAAGATAATTACTGCATCATCATTGTGTCATAAATAAATTATATTATTTAATATCTAAAAATTACAAATAAAATACCATTATGTAGGAAATATTTTTATATTTCTAATGAATATTTATAGTCGAATTTATCTTATGTATAACCCCATATTAAAAATGATTTACTTATTAAACATTGATTTTAACTATTTTAACCATTCTTTAAATAAATTAATAATAAATGTCCTAATCTAATCCAAGTGGGCCTAAATGGTAATATTTTATTCCTAAGGATGTTTTTTGTCGAATTACACTTGTATAATAGAATTAGGACATGTGTTAGGGTAATAATAATATCTTTTTTACCCTTAATTACCCTATTTATTTTTAACCGTGGTAAATAAAAGTAAAAAGTTACTATTCACGAAAAATTATTTTCATCTCATTGAACCACATTTTAATTACTGACATCAACTGTGTCTCTCGGATTTTTGTAATTCCACTCACAGAAGCGGTAGAATTATGTTTTATGAAAAATTTAGTTTTTTTAACTACCACTTAGTGGTTTCACTATTCATCAAAAATTGAAAGTTTTTAGAAAAATACCAAAATTTTACTCGCGGATAATTTCAATATTCCGAATCCAAAAATGAAGTCCATTTTGAAAAATAAAATTTATAAAATTTCAAAAAGTGGTTATTACTATTCATAGAGGCTAGTTTTAATAATATTTTATTAGCATATCATTGTTTAGTGAAACTCGGTATTGCGTATGACACAAGCTATCGAGGAAGGTTGCGATTTTGTGTAAAGCAAGCCAAGAAAGTGTTGTGTGTAGAAAAAGATTCCTTTGAAGATTTATATAACATAAAAGTCTTGGGTGTGACATATACACATAAAAGTGATGCATATATATAACCTGCAAAGTAAATAGAAATATATTGCTAAAACATCAGAACCAACACAGGACACGAAAAAAAGAACTATAACGTTGTAAACACACTTTCCTACCAAAACGACAATAAAAAGTAATTGCGCTCACCCGCAGGTGTCGGATCATGGTCTAACGTGTCCTACGATGCTGTTGCACAACCATGAAATCGGTAGAACGCAATAATTTATCAAACCCTAATCGAGGGTTTCGGTCAATTCCAAATTGGAATCAAATCCGCTTTGAATCACGACAGAGATGATGAATACTATGTAGGATAGTCATACCTCCTCAGATTGGACCCAAACGAAGAACCACATTAGATGAAACGATGCGCAAGAAGGACCCGGAAGATTGGGGTCGCGCTGCACAGTCACTATCCGGGAGGGTTGAGCCCTGCACCAGGAGGATAAGCAGGGGGTGTCGCGCTAGGGGAGAAGCGTGAAGGAGGACATCCACTACATTGCACGCCTAGTAGCTGGCCGCACCATACCCATGTGTGTGGTTCTCAGGGTCATGCTGCACGGCCGTTGGATGGGCTGTTCCGGTCAAGCCTGGTCATGCGCTATTAAGGAGAGTAGACCGGGGGTGTCGCGCTACCTGACTACCCAGAGGAGGCTGCGCGCTGCTCACCTGAGGAAGGTTTCACCTCACACGGAGGTCTGGGAGAGGGGTTGGAAGCTGCAACAGGAATCACACAAAGGAGGCCGCGGGTGTTGGCGTGCTGTAAGTAGAGTGTGGAGGGGGGTAGCCGCACAGATTTCTGGAGTAGCTATTCGCTTGGGGGAGGCCACACCTCATGCGGAGTGTCGGAGGAGAGCTAGTTGTGCCCAGGGAGGAGAGGTCCAGAGCTGCTACGTCGCGCGGAGGGTTTGAAGAAAGGGTCCTCGTTCTGTTTAGGGTGAGTGGAATGGATTTTATTCCCTTTATTTCTGTACCCTAATAATTATGTATCTATTAGTAAAAATAGTAATAAATACCCCAAACCCATTAAGTGGTAATAATAAAAGAGTAATTAACTATAGTAATAATAATAAGAGTCAAATACCTATTATTATCATTACCTGTAGAATTTTATCAATTCAAAGCTGCACATTTAATTACCCTTTATTATTATTATCTCTAATAATAATATAGATTATAATAATTATAACATTCCATTTTAATTAAGAGCTCTTCATTTAATTTAAATGATTAATTGTGATGTATCCAAAAATTAATATAATGCGTTAAAAATAATGCTCCCTTTAATTAAAATTCAACATTAATTAAAATCAGTTTACAATGATTTTAATTTGAAACTCTTCGGTCAAACTGTAATGTCACATTTAATGGCGTTTGACCACCACTTAAATAAACACGTCTGTGTAATATTTAATAATAATAATCTTCATAAAAAATTATTATTAAAACATCCACATTTAATCTCGTTAGACAATCATTTTATTAAATGCATATTCGCAACATTTAATAAAAATAATATCTCACTAATATTATTAAAACATCCATTAATTGAAATTAATTAGATAACACGTTTTGACAATCGGTCAACTATGCGACCTGAACCACATGGTCTAACCACCCATGCACAACCTGATGTCACCTCTTGAATCGGTTCTCACACTCAGAACCTCGTTCCGAAGTGCGTTTTTAAAATTGACCGACTGATAAACGAAAATTTTAAAAAAAATTGTATTTTACCCAGTCTAAGAATGTGGGTTCTTACAAACTACCCACCATAGAAACTTATTATCCCCGAGAAGCCTTCGGGAACCAAAGAAAACATCACCTGACCTACAAGGATTCTGAAGTTCCGTTCAACAATAATTCATTGTTTTACCAATGCCCAATGCATCTTTAAGCGTTTCCTAGAAAACCACAGTTGAGGTTTTAAAACCTGAGCCAATACTCACTTTAAAACTCAAACACCAAAATGAAGATTTACATCTAAGGCCATTACCAGGACCTCATCAACGAAAATGGTCAATATCAATCAACCAACATAAAGAGGTTACACATGCTTCCTCAGAAGACATCTCTGACCTAAAACCCACACTCATCCTTTAACTGGTGACGTGTCTTTAAAACCATTAGATTACAAACTGTGTGTACACCGAAGTCCTGAACCGATATTCGTTGACGTTCCAAAGTCAAAACTTCACAAGGTTATTGAAAACAACCGTTCCTTAGCATGAATATGGTCAAAGATTAAGGAAATAACACATCCTGTGAACAACAATGAAGAAGATCGCAAGACAAGCCTACAACTTTAAAACATTAATGTGGCGTATAACCGACGCTATCCTAGTTCCTCTAGCATGAGTTCAAGATGGGGGACATGATCGTCACATTCATGAGAGTGCACTAAGAGGAAACCAGGATCATCAAGAAGATAAGTCGTGCTACCAAGTAAGCATCGCCACGTTTATGGAAACAAAAGCGACACTACCCACATTAAGATCTTACATGTCTTCACAAAAAGATATCCGACAATAACCAGCATGCTATATGAGAATATCTTAACCCATGTGTGATGTTCCAAGAACCTTGATCACCACGTGAACATCTTACACAAAAGATGATAATTAAACCGGTAGGCGTGTCAAAAGTTCTCCCGAGCAGTGGGATGCAACTTATTCCTTAACGCACAGGTCACTCTACCACAGAGGAAACTCAAAATCGTACTCAACAGCACAAGAAGGTTTACATCATGGTCGTGACACATCACACGAGGATTGTCCCGGATGACGTCCTAACAATTTATCCCTTTAATATGAAGCAAATGGGTCAACGACCACTCATCCGAACGAGAATGTATTTCTAAACTGAAAAGGTCTTACTAGGAACAACATCACGAAAGGCACCAATCTTAAAAGTTCCCAACCGAAACAAGGAATATCAGGGTCTAAGGGTGCTATCTACCATGGGATAGCCCCTTATGAATCCCACGTGTTGACTCTATTTCTTGGTCACGCAAAGCAATTTAAATACTAGGATCAAAAGCTATTTTCATTTTAACTATTTAATTTTAATTCATTTAAACCCTTAAACATTTGAAAGAATTCTAAAAACACACAAGTTTTGTTCACAACAAGTTCACTTGGTTTTTAATCAACACCCATGGAAAAATAGGAACGTTAGAACAAACTTCTTCTGAAAATTTAATCATTTAATGTTATTCAAACATTAGCAGGAAATTTAGCATCTAAATTCCTTTTACTAAAAAGGCATCCTCCGAGGGTCCCATTTATTTAATCCGGGTTCTAAAATAATCAACCCTAATATAGTCCATTTCAATTAAAAATCAACAGTTTTATACTTATAACCATTTTAAAACACACATAGTTATAATAGCCTTAGTCACATGGGTGGCCACATAACAATAGAAAATGCACTCATACACCTTACTGAGGACATTTGGCTTCCATTCAAGATCAATTCACATTATGATTTACATTAGAAACCTTTTTCATAAGTTCAAATACACGGGTTACCCTTTTTCCTAGTTATAAGGCACCCATACACCTTACAACAACAAAAACTAGTTCTGTCGTATTCGCAACCAATAAAATTTATCCATAACATCCTATCATTTATCAGTAAGATACAATTTCACTACAAATAACTATCACAACACAACTTGTTTAAATCACCAAAACATGTTATAATATAAAAGCATGGAATATAACAAGATAGGAAGCATGTAATTTTATCACACAAGCAAGTTAATTGTGTCACCGAACATGTTATCTAATAATGACATAATAAATAAATGCAAGACATGTCACATATTCAAGGCACACAATCAATATTAGCAGGCAATTTACTAATTCAACTACATGGCACGACACATATGCATGCATATGAATCTACAAGTGCCTAATATAATGCGTGTAATGCAATTTTTTTTCTTGCCATAACAGGCCAATGCAAATTTTCATAAAACTTTTCATAATCAATAAACAACAGAAATTACAACATTCATCCAAGGTGAAATCATATCAACTGTAATAGAAAACAGTATGAATACCAATCCCAACCCTGGTCACTTGGTCATTTCCCATACATGGGGTGATCAGTCTCAAGCATGGATATTAACCCAAGTCCGGACACATTCCTAGTCTCATGTCTACCAACCGAAACAGTAATACAAAAGGAAAAGAAAGAACAACCTCCTCTAATACCACTTTTTATTGACCCGAATCCAGAGCCTCTCATGGTGACCTGTACCCAGTTCGCCACATGACCTCAAGCGCATTTCCCCGAATGCCAGAGGCTACCTACTAGGAGCGAGGGCCTTGGGTCAGGTATTTGGGGGAACTATGGACGCATAGATTATGAAAATAAAAGGAAGGAAACAATATATAACAGCGGAAGCAGTAAACAACATTATCATCCGAATTCCTCAGTGGAAGACATTATTAAATAATAAATAACTGGAACTGAAGATTTGATTCATGGCATGTTATAAGTCTAATAAAACCGCCAAACCAAACAACAGGCTGGAAGCAATTGAATAAAATGAAAAGGAAAAACAAAGCATCCAAAAGACTCTTCATCATCGCAAGCCATAGCTTGGTCCCATTCTCCCTAGCACATCAGTAAGTCAGGTACCTGAAGTAAAATGGTGCTTGCCCTTATCTATACCTACAACAATATAATCGGTTTGGGCCCAAAATCAAGGCCCAAACAGGGTGTGAGACAAGGTCCCAATAGGCAACCACCCATAGATCTATTCCTAACAGTCAGTGAATACATGGAAGGTAATGGACAGTAAGCAGTAAACATCAAGCAGTAAATAGGAAGCCGTAATTCGGAAAATAAACAGCAGTAACAATCCACTGTTTCCAGCATGTAATCTACTAACAAGAAACATCCACTCAAGCAAGTAGAACAAAAAAGGTAACCTCTGGGTATTTCTCACAGTCTAATCCCTAAGGTTCAACCTACAAGTACTAGAAACCCTCTGGGAGGCACACACAGTCTCACCCCTCTGATTCAGGTAAAGAAAAGACTCTCTCAGGAAGCACTCACCGTCTATTCCCCCTATAGTCTTGTGTCATACTAAAGGCTCTATGGGGAAGAAATCAACATCAATTCCCCCTCTGGCCCGCGTTGAGTATCTACTAACTCTCTGAGTAAGCACTCAATGTCAATTCCCCCTATGGTCTCGCATCGTAAATTAAGGACACTCTGGAGAATCCCTTACGTCCATTCTCCCTGTGATCCATTACACTAGGATCTCACATCCCTGTGTAAGACAAACATGCATAGCACACGTACGGGCCCATGTAAACCTATTTAACTACTTAGATATCATTCTAAGGCATAACAGTATAACATTACAACAGTTCCACTATCCTATAACTATGCATAGCAACTGGAAAATGACGAACAATCTAAAACCCATGGAAAAGCATCCATAGAACAATACAATTTACCCTATTCACACACAATGACCTCTACACAGTCATATCAGCAAGGAAAGCAAACAACAAGGAAAAACAGGAAACACGCAATACCCTGTTCAAGGGTATTGGTGGAATTTGCACCAAATATTCACAGACTTCCTACATAAATGCACAAACCACCTACCTTGAGGTGAGAAGGACAATATACTTAGATGTTGACTTTCAGTTTTCCCTCGGAGTGGACCCAGGTTAACACGCCTTGCCTTATCGGTCACGCAGTTGCGCGTGCGCAACATTGCTGTGCGTATATATATATATATTTATACCTATACACATAAAATTGATGTGTATATATAACCTGCAAAGTAAACTGCAATATATTGCTAAAATATCGGAACCAACGCATGACCAGATAAAAATAACTATAACAGTGTAAACACAATTTCATACCCAAACGACGATAAAACATAATTGTGCTCACCCGCAGGTGTCGGAGCGTGCTCCGTCGTGTCCTGTGATGCTGTTGCACAACCGTGAAATCAGGAGAATGCAATAATTTATCAAACCCAAATCGAGGGTTTCGGTCAATTCCAAATCGGTATCGAATCCTCTTTGAATCAAGACAGCGATGATGAAGACTATGAAGGGAGGTCATAACTCCTTGTATAGGACCCAAACGAAGAACGACGTTGGAGAAAACACTGTGCAAGAAGGACCCGCATTATTGGGGTCATGCACAATCACTATTCGAGAGGGTTGTGTGCTATACCAGGAGGATGAGCAGGGGGTGTCGCACTAGGGGAGAAGCAGGGAGGAGGACAACCACTTCATCCCACGCATGGTTGCTAGCTACACCATACCAATGTGTGTGGTTCTCCGAGTTGCACTGCACGGTCGTTGCGTGATCTGTTCTGGTCAAGCCTGGTCTTGAGCTAGTAAGGAGAGTAGACCGGGGTGTCGCGCGGCATGACTGCTCAGAGGAGGCCGCGCGCTGCTCACCTGAGGAAGGATTCACCGCACACGGAGTTCCGGGAGAGGGGTTGCACGCTGCAACATGAATCAAGTAAAGGAGGCCATGGGTGTTGATGCGCTACAAGTAGAGCGCGGAGGGGGTAGCTGTGTAGAAGTATGGAGCAGTTTTTCGCTTGGGGGAGGCCACGCCTTATGCAGAGGGCTGGATGAGAGATGGTCTTGCCTAGGGAAGATATGTCCAGAACTGCTGTGTCGTGCGGAGGGTTTTAAGAAATGGGCCTCTTTCATTTTAGGGGGGAGAGGAACGAATTTTATTCCCTTTATTTCTCTACCCTAATAATTATGTATTTCTTAGCCAATATTATAATAAATACCCCGAACCTATTAAGTAGTAATAATAATAGAGTAATTAACTATAATAATAATAATAAGTGTCAAATGCCTATTATTATCATTACCACTAGAATTTTATCAATTCAAAGCTCCACATTTAATTACCCTTTATTATTATTATCTATAATAATAATAATAATTATAATAATTATAAATTCCAATTTTAATTAAACCCTCTTCATTTAATTTAAACGCTTCATTATGAAGTCACCATAATTAAGATAATGTGTTAAAAATAATGCTCCCTTTAATTAAAATTCAACGTCAATTAAAATCCGTGAACCATGATTTTAATTTGACACACTTTGGACAAACTGTAATGTCACATTTAATGGAATTTCACCACCACTGAAATAAACACTTCTGCGTAATATTTAATAATAATAATATTCTAAAATAGTTATTATTAAAACATCGACATTTAAACTCGTTTGACCATCATTTTATTAAACACATTTTCGCAACATTTAATAATAATAATATCTCACTATTATTATTATTAAAACATCTATTAATTAAAATGAATTAGATAACATGTATTGACAATCGGTTAACTGTGTGACTTGACCCACAATGTCTAACCGCCCATGCGCAGCTCGATGTCACCGCTTGAACCGGTTCACACACTCGAAACCTCATTCCGAAGAGCAGTATTAAAACTGACCAACCGATAAATGAAATTTTTTTAAAAAAAATTTGTATTTTACCAGGTCTAAGAACATGGGTTCTTAGAGGGGAATTATTCAAATGAATGTCCTAAGTGTCAAGGAAACCTACCTTAGAAAATGGCAAGGGAGAAAGGCCAAGCTTATGCGATCATAATTATTGAGGTTGAAGCTACGAATGATTTTGTGGTAGACACTTTAATTGTTTCCTCAATATTAGGCAATTATTTCTTTGATATTGGGTCATCTCATTATTTCATATATTCCCAATTTTCTAAGGAAATTTGATATTTCCAATTTGACTTAACTAGGCAGTTGTCATTCAAAACTTCTAAGGGAAATATCATTGCAACAATGTTTTGTCAATCACTTACCATTGTGGCATATAATCTTTTTTATATATACTAATCTTATTGTAATAACCAAGATTGAATTTGATATAATCCTCGGTATGGATTGTCTTTCAGACCATGATGCAAAAAATTATTATACGAAGAAGGTGGTTATAATTTTTAATGGATATAATGAATACCTTATCTTTAGAGATGAAAAGTTATAATCTGATTCTTCTCAAGATCCACCCTCAATAGATCTACTAAATTCAATTATTGGGGAGAAAGGGAGTGAAACAACTATGGGTGAGGAAATTAATGTTCAAATAGAGGATGTACCTATTGTGCAAGAATATGTTGATTTGTTCACAGAGGATTTACCCGGACATCCTCCAGAATAGGAAATTGAGTTTTCCATTGACTTAATTCCTAGTTCAAGGCCCATATCAAAGACCCCTTATAGAATGGACATTGTGGAAATAGTGGAACTAATGAAACAACTAGAGGTATTGAGTAATAAAGGATTTATTCACCCTACTGTTTCACCATGGGGAGCCCATATTCTTTTAGTTAAGAAGAAAATGGATCTTTGAGGTTGTGCATTAACTACATAGAGATGAATGCTATAACAACAAATAACTAGTACCCCCTACCTCGCATTAATGATTTATTCGATCAAATTCATGGAGCAAAATATTTTTCAAAGAATGACCTTTTATCTGGATATCATCAGTTGTGTGTGAAAAAATAAGACATTCCAAAGATAGCATTTCAAACCAGGTATGGGAATAATGAGTTTATAGTAACGCCTTATGGATTTACTAATGCACCCTTTCTTTTCATTGATCTAATGAATAGAGTTTTCGAGGAATATCTTTATGACATTGTAGTGGAATTTCTTGATACTATCTTATTATACTCAAAACGTAATGAAGATCATGAAAATAAATTTCACATTAATCTAAAGACTCTCAAAAGAAATGAATTATATAGGATGTTTAAAAAAGGTGTAAATTATAGCTTCATGAGATTTCTGTTACTGTCCATATTTTCTATAAGGATGGAATCTCTTTTGATCCTTATCAGACCAGAGTAATCTATGAATGGCCAGTATTGATGAGTATAAATGAGGTACATAGTTTTATTGGTTTAGGATGTTATTATCAGTGCTTCATCCAGAATTTTTTCTTGAATGGATAACCCATTAACCAAGGTCCCACATAAAGGGGTTAAATTTGTTTGGACAACAAAATGTGAACAATCATTTGAAGATTTTAAGAAAATATTATTCAATGCTCATATCAGGACTCTACCATCGGACAATTATGGGTTTTTTATTTATATTGATGCTTCAAAGAAAGTAATTGGTTGTTTCCTTATGCAGAATGGTAGAGTTATTGCATATGCATCATGGTAGCTAAAATTCAGGAACAAAACTATCCCACTCATGATATTGAGTTAGTAGCCGTAATATTTGATCTGAAGGCATGGAGAAACTATCTCTATGGTGAAAAATGTGAGATATATACTGATCACAAGAGTTTTAAGTATATTTTCTCACAAAAAAAAACAAACATGAGGAAAAAGAGATGGCCTGAACTACTCAAGGATTATGATTTCACTATACACTACCACCCAGGGAAAGAAAAATAAGGTGTCATATGCTTCGAGTAGAAAGGTTAATGGATTTCTGAATAAGATGAGAGTTGAAAGGGATACTATATCCATGAGAATAGTAAATATTGATATGGGTATAACAATGCAAGGTGAAACATCAGTACTTTTCCAAATGGTTGCCAAACCATTTTTAATATAAAGGATAAAAAATTCTCAAACTGGGGATGAAGGGTTTTAAAAGGAAATAAAATCCATGAATGGTGGGAGATCGATTGACTTCTTATATGAAGAGGTAATTTTGAAAATTTGGAAGAGATTTTTTGTTTTTCCAATATACCTGATCTAAAAAGGGAATTGTTGGATGATGCTCATAACTCCAATTTCTATATACACCCTAGTATCAATAAGATTTATAGAGATTTGAGGTAACATTTTTTGTGCGACAAATGAAGAAAGATATTTCTGATTATGTGTCATGATGTATGGTTTTTCAATAGGTTAAGGATGAAAGAAAAAATACTTGAGGAGTTATGCATCCTCTTCCACTACATGAGTGGAAATGGGATGATATTACAATATAATTTGTCATGGGGATACTAATGACTCTTATAAGTAATGACACAATATGGTTCATTGTCAATTGTCTTACCATGTCTACACATTTTCATGCTATAAGATAACATTGACCACTTTAATGTTTAGAAAGAATATATATTAATTATATTTTAAGACTTCATGGAATACCCCTATCGATTGTTTCTTATCGTGATCACTGTTTTACATCAATATTCTAGAAATGTTTTCAGAAATCCATAGATACTAAAATTCATTTAAGCACTGCCTACCACCCTAAAACTGATTGAAAATTAGAACAGAATATTCAAACCATTTAATACATGTTGATATCTTGCTCGCTTGAATTTCAAGGTATGTGGGATTAGTATTTACCTCTGGTAGAATTTTCATATAAAAATAACTTCCATTAAAGTATTCTGATGTCACCATATGAAGCGTTATATGGAAATAGATGTCCCACACCAACTTATTGGGATGATGTAGGTGAAATAAAACACATAGGCTTAGAACTTTTTGAGGAAATAATGGAAAATATGAATATTATCCAAACCCACATTAAACCATCTCAAAGTAGGAAAAAGATCTATACTGATAACTAAAGGAAGGATTTGGAATTTCAAGTAGGAGATCATGTTTTCTTGAAGGTATCTCCATAGAAGGGGTTTATATGATTGACTAAGAAGGGTAAATTAAGTCCCAGGTACATTTTTTCTTTTGAAATTTTAGAACCAATTGGAGTTGTAGCTTACTATTTGGCAATGCCGCCAAATCTCTCCAATGTTTATGATGTGTTCCACATATCACTGTTGAGAAAATACATGCCTAACACAACGAATGTACTCATAAATGGATAAATAGAACTAGTACTTGATATATATTATTTTGAAGAGTCTATCAAGATTAGTGATACCAGAGAACAAGTTTTGTAAAACTGGATGACTCATATTGTAAACATTCTTTGGATAAACAATAAAATGGAAAAGACAATGTGGGAACGTGAGGAACTTATGATGAAGAACCACCCGAATATTTTCATGCAGTAATATTCTATAAATTTTGAGGACGAAATTATTTGAAGGAGGGAATAATTTAACACTCCAAACATCCACATTACGCTTCTCTTTGAATAATGCAATAGGTTACGTTGTACGAAACTTCGAGTTCTAGCACACCATGACCAATCAAAGTAGCGGTTTAAAAAGTAGTTATGAATAGTAATACCCATTTTTGAAATTTTATAAACATTATTATAAAAAATATACTTCATTTCTAGATTAGGAATATCAGAATTAGCATAGGGGGAATTTTTGGTATTTTTCTAAAAAATTTCAATTTTTTATTAATAGTGAAAAACACCGCGTTATTATTTAAAATTTGAATTTTATTTAAATAATTGTTAATTTTATTTTAATTTTTTAAAATTAAAAATAGATAAATAATACCTAAATTGGTAAAATTTAATTCATTGCAGTCATTTTATAATAAGATTAGATATATAAAATTTTATAGAACTTTCTAACGTCCTTTACCTACCTTTTAGGAACATTTACCAATTTGCATAAAACATAATTTTACCACTTTTGTGAATTGAATTTCAAAAATCTGGGAGACATAGTAGACCTCAGAAAGTAAAATTTTCTTTAATAGGATGAAAATAATTTTTGGTGAATAGTAACTTTTGAATTTTATTTTCCACCGTTAAAAGTAAATAGGGTAATTAAAGGAAAATATAATATTATAATCACTCTAAAACATGTACGAATTCTATTAGATAAGTTTTTTTAGACCTAAATCAACCTTATTAATTAAATATGATCCATTTTATTTACTTGTATTAGATTAGGATATTTATTATTATTTTATTTAAAGAAGGGTTAAAAGTGGTAAATTAAAATTTTAATAAAAAAATCATTTTTAATATAGGGTTATTAATAAGATAAATTCAACTATAATTATTCATCAAAAAGATAAAATATTTCATATATCATGGTATTTTATTTATTTTTATACATTAAATAAATATATTTATTTATAACACAATGATGATACAGTAATTACCTTATTAATTAATAATTAAAGTAATTGATATTATAAATATCAAAATAATTTTAAATTTAGGATTTTTATGCCATCCAAAAATTGTCTAGGTGAATATGACATGTTAGGGATGATTTAATGTATTTTTTTTGAAGTAATCATGGTTTTTTTCTTTCACAGAACCCAAATACTAAATAGTGTCAAAATTGACATAAATTAGTTATTAAAATAAATACTATTTTATTAAATGATATAATATTACTAAAAATATAAGGTTAGTATTAAGTATTTATATAAGGTTATATATTTCAATAATTAACCACTTGTGGTTCTCTGGTCTTTTTTTAGTAAGTTTATTGACCATTTATTATATGAATGCAAGAAGACATAGTAATAGTTATACTATTTAACTAACAGTTAAATCTAAAAGAAATCATTAATATGGTGACCTAAACATTTATAAAAACCTATGGGTTGATATTATTTCGACCCATAAAAACCTTATACTTGAAATAAATCCAATTTGATCCATTATAAACTGAAAATGACCTTATAATAAAATAATATTTCAATCTTTTCCTAAGGTACCCCTCACCTCTCTTATAAAAGGGAACTTCCCCTTCTCTAAATTTCACACCTCCAAAGCCTTTTTGAACCGAAAAACCCTACACAAATATCCTCCCAACAACCCTCAGTTCATCTTATATGACCCACATTGATAAAAAATCCAACCTATGGAGCCCTTTGGATCAAATAAAAATGAAGAACCCAAAGAAGAGGTAATTAATTCATCACATCTTTCATGTTATTTTCTTTTTGAACTTCCTATTTCTTTGTTGTTTCCATACTAAAATTATAAATCAAGTACATTCTATATACTATTTTGTTATTATAAATATGGTACAACCATTTCACTATTCTATCCATCCTATGAATGAAAAAGTCGCCATACTTGCGTATGTATGGCTTACCATCTCCACGTTGTGGTATAGTTTGTTATTCAACACTTCATTATTTTTATGGGTGTAATAATGAAAATAATTTATTTAAATAATGAATATAACATGTTAATGATTATGTATGTATAATATAACTTCCAATTACAAATGATTTTACCACTAATAGAATGATATTATCACTCGTGCGTATTTACGGATTACCGTCTTCACTACGTGATGAAATTTTGTTCCCCATCATTACCATTAAAGAATAATTTTCATTTGATGATTAAAAATATTATTTATATAATTTAATATAATTCTGGATATTAATCAAATATATCTTATCCTTAACAAACATGAATTATGTAACAAAACAAAAAAAAGAAAACGAATCAGTTAACTCCTGAAATAATAATACTGATGAAATATTATTAACAATGAGATATTAAAGGATCATATATGATGTCATATTTATGTATGTGGTTCTTGTATAATTTATTAACAATGATTTAACCATTATACATTATTTTAACATACCATCGACTAACGAAATGTACAAGGTAAGGGATAATTTTACAATCACCTTATTATCTGCGGTTGTATGTACGTAAGTATCTACTAGGACATCTTTATCATCCACATATTAGTATTATAAAAATGTATTTCAAGGCATATTTCACTATTTCCTAGAATATGAGTTAATTTAATTTATTCCATTGTTTAATTTTTATAATTTTTTTGAAAGGAATCTTTCCTTAATTTTTTAAACAAGGTACTTTATGACCTTTTTGACAAAATTAATGAAAGAATGTTTTTTATCTTATATGGCGGGTGAGGATATTTTTCATAGTTACAACCTTAAAATATTTCCTTACAATATTATAAGAATATTTTCAACATAAATGTTTTCATTTATTATTCGGTGACATTTAAATGAATAAAAATTATAAAGATATATTTCACTCAAATAGTTTTTTGATTGATTTCATTTCTGTCATCATCATTCAGTGGATTTTACTTTTTTTTGAAGTAGATTTATTATGATACAACCTTCCATATTGTATTGAAGGTTTTAAAATATGTTTTAATGTGTATGTTCTATTTTTATACCATTCTTGGTATATGGTTAAAATAATGACATTTCGTATGCTAGTTTTAATAGGAATGTTTATATTATATTTCAACCTTTACCTATGAGGAATGCATTGGACATAGTCAGTGATCGGTGGGGCCCGCTATAGCCCCTCGATGCATCGGTAGGTCTCATGAGAAAAACTAATTTCTTGGCATAAGGTCTTGAAAAAATATTATTTGTACTCTTGGAATGAGGCCTTGACTATGTGGTTATGATGTCCAACATTATGCATTCTATCATTATGAAATTAGATATTGATATTACATGTGATTATTCGACTTATATAATATCCATGTGAATATGTAAATGACATTATTTGATTAGCTTTTTCATGTCATTCAGATGTTTATGTTTAAATGTCTTGTGTTTTAGTTTTATACATTTCCTTAAATGTTTATGAATATTTATGAATGTTTCCACTATATTGTTATCCTTATTGAGCATCTGAGCTCACCCCATTGTTTTATTTTTTCCAAGATGTGAAAAGTATATTATAACTAACTTGCAGGGATAAGCTAAGGGATATGAGTTTCTTCAAAGGAGACCCAATTTTGATTATTTTTATTTATTAATGTAATGTAAAACTTATGTATTTATCTTGTACTTCCATGGCTACTAAACTAATTTGTATTTCAGGATTTGATTTTTTGTGATCATTATAATTTTATGAAATAATTTATAAGGCCCCAGCCTTAAACCTTACTTAATCTTGAGTTATTACAAGATTACACATTGAGGATCTTTTCAGGTTTAGAGTTTTAGAGAATTACATCATGAAACTTGCATTACATTCCACATTTAAACAAAGTGGTTACATAAAAGACATTATTCATTATTCCCATCAACGGAAACATATTTAAAATAAAACATGGACTTTTAATTGACACATCCTTGACACTATCATCACATCATGTAAATTTCCCTTGACCTGTGAAAAACATTTCAAAAACTTGGGATGAGCATAAAAATCTCAGTAAGGGTTATAAAAATATGGAAAGGAAACATGAGTTCATATATACATAAAAATGAAATCATAATTTACCCATAAAACATAGACACTTTAACATACCTCATCAAATCATGAATAAATCATAGAAATCATAAGACATAAAAGGTAACTTGAGGCATTCATAACATTCTTACGTAGGGAGTAACCCTCTTGGTTACGTTTGGAATACTCACCATAGTATATTCCCTAAATCTCTTTGGAGAAACCTTAACGTTTCACTCCTTCGCGTTACCCAATGAATTGGAGAGCTATATCGGGCTCACCCACCCTTAGTTTATTATGGAACCACCCATCTTCATAACAATGCCCAAGAACCATAACATAATCTTATCACATAAAACATGCATAAAGGAAACATAACATTTCCACCTTTCAATAACAAGATATCAATACAACACATTGATATAAATACATTATGAAAACCATTTTCAATACCAAAATAAAGGAAAAGTAAAACATGGTATTTATTTTTTCTTTTAAAAAGAAGGTATGGCTTGTAGAGGAAGCCGAAACTCAAATAATGGTCACGACGGAGAAGAAGTCGTTGTCGCCGCATACGTATGACAAAAACATTCCCTTTTGTCGTTTAGTAAAACGCTTCATATAAAAAGATTCCTTTTGGATAAACATAAAATTCAAAGGGGTTTATACACCGTATAAAATAAAGTTGTGTATAAAACAAAATATGCCTCAATGAAAGGAGATTGAGACGAAGTCCCATACAAAGACGGTATCCTTGGATTAAGGATAAATCAGTTACATAACAATGTGTGACAAACGAATACATGAAATATAAGTGGGTATTAAGTGTAAAACAATCAGAGGAAATTCACAAATAATCATATAATGACATATTCAAGGTGTACAAGTTTATCCCAAAGAATCAAATTTGGGTTAAGAAGTTCCCTTGCAAAAATTAGACAGCCTAACGACGTCAGTTAAAATTCAGAAAAAGAGTTGATGAGAGATAAAAAGCGTATCTCATCACTTGGACATAAAATTTACATCAATAAGGATATAGAAGAACATATCCCAAAATAATATTATGTGAATTAAAAGACATAACAAAATAAGTCTTTTAAAAAGAGGAGGGTGAATGGTTCCCTTACCGACATGGGTATCTTTCGAAACATACGCCCCGTGCAAGAAGGAAAATACAACATTGATGTAAATACTCATAAATGAAAGAATATTAGACAATGAGTAAAATAATGGTTAGTACATACACCACTCAAAGGAAATTGTGGAAAATGTAGCATAAATCTCACGGGAATAATAGTGAGATGAAAAATCCCTTACGAAAACTCGGCAGCCTAACGACGCCACTTAAAACATCCAAAAATGGATTGATGAGATCAAATAGGGTATCTCATCACATTAAAATAAAATGTACAGAAAGAGGAATATAAAATAACATCCCCCATCATAACAAAGAGGAGCTTAAAGAAGTGACATAAAGGAGAGTACTTAAAGAGAAAGAGAGAGGTTAGATCTCTTACGAAAATTCGGCAGCCTAACGGCGCCACTCAAAACATCCGAAATGGATTGATGAGAGAGAATAGGGTATCTCATAATATGAACATAAAAATTACAGTAAGAGTAATATAAAATAACATCCCATTAACAAGAAATATGATCTTATAAGGAATGACATAAAATAGTGTACTTAAAAAGAAAGAGAGGAGTAGGATCCCTTACCTCAAGTCCAACTTGTCTTGTTCGTTTCTTTATATTCTTGAATAATAAACTTTGGTCAATTAATAATTGCCTAAGTAAATCCTTTAGAGATTATTATTCAGTTCATATCACATATTATAATGTTATAATAATTGTTTAATAATGTTAGTTCATATCAGACGTTTTTGCCGATGTTTGGTACATGAGTCAAAAATGAACTTGTTTGAAAAAAGATTGCCCATGTAGTTATAAGTAAATAATTTCCAGAATAGTATTAATGATTAAAATATCATATGTATCCAGTAAATATTAATTTTATAGCATTCTATATCATTTGGAGATAAAAAATAAAAAGCACCGTTCATGGAGACGGTAGGCCGTACGTACGCATGAACGATACTTTCATTTTTTGTCATATTAGTGGAATTAAAACAAAATGAGAGAGATATATATGTTATAATTCCAGATTTATATCCATAATTTAGATGTAATATATTACATATATAAACATTATATATATGTACATATAATATTACATAACATTTTCAGATAAGAAATGAAATGTACCGTTCATGGAGAGGGTAAGCCGTACGTACGCATGAACGCTACTTCCATTTCTATTTCATGTTTAATGGAATTAAAACATAATGATACATAATAGTATTTTAATTCCAGTATGGTATCATGTATAATATCATAAAATATATTCTTTATACGTACCACATATGGTATTAACGAATCAAATCACTTTGAGGGGGCGGTAGTACGCACTTCCTTAAATGAAGATATCGCGTATACCCATAATGGAAGCCATAAAGGTATTCCATAAATGAAAAATACAGAAGTTTAAGGAAAACATAAACATATTATATATCATATATAAATATAGTGACATATTAATGGCCACCTCTGAATGTGTTAAAATAATGTTGAACAATCATCGTTTTGGGAGGTAGAAATTCGCCATCCACGGAAACAGTATATTATTTCACCATTAGATGTAGGTGTGTGTAAGTGTAGCTCGAATAATTATTATAAAAACATCATAATATTTAAGATACTGGATTTTTTACAAAATATATTAATAAAAAGAGTTTAGGGGGTTGGAGAAGAAAAATAAAACAAAAGGACACAAGTGAAGACATTACCTTAAAATCGGGTAACTCCCTTTGGTTTGAGCTCAAAGGCTTCCTTGGGAAGACTTCTGCCCAAAGTGAGGCTTCAAGGAGTTATAGAGGGATGTGGAGAGACAAAATGGGCAGGGTTTGGCCGAGCCAAAGGCTTTGGGAGTGATGGTAACAAGGTAGATGTGGGGGCCTTTTATAAGAAGAGAGGAGGGACACTCGTGTAAAGTTACAAAATGTTACTTTATTTTCAAAAGCGTTTCGGATTTGAAAGGTCCCACATTGATGTATTTTACGGATAAGGTGATAAGGGTTCGAAATAAACTCATCCAATAGGTTTTGGACATGTGTAGGTCTTAGATATTACATTATATTTCAATTTTATTTAAATCGTTAAATAATGAGGTCATCGCGGCATCATCATGATGTCATAAATAATTTAATTTATTTAATGTCTAAATATTATAAAAAAATACTATGATGTAGGAAATCTTTTTATCTTTACACTGACTATTTATAGTCAAAATTATGACTTCTATAACCCCATGTAAAAATTGTTTTAGTATAACATCTCATGTTTGTGTCATTTTTACTTTAACATTAAATAAAAAGATATTTATTTCATTTTCCAAACAAAGTAGCTCCATAGGGTCCCCAAGATGACCCATGTATTTTATTGGTCGGCCATGACACATCCAATGATGGTAGGACATGTGTCTAGGTCATTTCATTTTATTAAAACATTATTCTTACCAAAAACTACACTAATTACCTCTAATCGCGATTAAAAACTTAATAAGTTACTATTCACCAAAAAAATTATTTTTATCCTATTGAACCACATTTTACTTCTTAATGACAACCATGTATGTCGGATTTTTTAAATTCAAAACACAAAGATGGCAAAATTTTATCTAAACAGAAAAATCTGTTTTTATAAGTACCACTTAGTGGTTTCACTATTCTTCAAAAATGGAAGTTTTTTAGAAAAATCCCAAAAATTCACCCTAAGCTATATTTGATATTCCGAATTCAAAAATGAAGTCTATTTTACAAAATTCAAAAAAAAAAAATAAGTCACATTAATTAATTTAATAATTAATTCCCGCTTTCAGAGCAAATAGCGTGTTTTTATGAAATAATAAGTATCAAAAGATTGACACTAGTTTAAGTCTGATTTCAAAGTGAAATTAATTCAAATGACCACTATTGTATTTAATGGTAAAAATATATTCTAATTTCACTTTAAAACCAATTCAAAATATAATCTATTAATATAAATAAATTATATTAAAAAGAGGTTTTGAATTAAAATACAACATTTTACATTATTCATTAAAAAAATGAACTTTATCGGAAAGATACCAAAAATTTACACAAAGTAAATTTTGATGTCCCGATTATTAATAAGAGTTTTATTTGGTCCAATAGAATGCATAAGAGTGAAAAAAACTATATTTATTGACGGTTCGCCATCAAAAGGCGATAAGTGAACCTTTAGTGAAAACTAGGGCATATACGCCTAAAATTGAATTATTTCCGTATTTTAAGCCTTTATCTTTTATTGGATAAATGTAAAAACATTTAAAAACATATATAATCATATTTTAGTTATTTCTATCCATTCCCGCAAATACAATGGCTACATGTTAACTACCATTTAAAATAAAATTATTTTATTATTAGAGTGCAATGTAAGATTCCCAAGAAACTCGTTGTTGCGTGTTGGGTACGCCATCGAGCACAGAGTCCCCTTTAAAGTCATATTAAAATTTTATTCAAAAATAAGTATAAATATGAAAATGTCATATTCTTTATTTACCTGTGGTGTTACATCCTTCCCCCCTTTTGGGAATTGCGTCCTCGCAATTTTTAAAATTGAGCTTAGAAACATCCTTGAAAGTCCCACATCGGAACAAGAGTAGGTAAAAAAATCACTTTAAAATAAAGGAAGACAAGTACAGAGGTCACCCGAGTTAACCCATACTAGGATTCCATGTAGACAAACATGGACATGGAAGAAAAAGCAAAGGGTCATGTTCTTGAGGGAGAGTGATAGTAAACATTTCTAGGAGAAAGTTAACCATAAGAAAATCACAAACTTGTGATGGGTTAAACGGTATTCGATTCCACAGTAGGAAAAGTTAATAGACAACATTTTTGATTTATGTTACTTTTTATTGAGGAATTTATTCATAAGGAAACATAATCACTTATCATGTTGACTTTCAAATTTTACTAGATTCCTTAATCAAACTCATATTTTTTTCCAAAAGACGAGTATTTAGGGAGACTTGTTCACATTAAGAGTAATATAATCAACTTCTAGAGAATCACCTAATCCACTAAAGAGAACTATATACTTCCCATGTCTTTAGAAATTAAACAAAACCAAACCAAAAAGGTTAGTACAAGATCAGATAATCCAGAATAGGATAACCCTTTATAAAAAGAAAATATATTCTTAATCTCCAAAATTTGTCCAACAAAACCCAAAGTTAAACGAGGACCATTCGATAAACAATTTGTCCATAAAATTCTTCAAAGTAAACCAAACTAAGATTGAAACCCAAATAGTTGAAGGATTTAGTCACATAGTCTTCCAAGTTAAATCGTAACATTTATCTCCAAACAACATCAGTTTCTCTTAATGTCTCGTATTGAAAAGTAATTACCTAATCACATATCCTCCATGATAGGTTAATAAATTTCCATAGATAACCCAAAATCAACTTACTCTTAAATAATAAAATCATCTAACTAAAAAAAGAATTAGTCAAACTAACCAGGGACTTCACGTAGTCCAGTGGTAGGTGATAAATATCAGTCGCACTTTGGTTGTGGGTTCGATTCCCACAACTTTGTCCGACGTGACGGGTAGTCACATGGTCTGCGTGTTATCCTTTTTCTAAAAATATATAATTCTCAAATCATTCCCCAAAATCAGATAAAATCATCAAAAATAACCATAACATAATTTGACCTCAATTTTATCTCATGCCTTTCACTTCCATCATAACATAGAGTAACCCATAATTACCTCAAAAATAAGGATCATATAAACTCTAATGGTTACCTTTATAATTATTACCTGAACTTCCACATCGATTGGTAATCTCTAACATTATGCATTAAAGATCATATTAAGGTTCAAGTGGTTGATCATGAATCCTTGATAGTTGGTTTGGAACAACCATGAGTTTCCTCATTGAATCCCCCATTTTATCTAGTATCTTAATCATAGAACCACCACAGTTTCCTTCAAACCTGTTGTCTCTTTGGTGCCCGCTAGATCCAGCCATTTACTAAAACCAAAAAGGTCATTGTGAGTATATCAACATAACCATCATGTACTAATGAGTAAGATAAACACTAAGATATACTTACTCATTCTCTTTATCTAAAAACTAGGACACCTTCTAAAATCCTAGCCAATATGGTAATGTCACTTATGCTTAAAGAATACCCTAACCTCTAAAGTTATCTAAACCGACATTTGATACCAACTATAAGGCCCCAGCCTTAAACCTTACTTAATCTTGAGTTATTAAAAGATTACACATTGAGGATCTTTTCAGGTTTAGAGTTTTAGAGAATTAGATCATGAAACTTGCATTACATTCCACATTTAAACAAAGTGGTTACATAAAAGGCAGTATTCATTCTTCCCATCAACGGAAACATATTTAAAATAAAACATGGATTATTTCTTGACACATCCTTGACACTATCATCACATCATGTACCTTTCCCTTGACCTGTGAAAAACATTTCAAAAACATGGGATGAGCATAAAAAGCTCAGTAAGGGTTATAAAAATATGGAAAGGAAACATGAGTTCATATATACATAAGAATGAAATCATACTTTACCCATAAAACATAGGTACTTTAACATAACTCATCAAATCATGAATAAATCATAGAAATCATAAGACATAAAAGGTAACTTGAGACATTCATAACATTCTTACGTAGGGAGTAACCCTCTTGGTTACGTTTGGAATACCCACCACAGTATATTCCCTAAATCTCTTCGGATAAACCTTAACGTTTCACTCCTTCGCATTACCCAATTCATTGGAGAGCTATATCAGGCTCACCCCCCCATAGTTTATCATGGAACTAGTCGTCTTCATAACAATTCCCAAGAACCATAACATAATCTTATCACATAAAACATGCATAAAGGAAACATAACATTTCCACCTTTCAATAACAAGATATCAATACAACACATTGATATAAATACATTATGAAAACCATTTTCAATACCAAGATAAAAGAAAAGTAAAACATGGTATTTATTTTTCTTTTAAAAAGAAGGTATGGCTTGTAGAGGAATCTGAAACTCAAATAATGGTCACGGCGGCGGAGAAGTCGTTGTCGCCGCATACGTACGACAAAAACATTCCCTTTTGTCGTTTAGTAAAATGCTTCGTATAAAAACATTCATTTTGGATAAACATAAAATTCAAAGGGGTTTATACACCGTATAAAAGAAAGTTGTGTATAAAACAAAATATGCCTCAATGAAAGGAGATTGAGACGAAGTCCCATACAAAGACGGTATCCTTGGATTAAGGATAAATCAGTTACATAACTATGTGTGGCAAACGAATACACAAAATATAAGTGGGTATTAAGAGTAAAACAATCAGAGGAAATTCACACATAATAATAGAACGACATATTCAAGGTGTACAAGTTTATCCCAATGAATCGAAATTGGGTTAAGAAGTTCCCTTGCAAAAATTAGACAGCCTAACGGCGTCACTTCAAAATTTAGAAAAAGAGTTGATGAGAGATAAAAATGGTATCTCATCACTTGGACATAAAATTTACATCAATAAGGATATATAAGAACATATCCCAAAATAATATTATGTGAATTAAAAGACATAACAAAATAAGTCTTTTAAAAAGAGGAGGGTGAATGGTTCCCTTACCGACATGGGTATCTTTCGAAACATACGCCCCGTGAAAGAAGGACAATAAAACATTGATGTAAATACTCATAAATGAAATAATATTACACAATGAGTAAAATAATGGTCAGTATATACACCACTCAAAGTAAATTGTGGCAAATGTATCATAAATCTCACGGGAATAAAAGTGAGATGAAAAATCCCTTACGAAAACTCGGCAGCCTAACGTCGCCACATAAAACTTCCCAAAATGGATTGATGAGATCAAATATGGTATCTCATCACATTAAAATAAAATGTACAGAAATAGGAAAATAAAATAACATCCCCCATCATAACAAAGAGGAGCTTAAAAGAAGTGACATAAAGGAGAGTACTTAAAGAGAAAGAGAGAGGTTAGATCTCTTACGAAAATTTGGCAGCCTAACAGCACAACTCAAAACATCAAAAATGGATTGATGAGAGAGAATAGGGTCTCCCACCATATGAACATAAAAATTACAGTAAGTGTAATATAAAATAACATCCCAATAACAAGAAATATGAGCTTAGAAGGAATGACATAAAAGAGTGTACTTAAATAGAAAGAGAGGAGTAGGATCCCTTACCTCAAGTCCAACTTGTCTTGTTCGTTTCTTTATATTCCTGCATAATAAACTTTGGTCAATTAATAATTGCCTAAGTACCTCCTTTAGATATTATTATTCAGTTCATATCACATATTATAATGTTATAATAATTGTTTAATAATGTTAGTTCATATCTGACATTTTTGCCGATGTTCGGTACATGAGTCAAAAATGAACTTGTTTGAAAAAAGATTGCGCATGTAGTTATAAGTAAATAATTTCCATAATAGTATTAATTATTAAAATATCATATATATCCAGTATATATTCATTTTATACTATTCCATATCATTTGTAGATAAAAAACGAAAAGCACCGTTCATGGAGACAGTAGGCCGTACGTACGCATGAACGCTACTTTCATTTTTTGTCATATTATTGGAATTAAAACTAAATGAAAGAAATATATATATGTTATAATTCCAGAATGATATCCATAATTTAGAAGTAATATATTACATATATATCCATTATATATATGTACTTATAATATTACATAACATTTTGAGATAAGAAATGAAATGTACCGTTCATGGAGACGGTAAGCCGTACGTACGCATGAACACTACTTCCATTTCTATTTCATATTTAATGGAATTAAAACATAATGATACATAATAGTATTTAAATTACAGTATGGTATCATATATAATATCATTAAATATATCCTTTATACGTACCACATATGGTATTAACGAATCAAATCACTTTGAGGGGGCGGTAGTCCACATTTCCTTAAATGAAGATATCACGTATACCCATAATGGAAGCCATAAAGGTATTCCATAAATGAAAAATAAATAAGATTAAGGAAAAAATAAACATATTATATATCATATATAAATATAGTGACATCTTAATGGCCACCTTTGAAGGTGTTAAAAGAATTTTGAACAATCATCGTTTCGGGAGGCAGAAATTCGCCATCCATGGAAACAGTATATTCATTAACCATTAGATGTAGGTGTGTGTAAGTTTAGCTCGAATCCTTATTATAACAAAATCCTAGTATATTTAAGATACTGGATTTGTTACAAAATAAATTAATAAAAAGAGTTTAGGGGTTTGGATAAGCAAAAAAACAAAAAGACACAAGTGAAGACATTACCTTAAAATCGGGTAGCTACCTTTGGTTTGACCTCAAAGGCTTCCTTGGGAAGACTTATGCCCAATGTGAGGCTTCAAGGAGTTATATAGGGATGTGGAGAGACAAAATGGGCAGGGTTTGGACGAGCCAAAGGCTTTGGGAGTGTGGGTAAGGAGGTAGAGGTGGGGGCCTTTTATAAGAGGAGAGGAGGGGCACTCTTGTAAAGTTACAAAATGTTACTTTATTTTTAAAAGAGTTTCGGATTTTAAAGGTCCAACATTGAGTTATTTCAAGTATAAGCTGATAAGGGTTCGAAATCCACTCATCCAATAGGTTTTGTACATGTGTAGGTCTTAGATATTACATTATCATTCCATTCTATTTAAATCGTTAAATAATGAGGTCATCGCTGCATCATCATGATGTCATAAATAATTTAATTTATTTAATGTCTAAAAATTATAAATCAAATACTATGATGTAGGAAATCGTTTTATGTTTCCAATTAATATTTATAGTCAAAAATATGACTTGTATAACCCCATGTAAAAATTGTTTTAGTAAAACATCTCATGTTTGTGTCATTTTTACTTTAACATTAAATAAAAACATATTTATGTCATTTTCCAACCAAAGTGGCTCCATGGGGCCCCCAAGTTGACCCATGGATTGTCTTGGTTGGACATGACACATCCAATGAGGGTAGGACATGTGTCTATGTCATTTCATTTTATTAAAACATTATTCTTACAAAAAACTACACTAATTACCTCTAATCGCGATTAAAAACTTAATAAGTTACTATTCACCAAAAAATTATTTTTATCCCATTGAACCACATTTTACTTCTTAAAGACAAACATGTACGTCGGATTTTTGAAATTCAAAATACAAAGATAGAAAAATTTCATTTAAACGGAAAAATCAGTTTTTATAAGTACCACTTAGTGGTTTCACTATTCATCAAAAATTGAAGTTTTCCAGAAAAATCCCAAAAATTCACCCTAAGCTATATTTGATATTCCGAATTCAAAAATGAAGTCTATTTTACAAAATTAAAAACATATAAGTCAAATTAATTAATTTAATAATTAATTCCCGCTGTCAGAGCAAATAGCGTGTTTTTATGAAACAATAAGTATCAAAAGATTGACACTAGTTTAAGTCTGATTTCAATGTGAAATTAATTCCAACGACCACTATTGGATTTAATCATAAAAATATATTATAATTTCACTTTAGAACCAATTCAAAATATAATCTAATCATATAAATAAATTAGATGAAAAAGAGGTTTTGAATTAAAATACAACATTTTACATTATTCATTAAAAAAAGAACTTTATCGGAAATATACCAAAAATTTACACAAAGTAAATTTTGATGTCCCGATTCTTAAGAAGAGTTTTATTTGGTCCAATAGAAGGTATAATAGTGAACAAAACTATATTTAATGACGATTCTCCATCAAAAGATGATAAGTGAACCTTTAGTGAAAACTAGGGCATATACGCCTAAAATTGAATTCTTTCTGTATTTTAAGACTTTATATTTTATTGGATAAATGTAAAAACATTTAAAAACATATATAATCATATTTTAGTTATTTCTATCCATTCTTGCCAATACAACGGCTACATGTTAACTACCATTTAAAATAATATTATTTTATTATTAGAGTGCAACGTAATATTCCCAAGAAACTCGTTGTTGCGTGTTGGGTACGCCATCGAGCATAGCGTCCCCTTTAAAGTCATATTAATATTTTATTCACATATATGAATAAATATCAAAATGCCATATTCTTTATTTACTTGGGGTGTTACATAATGCACCGAATCTGGGTAACTATGGTCGGGGTGTTATATTTAGTGGAATAAAACCAAGTCTCTAAAGGGAGTTAGTCATAAGGGAATTTAGTATCTATGAGTAAATAGTTCAATTTTATCTCAAGGTTCCGATAAATATTGGAGTTACCCATCAATCACTTGGGTTCAATGATAATAGGAAAATGGATTTCAAGGGGAAATATAAAAAACAAAGTGAAAAGTAGATGATATTTTTTTATGATCAATGTGTTGAATGAAACATGGATAAAATTTTCTTAAAAGGACTAGTAAATGTTATAAGTGTGGGAAAGAAGGACATCGAGTAACTTACTATTTAAGTGATGGAAAAAATATTTCTAATGAATTGAATAGTGAAAATGCTACATAGAATTCACCTGCCACACATCAATGATACAAGTGCAAGGAAAATGGGATTTATCATATGAAATTCCAAAATATGGGGGTTATCAATGATGATTGATGTCGATAACCTATTAAGGCTAAATAAAAATAAAAATATCATGTGATTACTATTTGAGATGTGGCGTACGAAAATAAAGTGGTGAAAGGTACAATTACCATCCACTCTAAAACAACTAATGTTTTACTTGATTTTGGATCCACCCACTATTTTATTTATATAAAATTTTATATAGGAATAACCATATTAACTCAATGATTAAATGTAGAGTTAGCTCTGAAAACACCCAATGGCGCAAGGGTCACATGAAAATTTTAAAATTCTTCTCTAGTTGAAGTATATAGAAAAATTATTCATGAAAATCTCATGATTCTTTCTATGGTTTAATTTTATGTGAATCATGGAATGGATTGGATTTCATTATATGGATATAAAATCAATTTTTGAGGAATAGAAGTCACATTTCATATTATGAATGAATCTATGCTCATCTATCAGTAAAAGGATGAATATGAACTTCAAATGGGAATTATATCCATCTTATGCGACTAAATTCCCATAAATTAAGGTTCTTTACCTCATATGGCCAACTAGAAACACATCATTAAGGATAAGCCAATTTTATGGGAGTTTTTTATGTCTTTCCAGAATAATTTTCAGTTATTCAACTAAATCGATAAGTTGAGTTTCTAATATAACTCATATTAGGTGTTATGCCTATTTCAAAGACTCATTATAGAATGGCCCAATTGATTTGTAGGAATTGAAGAAGAAACTCAAAGAGAATCTTGATATGGTATTCATATACCCTAGTGTGTCACCTTAGGGTTCACCTATTTTATTCGCACTACCACAAAAACAGTTTTTCGCAGTGTAGAGACGAAAAGCTTGACGTACATTGATATTACATTACATTAGCGGAATAATTAATACATAACAATAACAGACACACAAGGATTGTAATAGTTTAGAGTCTTTGGAAACTTGGAATGTAATCTTCTAATCGTGCTGAAAGATCTTCAATATCTCCCATAAAGATCTTCCCCATTTTTTTTCTTACCTAAAACCTTTCTTTATATCCTGGGGAAAAGAAAACAAAAAAAGGGTGAGCCCAAATGCTCAGTAAGGGTAGTCATGGATAAAATAAAACATACCATATAGATTTGAACTTAAAACATGAACATAATTTTTAAACATCAAAAGCTTGAGCAATGACATAAAACATTGAAGTACGTAAGGTAGAGATCATAAAGAAACATTAAGAATGATAAAATAGCATGGGAATAAAACATGTAATTGTGGCAACCATTAAGCACATGATATGATTTCCGTTGTAGCCAATGCATTGCTTCCAAGACCATCTTAGTGGACAAAGTCCCTTTTTGAATCGAATTCACTCCTCATTCCAGTCCTGTATTACTGAACCGGTTTAACTTGTCATTCCATCCATGTCTATCTCATGAGATATAAATCTTTACCGAATGCATTGGAGGGAGATATAGGTCCCACCCATCTCATAATGAAATCATTCTTTCATGTGCCACAAAATCATTAATCATACATCATAACATAACCCATGAAATAAAAATGGGATTCTTAAACATCATGCCATCATAACATAATCCATAAACAATTGATATCATAACATCATAAGAAAATTGAAACCATTTAAATCATAGTGACATTTTACTTGAAACATACTCATATGAAATAATGTCATCTTAGATGTAAAATAGTTTTGACAAAACACTTGAAATGAATTCTTGAGGAAAATATCCTTTCTTCTTTAAAATCATTTTTTTTCACAAAATTCCATGCAATTTTAAAATATAAGGGTTTTGTTGAAAATATTAATGCAATCATGTAGAGGAAGCTTCTTGAAAATGAGGCTTCATGAAACCGTAAAAATCCGTTCACGCCGTATAAGTTAAAAATATCATTCTCCTCGTACTTTTGTCAGAAAAGTCAAAAAGTACCTTATATGGTAACCAAAGGAAAGATTCCATTCATACAATGTGGTAAAAATTCAATAAAGGGTAAAAATGAATTTAAACATTCATGGAATAATGGTAAAAATTTTATGAAAACATTTTTAGAAAACATGGTCATGGATGATAAACATAACCCCAGTAAATACTTACGTATAAGCAA
The DNA here is from genome assembly GCA_963277665.1 of Viscum album. Taxonomy (NCBI): domain Eukaryota; kingdom Viridiplantae; phylum Streptophyta; class Magnoliopsida; order Santalales; family Viscaceae; genus Viscum; species Viscum album. The sequence goes on along the minus strand of OY728142.1, from coordinate 688,282,680 downwards.
TCTCGGATAAAATTGAGATAGAAAATTTATCCCTTACCTTAGGTCCGATATGCTTCGTACGTATCCGAACCTCCTATATAATGATTTAAATAATGTCATTGACATATTAAAGAATCATATTCATTGATATAATATCATATATGTTTCACTTATGACTTTATATTACCCGTTCTTTTGTAAATTCCATGTTAAAGCATCATTTTGGGTAAAATCATTTCATTTATCGTATGTGTTTCGACTTTTCGTTCTTGATATTATTACTTATATCCTGATTTACATAATTTCATAATTTAAAACATTATTTACATATATTCATCATATACATATATATATTATAGGTCGATAAAAGGGATGAAATACACCGTTCATGGAGACGGTAGACCGTACATACGCATGAACACTGTTTTCGTTTCCTTATTGAATTTAATGAAACTAAATAGACGAAATAAATATATATATACATAAATCCAGTAGCATTATTATTTCATATATTTCATTATTATTCATTAAATAAACTTTATGATCATTCATGTATGGTTAACATGGAGACTGAATCTCATCGCGTCGTGGAGACGGTAGTCCGTACGTACGCACGAGCGATGATATCATTTCCATAATCATTGGATTGAATTGGAGTGGATGATACAATATATCAGAATCATTATGATGTTATAATAACTATGTATAGTTATTATTTACACCATTATACCCATCCAAGTAAGGTGGTGTTGGAAAAATAGATTACACCACGACGTGGAGACGGTATTCCGTACGTACGCACGCGCGGTGATTTTGTTTACCGTAGGATGGATAGATGATTAAATAGGGTTGTTTCATAATTATAATAACATATCTGTATATGATTGATACTTATGTTATTACTTCATAATGAAACAACTAAAGAAGAAGAAGTGGAAGATGAAATAAAGTTGAAAAAATCGGTAACGGACATTACCTCTTCTTTGAAGCGCCTCTTTGAGACCTCCTTTTGGGGCACTGAAATTGGTCTTTAAAGAATACCAGGACCTCTAGGATGTTTCTAGGGAAGCGTAGAAGAGAATATGGCAGGGGTTGGCCGAGCTTGAAGGCTCAAAGTGGTGTGAGGAAGAGAGGGAGGAGGTGCCCTTTTATAAGGGAGGAGAGGGGCACCTTTGGAATAACAAATTTTTTTTTTTTATAAAGCCAAATTCGGTTTTAAATAGCTCCAAATTTATTTATTTCTAAGCTAAGGTGGGGATGGGTCGAAATACTCTCATAAAATAGAATTTATACAAGTTTAGGTTCCTATTTTAACCTTATCATTTATATTTAACATTATGTTAGATAATTTTACATTTACCGTGTCTTTTTGTGTTCTTACACTATAAGGTTAATAAACTTACTATAAGAAGCCAAACGAACCCCAAGTTGTTTATTATTAATATATATAACTTTATCTATGTCATTTTGCCAAACAATATATTTTTAGGAATAAAATAACAATTACTAATATAATATTTGTTTTAAAAACTATTTTATGTCAATTTTGACACTATTTAGTAATTGAATTTTTTTTAAATCATAACAGAATGATTAGTTCGAAAAAAATTAATTAAATCAATAATAACATGTCATATTAACCTAGAAAATTATTGGAATTCATAAAAAGTCTCAAATTATATTTATTTAGGTATTTATAACATCAATTAATTCAATATTTCATTAATAAGATAATTACTTTATCATCATTGTGTCATAAATAAATTAAATTATTTAATGTCTAAAAATTAAAAATAAAATACCATTATGTAGTAAATCCTTTTATCTTTATAATTAATATTTATAGTCGAATTTATCTTATGTATAACCCTATATTAAAATTATATACTTATTAAACATTGATTTTAACTATTTTAACCATTCTTTAAATAAATTAATAATAAATGTCCTAATCTAATCCAAGTGGGCCTAAATGGTCATATTTTATTCCTAAGGTTTGTTTTTTGTCGAATTACACTTATCCAATAGAATTAGGACATGTGTTAGGGTAATAATAATATCATTGTTACCCTTAATTACCATATTTATTTTTAACCGTGGTAAAAAAAAGTAAAATGTTACTATTCACCAAAAATTATTTTAATCTCATTGAACCACATTTTACTTACTGACATCAACTGTGTCTCCAGGATTTTTGAAATTCCACTCACAGAAGCGGTAAAATTATGTTTTATGAAAAATTAATTTTTTTTAACCACCACTTAGTGGTTTCACTATTCATCAAAAAAAATGAAAGTTTCCAGAAAAATACCAAAAATTAGGCCTAAGCTATATTTGATATTATGAACTGAAAAATGATGTCTATTTTACCGATTTCAAAACATATCAGTTGCATTACTTAATTTAAAAATTAATTCCCATCGTCAAAACAAATAGCGTGTTCTTAAGAGATAATAACTATCAAAAGATTGACATTTGTTTATGTCTGGTTTAAATGTGAAATTACATCCAATGACCAACATTGTATTATATTGTAAAAATATATTCTAAATATACTTTAAAACTACTCAAATTAATAATTTATCACTATTAATTATTTCGATTAAAAAGGTTGTTTTTAATTAAAATTTAGTAATTTTCACTATTCATCAGAAAATGAAAGTTATCCAAAAAGTACCAAAATTTCACCCTAAGCTAATTTCGATATTCCGGATCCAAAAATGAAGTCCATTTTGAAAAAAAAATTTACAAAATTTCAAAAAGTGGTTATTACTATACATAACGGCTAGTTTTAATAATATTTTAATAGATATCATTGTTTAGCAAAACTCGGTATTGCGTACAACACACGCTATTGCGGAAGGTCGCACTTGCGTGTAATGCAAGCCAAGTCAAGGTTGCATGTTGTGCAAGAATCCTTCGTTGTTTCGTATAACATAATTCAACCATATTTCATTTTTATATTGAATATATATATGTATATATACTCAATGTTGCATAGAATAACTATTATCAAAATTGTGTGTAACACGATCCAAGAATGGTGTTGTGTATACTGCAAGCTAATACGGTGTTGTGTATAGTGCAAGGTAATCTTGGAATAGCATACAACACAAACATTAATGAAATTAAAAGAATATTTTTCATAAAATCTCGGGGTGTTACATTCTACCCCCCTTAAAATGAATTTCTCCCACGAAATTCGTCAGGGTTATAAATGGTTTACTACTCGAAAGTTTGTTTAATAGAAACCCACATCGTAAAAATGAATACCCAAACTTGGCTTTAAGAAATAAAGTATGAAATGTATCGGTTACCCAAATTAACTCATCACTGGGTTTCCATGTAGGAAAACATAGGTGAAAATATGGATATGGAAGAAAAATCTAACCATCAAGTTCTGATGGAGAGTGGTAGAGAACATGGCTATGAAATAGCCAACAATCACAAAGCCATAGATTTGCGATGATCTAAGGTACCATCTGATTCATCAGATATAAGGGTACTAGGACAAAATTTTTGGTTTTCAAGATCATTTCCCTAAATTTGGTGAATTAAAAGAAATACTTACATGATTTTGGTACAATTTCACTATTCTTCATGAATTTAACAATTTCCCCTTCATCCCTTAAAGAAATGAAGTTGAATTTGTTATTTGTGATGTGTTAGCAGATCATGTGATAGAATGATGGGTCATTCCATCTGTTTGAAACAAAAGGTTAGAAAAAGTAATAAGTCCATCTTATGGTTATATTAATCTTATATGGTTCCAGAAATGAACTTATACTTCATATATCATACCGCTTAATAAAATAAAACTAGTTTCTACTAACCAGGGACTTCTTGTAGGCCAGTGGTAGGCGATAAAGTCTAGTGACACTTCAGTTGTGGGTTCAATTCCCACAGCCTTGTCCGATGCGATGGGCTGTCACCCGTCATGCAGGTTATCATTTTTTCTAAAACTACATTACTATAACATCCCATCATTAATATCGAAAAAACTTCTATCCTTAACAATACTAACTTATGTCCAACATAATCCATTTCAATCTTTAGGCTTATCCATAATACTACAATCCACTCTCATAATATAGTGAAAACGATTACCAGAGATTTCATATAACAATCATGTTAATACCATCGTTGATCCCCATATATCATAAGATATGTCTTGTTGGTCACATTCCAAATATTCTGAGGCCTTAATCATGTATTCTTTTGAAAAATTAATACCCATTAAATCTTAGTAAAAACATGAGTGCTGTCAAAAGTTAACTCATTCCACATACCAAAAACCCAAAATTCTATATACTCAAACCATGATATAACTATTTCCTTATATCAGTCATGAGCTCATGAATACTATCAAACATTTAATTTTCTCCTTATCCCTTCATTATGCACATATCATCTACATTCCAAAAATATCTGAAAACCTTTCATGGATTGTGGTACCATTAATCATACACTTTCAAAACTCAAGGAAACATTACACATGATAAACATGTAATCATTCCACTGCATTCTTAAACCATTGACCGAGCTTCAACAATTCTCTCATCTCACATATCATTTGTAGTCTCTTCATCATCATCAACATAAATACTACCCATACGACCATACTGATTCTCTTCATGAGACTTTCCCTTAGGGAATTGGTTTGCATAATGCCCGTACATTCTACATTTAAAACATTTAACCATTGTTGATATCATAGAAATACCATTATCCTTATCCCTGGTGTTAACTGAACATTTTCCTTTGCACTTACTGGCTTTGTGTCCTTCTTTTCCACACCCAAAGCATCTTCCAGTTCCTTTGAAACATTCTCCTTGATGCCTCTTCCCACATGATTTACATATGGGAAATTGAAATTTCTTTCCTCTATGATCATTATGAAAATCCATCTTTCTCTTATTAGCCGAGTCAGGAAACTTAGCAAATTTTACTTTATTGATCATATTATGACATTGATGATTCGGCATAATAATGATGTTTGGACTTCAAAATCCCATTTCATTTGGTTCCTCATGAAGAATATCATTCCATTGTCCATCATATCCTCCATTATCGTGAATCATCTTGTTTCCAGCCATTTTCTAAAACCCAAAAAGAATAGTGTGAGAGGCAAAAATCATATTAAATGGGGAGTAACTTTAATATCTAACATACTTGGTTTAATCTAATATCGTTACCATAGTTCTAGTACTATATCCTATACGTATACTTATCCTTAGGGACATCCCTAGACATACCTTTGAAATATCTCTAGGGATCTCACTAACGTTTTCACATCCTAGTTTCCAAAGGTTGACTAAACTTTTCCTCTGGTACCAACTGTAGAGACCCAAAGCTTGACGTACATTGATATTACATTACTTTAGCGGAATACTTAATACATAACAATAACAGACACACAAGGATCGTAATAGTTTAGAGTCTTTGGAAACTTGGAACGTAATCTTCTAATCGCGGTGAAAGATCTTCAACCTCTCCCATAAAGATCTTCCCCATTTTTTTTCTTACCTAAAACCTTTCTTTATATCCTAGGGAAAAGAAAACATAAAAAGGGTGAGCTCAAATGCTCAGTAAGGGTAAGCATGGATAAAATAAAACATACCATATACATTTGAACTTAAAACATGAACATAATGTTTAAACATCAAAAGCTTGAGCAATGACATAAAACATGGAAGTACGTAAGGCAGAGATCATAAAGAAACATTAAGAATGATAAAATAGCCTGGGAATAAATCATGTAATTGTGGAAACCATTAAGCACATGATATTATTTCCATAGTATCCAAGGCATTGCTGCCAAGACCATCTTAGTGGACAAAGTCCCTTTCTGAATCGAGTTCACTCCTCGTTCCAGTCCTGTATTACTGAACTGATTTAACTTGTTGTTCTAGCCATGTCTATCTCATGAGATATAAATCTTTACCCAATGCATTGGAGGGAGATATCGGTCCCACCCATCTCATAATGAAATCATTCTTTCATATGCCACAAAATCATAAATCATACATCATAACATAACCCATGAAATAAAATGGGATTCTTAAACATCACGCCATCATAACATAATCCATAAACAATTGATATCATATCATCATAAGAAAATTGAAACCATTTAAATCATAGTGACATTTTACTTGAAACATACACATATAAAATAATGTCATCTTAGATGGAAAATAGTTTTGACAAAACACATGAAATGAATTCTTGAGGAAAATATCCCTTCTTCTTTAAAATCATTTTCTTTTCACACAATTCCATGCAATTTCAAAATACAAGGGTTTTATTGAAAATATTCATGAAATCATGTAGATGAAGCTTCTTGAAAATGAGGCGTTATGAAACCGTAAAAATCCGTTCACGCCGTATAAGTTAAAAATAACATTCTTCTCGTACTTTTGTCGGAAAAGTCAAAAAGTACCTTATATGGTAACCAAAGAAAAGATTCCATTCATACAATGTGGTAAAAATTCAATAAAGGGTAAAAATGAATTTAAACATTAATGGAATAATGGTAAAAATTTTATGAAAACATTTTTAGAAAACATGGTCATGGATGATAAACGTAACCCCAGTAAATATTTACGTATAAGCAATCTCAGATAAAATTGTGATTGAAAATTTATCCTTTGCCTTAGGTCCGATATGCTTCGTTCATATCCGAACCTCCTGTATAATGATTTAAATAATGTCATTGAATTATTACAGAATCATATTAATTGTTATGATATCATATATGTTTCACTTATGACTTTATATTACCTGTTCTTTGGTAAATTCCATGTTAAAGCAGCGTTTTGGGAAAAATCATTTCTTCTATCATATGTGTTTCGACTTGTCATTCTTGATATTATTACATATATCCTGATTTAAATAATTTCAGAATTTAAAACATGATTTACATATATTCATCATATACATATATATATTATAGGTCGATAAAAGGAATGAAATACACCGTTCATGGAGACGGTAGACCGTACGTACGCATGAACGCTGTTTTCGTTTCCTTATTGAATTTAATGAAACTAAATAGACGACATACATATATATATACACACATAAATCCAGTAGCATTATTATTTCATATATTTCATTATTATTCATTAAATAAACTTTATGATCATTCATGTATGGTTAACATGGAGAATGAATCTCATCGCGTCGTGGAGACGGTAGTCCGTACGTAGGCCCGAGCGATGATATCATTTCCATAATCATTGATTGAATTGGAGTGGATGATAAAATATATCAGAATTAGTATGATGTTATAATAACCATGTATAGTTATTATTTACACCATTATACCCATCCAAGTAAGGTGGTGTTGGAAAAACAGATTACACCACGACGTGGAGACGGTATTCCATACGTACGCACGCGCGGTGATTTCGTTTTCCATAGGATGGATAGATGATGAAATAGGGTTGTTTCATAATTATAATAACATATCAGTATATGAGTGATACTTATGTTTTTACTTCATAATGAAACAACTAAAGAAGAAGAAGTGGAAGAAGAAATAAAGTTGAAAGAATCGGTAACGGACATTACCTCTTCTTTGAAGCGCCTCTTTGATACCTCCTTTTAGGGCATTGAAATTGGCCGTTGAAGAAGACCAGGACCTTTAGGATGTTTCTAGGGAAGTTTAGAAGATAATTGTTCAGGGTTTGGGTGAGCTTGAAGGCTCAAAGTGGTGTGAGGAAGAGATGGAGGAGGTTCTCTTTTATAAGGGAGGAGAGGGGCACCTTTGGAATAACTAAAAATATTATTTTATTATAAAGCCATACTCGGTTTTAAATAGCTCCAAAATTTATTTATTTAGAAACTAAGGTGGGTATGGGTCTAAATCCTCTCATAAAATAGAATTTAGACAAGTTTAGGTTCCTATTTTAACCTTATCAATTAGATTTAACATTATGTTAGATAATTTTACATTTACCGTGTCTTTTTGTATTCTTACACTATAAGGTTAATAAACTTACTATAAGAAGCCAAACGAACCCCAAGTTGTTTATTATTAATATATATAACCTTATATAAGTCATTTGACCGAACCTTAGATTTTTAGGAACAAAATGACAATTACTAATATAATATTTGTTTTAAAAACTATTTTATGTCAATTTTGACACTATTTAGTAATTGATTTTTTTGAAACTAATAACAGAATGATTAGTTCTAAAAAAATTAATTAAATAAATACTAACATGTCATATTAACCTATAAAATAATTTTAATTCATAACAAGTCTCAAATTATATTTATTTGGGTATTTATAACATCAATTATGTCAATATTTCATTAATAAGAAAATTACTGCATCATCATTGTGTCATAAATATATTAAATTATTTAATGTATAAAAATTACAAATAAAATACCATTATTTAGGCAATCCTTTTATATTTCTAATGAATATTTATAGTCTAATTTATCATATGTATAACCCTATATTAAAAATGATATACTTATTAAACATTGATTTTAACTATTTTAACCCTTCTTTAAATAAATTAATAATAAATGTCCTAATCTAATCCAAGTGGGCCTAAATGGTCATATTTTATTCTTAAGGTTTGTTTTTGGTCTAATTACACTTATCCAATAGAATTATGACATGTGTTAGAGTAATAATAATATCATTTTTACCCTTAATTAGCCTATTTACTTTTAACCATGGTAAAAAAAGTAAAAGTTACTATTCACCAAAAATTATTTTCATCTCATTGAACCACATTTTACTTACTAAAATCAACAGTGTCTCTCGGATTTTTGAAATTCCACTCACAGAAGCGGTAATATTAAGTTTTATGAAAAATTAATTTTTTTAACTACCACTTAGTGGTTTCACTATTCATAAAAAAATGAAAGTTTCCAGAAAAATACCAAAAATTAGGCCTAAGCTATATTTGATATTATGAATTGAAAAATGATGTCTATTTTACCAATTTCAAAACATATCCATTGCATTACTTAATTTAAAAATTAATTCCCATCGTCAAAACAAATAGCGTGTTCTTAAGAGATAATAACTATCAAAAGATTGACATTTGTTTATGTCTGGTTTAAAAGTGAAATTACATCAAATGACCAAAATTGTAATAAATTGCAAAAATATATTCTAAATATACTTTAAAACCACTCAAATTAATAATTTATCACTATTAATTATTTCTATTAAAAAGGTTGTTTTTAATTAAAATTTAGTAATTTTAAATATTCATTAGAAAATGAAAGTTATCCGAAAAGTACCAAAATTTCACCCTAAGCTAATTTCGATATTCCGGATCCAAAAATGAAGTCCATTTTGAAAAATATAATTTACAAAATTTCAAAAAAGTGGTTATTACTATTCATAATAGCTACTTTTAATAATATTTTAATAGCATATCATTGTTTAGCGAAACTCGGTATTGCGTACAACACACGCTATCACGGAAGGTAATACTTGCGTGTAATGCAAGCCAAGTCAGGGTTTCATGTTGTGCAAGAATCCTTCATTGTTTCATATAACATAATCCAACCATATTTCATTTATACATTGAATATATATATATATATATACTCAATGTTGCGTAGAATAACTATTATCAAAATTTTGTGTAACACGATCCAAGAATAGTGTTGTGTATACTGCAAGCTAATATGGTGTTGCGTATAGCGCAAGGTAATCTTGGTGTAGCATACAAAACAAGACATTAATGAAATTAAAAGAATATTTTTCATAAAATCTCAGGGTGTTACACGCAGCGCCTCCCCTTTATCAGTTCTTTTTTAGCGCTGATAAAGGGACCCCCTTTATGAGTGCTTGTTTAGTAGCGCTGATAAAGGGGGGCCTTTATCAGTGCTTTTTTAAAAGCGTTGATAAAGGGTCAGATACAAAAAAAATTAAAAAATATATTAATATATTAATATATAAATATAGTTATATTGATATATAAATATTATATATAATTTGTAAATATATTTTTGATAAGTATAAATGTACTTTTACACTTATTATACTTAATATATAAGATATTTAGTGAAAATGGCTTCTTAAAAAATTAACAAAATATTTTTAATTAATAATTTGCTAATCATTATGGAGAAATAGTCATTTAATAACAATTTGAAGACTAAAAAAATTAAAAAAACTAAAAAAAGAACCAAAATATGTTGAAAACACAACTCAAACTTCAAACGACCATAAATTTTGATCCGGGTGTCCGTTTGAGCACTACCACATATCAAATCGAAGCCTGCGATGAGATCTACGTTGCTCTGACCCGGAGGGACCCCGATAAAGGGATTGTCGAGGCCAAAAAAGGCCCATAAGGCCTCCAAAACTGATTTTTTAGTCGGGGTACCCCGATTTTTTAACATTTTATGGATTTTCAGCCTCGTTTAAGGGGGTATTATTGGATTTTTTTGGTGGAGTCTAAATTTATTCCAGGGTATTGAATTCATATTGATATTATGTCTTTGAAATTTTATCGTTTTTTATAATACACTGCTATTTATAATCAAATATATAACTATATGTACATATTTTTATATATTCACACCTAAAAATTTAATTATAAATATAAATAATAAAATATATTTACATATAAAATATATTAGCTTTATATAATTAATAAATAACATCCATTTTATTTTAAATACAAATATATGAATATTTATATACCTATATATTAATCTAACTATATATATACATTAATCTAACTATATATATATATATTAATCTAACTATATATATATATATATTAATCTAACTATATATATATTAATCTAATAACTATATATATATTAATATAACTACATATATATATATTATTATTGCTATAAATATATATATTAATATCACTATAAATATATATATTAATATAACTATATATATATTCATATAACTATATATATGTTAATATAACTATATATATGTTAATATAACTATATATATGTTAATATAACTATATATATTTTAATATAACTATGTATATATTAATATAAATATATATTACTATACAAATAAATATAACTAAATATATAGATATATTGATATATATTAATATAACTATATATATATATTATTATATATATATTATAATATAACTATATATATATTAATATAAATATATATTACTATACGAATAAATATAACTAAATATATATATAGAGATATAATGAATTGGAAGACATTTCAAAATAGAGTAGTGGTAAAGGATTAGGCGCGCAGGGGGGGAGGTCTCGAGTTCAAATCCCAAGGGAGGCAGGCGCACGCGCGCATGGGGGAATATAGCAGCAAGCGTTGTCAAAGGGTGAAGGGGGTGCGTGGGGTGCTGTACAGGGGTAGAAAATCGCTGTAAAAGGGGGGGCTCAAGCGCTATAAAATCCCCCTGCCCCCTGATTGCAGTATTTTTAAATTTTTTTAAATTTTTTTAATTTTTTTTATATTTTTTTTAACTTTTATCTGTGCTTTTTAATAGCGCTAATAAAAGGGTCCTTTATCAGCTCTAAAACAAAATCGTTGATAAATGAAGCACTGATATAGGACCCCTTTATCAGCACTAAAAAAAGTGCTGATAAAGGGGTACATTTATCAGCACATTTTTTACCGCTGATAAAAGACCCCTTTTATCAGCGCTTTTTTTAGCGCTCATAAAAGGGGTCTTTATCAGCGCTTTTTGGAGCACTAATAATGGGGACCCCCCTTTATCTTCACCGGATTTATCAGCGCTTTTTCTAGCACTGATAAATTCCATTTTCAGTGCTGATAAAGGCCTTATTTGTAGTAGTGTCATTAAGAATAAAATGGATCAACGTGTCTCTGAATTTTTTATTGAGAACTTCACAAAATCAATATCAGGAAAAATATCTTCTTCCCATATTAATGACTTATTTAACCAAATATGTGCAGCTCAATACTTTTCCATGATTTATATTCATTCTAGATATAATTAATTAAGGTTAAATAAGGAGGATATACCTAAGAAGACTTTCTATAAAAGGTATGGAAACTATTAATTTATAGTGATTCCTTTTGGTCTTACTAATTCCCCTACTAACTTCACGGATTTAATGAATATAATTTTTAGAGAGTATCTGGAGTAGTATTTGGTTGTATTTATAGACGATATTCTTGAATATTCAGTGAGAATGTAAGTACATGAAGATCACTTGATGATTATACTAAAAACCTTGATGAAGGAGATGCTTTATGAAAAATATACATTTTGTGAATTTTTGATTCAGAATGTTTTATTTATGGGCCACATAATCTTAAGAGAGGTGATATCTGTGGATCCAGGAAAGAAAACATTTAGTGAACACTGTCTTATACCATCAACGGTGAATGAAATCCAAATTTTTCTTAGTTTGGATGGATGTTATCAATGTTTTGTAAAAGATTTATCATGATTATATAATCTACTCACCAAAACGAATCAAAAAATGTTTCAGTACAAATCAATGGATGAATGAGAATAGAATATCAAGGAGATGAAAATAAGGCTACTTAGTGCACCTGTGATCAAACTACTATATAGTGGAGAGAGGTTTGTGATCTATAACGATACATCCAAGAAAGGGATGTGATTTTTCACATGAAAGATGATATGGTGATAAATTATGCCTCATAAAAATTGAAAATCTATGAGAAACATTACCAAACTCATGATTTGGAGTTAGCTGTGGTAATTTTTGATTAAATACATGGAGGCATTGTATTTATGGAGAAATGTATGAAATATATTTATCATAAAATTAAATAATATATCTTCACTCAAGAGAAACTGAATATGAACCAAAGGATATTGTTAGTGTTGATTAATTATTATGAATGATGAATACATTACCACTCTGGGAAAGCAATGAAGGTGATAAATTCTATGAGTTGAAAGGACCATGCTAGACTATCTATGTTGAGGATCACAAAAGATCGAATATTTAAGGATTTAAAAATCTTGGTTTTGGAAATCATAAAGCAAGGGGATAAATCTTATCTTCTTAAAATTAAGGTTCAACCATCTATACAAGTGATAATTAAGGATGTACATAAGAAAGATGTGGTACTATAGAAGAAGGTGAGAAATGTTCCTAAGTTAAACCTTGTTTGTGATCGAATTATAATGTTCAAAAACTGTGTTTTTATTCCTCCCATACCAAAATTAAAGAAGGGTATTTGGATGAGGATCATAGTTCATCATTCTCTATTCATCCTTGAAACACAATGATGTATAGGGACCTAAAAGATTATTTTTGATGGGATGGAATGATGAGAGATATTTCATAATTTGTTTCAAGGTTTTTGGATTTTCAGTAAGTTATGGTTTAGAGATAGAATTCTAAGGTGATGTTAAAACCATTTACTATACCATAATGGAAATAGGAAACAATAACCATGGATTTTTTCATAAAATTTCCCAAAATATCTAAATTCCATAATTCTATATGGGTTATAGTTGATCACCTTATGAAGTTAGAACACTTCATTCAAATCAGAGGAGACTTATCTTTTGATAATATTTCCAAAATATATATTTAGGAAGTAGTTTGATTACAAGGAGTACCACAATCCATTATATATGATCTGGATATGAGGTTTACCTTGAAGTGCTTGAGAATTATTTAGCATACTCTAGATAAAGAGTTAAGTCTCAATACTGCATATTATCCTTAGATATATGACAAATCTAAGAGGAAAATTCATAATTTTGAAGAAATGTTGAGTGCTTCATTTATGAATTTAAAAGGTTTTTGGGATCAAAACTTACCTTTGGTTGAATTTTTATACAACAATAGCTTTCACATTAGTATATAGATGGCTTATTATGAAGCCCTCAATGGAATGAAGTGAAATCTCTAACATGCTGGAATATATATGGGGAAATAAATCTATTGGGTCTTAATCTAGTTGAGGATATGGGAGGGAAGGTTAGATATATTAAAAAACACCTAAGATTAGACAAGTGTGGACAAAAGAGTTATGTTGAAAATCGATGAAGAGGACTAGAGTTTGAATTGGGAGACATGGTGTTTCTATGAATATTTACATGGAATATATTGGTGATATTTGCTAATATGGGAAAGCTATGCCCTAGGTATATTGGTCCTTTTGAAATTGTAGATCATTTTGGGAACTTATCTTATCTATTTTTTATTTCAACGAATCTCTATAATGTTTATGATGCATCCAATCCATCTCTCCTAAAAACTATATACCTAATCCTTCACATATATTATGCTCAAAAGTCATACTACTGGTGGAAGACCTTTTCTACTAAGAATAAAGTATAGATATTCTGGATCATAGTGAAATAGTTCTAAAAAAACCACTCGCTTGACTAAATTTTTATGGTGGAACAAAAACATTTAAAAAGATACATAAGAACCTAAGAATATGATGAGATAGATATATTTTCATCTGTTTGTATCCAAGTGATGAATTTATAAGGTCAAATTAATTTTAAATAGGGTATAATATAACATGCTGAAATTTTAATAAATATTTCTCTTTAAATAATTTTAATTATTCCCCAACTTTCTTTGAACGCAATCTTGAGTTTAAGAGAATTATGAGAAACTATTAATATAAAATGTCTGATATAAACTATCCATTAAATTTCTTTGAAAAATATGAAAAATTAATCTATGAAAAAAACATAAAGGTTCAACTCAATAAAAAATATATTGGTATGTTCTTAGAAAATGAACACACAATTTTTAGTAAAATAACTTTATTCTATAAAAATATTTTTATCATATTCCTATGAGTAAATATTAAATTTTCAAAATTTTGTAAAATGGATTTGACAAAAGGAATTTCATTTTTGAATAAACCATGTAAGAATTATCTTAAAATTATATTTTTAATAAGAAATAGTGAAAATTGTTATTAAAAACTATATTTTATTTTAATGTCTTTATAAGGTAAAATTATGTGTTGGATTAGTTTTAAATTATAATTAGTTAAATATTATTTAAAATAATCCAATTATGGATTTTGAAAAAATTCCTTGCATGAATTTATAATAAAAATGATTTATTTTTTAAAATTGCAATTTCTATTTAAAAAAATGTTGATCATAGAATTTTACCGATTTTATTTTAAATTAAATTCTAAAAAAATTGTGTTTTGAATTTTAAAAAATGGATTAAAATATTTTACATAAAATTCCAAAATTTATTAAATATGTACCTTTTATTTTTTTCCATTATTAATAGTAACATTGGTAAATTTTGTTATCACGATAAATTGTAAAATGAGTAATTTTGGCCAAAAATACAATTTTAAATACTATAAAATGACTCTAACACATGAAAAAGTTCTATTAGATGAATATATTTAGACCTTTAATACAAAAGGGATGAAATTAAGTTTTTTAATGGATAATTTTACATGAAAATGATTTATATAATATTTAAATTAAAGAAAGTCACAAAAATTCATTGTCAATTTTACTAAAATCTCTTATGTGTCCACATAGGAAAAAAGTGTGTTATAAATGAATATAAATGTAAATTATAAACATTATAAAAATATTTTAATTAAATAAATTTATTTTTGACGTTTTGGGCCATTTGGGTGAAATTATGAAATTTATAATATTTTATTTAATAATAAATGAAAGATGTCACAATCATGTTTTTAATCAATATATCATTTTTCATGAAGGCCTATATAGTAGATAAATTAGACAATAAGTATTATTATGAAATTTAGAATATTTCTCTACGTAAAAGTATTTTATTTTTAATTTTTAGAATAGAAATATGTATATTATATAATTACACAACACTGATGTAGTAATTATTTTATTAATGAAAATATCAATTAAATGTTATTAAAATATTAAACAACATTAATTGGAGATATTTAATTTAATAATATAATTTTATAGATGACGTTTACATTTTATGGATATAATGAAATATTTTTCTTGATGTTAACTTGTAATCTTGATATTTTGAAAAATCAACAAAAAGATTTGTATAAAATTGGATAATATTAAAATTTCATCAAAATAATATTTTATTGAATTATTTAAAACCATAAAAATATTTAAAAATAATTACTAATTATAATATAGTCTAAAATTTTCTATATTGTTCATTAACCATATAATTAAAATAAAATAAATAAAATTTACAATCTTTTAATATTTAAAAATTTGTTACCTTCGTGAAAATTAAAATAGGTTAACTAAGGGTTCATCAAAATGATAATGTTTAAAATAATAACAAAACTTGTGAAAAATATATTGGATGGTGATATTATAATATTATATCATCTTATATTTTAATAAATGTAATTTTTTGAGGTATTTTGAATGATATTAAAATTATTATAAATTAATAATTTAAAAAATTCAAAAAATACCCCTTACTTCAATTATAAAAGGGGACCTCATCCCTCATTTATTCTCATCCCATTGAGAAATTAATATCTACCATACCATAAAATTTTCACTTTTAAACTTCTCTCGTTACATTCTAAAGGTGATGGGATTCTCAAAATTCCAACTCTAGTGTCCCAAAGAGGAGATCTGGAGGGATCTCGCTGAAGAAGAGGTAATCTCCTTCACTTACTCTTTAAAGATTATTTCTTATTATAATTCATATATATGTGTTTTTACAAATATATATTAATAAATCATGTATAAAATATATTATGATATGTTATTATTATTATGGAACAAAAATTTTCCACCTTTCATCCATCCAATGAAAAATGAAAGTATCACGCGTGCGTATGTACGACGCACCGTCTCCACACCATTGTGTAATTTGTTTTTCATCACCACTTTTCATGGATGGGTATAATTATAAAAATAATAAATATTTATTATAATTATAACATGATATTTAGTCTTTAAAAAAATATACCATACACTTTTATATCATATCACAACTAAATGAATGATAACATCACTCATGCGTACGTACGACCTACCATCTCCATAATGCGATGTGATTCATTATCCATGATCACCATTAATGAATGATTATATAAATTTATTTAATTAATAAATATTATATATATTATCTTAATATAATTATGTAAATTATTAAACCATATCCTATTCCAAATAACCAAGACTTATACGACGAAACATGCATAGGAAAATGAAGCAGTTAACACCCAAAAGAAGGGAAATAATAAAATATTAATAAAAGTAGGTTAATAAGATAATAATGTATGATATCATAAATATAATTATGGTTCTGGTATAAATTAGTAACAAAAATTAAAACATTATATAGGAGTTTCAGATATGTACAATGGAAATCAGACCTAAGGTATGTGTTAATTTCATATTCTCACTATTATTCTAGATTGTTTATATGTAAGTATTTACTGGGGAATATTTATCTTCTATGTCCATGTTTTTTAAAAATCTATTCCATTTTTTTAATATTATTATACCATGGTTTAAATTATTTTTTAACTATTTATGAATTTTACTAAATGGTTTGAAAGGAATCCTTTTTTTTCATTTTCCTTATGAGATACTTTTTAACTTATCCTGCAAAAGTACAAGATAAATGTTTCTTTAATTTTAAATGAATGAATGGATTTTTCTGCTTTCATGACATATTAATTCCTTGAGAATTCTCTTATTATATTTCAAGGTTATTTTTAAATAATTTTATTGTTTTAATATTTTGTGACATTTTATGAAAAGAAAACGTTTTCAAAGTGGATAGGATATTTTAATCAAGAATTATTTTCAAGTGATCTCTCAAGTTTTGTTCTTATAAAATAGCATTATATAATATTACTTAGGCTTTAATGGGGGTATTTTTTCAGGATACTATCCTGATTATTCGCATGGTTGTTTTATATTTATGATGTAATAATATTTATGAAACCCATTTTTTAGATGGGTTATTTTATGTTTCAATGATGTTTAGGAAACCTATTTCATTCCACAGGTTTTGATATGATGAATGATTTATGTTATTGTGGAACACATATTTATGGTTTTCATTATGTGGTGGGTTTGGCTTATATCTCACTCCAATTCATTGGGTAGATATTTATATCTCATGAGATATACTGGACTGGAATGAGAAATTATCTCAGTTCATTAATACAGGGTTTGAACTAGAAGTAAACCTGGTTCAGTAACACAGGGTTAGAACAAAGAACAAACTCGGTTCAATAAAGAACTATGTCCACAATTATATTCTTAGAAATGAGACATTACTAATATGGAAAAGATTTTATATTCTTATTTTTATCTAAAAATTCCATGTCTTATGTTCTGATATCTAGGAATATGTTCTTTGACAAAATTCTATTAATTATCCCATGACATGATATCATGTTATTTGATATAAATGATTAAATTTTAAAATTTTATATTTATGTTCTTATGTATTAGGATTAGGATATGATTGATATATCTTTTTTTTACCTTTACTGGGCATCTAATATCTCCTTTTATTATGTTTATTTTCCCATGAATATGAATAAGGGTATTTTGTAAGATATTTCAAAATGGGTTCTAAAAATTTCAAAATCGGTGGGAGAAGACGTAGATGTTTTATGAACCATTTTTTTATGTTTCTCAATTTCAAAATACACAAATCCTACACTGTCCTGGAATGGTTTTGTTCTATTGTGTAATAAATATTATTTTTTGTATAATTAATGTCTACATATGAATAGTATGGGATGTTAAAATTTGTGTCCCTCAAATGATATCATCATACTATAGAACATATTGTTATGAATATTGTAATATCACATCTAGTTTCTCATCATAGTGGGGAACTGATATGAGCTTTTAGTGTTATATATACTCTTAATACATTATCACATACTATGTTACACATAATAAAAGTCATGATATGATAAATAGTATATTAATATTCAAAACAATGAATACAGGTTATCATGAAGTACACAGAATTTGGTTCTTGGGAACCAGCTCCAATAATATAAAGGGATAATAAGAATTTATTTGAAAATTGGTAAATGGAAATATGATAGTCTTCTAGAATAATAAAAAACTAGGTTTCCAAATATGATAACATTAGTAGTAAGTGAAAATATGGACATGAAGGAGAAAAAAACACCCAAGGACAAATATAGAGTGATATAGAATATGGGTAAGAGAAAGTTAATGACCAAAAAACCATAAATCTATGATTGGTGAAAAGGCCATTGATTTATTATAAATAAAGGTAAAATTGAAATATTTTATTTAAATATCCTTTTCTTAAAGTTCATGGATTATTTTACTATCAATATAGTGAACATGTAAAATAAATTACATGATTTATATCAATATCAAAAGAATAATTTCACTATTTGGTTTTATTTCCATAAATTTTCACATAATTTCATACTCTAATAAATTAATATCCACGAATATTTTTTTTATTTATGAAGCATTGAAATTAACTTTTACCAAATCATATGATCCATAAAAGATAGATAATTATTTTTTTATGTTTATAAATATTTACCAAAATCAAATTGGTTATTACAAGCTATCCAATATAAAAAATTAATCTCTAAACATCAAAAATACCATACAAAGATCAACTTAATATTTTTTTTTTGTAAAATTGATTTTCTAAAAATAATGTCATATTAACTAGGACAACATGTACGCCAATGGTAGGCATTGCACCCTTATCTCAATTTAATTGTGGGTTCAGACCCCAAAACCTTGCTGAATATGATGATTTTCTTATTTGACATGTGATCTTCTTTTTATAAAACTATATTAATATAATACCTATAACATTCCCAAAAGTATGATGAACATCCTAAAAAATAACGTTAATAATCACATCACTTTTTAACCACGAAGGTTGTAATGACGTAATGTTTTATCAATAGAATTCCATTCTTATAATTTCTTATTTGATAATCACATAACATTACTTAAAGAACACAATAAGAACCATATAAATTATGAATGAGTAAAATAAAATGTACCTCTAGAAGATAAGGAAGTTATACCGATGATATAGTAACTTCACCTTTTGGAATAGTAATGTGAACCATATGAATAGTAAACTGAACAATATAATAGTAACCACACCAATAAAAGTTTACATAAAATTTATCCATCTTATACGTAAAAATTTGTAATGATTATATCTTAGTATAAGTAAATAAATATTTTAAAAATAATTGATTAAGTTTTGGTGTTTTTGTATGTCATGTATAATTAAATACAATTTTGTGATTAATTTCATAAATTAAAATAAAATTTATTTCCATAAAATAAATACATATATTATTGTTTTTATTTCTTATGATCATAAGATAATTTAATGAGACCTTAATTGATTTTTTCAAGGTGTTAGAAAAACGGTTTTAATTTTAAAATTAATAATTTCCAAGGAAATTACGATTTTAATTAAAAACTAAATTTATCATATTTAAAAAATTATTTTTGAGAGATGAAGTTCATTTTTGTATTATAAATTTCAAAAAATAGTTTGGGTGAATTTTTTATATTTTTCTAAAATACTTGAATTTTTAGTGAATAGTAAAATACGATAATTTACGATAAATGCTAAATAAATGAATTTCAGCATCATTATTCAGTAATGTATGATGTAAATGAAAATTTTTCGAACTCACATTATCTATTTACTATTTCTAGAGACATAAATTAATACTATTCATAGTCATGAGGTAAAATATTAAACTAATGATTAAAATAAAGAGAAACCCCTCTTATCCTCCACTAGAAAAAACACCCTAATCCCCTCTTGACTTCAGTTCTATAAAGCCCTATGCCTGGTCAAAATTCTACTAAAATATCATCCCAAGTACTTACTCACTTCCAGCAGCCCTTGCTCTCTTCAAAAGACCAAATCGTCTCCCCTATGAAGTTCTCAAGGAAGAAATATTCAAAGGGTAAATTTCACTTTTCATTTCTTTTATTTTCTTTCAAGTTCGTTTCTTTCTTTTTCTTTCCTCACTTCCATTCATCCAAATTTTATGATAACTCCATTAATTTATATTTAATTTAATTTTTTTATTATAAGTGAATAATTCATCATCATCTCTCATTTCCCCTCCTTTTATAATAGAAATGAAAACACTATTCGAGATGTGTTAGTTTTTCACATTAATGGACGATAGGATATCAATTTATTTTATAGTATTCAATTCAGGTCATGAAACTATTTTTATTATTGAAACTGACAATAATATATTTATTATATCTAATTTAAGGTTCTGGAATAATTTTCACACAATATATTAGTATATTAATTGAAAAGAGTTTCTCGTGATAAAAAACTACCAATTAACCAAAATATTTATCATTAATGTTTTATATAATGATCCATCTTAAATCTAAATAAAAAAATGAATTATATAACCATGTAATCTTCTTAATATTCAATGACAACATATAACTCTAATTATGTACAGACATTCTCATCTTACATGTTTATCCTCACAAGTATATAAGTAAACCAATCATGAAATCCAAGGAAACAAACTCTCCCAAACA
This sequence comes from Viscum album, assembly GCA_963277665.1. Lineage (NCBI taxonomy): Eukaryota > Viridiplantae > Streptophyta > Magnoliopsida > Santalales > Viscaceae > Viscum > Viscum album. The sequence continues at coordinate 688,261,204 of OY728142.1, read as the reverse complement.
ATAAAATTGAACCTCTTAAACCATAAAAAAGGACACCAATGAACTTAATAATGCTATAATAAATCAATTACATGATGAAAATGTTATAGAAATACTAATTAATTAATGTAATTTAGTTATCTAGTACATTAAGATCAAGAGAATGACACTATCAGACTTAAGGTATTGGATTCTAGCTGAACATCCACTATTCCTTCGGGTTGCTCTATATTTCTTTTTACCAAATGATGTTATATGTTATATTTTATGTACAACTTCTAAATGATTTAAAAATGGTCCAAACTCATTAATAAAGTTCCATTAATCATTATCTTTGGTGTATATACCTTTTCTTAAGTGGTTCCATCCTCAATACTTCCCATTAAGAAAATTCATTTTAAGGGAACTTTCCGAATTCTTATCCATTTTCAAGTACACTATATAATATGTGTCTAATAAACCATTATTTTTTATAAAACCACAATTTTTTTTATGAAAAAATTCTTGGTTTAATTTAGGTTTTATATAAAATATTATTCCCTTTTATGTTTCAAATGTACTTTAATATTTTCCTTTAACCGCACTAAAATGTTTTAATTATAAAGTTTCTTAAGTTATTTTTTTACATGTTATTAATTAAAGTTGAAATAAATTTTCATAATATATACCTATTATTCCCTATTATTTTCCATTCATGATTCAATTCCTCTCCATCATGGACATTTTTATGATACTCTCATTTTTAATTGTTTATGAGATGATTATGATACCCAATTCTTACCATGTGTAACCCTTATGTTTATGTATGATTTATTATGTACAATTATTAATATGGAAAACATATTCATGAACATGTTAATATGGGTTAACCCAGATAAAACTATATTTCATTGGATAATATTGAGTCTCATGAGATGTTATCTGAATCGGTCTTGGCGGTTAGCCTTGACTCGTGCTACCATGTGCAACGATCTTGGTGGTTAACCTTCACTTTTGTTCCTCTATGTGAAAAGTGCCTTGAATCATGACAAATCCTTAGTTTATATTGCTTCCAAATTACTATGAATCCTTTTTAATATTATCCCATGTTTATATGTTATGGCTGTATTTGTTCCATGCCTTTTTATAGCATTATGTCATTCATTATAACTATTGTGCTAATGCTTTATTCATATGTTTATTCCCTTAATGAAATTTTTAGCTCATCCCTTGGTTCATGTTATCCCCCAGTTATCCTTTTAAGATGTGTAAACATAATGGAATTTAGGACTTCATTATGAAAATTAAATAAAGATATGTTTTATTTAGTTCCATGTTTTTAGTTTTATCTACCTAGTATTCCAAGACACCATACTTTACAATCCCTGGCTTGTAATATGATTTTTATTATTATGATTAAAATCATGTAATAATATGTGTAAAATTATATGATCACTATAGTTGGTATTAAATGATGGTATAGTTATTTTTATAGATTTAGAATAGAGAACTATAGTAAGAACATTAATAATGAGACTAAGTATAAGAAAACATCCCTAAATTTTGGTAATTATAGAGTAATTGGTTTATTAAGAAAATACATCCATGTCTGGATATGAACAATTTGATGTGGCTCTGGCACATATGTATATAGGGGGAAAACATGAAAACACCACATTTATCTAGACTCAAATAGAAAATGGTGCATGACAATGGACATTTCTTTACTCCTAGATTGACATTCCTAGGGGATATGCTTTGGAAAACTCATAATCATAGTACGAAGCATTATTAAGGGACTAGAAAAAAGAATCCCATAAAAACAAATGTGAGGTAATATATCATGGGTAACCTAGATTGAAACCTAAGGGATCACAAGTTAAGATATACTTTTCTTTTACGATTTTATCCTTTTATGTTTGACGTTTATTTTTTATACTTTTTAGTTATGTATTAAAGCCCCCTAATTATACGTTATTTTAATTAGTTAATGGAATGAAATAGAAGAACAAATGCCAACAATCAAGGTGATAGGAAATGTGAAAATTACCCTGATGATATGCCTGATATGATGGGAATGGGTGATCAAAACATTATGAAAATACTTTATTAAAAATATCATGTTATGAATAATAACTTGAATAATGTAGAACTCCCTCATACTCTAAGTAAAATGAAGTGGGAGCAGAATCATTCTTGCACTAAAGGCCACCCATGTTTAGTGGATCTTTTGATCCCCTCCTCATGGAACAATGGATTAACTCCACTAAAAACATATTATCTATCATCTAGTACCCAGAAGAAGAGAAATTAATTATGGGGGTCTATCATTTGGATGGGAAGTTAATTAGTGGTGGACACTAATCAATAATACAAAGTCCCCTGAAAAAAACTGATTCCATGTTTTGGAAGGAATTCATGAAGATACCTTTCAACAAATATATTCCCCAAACCCTCCATCTTAATATGTATAGAGTGTTCCTCAAATCTAAGCAGAAAGAAGATGATTCCATCAGGGTGCATGAAGTGAACTCCACAAGGCTTTCAAGATATTCCGCTGGCATTGTCATGAACATAGAAGGCAAGGTGGATCACTTCTTTAGAAAACTAAAGACAAGTCTACAAAAAAGTGTTGTAGATTCATGACTATAAAATTTATGAGGAGATTTTCCATTATTACCTAATGGTTAAAATGGATATTGGAGAATCTTAATGGATTCGTGGGATCGGTGAAAAAAAGATGAATAGGGAGACTAATATGGGTTGTTTGGTTAATAAATCCCATGATATAAAGAAGATCAGACATCCTACATGTCAAAATTGTGGGACTAATCATCCCAAGAACTACCTAAAGGGAAACAAGAATTTCTTTAAATATGGAAAGATGGGACATATAGAAAATAATTACTGAAGTGATATGAAGAATTCCACTAATGTGGAAGAATAAAGGATGTTTCATATCAACACCATCCAATAGTGTAGTGTTTCAACTGAATGAAACATGCACATTATGTGAATAATTTCCCTAAGCCAAGGGTTCTCATAGGAAATCAACAATATCCTCCAAGGGAAAAAGGAATGAATTATGGTATCACGATAGTTGAGGTGAAGCTGGACAACGATGTGGTGAGGGGTATGCTAGTTATCCATTCAATTGTAACAAATGTACCATTTGATTTGGATTCTAGGCATTCCTTCATATCTTGCAGGTTTAGTATAACCATTCAAAAACCACATCAAAATTTGGGGATTGAGTTATCTATGAGAACATCAAATAGGGAAATTATTGTATCCATAGTATATAACTCCTCCATAGTTATCGTTTGTGTACTGATCCTCCCAGAAAATCTTATCATACATCCTTCAGTGGAGTTCAATGTTATCTTGGGAATGGATTGGATATCTTTATACAAAGCCAACATCAACTATTGAGAATGGGATATCACTCTTTACATCCCAAAATATCCTTAAATTCATTTCCGGTTTAAGGAGGAAGGTGAATTTCCTTTAGAATCCTTTTTTCAAGTGTGTATATTACATCCTTATGATAAAACATGTCTAGATAAAATGATTGAGACAAACGAGAGAATCATGAATGAAGACATTCCCATTGTAACGGATTAAACTAATGTATTTCTCGATAAATTTTTTCAGTATGCCAACTAATTGAGAGGTTGAGTTCTTAATTGAAATTATTCATTGATCTCTACCTATATCAAAGACAGCTAATATAATGGCCACAGTAGAGTTGTAAAAGTAGAAGAAGCGGTTACAGGAGAATCTAGAAAAGGGTTTTATACACATGAGTGCTTCACCTTGGGGTGCACATGTTCTCTTTTTCAAGAAGTATGGTTCAATGATCCTCTTCTTTGATTATCGTGAGATAAATAAAATAAAAATAAAGGACAAGTATCCCCTGACTCAGATAGATGACTTGTTCAACCAGCTTTGTGGGGCCATTTATTTCTCTAATGTGGTCCTTCAGTAAGGATATCACCAATTAAAGCCAGGAAATCAATATATTACCAATAATACCTTTAAAACAAGGTATGGAAACTATGAGTTCATAGTGAATTCGTTTAGAATCCTTAATTATCACTACTGAAAATTTAGGCTATAGCTATAGACCAATATCCACAGTTTTATTGGTATGCGGCTATAACATTCTAATTGCCATAGTTTAATTAAACCAGTGTGGCTATACCATGTCCATAAAATGTTTCCCCGAATTCTGTATCAGGATCGTCCTCCCTTGATCCTCTACTCACCTCACATTGATCCTCCCCAATGACTTATCCTCGACGAACTCTCCTCCCCAACCTCTCCTCACCATGGAGCCCTCCTACCCGATAAATTCCCCACCCCAACCTCTCCTCACCACGGTGCCCTCCTCCCCGAAAAACTCTCTCACTGCAGCGCCCTCCTCCCTGAAAACCTCTATCATAGAGGCACCCTCCTCCCCAGAGACCTCAATCAACGCAACTCCCTACTTCCCGATGACCTCTATCACCGTATCTACCTCCTCCCCGACACTTCCAATCAACGCAACCCTCTATGTTTTTTTATACCATATTATTTCATCAATGATCTGATTTTAAGGTTGTACTATGATTTTAATTTTATGTGATGGTTATTTAGATCTCCATTCCTCTTGAATATAGGAAATACACAGTTCACAAAATCTATATATGAAGGATTTAGATCTACCCACTCATTGTCTGGATTCCTCTTTGGACGAATTAATTGTCACCTCTCAGAAAATGATTCATTCCAAGAAGAAAGGGAATTGATTAAGTCAAGGTTTATTGATAGAATATTCTCCTTGGAATAAAATCATGTGGAGGCATAGATTATATCAAAATATATATTTTATCATATTTTTATATTGTTATCCACCACGATCATTCTTGGGATATATCACATGAAATAATAGTTATTGCAAAAATAATGGAAGGAATTAATGATTGTCATGATCCGTAAGGGTTAGATAATCTAATTTTATGTGACATGGGTTAGCCAAATAAGTGGAATATAATATTGATGGTTTATAAGTCCCCTCTTGTTATGTGAATTCATTTTATGGTATATACAGTCCATTTCCATGATGTATCAATTAATTGGAAAACCACATCTATGTCCCTTAATATTGATTCTCTTACAATTATCTATTTCAATTTCATATTCATTTCACTTATTCTCTATGGAAAGAGCATCAAATCTTTTATGTGGTGGTTAGGAAATGATAACATTAAGATCCCAAAAAAAGGTATGAAAATATGTGTTATTTTTGGGCAATTAATGTATATATTTCAGGTTGTTTTGAGGATTTAGAATATATTTAACTCTATAGAGGTTGAATTTTTTTAAAATGAGCATGCTAACCACAACATACAAGCTATGGCCATCATTCCATTTTTTCATAAAAAACCATCCATTCCTCAAGTGGAAATTTTGTGATATTTATACTATAATTGAAATATTATATCAGAATGAAGATAATGATAAATAATTCCCATTATATAAAATATTTTAGAACCATCACATATAACACTTATATACTAAAACTGGTATGAAGGAAAGCTCTAAAACTGGCTCTAAATTCTATACCTCTTAGATGGAAAAAAATGTTCTTGGAAGAATGGTAATAATTCATATATAACAAAACAAGGTAAGTACCATGTGGAAGAGGCCTATGAAGGAATGATCAGTGTCAAAGAATATAATAATTTGTATATGGAAAAATAATTCAGATAGAATGTTTGGAGAGAGAAAGTACTTCCTATTTTAAAAGGAGAAATACATTTTGATAAAATATCCCCTAGTAGATAAGGTTTTGAATTGCATTGAGTATGATAGAATAATCCAAAAATAGTGGAAAAAGAATTTGATTCCAATTAAACTATTTAAGACCTAATGGTATACTCCAACGTTAATGGTAAAGGGAAATTAATTCCCCTTGATGAATCACCATCCTCATAAAAATGAAAAATATAGAAATTACCCCAACCCCTTAAACATTAAATGATAATAACAAGTATTAAGAGGTGTAGGAATCAGGGGGATACATAATCCTTGGGGTAATTATACTCAAAATAACATAAAATAAAGATGGAATCTGATTAAACATTAAGCTAAAAATTTCATGTAGAAAGTGATATTTAAGGTATTATGGATATATTTTAGAATTAATATTAAATATTTATGAATGGTACATGTTTTATTAATATAATTGTTTATGAAATTACTATTTTGGGTGCAATATTATGGTATATGATAAATATGATTTATTATGTTTTATCATGATAATTTATACTTATAAAAAGTTTTTTTATGCTATGTAGAATGTGGAATGAATCCACTAAGTGAAGAGAATCTATTGAGGCTATATTAGAGATAGATCTTGAGCATACATATCACTATTAAAATATATTGTATCAGTTATTTCATGTTTTTTGTTATTAAATGATATTAAAATAAAAAGATACTCAATAAAAAATTCCCCTAGAAATGAAAAACATTTAAAATAAACAATTTTGTAATAAAGAGGGAATTGGAGTTGATGTTATAAAGGTTTTTTAAGTATTATATATAATTAATGGAGTCTATAAGATCCCAAATTACATTTAATATAAAAATAATTATCTTGTTGAATTTAAAAAGTGGCATAATTAATTTCTAAAATGATATATCATTCACACATTTTGATTTAAATTTTTGTTGCCAATATGCTTGATGTGAATTTCGATAATAATATAAGTCTATAAATTGAAATATAAAGGATTAAATGAATTTATTGGAAATAGTTTATTGCATAGAAAACCATGTATGTGTTATCTAATACTCTTGATTCCTACACTAATTTCATCCTTAGTAGGAATAGTTAATTTGTTGAAAACATAATCTTTAATTGTTTATTCTTCCTAGTATATTTCTTAATATATTGATGAAAATATTTTTTTAATAATTTATTTTAATAGTATAGTTAGTAAACAATTTTTTATCTAAAAAATCAACATGAATATATTTATAATTGGTATAATGAAATGATGAAAAAAAATTATTGACATGGGGGGATGGTATTTCAAGTAAAAATAGATATTTTCAGATGGAATTTAGATATAAAGGTGGAGTGGAAGTGAATATAATAATACAATGAATTAAATTCAGAATTAGGGGGAGTGGGAAAATAGAGTTGGATTATAGGGGATATTTTCTTCTAAATATAATGGGGAGATAGATGAACCTCTGGGAGTTTGGAGTGGAATGGTTGACAATATGTGATAATGGGATTTTTTACAATATAAAAATTTCATTTTTTATTGATTCTTGTATTATTATTATGGATTCATTCAATCTATAATATTGAATTTGACATAGTTATTCATATTGTTATTGAAGACAAATATATGCATGTAAAGATGATAACATAATTCTATTCATGATTTTTATTGGAGTAATAGATACATATTAGGATTAGGGTTTTTCAAAAAATGGGGGCACTAAACATGAATCTAGTAGTTGTAAAGCCTCCATGAAATGTTGGTGGCCAAGATCAAAGGAACCATACCCAAATTGGCAGAAAACCCATGTGTGGAGGCACATATGTATGTGAAGTTAGGATCACATTTCGACATGTATGGTAAAAGGAGGTTCTTAATATTTCCCCTATATGGCACCATGAGAGTTAGTATGTGAGGAGTGGTTCCATTATGGATTGATTGGGTTTCTAAGGGATGTAGGGTTTTATTAATTTGTTCGCATCCAAGAGACAATCCATTTTTTTATTCAAGAGTAGCTTGAAACAATTCATCCATTAATTAAAATCTCAGATATATGTGACCTTATAATGAAAATCGAACCATCCTGAATGTCTTCATCCTCTTTCTTGAGAGTTCATGTGTATTTTAATTCAATCCAATGGTGCTTACATGAACCAATTTACGTTATAATCTTAAACAACCATGGAAATATGAACACGCTATCTCTATTTCTGTCATAGTTTGAGACTCATATTTATCATATTTTGTTAGGGTTTCATAGTCTACAACTTCAATTATTTAACCAAGAAGTTATTTTTTTTAATATCTAGTCTTTTTAGGAAACCCCTTTAGTTAGATTCTTCTACTATAATCCTATCTCAACCCTATATTTCTATAATATCTACGTAAATAGATATTTCACAGTCCCTTCCATCCCACATTCGAATACAATATTGTGATAGTAGATCCTCCAAGAGTTTTTCTTTGAACATCTTTCATATTACTACACATATTGTTTTAAAACTAGACATTCTTCAAAGCTTTGCAGAATGAAATCTAATTATGCATAGCCCCTCACAAAATTTAACTCAATTTGGGATGAAAAAGGAGATCATATGGGATAACCAATCCTTCTACTGGGCATTCTAGAGACACTTTTAAAAAGGATGTTGATGAGATCATGACTGAACCTTCTAATTATCACCCCTACCAATGAATTATCTAATGTGGTGTACATTGATCCGAGTGCTCATCCTCTTGAAAAGGATAAGGCGTTCCCCAAAAAGCTTGAGAAACCCGCAGTCACATATGTCTCATAATCCTTGCATTAGGAGGATAAGAATGCCCACTAGGATTCTAGTGAACCCACACGTGATGATTATTATAAATCTTGTATTATTGAGGAAGAATATTTAAAGTCGAGTGAAAGGAAAGAAAAAAAAACTTTTGTTTGATTCTGATGGATACATTACTCTGAGCTACAAAAAGTCTCAGAGACATAAAGATTACTCTAACTTTCAAAGAACAATTGTCACTATATCCTTAGGGACCTCTAGGAAAGAAAAATAGTTATTCCACTAAACACAATGGTTACAAAGAATCCAACAACATTCCCTGATGAAGGAAACATAAATTATACTACAAATATTTTAGAGAAAGACCCCACAATGTAGGATGAATATCAATTTAAAGATGATGTGAGTGATGAATTAGAATATTAGGAGGAGAAAGATGAAATAGTTTTTATAAGATAAATAGTTTGTGGAATATCTGTAGATACATACCCAAAAATCTGAAAGAGTATGTTCATGAAGATGGTGGAATAATTCAAGCAACATCAAGATTTTAATTTCAAGGACATTCCATTGAAATGACTTGTTTTATCCTTAAGATGTATTATGGACTCCTTGGATTGATTCATGAGGTTGCAGTACTATTTCTATTTGGGTGATTACTTATTGTCATTGTACTTCCTTGGTCTAATTCTTATATTTATTCTCTTGGTTCTTCAAATGCGAAGGATGTTTGGATTTTCAGTTTATTATTTATTGTCTATTTTGTGTGTGCACTATTCCTAGTGTGGTAGTTGGAGGTTTCATTATCTAAGGTTTTTCCCAGAATCTAAAAGTTGTGTTCTATTGGTTTTTTATAATATTGTTGTGATTTTCTATTGACCAAGTGTTTCCCTATACATGTTGTTCCTTCTTCCTCTATTGAAGATTGTGGGTTTTTAGAGGTCTTTTGAGGCTGTTTGTGATGTGTTTTAGGAGCTGTTATTTCTAGATTAGCGACTTGAATTTTTGGAGAAGGTTTTTGGAAAAATTTTCATTATGGATAATTGGTGGTATCCTTTATAATGAAACTTTATAGATAAAAATTTGATGAGGAGTTGATGTTTTCTAAATTACTTAGTGTTAATGCTGCATATCAACTTGCAGTATTTTTATTTTATCGCATGTGTGTTTTTTTGGGATTCCTTTTCTTGAATCAGATACCATTTGTAAGTACTGGACTTCAATTTTGTATGAGATTTATCTACCTTCATTTGGTTTTATGTTCTATCTTTATAATCTTGGATTTCTTTCAGATTTGATATGATGATTGCATTTCATGTTTTGGAATGAGCCTACTGAACTTGGGTTGAGCTGATGTAGTTTCTTTGTGGCATGTTTTGGATTGCGCATCCATTGACCTTCATGGATAAATTCTTTGAAAGATCTATAATAAAACTTAGGTTATATTCTGTGGTTTTTTTGTTTTTTTGGCAATATCTACTTGTATTTCCTTCAATCCCATGTTGGTGTAATCTATTTACAGATCATGTATCCACAATAATCTTTTCTTTTAATAAATTCCTCTGGATCATGAATTGGGTGACCAATTCATGTCACTAATTTTATAAAAAAGAGTAAAAAAAATCATGGATGCATTCTTAGTGCTATTGACACAAGGATTTATATAAATCATATTATTGAAATGACAAAAAATCAATGAGAATGAAAATGAGATAGGTGAGATTATATATTTTCTAGAACAAAAATATTTTCATTCATTGGTGATTGTGGATTTGTATGGAGAGTATCTTAGGGGTTCCAAATTTTCAAATTTGGAAAAATATTTATCCACGAAAGAGTGGTTATATATATTAAATATGGAAATTTATTATATGATGTTTTGATGTTACTACTAGAAAAGAATAATCCAAAAGACAATTGAGTAGTTTTATGCCATTAAATACTTTTTATAGAAGGAAATTGAGTTTTTGTAAAACTAATGAAAATACCTAAATAATAAAAGAAAATCTATCATTTATATACTTATTGAAGGAATAAAATAGATGGATTTGTTTCCATAAAGTCCTGTAAAATAAAAATCATTCCTAATATCGAAAGAGGATCTTTATTGATAAAGTAGTAATATAAGGAAATTCACATAAACATACTTGATTTTGAAAAAAGTGAGAAATTTTCTCCATACCAATATGTTGAAGGCATTCTAGTGTTATTTTGGAAAGATAAAGGAATTCCAGAATTATTCTTCAAAGAGGAAGAGATGTAATCTCTTGAAGATCATGCTAAAGATTAAGCGGATTCAGTGAACTATCATGGAAAGAATATACACATTGAGATGGTCATAGTGAACCTGTGAAGGATAAAATATATTTTAAAGAGAACTAATACATATTTTTTATAACCTAACAAAAAGTAGGTGACATTTTATTAGACCGTAGGCTAAATTTTTTCATTTTTATGTTTTGATCATCAGATGGAATAATGATGGTGTTGATCATAGGGAGATGGTTCTTCTACCCTAAAACAATATAAGGTAGTAATCCTAGGAAGTAATGAAATGTACTAATCTAATAAAAATAGATCTTTATGATTTTGGTGCACCAATACAGTGTGTATTTCATGCAACTTACACTATATTATAGAGGTAAACCATGTAAAAAACTCACATTTTCTTGTGCTTTATTTTGTTTAAACTATGAAAATAATAATCAAAACATTATACAAATGATAATAAAAAGAAAAATTGATATGCATTTATGGTTAACTAAAAAATTAAATACAAATACTAAATATAAAAAAGTGACCCAAATAATTAATAGGTCAAGATCTATTAGGGTTAGAAGAAAATTGAATTTTAATCAAACACAGATTCAACCCCTCTTAGGGTATCTAATCCCATTTTTTGGACAAATTTATTTGGTAGATCCCCACATTTTATATATAAATTTTATACTAATTTTTTGAATATGTGAACTAAAAGGTCAAAAATATTTTGGTGGTTTAGACCATGTTGTGGTCAAACATTGTGTGTAGTATGACATATTTTGATACATTTTTTCATGACTTGTATTGGTATGAATTATAGGGATGCATGCTATACAGAGAACCAAAAATAAAACATAGCCAATGCAAGTGATTTTCTTCCACGACTTGCAACTGGGATTGATGTGAATATGAAATTTAGGAGGTAATTGTTATTTTATACCATTTTTTGAAAGAAATTAGTAACCAATTATTGTGTTTTTAATCAAATTCACTTGGCATACACCATGCTTTCAGAATTTATGATTTTGAGTTGACACCTAAGTGTGCAATATTTGATCTTCCAGACATTGGTCTGTTTGATGGTTGGATAGTTAGTCCCCAAGTATTCACTTTTGAATCTCATACCTTTATATTTTGTATATAACAAATGATACATTATATTCATAATTTCAACATATTTATTTATTTGAAAAATATGAATATTTTTTAATGAAATAGGTTGAATATGAATTGAAACTGGATATAATCTTACCATATAACAAAAATTAATGAGGATAAGTAATGAATGTATCTAGAAACTAAGATAATACTATAGTTTGTGTTATATATATGACTACACTAAGGAGTATGGAATCCTCTCTGAGATATGTTTTTTCCAAGTTACTTGTTATGACTTAAGGACCCCTTTTAGGGTGAATCTCCTATGTAATGAACTAGGGGATCCGATTTGGTGTCCCAATGACTTACCAAACCTAAGTTGGTGTGTTACTAATTTGTTGAATATGGTATTACGTGTTGCCTTATAATCCTTAAAGTACATGTTATGATGCTAATGATTTCAAAATCCATAACATAATCCTAATTAATGGATTTCATATAATATACCGTGTATCATAAAAAACCAGTTCCATTGGTTTTCAATTCCATGATTTCTATGAATCAGTTAGTTCACATGAATATAATTTTGTTAGTGTTTCATAGAAATATTATGTTAAATTGTTTTATTTTGAGGTATACGTATTCAATCTCATTACAATATAAACTATATTTTTCTTTTTCTTTTTGTTACATGCAATGTAAAAAAAAGAATTGTGAACCCATCAGTTTCCTGGCCTTATTCCTCCAACAATATTCACCAAGGATCATTAGGTTAGCCATTGTAAAGGTTCAAGTGAGGCTGCTTCAAGGGGGGGGGGGGTGATGGGTGGGGGTAGGGGTGGGGGGTTCAGGGGGTGGGGGGTTTCAAGGGGTCAGGAGGTGTCTATGGGGTGTCCAGTAGGGGAGGGGTGTCCAAGGGTTTCGAGTTAGCCTGGTCTTGCATACGGTGAAAATGTTTTGGTTTCTACATTTTAATTACATTCTTTAGATTTGTGATAGAAAGTGTTCTACTACTGAGAAACAAATTGAATTTGAACTCTGACATGATGGAGGTGTCACAGGAAAAATTGTTCTCCCTAGTTGCAGAACGCTTAATCGATTCAAACATTAATGTCAAAGTAATTTCCTTGTTTTTGGATTCCAGATGGCTTTTTCTTTTTGATCATTTATTGATTTTTATTACATGTATTGTTATGAAGGATAGGTATGCATGTAATTCAGATAAGCAGCAACAAATCACAACCCATGCTTATTCATGTGAGCATATATATATAAGGATCCCCTTGTTGGTGGTTTGACTCCTTTGAGGTTGAGTCTCTCTCCTAGCCTCTTTAATTAAAGATTTTTTTAAATTTCATTTATATGCCTTCTTAATTCTGATTTTTATATTAAATTTCAATTCTTGATCATGTGATAGTTAAAATAATTGTTTCCTTTGACAAAGAAGTCATGGTTTTGTAATAAAACCTCTCAAATGGAGGTGTGCTGTCTGTGTAAACTCACAGTGGTAGTTTATTTTTATATAGCTTGTATGAATTTATTGTATTTATGTTTTTCATTTCAATCCTTATCCCTTATTCTCTCATTTCAAACACCATGAGCATCTGAAAAGATTTTTTTGACTCATAGGGTGTTGTGAAGGGGGAAGGGGGTGTACAAGGTGGGGTGGGGGTGTGTTGGGGGTCTGTATAGGGAAGGGGGTCTGTCTTTCGAGTGGGGATGTCTAGTGAAGGGGGGATGGGGCTGAGGGGGCTGTAGGGATGGGGTGGATACTACAATGTGGGGTTACTATAGGGTTGGGGGCAAGGGGGAGGTTCAGATGGTGTTCAAGGGGGTATAAGGGGGTTATCCAGGGGTGGAAAGGATCATGTCCAGGGGGGCATGGGGGTGTAGGGGGGGTTGTCCACAGGGGGTGAAAGGGCAGTCTAGGGGTTGCAAGGGGGCTATCTAGGGGGTTTAAGGGCTATCCAGGGGGTGCAAGGGGACTGTCTAGGGAGGTGCAAGAGGGCTGTCCAGGGGGGGCATGGGGGTACAGGGGGGCTGTCTAGGGGGGGTGCAAGGGTTGTCCAGGGGGGTTCAATGGGCTTTCCAAGGGAGGTGTGTAGGGGGAAGTGGGTGTGAATTATTGGTTTATTTTTTAGGATTTTATTTTCTTTCAAATTCAAACTTCTAACATGTTAATACTATACACCTAATGAATGCTTAATCCACCGTATGATAATATTTAATTTTCCTCTCTCTGATTATAGGTTCAAATTTCCTCGTGTACACTTAGTGTATCTTATAAAATAATTGAATATGTATATATACCAAGTTCAATTAATTTTGATAACAAGTAATGATGAATTGACTTAGTGAAACAATTATCAAGATACGATTCCTTCTATATATAGTAATGACCTCAATAAAATGCATGAAAGAGGTGCACATAATGTTCTTCAATATTTTATTCAATATTGGACTTTCACAATATCTAATAGCTTATTCAAGACTAATAAGATCAATTTAATTAGGTACACATCATGCATGAGATGCATGGAATCCAAAACACTAACACAATTGTTTATATATTATATTAGTTTATGTTTTATTTAATAACTTATTTTAGGTATTCCAATTGAACATTCATTAATTTATTGGTATCATGAAACCTTTGTATTTCTCTCTTATTTATTGTATTATGAATAGGGAATGATCTATGAAAGGTTATGTGATCTACTCACTATCATTGAGAGACACATGTGTGGATCACAAATTTTTTTTTCATAAGAAAAAAATATTCTTTTTTAGATATCAAGAATTTTCGGTGGGTAGTTGTCTCAATGTATTTAAAATAACCGGATTTCTTGTGTGTATGATTTTGAATAATAGGATATGTCTATGGATTTATATCTCTTCATTTCATTGAAATACTTGGTGTCTCGTAGGTTCTCCTCAAACATTTTTCAAATCCTTTCCGTCTATCTGGTTTCACATTTTTGAGGGTAGAAGTATTCTTGAATTATCCCAAACTAATTCACTTTCTCATGAAAAGAAAGATGTTTGGGTTTCTTAGGGGTGTCTGGGGGGGGGGTCTAGTGGGGGGTGTCCTGGGGATGTCCAATAGGGGGGTGTCCAGGGGGTCTTGGGGTGTCTAGGGGGTCCAGGGGGTTTCTAGGGGGGTCCATGTGGTGTCTAGGGGGTCCATGAGTGTCTATGGGGTCCAGGGGTGTCCCGTTGGTTTCTAGGGGGTGTCTAGCGGAGAGGGGGTGTCCATGGGGGTTTCTAAGGGGGTGTCAAGTGGGAGGGGTGTCCAGGGTGAGTCCCAGGGGTGTCTACTGGGACGGGGTGTCCAGGGGGATGTCCAGTGGGGGTGTCTAGGGGGGTGTCCAGTGTTCATGGTCTTGTGTATGGTGAAAATGTTATTGTTTCTACATTTTAATTACATTATTGTGATTTTTGGTAGACAATTTTCTACTACTAAGTAACAAATTGAATTAGAACTTTGGCATGGTGGAGGTGTCATAGGAAAAATTTCTCTCCTTGGTTGTAGAACTCTTAATCGACTCGAGTAGTAATGTCTATGTAATCTCTCTGTTTATGGCTTCCTGGTGGATTTTTCTTTTTGGTCATTTGTTGATTTTGATTACTTTTATTGGTATGTAGGATAGCGATGCATGCTATATAGAGAAAAAAAAACTAAATATAGTCCATGCTTATGTATGTGAGCATATATATAAGGATCCTCTTGTGAATGGCTTGACTCATTTGAGGTAGAGTCCCCTCCTAGCCTCTTTAATTCAAGAATTTTTAAAATTTCATTTAGTTTTCTTCTTGATTCTTCTTGTTTTTATTAAATTGAAATTCTTGATCAATTTTTAGGTAATATAATTGTTTTCTTTGATAAAAAATTCATGGTTTGGTAATAAAATCCCTCCAACAGAGGTGCACTATCTATGAGAACACACAATGGTAGTTTATGCTTATATAGCTTGTTTAAAATTATTGAATTTATGTTTCCCATTTTAATCCTTACCCCTTATTCTCTCATTTGAGACACCACAAGAATTCCAATGATTTTTTTGGACTCACAGGGGGTGTGCAGGGGGGAAGTCGGTGTGCAAGGTGGGGGGGTGTGGTGGGGGGGTGTGTATTGTGTGGGGGGGGGGTATGTCCTAGGAAGAAGGGGTGTCTTTCCAGGGGGATGTCTTGGGGGTGGGGGGGGGGGGGTGTAGTGAGGGAGGTAGGCTACTATAGGGGTGGGGGAAGGGGGTGAAAAAGAGCTATACAGGGGGGGTGCAAGGGGGCTATCCAAGGGGCATGGGGGTGCATGGGGGTTGTCCAGGGGGTGAAAGGGTTGTCCAGGGGGTATAAGGGGGATGTCCAGGGGTGCAAGGGCTGTCGAGGGGGGTGCAGGGGGGTTATTAAGGGGGTGAAAGGGCTATCCAGGGGGTGCAAGGGCGGTCCAGGGGTACAAGGGTTGTCCATAGGGTTCAAGGGGGCTATCTAGGGGGTGAAATGGGGTTATCCGTGGGGCATGGGGGTGGGGGTGTTCTCTGGGGTGTCATGGGGGCTTTCCCGAGGGGTGCAAGGGGGTTGTCTAGGGGGTGCAAGGGTTATCCAAGGGGGTGCAAGGGGGCTATCTAGGGGGAATGGGGGTACACGGGGGGTGTTCAAGGGGGAGTAAGGGAGTTGTCTGTGGGTGCGGAAGGTGGTTTTCTAGGGGTGCAAGGGGTTGTGTAGTGGGTGGGCGGGGGGTTCACTGGGTGAAATGGGGCTGTCCGGGGGGCATGGGGGTGTGGGTGGGGGGGGGGGGCTGCAAGGGGGATGTATAGTGGGCATGGGGTAGAGGGGGGTTGTCCTGGGGGGTGCAAGGTGCTGTCCCAGGGGGGCATGGGGGTGATGGGGGGTGTTCGAGGGGGGGTTATGTGGGGTGTTTTTCTAAAATGTGAAGCCCTAGAGCCATAGTTTTAAACCACGGATGTAGGCCTATTTCCACGTTTTTAAACTGTGGATACAACCAAAGTGCCACTGTTATGAACTGTGGATATTGGCCCTGTGTGGCTTAATTTTATACAGCTGTTTAAAACTATTAGAAAATCCCTATATCCATGCCAATACTAGCCACGATCCATTGATCTGTGGCTATAACCTATAGCCACAGTTTTTTGGATTATATCCATGACTTGAATCCATGGTTATAGCCTAAATTTCTAGTAGTGTCTCCAATAATTTTCATGTATAAAATGATTAGAGTATTTATAGATTACCAAAAAAAATTGTGGTTCTCTTTATTGATGATATTTTGATATACTAAAAGAGAAAGGAGGAACATGAGGAGAATTTGAATATTGTGTTAAAGTCATTTTGAAGGGACAAAATGTATGAAAAGTATAGTAAATATGTGTTCTGGATAGAGGAAGTATCATTTTTGGGGCATGTTATCACTAAAAAATGGATATCTATAGACCCTTCCAAGACAATGGAAATTGAAGAATGGCCCAGGCCAACATATATAACTACGATTCGTAGTATCCTTGGCCTAGTTGGGTATTATTGACGATTTGTGGAGAACTTTTCAAGATTTTCAATCTCAATGAACAAGATGACACAAAAGGAGGTGATGTTTTTATAGACTCAATAATGTGAGGAAAGATTTAAGGAACTCAAAAAGAGGCTTATCATGGTGCCAGTACTCATAGTCCCAACAAGTGGATAACTCTTTGTGGTTTATAGTTAATCATCATAGAAATACTTATGTTGTCTACTAATGATAAATGATAATGTGATAGCCTACACCACAAGGCATCTAAAAATCTATGAGGAAAACTATCCAACACATGATATGTAGTCGGTGGCTTTGATCATTACATTGAAAATATGGTGCCATTATCTCTATAATGGGAAGTGTAAGATATATAATTATCAAGAGTCTCAAATATATATTCACATAGAAATATATTAACATGAAGAAGCGTATATGGTTAGATATCATCAAGGATTATGATAGCTCAATTCATTACCATATTGATAAGGAAAATAATGAGATGGATGCTCAAAGTAGAAAATATCATGCATCTTTATCAATGATTAGAATTGAAAAGGCTCCAATATTCTTATATTTGCAGAGGATGGACATGGGAATCATTAAGAGAGGAACATCATCATTCCTTTATCAAAATTATTCTCAACCATCCCTCATAGAGAAAAAATAGTATGCTCAAATAAAAGATGTGGAAATTATGAAAAGGGTGGAAGCTATTAGAAATCGAAAATATTCTATGTTAAAGATTGATGAGGAAGGAGTTGAAACATTTGGGTCATGATTATGTATACCCTCCAATTAGGATATAAAGAAGGATATTTTGAATGACACACAAAGATTATCCTTCTCTATTCACCTAGGGAGCACAAAGATGAATTGAGATCTATGAGAGAACTTTTTTTAGGACAATCTGATGAAGAAGATTGTTGAATATACATCAATGTGTTTGGTATGTCAACAAGTGAAGGCTAAAATAAAAACAATAAGTGGATTAAGCAACTCTATCCATACTAACAAGGAAGTGGTAGAACATTACCATGGACTTTTCCATTTGAATTCCAATGACATATAGAGGAAAAAAATTCTATATGGGTTATTGTGGATTATCTTACAAATACATATCAATTTCTCACAATTAAAAAGAACTTTTCATTGGATAAACTTTCACAGATATATATCAAATAGGAGGTAAAGATGAATGGAATACCACTATCTATTGTACCTGATAGGGATCCTAGATTCATCATAATGTTCTGGAAAAGTTTCTACCATTATCTAAGCACGGAACTAAACTTTAGTATGATCTATCATCCTCAAATTGATGGAAAATCTAAGGGAACTATTAAGACATTGAAAGACATGTTGAGAGTGTGCTCAATAGACTTCAATGGAGGATAATACCAAAATATTCCACTGGTTTAATTCTACTACAACAATAGGTTCCACTCCTACATCTAAATGGAACCGTATGAATCACATCATGGAAAAATTTGTAGAACACCGACATGTTGGGATGGAGTCAGTGAGCATAAGATATTAGGAAATAAAATGGTCTAAAAATGTTGGCGAATGTGAAAACCATTCAACAACACATCAAGGTAGCCCAAAGTCGAAAAAAGTGCTACACAAGAAATTGTTGATAATACATTAAGTTTAATGTTGTAGAAATGGTATTCCTCTAAATATCCCCATGGTATAAGGTCATGAGGTTTCAGAAGAAAGGAAAGCTAAGTCCCAGGTACATCACCCCTTCAAGATTCTTGGTCGTGTTGGAGTTGTGGCCTCTCGATTATAAATTCCTCCTACCTTTTCTAAATTACATGACATCTTCCATGTATCCCTCTTAAGTAAGTACATACCAAATCCTTCAAATGTACTATATTCAGAGGTGGTATTGTTGAAGAAGGATCTTTCTTATAAAGATAAGCTAGTGAAGATCTTTTATCATAGATATAATGTTATAAACAACAAGGATACTCACCTGGTCAAAGTAATACAGTGGAACCATAAGTATGAAGAGGAAACATGGGAATTAGAAGAGTCAATGATGGAACATTACCCCCACCTATTTACGTCTAAAAATGTAAAAAGAAAATTTGAGGGTGAAATTATATAAGGTGGGAAGAATGTAACGACCCAATGTTTTATCAGTAGAATTACCTTTTTATAATTTGTTATTATATAATCACATAAGATTACTTATAGAAAACAATAAAAACCATATAAATGATGAATGGGTGAAATAAAAGGTATCTCTATAAGTTAAATAATTTATAAAAATGAAATAGTAACTTGACCTTCAGAATAACAATGTGACCCTTATGAATTGTAAACAGACATATGTAATAGTAACCACGCCAATGAATGTATAAATAAATTTTATCCATATTATAATTGACAATATGGTATAATTATATCATAGTATATGTAAATAAATATTTTAAAAATTATTGATTAAGTGTTTGTATTTTTGTAAGTCATGTATATTTAAATATAATTTTGTGACTAACGTAATATATTAAAATAATATTTACTTTCATAAAACTAAGAGATAAATTATTATTTTTGGTTTCTTATGATCATAATATAATTTTATGATACCTTAATAAATTTTTTCAAAGTGTTAGGAAAGTAGTTTAATTTTTAAATTTGTATTTTTCATGTAAATTATGATTTTAAATAAAAATTAAATTTCCAATATATATATAATTTTTTTTTAAAATATAATTCATTTTTGGATTCAACATGTTTAAAAATGGTTATGGTGAATTTTTGGTATTTTTCTAAAATACTTGAATATTTGATGAGTAGTAAATTAAGATAATTTACGATAAATGATAAATAAATGAATTTATGCATCATGCTTGAGTCATGTATGATGTAAATGACCATTGGTTAAAACTGAGAAGGTCAATTTACTATATATTATCACAATAATAAATAATATTTATAGTCTTTAGAAAAATATTAATCTAACGATTAAAATAAGGGGAAACCCATCCTCTCCTCCACTATAAAAACAACCCTCATCCCCTCTTCTCTTCACTCCTCTCAATCCTTGGGCCTCGCCTTAAATTCTACTAAATTATCCTCCTAAGAACCTCCCTACATAAATCCGATATTTTTATCTTTAAAAGACCAAGTCATCTCCCCTAAATATGTTCTCAAGGAAGATATATTCAAGAGATAAATTCCTCTGTTCATTTATTTTATTTTCATTCAAGATCATTTCATTCTTTTTATTTCCTCACATCCATTCATCTAAATGTTGTGATAACTATATTACCTTAAATTCACCATTATCTTGTTATGATAATATAATAATTCATCATAATCTATCATTTCCATTCCTTTTATATTAGAAATGAAAACACCATCGTATATGTGTTAATTTATCACATTCAAGGACAATAGATTTTCAATTTCTTTTACCATATTCAATTCTACTCATGAAACCATTATTATGGTTTAAACATAATATAATATATGTATTATTTTTAATTTATTTTCTGGAACATTTTTTATACATGATATAAATTTATAATGAAAAATTAGTTCGTCGTGATCAAAAACCGCCAATTGACCACAACGGTTTTCATTAAAGTTTTATTTAATGATTCATATTCACTCCAGATAACCAAATGAATTTTATAAATATTTAATCTTATTTACGTTCAATAATAACATATTACTCCAGTTCTAGACTACTATTCTCATATTACATGTTAATCCTTACATGTATATAAGTAAACCAATCATGAAAACCATGGATACAAATGCTCCCAAACAATGAAATTGATCCTATTAACCTATCAAAAAGATCATGAATGAGCTTAATAAATATATAATAAATCAATTTCATGAATAATATGTTCTATAAATACTAATTAATGAATTTAATTTAGTTATCCAGTATATTAAGATCAGGAGAAGGACACCATTAGACTTAAGGTAAGGGATTATACCCAAACCTCCATTATTTCTTCAAGTTTCTCTATATTTCTTCTTACCAAATGAAGTTATATATTATTATTTATATAAATTTTTTAAATTATTTATTCATGATCCAAAATAATGTATCATGTTCCATTCATCATTATCTTTCAGGGATATACATCTTTTTAAGTTGTTTCATCCTCAATACTTCCCATTAAGAAAACCAATTTTAAGGGATCTTTCTGAATTATTACCCATTTCCAAGTACACTATATATTATGTTTTTAAGACCCCATTATTTTCATAAAAATATACATTTTATTATGAAAACATTCTTTGATCAATTGTTATTTTATATAAAAGATTATTCCCTTTTATTTTGATAATGACCTTTAATATTTTCCTTTAACCGCACTAAAATGTTTTAATTATAAGGTTTCTTAAGTAATATTTTTTCATGTTATTGCTTAATGTTGACATAAATTTTCAAGATATCTAGCAATTATATCCTATTAGTTTCCATTCCTGATCTTTTTACTTTCCTTCATGGACATTTTTTTGATACTCCCATTTATTATGCTTTATGAGATGATTATAATACCCAATTATTACAATGGGTAACCCTTATGTTTATGTATGATTGATTATGTATGATTATTTATGTGGAAAGCATGGTCATGAACATGTTAAGATGTGTTCACCCAGATATAAATCTAATTCATTGGTTAAATTTGAGTCTCATGAGACGTTATGTGCAATGTTCTTCGCAGTCTGCCTTGACTCGTGCTACCATGTGCAATGGTCTTGGTGGTTAACCATGACTTGTGATTCTATACATACAACAAGCCTTGAATCATGATAAAGTCATTCTTTATTTTACTTAAACATTACTATGAATCCATGTTTATGTGATCCTACGTTTATATGTTATGATTCCATAAGTTCCATGCCTTTTTATATCATTATGTCATTCCTTGTAACTGATGTGCTAAAGCTTTATTCTAATGTTTATTCCCATACAGGGGTTTTTAGCTCATAAAAGTTTTTATGATATAACCAGATTATTATTTGAAGATGTATGATCACAATGGAAGTTAAGAGATCTTTATGAAGATTAAATAAACAAATGTTTTATTAAGTTCCATGTTTTGAGTTTTATGTACCTAGTCTTCCAAGACACTAGACTTTATGATCCATGGATTGTAATGCGATGTTTTATTATAATTAAAATCATGTAATGATATGTGTAAAATTCTAGGGTCAATATAGTTTACATCAATGGATGGTATAGTAATTTTGGTATATTAAGAATAAATCACTTTAGTAAGAACCCTAGGGGAGAGACTATGTATAACAAAACATCCCTAAATTGTGGTAAGTATAGATTAAGTAGTTTATCAAGAAAATACATACCTCTCTCGATACAAATAAGTGGATGTATCTAGGGATAAAACATGAAAACACGATTGAGAGCTAGACTTGAATGGGAACTGGTGCATGAAAATGGGTCGTGCTTCATTCCAGGTTTTTCACTCATGGGGGATATGATTTTTTAAATTCACAATCTTAGTACATACCATTATTAAGGGAACAAAAAAATAATCCCATAAGAATAAATGTGAGCAAAAAAATCATGGGAAACCTAGATTGAAACCTAAGTAATAACGAGTTAAGATATACTTTTCCTTTAAGACTGTCCATTTATGATTAATGTTTATTTTTTATGCTTATTATCAAAGTATTAGATCCACCTAATTGTACGTTATTTATCATTGTTAATGAAACAAAATAGAAGAACACATTCCAACAATCAATGTGATAGGCAATGTGATGATTTCCTAGATGATATTCCTTATATGATGGGAATGTGTGCTCAAATAATTATTATAGTACTTTCTCAGCTAGCTCAAGCTATGAAAAATAACTTGAATCATGTGAAACTCCCTCATCCAACAAGGAAACATGTTTCCAATGAATCCTTCATTCGGTAAAGGCCTCCCATGTTTAGTGGATCTTCTGATCCCCTCCTCACAGAACATCGTATTAAATAAATTGAAAATATATTATCTATCCTCCAGTGAAGAGAAGATTATAAAGTTGTGATGGTGTTCTATTTTTTGGATAGGGAATATGATCAATGGTGGAAACTGATCAAGAATACAATGTGCCAAGAAAAAAATGGATTCCTTGTATTGGGAGGAATTCAAGAATATTTCTTTCAGTAAATATTTTCCCTAAACCCTCCACATCAAGATGGAAATAGTGTTCCTCAGACTTAAGCAGAAGGAAGATGAGATGATCGAGGAATATGAAGAAGACATTACTATGATTGAAAGATAATCCTCTATAATTGTCATGAACATCGAAATAAAGGTGGATCACTTCATTAGAGGACTAAAGGTGATTCTACGAAAAGTATTGGCGATTCATGACTTTGAATGTTGTGAATAGATATTACATTGCTCCCTCAAGGTTGAAATAGATATTGGAGACACTCAATGGTCTCACAGGATTGGTGAAAAATAATAATATGGAAACAAATACGGATGGTTCAGAAAATAAATCCCATGATGGAAAAAGATCGGACAGCCCACGTGTAAAAAATGTGGTAAGAATTGTCATAGGAACTGTCTAAAGGGAACCGGGATTTACTTTAAATGTGGAAAGATGAGACATCTAGAAAAGAATTTCTGAAGGTGTATGAATAATTCCACTAATGTGGAAGATTAAAGGATGTTTCATATCTACTCTTAGCCAATAGTTTATTGTTTCAACTAAAAGTAACAATGGAATTATGTAAATAATTTCTCTAATCCATGTGTTGTCGGAGGCAATCAACAAAAAACTCCAAGGAAAAAAGTAAGAGCTTATGCTATCACTACTACTGAGGTGGAGTTGGACAATGATGTGGTAATTGGTACTCTAGTTATCCATTCAAGAATAATGAACATTCTATTTGATTCTAGTTCTATGTATTCATTAATATCTTGCAGTTTTAGCAGAACTATTCCAACACCACCTTAGAATTTGGAGATTATGTTATCTGTGAGAATATCAAATGGGAAATTTACTAAATCCAAAGAATATAAATCCTCCCTGGTTAATGTTTTTGGACCAAACCTCCCAGAAAATCTCATCATACTTACTTTAGTTGATTTCGATATTATCTTGGTCCTAGAATGGATATGTTTATACAAAGTCAATATCAATTTTCGAGAAATGGAGATCACTCTTCACATCCCGAAGTATCCTCCAATTCTTTACAAGTGTAACGAGAAATATGAATCTCCTTTAGAATAATTTTTTTAAGTGTGGATATAAGTACCTTATGAGAAAAAATATCTAGATGAAATTATTGATAAAAAATAGATAATCATACTCAAAGACATTCCCATTGTAAGGGACTACATTGATTTATTTCCTAAAGAATTTCTTGGTCTTTCTCCTGATCAAGAGTTTGTGTTCTCAATTGAACTTATTCCTAGATCTATACGTATATCAATCAAACTTTATAAAACTTCCATCATAGAGATGGAATATCTGAAGAAGTAGTTACTGGAGAATCTAGACAAGAGTTTTATACTCCCAATTGCTTCACCTTGTAGAGAAACCATTCTCTTAGTTAAGAATAAGGATTGTTTAAAGCACCTTTTCACTAATTATTGTGATCTCAATAAAATCATGATAAAGAACATGTATCCCTGACCTCAGATAGATGACTTGTTCGATCAACTTTGTGGGTCCATTTATTTCTCTATGGAGGTCCTTTGGTTGGGATATCTCCAATAAATGGTGAGGAATGAAGATATTCATAATACTGCCTTTCAAGTAAGGTATGAAAACTATGAGTTTATAGTTATGTCCTTATGAATCACTAATTCTCCAATAATTTTCCTGGATTTAATGAATAAAGTCTTTATAGATTACACCAATAAAATTGGTAGTCTTTATCAATGATATTTGGATATACTTAAAGAGAAAGGAGGAACAGGAGGAGCATTGGAATACTATGCTCATGACTTTACAAAGGGAGAAAATATATGTAATGTATAATATATGTGAGTTTTGGATAGAGGAAGTATCATTCTTGGGGAATGTTTTCACCAGCAAAGGGATATCTGTAGACCCTTACAAGACAAAGGAAATTGAAGAATGGCCCATGCCAATATATTTTATGGTGATCCGTTTCTTCCTTGATAGAGTTGGGTATTACTGACAATTTGTGGAGAAATTTTCACAATTGTAAATCCCAATGACCAAGATGACATAGAAGGGGGTGATGTTTTTCATGAATCAATAATGTGAGGAAAGCTTGAAGGAGCTCAAAATGAGGCTTATCACTGCGCGAGTACTCACACTCCCAACAAGTAGAGAACTATTTGTGGTGTACAATTAAGATTCAAAGAAAGACTTAGGGATGTGTACTAATGAGAAATGATAAAGTTATAGCTGACACCTCAAGGCAGTTGAAAATCCATGAGAAATACTATCCCACACATGATTTGGAGTTGGAGTATAGCATCCCGCCTTTTTATCACATAAATTTTCATTACATTTTACAAAACCGAGGATCTTTAAGGTTTAGTGTTTGGATACCAGGAACTTAAAACATGAAAACATAAAACATTCTTATTAAAAAATTGAAATGATTCTCCTCATTTTAATCCTAGGTTGATTACTGAATCTCATAACCTGGGGACATACATCAAAAGAAAGGGTGAGCAGAAGGCCCAGTAAGGGAAACAAGAGAAACATTTTACATGTGAACATGAGATACTTCAATAAAGTCATGAAAAGAACTTTAAGGCATGAGAAAGAAATCATGAGATATATCATAATAAAAAAAACTTTTTTCATAACTTGAAGATGTGGCTACAACATTTAATATTGACAATCATTTTGTTTCACCAAGTTCCATCCCCAAGGTGTCACTAAAAATTACCAAGGTTATTCACCAAGGTATCAGTCTAAATGGTCATCTCTAGAGATCAAGTCTTTACCCAATGCATTGGAGCGCTATCTGGGCGTACCCTTGACATGTCTTTATTATCATGTGAGACACATATATCATCATAAATAATTTCATAAAAACCCATATAGAATAAAATAAATGAGTTTCATTTCATAATCATAACGTTTTAAAAACCGCTTTAATGACATGATCTTTATGTCTCTTTAATCCCACGGAAAGGGAAAGCGGGTTTCATGTATGTAAATCCCAGAATTTAAAAATATAAAATTTTGATATAAATTTGAATACCACATTATAAATAAGGGCTTTGAGTATTCACTTAATAACATGATGTAATTTTGAGAAAAAGAGAGAGGCATTTTGAGACGAAAATTCTGCAGCACAACGACTACATTACAGGGTTTTAGAAAACGTTGAAAAGAGAGGGGACATGGGTCAAACATTCATTAATGACCCATAAAATAGTAGAGTGACAGAATATAAGGGATTTAAGAACATGGTAATGAAATTTGAAAATATACCATATGAAATGAAGAACATGAAAGAAAGACAAAAAATAAGATTTCTCTTATGAATATTCGGCAGCCTAACGGCGTCACATAGACTTCAACCAAAAATGAATTGATGATATCAAATAGGTTATATCATCATATGAACATAAAAGATCAGTATTATAGATATAGATATCATACTACAACATAATAAAAAGGAACATTCAAGACTTGACATGGAATTAGAACTTTGAAAAAGGAGAAAGGTGAAAGAACCACTTAAAAATTCGACAGCCTAACGACGCCACTTAAAACTTCAAAATACTGAATTGAAAAGATAAAATGGGGTCTCTCATAATATGATCATAAAAGATAAGTATGATAGATATAGAGATAATACCCCAAAATAATAAAAAAAATAACTTTTAAGACTTGACATGAAAGTAGAACTTGAAAACGATAAGGGTGAAAGAACCACTTAAAAATTCGGCAGCCTAACTGTGCCACTTAAAACATCAACAAAAATGAATTGACGAGATCAAATAGGGTCTCTCATAATATGAACGTAAAAGATAAGTATGATAGATTTATATATCATACCCCAACATAATAAAAATGACATTAAAGACTTGACATGAAAATAGATCTTGAAAACGAGAAGGGTGAAAGAATCTCTTAAAAATTCGGCAGCCTAACGATGCCACTTAAAACATCAAAATACTGAATTGAAGAGATAAAATGGGTTCTCTAATAATATGAACATAAATGATCTGTATGATATATGTAGATATCATACCCCCAACATAATAAAAAGTAACTTGAAAGACTTGAGCAGAAAATAGAACTTGAAAATGAGAAGGGTGAACGAATCCCTTAAAAATTCGACAGCCTAACGGCGCCACATAAAACATAAAAATACTGAATTGAAGAGATCAGATTGGGCCTCTCATCATATGAACATAAAATATTAGTATTATAGATATAGATATCATACCCCAACATAATAAAAGGAACTTGAAATACTTGACATGAAAATAGAACTTAAAAAAACGAGAAGGGTGAAAGAATCCCTTAAAAATTCGGCAGCCTAACGGAGCCACATAAACATTCTTAAAACGAATTAATGAGAGGAATAGGGGGTATCTTATCATATTAACATAAAAAGGAAATTAGGATGAATATAAAATAACATCTTCCAACATAAAAACATGGAGCATAAAATATATGACATAAAAGAGAGTACTTGAAAATAAAGAGAGAGGTCAGATCCCTTACCATAAAACGTAACTCTTAAAACTAAAAGGTTGGGACCTTGAGGGCTTGGAGGAACTTTGGGAGGAATAATTGGGAGGTAATGAGACCATATATTTTTTGGGGAGAGTTGGGAGTCTAAAGGATGAGAGGATATCTTGGTATTTATTGGGAAAGTTAGGGGACAAGGAATTAATGGCCAAGGGACACCTCATTGGTGGGTTTGGAAAAACAATGGGCTTGCCCATGGTATTTTCCCATGTTATTGGCCACATGGGACACCTCATAAAATAATTCATCCCCTTTAGTCTACCATCCCTTAAAATATCTCATGGAATCATCATTACACAGTTATGATGTCATTAAACATACAGAAACCCTAAAACTGTATTTTTTACTATTCACTGAAAATTCAACTTTCTCAGAAAAATCCCAAAATCTCACATTAACCAAATATCAATGCTCTGATTTTAAAAATGAACTCCATTTTATAAAAATATTTTTCTAAATATCTTTAATTTAATTTATAAATAAATACACTATTCACTGAAAATTCATTTTTTCAGAAAAAGCCCAAAAATTACCTTAACATAATATCGATTCTATGAGTTCAAAAATGAAATCCATTTTATAAAAATAATTTTTTAAATATTTTTAATTTAATTTTTAATTAAAAAACAATATTCTCCCAAAAAACTAATACTTTAATAATAATTTATGAAACCGTTATTTAACAATTTTATTGAATCACATTACTTAATCAAGGTGCCTAGATTATATTAATAATTTCTTTAAGTGAGATTAATAATCCATTTTGACACATGGCTAATCCTACTCATAAAATCAATATTCATAATTTAATATTCATCAAAAATCAAGTTGATCTTATTAGACTCTAAATTTCGTACTGAACATAATTGTAAAAGGCCATTTTTTGAAAATCATTACACATTTTTAATTATTTAAGGTTTACCTAAACATTTTTAAAATATTCTTTTTTCTAAAATTCATCAAAAATATGCATACTATATTTATCCAGACATTTGAAAATTCATAAACTTCATCATAAGAAGAAATCAAAATTTTTATTTAAAAAAGGTTTACACAAGGCAGTTACAGTCTCCTTACAAAGCCCCTTATCACACCAGCATAGGACCTAAGTGTAAGGTGTGCTAAGGTGAGAGAATCCAAGGGAGGCTCTGCCAACATCGCACGAGTAGTAATTTCTATCAGCTTGAACTTCTCGCGAAGGCGATTATGTTCTAGCTTCACACGATGAAGTTCGGCTTGGGTTTGGTCCAGAGCAAAGCCCAGTGGTGCTACCTTTTTCCCAAGTTCTATTAGATGGGCTTCGATCGGTCCAAGACTACTGGGTGAGGCCATCGAATCTTTTTTCTATATTAATTAACCAAGATTACTTGTATTTAGAGACAATAATCAAAACATTTAGTTTCCAGTGGTTATATTGACCAATGGTCATATAACAGTCAAAACCCAACGGTCTCATTTTAATTATACTCATGTTATCAAATGAAACAGTTTTGTCAAGTATCATAAATAAAATAACACACAAAATTAGGAAACAAGATTTATTCAAAATTTTGGGTCATTACAATCTTCCCCCCTTAAGAAATTGCGTCTCACAATTTTTAAAATTGGGTTTTGAATTTTCCTTGGAAGTCCCACATCGGAAAAAGAGTCAGTAACACTATTACTTTAAAAGAAAGAAATTGAATTAAAAAGGTCACCCGAGTTAACCCATACTGGGATTCCATGGAGGAAAAAATGGATATGGAAGAAAAAAAAGGGTCATGTTCTGGGGGAGAGTGATAGAAAACATGATTAGGAGAAATTTGACCATGAGAAAATCCCAAACAAATGATGTGTGTAAATGGTCTTTGATTGCCTAGTAGGAAACATAAACTAACAAAATTTTTGTTTTACGTTTCTTTTCATAATTTTGAGGAATTCATTTACTACATAGAACAAAAACATAAGTAAATATACCTACCTTCATGTAGAGTTTCATCCTTTAATAAGTTTCTACCAAAACTAATCTTTTCTCCAAATGATGAGCATTGAAATCTACTTAGTCACATCAAAACACAAGAATAATCTTCTATAGAATCACATAATCCACAAAATATTAACTATCTATTTCTTCTATCTTTAAATATTATCCCAAAAATAGAAAGGGTAAGGTAAAACAACTCTTCAAAAAAAAAAATAATCCCATAGGAATAGAATATACTTTTAAATCTTCAAAGTTCAATGGTACTACCCAAAGTTCATCATAGACCATTCCATAAATAACGGTCCTTAAAATTCCTCAAAATAAACCAAACTAAGATTGAAACCCAAATAAAATAAGGATTTGATAACATAGTCTTACAAAATAGACTTCATTGTTCATCTCCAAACAACGTCAACCACTCCTAACATCTTATAACAAAAGTAGATAACCTAAACATATTTTACCCAAGATAGGTTAATCATTCCCATATGTGACCTAAATTGCTATAAGTCCACCTTAAATTCATCGATTCTCCAAAATATAAGTCAGCCTTACTCCTCAATGAAAATACCATAGTAATCTATTTACCTCGATCATATATGGTCCCCAAAATAGTGAACATCTTCCAAAAAAATAATAATCATCTTTTAATCCCTTAAACATCTCTGTTATATTAATACGGAAATCGTCGCATTTCCTATCACATTGGTTATTGGGACATGTTCTTCCATTTCCCACCATTAACTAAGAAGAAAAAGTATAATTAGGGGCTTTAATACTTAGCCAATAATCATGAAAAGGAACATAAAGCATATAAGTATAACTTGTAGAATAAAATTATACCCTAACTTGTGATCCACTAGGTTCCCATC
Organism: Viscum album; assembly: GCA_963277665.1. NCBI lineage: Eukaryota > Viridiplantae > Streptophyta > Magnoliopsida > Santalales > Viscaceae > Viscum > Viscum album. Next base: position 688,230,272 of record OY728142.1, on the reverse strand, counting down.
TAGGTTATCCATGATCATATATTCTTATGTGAATATTTATTTTATTTTATCTTTGTTCCTTTGACAATGGTTCATACTAAGCTTATGAATTTACCAAAGCATATCCCTCAGGAGTGTTGTAACCAAGAGTGCAGCAAGACCTGTTGTCGTGTTCCAATTACCGTTTGAGTCTAGCTCAAAGCGGTGTTTTCGGGTTTTACCCCTATGTACATCTGTGCCAGAGCCACCTCTACCTGCTTGTATCCAGACAGGGATGTATTTGCTTGTCAACCCATCACTCAATACACACCAAAATACCAGGAATATTTCCTATATATAAACTTTTCTATAGGCTTCTTCCTAAAGTTTTAATATCCTAATTTCCACAAATAACTAAACCATCCTTTGATACCAACTATATCTTCCGCCTTTTTATCACATAAACATTCATTACATTTTACAAAACCTAGGATATTTAAGGTTTAATGTCTTGGAAACCAGGAACTTAAAACACGAAAACATAAAACATTATTCTTAAACACCTGAAAGGCTTCTACTCATGTTCATCCTAGGTTCATTACTGCATCTCATAACCTGGGGACATATATCAAAAGGAAGGGTGAGCAGAAGGCCCAGTAAGAGAAACAAGAGAAACATTTTACATGTGAACTTGAGATACTTCAATAAGGTCATAAGAAGAACTTTAAGGCATGAGAAAGAAATCTTGAGATAGATCATAATAAAAATAACATTTTTCATAACATGAATATGTGGCTACAACATTTAATATTGACAATCATTTCGTTTCACCATGGTCCATCCCCAAGGTTTCATTAAAAATTACCAAGGTTATTCACCAAGGTATCAGTCTAAAGGGTCATCTATAGAGATTAAGTCTTTACCCAATGCATTAGAGCGCTATCTGGTCACACCCTTGAGATGTCTTTATTATCATGTGATCCACATATATCATCATCAATAATTTCATAAACAACCCATATAGCATAAAATAAATGGGTTTCATTTCATAATCATAACGTTTTAAAAACTGCTTTAAAGACATGACCTTTATGTCACTTTAAACCCACGGAAAGGGAAAGCGGGTTTCATGTATGTAAATCCCAGATTTTAAAAATAGATGATATTGATATATATGTGAATACCCCTGTAGAAATAAGATATTTGAGAATTCACTTAATAACATTAAGTAATTTTGAGAAAAATAGAGAGGCATTGTGAGACGAAAATTCTGCAGCACAACAGCTACGTTACAGGGTTTTAGAAAACATTGAAAAGAGAGGGTACATGGGCCAAAAATTCATAAATGACCCATAAAACAGTATAGAGATAGAATATAAGGGATTTAAGAACATGGTAATGAAATTTGAAAATATACCATATGAAATGAAGAACATGAAAGGAAGACAAAAAATAAGATTTCTCTTATGAAAATTCGGCTGCCTAACAATGTCACATAGACTTCAAACAAAAATGAACTGATGAGATCAAATAGGGTCTCTCATCATATGAACATAAAAGATAAGTATGATAGATATAGAAATCATACCCGAACATAATAAAAAGTAACTTGCAACACTTGACCTAGAATTAGAACTTTGAAAAAGGAGAAAGGTGAAAGAACCACTTAAAAATTCAGCAGCCTAACGACGCCACATAAAAATTCAAAATAATGAATTGAGGAGATCAAATGGGGTCTCTCATCATATGATCATAAAATATAAGTATTATATATATAGATATAATACCCTGACATAATAAAAATTAACTTGAAACAGTTGACATGAAAGTAGAACTCGAAAACGAGAAGGGTGAAAGAACCACTTAAAAATTCGGCAGCCTAACGATGCCACTTAAAACTTAAACAAAAATAAATTTACGAGATCAAATAGGGTCTCTCATCATATGAATGTAAACGATCAGTATGATAGATTTAGATATCATAAACCAAAATAATAAAAAGGAACATGAATGACTTTACATGAAAATAGATCATGAAAACGAGAAGGGTGAACGAATCCCTTAAAAATTCGGCACCCTAACGACGCCACTTAAAACATCAAAATACTTAATTGAAGAGATAAAATGGGGTCTCTCATCATATTAACATAAATGATCAGTATGATAGATATAGAGATCATACCCCAACATAATAAAAAGGAACTTGAAAGACTTGACCAGAAAATAGAACTTGAAAATGAGAAGGGTGAACAAATCCCCTAAAAATTTGGCAGCCTAACAGCGCCACTTAAAACATAAAAAAAATGAATTGAAGAGATAAAACGGGGTCTCTCATCATATTAAAATAAAATATCAGTATGATAGATATTGAGTTCATACCCCCAACATAATAAAAGGAACTTGAAATAATTTACATGAAAATAGAACTTAAAAAACGAGAAGGGTGAAAGAATCCCTTAAAAATTCGGCAGCCTAACGGCGCTACATAAACATTCTTAAAACGAATTGATGAGAGGAAGAGGCAGTATCTCATCATATGAACATAAAAAGGACAGTATGATGAATATAAAAGAACATACTCCAACATATGAACATGGAGCATAAAAGATATGACATAAAAGAGAGTTTTTGAAAAGAAAGAGAGAGGTCGGATCCCTTACCTTAAAACGTAACTCTTAAAACTCATGGTTTGGGACCTTGAGGGAATGGGGGAACCTTGGGAGGACTCCTTGGGAGGTAATGAGATGAGATATTTATTGGGGGAGATTTTGGATTCGGAAGGATGAGAGGATTACTTGGTATTTATAGGGAAAGTGAGAGGATAGGGCATTAATGGCCAAGCGGCACCTCATTGGTGGTTTTGGAAAAACCATGGGCTTGCCCATGGTATTTTCCCATGGTATTGGCCACATGGGACACCTCAAACAATTATTCATCCCCTTTAGTCGACCATCCCTTAAAATATCTCATGGCATCATCATGACATAGTTATGAATTCATTAAACATACCGAAACACTAAAACTGTATTTTTTTACTATTCACTGAAAATTCAACTTTCTCAAAAAAATCCCAAAATTTCACATTAACCAAATATCAATGCTTTGATTTTAAAAATGAACTCCATTTTAAAAAAAATAAGTTTCTAAATATTTTTAATTTAATATTTAAATAAATACAATATTCATTGAAAATTCTTTTTTTCAGAAAAAACCCCAAAAATTACCATAACATAATATCGATGCTCTGAGTTTAAAAATGAAATCCATTTTATAAAAATATTTTTCTATATATTTTTAATTTAATTTTTAATTAAAATACACTATTCACCCGAAAAAACTAATACTTTAATAATTTATGAAACCGTTATTTAACCATTTTATTGAATCACATTACTTAATCAAGGTGCCTAGATTATATTAATACTTTATTTAAGTTAGATTACTAATCCATTTGGACACATTACTAATCCTAATCATAAAATCACTATTCATAATTTACTATTTATCAAAAATCAACTTGATCTTATTAGACTCTAAATTTCGTACTGAACATAATTGTTGAAGACCATTTTTTGAAAATCATTACACATTTTTAATTATTTAAGGTTTACCTAAAGATTTTTAAAATATCCTTTTTCTATAATTCATAAAAAATATGCATTCTATATTTATCCGGACATTTGAAAATTCATAAACTTCATCATAAGAAGAAATAAAAATTTTTATTTAAAACAAAGGGTTACACAAGGCAGTTACGGTCTCCTTACATAGCCCATTATCACACCAGCATAGGACCTAAGTGTAAGGTGTGCTAAGGTAAGAGAATCCGAGGGAGGCTCGACCAACATCTCACAAGTAGTGATTTCTATCAGTTTGAACTTCCCGCGAAGGCGATTTCGTTCTAGCTTCACATGATGAAGTTCGGCTTGGGTTTGGCCCAGAGAAAATCCTCGTGGTGCTACCACCTTCCCAAGTTCTGTTAGATGGGCTTAGATCGGTCCAAGACTACTTGGTGAGGCCATCGAATCTTCTTTTTATATTAATTAACCAAGATTACATGTATTTAGAGACAATAATCAAAACGTTTAGTTTTTAGTGGTCATATTGACCAATGGTCATATAAATGTCAAAATCCAACGGTCTCGTTTTAATTATACTCATGTTATCAAATGAAGAAGTTTTGTTGAGTATCAAAAATAAAATAACACACAAAATTAGTAAACAAGATTTATTCAAAATTTTGGGTTGTTACATGGAGGCTCTGATATTTACATTGAAAAAAGGGATTCATTACCTCTATAGAGAGAAATGTGATATATATAAATTGATAAAGAGTCTCAAGTATATATTCACACAAAAAGAGATTAATATTAATATGAAAATATGGTTAGATCTGATCAAAGATTATGGCGGCTCAATCCACTACCATCCTGGTAAGGAAAATAAGGTGGTGGATTCTCTACGAAGAAAGGATCATGCATCTTTTTAAATGATTAGAATTAAAAAAGATCCAATATTATTATATTTTTATATGATGTAAATAGGAATAATTAAGTTAGGAACATCATCAACCATTTCTCAAATGCTTTCTCAACCAAACTTTAAGGAGAAAATAAAGGATGCTCAAAGAAATGATGTAGAAATTATGAAAAGGGTGGAAGCTAATAGAAATGGAATATATTATAAGTTCAAGATTGATGAGTAATGAGTTATAATATTTGGCTCATGATTATGTGTACCATCTGATCTAGATATAATAAAGAAGCTTTTGAATGATACACATAGATCAACCTTCTCTATTCACCTAGGGATCACAAATATGTTTCAAGATATCTAAGAGAACTTTTGGTGGGACCATATGAAGAAGAATATTTTCGAATATACATCAAAGTTTCTAGTATGTCAAAATGTGAAGGCTGAAAGACAAATTTATAAGGGGATGATGCAACCCCTCTCCACATCAGCATAGAAATGGGAGAACATTACCAAGGAATTTTCCGTTGTACTTACAAGGAAATCTAGAGTAAACAATTGTATATGGGTAATTACAGATCCTCTTGCAAATTCATATCACTCTATCTCAATTCAAGAGGACTTCCCATTGGATCAACTTGAAAATATATATATCAAAGAGGTGGTAAGTCTGAATGTAAAAACATAATGTATTATATCTGCTAGAGATTCTAGATTCACCTTAAAGTTCTGGAAAAGCCTCCAACATTCTCTAACCACTATACTGAACTTTAGTACAACCTATCATCCTAAAACAAATGTCCAATCTAAGAGAATTATTCATACATAGGAAGAAATGTTGAGACCATGTTCTATGGTCATAGAAGGAGGATGAGATGAAGATCTTTTACTGCTTGAATTCTTCCACAACAATAGTTTCCACTCCAGCATCTAAATGCCACCATATAAAGACCTTTAAGGGAAAAGAGGTAGAACACCGACATGTTGGGATGAATTCGGTGACCGTAATATTCTAGGACCTGAAATAGTCGATGAAATGGAGGAGAAGGTGAAAATCATTCAGTAGCACATCAATGTAGACCAAAGCCAATAAAAGAGCTATGTTGACAATCGTTGATGAGACCTTGAGTTTAAATATGGATAAATGGTATTCCCCTGCATATATCTATGAAAGAAGATATTAAGGTTTGGGAAAAAGGATAGCTAAGTCCCAGGTATATAAAACCCTTCAAGATTCTTGACCATTTCAGAGTTGTGGCCTATAGAATATGAATTCCACCTGCTTGGTCTAATTTATATGATGTCTTCCATGTATCCCTCTTAATAAAGTATATACCAGATCCTTCACATGTACTATCTTCAGAGGAGGTATATTTGGAGAATGATATATCCAATGAGAAGCTGTATGTGAAGATCTTGGATCATAGATATAAAGTTATATACAATAAGACTACTATCCTTGTCAAAGTAATATGGTGGAACAAAATGTATGAAGAGGAAACATGGGAAGTGGAGGAGGCAATGATGGAAAATTACCCAGACCGATTTATGTCATGAAATGTAAAATAAAATTATGAGGGAAAAATTTCATAAGGGAGGTAGAATATGATGACCCAATGTTTTAACAGTGGAATTCACTTATATTAATTTCTTATAGTATAATCACATAATATTACTTTTAGAGAACAAAAAAACCTTACAAATGAATAATGTGTGAAATAGAAGGTATCTCCCAATGTTAAAAAACTTAAACAGATGAAATAGTAACTTGAACTTTGGAATAGTAATGTGACCATTATGAATAGTAAACTAGCCAATGTAATAGTAACGTCACCAATGGAAGTATAAATAAAATTTATTCATATTATAATTGAGGATATAATATAATTGTAGATTATTATATGTAAAGAAATATTTAAAAAATTATTGATTAAGTGTATGTATTTTTGTATGTCGTGTATATTAAATTATAATTTTGTGATTAATTTAATAAATTAAAAGAAAATTTATTTTCATAAAAAGAATTCATAAATTATTAGTTTTATTGTCTTATGATCATAAGATAATTTTATGAGACCTTAATTAGTTTTTTCAAAGTGTTATAAAATCCATTTTAATTTTAAATTTTGTATTTTCAAGTAAATTATGATTTTAATTAAAAATTAAATTTCTCATAATTATAAATTTATTTTTCAAAAATTAATTTCATTTTGTGATTATACATGTTGATAAATGGTTAGGGTGAATTTTTTGTATTTTTCTAAAATACTTGAATATTTGGTGAATAATATAGTACGATAATTTACGATATATACTAAATAAATGAATTTCTAAATCATGTTTGAGTCATGTATCATGTAAATGAACATTGGTTTGAACTAAAATTCTCTATTTAATATTTTTGTCACAATGATAAAAACTATCCATATTGTTGAAAAATAATATTAAACTAATGATTAAAATAAGGGGAAACCCCTCCTCTCCTCCTCTATAAAAACGACCCCAACACTCTATTCTCTTCACTCCTTTAAAACCTTGTGACTTGACTAAATTATGATAAAATATCCTCCCAATATCCACCCCACATCAAGATGTCGTTTTTATATTCAAAAGACCAAATAATCTCCCCTAAATAAGTTCTCAATGATGATATATTAAAGAGATAAATTCCTCTTTTCATTTATTTTATTTTCTTTCAAGTTCATTTCTTTATTTTTCATTACTCACCTCCTTTCATCCTAATGTAAAAATAAATATATTTACTTACATGTAATGTAATTTTGTTATGATAATGGAATAATTCATCATCATCTCTCATTTCCCCTTCTTTTATACTAGAAATGAAAACACCATCGGTGATGTGTTAATTTATCACAATCAAGGATGCTGGGTTTTCAATTTCTTTTACTGCCTCTAATTCTGCTCATGAAACCATTTTTATAATTTAAACAGACTATAATATATGTATTATTTCTAATTGAAGGTTTTTGATGCTTTTATTGACATGATATTAATTTATAAATAAAAATCAGTTCGTCGGGATCAAAAATCGCCATTTAACCAAAATGATTATCATTAATGTTTTATTTAATGATTCATCTTCACTATAGCTAACCAAATGAATTTTATAACCATTTAATCTTAATGATGTTCACTAAGGACATATAAATCCAATTCTGTACAACCATTCTCATCTTACATGTTTATCCTCACAAATATATAACTAAACCAATCATAAAACCAAGGAAGCAAACACTCCCAAACAATGAAACTGAACCCCTTAACCCCTAAAAAATGTCTCAAATGAACTTAATAAGGCTATAATAAATCAATTAAATAAATAAAAGGTTATGGAAATACTAATTAATGAATTTTATTTGGTTATTCAGAACATTATTATCAATATAATAACATCATCCGACTTATTTTAAGGGATTCTACTCGAACCTCCATTATTCCTTTGGGTTACTCTATGTTTCTTTTTACTAAATAAATTCATATGTTCTTTTTATGTAAATATTATTAATGTTTTTTACATTATCAAAAATAATGTATCATGTTTCATTCATCATTCAATTTTGGGGATATACATGTTTTTAAGTGGTTCCCTTCTCAATACTTACCGTTAAGCAAACCCATTTTAATGGATATTTCCGATTTCTTACCCATTTTCAAGTACACTATATAATCTATTTTTAAGATAATTTTTCTTTATAAATCTACTAATTTTATTATGAAACCCTTCTTAGATAACTTAAGGTTTTATATAAAAATTATTTCCATTTAGGTTTTAAACGGCCTTGGATATTTTTCTTTAACAACACAAAAATGATTTAATTCTAAAGTTTCTTAAGAACTATTTTTATATCCTCAATACCCACTTCATTCCATGGGTACCCTTATGTTTATGTATGATTATTTATTTGGAAAACATATTCATTAACATGTTAAGATGGGTGGACCTAGATAACGCTCCAATTTATTGGGTAAAGATTAGTCTCTTGAGATGTTATGTGCAACGACCTTGCCAGTAAGCCTTGACTCGTGCTACCATGTGCAACAACCTTGGTGGTTAACCTTGACTTGTGCTCCAATATATACAATGAGCCATGAATAACGCTAAATTCAAGTTTTATGATGCTTACACAATACAATGACTCTATATTTATATGATCCCATGTTTATATGATATGATTCCATATGTTCCATGCCTTTTTATATCATTATTTCATTCCTTATAACCCTTGTTCTAAAGCTTTATTCATAGGTTTAATCTATTAATGGGATTTATAGCTCATAACTTTGTTAATGTTATCCCTAGATTATGCTTTAAACCTAAATCTTTCTTAATAGGGTATCCTAATCAAAAAAGGAATATAGTTTGCTTTAAAGGAAGTAAGGAAGGGATTTGGTAAGGTCGAAACAAACAAAAAATGGATTTGGAAGTAAGAGGACAAGATAAGAGTTCCCTTTTATAAGTGGGGGAGATTACACATTGGGAATTATTGAAAAGAAAAAGAGATACTAACATTTTACGCACCCCAAAAGGCTAAAACATGTCTAATTATCGAACTTTATATTAGTCAATGTTTAAAGATTTCAAAAAAATAAGAATTGGAAAAGTATTAAGGTCATTTTATTCCTAATTATTTTAGTTTAATGCCTAGTAAACGAGTTTTAACCTTAACCGTGGTAATTAATTTTTACTGTTTTTTCTTTTCATTATCAAAAAAATTATGTTGTAATTATTATAAAATATTATTTATTATAATTACAAATATGGAATCGTTTTTACCAAATTCAATTCATATAATTAGAATAATTTATTTTAATATTAGACATGTAGACATGATGAAAACCTGTTCTTCCGAAGAAAAGGATTTCATAAGTATAAAAAGTTTTTATATCAAGACTGAAAAAATTGATTTTAATGGCCAAAATTGGATAAATAATATGATTTCAATGGTCTAAATTGGATAAATAATAGTATAATTCAACTAGTTTTACATTAAAAACATTTAAAAAATAATACATATTTTTCAAAATGTTATATTAAAAGGTAGTTTTCAATAAAAATCAATATTTTTCAATATTCATTGAAAACATTTTCTTTTAAAAAAGTTATAAAAAATTATTTATAATATAATTTTTAAAATTTCTATTTAAAAAATTAATTTATTTTTTTAAATAAATGTTTCAAAATTGAAAAAATTTAGTTTAAAAATAAGTACACTAAACTTGACGAAACCATTATTTAAAAAAAATATATTTTTATGCATAAAACTAGATTATCTATCCTGTATTCCTAGAACAAATATTTGATGAATTTTGAAAAATTAAATTGAATATGTAATATTTTAATTTCATTAAAATCATCCAATAATATTTATAAATTAAATTTAATCAGATAAAAACACATTGCATGAATAAAAACAGTTCGTCAAAAAAACATTGATTTTACTTTCAAATTTTATTAATTGTCATTTCTAATCAATTGATAACCAATAAATTTATTTTATTCATTTTAAAAACATATGATTTTTGTAATTTGGTTAGTCATATTAACAGTCCATAATTTATTGGCTAGATTATAATGGTATACTATATTACAGTTCATTCAAACTCGATGTTTCATGCAACATATGCTATCAATGAAATTAAATTTATTGGAAAAATATATTTTGAAATATATGTGGGTGTTATAATATCCATGCATGAGATGATGACACCAAAAGAAGATTTTATCCTCCTCCTTTTACTTTTATAAAATTAGGGGGTAATTTGTGATATATAAGGTTATTTCCTTCTCTAGGAAATTTATGTTTTCTATATATAAGGAAAGATAGTTCACATATAGAATAACATAAAATTATACTAAAGGTTGTATAATAATGTTATCTGGGAAGTTTATCCTACAAATATGGATATGGGAGGAGTTATATAATTAGGATTCAATAATTTCTCCATTTTTTAGCATCACCAATAACTCTAATTCCATGTTTTGTAGTGGTGTTTTATTAGTTAAACTAAACTTGAATGATATAAAATAATACATAGAAACATAATAAAATTGGTCATTTTATATACCTAAATGAATAACAAGAATAATTTTCACTAAATCATTGTTAGTGTCTCTGATGGCCTAGTATATTCCATGATGATATTGTCCACTTTGGGCCTAGCCCACATGGTTTTTATTTCCCTCGACTCTAGCCCTCAGTAATCCCCCAAGAAAGGCCCTCATGATGAGATAATTATCCACATCACATTATAAAGTGGTGCTTTTTGATCCTCCTCCTTAGATGTAGGAATTCCATAATCCACCACCCCCAAAAGGGCCCAGAGTCCTCACTAGCACATCAAATAGACACTGGGTTTGACACCATTGTGGTGACTTAGTTGATCTTGTGATCATTATTTTTTCTTCATTGGGCCTAGCCCGTAGGGTTTTTCATTCCTTGGATTGTAGGACCCAAGCATCCCCCCTAAAAATTCCACATGATCAGAGAGGTATCCACAACACCTTATAAAGGGTTGCTTTGTGCTCCTCGTCCTTCAAAGTGTGATTTCCATAATCCACCGCTAGCAGGGCTCATCTTCCTCACTGAAACTTCAAATAGACACTATCTCTAACTCCATTTCGAAGACCTTGTCCATCAATTGATCATGATATTTTCCTCTTAGGTCCTAGAACATAAGGTTTTTCATTCACTAGGATCTGGCCCTTAGGTATCCCCTTAGAAAAGGCCTTATGATGGGAGATGTATCCACACTACCTTATTAAGGGTTTTATTTTTCTTCACCTCTATGGATATGGGATCACCATCAACTGGTCATCACTAACAACACAAAACACCCTGGTTTAACAGGGTTTTCGGGTCCTGGAATGCTAGGTACCACCAGTTTCCCCACAGAAACGAGGTCCCCTCCCTAGGGCCCACCCACATGCCCGAACGGGTAATCTAAATAATTACTATCCTCCTAGGCCAACACATATTCGATTCAGTGTGATTTTTCCTCACTCAGACACATCCTGATAACCATAATAGAAGGTCACCCATCTTGGCCACCACTCTAGACCAAGCATGCCTAACTGTGGAGTTCTAATTTGGTAGGCTCAAAAAAATAAAGGTACGCCTTTTTGGAATGATTTCTATCATTTATTAATTTAATCATTTATCATTATGGGGTGTTACATTAACCCCCCTTTAAAACACAACATCTTCATTGTGGACCATAAATCTCGACTATGGAAGTTCAAAACACTTAAGGATGAGTTCATTCTCTGATACCATTTTTGATGGCCCACCCCAATCCACAATCATGATATTGTCCACTTTGGGCCTAGCCCGCATGGTTTTTCCTTCCCTATTCTCTGGCCCTCAGGAATCCCCCATGAAAATGCCTAATAATGGGAGAGATATCCACACCACCTTATAAATGGGTTCTTCATGCTCCACCACCTTCAATGTATGATTATCTTAATCCACCTCCCTAGATGAGCCTAGTGTCCTTGCTGGCACATCAAATAGTATATGGATCTGATAACAATGAAACAACTAGGCCTTGCGAATAGCATAGACATTCCTACTCAACCTGGTTTTGGGGTCTTGGCCTTCTAGGTACCACCAGTTGACCTATAAACATGTGGTCACCTTCCTGGGCCCACTAACATGCCTGAACGGGTCATTTGACTATTGAATATCCCCATAGGCCAGCACATGTTCTTTTAAATGTGTTTTTTTCTTTATTAATGCACATCTTGATAATCTTCCCTATAAAGTCACCCATCTTGATCACTACTATAGGTCAATCATGCTTAATAGTGGTGTTCTAGTTTGGTAGGCTCTCGAAAATAATGTTTCACCTTGTCAATATGATTCATATCATTTAGCCATTTAAACCTTTACCATTATGGGGTGTTACATATTATAGTAATCCAACGTCTAAGGAGGAGGAGTATGAAGAAGCCCTTTATAAGTCTGTTTGGATATATCTTCCATCATGAGGACTTTTACTAGGGGATTCCTAAGGGCCAGTGCCTTGGGAAAGAAAAACTGTGCGAGATAGGTCCAAATAGGACAATTTCATGATCATGGGTCAGATAGGGCCATTAAAATTGTATCAGAGCCAGTGCCTATTTAATGTGACGGTGAGGATGTTGGGAACTTCTAGGTGGTGGATTATAGTTATCTCACACCAAAGGAGGAGGAGAAAAAATCACCCCTTTATAAGGTGGTGTGGATACCTCTCTAATCATGAGGCCTTTTCCTGGGTGATCCCTGAGGGACAAAGCCCAAGGAATGAAAAACCAGGCGAGATATGCCTAAATAGGACAATATCATGATCGTTGGGTAGACTGGACCATCACGGGATCTGGTTCACCAGGAGTGATTTCATAATCCTATCTTTTTTCTGTTGTCCTCGGAGATTTTTTTCATAATTTTTCTTAAAATCCCTTTTCTTAGTGCATTGGTTTGAAGAGTTACCATATTACTTATATTTAAAACATTGGATATCAGGTAAAGGGTTTATAGATGAATTCATTTCTTCCATCACATTTGTGGTTTTCTCATGATTACATATTCTAGCTAGTTGTTTATCCTTCCTATACATAAGGCATTTCATTATCACCACTATGATGTCTCTTGGATTATTCTTCCTATAGATTGGAAAAGTGGGTGTTGGGATTTCTTTCCCATGTTAGACTTTTCTATCACATCATAAGAATTAAAATCTATTTCCCACTTATTATATCCCTACACAGAAACCCCTTTAGATTAGATTATCTTCATTATACACTAAAGGAACATTGGAAAATTTCCTCATAGCTGTTAAGGACCTAAATATATAATGATTTTTATAGAAAAAACATTATCCCACCAAAGAAGTAGTCAAAATTAAATTCAGTAGAAATGAAAAAACAAGAGGCATATCATGCATGTATTATTATGTTTTCCTTGTACACCTTGATGGGATCATCATCATTTTTCATGAGGATTATAAAATCCCTCAATATTTTATGTTAGATAATGAAAAGAAAATATTTAATGATTTTTTTTTGAATTCATTACACTACATTATTTCGATATCATTCTTGATCTTTATATTTTTATCCAATGTCCACCATTGATCTACTTCTCCATCCATATGGTAAACATCCAACACAACCTTATATTTCTCAAATCAATAAAGGATGAAGAATATCTTATTATTGGAGATTACCAATTATTTTATGATTAAAGGATCATAATATCCTATAATAGTTTAAGGACTTTGTCTTATAAATGCCTCAATTTAAATATTCTATTTATTAAAGAGATACATGTTTTCCTCCTAGTTGAATTTTCTATAAAAAACATCAATTAAATAAGAAATAATTGTCTTGAATCTTATGACTCCTTCTCCCAAAAGGCTAGGAATCCCATTTGGGAAGCCATTATATTTCCCATTATAATGGTTATTTAATCGATTCCTCCTATTCCCATTCATGGAATACAAAAAAGTTAAAATTAGGGATGATAATTTTAAAACAACTAAACACAAAAAATTGAAACTATGAGTTTTGAAGGGATAACTAATTATTGATATATATTCCTTATCCTATGAATTTATAGGTTTAAATATAAGTTATCCATGATCATTTTCCAAACATAAAATTTTATAAGAATTTTCATTCCCTTCATAATGGTTCATAAAAATCTTTTGAATTTTCCAAATCATATCACTTAAGAGTGTCAAACCAAGTGTGTAAAAAGCACTATTGTGGTGCACCAGGTGATAATGAAGTCTAGATCAGTGCACCATCTTCATGATTATATACCGTAGGTACAACTTTACTAAGGACACATACAATTATAGTATCTAGTAAGGGTTATATTTTCATAGAAATCATGTACTCTATTATTTACCAAAATTTAGGGATATTTTCCCTTGTATAGGCTTATCCAAAAGGATTTCACTGGTGTTTTCTAAGCCAAATTTCAAAAATAAATAGTTTTTTCTCTAATAAAACCTATTACAACCCATATTTTAAAACACATTTATTCATGATTTTTAATATAATTTTATACATAATACAATCGAAAGAGATTGTGAGTCCTAATGTCTTTATAAAATTAAGTATATAGAGTAATAGATTGAATATGGATACAACAACATTATTTAAAACTCCAAAACATTCCCTTAAATTTTTTTTCCTTTAAAATTTAATGGGATAACCTAGGAATGTAACTAATAAATGAGGGAGATAAAATGAATATAATAATAACTACTAAAAAACACACATTTACCAACACTAGAATTGGCCTTTATTACTACTAGAAAAGTGTGGACTTCTATTGAATAGTTAAAAGCCCTTGGATTTTATCAGTGCAAATAAATGTGTTTATAAAAGACCCCATTTGTTAGAACTTTTAAAAGAATTGATAAAAGTATGATTTATTAATGCTTTTATTTGTGTTGATAAAATAATGATTTATCCATGCTTTTAAATGCACTCCTAGAGATAGACTTTATCAGCACTTGTATAAGTACCAATAAAGGATTCATTTATCAGTGCTTCTCAAAAGTGATAATAAAGGATAGCTTCATAAGAGACTTTTAAAAGCACAAATAAATCATACTTTTTAGTGTAATTAGTAGTGCTAAAAAAGGTAAAAAGTGTTGCGTGATGTTATAGCACACTACATCACCAGAAACAGGTGCAGTGTGCTGCAACAGCACACTCCATCACCACAAAGAAACAAGAAAATAACCACAATAATATAAAAAATTGAATTTAAATGAAATAAAATTTATAACACAAATACAAGAAAAAATAAAACACTCATATGGAGTATTTCGTTTGTTTTTTACTAAAAATAATGTAAATTTTGAATAAAAAGGTGCACATGGAGTCATACAGGTCACAACGTGAATAATATTGAGGTGTGACGAATTCTGTCACATCACAAATGAATTATATACTATTTTCCTAAACTAAAAAACTTTTAGAATGTGTTTTCTTGGTTTTGACTATGTCAGATGTTTTTTTGATTAAAATAAATGTCAGTTTTGAATAAAAATATGCACTTGGAGTCATATAGGTCACACCGTTAGTCGTATTGTGGTGCATCTAATACTTACACATCACAAATGATGTATGGATCATTTTACTAAATTACAAAAACAATACAAATGCATTTTCTTGGTTTTGAGTATGAAAGTTAATTTTTAACTAAAAATAATGTAATTTTTGAATAAATAGATGAAATTGGAGTCATACCGGTCATACCATGCATCTGATTGAGGTGCTTATGAATGATACACTTTCCAAATGACTCATGGATCATTGTCCTAAGGTATCAAAATAATTGAAATGTGTTTCCTCAATTTTGAGTATGCCACATGTGTTTTCTTACAAAAATTTCATTTTAAACTGGGAACGCACACTTTGATCCATAAGGGTGGAATAATGTGTGTATTTGATAGGACACAAATTCATACACATCAAAAATGAATTATGAATCATTTTCTCAAATTATCAAGACAATATGGGCATGTTTTCTCAGTTTTCAGTGAGTGAAACATTTTTGTATTAAAATGTCAATTTTAAACTTATAATGGATACTTAGAGTCAGACAAGTCACAACACGCATAAGACAAGGGTAAGGATGATCCCTACATGTCATTAATGACATGTGGATTAGTTTACTAATGTAAAAAATAATTTTTATTCTTTTTATATTTTTTTTGATTATGTTGGATTTTTCCTCACTAAAATTAATGATTATTTTGAATAAAAATATGCGCATAGAGTCATACAGGTCGCATCGTGTTCCGGATTGAGGCACAGCTAATTGATAAACATCCCAAATGACTGATGGATCATTTTGGTAAATTATAAAAACCATATTAATGACTTTAATTAGTTTTGAGTATGCCAAATGTGTTTTTTCTAAAATTCCATTTTAATCAGGAAACCCATACTTTGGGCCATACAGGTGGAATTATGCATGGGTTTGACATGATATTGATTCATACGCATCAAAAATTAATTTTTAATAATTTTCCCAAATTATTAAGACAATTATAGTGTGTTTTATTTGTTTTCTGTGAGTGACACTCATTTTGTATTAAAATATCAATTTTTAACTGATAACAGACACTTGGTGTCATATCGTTTATATAGTGCATCTGATTGAGGTGAAGGGGATACATACACATCAAAAATGATGCATGGATGATTTTTGTAACATACCAAAACAATCTGAATGTGTTTTCTTAGTTTTGAGTATGTCAGTTATTTTTTCACAAAAATTAATGTTAATTTTGAATAAAAAGATGCACTTATAGTCATACCGGTCACACTAAGTGTCAATTAAGGTGAATATGATTTATAAATGTCCCTAATGACTCATGGATCATTGTTTTAAATTATCAAAAAAATCAAAATCCATTTCCCTGGTTTTGAGTATGCCACATGTTTCTTTACTAAAATGTCATTTTAAAATGGAAACATGCACGTTGAGCCATACAGGTGTTATCATGTGTGGGTTTGACATGAGGATGATTAATACAAATAAAAAATTAATTATGAATCATTTTTCTATTTTATCAAGAAAATAAATGTATGTTATTTGGGTTTTTAGTGAGTGATAGATTTTTGTATTAAAATGTTAATTTTAAATGGATATCAAAAACATGGAGTCATATCTGTCACACCGTGCATCATATTGAGGTTTGGATGATCCATAAATGTCATGAATGATATATGGATCGTTTTTATAAAGTTCCAAAATAATAAAAATGCATTTTCTTAGTTTTTATTATGTCAGTTAATTTTTTACTAAAATTAATGTCAATTTTGAATGAAAAGATGAACATGGAGTCATACCGGTCACTTTGTGCATCAAATTAAGGTGTGTATGAATGATACATCTCTGAAATGGCTCATGGATCATTTTCCTAAGGTTTCAAAATGATAAAAATGTGTTTCCTTGGTTTTGAGTATTCCACACATATTTTTTACTAAATTACACTATAAATGGAAACACGAACTTTGATCCATATAGCTAGAATTGTGTTTGGGTTTGACATTAGACAGATTCAAACATGTCAAAGATGAATTATGAATACTTTTTTACAAATTATCAAGATAATCGGAGAGAGTTTTCTAGGTTTTCAATGGGTGAAACTTATTTCTATTAAAATGTTAATTTTAAACTAATAACGGACACTTGTAGTCATACCGATCACACTATGCATCAAATTGTGGTGTGAATAATCCTTACACATCACAAATTATGTTTTCATCATTTTATTAAAGTACCAAAACAATGAAAATGATTATTCACATTTTTGAGCATGTTAGTTTTTTTCAATAAAATTAATGTCAATTTTGAATTAAAAGACACACTTTGGAGTCCTACCGGTCACACCGTGCATTGTATTGGGGTTAGACTAAATGATACACATCCAAATGTGACTCCTGTATTTTTAATAAAGTATGAAAACAATCCTAATTCATTTCCTCATTTTTGAGTATGCCACGTGTGTTTCTTACTAAATATTCATTTTAAACTAGAAACATGTACTTTCAGCCCAAAAGGTGTTATCATGTGTTGGTTTGACAAGATACTGATTCAAATACGTCAGAAATTAATAATAAATCGTTGTACCAAATTATCATTATAATATGAGCACATTTTATTTGTTTTCAATAAATGAAACTTTTTGGTATTAAAATGTCAATTTGAAATAAATAATGGACACTTAGAGTCATACCGATCACACCATGCATTATATTGAGGTGTCTATAATATAAAAACATTAGAAATGACATATGGATAATTTCACTAATATAAGGAATAAAGTGGAATAATTTTTCTTGGTTTTGATTTTGTCTGTCATTTTTTTCACTAAAATTAATGTCAGTTGGGAATAAAAAGTTGCACTTGGAGTCATACTGGTCATACCATTCTTCAGATTGAGGAGAGAATGATCTCAACAAATTTAAAATGATGTATAGATCATTTTACTAATGTAAGAAAACAATATGAATGTTTTTTTCAGTTTTGAGTGTGTAAGTTGTTTTTTTCAATAAAATTGATGTTACTTTTGAATAAAAAGACACACTTAATGATCACACTATGCATCATATTGAGGCGCGTATGATTTATACACATCCCAAATGACTCATGGATCATTTTAATAAAGTATTAAAACAATTTCAATGATTTTCATTAGTTTTCAGTATGCCACATGTGTTTTTCTACTAAAATTTTATTTTAAAATGGAAAAATTCACAATTTATCGTATCTTAAGTGACAAGTGTCATGTGAAGATTTAAAAAATTGTTCTAAAAAACAATCAGGGTATGATAATTATTCTATTTCATTTCCAAAAAAATTATTGTTTGAAATCTAGCACTTCTTATTCTCCTCTAACTCGGTCTCTACCTTGGTCTTCGCCTATGCCTCATCCATGTCAGTCTCTATCTTTGACTCTACCTCCACCTTGGAATCCATATTTTCCTCTTCCTTCAAATCCACCTTCACCTCCACCTCCATGATTACCCAACAATTTTATTGTTTTCTATTAATCACTTTTAAAAAAATTATTTCCACCCATATTCTTCTCCGTCAAAAAGAGATAAAAAAATAATATATTAGCATTTTGAAACTGATGATTCACACCCCAAATTTCGTTCGATGGTCATAACACATACTAGATCACAAACGTATAATTTAATAACAAAAATGTTTTCTTAGCACACATTCTGACAAAAGGTATGCTTCCTTATTGCCTCTAAACAAATTGATTTCTTCTTTTGAGTAACAATCTTGTTGTTAATGTTGATAGTATTGAGAAAATGTATGCAAAAAATGATTATGAAATATATTTATTGACATTATAACTACTTTCATGAATTAACTATTGGGGGATGCTGGTATTTTAAGGCTTTATGATTTCTCTCATAATTTTTCAAACAAAATATCCACAATTGATTTCATTGTCATTTTTCAGAAACTGAAGAAAAACATATCAAAATAAGTAATTTTTTCTATACATACCTTAGTTTTTTTCCATTTTTAGAAATCTATAGGCTTTATCCCTTCAGACCCTTACTTCATTCCATGATCTAACTTGTATAGAGTAACAACCATATCATAACAAAATTATCATTAAAACATATATTTAATAAATAATTTGAAGTTTATCTATAAAATTTTGATTGTAGTGTTTTACATATTCAAAATACACATCAGGTATGGTTAGTTGGTTGTATATCCCTACATTTAATACATAAAATAAATATTCTGGGTTTCTATATTGACTGATATCAGCATCCAGTGCCTCCTAACAAAAAAAAAACAATTAAGTAATTCCAAAATTAAAAATATATCTTATGTAATTAGATCAAAGAGTTAAAAATGTTGAATTTAGGCATCAAAAAGAGTTTTTCATCTGATAATTTTTTGTTAAATCCCTCAAGTATCACACTTATTTTCTTCATTGCATCCTCCTTCAAAGTAATTTGTGGCGTAGAAATTTTATAGGGATTAATGAATCTAAATCGTTCTTCGCACGATCATCCATTCATATATTTATAATATACAACTGTATAAAATATGAATAGTTATTACCATTAATAAACATATTCATCTCACTATTTGGACATACATATTATGAAAATGTACCTTATTTATGTATTCCTACCAAGACTCCCAACTATTCATGCTTCAGAATATCAGTTAGAATATCAAGAAGAATTATGACTGTGAAGGAATATACACATATGTTTTCTTCAAATTCAATTTAAGACATAGTTTTATCTTCAAATGTGGTCTCTATATGAATTTGTAATGATAATAAATTTTTCTTTGGAATTTGTGGGGAGAAGGTACTCTCAAAAGGTCATTTTTTTCTTGGTTGATTTACTATATTTTATTGATTAGACCTTTGGTTTCTCTACCTCTTTATCCATCTATAATATAATGCCTCACTTTATACATTTTTTAATTAACTATTACATGTTTTTCATATTTTTTTTAAAGATGTACCTCATATATCTTTATAAGATTAGACCACCACACTATGAAATATCCAATAGAAGCTTCGACCATTGTAATATCTGAACCCTCAAGTGGAATAGGAAACTTAGATGTCGGGTCATACGCTCCTCAATATCCACTATCATTTCATATTTTGGGAGGGGTTGATTGTGTAGCTAGTCTCATAGGATAATATATATTATAACCCTCCGAAAGCGGCAGTACGTGGGTTTTGAAAGATAAAAATCACATACAACTGCACCATGTAGTATTTTAGTAATATAAAGTTATCAAAAGTTGTTTGATACAAATTTAGGAGAAAGGGTAATAAAAAAATTTATTACTCAAGGTTAGTTATATGGTTGGGGGTAATTTCTATCCACAAATATATTGGGATCATTTGGTTCATGTGTATATATTTTCTCTACTGTTGGTTCACTTTAATCCTTTCTTATATATTGGTCTGCCAAACCAGTCTGTAATATAATATATTTTAGTGAGTCTTTTTGTGCCTAAGAATATCTCATCATATTATATTTATCATCATGTGGTTTTATCCACTCCAAATATTTTCAAGGAGAGAATCAAAAACAAAATCCTCTAATTATACTATATTGTTCAGGCCACTTCAAATCTACTGAAAGTCGCTTTTCTTCTAGTGTGACTGTTGTCGATTCTTGTGTCTAAATCATATAAAAAATATTAACAAATTTATTTTTATGTAATATTATTATAAATCATAATGAATTATAATTATGTCATACTTACACAAGAATCTCATACTAATTTAGTTTTTTCATCAAAAAATTTACCCTCATCATTTACATGAGCCACCTTCCAGAGCAGATGATGTGGGATTGAACTGGATTAATCTTTTGATACATCAATTTGCATATAAACAAAAGAACACATGCTTTTTTTATATCAAATAATTAAACTTTTATTGTTGTTATAAAATACATACCAATTTCTTCTATAATAAAGCTTACCCCATCTTTCCTTTGCGATAGGAGTACATTGGTTTTGATGCACAGTCTTTTTTAACACTCTTTTGTTGATTCATAAATTAATGTTTTTGACTCAACTTGAGTAAAATTTATAATGTAAAATAATTTATTATTGACCACAATGCACCTGAAATGAATTATCATTACAAGGATTGCTGAAAGGAGTCCATTTTTTCTTCTGTATAATGTGTTCATAAATAAGTGGTTGGTGGGGCATTATTTTCCCCTTAGCATCCCAAAGATGCAACATCGTCATAAGAGTCTGAAAGCTTATATGGTATTTTTCAAAAGATATTAAGAAAAATTTGTTATGGTAATCTTTTAAAATAAATGAATTCTACAAGTTAAAATGAAAACTAAATAAATGTTTCAGTATATAATTTTCAGTAAAATAGAGAAAGTATATTGTAACATTACCATCATATCATTCCAAAGTATTTCATTCATTACATGTTGTAAGAAGATCCATGATTCAATATCAATAGGCACATTCATTTTCATTGTGACCCCAAGATACCTAATTAATGTTGACCTTTTGGGGGTCAATAGGTTGTCCGTGTTGATTCCAAAAAACATCAAATTTTATAACCTAACTTCTTTCCTTGATAATTTTATTCAAAACAAGGATGTTGCACCATTGTAGTTTTTTTCATCAACATGTTCTTGATCCCTTAATAATTCCACAGTTTTATCATCAACAGTCTATTATTCCTCAGGATTGGTAACACCGTCATTTCAAGAAGACATTTTATGCATGAGTAGTCAAACATCTAATTTTTCTTCAATAAAAACAATATTATACATGCCATGTATAAAATTACATAATTGTATGAATATTGCATTAAAATTGTTACTATCTTGAATAAGGATATAATACATAAATAATATAGTAAAACTAACCTTCACTACCTTCATTTAATCTATCCTTAGATGCTTTATTTCCTTGCATCCCTTGATGATAGATTTGAGGCTACTCATTCAATATTTCAAACTAGATTTCCTCCCATCACTGCTTGGGAGATATGTCATCAATGAGCTTTGGAACCACAGTGATGGGAGGAAGGAATGTTTGAAAGAGGGAGTCCAATCCATAATCAATATATGGAAGAAAATAAAACTTCTAAGGGTTAATGTTTCCTAGGAACCTATACTAATGGAATCACTCAAAAATATCCTCAATTGAATAGGAATTGGAATAACTTAGCTCTAATGGTCTTGAGGAAATGAGTCACACCGCACTTAAATTGGACACCACTTCTATTCACTCAAGGATTCTTCACCTTCCAATTTTGGATATTTTTTGATCCACTAAAAGATCCCTCCAATAACATAAATCCCTTTAAAGGGTGAATTTTTTAACATATGCTCAGTTTTGATCTAGAATTTTTTTACTCTTTTAAATAAAATTAGTCTTTTCAATGCAATACCAAATTCATTAATATGATATATTACCATAAAATCTTAGGGGAACAATAGATACTTCTTGTCATTAGCAATGATACCACATAACAAGAAGTAGATCTATAATTTCCTCTATGACATTAATATAAATATAAGTTATAACATATAAAGTATTTTCATTGGATCCTTCCTATGGAGATATGGGGTTAGAGTGGGGACATATTCTATATTAATTTAGAGATTCACTGAATTTTCCCATTCTAAAAAAAATAACCATTCAAAAATAGGAACTAAATAATCTATATTTAATGTTAACCTCCTTCCCCTATCTTATTTATTTCTTTTTTTAATAAGTCTTTTCATACTTTACATATAATATAAAAGATGTTAGAAGCACTACTTTAAATATAAGTATGAAAAAACTAACAAATAGTATTAATAAAGGAGGTTACTAAATATAATCAATAAATTAATATGTTATATAAACCTAATAATCACTAAAAAGATAATGATAATACACTATTTATTTACTATTCACGTTTCTATTAATATAAATTTATTATTGATTCTTGAAAATATAAACAAAGAAACATAAAAACATTAAATTTAATATGTTCTTACCTTTTCCAACCTATAAACTCCTAAATAATAGGCATGAGACTCAAGAAGATAGTTCAAGGAAAAAATGAACAAAAAACATAGACTTCATATGGAATGTCATGTATCCAATATAATTATACTATCCATACATATGTATGGATTACTTATTATGTCTGTAAATATTTTATTTTATCGATATAATCCATGCCAATATCCCGAGTTTCACTTTGATACCATTTTATATAATTTTTGACATAATATACCAAAGTAGTTCACAATTCAGGTCATCACATCACCTTAGACTCACTTCCCGATCACAATAGTCTTATTTTAATGATAAGGGATATAGATAACATGTTTGAGAAATCAATTAACTTCTTCAATGTTTAGCTAAACTAAATATGATAATTTTATAAAGATAGAGCTACCTTTTCAGTAGTGTGTGGTGGAAAATCAATTTTCTTTATCCATATAGGCCCATACACATATTTTGACTAACCTTAACATATAAAAACATCATTGTATTTCTTTGAAACCATTGTATATAAGGGAAAAAAATGAAATAAAATCACTCTTTGTATTTTAGTAGAGAGGAGAAGAGATGAATGTTAATTCATGGTTAATAATAGTTAAAAAATGCCAAATGTGGAACCCAAAACATCAAACAACAATAGAAGAAAATTAAAAAATTACAGACATTGTATTATAGCCTTGATTAATCTGAGGGAATGTAGGGGATTCAAACCGATGGTAGAGGAGTTCCATGAGAACTTGATAACTGTGACTAACTGAGTCGTGGTAAGGGTTTTTTTAAATAGACCGTGGAAACTTTAAACATCATTTTCAGAAATGCACTAATAAAGATCCCCTTTATCAGTGTTAAATTTATAAGTTCTGATAAAAGGAATATTTATCAGCATTAACATTTTAGCGTTAATAAATATCTCTTTTAAGAGTGGTTTTTAGCACTTATAATGATTATCCATTATCATCCCTACAAAGCACTAATAAATGTTTTATAATTATAATTATTTACACTAATTTATTAGAATTTCTTTATTACTTAAATAAATTTATTTTAATTTTATAATTATTTTAATATATATAATTACTTTTTTATAATTTTGTCAAAAATTAATTTAAAAATAATTATTATTTGTTTATATTTATTTTAAATATATAAATTTATTATTATAGTAAATATACATTTATAGATATATTTATTTATAAATATTTATATAAAAATACAGTTTTATCTTTATTAATAGATATATAATCTTAAATACATGAATTTTAAAAATGAGTGAAATTAAATAATTCAAAATGAATACATTTTAAAAATATTTAAAAAATGGATAAGTTTCATTAATTAAATAAACGTTATTAAAAAATATTAATATATATATATATTGATGTGGATGAATACATATTGTAAATAATAAAACATATAAAATAAATACATATAATTAAATTATAAAAAATGATCAAAATAAAAAATAATAAATAAAATATTAAATATTAAAAATGAATACCCTAACTGTAGTATTAAAAAAAATAAATAAAATTGACCAATTAAATACACAATATATATTAAATGTATCAAGTTATAGTGAAATTCTAAAATATACTAAAATTTGAATAAATTACATAAATATTAGGCTTACGTGTCCCTATATATTGATTAAATATATTTGTGTGTGCGTTTGTGTATACAAATTTTGTAACATATCTTTGTACCTGAAATAAGTGCAACACATGATTTTTTATAAAGTTTAAATTGAAAAATCGAACAACATTAAAAAGAAATAATACATTAAAATTCATTTAATTAACATTTTATATATATTATAATTATTCATTTTATATATCTATATTTAATATATAATATTTATTAATATTTATAATCTATATATATGTATATTAAATTTATCAATTTTTTCAATAATTATTTAATTAAAAAAGGGTTCCATATTTTTCTAAATTTACTCATTTTATTTTTATTGGCTTAATTTTTCATTTTATTGTGGATCTTTATCAGTGCTGGTAAAGGCAAACTTTTTACAGTGCTAAAAATGCACTGATAAATAGCACCTTTTATCAGTGCTAAAAATAAATCACTGATAATGGTTTCTTTTATCAGGTCTAAAATAAAGCATTGATAAAGATTACCTTTTATTATTTCTAAAAAAAGCACTGATAAAGGTTGAATTTTTTAGTAAATTCTCCTATCATTGATAAATTAAAGCGTTATTAAAGGAATTCTTTTTAGTAGTGAAGCTAGAGAAATATATGTGATCAAAGAGGCATATCAAGGTAACATAATATGGGTGAGAATCATAATATTAAATAATGAGACATGATATAACATGATAACATGAAGGCCACATGGGTATGTGGAAACAACATATAATAGGACATCATAAACCTAAGCAAAGCATAACCACTGAGACATCATAACATATTGTTTTTCATATAACCACTCTTGCACCATACAGGGTATCTTACAAGATAAAAACATTACCCAACACATTTGAGGGGTAAATAGTTTTCAACCCACCCATCAAATTCATATAATTTACATGCATAAGTGTTCCAAATAGATCATATAACACAACAATATATTTATATAGTTTTAAACCCATGATTATAGAGTTTGGGTTACAATCATGGAACTCCTAAATCAACGATGTATTGTAACATCTATTTGAATACCCTTGAATGGGAATGGGGATGTGTATTCACTATAGATTTTTTTGTAATGGAAAATCATAGGATAAATTTGGTAACATAACAATGGTATATAAAGGTTTATGAGAGGGTTTAATGAGAGTTAATGGAGTCTCTAATATCTTAAGGATCATAAAAATTGTAATAGAGATATGAAAAAACGTATTCCAACATGATAAATTGGAATTCAAAAGGAATAATTTAAAGAAGGAGCTTGGATAAAGAGGAGGAGGGTCAGATCTCTTACATTGAGAGGGAATATTTAAAATCTTGGGGAGAGATTATTAAGAGATTGGGTAAACCCTTGGAGGGATATTGAGTGAAAAGTTTATTATAACTTCATGCACAAAGGGTTTTTAGTGAAGTAGAATGGGAGGTGGGGTGGGATTTTATAGAAAAAGATAGGGGAATTCTTGTTTATTTTCCAAACATATGTTTTGGATTCTTTGATAAAGTAATAAAAACAAAAAAAATTAATCATGGGGTTTTCTCATTTTTTCTACAAATTGAAGTGTTTTTAAATATTACTTATGGATAAGAACCAAACTCATTAATATAATACCCTTAGTTAGGTTGAATTTATTCAAGGTTATAAATAATTTCTTTTAAAACCAAAAAATATAATATAGGTTTTGGGAGATTCATTAAGGGTTTATAAAACTAATCAAATTACATCGAAGAAACATTTTTGAAGGGAGACATATTTTTCTTCATAGATAATATTTATATTATTTATTACTACACATTTGGGATTTTATAATGCCATAATAAATATTGTTTATTTATACCGTATTTATTTTTTACCCAAAAACTCAATTGTCTCAGAACATTATGAAAAAATAAATGTTGGGTAATTTTGACTAGATGATTTATGAAAATATTTTTTTACCAAAATATATCACTAAATATGATAATTTAAAATTTAAAATATAAAATCCCCATTTATTGAAAAATGGCATTTTTTACAAAAAACATTCAGACCCTTGTAACAATTACAATTGACTTCATAAAAATATATTATAATTTATATTTAATAAATATTACTTTATAACAATATTTTATTAAAATATAAATTATTTAAGTAATCCTAGATTTCATAAAAAATATATTCTTGATTAAAACTATATATTTAAAAAAACAATTTTTATCTCATCATATTGAAATCAAATTTTTATAAAAAATAATTATTCAACCATTAAAAGATAATAAATGATTAATATAGCCATTGTTTCATTAATGAAATAAAAATCTATTAATTCATACTCTTGGGGTCTAGATACAAAACCCTTTGTTATATAATTGAATTCCCTAAGGCCGAGGCATGTGATGGTGATATTTTATTATGGTGGTTCAATGAACAAGGTTTTATCCATGATCTCAATGAGATTAAACATCCCCCACAAACAATGTCTCCCATTCTTTAGTTGTTGAAACTCTACATGGGATTGGTCAAGGTAAAATCCAAGTGAATCAATCTTCCATGTAAGCTTTGATAAATGGGATTTATAGGGTATGATCCTAATGGTTGAGGACATGTATTCCATTATCTATGTTAATTAAATTTATCAAAACCCTATATATAAACTAATCATAAGACCACTATATAATGACTACACAATCAATGCTTATAATGTTTGATGGTCTTTAAATCTGGAAATATATAATTTATAATAATCTAAATTAACCTAAGTATTGCATGTGTTTTCTATAATTATGTCAGTTAATAAGGCATTTATTTATTTGAAAATGGAATTTCATTTATAAAACTTTAGGTCATTACACTAT
Organism: Viscum album; assembly: GCA_963277665.1. Taxonomy (NCBI): domain Eukaryota; kingdom Viridiplantae; phylum Streptophyta; class Magnoliopsida; order Santalales; family Viscaceae; genus Viscum; species Viscum album. The sequence continues at coordinate 688,202,284 of OY728142.1, read as the reverse complement.
ACACCATGTGATGTTATCTGGGAAGTTATCCTTAATATTTACTTATTCATGTTTTATATGGTTTCCACTTTACTATATTTCAGCGACCTTATAGCTAAATTTTTATTACATTATGCTCCCATATGATCTTCAAGAGCCTTGTCTTTTATAATAACTTGTTATGTTTTGGGGCTCATATGATATGCTTCATTATTACATTCATTCCTTAAATGGGATTTTTATCTCATTCATTTTTTTATATATTACCCCAAGTTACCATATGTAGCTTTTGGATATCAAAGGTATTTAAGAGGAAATTATGGAGAATAAAATAAAAAATACTTAATTTATATTCATTTTGAAATATTATTAACTTAGTCCTCCAAGGGTGTTTGGACTCTCGATAATTTGGTCATGTTTTTCAGATATTTTTGCTATAAATGATGTAATAATATGTGAAAAAGACTTAGGTCACTATAGATAGTATTATAGAAATGACTAGTTATTTTTTCGGATTAGGACTAGTATACATTAGATATAACCCTAGGGATAGGTCTGCGTATAAGAAAATACCCTAAAATTTTGATGAGGTATAGAACCGGTGGTCTCTAAACAATTACATCGTTATCTGGATACTATGACTAGATATAGATCTAGAATATTATACCTATGTGTAATAAATCTAAATGGGAAGATTTGTAACACCCTAGAATATTCTAATTTTAATTTTATTATAAATTTCTTTTATTGAGTTTATTTCCTTTAAAAAATTATAATTTAAAATTATAATTTTAATTAAATTTATTATTATACAATAATTTTCATAGATAATTATATAGTGTTAAAATTAATTTTATATTTTAACCTAAACATATTTTTTAATAAATAATAAAATTTATCAAAATAGTTTTTTGATAAAATATTTTAAATAAATAAATTTCTAAATAATATATATATATATAATATTACAATTACACTGACTATAATTAAAATTAGTACTACACATTGAATATATTTTTAATTAAAAATATATGTAAATATATATATATAGTTACAATTATTTGTTATGAATTAATATTAGATTTACAAAATTGTTTCTATTTAAATTATATATATATTTTTTAATTAGATGACGAAAGTATACAAATTTTATATTTTTAACACCTGATTTATATCTATATGAAATTATTTGAATTATAAATAAATAAAACTAATTCAATAATTTTACATATGTCGTTGAGAATTATTTCTTTAAAATATTTTAAACTCCATTATTTTAAAGGAGAACTGTTTTAGTTATGCAAGAAACTACTTAATCTATTATATAAATTATATACATATATTGAAAATATGATATGTATATATATATATTCATATATGTACATGTACTCTATATTTGAAGAAAATTATTTAACTAATTATATGAATGACTATATGGGATTTATATATAATTATTATATTATCAATTTTTTATTAATGTTTCATAAAAATATTAATATTTTGAAATTTGTTTAATAAAATTATAAATTTATAACCATTTTAATAGAATGATTAAAGATGTACCAATATGAATGATATGTTGACATAAATTATTGTTATATTGAATCATATAATAATTATGTTTAATATTACATTTCAAAATTTCAAATTACGATAATACATATCAGATTATCAATCTTTTTTATAAATTTATAAGAATTTAGCATGAAATATATTAATATATATTTTAAAATAATAACTTTCACTTTTAAAAGTATTGGTAAAATAAGTCTAATATATATTTAGTTATGTTTCACTTTTGACATTTTCATGTTATTAATAATATATGATTATATAATAAAGACAAAGTAGAAATAATATTAAGAATATTATAATAATATAATATATTGATTGAAGAAAAAAATAGGAAACCCTGTTAGGGTTAGGCGCAATGGACCAAACAAAAAAAATAGAAAAAAAAAATAAACAAATTAAAAAAGGGGAAATCCCATAGGGGGATTTGGGGTATCCCATGAAGACCATGAAGGAGGACCACTATGGGAGTGGGGGTGCATCGCACTCCAGGTACAGGCCGTGGGGGGGGGGGGTCCAGTCTTCAGGTTTCCATTATCTTGGGTTTCAGCAGGTCGGTGAGTGTGAGGCGATGAAGAGGGAGAGTCGAGCGTCTGGAGCCAGGGATTTGAGCCATTGTGGCCATCGTCGCGTGCTAGAGGAGTCTGAGAAGAGTCGAGGCCATGTGCTTCTGTGGGTTCATCGGGTGAAGGTCCAAGAGCTATTGTTAGGGTTTCACCTGATCTGATTCTAAGGTATGTCGTTGACGTCGGTTCTCTATTAGGGTTGTAGGTTTTGATTTTCATTTTCCTTAAGTTATAGTTTGGATCTATTTCATAGTACTATTCTATTTTTAATATTCTTTTGTCAATTTATTTATAGCAGACCACTAGTTTTGGTCCACAAATGTTTTTCTCGCTGTAATTATATATTAAATATATCAATTCTTTTAGATGAATCTGTCACATATTTTTGTCTCTGTTTTGTGTCATCTTGTAATACAAGCTTGAAACATGTCAACAATTTTGTTGACCTGTGAATCTGCCTTTCTGTTTGGGTGGTTATAAAATTTATGTATTTATTTTTAGCTGTCATATTCTCTATTTCTATGACTGTGTGAATTATTGCTATAAAAGCCTCAAATCCTCTATGCTTAGAAGTGGGTAAGATGTTGTGTTAGAGTCCAAAGAGGAAGCCTGCCACAATGGATGTATTCTTGTAGTCCGCTCCTTAGGTAAGGGATAAATTATTTATTTTCAAACTTATGTTTATCTGAAATATTTTTTCTTTAAGAGATTATTTTCATCTGATTTTAATTTACAAAACATCTATATATTTATATTCTGTATACACAGTTTTGTATATGTATATATATGTATATCAAAACCTTCTCTGTTTTGAGTTATTTCAAAGAAGTATATAACCTTCTTTTGATGCTCATGGTGTGGACGATTTAAGAGTGTTCTTATGTTCTATTTTTTTCTATTTTAGATACTTTGTAATATACCGATATATGTGTATGTGTGTGTATATATATATATATATATATCAATACCACCCTTCTTTATACAATTCTAGAAATAATTATCAAGTTTCAAAAAGAATGTTACATATATATATGGGTTGTTTTGAATATGTTGTAATCATGTAAAACCATTTTTTATATACTTTTTATATGCAGTTGTTTATATATGTAAGTATGTAGTTCAAAAAAGTCTATTTTATAGTTTTTAAAAGATGATTTAAAAATCTTACATAATGTTTTAGATGTGAATTATATTTTGGGTTCAACGGGATTTGTACTTCTTATGAAAAATCCAATTTATACTTATGTGCATATTTAGGTATATACATGTTTACATGTATTTCAAACCCAAACTAAGATATATTTTCAAAGGATGGATGTTGTGTTTACAATTATTTTTAACGTATAAATGATGCAAGGGTTTTATTTTTGAATTGTTTTACTAAACCAAAGACAAATACACACTTTTTTATATTCAGATATACATGGGTAATTATTTACAAACCTGTTTATTATTTTTAAAATCTGATTTCCAAACCTTAAGTAATGTTTCAGATGAGAAGCATGATTTGGGTTCAACTGGATTTATATTTAGATTGGAAAACCCTATTTTTTCATATGTATATACATATGACCACACATGTTATAAACCCAACATGGTTTGTCTTCGAATCAAGTGATAATGATGTATTAAAAATATTTTAAAGTATTTATTAATTTAATAAATTAATAAACATGGCCTAATTATGAGAACCCATATATACACCTTATGTATATATGGTTGTATATATATATCATATCGTTTCTAAAACCCTAATTTCAAGTATTGATCTTTAGGATTAGTGTTTTAAATGCAACCAATACTTGAAGGGTATTTAATAAATGTAAATTTTGGTGTTTTCTAAATCAAAATGTATTTATGTCAAACATAATTTAATTTAAAAAGTTTTAATTATATTAACTTCATATGTTTTGAATTCCAGAGATTAGGTTAAAAGTAACATATCCATATGGTGCTTTACCTGATGCAGTGAATGTTGTTGATAAATCAAGTTATGTTTGAATCTAATTTCAAGTTCATTGAATCTTTTGTCATCATAATTAATGAAATGTATTTTTAGTAAGTATTCATTTGCATGGATATGGTTCTTTAATTAAGATGATATCATTCCATGTGGAGAACCCAATTTATTCATCATTTGATATGCTTCAGTCATTGTCTCTTATGTAAAAAATGTTAATTAATCCATGCATTCCTTATATAAATTATAATTTCCATATTAACAGACACATCATGTATTCTCCAATTAAATGTGTAATAGTGTCATTATTACATTTATTTATTGTTTTACACATTAATGCATGCATGTGACATACCATGATAATGAAATAAGAACTAAATTACCAAAAGTGGTATGGGACACCTTGGGAAATTAAAAATAAAAGTAAATATTCAAAGTGGTATGGGAAACCTTGAATATTAGTCCATTTTGACATGTGAGGAATGTATTGGACTGTCATGTTGGCGACCAGTTAAAATAAAGCCCTCCAGTTTGGGGACTAGTTAAAGTAAGCTCTCCAAGTTGGGGACTGGTTAAAGTAAGCCCTCCGAGTTGGAGACCATTCAAAGTAAGCTCTATGATGCATTGAAAGTTATCATGAGGTAGATTATGTGTGTATTTAGCCTTAGGTCATGGCATGATGCCTTGACATTAATACATGAGTCCGACATTATATGCTTCCTCACTATGTTTTAATATATGTGACCGACCAAGAGATTATTTCGACTAGAAGAATATCCTTGGTTATATAACCATTACCTATGAGTATGATATTTAAGTGAACATGGAACATGATGACACAATGATGATTCATTCTCAGTTTACCTTTCCAGAATTCTAATTCAAATGTTAGCATTATATAATGTACATTTTACAAGATGTAGTGAAATTTTTTATGTGAAACTCTGATAATGTTCATTCTTAGTATTACTTGCATTCCTTGCATGTTATGTTTATATTACTTAGTATAATTCATGCACCTTTGTACAAATATGATTACTATGTACATTTAGTAGATTTCAGTGAAATGTTAAAATACGTGTGTGTGAAATTCTTTTATTTTTTTATAGCAACGTTAGAAATATCGTGATGTTTTCATTTAAGGAATTATTTTTAAATATGTGAAAGTAGTTTCAAAGGAAGTTTTAAAAAACTGTATTTAAGTACTCTCAAAACCCCTTACTGAGTATCTCAATACTCACCCTATGTTTTAAATGAAAAATTTTCAGGTTTCAGTATTGTCTTCAAAGAAGTTTCAGAATGCAGCTGGTTTTCCCCGAACCTGAACCTCACGATCCTCTGTAGCATGATACATGATGTGATGAACGTAAATATAATTTATTAATTATGGTACATCGTGTCTCAAGGGTACCTGCTCTAGGAACTCGGGCGTCAGGTTCTTTACAGTTGGTATCAGAGGATAGGTTCAGACAATTCTAGAAAACCAGGTAATATAGCTATGACTAAACCTTACTAAGTGGTTTTATTATAATTTTCAAATGGATATTGAATCATGCCTTCTGTCTCTCCCAACAGAGATAGTGGAAATCATAATGGCCAAGTCATGCCCATGGGAGTACGAGACTTTCGAAAACATTCGATTATCTTGTAAACAACTCCATCGGGTGTCGAACCATCCAAACATTCTCCACCTTTTCCAAGGAATCCATCTTGTATTTTACCGCATATCAATTGCAAGATTTATGGCATATAGGAAAAGAGGGAAGTTTCATGAAGCTCTTTTTCTGTGTTTCACTTTGGCTGATAACTACTGAGCTGTAGGTAAATTTCTAGAAGCTGCTTTGGATGGTGAACATCAAGCGGCCTACCTATTCCAAGTCCTGAGTTTTAGTATGTATAGATAACTCTACAACATTAATATTTTCAAGAGCGACGTGATGTGTGGAAATTATAGGGATTTAGTCCACTATGAAATTTCCAACCTCCACAATTCTTGTGCCTCTTTATGGAAGGCTGAGTGCTTTAGGCACAAGTACGACCCCAACTGTTCACAATGCGTCTGGTCCAAATTGATTGAGCAGGTGAATACTACCTTTGGAATCCACCTGAGGTTGTCAGCACCCTACCATCGATGGTGTTCCCGGTAGAGGGACCTCGAGAGTGACGTGTGTCTGGTGTTGTTGTGGTTGTGTACGAGTATTTCGGAATTGCGAGGACGCAATTCTTCAAAGGGGGGATAATGTAACACCCCAGAATATTCTAAATTTAATTTTATTAAATAATTGTTTTGTTGAGATTATTTCCTTTAAAAAAATTGTAATTTAAAATAATAATTTTAATTAAATTGATAATTATACAATAATTTTCATAGATAATTGTATAGTGTTAAAATTAATTTTATATTTTTACATAAATATATTTATTAATTAATAATAAAATTTTTCAAAATGGGTTTTTGACAAAATATTTTTAAAAAATAAATTTCTTAATATATATATATATATATATATATTGAAAATTAAAATTACACTAACTTTGATAATAATTAGTACTACACATTGAATATGTTTGGAATAACAAATATATGTATATATATAGTTACAATTATTTGTTATGAATATAGATTTGATTAAAAAAATTATTTCTATTTTAATTAGATGATGAAAATATTCAAATTTTATATTCTTAAAACCTGATTTATATCTATATCAAATGATTTGAATTATAATTAAATAAAATTAATACTATAATTTAACATATGACATTGAGAATTATTACTTTAAAATTTTTTAAACTCCATTATTTTAAAGATGAACTGTTTTAATTATGCGAGCAACTAATTAATCTATTATATGAATTATATATATATATATGTGTGAAAATATGATATGTATGTATATATACACACAAACACATATATGTACATGTACTCTATATTTGCAGACAATTATTTAACTAATTATATTAATGATTATATGGGATTTTTACATAATTATTAGATTATAATTTTTTTTATTAAAGTTTCATAACATTATTAATATTTATAATTTTTTTTAATAAAATTATAAAGTTATAACCATTTTAATATAATGATTAAAGATATACCAATATGAATGATATGATGATAAAAATTATTGTTATATTGAATCATATAATAAATATGTGTAATATTACATTTCAAAATTTTAAATTATGATAATATATATCTGATTATCAATATAATTTATAAAATTATAAGTATGTAGCATGAAATATATGAATATATATTTATAAATAATAACTTTTACTATTAAAAGGTTTGATAAAATAAGTTTAATTTATATTTAGTTATGTTTCAATTTTGACTTTTTCATGTTATTAATAATATATGATAATAGAATAAAGATAAATTAGAAATAATATTATGAATATTATAGTAATATAATAGATTGATTAATGAAAAAAATGGGAAACCCGGTTAGGGTTAGGCGCAACTGACCAAACAAAAAAAAGAGAAATGGAGAATAAAACAATAAAAAAATGGGAAATCACATAGGGGGATTTGGGGTATCCCGTGAAGACCGTGAAGGACTGTTGCAGGAGTGGGGGTGCATCGCAATCCAGGTACAGGCCACGGGGGGGGGGGGGTCTAGTCTTTGGGTTTCTGCACTCTTGGGTTTCAGCAGGTCGGCGAGTGTGCGACGATGGAGAGGGAGAGTCGAACGTTCAGAGCTAGGGATTTCGAGCCATCGTGGCCATCGTCTTGAGCCAGAGGATTCCGAACAGAGTCAAGGTCGTGCACATTTGTGGGTTCATCGGGTGAAGGTCCAAGAGCTGCGGTTAAGGTTTCACCTGATCCGATTCTATGGTAGGTCGTTGACGTCGGTTCTCTGTTAGGGTTGTAGGTTTTGATATTCATGTTCCTTAAGATCTCATGTTTGTATCTATTTCAATTTATTAATTTGTTTTTAATCTTCTTTTTTCAATTTATGAACAGCGGACCACTGGTTTTAGTCCACAAATGTCTTTCTCGATGCAATAATATATTAAAACTATCAATTTTTTTCGGATGAATCTGTCACAAATTTCTATCTTTGTTTTTTGTGAGCTTGTAATACAAGCTTGAAACCAGTAAAAAAATTTGTTGTCCCATAAATCCACCTTTTGGTTTGGGTGATTATAAAATTTATGTATTTATTTTTAGCTGTCATATTCTCTGCTTCTATGATTGTGTGAATTATGCCTATAAAATCCACAAATACTCTATTCTTTGAAGTGGGTAAGATGTTGTGTTAGAGTCAAAAGATGAAGACTGTCTCAATGGATTTATTATTGTAGTATACTCCTCAGGTAAGGGTTAAATTTATTATTTTAAAACTTATATTTATCTGAAATCTTGTTTCTGTAAGGGATTATTTTCATCTGATTTTAATTTACAAAACATGTATATATTTATATTCTGTATGCATAGTTTTGTATATGTATATATATGTTTATCAAACCCTTCTCTATTTTGAGGTATTTCAAAGAAATATATAACCTTATTTTGATGTTCATGGTGTGGATGATGTAAGAGTGTTCTTAGGTTCTGTTTTTTTTTTCTATTTCAGATACTTTGGAACATACAGATATATGTGTATGTATATATATGTATATATATATATATATATTTTAATACCACCCTTCTTTATTCAGTTCCAGAAATAATTATCAAGTTTCACAAAGAATGTTACATATATATATATATGGGTTGTTTTGAATATATTGTAATCATGTAGAACCCCTTTTTATATACTTTGTGTATGCGGTTGTTTATACATGTAAGTATGTAGTTCAAAACAATTCCGATTTTTAGTTTTTAAAAGATGATTTACAAATCATACATAATAGTTTAGATGAAAATAATATTTTGGGTTCAATCAGATTTGTACTTCTAATTCAAAACCCGATTTATACTTATGTGCATATTCGGGTATATAAATATTTACATGTATATCAATCTAAAAAAAACTATATTTTCAAAGGATGGATGTTGTGTTTAAAATTATTTTTAATGTTTAAATTATGCAAGGGTTTTATTTTTGAATTTTTTTACTACACAAAATCCAAATAAACACTTTTGTATATTCCAATATACATGGGTAATTATTTACAAACCTATTTATGATTTTTAAAAGGTGATTTCCAAACCTTACGTACTGTTTTAGATGCAATGAATGATTTGGGTTCTACTGGATTTATATTTAGTTTGGAAAACCCTATTTTTCATATGTATATACATACGACCCCACATGTTATAAACCTAACATGGTTTTTCTTCCAATCAATTGATAATAATGTATTAAAAATATTTTAAAGTATTTATTACTTTAATAAATTAATAAACATGGTCTAATTATGAGAACCCATATATACACCTTATGTATATATGGTTGTATATATATATATCATATAGTTTTTAAAACCCAAATTTTAAGTATTGATCTTTAGGATTAGAGTTTTAAATGCAACCAATACTTGAAGGGTATTTGATAACTGTTAATTTTTGGGTTTTCTAAATCAAAATGTATTTATCTCAAACATACTTTAATTTAATTTTTTTTAATTATATTAACTTCATATGTTTTGAATTTGTGAGATTATGTTAAATGTAACATGTCCATATGGTGTTTTACCCGATGCAGTGAATGTTGTTGTTAAATCAAGTTATGTTTGAATCTAATTTCATGTTCACTGGCACTTTTATCATCCTAATGAATGACATGTATTTTCGGTAAGTATTCATTTACATGGATAATGTTTTTTAATTAAGATGGTATAATTCCATGTGTCGAACCCAATTCATTCATCATCTGATATACTTTTGTCATTTTATCTTGTGTAAAGAATGTTTATTTTTCCATTTATGCCTTTTATAAATTGTTATTTCCATATTAACAGAAACATCATGTATTCTCAGAATAAATGTGTAATATTGTCATTATTCATTTTATTTATTGTTGTACACATTAATGCCTGCATAATACATTCCATGTTAATGAACTAAGAAATAAATTACCCAATGTGGTATGGGAGAACTTGGGTAATCGGAAATAAAATTAAATATTGAAAGTGGTATGAGACACCTTGAATATTAGAGCATTATTACATATGTGGAATGTATTAGACTGTCGGGTTGGGAACCAGTTAAAAGAAATACTTCCAGGTTGGGGACTGGTTAAAGTAATCCCTCCAGGTTGGGGACTGGTTAAAGTAAGCCCTCCAGGTTGGAGACCAGTAAGATTAACCACTTCGATGCATTGAATTTTCTCAGGAGATAGATTATGTGGGTATTTACCCTCAGGTCATGACATGATGCCTTGACATTAATACATAAGTCCGGCATTATATGTTTCCTCACTATGTTTTAATATATGTGACTGACCAAGTGATTATTTAGATGAGAGGAATATCTTTTGTTATAGAACCATTACCTATGAGCATTAGATTGAAGTGCACATGGCACATGATGACACAATGATGATGAATGCTCAGTTTACCTTTCCAGAATTTTAATTTAAATGTAAGCATTACATAATGTACATTTTACAAGATGTAGTGAAATTGTTTATGTGTATCTCTGATAATGTTCATGTTTAGTAGTACTTTCATACCTTTCATGTTATGTTTATATTTCTTAGTATAATTCATGCACTTTTGTACAAACATTCTTACATTGTACATTTAGTAGATTTTAGTTAAATGTTCAAATACTTGTGTATGAAATTCTTTAATTGTTTTATAGAAACCTTATAAATATCATGATGTTTTCCTTTAAGGAATTATTTTTAAATATGTGAAATTAGTTTCAAATATAGTTTTAAAAAACAATATTTAAATAATTTCAAAACCCTTTACTGAGTATTTCAATGCTCACCCTACCTTTTAAATGAAAAGTTTTCAGGTTTCAGTAATGTCTCAAAGAAGTCTTAGAATGCAGCTGGTTTTCCCAGAACCTAATCCTCATGATCCTCTATAGCATGAGACATGATGTGATGAACATAAATGTAATGTGTTAATTGTGGTACATCGTGTCTCATGGGATCATGCTCCAGGAACTCGGGGGCTAGGTTCTTTACAAGATTTCATGTTAACTCAATCATCACCTGGTGTATGACAAAGATTTCTTAATCCACGCCTAGTTTGACACTCCAGGGAGAAATGATTTGTAAAATTCTCATACTATTTTTGAACAATTATGAATAACATCAATAGACTATTATGATAGAAAAACTAATTTTAAAATCATCATGGATAACTGATATTGAAACATATAGACTAATATTATTTGATTTATATGTCTTTTATATGTTATTTATTCTATGTTAATAGTTTCTATATTTATATGTTTTTTTATTTGAGTATTCTCAACCCAAATTTTAGATTCTTTATGTTAGTTAATGGTGGGAAATGGGAGGAAACATTCCAAAAACATCTCTGATATAAAATGTTTTGATTATGGTAATGAGATTTCTAAACTTATGGGATCGGGATATGATAAATTTAGGGAAGTATTGTCTCATGTAATGAATTAAAACATGAATTGTGAGTAATGCCCTCATTCTTCTAAGAAAGGGAAAGTATTAGTCCAATAATTTATCTAACAAAGGAATCCTAAATTTACTGAATATTTTGATTCTATAATCATAGAAAATTGGATTAACTCTCTTGAAATTATACCCTATTTCCTTTAATGCTCAGTTATATAGAAAGTTGTGCTAGGCTTTTTAGCATTGGGGATGAAGCTGATCTGTGGTGAAAAATGGTGAAGAACATAAATTCTAAATAGGAAATTGATTCCATGTAATGGGAGTAATTCAATAAAATATTTTTCAATAAATACATTCCCCAAACTCTCCATATTAAACTAGAGAGGGAGTTCCTCACACTTAAGAAAATAAAAGATCAGTCTATCAGGTTGTATAAGAAAAACATTACATGTATTTCATGATATGTCTGTGACTTTTACATCAACATATAAAGTAAATTAGACCACTTATTTAATGGATTAAAACATATTCTATAAGAATCATTGTCTATTAGAGAAATTTATAGTTATGATGAGATTTTTTTTTATGTTTTATTAAGATCGATAAAGATATTAATGACTCTAAGTGGTCTCATAGAACAAAATATTGAAAGCATAAAATGGAGTTTAGTTTTGGAGGATAAATGGATAAATCCCATGGAGGAAAAAATAAAGCTAACAACATTTCAAAAGTGGAGGAAAAAGATTACTAGAAACATTATCAAGGGAACTATGTGTTATTTCAAGTGTGGAAAGTAGGGGAATTAGGTTAATCAATTATGTCGAGTTTTAAAGAAACCCACTAATTTAAAAGAAGAAAATAAGGTTTATATCAACACTTAGCCTCTGATACGATGTTTCAACTAAAAGGAGTAGATGTATTATGAAAGCTGATTATCTATGCGATGGTTTTCCAAATGCAATAAATAACAATAACCTCAATTTATTAGAGAGAAAGGAAAAGAATATGATAGCACTTGTACTGAGGTAGATCCTTCTAATGATATGGTAATAGGTTTGTCGGTTATTCATTCATGAATATAAAGCATATTATTTGATTTTAGTTTTACACATTATTTTTTATCTTTCAGGTTTATTAGATTGATGCAAACACCTCCTCAAAACATGGAGTTTAAGTAATCTTTAAAAAAATGGGGCAATTATTGCATCTCACATATATAACCCTCCCATAGTAAATGTTTATGGGATGAACCTCCCAAAAAACCGTTCCATACTTCTTTTAGTTAAATTTGATGCTATATTTGGTACTGATTGACTATTCTTATATAAATCCAATATCAACTATAAGGATAAAGGAGTTCAATCTTCACATACCAAGTCATCCTATTATTTTTTACAAGTGTAAAGAGGAGGATGAATAAATTTTGGAATATTATTCTCATTCATGTATATTATTACATTATGAGAAATCATATCTATCTAAAATTTTAGAGACAATGGATAAAATCATTCATAAAAAAATTCCCATTATGAGGGATTATACAAATGTATTCCGAATGACATTCTTTATCTTCCACCTGGTTGAGAGGTTGAGTAGTCAACTGAAATTATACCTATATCTCTTCCAATATCCAACAATCCATATAAAATATACACCATTGAGTTGGAGGAACTATAAAATAAATTATAAGTGAATCTATAAAAGGATTTATATACTCGAGTTCATTACCTTGGGGTGAATTGGTCCACTTAATGATGAAGAAATATGGGTAATTACACCAATAAATTGATTATTATGACCTGAAATAAATCATGATAAAGAATAGGTATCCCCTACCATGGATAAATGAGTTTTTTCAATCTACTACACAAAGCCTAATATTTTTCTAGGGTGGATCTTTAGTTAGGATATCACTAATTGAAGGTGAGGAAGGAGGATCTACCCATGGATACATTTCAGTTTAGTTATGGATACTATGAGATAATAATGATGCCCCATGGACCCACTAATTCTCCCACAATCGTTATGGACCTAATGAATAGTGTCTTTATAGTTCACCATGAAAATTTCAACGAATATTCTGATATACTCATAGAGAAATGAAGAAAATGAGTTTTATTTGAATATCAAGCTAAATACTTTGTGAAACGAGAATCATTATGGAATTTACAATAAATGTGAGTTTTTGGATGGTGGAAGAATCATTCATGGGGTATGTTATCACTAGTAAAGGAAAACCTCTAGACCATTCTAAGACATAAGAAATTGAGTAGTGGCCTCATCTAACATCTGTAATAGATATATGTAGCTTCCTTGGACTAGCGAGGTATTACCGATAGTTTGTGATAAACTACTCATGATTATCAAACCGACAAACCAAGATAACTTGGAAGGGACTAATTTTTGTTTGGCCCGATGAAGTAAAAGATATATATAATGAATTAAACATAGTATTATCACTACAACAGTACTTACAATACCAACATGTGGGGAACTCTTATGGTATAACGAGATGCTTCAAATAAGTTATTGGGATTTGTACCTATGTAAAATGATAAAGTTATAGCCTAAACCTTAATGTAGTTGAAAATTCAAGAGTATAACTACCCAACACATATTATGGATTTGGCTATAGCGATCTTCCCATTAAATATTTATTGGTATTTTATATATGGGGAGATGTGTGAAATATATAAATATCATAAGATCCTACTCTATATATTCACACAGAATGAGATTATTAGGTTCCAATGAATATATTTATATCTGATAATGTATTATGACTTCCAATCCACTACCAGCATTGGAGATAAAAAAAATTATAAAATTATCAAAGTAGAAAGGATCCTAAAACCATATCAATGACTAGAATATAGAGGGATTGGATCATATTATAAATGAAAAGGATGGATATGAGAATCATAAAGGATGTAACATCATTATTTATTTATAAAATTATTAATAAATCAACCCTTCTAGAAGTGATAAAACATTTTCAAAGAGATGATGTTGAAATAAAAAAGGAAGGTGGAAGCTATAATAAAAGTGAAATATTCAAAGATTAAAATTAATAGAGAAGGAGTTTTAAGATTTTTTTAATGACTATTAATACCCAAAAATCATGAGATAAAGAAGGATCTATTGGGTGATGCATAGAGATTGACCTTCTCCATCTACACTGGGAGAACAAAGATGTATCGATATCTTCAACAACACTATTGGTAGGACAATATAAATAAATAGATTGATGAATATACATTATATTTCCTGTTATATCAACATGTGATGGTTGAATGAAAAATTCTAAGGTTATGATGCATCCTTCGTCCATACCCACAGAGAAATGGGATAACATCACTATATATTTTATCATTGGTATTCTAAATATATCTAGTGGAAATAATTCCATATGGGTTGTGGTGGACTGTGTTCCCAATATTTCACATTTAATCGCAATTCAATAGGATTTACCACTTGATCAAATTTTAAGTATATACACCATATAAGTGGTGTTGATTTATAGAAAACCAATATCAAATGTACTAGATATAGATATAAGGATTTCCTATATTTTAGGTAAGAGTCTTAAGTACACTCTAAACCCTAATATGGGTTCTTGTATGGTTAATCACCACAAAAATAATGGATAATCTATGTGGACTATCTATAATCTATAAAAAATGTTGAGAGCATGCTCAATGGAATTAAATGGAGGATGGGATCCAAGTACTACTCTGGTAGAGTCCACCAATAATAATAATTTACTCTAAAGAATTGAAATGGATTCATATGAGTCCTGTTATTGGAAGAGATGTAGAGAACATGAGCCTCAACTCGGTTAGTGAGGTATCTACAGGTGCATCCATGAAACCCAGGTTTAAATCTGGGTAGAGTAATATTTATGGGTTACAATAGTAGTATTGTAGCAGGTATTGTTCAGCAATATAGAAGCCAGAACTATTATCCTTTGGGTCGTCGGTTTTGGCCTAGAGTTCTTAAGGCCTTCGTGCCACCCAAGGCCTTCACGATAGTTATGGTTTTCAGGCCACCAAAAATCTTTTGGGAAAACTCAAGGCCTTTGTTCCACCTCATAAAAATCATTAATGTGTAGATGAAACCAGATAGACCAATGGAATTAGCTCTAAATGAGGACTCAGAGAAGGAAATTTCACCTGAACAAAGCTCTCCAGATTTGGATGAATTATAGGGTATGGAAATTTCCATCAGGACCAGGACTGTGCACCTCTTCATAGGTATTGATATCCAAAAAAATAAATGGGACGGTTTGAAGCTGAATTCATGATATATATGTTGGGGAGGGTCATTTTCATGTATTCATGTCTAGGATGAATTCATTTAAGACATTCAGGTCATGTAATCAACTAAGCCTATGGGCCTTGTAAGGGTTGCCCATCATCCCTTGAAAGGGGGATATAAAAAAATAAAAATAAGGCCTTCAAGACATTTTGGATGGGGGATGCAGAACACCGACATTTTGGGATTAAGTTTGTGGACCCAACCTGATGGAACTTGGAATGCTTGATGAAATAGTAGAAAAGGTAAATACCATTCAACAACACATCAGGGTAGACTAGAGGGGTCAAAGAAATATGTTGATAACCATCAAAGAGATCTAGATTTTGAGGTTGTAGATAATGTGTTACTATACATATATATATATGTAATAGATTGTTAATATTTTGGAATAATGGAATGTTAGTATTTAGGTACATCAACCCCATTGATATTGTTGATCGCATTGGAGCTGTAACCTATCAACTAACACTACCAACATACCCATATCATGTACATGAACTATTCTATGAATCTATCTTGAGTATGAATATAAGATATCACTCACATGAGCTGATTTTGGAGGTAGTACACATGGAAAATGAATTATCTTATGAGGAGAAACTAGTGAAGATATTAAACCACAGAGACAATGTTCAACGCAAAAAATAAATATCACATTGTTAATGTAATATGATGGAACCATAAGTATGAGGAGGTGAAATGAGAATTGGAGGAATAAATGAAGAATAATTACACTCAACTATCTTCACCATATTATGTAAAATGAAATTTCAAGAAAGAAATTTCATTAGGGGGGAAGAATGTAATGATATATAATTTTATCAATGTAATTTCCCTTATAATTATATAATTGTGTGACAATATATTTATATATAATGCACATGAAACAAATGATAGAACGAATAACATTTTATTATATTAATTTTAACATTAAATATATAGAATAAATATAACCATGTGAATTGAAAATAAAAAAATTGAATAAACAAAACAAAAAATAAGATAGGGAAAATATGAAAATTTGGATTTTATCGATCCCCCAGAATAATCACACTCTCAAACAAAATTATAGAAATGATGAATAATGTTAATAATCAAATATTATACTTGAAAATGAAAATATATATAACCTTAAGAGAAAAGATAATTGAATAAAAATAATAATGAAAATGATGTATTTATAGAATGTAGGGAATCCATATAACCGTTACAAATATGAATGTTGGAATAGTAATCTGACCGTTAAAATAGTATTCTCACCTATGGTATTGTAAATTCATATTTTTAATATTATAAAATAAAAATATGATATATTTAAATCATATTACATGTAAATAAATGTATTAAAAATGATAAAATAAGTGTTTGTATTTTTTAAACATATATCCTTTATTATTAATTGTATATTAAATTTAAGTATATAAAATAAATTTTATTTTCATAAAATAGTTTTTCAAATTAGTATTATGTGGTTTTATAATGATTATATAAAATTTTGAGGCAATAATAAATTTTTCAAAGGGTCCGAAAAATGATCATAATATTAAAATTGCATATTTTTAAATAAGGAATTTATTTTAAAAACAAAATTTATCATATTTAAAAATTTATTTTCATAAAATGGATTTTTTTGTTATCTACATATTTTAAGTGTTTGGGATTAATTTTTCATATTTTTATTAAATATTTATAAATTTTGGTGCATAATAAAATATGAAAAATAATAATAATTTTCATTATTAGATAAATGAATGAATCTATGAGTCATGTATTATATAATCACCCACTATCTCAAACTAACATTCATAATTTACTTTATATATTCAAAATAATCATCATTATTGGTAGTCTTGAGCCAAAATAATAAGCTAATGAATATAATATTAAAAAACACCCCACTCCTCCCTTTATAAATACCACCCTTCACCACCCCATTTTCAATAACAGTATATTCCTTGGAAATTTACCTGAATATAAAATAATTTATCCTGATATATCTTATACATCCTTAGAAGAATTTTTATCATAAAAATACTAATATAAGGTGCCTCAATTGGAATCCCTAGAGGATACATCTAAAGGATAAGGTAATAATTTCAATCAAGTGTTTTATTTTTTTCTTCCTTATCATCATATAAAATAATATCATTCAACATGTCATAATAAATATTGTATAGTAAATAGTATGGAATGTTTTTTTGATAATTGAATATATATAATCCCTACACTTTATTTATCCTCTTATTATAAAAATAAAAAAATATCAATATTATATCAATTCACCACATCCATGGATGATGAGTTTCTGTTTTTCATCAATGCTTTGTTGTTAGGTTTTTCAGGAAAATTTAAAAAAACTATTTTAATAAAGAAAAAATTATGGTTGATTGTGACTCAAAATGATCTTTATTAGGTAGGGCCTCAAAATAAATGACAAGGTCATTCCATAATAATATTAGAGTTTTAGAACCAATCACTCTATATAAAATTTATTTCATGGTCATTTCTTTATTCACTAGTAATTTTTCTCTGAATTCTTCATTGAAGTCTTGAATTTTTCCCCAGGATATTATAAATGCATCCACAATAATTTTCCTCTTATTAAATCCATAAAGTTTAATGTTGTATAGATATTTGATCTATTTTCATGTTCCTCCTTTAGGTATACTTGTATCACTCCTTTAAATATTCTCTTAATATCTTCATTTGTTCCCTATATGGATAGAGGCTCATCCTCCATTTAAAATTTATAGTTGAGAAACAATTGTATCTTTTCTACTAGTTGATCTCTCCCATCATTCACCTTCTATTTTACAACTTCTTATTTTAGATCCATTTTCTCACATGTTGATTTTGGTTCCTATACTGTGGGGTGGGGGGAGTCTCTTTATTCTTGGGAAGTATTAAAATGGGATTATAATTGGTAATATATGCTCTACTAGTAGTGTTCTTCACTTCCATACACACTATATCCTATTTACAATGTTATGTTACTAGGTTTTTCTTTTTAAAACTGGTTACCATTTGTTTTTGGAATCATGGTGTAATTCTACAAAGACCTTCTTCTCTTGGGATTTTTTTCTTCATATCCCCTTAAAAGATATTTTACATTCCGATTATTCACATACACTATTGAATTTTGTGTCATGTCACTTCAAGTCTCTCTTTGATGTTACCAGTGGTATTTCTTCTAGATAATGAGCTTTATCCTCTAAAGATGTAGAGTAATTTTGATCCTTTTCAAAGTTCACAGAATAAAAACCAAGAGTCTAGAATATGTTCGTCACCCTTACTCCTACACTATCATCCTCATCACCTAGATTTAATCTCATAGTATCTATATCTAGTTGAGAGGGCACTATTGTACCAACCACAATTTCTTATGACTGGTTCTAATGATCTTCAAAAGATAGGCCTTGAGAGAGGATACTACCATACAGAATGTAAAATAACTTCAAGAGATGATCTAGATAATTGCATTCATATGGATCAAGTTTAGTTTAAAGGAGACTCAATTACATTGAACACCATGTGGAAAATGTTTTTAGGGAGTTCCTTTGAGATGGATCTAAGATGAGATGCCATTGTACCAGGGAATTAGGTTCTTCCAACTGAGGAATCTTAGATTTCTATCCATTTATCCCAAATAAACAATTGTCGACCATGAGAACATTAGATATATAAGGGTTACAAGAAAGAAACTCAAAGTAAAATTTCATTTAGAGAAAAACCTGTTGTAGATACCCTAACTAGTAACAATTCAAGAAAGGCCCACACAATTATTTAAAGAACACTACTTTATGAATTTAAAATTACTCTCTAAATTATATCCAGAAAACCTCTACTAGGGGTTTGGAAAGATAAAATTCAACAAAAATTCATGATGAAATGGGGTGTCCCATGGATATGCACTTATTATCAATGCATAATCAAAAAGTAACTAGGTTTCTAAAAATTAAAGGAATGTGAATATTTTGGAAGCAGAGTGAATGTTCCGTGAGTCATACACATATCACCATATTCGGGTGGTCCTTCTGTATATAGAATTAACAAGTCCTTCAAATAGTGTGTATTATGACCTTTCAATCATCTATAGGGACTGATACTAAGAATAAGTGAGGTCATCTTAAATAGAAAAGTGAATCAACATGTATCATGATTCATGAAGACCAACAAATACATGTTCATTGGAACCACCAGAGATGTTGAAGAAACTGTCAAAGGTATCTATAAATGGATTTCACATACCAATAAGAGTGACCAACCAATGTATAAGAAGGAATTAATCCTTTGAAAAATCTTAGAGAGAAAGTTGGAGCAGGGGGATCCTGGATTCAAGAAAGGGGACTTTCAGTCTCATTGAGAAGGAGAGAAAATTAGGGAAGGAATTTGAAATTTTGAAAGTGAGGAAAGGATTTTATGAGTGGAGGATAAAGGAAAATAATCCCATTAGTGACCAGAGGAAGGGAGGCATCACTAGTATGGAAATTCTATTATGGAATCTCTATAAGGAAAACATGGTGTGACGAGTAAGTTCCCTTAAAGAATGAATTAGAAGTCATAAATAGCATAAACCACCATCTCAAAAGGTTTAAATTCACATATATTGGTTTAAAAGGACATAATATGTATATTATAGTTTTTAATATTATAGAATTAATATATATTCATAATATTAAGAAAATGAATCTCATTCATGGTAGTGGGAAAAGCACCTAAATTAATTAACTATATAATATGAACATTTCTTCTAAATGAATCATCCATATACTTGAAGACGTATGGATATTTGGAAATATTTAAATTTTTTAAGGTAAATAATACCATTTCATTTCACCTATGGAGTTTCATCCTATTTTATAAGAAAATCAATAATTATCCACATGGGATTCGACCTTGGAACCATGAAGATAACACTATTAGAATAGTGAAATTAAACATTATATCTCACTATAATGGTTGTAAATGAATATAAAATAACAATAGTAAATTAAAATTGATATAAAAGGTTCTAAATAATTAATTAAAGATTCTATTTTTATTATTCAGGATGTTAAGATAAATTTTAGATCAATTATGGACATAAGGTAAGGGTTCTCTTCGAGAAACCCTATTTTATTGAGATATTATTTCTCTCCCTTCTCCCCAAATTATCTCTCTATTATTATTATTATTATTTATCCTATATTATATATATATGTATTTATAAAATATATACCTAGTCAAATTAAAATTTCCTTTTTGGGGATATTTTTTTTAAAGGATCCCTTCTCAACTTCTTTCGATAAGAAAAAGTGATTAAACAGACATTCTCTATTTCATAACCCATCTTATGTACCACTCCATAAAATGTTTTAAAACATACTTTGTTTCTAAAATTTCTCATTATATTATGAAATATTTTTTACCATTTATACCTTTATGGGAATTAATATTCTCTCCCCCTCTTTAATAACTCTTTACCATTTTTTCCAAAACCCAACTAAAGTGGTATGTTTCCGAAGTTAATTATCCACTCTATTTAAAATCTTCACTTTAGATGGAAACAATTTTTATTGATCTCTAATTATTTTTCACAAATAAATCACAAATAATGTTTTAGTCTCTACTTTCATGGAATCCAATATGATATTCTATATGGTTATGTTATAATACATGATTCTGCAAGGCATTTCTTTCTATTGATAATTATTATGTTTATAAATTATATATGATTTCCATTTTGGAACACATAATCATGTAAATGTTATCATGTATTTTCCTAGATTTCACTTTAATTAATTGGGTAATGTTTTTATCTCATGGGATTATATATAGGGGATTTTGGGTGTAAACCAAATCCATGATGTTCCTCTTCAGACAATGTGACATTGTCTTGGTGGTTAAACTTGACTTATAATTATGTCATATTTAATATTATTTTATCATTAAAATGTTTCCAATATATTATGATTCTATATTATTTTTTTCATTCTCTAATATTATTATTCCTAAGCCTTTTTTTATATCATGTTATGCTTTTTGACACATCAGATATGGTTTATTATCCCATTTATTTCATTATAGAACTTTCTAGCTCACCCCTTTTGTTTATGTATTACTAGTGTTATACTTTGTAGATTTAAGATATAAATGGAATTTAGGGGCTCACTATATAGAATGAAATAAACATTCTTCAATTTAGTTTCATTTTGATATATTATGAACCTAGTCTTCTAAAGATATTATGCCTCTTGATATTTGTGTTATGGTTATTGGATATTTATACTAAATATGTTGTAATAATATGTGTAAAATAATTGGGTCACTATAAATATATTTCTATCCACCATTATTTTGGAAACAATTTATGATTTTTTTTCTAAATATTGTTTTCGTCTTTGTGATAGACTAGGGTTGGGGTGTGAGCAATTATCTATCCAGAACTAGTGCAAAGAACACAAATGATAGTTTAGTTGATTTAGAAGAGGATAAACATATCATAAGAACATCAAAATTCCTATGTTTACCAAATAATGATACATATTTATTTTTGACACTGGAGATCATATATTCTTGAAGGTTAGTACACTTCATGGGATGTGATGGTTTGGTCATGGGAGTTAGATATATCCATGGTTTTTTGGGACTTTTGAGGTTTTGGATGGTTTTGGGGCCTTTTCATATCATATTTCACTTCCAATGTAGATGATCTAGATTCATGATGTATTTAATGTTTCATATATTCTAAGCTATATTTATATTTTTATCACATCACTGATTGGGTTGAGATCATTATTAATAATGGTGAAAACTGTAGGGAGAGAATTGTAGAGATATAAGACCGCTAGGTGAAGCTGTTACGCTGACATGATATTCCTGTGGTTTCTGTACTTTGGAGACATGATGAGGCATAAGATAATACCTAGGAATTTGAGTCAAATATATGTACATAGTATCCCACACTATTTCTTTATCATCTATTTTTTATTTATGTTTTGAAGTCGTTGAAATTTATCTAAATTAGGAGATGGGTTTATCTTCTTCAATTCCTTACTTTTGGACATGATCTTAGGTTAGAGTTATCTCTCATGGGAGAGTATTTAGAATCTATTTTTATAGTTTCTAATAGTTTTTTGATTGTTTCCCTATGTGTGTCAGTTTTCCTTCTGTGACAGTGAGATTCTTGAGAGGTATCTCAGAGTGTGTTTGTTCAGACTATCCCTTCTATTTTATTCTATTCGGGTAAATTTTTGAATCTTAAGTTTGTGAATTATTTAATTTTTATCCAATTAAATGGTTTGAGTCTTCATGAACTTTATATTGTGTTTTCTACGGTTTGGTGGTGCTGAGATGGATTTTTGAGTTGTTCTTAAGTCTAGGGGTGGTCTTGTCCAATTTTTGGGTCACCACACCCGAGTGGTGGGTGTGGCGAAGGTTTTTCTTGAGCTAAGGGACTGTAAAATATATTTTTGGCTATTAATGTGGTTCATGGATTACTATGGATAGTAACATGGATTTTAAATACATTTTGGAGGCCATGTTGTTTGTGGTGACCTCCTGTCAGAAATTATCAACATGAAAATGATCAATATTGGAATGGAATAAGGTGTGGAATCTTGAGGGATCTACTTTACCAAATGGGAATGGTGATTTTATTATTTATCCATTTTGGATGTAGTGGATATGGAAAAATGTAATGTCTATGGGAAAAAAACCGTGGAAGATTCAATATCAAGATACCACCCTGAAGAACACTACTAGAATAGTGTTGGTCATAGTGTTGGTTGGGATTGTTTTAAAATAGATAAAATCATAATAGTTATTCATAGGTCATATCCTTTTCAAAGGGTATATTTTTAAATCTTGAATGAGTGATATTGAATTAATTTATAAATTTATTCTTACACTCTATTTATCTATAAAATCTTCTCCTCTTGAATTCTTTTTATTTACAAACACTCGGGAAAACCTTGGGCATGGTTGAGAATATTTCTTGTGTTGAGGATCCATTAACATAAATTTTCACTATGTTAGTGTTAGTTATATGCCTTTTTAACCCTTTGATCCAATTTTTTTGGGTTCTAACCCTTGGATCAGGGATGATAGATCATCCTTTATTCAAGTTTCTAGATAGTCTTCATTATTCTTGGTGGTGTTTCTTCTAGTGGTGGTTGATCCTCGATCTTTTGTTCGTGTGCGGAGAATGTTTATCTTATAATATAGGTTATGGATTAATTTATTATACTTTTTTATATTTTAAAATCATAAATGTATCATTTTTTATCAAATTGGGTAATTATATAATTAAACATAATAAATATTAGATCAAAATTAAAAGAAAACAATGGTTTTGTTATTTGTTATAATGAACACATGGGTTTTTTTTACATGATAATGGCCTTCCTCAAAAACTTTTAGATAGTGTGATATTTTTTATGATATATATTAGCATGGGTTATATTTTTTAATTGGATTAATAATTTAAAGCTGGTAATTCTTATTGGAAAAATTATAGAGGCATGTTTAATTGAATTTGTTCTTCCTTATAGTTTGATGGAAAATGGAATTGATTCTTGTAATAATGATTAAATATTTTTTTGTTTTTTTTTATAAATGATGACTTTGGTTATTTTATTTATAACTAGTGAAAAATTAATCATTTAATTCTCTATGTAAAAAATTTATTTTTTTGACAAAGATAATTGTTTGAGGCTAACCGATCCCATTCGTTTTTGAAGCCGAGATACATTGGTTTTAGAAAATAGATTTCCAATTGAATTTATTCTTTTATACATAAATTTTTGGACTTATTTGGATGAGAATAATTTATAAATATATATATAATATTTTTATGTATGGTTCATTTATTAGAATGGGCAGGGAGGCCCTGGTTTGTGACAAACGATGCATGTGATGGCTGGATGGGTGATGATATGCAAAGTGTTGTTATGGATGGAACCAGGCCTGAAGGAATGGGTTTGTAACACCTTACTTAATATTAAAATAATTAATTTTCACATCTAATTAAAATTCCTTAATTAATTTTTTATTTATATTCTTTATAGAAATTTAAACAATTTTTCAATCAAAATTAAAAAATTGTTATTTCTAACCAAATTAGGTTTTCCGACATTATATGTTTTTATATAAAAGACTTATTTACAAATGGTATAATTTTATTTTAAAAAAATGATCTTTTTTTAAATCATTATATTAAAATTTTCTTAGAATGATTTTTTTATAATTTTCAGATTTTGTTTCCAATTTATAATAAAATATACCAATTTTTTCATGAAAATTATATTATATTTACATGTATTCTTAGAAGTAACAATATATTTTGGATTATATTTAAAATTTAATATGTGAATTTTTATTAAATTTAATAAAATAAATTTTAATATAATAAACATTATACTTTAATTTGGTATGAAAACATTTTTATACTTAAAAAATATTTCTCTGAATAAATTTTTTCATCATGTTTTTCATGTATAATTTTAAATTAAATTCTTCCTCTTATGTGAATTACATATAATTTTTTTCTATATTTATAATCATAATAATTAATATTATTTAATAATTTCAACTTCATCCAGGATTATAATGAAAATTAAAAATAGTAAAAATATTTTATCATGATTAAGGTTAAAACATGTTTACCATGGGGGTAAAATAAAGTGACAAGGGTTAAAAAGAACCAAAAACATGTATAAAAACTATTATTAGAAATATTTTGACAATATGTCATCTAAAATTCATATATGGTCCATTTTTAATCCATTTTTATTGAGTAAAACATTAATATATTTTAATATTTTTAAAAAATTCAAGTGTGACCTCACACCACTTATAAAATGACATCCCCTATTCTCTCTTATTCACACATCAGAAGCCTTTTGGTTTAGAAAATATATAAAAAATACATTAAATAAAACACTACCCATATCTTATAGTCTCATATTTGATCATAAAACCAACCAAGGATGGATTTAGGTATAAACCTAAAGAAGTTGTATGAGGAATATGTATTGTTCTTAACTATGCATTTTTGTTTTATTTCTTCTTATAAATATTTTAAATGTTATTCCTAAAATATAATATAGTAATATAAATATCTCAAATATAATTATATGTTATTATGATAAAGGTATAATCTATATCCATTACCTCTCTAATCAAAAGGGAAATGAAACCATCGTTCAAATTTACAGTGGAGTACCTCCTCATTAATCGATGTAATTCATTTTCCATAACCACCTATAATTTATGTTTATAATTATGGATTTAATTTATATATAAATATATATAATATTCATTAAATAATTATAATTTTTAATATATAATATATCATCTATTTTTTACCTTTCAACCCATTAAAAATGATAATGTTGTTCGTACACACGTGTGGATTACCACCACCACAATGTGATGTGATTATGTTTTCATCACCACATCACATGGTTGGCATATATCAGGATATTTAATGATATAATATGATATTTAAGATGTATTCATCATTATATAAAGATAAAATTATACTTATGTTCTATCCCTTAATCTATTTGAAAAATTATAATGTTACTCATGCATATGTAGGACCTACCATCTCTATGATTATAACATAATTCATTTTTCATAACTATCATTCATGATTGGTTTTAAAGTATAATTAATTAATAAAAATGATAATTATTTAATTATTTTTATTATGGATATTGTGAAATAATTACCACTTTGACCACAGTCAAACCACCGAAGTCATTTTGTACATACACTACAACAACCTCAACTGATAGTGGTGGTTTATTTTATTTATTTTGTGGTGGTTAAAACTACCACCAATGGTTCTGATAAGATTACAAAAAATCATCGCTAAAGTTGGAATCAAAATCCGACTGGTTTTGGTTCTATCCATTCAGTGGTGATTTCTAAAAACTGATGCAAAATGATTGTTGAGTAGTGGTTTTCTATACCAAAAAATGCTGAGGGGATAGTGGTAGTTTAAACCTCCCATATCCCATCGGTAGTTTTTGGGATGGGAAAATACCAGAAAAAAATTTCAACATTATACATAGGTGGTTTAAACATCCACAAAATAATAATTTGATCTATATAGTCACTGTTTAAACTACCACTATATATCACTTTTATTTTTTAAAAAATATAGCTGTATAAAATGCAGCCTCATAATAGAAAAAAATAAATATGAAAAGATACAAACAGTAAACATGTGGTGGATAAAACACATTATAAAATTGTACTATAAAAAATTAAAAGGTGGGAAAACAAGGTTATGAAAAACCAAATCAAGCCAATTTTTATCTTTGAAAAAAATTAGAAAATTCAATCTTCAAAACAAATTAAAATATAATCCATACCCTAAAATAAATAATGTAAAAAAAATAAGAACAATCATTTAAATAAATCATTATATAAATAAAAAACAATAAAGAAGTATTTCCATAAATCTATGATGAGTAAAAGGTGATTGAAACACTATGAACAATGGTAATCCAAAAGATAATATTATAAAAAATAATAAGAATAATTAGAAACTCGTTATATACTAATATTAGAAAATATCCTACATATACTTATAGAATCAACTACCATTATGTGGTTAATTTCTTAATTATATCAACACCTGGATCAATATCATTAGGGAAAATCCCCTATAAATAAAACAACCTACACTTGGGGAAAATTGCTAGTTCTTAATCTAATCTCATATATCATAAATTAGATCAATCACTTAGTTATTTTGACTTCCATTTATATAGAAAAATTTGATATGAGTAATCAAATAATAATGTGAACATTATAAAAATAAACAAAAAATATAACAAAAAACCCCATCTCACCTGCAACACTTTCTTAATAAATATCTTATTTCACTTAATAAAATCTTAAAATAGTAATTCAACTCAAATCCCGCAATGTTGAAAAGTCATATATATAACCACAAATTTGGGGCCCTCAAAAAGGGTGATCAAGTCATTAGGAAAACTCATTTTACATAATTCTATTTTTCACCATTTAAATAAACTTATAATTACATGTTACACATTCATACATGGAACCCAATTGTGAATCAACACTTTTATAATAATATATTTGTCCATTATGCATTGATTTACAACCAAAACATCAATTCAAATGAAAAAACACTTAAAATGGATTAAAAAAATTTGAAATAAAAAGGGATAAAACCCCATATATTATCTTAAAATTTATTGAAAATGATCTATTTATATTCTTCAAAACTATTTGGTAAACACATCATATATCATCAAAATAAACACATAAAATTTATTTAAAATCTCATAGAGAAAGTATGAAATTCATTAAAAACATTTAAAAACCCCATCATGGGTTACATACATAGGTATATCTTTATTGTAAAATTATTTTAAAAATATTAATAATTTCTTGAAAAATAGAAGAAATGATTTTCCCAAAAATACCTACATCAACCAACCAGAAAAAACACACCCTAAATAGTGTAAGCACAAACTCTAGAATCCTTATTACAAAAATTACATAAAATAAGATCCTCATATACCTTAAATTCCACCATCTCTACTATTAGGGTTTATAGGGGAACAGAAAATAATGTGGTATGGGAAGGATGAAGTATAACGAATTGGAAAGAAGCGTCTAACCATCCAGATATAATATATACCTAAGAAGAAATGGATTTGGAATCTTGGAGGAAGAAACATGAATATCTATTGGGCTCTCTAAGGGATGACTTATGGGGTGATTTGTGACATGTAATCCAAATGAGGTAAATATGGTCAATGTTATATAAGGAAATAAACAATATACAATTTTGTTAGCATCCTATGGTTTTTCCATATAATATACCAAAGAATGGGAAAACTGTATAGAATTTAGATTAATAAAGCTTCACCCCCATAAGTTTTACTCACATAGTTCTTTAAAACATGTGAAACCCATATAAACCATTTTAGGGAACACTCCATGTCTATGAATCACCAACCTGATTCTCCTTAAAATTATGGGTTTCCACAATATTTTTAATAAGTCATGATCTAAAAAATTGAACCAAAATACTCATGTGTATGTATTTGTACCAGGTTACTACTCTAATTTACTTGTTCATGAACTAACAATGTTCTATAAGGAAATACCATATGTAATGTTCATCTGCATTGTTCTTTCCCAAACATAATGTTTTATAAACAACTACACATTGCCATAAATAAAATTCCATTGAAAAATAAATTTTAAATTCAAAACACATAAAAATTTATAGTTACAAAAATTATATCATATTTAATATAAGAGTGGAATGGGGGTGTCATGATTTATCATCTGAAAAATATTTATATAAAACAAATCATAATGTAAACATTGGAATAAAACATAGAAATTAACCAAGCATATAGATTTTAAATAAATGTGAGAGAAATATAAATATACATACCAGAAACCACAACATGGTTTCTAAATTACCATATTAGTGTTAGTATGTCATAAGTTTAGTTACACATTATATATGAATCCATAGTGAGCCCTAATCACTACCTGATGACTATTTTTGAAAACCTCTCTGTCCCAGTCTTCAGTCCCTTCTACTAGCACCTTCATGACAATTATGTTGAAAATTAAACATTGATATTACATTTTAATATTAACATAAATCCAATAATAGTTTTTTACTAAATGATTTGGAATTTTTTGTATATACCTGTTCACTACTATCCATCGAAACAATATTATCTAGAAAAGATTCAATCATTTTCTAATATAATTCAATCAATGCTTTCTGCAGTGAAAAGAACTTTTCATATTGTATCTTTATATGATACCTCTATTCTTCAATTTTTCGTTACATTGTAATAAACTCCCTATAATCATCTCATGTTGGGGATTCACTATTATTAGGATGCTTCTTCCAAAAGACTTGAAAGACAGTTTCATCCTCGAAGACTGAGAAGAAATTTGTAGGATTGGCATCCCATATGTCTTTTATTTATACCTATAAAAAATAAATGTCATATTTAAATCAATACCTATTTACATAATGAAAAATGATAATAAGTTATTATAATGAAAAAAAAATTCATATATAAACTTATCTGGTGGGTTTATTAACATAACTCCCATCTTATTTTTTATTGATATCCAACCAAAGTTTTTTTCAAGAGACATGGTGACATAAATTATTTTACAACAATATAAAAAGATAAATCAAAAGTATGATATATGGAATAGATAATTTTAGCTTATAAATATTTTAAAAAAAGTGAAAATATTTGCAAAGTTGGTCTGTTTATGGAAAAATTATTTGACCCGATAATGTGGGGGTGATTTTTTTAGGTTGACTTGATGCATTTTTACTTGAAAAATCATGTAATAAATAACATGTAATTTAATATTAATGTATGAAATTTCATCTCCTTGTTATATACATGTATATTTATAAAATGATATTGTCGAGTCAATAAGGTTTTCCTTATGACTTTTCCATTCCTTCTTGTTTTGAAAATCACAAACACCTTACCTTTAAGGAAAATTTCTTTTATAAGGAAAATTGCTTTTATAAGGAAAATCGCTTTTATAAGGAAAATTTCTTTTATAAGGAAAATATCTTTTATAAGGAAAATTGCTTTTATAAGGAAAATCACACTTATAAGGAAAATCTCTTTTATAAAGAAAATCGCTTCTTTAAGGAAAATTTCTTTTTTAAGGAAAATTTCTTTTTTAAGGAAAATTTCTTTTATAAGGAAAATTATTCTTATCATATTTTCATCCATATTTTTTTTAAGTATAAGAATCAGATTCATTTCAATATTCTCGGAATCGTTTGAAACTTTGATATGAAGCATTTTATTTTAGGTTCTGAATTCTGGATGAGAACAGTAATGAAGTTTCATTCCAAATTCTGGATACGAACTCTGATAAAGTTCTACTCTGAATTCTGGATATGAATTCTGATAATGTTCTACTCTGAATTTTGGATACTAATCCTCATGAAGTTCGACATCGAAATCTAATGATGAATCCTGATTACGATTTCTCATTACGAATTCTGACGACGAACTCTCATTCCGAATTCTCATTCCGAATTCACCTATTAAACAAAATCTGATTATCTTTTCTTTATACACTCTGAATTTATTTAGACTCCGAATATTATTTTTTTCTTAGACTTCAAACATTCATTTTTCTTACACTTTTATAATTTGTCTTCTCTTTGACATTTTTTTTACACTCTATACTTTTGTGTTAGACTTTAAACGATGTCGTAAATTCTGTTACACTTGTTTTGTTATAAACAGATGTCGTCTATTATGTTATAAACTAACCGTTGGTTAAGTTACACGTGTACAAGTCCCTCTGATTTTTAAGGAAAATATGACCGTTGGAAATGAGGCTGACCTTGCCTATAAATAGGAGCTCATTTGAAAGAGCTCACAAGAACATATAAGTTGATCAATCTAGAGACCACACGCAGCTAAGGTGATTTCTAGAGAGAGAAAGCTTTTCATGGCTTGTGCGTACTGAACCGCTTGTTCAGTTTTTTGCTTCGTGGGACTCCAAATGTTGGTGATTAATTTCGAGGACTTCCGGGGATAGGAAGACAGAGGTGCCAACTACCTTGAAGTTCGAGGGATTCCTTGCTGAGGAAGACAGAGGTTGCCAACTACCTTGAAGTTGAGGGCTTGTGGGGATAGCAAGACAGAGATTCGGATATTCGTATCGAGGGCTTACCCTGGTGTGGGTAAGACAGACTTTATTGAAAGTATAAATCAAGGGACCTTTATCCAAGGTTGTTGGATACCCTTCTCTTTGTGTTAAAAGACTTATAACTTGTTACTTGTAGTTTTACTACTTGTTTGTTTCTGCTGAACATTGTATTATAAGGAAAGTATAAATTTCTTATACTTCCCTACTTGTACTCTGTTTCATTTAAATTCTATACACTTTATGGTAGAATCTCATATTGTAATCTTTAGTTAAGTTCCAATTTCCGGATCCATATTTCCAGAACCTACTTTCGGAATCTCTTTCTTATTTTAAGAAAGTCCATAGAACTTGAAGTTTATAACATCATTCTTCATTCCATTTTTTCATTTGGTGTTAGAGGTGTTGTGAATTTGTTTAGTTTAACTTTGTTAAACTTAGCTCTTTCATTTTTTTAAGGAAAACATAGTTATTCGTAACCAACTATAAAGGTTCCAAAGGAATATTTAAAGTATACAATTCACCCCCTCTTGTATATTGAGCATCTAAATCATTATTTTGATCCTACAATTGGTATCAAAGGAGGTCTCTGAAATACTTGTACTTGCGAATAAGTTTTTCTTTCTCACTTTATCATTTTGAACTTTCTCATTCCTAACTTTGTGGTTACGAACTTCTTTCTACTAAAAAGATTGTGCGCCAAAGGTAATTTTAAGTATCACAGGAGTCAATGTTGGTTCCATTGATAATATAAATCCTACAAGACCACCAATCTTTGATGGTAATGACTATGAGTACTGGAGAGATCGAATGAAGACTTTTGTTATCAATACTGGAGTGGACAACTTCGTTATACTTACTAGAGATTATAAAATTCTTGATAAGGAAGTTAGAACTTTTACTAACCAGGAAAATCAAGAGTATCAACTCAATTATAAGGTACGCAATACCATACTTTGTTCAATTACTTGAAATATATATATCCAAATTTCTTCTTGTGAAGCAGCTAATTGTATCTACAAAAAGTTAGAGGTTACACACTTTGGAACTTCTAAAGTAATTGAAACTAGGAGAGCTATTCTTAGAGCTGAATACCATGGTTTCAATTTTCCTTATGGTGAACCAATATGTAAAGTTCAATAGATGTTTATGACTATATTCAATAGTTTACTGTCTATGGGAGAGAAAGGGTTAGATGATAAAGCACTTGTGGATAAGATAATTGATATTATTCCCAATGAGTGGGAATCCAAAAGAACTGTTATAGATGAGAACAGGAAGGTCACTCAAATTTCTCTTGATGAGTTATTTGGAACTCTTCTCCAATATAAAACAATAATTAAGAGAGATGATGACAACATAATGAAGAAGAATGGGAATGGTACTGTTGCTTTTATAATAACATCAAATCATATGAAAGATAAGACTCCTGAGAGAGTAACCAGATCCAAGTCTAAGAAGATGGTTGTTCAATCAGATTCTAGTGAAAGTGAAGTCTCTAAAAATGAGTTAGCAAATCCTACTCGAAGGATGAACAAGATAGCTGGCCAGAGAAATTTCCAATCCAAGTATAATAAAAAGGAAAGGAAAGATAAGAAATATGGAGAAGTCACATGTTATGAATTGAATAGAGATGGAAATATTAGACCTGATTTTTCTTTGCTTAAAAAGAAAGAAAGGAAAGAAAGGCATTCATACAGGAACAGAAAGAAGTGTTATAAAGCCAAATCTAAGAATGTTCTGAAAGCTAATGATACCTGGAGTGCCAGTAGTGGTGACTCTTCAGATGAATATTCTGATTAAGAATCTTCATGATAGAAGAATCTTTGTCTTATAGCCCGATTACCTATTGAAAATCATTGCTTTATGGCTAAGGTACAAAATGCTGAATCAATGACCAACGTTTCTTTAAATTCTAATGATAGTAAGTATTATAACTCTTCTAATGAAGAAGCCTCTTCTGATAAAGAAAATACTTTACCTACCTATGAAGAAGTTTCTAGGTTTGCTGAACTTCTTGAGATTGAGAACTCTAAACTCAATAAGAATCTTGATAAGGGAAACTCTATGAATTCTATTCTTACGAAAGAAATATCAGATCTTTCTAAATATCATGATAGGTAAAATGTTGATTTTGATAATATTTTCAAAAATCTTGAGGAAGTATGTTCTAAGAAGAACAAACTTTCTAAAGAAATAGAAAAAGTAATTTCTAAGAAAAAGATTATCTAGCCTAGCTCTAGTTCTAAAACTAATGATTTTGAGGATAAAAACTTGGTTATAAAACTCAAGTCCAAAATTTTTTCATTAATGAAGTGTTTAGAAAACTCTAACCATGGTAAGGAAAATTTTCATAAAATGTATTCTCAAATACGACCTTTAGGAAACAAATTAGGATTTGGTTATAGCCATGCAAAACCAATTTTTAGTAACAATTATTTTGTTACTCAAAGTGCCGCATTTTGTACTAAGTGTCAATGTGGTGGTCACTGGGCAAAGAATTGTTCTTTAAACAAAATCCAATCTCTAGGATTTCACAAAGCTTATTTCTCTAAGAATATGTGGGTACCTAAAATTTTATTATCTAGAAATCTCGGATCCAAACAAGTTTGGATTCTGAAAGTCTAATTTTCTTCTTGATTTCAGAAAAATAAAGAGAGTACCAGCAATAATACATAGTACATGGATAGTGGATGTTCCCGGCACATGACTGGTAACAAAAGCTATTTTGAAAATATTATCAAAACGAAAGGAGATATTATTCTTCAGTTTATCTGAATGAAAGATCAACTTGATTATATTTTCACAAAATCTTTTCCTTCTAATAGATTTGAATACATTAAACAGAAGTTAGGAAGGATAACCATAAAGTAATATTTCTTAATTAACTTTCTGTTCAAAAAATCTCCTTACAGTAATAAACTTATTTTCATAGGGGGAGTACATTTGATTGTTAGAGTAACTAAATTTTTCAATGTTAGTTTTTTCAAACTTTTCGCAACTAAAATTCCGGAATGGAAATTTCCGGAACTGAAATTTTCAGAATGGATATTTTCGTATAGAAAAATTCTGGAATGGAAATTTTCGTATTGAAAACTTCTAGAATGGAAAATTTCGTACTGGTATTTCCATAACGAGATTTTCATACCGAGACATTCATAATGAGTTTTTTGTGTTCAAACTTTCGTAATGAAATTTTCATGCTTAAAATCTTGTAATGATTTTTTGTTTTCATTGTTGAGTTTTTTGTTTTGATTTTTGAAAACTATGTCTTTTCATAGTAATAAAGTTTTTTGTAGTTAATTTATCTTCAAAAAGCATATAACCCATTATGAATAATCCTCATAAGCCAATCCGAAAGGTATGATTTCCTTAATCAAATTTTTCGTAATCATACTTTACTTGCTGATATTTTCTTATATTTTGTTTTCGGATTATCGTTTTCTTAAATCTTTGTTTTAATAAAAACCTCAAAAGATCGGATTCAAGTTTTCTTGTGAATTGGTTTACAACCATCAGATCTGATCTCAACTTGTTACAACCGTTCGATCAACCGAGGAAGATGAACCGTCTTTTCATTGCCTATATAAAGGGGACCCCAAATGGTTGTCCCACATCGGTTATTCAATCTCCAGCATCCCAAAGCTCTGTCTCTCCATTTTAAAGTCGTTCCAAACTTCAGAAATCTCTGTTACAAACTTCTCAGAAGTCTTCAGATCCGAATGTCTGTGGAAGTAGCTTCTCAAGACATGTCTTCCTCTAAGCCGATTTCCAAGTGGTTAGTATATAGAGAAAGGTTGGTTCACCCTCATTTCTTCAACAAGTATTATTATCTTATATCTAAGAACATTAAGCTTAATGGATGGGAATATGTTATTGTATCTAAGCCTGGAAATCAAGATGAAGTATTTTCGGATTTTCTTATAGAGTTCTATGAGACAGTTTCCTTCGTAAAGGAATATGGTAAGGAGAAATTGTCATTTATGTCTTATGGCAAGACTTATAAGCTTTCTTATCCAAAGTCAGCTAGCTTGGTAGGGCTGAACAATGAAGGAGAAGCCGAGTTCATCTCTCATGTTTTGCCGGATTCAAAGGGAAGCTTCGACAAGGAAAAATCTTTGGAGACTCTCGGACTGTCAGATGGTAAGGCTTCGAAGATTGCTAGTCTGTCTATGAATTTTTGGATTCTAGAGTTATGGGTACATGGTTTTATCGTACCAAGAAAAGGTGACAAAGACAGTTTGAAGGAAACCTAGATCTACATTCTAGATTTTCTGATAAATCTGAGGAAGTTTATTCTGATGAAACACATTCTTATTACTCTTGAGAATGTTAAGAAAGGGAATCTGAGAGCTCAGATCATAATGTATCCCGAAATCACATCAAAGTTG
Organism: Viscum album; assembly: GCA_963277665.1. Lineage (NCBI taxonomy): Eukaryota > Viridiplantae > Streptophyta > Magnoliopsida > Santalales > Viscaceae > Viscum > Viscum album. The sequence continues at coordinate 688,166,292 of OY728142.1, read as the reverse complement.
ATAGTTCAGTGCCTTGATTCTTTCAAAGAGGCTTGCAAGTCTAAGCCAATAGTTTTCATGATTATGTTGGTGAGTGATTGTACTCTCAAAAGGATGGATGTAGCCTTCGACAAGAAGACTGGTCAGTTTGTTGATTTACCTGTTCAAGAAGAAGCGGTTCCGAAAGTTGCCAAACCTGAAACCTCTAAGTCAGTGAAGAAGAGATTGTTGAAAGAAGTTGAAGTTGAAGCACAAAATCCAGAATCTAAGGAAGTTCATTCCGCACCTCCAAAACCAAAGAAGAAGAAAGCTTACCCAGATGAGGTAGTTGATAAGTGGATGGAAATAAAAGAGAAGAGAGTGCAAGGGGAGCCTCGGTTTGGCTTGGATCCTGCGGAGGCTAAGGCCTTGAAGGAAATAACAGCGGATGAGCTTGAAAAACAAGTGAAAGAAAAGAAGCTTAAGAAGAAGATGTTTGAAGATGAGGTAGCTCAGACTTTGTTAAAGTTTACTAATATGGCATCCGGAAACATTCCCGTTCCAAGATCTTTTTCTTTGGAATATCTACCTGAGACTCCAGGAAGAAACCATGTCACTCCGGAAGAGGCAGTTGCTAAGCCTGTTGAGGAAGTTGAGCAGATAGAGCAAGTGGAAGAGGAAGAAGAATTTGCTGAAGGTAGTGGTGAGACCGGAGATATTTTGAAGCAAGTAGACGATTATAAGGGGACACCTTCGGAAAATTTGTCGCTTTGAACTTCAGAAGATGAATCAACTAAGTTAGTCACTCCAGGGAAGGATGAGGAGAAAGGAGAAGAATAAGTAGCTTATCATGAAGAGGAGGAACAACTTCTACATGATATTTATCAAATGGAGAATGTAGAGGATGGTTCTCAAAAAGTTTCAGATGAGGAAGATAATGTTGTTCAAGTTTCTGATAGTGAACAGAAGACTCCGGAACAGCAATATATTCCGAAAAGGGACAAGGGAAAACAACTTCTTGTTGATACCCCGAGCTCAGTGGTTGTAAAGAGAAGGGAAGTTGGTGATTCTTCTAAAAAAGGATGAGAAATTTGAAGATAAAAATTCTCCAAGCAAAGTCTCGGATTCAGTGTCATCTTTATTGGGGCATGACTTTGTTGTTCAGTCATTAAAGAAGTTGGTAGGTACTATTTCAACTTTCTCAAGTATTGATTCAAGATACCAGATGCTCCAACATACTTTGAATCAGAAAATAGTCTCTGTATCTATGGTCATGGACAAATGTGTTGAGATAGAGGCTCAGTTCAAAACTTTTTTTGTCGGCTATGAAGCCCACAAAAGGTCTTGTAAAAGAATGAAAAGTTGGTCGAAGAAAACTGTAGAAGAGATGAGGCTCTTGGATGAATTCCAAGATAATGATAAAGATGCTTTTGAGACAGAAGACAAGAAGATAAATGATATTACTTCTTCCTTTGAAGAAAAGTTGACAGCTAAGAAGAATTTCCGGATTCAAGAAGGCAGAGATCTAAATGGAAAGCTGAATTCTGTTGCTCAAAACTAGAGGTTTGAAAGGGATCATCGGATTGAGTTTGAAGAGAAGATGTTAAAGAAAGAACAAATCTTGAAGGCTCGGGAAGAAAAGCTTCAAGCTCATGAATAAAATCTTCAAGCCCAGGAAGAAAAGATTGACGCTCAAAATGCAAGAATTGTTGTGTTAGAGAAGCAAGCCGAGGAAGACCATAAAGACTTGAAGAAGATAAAGACTATTCTTAAGGGTCTCATGGAGAAGGAAAAAGATCCAAAATAGACAGATCTGATCTTTTGTTGTATCTAAAATTCTTTGTTGTCGATCTTTCAAACTTAATTAAAATTGTGCTTGCTCGTATCTTTTGTTGTTGCTACTAATTTTTCAGGTACTTTGTTATATTATCCATTCCCTCGAATTCTTTCTGAAAATCACAAAGGGGGAGAAGGAAAAGAACCCTAATAAAAGGGGAAAAGGAAAAAGAATCTTAACAAAGGGGTGAGAAAGAAAAAGAACTCTAATAGAGTTTATCTAAGGGGAAGTTTTTAATTAAAGAAAACTTTCTTATTCTTAATGAAATATCATTCTAGAAATCTAGAATATGATCCTTAGAGTTTCAAAGCCTAGGGGGAGTTAGTAGTATTCATCAATATCCATAAGCAAAGGGAGATAAGCCTTAATGTTTTCTTTCCTCTTAGACTTTCTTTTTCGTAAGGATGTTTGTGCTTTCCAAAAAGGGGGAGATTGTTGAGTCAATAAGGTTTTCCGTATGACTTTTCCATTCCTTCTTGTTTTGAAAATCACAAACACCTTATATTTAAGGAAAATTTATTTTATAAAGAAAATTGATTTTATAAGGAAAATCACTTTTATAAGGAAAATTGCTTTTATAAGGAAAATCGCTTTTATAAGGAAAACCGGTTTTATAAGGAAAATCGCTTTTATAAGGAAAATCGCTTCATTAAGGAAAATTGCCTTTTTAAGGAAAATTTCTTTTTTAAGGAAAATTGATTTTATAAGGAAAATTATTCTTATCATATTTTCATCCATATTTTTCATAAGTATAAGAATCAGATTCATTTCTATATTCTCAGAATCGCTTGAAACTTTGATATGAAGCATTCTATTTTAGGTTCCGAATTCTGGATGAGAACTGTAATGATGTTTCTTTCTGAATTCTGGATACAAACTCTGATAAAGTTCTACTCATAATTCTTGATACGAATTATGATAAAGTTCTACTCCGAATTCTGGATACGAATCCTCATGAATTTCAACATCGAAATCTAATGACGAATCCTGATTACGATTTCTCATTACGAATTCTGATGACGAATTCTCATTCTGAATTCTCATTCCAAATTCTCATTCCAAATTCACCTATTAAACAGAATCTGATTATCTTTGCTTTATAAACTCCAAATTTATTTAGACTCCGAATATTATTTTTACATAGACTCCGAACATTCATATTGCTTTCACTTTTATAATTTGTCTTTTCTTTGAAATTTTGTTTACATTCTGAACTTTTGTGTTAGACTTAAAATGATGTCGTACATTCTGTTACACTTGTTTTCTTATAAAATGATGTAATGTATTCTGTTATAAAATAACCGTTGCTTAAGTTACACGTGTACAAGTCCCTCCGATTTTTATGTAAAATATGACCGTTGGAAAGGAGGCCGACCTTACCTATAAATAGGAGTGCATTTGAAAGAGCTCACAAGAACATAGAAGGTGATCAATCTAGAGACCACACTTTGCTAAGGTGATTTCAAGAGAGAGAAATCTTTTCATGGCTTGTGCGTACTGAACCGCTTGTTCAGTTTTTGCTTCGTGCGACTCCGAATGTTGGTGATTACATTTGAGGACTTCCGGGGATAGGATGACAGAGGTGCCATCTACTTTAAAGTTCGAGGGCTTCCTTGCTGAGGAAGACAGAGGTTTCCAACTACCTTGAAGTTGAGGGCTTGCGGGGATAGCAAGACAGAGACTCCGATATTCGTATCGCGGGATTACCCTGGTGTGGGTAAGATAGACTAGCTTGAAAGTATAAATCAAGGGACATTTATCCAAGGTTGTTGGATACCCTTCTATTTGGGTTAAAAGACTTATATCTTGTCACTTGTAGTTTTACTACTTGTTTGTTTCCACTACACATTGTATTGTAAGGAAATTATAACTTTCTTATACTTCCCTACTTGTACTCTATATCATTTAGATTCTATACGCTTTAAAGTAGAATCTCATATTGTAATCTTTAGTTAAGTTCCAATTTCCGGATCCATATTTCCGGAACCTACTTTCGGAATCTCTTTCTTATTTTAAGCAAGTTCATAGAACTTGAAGTTTATAACTTCATTCTTTATTCCAAGTTTTCATTTGGTGTTAGAGGTGTTGTGAATTTGTTTAGTTTAACTTTGTTAAACTTAGCTCTTTCCTTTGTTTAAGGAAAACATAGTTATTCTTAACTAACTATAAAGGTTCCAAAGGAATTTTTAAAGTATACAATTCACCCCCCTCTTGTATATTGAGCAACTACATCATTATTTCGATCCTACAGATATTAATATAAAAATATGTATTTCAATACCACATACATATCATGAAGATTTTTATCAAAAAAACCTCTCTTTTCTCTCTTGGTACCCATTCAAGAACATTATCACACTACTGATGAGTGGTCAACTAAGAATCATTGAATTAATTCCATCTTATCCATTTAAAATCCTTCCATTTCTTACCCAAAATTTTCAGCTTCCAATTTCGTGCAATGAGATCAATAGTGGTAAAGTGTAATAACATATGTACAAAGAGATTCATTTCTAAAATATTAGAATTTAACAACATAATGAAAATCAATTACACTATAATGTATAAAAATTTACCTTATTTGGGAATCAAAGATCTCATTTTTTGAAGAATGAGGCACATGCCTCCAATCATCATAGGTAATCTGATGGGTAATCATCTCCACCTCCACCTGGACTAGAATCTGGCCAAAATAATCATACATCATCCTCAATAGGGAATCAGTAACAGTCAAATGTGATAACTATCATCAATGATTTTAGATTATACACATATGCATTATTCATATTTATCTCCACAACAACATTATCTTCATCATTTATAAAAAAATAATTAGAATTATAGAACAGTGCAATAAAATTATTCACGTTAAATTTTTTACATATAAGTGCCACAGACCAATATCCTTGCAAATAAATAGGAGTGATGACATGTTCACTCACCGCTAAAACTACTGAGTGGGGTGGTATTATCTCAGATAGTGATGGGATAGAAAAGGTGGGTGTTCTAGAGGCTAGTGTAATGGAGAGTGTGAGAGGATCTCAAGTGGAGTAGATAAAAGGTTTATCAGATACTATAAGGAGGGAGACCGATGGATAATCATCTGTCAGTGTAGATGATGGAACATAAAATTAGAGTTAACAGGGAACAATGATATTCTTCTTCATTGGCATTCCTATTATTTAATCAAATAAAATTAACTTCAAAACATATATTTCAAAAAATACATGCATATTTTTTTTCAAATGATAAGAGATGCATAATACTAATTAACAAAATATACATATATATGAGAATTAATGATGGTACATATAATATAAGTGGTTTATAAATTAATGGATTAATGCACATAAAATCATTTTTTGCTTCAGTCATGTCATTTTCCTACTACATCACTACTTCATCTACTATATCCACAGTTATAGGACAAATATTTTCAATATCATGGTGGGGAAATAAGAAGGTTTATTTCTATTTTTGGGGTTCAATTTCAGAAGAAAAATCATCCACTTCATCTCCCAAATCATTCAAGAATCATTATTTTATATCAACAACTACCCTCCACCCTTCATCTGTGATATCTTCCACATAAGATACCATGTTTTATTATAATGATAGGATATAAAAATCTTATAAATCTCAGTCACTATTACCCATCAAGTGATAGATGATCATAGAAATAAATTTTAAGGAATCTCTTTTAATACCCTTGGTAATATTGACCCACTCTCATTTAAAGAGAACAACAGAGAAATTCATGTCGTTGTTTAATTTGATAATATAATTCAATTTTCCATAGAATATCAAGTAAAAACTATAAATATACAACACTTTTATGTTTTCAAACCTTCTTCTTGATTGACTATAGGAAATTTAATCCATTGAAAATGTAAGAATCAAATATTCAAGAATGTTTTAGAGGAAATTGAGCCAAAAAATTCAAATATTATGAAAAATCGGTCCTAGTATTGGTAATCATGGTATAAAAAATGTAATATAAATTATTATATTTAGAATGTATGTGTCAACCTAATATCATATTGATTGAAATATTTATGAATTTACGCAATTTTCAAACCATTTTATAAGCTCTTTATTAATAGATTTTGTTATATCTTTATCATTCCATTATCAATTTCTCATTTGTCTCTTTGTTATTTACCTATGATCGTCAAAAAATGGATATTAAAGTTCACTATTAAGAAGAACATAACTATATTCCTATAATAACTCTATTCCCATCAGTGTAATAGTTGAGAACCTCTCAACCGATCATCTAATAGTATGAAAGATTATTGATTTCCCATGTAGTTGAGATTTATTCAATGTGTCTTCAACATGTCCAATTCTATTGAATCTTATGTCAATATAATCTAATCATGTAGAGAAAAAGGTATTACAATCCTATTCTAAATAGAAATCCAAAATAGAGCCTTCTAGTTGAGATTTATTTTTTATATATGATTTCAATTGACTAAGATATATATAAAATAAAATAAATAAAACATAATTATGTATTTAATGACTTTCCAGAATTTTTTAATTAATATTAAAAACATTAAATAAGTTACCAATCAATTGGATAATCCATCAATAAATTACCGGCCTCAAAATTTTGTTTCCTTGCCCAAATTCATAGTCAAAAGTATCATGATAGTAAAAATGATAGAGGAAATATAATTTCAATTGAAAAATGTGATAATAAAAATAACACTGGGAGGTTGTCAAGATCATATAGTTTTAGATTTTTCTGACACAGTTTTCTGAAGAATGTGTGAAATTGGGGTAAAACTGCAATAACCTTTTTCAGGGTGTTTTATTTATTCTTCTTCATAGTATTATGTTGATTCAGACTTCCAAAATCACCCATTTACTTCCATCTAGATGAATATTTTTTTTAAATCCTCTCTACTTGAATCCTCCACATAAGAAGACATAAAATCATTGGTACACACATATAGTTTTTTGTAATTCAAATAATGATTGGTAACAGTTTTTTCATATCATAAAAAGACTCAAGGATCTTATCTTAAGGAAATGCATCAAATAAAAATTATAAACTCATAGACATCATATTATTTTTAATTGTACATATTCATTTAATATGATACAACTTCAAAAAAAATTAGTAGGGAATTGCTTAAATTTCAAGTGTACATAAGCTTCATATCTCCTAAAGCATCTTAAAAATTCACATTTAGGACATGGACATCTTATTGTACAATAAAAATATCTATTAGAAATTGAAAAATCTAAAAGCTTCTACAAACCCTTAGAACACAGAGGTGTGTTCTTGATTAATGTGACCCATCTACTATCCATATATATCACAACATGCCAACACATTATTAAAAATATTAAAACACATAATTATTACTAATTAGGAAAATAGATTAATGGATGTGAAAAAAATACAACCCAATTATTTAGAAGAAGATTCATATAAGCACTAAAAAATAAACATAAAAAAGTAAATAAATAGTATATATTATTGTGTAAAATTAAGAAAGAGAAAAATCATACAATCATTAAGAAAACAACATTTTAAATGTTCTTTGAAAATCATTTATCAAACAGTACATTGTAAACCAATTTCAAAATAAAACTATTTCCATAAAATCACTTTTAAAGGAAAGAAAACCCTCTTTAATGGAAGTTATATAGTGTCAAACACCCATTTTAAGCACCAAGCATTCAGAATTTAAAAATATTTCTAGCCACAATGAGACTTATGGTCTCAAAACCATTCAAAAAATATTAAATTTCCAATACCTTCAATTCCTAAAAGATGTCTCTAATACAACACACACACACACACATTTTAAAGACAAAAATTGTATCAAATAGCCCTTTAAAAAGTTAATTACTGTTATAAAATCCACTATGAATTTTAACAACCACTTGGCATGTTATCTAGTTCTATTCCAAGATGTAAAACCAATTGAACCCATTTAAAGACCAAAAAGTGAAATGATGCATGTTCTTAGGTTCAGGATAAGTATAAGGTATGGAATAAATAAAAATAATGGAACACTATAAGAAATATAAAAAATACCAAAGGAATGATATAAATGACCCCTCAGGAATATTAATAAAAATATAGATAATTAATATGGAATTGATTTACCAAAATATTGGTCATACTAATAGAAATACTAGAAAGCTACAAGAGGTGAAATAGGTAAATGATGATTAACATTAATAATAAATTACAAAAACTATTAGTGATGTTATATAAAGAAAAAAATATGCTTTTAGAATAAAAGATCATATATGATAAAGAAAATTAGAAATATTAACATAATAATAGAAAAATAAACAAAGTATATTAGATGTCATAGTAAAAGTCTAATTCATACTAGTATAATTCAAAATGAAGAAAAAGACATTGATAAAGAAAAATCTGACTAATAATTATAGGAAAGCAAAAATATTATGTGATATGGAAGAGCTAAATAAAAATTCATACTAATAGCATGAAAATGATTATCTAAGAAATGTTATAAATAATAAGAATAGAAGAGGTTGTGCTTTCATAAAAAATAATATATATATATATATTGAACATGATCAACATGGTCAATAAGTCAAATTTCATGTTTCCTGATAAACATAAAAATTATGGAATGGAATAAAACCATGAGATCAATTTATTAAATGATGAAAAATAGAAAACATAATGAATATCTATCATTTCATACTTAACTATGCATAAAAATGCAGTAAACATACCGAGAAAGTATATGATATAAAGAAAGACTTGTAATTTAATTAAAATAGCATGATAAACTTGTAAAATCCATGAAAGAGTCACAAAATAAAATCTATTAACCATGAAGGGATCCCCAAAAAGATAATCTGAAACACATATTATAGGATTGGAATTAGGTAAACCACATTGGAACTTGAAGAGAAAAAATCCAAGAAGTAAAACCTAGTGTTGACCTTAAATTCACCTATGTAAAGCCTATTTCATTTCTATCTTGGAAGGAATCCAATTGATTAAAAGATTATATAATCCCTATATTAAAAAAGAGCCAAAATAAAGTTAATACTAAAACCCATGCTCTATAATTCATCAGGGTACCCATTATAGGTGTTACCTAATAAAATTTCTGAGGGGATGGACCATGGGAGAAGATGTTTTTGGTAGTAAGGGTGAGGGAAAGGTCTCAATGGGATAATAGGAAAACCTTATAGCTGATGAGGATGAGTTATAGTGTGGTTTAGTAGAAACTTATCACTTATGTGTAAAAGGGTGATGGTTTAGGGGTCTTAGAGGAAAATGAAGTGCCAATGACGACTCAGTCGCGGGGGGGGGGGGGGGGGGCTCATGGGAAACTAGAACATTAGTGATGGATCGGGGGTGGGGGGGATTCATGGGAATTGGAACACTAGTGAGGTGGGAAATTAAAAAGTGGTGAGGGCTCGGGATAGGGGGTTCATGGGGGTGGGGGTGGGGGTAGGGAGAAAGTGTCATTTTTAATAAATAGATAAAATTTAATAGAATCTCTTAAAAAATGACACTAAAAATTGATTTTTTTGTAGTTATATGATCTTAATATCATCAAAAAATATGGGATGAACTTAATTGTTTATGTAATTTAATAAAATAGGTTCATAAATTATATAAAATGAATAATAAACACTGAAAAGTTTTTAAAAAATTAAATAATTAATATAACTTTATTATTATAAAAGATAATGATTGTATGTGATAAGTTAGACTCGATTTGTAGCACCTTGAGTTTCTATGAATTTTTTTCATATAAAATTAATTTATTTGATACCTTGTGTTACACAAAACACTGAATTTTAACAAACCAAAATTTACTATTACTATTATTTAAAACATGACTATTATAACATAATCATTAATCTTGTTGGTATTAATGGGGATTACCACATATTGAAAATTAATTATAATTTTTTTATATAAATAAAAAACATTGGTAGGAAAAAATTATTTTTTAGAAAAAGTATTAATATGCTTCAAAAATAGTTTTTTCTCGAAAAAATAATTTTTATTGATTAATTTGGAAAAATAATAAAACTAATTTTTGACACTTTTGTAAAATTTATATGAAAATTTTAAATTAATTTTTAAAATTAGTATTTTAAAATTATCTTAAGGGTAATGTTATAGAATTTCTTGAATTGATTTAATTTTCAATGAATTGTGATAATTAATTGTTTTTATTTAAAAAACCTTTTCATTTAATGCATTTTTAAAGTTATATATTGTTTAAATATTTTTAAAGTAAAATTATTTCAATTATATATTTATTAATTTATTTTAATTCATTCTAATCAATGTCATATTGTATTATGATAATAAAACATTCTATACATATGAAACAATTTCTTTGGAAAATTGCTTTTTAGTTTCTTATACGAGATTAATTTTAAATTAAATTCTAAATATTATGTGTGTATAATTTGATAAAATTAATTTAATATTTGAAATATTAATTATTTATATTATATAATAATTGAAGTTTATTTTTTTATAATTAATAATGAATATACTAAAAATTAATTACAGTTATTAAGGCTAAAACTCAGGTTTACACATTACATGCACATGTGTTAAAATTAATTTTCCCCACACATAGTATTTTTATTTGATAAATTTGACATCATATTTAAAATAATTGGGTATATATTATCTAATATGGTTATTTTTTTATTATTATTTGGGGATAAATCACCTAGGTAAATTAATAAAAAAATTACTATTGGAAAAACTAAAATTGTAAAATTAAGTAACATAAAGGCTAAGGAATAACATGTTTAAAAATTTGTTTTTTGTGTTATCACAGTGTATCAACCATATCATACATCCAATAAATTATTTATAAATTTGTTTGGGCACATGGATTGTGTGTGACATCCCATTTTTGAATAATTTTGGGTATTTAAAAAGGTTCTAATACACATTAATTATAAAAGGCCACTTTCTACCCTCACATTGTCAAAACTATTAATCCATCTGTTTTAACCAAACCATAACAAATTTTCTCCATAAAATACCTAGTCACATTATAGATATTATGTTCTTCCTAGAGTACCAATCATAGGGTCTTTAATAAGATATCTAAAGGATATTTTTCTAAGGGAAAGTAATTGTCTTCCCTGAACTCTTTATTTTTTTATTTTTCTTATTACGACATTCATTAATGTCATTAAAATTAAAATATAATGAAAATATTATATTACAAATACTTATATGTTATTATGTTTATTTCGTAAACTATATCCATCTCCTCTTCCATAAAATGGGAAACAAGACCATCGATTGTGTGTTTGGGAGACTACCGTCTCACGAACCAATGTAAATCATTTTTCATAAACATATATCATGAAAGGATACAATGATGGTTTTAAATTATCTATATATATATATATATATATTCATAACATAATTATACTTATTTATTTTTAATATCATACATACCTTGTGACTTTCCATTCCATGGGAATATGATAACATCGATCATCTGTACGATGGACTACCGCATCACGAAGTGATGTGATTCATTTTTCAATTATGATTTAAATGGATGGTAATAAGGAGAAATTAAATTAAAATATTATATATATATATTGTATTTCATGATTACTATTTAATGGTGATATATTATTTTCTTTCCTTACATTCTATTCGTTATAAAAATGGACACAACATTCAAGTTTACGTATGACATACCATCTCCACGAATGGTGTAATTCATTTTATATCTATAAATTTTATTGATTATTATAAATACATATATAGTGAATAAATATGATATTTATTCAATGGTTAATAGTTTGAATATTATGGAACCATGATCAATAAAAATTTATTAAAAATGAAAAACCAAAACATACATGAAAAATGAAGCAGTTCTTACTTGAAATGTGATTTGATCCAGAGAATATTAATTAACAAGTAATAAAAGATCCTAACTATATAATGTAAGATATGATATATATAATTATTTTTATATAATATTTTTATAATAAACCTATATTTATTTTTTAGGAGGATCAAACATTTATGATGTAAGTTGGGACTTAAGGTACGAAATTTATCATCTCACTTTTATTTCTATAGGGAACATGTCATATTAAAAACTTATTTATCTTATTTTGAGTATATAATTACAATGAATTTATTTTATGATTCCTATTATTATAATTATGGGATATAAATATTCATCTCAGGTTCTTTATTTACTTGAGATTGTGGTTAAATAGATACCAAAGTTGTAGAACTTTTATGTTACGGCCTCATTGTTTATCGGGATTGTTTATGATTATGTTTCAAATTAAAAGATTATATGATATAAATCTCAATAAAATCATCAATTTTTTTATCCACTGGTTATTTCGTGAAATTAAATGTTTTCCTTTAATTTTACTTTCCTTATTTAATCGAGATTCCAAAGTTATTTTTTTTAATGAAAAATGGATTTTATTTCTCTCTTCCATCAAAAACCCTTTTTATTCCATGTTAATGTTTTCTAAATATGTTTTAAATAATTTTTTCACTGATATACAATGTTTTTTAAATATATTTTACCCATTCTTTAGTTTTATCAAAAGGGTTCAAAAGTAATCTTCCTATCATTTATCAAATAATGCTCTCCAGAATTATTAATAAAAACATGAAAGGAATAAATATTTTAACATGTATGGAATAAAATTATTTTTTATACCATGATGACCACTCAAATATTTAAATATTACTATAAAAGTTTACAAGGATATTTACAAAGAATAATTTTTATTTAATAGTTTAAAAAAATTATTTTAATGATTTTTTTAAATGGAATGGTTTTTTTAACAAGAATGTTTTAATTATATTTTTATAGAATTTCAATTCTTCAATGACAAAATTTATTGGTATTACTTATGGTTTTATAGGGATATGACCCAATTTTACCATCCATATTATTTTCTAGTTGGTTTATGATTATAATGAAGAGGTGTTTATGAAACTTATTTCTTTTCTATAGATTTTTCTATAATGAATTAATGATATGATTATTAATCCAATTTTCTTTTTATGGGTTATTATATGATGAAAAGTATATGAAACCCATTTCCTTAATGTGGGTTATGATATTTTTATTTTTTTATAAAATCAATATACTTTATATGGGTTATTTTATGATAAATTTTTTATGATCATGTGGAACACAAATGTATGGATTATGTGATGTGTGCAGACTATATCTCCCTACAATTAATTGGGTATTGATTAATATTCTATGAGGATATAGGGGATATATGAGGTTATCCCAAGCCTAAAAAAGACGGATCCTGGGAGATTATTCTAATCCCAAAAAAGTGGGTACATGGGTGGTTATCCCCATCCCAAATTAGGTATATGGATGGTTATCCAAATCCTAACATGTTATGATTGTCTTGGTGGGTAAACAGGACATAATGTTTTATATGATTATATGTATGGAAAAAATTTATTTATTATGCCAGTGTTATGATTTCATGGATCATATTATTTTATTACATTATGATTCATTTATTACAAACTACCAATATTTATTCCACCACTATGGTTTATGAAATATGATGTGAAGGGTATGATTTTCATATGTTATCCTCATATCCTCATACATTATAATTATGTCATATTTATATCTCCAATTTTTACCGTTACTAAGCATCTAAAGTCACCATTTCTTGTGTTTCCATTCCCCATGTATTGCATAAAGGTCTTAGGATGGGTATTTATATGTAGCTTACAATGTGGCAAGATATTTATGTTAGATGTTGAAGACCATTCATGAAATAATATGATTTTTTATCAACTCTCTAAACATAATAAATCTTTATAGTGTAGAAACATGTATTTGTGAAATATATCAAACATTAATCTATCATGATGTAATATCTATATACAAAAATACTTTGTCATTATAGTTGGTATCAATGGAAAGGTTCAGTTAACCTTTAGAAAAAAGTATGATAAAAATTTAGTGAGATCCTTTGGAATATGTTTAACGATATGTCTAAGGATATGTATAAGGGAAATTCTAAGGAATATTAGAAGTATAGGAAAATATATTGTAATTTTTTGTAAATACTATAGAGAGTGGTTTCCAAAAACATACTTCCCTCTCTAGATACAACAAGTGAATGTGGTTCTGGAGTAATTGTACCTAGGTTTAATATCTCCAAAATGGGTGCATTTATCTGGACTATCTCATCACCTAGTGCATGAAAACAGGTCTTATTGCACACCTGTATTGATAATCATAAGAGATATGTTTTGAAAATTCAAAAAAATACTTATGAACCATTATGAAGTATTTTAATAATGACCATGAATGACCTAGGATAAGCCTAATGTGTCATATATTCAAAATAATGTGTCTGATTTAGACATACAATAAGTGATTTTATAAGATAATGTGGTTTCCCACATTGATTATTGTTTCACAAAATATTATTCATGGTTTTATTCATTGGGTAGAACTTATAAGAATCATATTAACACTGAATGTGATAGAAAATTCAGTGATTATGGGAATCCAAATTTGATTATGACCAGATATAATGATATTTCGATTATGCCTAATTTGTTATCATGATATAAGATTAACAGCTTAAAAATCAATGATAGACTTAACACATCAAATATGAGGAATATTATCTTTTATGAAAGATCATATTGTAATGAACATAGAGTAAAATAGATTTATATTCCTAAATGTCATTAATATGGGAAGAAACCCACATAATAATATATCAAATGGAGGGGAAAATGTTTTCTATATAGAAATGATGTTCATAGGGAAATGAATAGAAAAGGAATTTAATGTCCTATATGTGATGAACATGGGAATTATCTGATTCAATTCCCTAAAATAAGAGTTATCACCTATATCAAGGAATAACCTATTTTACACCAAATCATTCTACTAAAAGGTTTTAATTATTTATTTTTTTGGATTCAATAATTTTCATGTAGAATAATTTTTAACATTGGTATTTTTTTATATGAATCAATAAACATATAATGATTATGTTACTTTTGGAATTATATATGTCTTCATATAAGACTAACTTAAGAGTTATATATACCATCATCGGTTTATGAGTGTAAGGATTATCATAGTTTCAAATTATCATTAACCCCTTTTAGGTTCTACATGATGGTATTTTAATGTGATTAATTAAATTTTGTGAGATTGTTTATTGGAATAAGGTATATGTCACTATTAAGTCTAGTATGAATTATTATTTTAAGAGGAATGGTCATTCATAAGTATAATTTTGTTGATAAAATTAATGTATTATATGATATTTTTGGACAGTGGTTATTTTTAACGATGGTAAGAATATTTATAGGGATGTAATATTCATTATATTAATAATGTTTTTATAAAAATGAAAAAAAATCACATATGGAAAGGTTGCACGTCTTGAACCTACAACTAAAGGGATATAAGGGTGAAATTCCCACAACTAACTTATGGGTTTCTTGGTTAATATTAATTTTTTTAAATAAAGTGATAGATAAATATTATGATTATTTTGGGACAATATTTTTTATCAAATAGATAACCACTAGGTTTAAAAATGATATGGTGAAATCTTGCACCTCATGAAAATTGAAGGCTCCTGAGAAAAATTATCCAACTCCTAAGTTGGAGTTAGATATGAAAATTTTGAATTAAATTTATGGATGCATTATATTTATGCAGAGTGGTGTGATATATATACTAATCATAAGAGTTTTAAGAATATATTCACATAGAAAGAGATGAAAATGTGACATAGAATATGGTTGTAATAATTTAATATTATCCCTACTCAATACATTTCAATCCTGGAAAATCAAAAAACGTGGTCGATTCTTTGAATCCAAAGGATTATGATACATCATCTTTGATAAGGATCATTAGAGATAAAATATTTCACGACATAAAAAATATGGATATGAAAATATTGAATGAAGGGGGGAAATCCAATATTTATCAAATTATTGTTCAACCATTTATTTATGTGAAGAGTAAAGAGGTGCAGAAGGAAGATGTAGAGTTCTATAAGAAGGTGATAAATATTCCTGATTTTAACCTTGATCATAATTAAGTTAAAAGGTTCATGAACCAATTATTTACTCCATCCATACATGATTTATAAAATTATCTCTTAGAGGAATATCATATATCTTTATTATCAATTTATCCTCAATGTACAAATATATATAGATATATGAAAGTGCATTTATTTTGGGATTGAATAGAGGGAGATATTACATAGTTTTTTACCCCGATGCTTTGTATGTTAGAAATTTAAGGCTGATAGAAAAAAAAATCAAATGGTATGTTAGAACCACCACCCATACAATAATGTAAAAGATAAAACATCACAATAGATTTTGTTTTTAAACTCCCAAAAACATCTAAATGGTATAATTATATTTGGGTTTTATTCAATCACCTTAAAAACTCACCACACTTCATCACTGTTGAAGAATATTTCTATATGGATCATCTTTATATAATATACATTAAGGAACTTTTAAGGTTTTATAGAGTACTAAATTCCATTGTATCTAATTAGGATATAATGTTTTCCTCTATGATATATAATATTATTCAGTAAGATATTGATATGAATTTGAGTTTTAGGAATGTGTATCATCCTCAAAAATTTAGTTAGTCTAAGAGGAAGATTCAAAAATCAAAGGAAATGATGAGATATTGTTATATGTATTTTAAAATTTTTTGGTATCAACACATTACTCTTGTTGAGTTTTCATACAACAATAGCTATCACTCAGGTATTCAAATAGCTCTTTATGAATACCTCTATGGAAATACATGTAAAAATCCAACATGTTTGGATGAAGTTGTAGAAATAAATCTATTGGTACTAGATTTTGGTGATATAATGGTAGATAAGGTAATATAAATTTAGTAAAGCATAAAGTAAACTCAAAGTTCACATAAAATTTATGTTTATAATCATTAGTGTGATCAGAAATTTGAACATAGTAAGAAGGTGTTCATGTGATTTCCTCTATGGAAGAAAGTGATGAAACTCAGAAATAAGGTAAATCTAATCCCTAGGTATGTTTTCCTTTTTCATATTCTTGATCAAATTGGTATGTTTTCTTATCACATGGATATTACACCAGAGTTATCACAAGTTCACAATGTATTCTATTTATCTCTTCTGAGGAAGTAAAACCCTAAATTGTCATTTGTAAAAAACTCAATGTTCATACCAGTAGAGAATGATATTTCTTATAAGGAACAACTGGTGGATATTTTGGATCATATAGAAAAAGTGGTGTGAAACAAGACCACTCACTTAGCCAATGTATTGTAGTGAAACCACCAATTTAAAGTAGGTACATGGGAACCTAAGGACATGATGCAGAATTAGTATCCAAACATTTTTGTTTCAAAGTAAAATATTTTTATGAATAATTTCATATTAAGGTGGGTATAATTTAATACCCTATGTTTTATGAAATATATTTTTTCTTATAAATTTAATTTCATTGATAGCTTTCCTTACACGAAACACTATGTTTTAATGATCCACAACTTACTATTAATATTAATGTTTAAAACATGACCATTATAAACTAGACATTAATCCTGGTGGTATAAATTTGAATAAACACATTTTTAATATTAATCATAATGTTTTTAGAGAATGAAAACATATTTATAAAAAAAAATTCTTAATTTTTATTTCTTTATTTATATGATTCTTAATTTTTTCCTTCAAGAAACATATTTTTATTGATTTATGTGAAAAATTAATAAAATAAAATATTTCTATTTTTTTGGAAAATCTATTTCAAAAAATTACGTTTATATTTTTAATCATAATGTAAAAAATATCCTACAGTTAATTTTGGATAATTTTCTGAAAAGATAATTTTTTTGTGAATAATATAAAATACCTATTTTTATTAAAAAAATACAATTTCATTATAAGCATTTAAAAACCTCTGTACTATTATAAATTTTATTAAAAATAAATATTAGTTCAATTATATGTTTATTAATAAATTTTATTTCATTGGAATCAATTTCATATTGTATTTTGATAATAAAACTTTATATACATAGAAAAACATTTCTTTGGAAAACAGCTTTTTTATCACAACTGTGAGATTAATTCAAAATTAAATTCTATAAATTACATCAATAGAATTTGATAAAATATAATCAATATTTCGAATTATAAAATATTATATTATATAGTAATTTTAAATTATTTTTTTTCATAATGATTAATAAATAAAATAAAAATTAATTATCATAGTAAAGTATAAAAAATGTTTTTCACATGAAAAGTGCTTGTGTTAAAAGTAATCTTCCTCACATACAGGATATTTATTTGATAATTGTAATTAAAATTTTACAATAATTTGGTAAATATTATATAATTATTCTCATTTTATTTTTAGTATTAAGGGATAAATCTCCTAGGTAAATAAATAGATAATAATATTTACCATGGTGAAAACTGAAACAATAAAATTAAATAAACAAAATGAATAAATAATAACATGTTTAAAACATTTGTTTTTTAATTTATATGTGTTCATAGATCATATAATCTCTAAAATACATTATTTATCAATTTTTGGGGAACATGCATTGAGAGTGACTTCGAATAATTAAATAGTTTTTTGTATTTACAAAAATGCCACTCCTCCTCAATTATAAAAAAGAAAAATCCTCTCATCACTTATCCAAAAATATTAATCCATTTAGATTAAAAAAACATTTAAAATTATTTCCAAAACATTCCTATACACTTTGTATAGTTTTTGTCCCCAAAATTTCAATTTTATGGTCTTTAATAAGACATCTGAAGGACATTTTTCTAAGCGAAGGAAATTATCTTCACTAGAATATTTTTTTACTTATCCTCTTACCACATTCATTGATGTAATAATAATTACCATAAAATAAAACTATTGTATAACATATACTAATATGTAGTTTTTTATTGAATATCTTATACCCATCTCCACTTCCATTAATGGGAAATAAGACCATTGATCGTTTGTACGACAGACTACCTCCTCGCAAACCAATGTAAATCATATTACATCACCACATATAATGAAAGGATATAATGATTTATTTAAATTAAATATAAATATATAATATATTCATAAAATAATTATACATATGGATTTAAAATATCACATATAACTTCTTACTTTCTATTCTGGGGGAATACAATAATGTCAGTCATGTGTTTGGCGGACTACCATCTCGTGAAGTGATGTGATTTGTTTTTAACATACACATTATATTTAAGGTAATAAGGATAAATTTAATTAATATATGTGTTATATATGACATGATATTTATTTTTTATTTTGATATATTTTTTATCATTCCTTTATTCCATCCATCAAAAAAATTGAAACAATGTTCCTGCTTACAAATGGCCTACAGTCTCCATGAATGGTGTAATTAATTTTCTATGTCAAAATTATATGTATTACAAGATATATATATATATATATATAATTAATTAATATTATATTTATATCATGGTTAAAATTATTGATATTTTGGGACTAAGATCAATGTGAAAGGGCTGAAAATACCAAACCAAAACTTACTTGAAAAACAAAGTAGGTATTACCCAAAATATGGTTTTACCAAGGAATTGTTATTAAATAGGTATTAAAAGGTCATAAGTAAATAATATTTGGTATTATATATAATATTGTGGTTTTAAAATATATTATTAATTAATATGTTTTTAATATATATGATGTTCTATTATGTAATGAAATTCGAGACTTAATGTAAGCGACATTTCATCTTACTTTTATTTCCTTGGGAGACATTCCATATTAACCACTTGTTTTTTTATGTAGTGTATATAATTCCCATGAATGTATTATATGATTATTATCTTAATAATTATGGGATATATATATATCCATATATGTCTATTTCTTTTATGGGGTATACGATTCCAAATTTACCAAAGTGGTAAAAGTTTTATATTACAATATCATTATTTATAATGATTATATATTATTATGATTTCAATGATGAGAACATATGATATACCTCTCGAGAATAAAATTATTTTTCTTATCGTCAATTTATTTACTGTAATTATATTTTTCCTTTCATTTTCCTCTCTCTTTATACTCAAGATTCCAAAATATGTTTTTTAAGGAAAAATGAAATTTATTTCTCTCTTCCATTGAAAATAATTTTTCTTCTATGTATATGTTTTCTAGAAATGTTTGGAAGAATTTTTTCACCATTTTACAATTAATTTTTATATGCATTTTCACCCATGTTTATATTATAAAAAAAATACTTCAAAAATAATATTTTTTTTCATTTTTTAAATAAGTCTCAATTTTCTTTTCATTAAAAATATAAAATGAATATTTTCATTAACATTTATTGTATGAATTATATTATCTACAATAATAGCCAATAAATTAATTAAATATTTATTTAAAATATTCCAAGATTATTTTAAAATAAAGAAAATTATTTAATAATGGAGAAATTTATATATTTTATTGAAGTTATTTAAAAATGAAAAAAAAATCTCAAGAATGTTTTATTGTTCTTTTTAAGTAATTTCTATTCTTCAATGATAATAACTATTGTTTTTTATAGAAATTTCTTGGTACATGATCCAATTATACCATCATTATTATTTCATTGGATGGATTATGATTATGATGAAGATATTTTTATGAAACCTAATATTTTTCCACTAGTTATGGTATGATGAATTTATGAGATTGATATTAATCCCATTTAATTTATATGGGTTATTCTATGATGAAAAGTTTATAAAACCCATTTTTTATATTTGTTAAGCTATGATGAAATGGTTATGAAAGCCATTTACTTTTTATAGCTTATGATATGGTTAATGTTTTATGATCTCATGGCACAAAAATGTATAGACTATGTAATGGGTGGGACCTATATCTTCTTCTAATGAATTAAGTAATGATTATTGTTCTATGATTCCAGAGGTTAAACATGTGGATATCCAAAGTCCAAAGAAGATAGTACATAAGAGGCTATCCCGTGACCAAAAAATATGGTACAGGAAAGTTATCCCAATCACGAAGCAGGTATACAAGTGGTTATCCAAAGCCTAACATGTTATGAATGTCTCTTTGGGTATTATTGACATAATGTTTTCTATTATTATATATATATATATATATACTAAAAATCACTTTCTTTCTACAATGTTATTATCTCATGACTCATGTTATTTGATTCCTTTATAATTCATATCTTATAAACTACCAATATTTATTCCATGTAAGAAGAGTATGATCTATTATTTTTTGGGTTTGGTTTTCAAATAGTATTCTCATGTTATCATATCATTATACTCATGTTATATTGATATCTCAGTTGTTAACCATTATTGAGCTTCTAATCTCACCCATTATTATGTTTCCATTCATAAATATTATTAATGGTCTTAACTATGGAATTTCTATAAAGGGTACTATGTGTGAATATCTTTATAGCACATGTTGAAGATATTTCATGAAATAAGAAGATTGGGTATCTTGTCTCCAAAGACACTAAACATTTATGGTCCCCAGGCATGTATTTGTGAATTTGATCGAATAGTCATCTATTAATATTTAATATATATGTATGAAAATCATGGTTCATTATACAAGGCAAGGGACACTATACATTAAAAACATTATTTTAATTATTTTATGTATTTATTTTATAAATATTACTATTCCATTTCTATATTCTTAACATTATTTTAAAAGTGCATTTATATGGAAAAAATGAAATAAAAAAGAAATTTTATGTCACTTTTTTTCGTTTAAATTTTTTCAAAATGAATATTTATATTTATTTTATAAAAAATGTTTTTTGAAAATGGTAAGAATAAATGTCCTCTTTTAGAATATATTCTATCAATATACTTTCCCATCATGATAACCATTTCTTTTTGTTAAGATTTATTTAAATTATTTCATGTTTTCTTTAAATAAAACACATCTTTCCTTTTATTTTGAGTATTTTCATGAAGGGTTTTAAATAGAATTGATATCTTCATAACCATGAATATATTTATTATAGGTGAAAGGAATATTTTTATATGTATTATGATGTAAATGGAATTCTTCATGTGTTGTGATTTTGTAATGGTCCTTGAGATTTAATTATGATAATGGTTGATCCCAATATAAATCATGGTGAAGGGTGAGACTATAGTACCTCTTTGTGATATGTGATCTAGATATATCTCTCTAACAAATAGGGTAAAGATATGTATTTAAACAGTTATGTTTCTCCTAAGAGATTGTTGTAATTTACTGGGTAGGTTATTCCATTTGTAAGAGTGTTATAAAAATTATATCCCAAGTTACATATATGATTTATATATTCTCTATATGGGTTTTATAGATATATTATTATTTCATAAGTTATTATAATGTTCTTAAGTTTATAGGAAAGTTTATGCTAAATCTTCCAGGTGAAATGTATAAATTTTTTAAAAAAGTATTTATGAGTTTTTAATAATTGAAAAGAAACATTTTTGAGTTTTATTTTACCTTGATGATTTATTATGAAATTATTAATGAAAATTCATTAGGTATAGAATTTTACAAATTGGGAAAGAAAATAGTTATTTATAACTCAAATATTATTTTGAAAAATTTAAATTTATTTTTGTATTCTTGGACTAGAAATTTTGTTTATTTCTTTTTAGATTCCTCTTTATGTTATTTTAGTTAAAATCCCAAATTTTAAAATGATTATCATTAGGTTTTTAGAGATTTTTAGGGACAAGGATGAGGTCAAGATGAAAATTGTTACGATATGTCTGGAAAAAGAAAACATGAACATCTTAAAAGTTGTTTATTGTGGAAAAATAAAGAATGGGTTAAAGGTTCCACTTTATGATGTAATATTTATTTTATAACTGTGATGATATAATTATATAAAAATATAAACAAAAAAGATATATGGGAATTAAAAAAAGGAATTCTTTTCTATAGAATAAATTTTATAGACTATTTATGGTTGGGTCCTTATAGGGTTTAACTGGGCTTTTCCATTGTTTATTGTGTTAGAAGCTGGGATGCTTGCTTGATAATGAATCTTCTATAAGGTAAAAATTTCTTGGTTTATTATTTCTAAATTCCTTTCTTCACTACTTTATACATCTATTTTTTAATGTTTTATTCATCTTTTATGGTATCATAGGATGCGTCTAATATTACATGGAATTGTGGAATGATAAATAATGTTGAATAATTTTACCCATGGGTTTGGTGATTGAATGAAATTCTAATTAATGATAAATATTTTGTAAATATTGGATTAATTATATTATTACTAGAGGGAATGAATTTTGGTTGATAATTAATCAAATTGTGGAATGTTTAAAAGAAAACTTAAATGAAAGTCTATTTGAATTCTCTTGAACATATAGGATATCTACTAATTAGCATTGGTAGTCAACTGCTAGAGATTATAGTTGTAGTTGAACCTAAGACCCGTTAGTATCCCATAGTGTGATTGGTGGAAGATGTAAATTCCTTTGTTATGTGACTTCATACCCTACCCCACCCATTTCAGTAGGAAGATCAATACCTGTGAACTCTAGAGGGTATTTTCCCTAACATCTAGAACAACGAGGAACAAATAGTTGACTAACACCTCTTTCCCTTCTCTCTTCTCTTGATAGAATTATGTAATGGAAGGAAGGTTGGTTACATTTCCCATATATATGCATGTATAGGGATGTAAATTCTTGTGTTTATTTCAAACAAATGAATCTCTAGAAACGATATACTAAGGATTATTATTGGTATATTATATTTGGTATGTGATGGATTAAGGTATAATACATGATGTTTTGGATTAGGTGTCTTCTAGAAACTACTCTATTAATATATTGATATATAGGATATTGATGATGATATGTTGTGATGTATTGGGTTCATGGGTTTTTATAGTTTCCCAGGTGTTTTCAGGAAAGATTATATATTTTGAGAGGGATGGATTATGATTTATGGATTTGGGGAAGAGAAAAAAACCATTGTGGAAGTAGTAGTTTAGTACATTATTTTTATAATATGAAGGATATTATGTAATTAATGGTTGGTAATTATTGTTTAGAGATCCATGGTGAGGCTGGGTACTTAACATACATGATTAAGTGATGAGTTAACTTTACATGTTTATTCACTAGGATTTCGTATTAATTTTTTTTCATTTTAATGAGAATATCCATGGAGGATCTTACTGAGTATACATTTTATGCTCTCCCTATGTATATATTACCTTTTGTGGGGATTATATTATCTAGTTGGTGATTGGTATAGACATTATAATCTCATGGAGTTTCTCTGTAGCTTTATGGGATTTAAGGTCACTGCCGAGAATTTTGTTGTAGTACATGTAGATTCTTTTGTAGTTGTTCAATTGTATGACTTTACAAGCATGTATGAAGATCTTTAGTATGTTTTGAGTATGATCTGTTTAGGGGTTTTATCTTATCTCTCATTCCTCTTATTCTCTAATAGGGAAATTCCTTCCATTTGTGTATATGATATAACTTTGATGATTTTCTCCATTCTATGGCCAATTGGAGGTGGGATTCATGTTTTATTATCCACCTTCTTTCATTCCTAGCCTAAGATGGGGTATCTTCAGGGTGATGGGGACATGTAAATACTGGTGCATCAAGAACACATTTTATGATAATAATTCTAGGTGACCAGGGATATGAGATAATTGTTTTTAGTTTATGATTTTATAGTCAGATGATTTTCACATTTTGTAATGAACAAGTGGTTTGGATTTTTCTTTTGGTTTATTATGATGTTAATTATTTTCCCAGTGGAAATAGGTTGGTGTATATGCAATATTTTTTATCATGAAGGATTCAAATAACATATGCATGATTAAGTTTTATTTTATACCACCAATGACGAGGGTTAAATTATTTTATATTTTAGTAACAACTTATATGGGTTTTTTTCTTAAGTAACATGGATTGAAATTATACTCATTTAGAGAATTATATAGTTTCTTCTAATAAAAATTAATTTTCATCTATGATAAAATGATCGATTATGAAGCCTATGAAGTCCCTTGGTGTAATGTAGGAACAATGATCCTATTAAGTGATACCTGTATTGGGTTCCTTAGTGATTGATCCCACATGGGTGATACTGGTGATGATTTTAAATTAAGGGAATCAGATATGTTATTTAAAGAGTTGACAACAACCTATATGGTAATTTCCAATAAAACATCTTGGTTACATTCTACTTAACCAAAAAACATGACTATGGGTTTCCTGATATGGATCAATATAGGGTTATTATGTTATATATATATGATGGATGAGAATGTTATCTTTGAGGGGGGTGACTACATAGTTTTGAGACCCTGTGAGGATCAACAAAATATTTTAGATTCTTGAGGGGGTAATTCTATATATAGATATTTGGTGTCAATTAGTTCCACATTATATGGATGAGTTGGCATTTCATGTCAGATATGGATATATGTAGATGGGACCCTAGAGTGGGAATTTCGGTGTATGAGATGTCATGTAAAAATTTTGGTGAGAACCTAGAGGTTTTTCTTGTGAGTTATGATTTTACTTTAGATACAATTAGTGGGTTTTGTAGTAGATCATGGTGCTTTGAGAGTGGCCTTGAGATATTAATGAGTCAGATATTATGGTTGAACTGAAATATTTGATAGTCACATAAGTTAGGGGTTAGCCTAGGATTGTAATTTTACAAAGAGATTAGAGAGAATAGGTAGTTTCATTTCCTTGATATTAGTGTAAATGAGTTGATACTGAGGATATGGTTTAGGCATAGGTATACCTGATATTTTCTTAGATGATGGTAACCTCGAGTGTTGGTTCATATGGTATCAATGTTCATTTTTTGATGGTATGTCCAGACTAATACCTAATCCTTTTTATTTCGGATATAATATAAGTCGCATGATTTGAGCATTGATGGATACTTTTGGTTTTTCAAGGAAACAGGTAAGGTGGTTGATCATTAGACATACCATGAAAAATTTAAGATGAATGATTTTGAATAGGTGTACCACTCGTGCTTCTTATCAGATGATATTGAATTTATATGGAGTGTGGATAGTTATTTAGGCTCATTATCCATGTTGTGATGTGATAATACTCATGGGATCATGATTTAGGCTATGCGATTAGGTTTTATGAGATATTACACCTTTTTGTTTTGGATGAGATCAAGGTAGTGTTTGCTGGATATAGACAACACTATTGCATTATGAATCGATGAGAAGTTGTGTGTGAGGAATGGGTCAGGAAAATTAGTAGAATTATTATGGTCTATGTTACCCAAGGTGTTGATGATAGTATGAAATTTCCCTACATATTAGATTAGACATGAAGAATGGATCATGTGTGGTGGTGTGGTAGATTCAAAGTTTGATCATAGGAAGGTACCTCCTTAGATGGATGAGTGTGGATCGAGAGAAGTCAAATGAATGTGACAATGGAACTGTTTTAGGTTTCACTTGAGGAGTGGTATTAGCAAATCCATGTGTGGGAGCTATTGGTTGTTAGAGGATGTGACCCTCAATACAGATGGAAATTCAGTAGCTTTAAAGGATTTCATTCATAGTGAGTTAGGAATGGGTGATAATTGATGAAGGTTTTTGGTTCTTAGGGATGAGAGGGATGAAAATGTCTAATCATTATTTACACTAATGGATAGATCATTGTTCTTGGAGGTATAACCCTTTGTTGGTAGGGTTTTCGGTATGTTGGGATCGATAAAGGGATGGATGGGGTAGATTTTGGATACCAGTGAGAAGGTGAATATGATTTTATCTAGTACTTTATTGAAAAATATATTTGTAATTCATATGTGATTTGGATATAATACTTGTATTTTCATCGGTATAAGGATGATATTTATGACATTCAACCATGAGTTAGATTTTTGGTGTCTCGGTGCTTGTGAAAGAGCATGGTGAAAATTCTGGTTATTTGAGGATCCAAACATTGAATTACATCAAAATTAACAATCAAACATTGGTGAGGTTATTTACAAGATAATGAGATTATTTTAGGTTTAGGGAATCATGATTACGTGATGATAGTGTTTTAGTATGTGCAACCAATAAATATGAATAATGTTCATCCATAAGAGTATTCACCATTGTTTTCATGTCATATTGGATATGGTGTTCTATAAACAACACCATAATCATCATTGGACATTTAGAAATTTTTTTGATAGGTGATTCCAATGGTGGGGAGTACTGAGGATCAAAATCGTCCATGGGAAGAAGAGGCTTATGGTGGGGATCACCATGAGCCAGATGAAACATTGGTTGAAGACAACAAAGTTCCTTGGGTTATATGTATGTATATGAGATACATCTAGGTTATCCAAGTATTTTTGTGAGAAAGGACTCTATTTTCAATTATTATTCCACCTTATATTTGGAGTTTCATATCAGAATATTGGTTTCTATTCTGAACTAGAATGAAATGAGGTGGTTGTGAAACAATGGCCGATAAAGGATGTTATTTTTGGATTGATGATACTGAAGAATTTTAGGGGATGATATGATCTATGGTCAGAGTGTTTTAAAGATCCACACTTTTTATAGGTGAAAAAATTCATTGGTGATTTTAATTGTTGATTCCACATGCATATGAGGGATAACACAATCATTTTCTCCAACAATAGGATACCATAAATATTTTATGATCACCCCATTGGATTTATAATAGGGTTTTTACCATATGTTGGTAATTTGATGATATTATGAGATGGTTGAATTTTTCATTTTATATTTAAATTTATTAAATGAATATTAATTTTTCTATAATAGAAAATTGGGATATATTTTGAACAGAGTCTCTGATTGAGATTGATACTTCACGGTTTTCTCAAAAAAGTGGTTTTTCCTAAGTGAGGTGTAAATTTTTCATTAGGTTTTAGGACTCGAGATTAGAATTTAAGTGGGTATTTTAATTAAATTTAATTTAATTAAAAATTAATTTAATATAATTTTCTCCCCCTAGATTCCAATGCATGATAGAAGGGGGATGACCTTTCCCACATGTATCTCGGACAAAACAATTATATAAGTGGGTGAGGTTCTACTAAAACTCATCCATAGAGTAGATTGAGCCCGAATTAATATGAAATGCATATGAGGCGCCTATTTAGACCTAAATAATTTGTTTTTACATTGTGAGGTAGTACATTTATTTATTTTTCTATAGTCTCTAGTCTGGTTATTTTTATTTAAAAAAATTAAAGACGTATAACAGCTTCATGGGTCCCATTGATGGTTGTTCTGGGATGAATAATAGAGAAACATGGGATTCTTTATTTCACAAAGGGTTATAATTTGGGAAACCCAACTATATATATTGTCATTTTAAAGAATACATGTCGCGCATTCTTGATATTTTGAGAGGGAGGAAGATGATGACTATATTATGTGTATTTATTTTGGACACATAACGTGGGTCAACCTAAGGTGAGTCCAAATGCTCATCCAAACACCCCATTTTGGGGAACATGGCCATGTTGGGCACATGGCCAAACCCCATGTATAGTACATGAATAAAGGCCTTGATTAGTATTTTTATAGAAGCTATGTGAAGTACACAACTAGGTACCCCATGGGGGTTACCGACCATGTACCACTAAGACTCACCATGTACTTTTGGTCTAACACTCCAAACCTGGTAGAGATACCAGCCCAATGGTGGGTGATAAGGGTATATTTTGTGTACATAGAGGTACACAACATGTACTATTCTACTAATGGAGGATTCAATTTTTTCCCTAGAACTAGAAATGATTTAATGAGGTGTCTATTCACAGTATTTTTTTATGTATAACTTGATGGTGGAAACTATTTGTGATTTTGAGGGATTTCAAGAGAGGATTTAGGGAGAGAGAGGTATGATGAAGAGGTTCATTCTCTAATGATATTTTTAGAG
Organism: Viscum album; assembly: GCA_963277665.1. NCBI lineage: Eukaryota > Viridiplantae > Streptophyta > Magnoliopsida > Santalales > Viscaceae > Viscum > Viscum album. The sequence goes on along the minus strand of OY728142.1, from coordinate 688,137,473 downwards.
GTTTCTTTAGTGATTTTTTGACATGTGACATAGATGAGGGTCATTTCGATAGTGGAAGGAATTGGAATATGATCAACAAGGACCTTATATTAGTGATTTTCTAGGAAGGTCACTATTTAGAAATTTGAGGTTATGGACTAAGGATATATATAGGTGTACTGCATGAGGGATGACCTAGGATGCTTAATGACAGGATATGGAAATAGTTTTATCTCCCAGTATTGATGTCTATGAGGATTAACTTGTGAGCCTAGTGCGTCCATGATGAAATGATGTTGACGACGATGGATGTTTTTACTTTTGAGTAATGTGTTTACTCACAAGGTATGTGTTGGAGATTAGGGTTCCCAGATTATGTGTTTGTGCATGATGAGACCTAGGGCACCATAGAGGGTTCCCTAGTGACATATTTACCCCAGTGAGATGGTGTGCATGGGAATTGGGCAGTGATTGTTATATTTGTGACCTTAGAAGATGAATATATTGTTGGTTATATTTTTGAGATTACCTAGGGTTTCCACCTAGGGATTTTCCTAGTTCCTGATATTATGGATTTCCTAAGGTGATTTCCTAGGAATCAGACTTTAGGAATAAAATAATATTAAAGTACAATCACACATGGGATTTGGGTGTAGAGACTAATAGGAACCCACAAATCATTTCCCTTGATGCTAGGGAATGAAATTTTGATCATGATTCTTAGAAAATTAATTTCCTAGTATTTCTAGGATTTATCCATTAGGCCTGTGATAAAGGATTTCACTTGACACTAGGGAATCAAATTTTGATACTAATACTCATAAACATGATTTAACAGCATTCCTAAGAATCATCCAAGAGACTTGAGATACTAGATTATCAGGGATTATAGGGAATTTATTATTGATAATCATACTCACATAAACATTATTTCTCAAGATTCTTATGAATTATTGGGATTCCTAATACTTCATTTCTAGGGATTCAAATGATTTATATATAGTTCCTAGTTAACACAATATTTTATTGCATAGTAAAATTGGTAATATTTTCCTAACACTAAAACAAATTCAATTTTTAGTAGACTTATGTTAAAAAAATTAAAGGATTTTTTTGATGTTATATAAAAATTACTTCTAAATATTACATTTGTAGGAGAAAAGGAACTCCTCCCAGACACCCCATACTTCTCTATTGATAACCATCCTTCTCCCCCAAGATCTCCCCCAAGCCTGATCTTTAGCACCACCGTGGTTCCCCCCTCATCAGTGCTCGGGTTTCTCTTAATTACTCTGAGCCCAATCCCCTCCAATCCCTCACCAATGATGCAATCAAATACTGTGGAACCATTTCTCCCACCCTTTCCCTCTTTTGAGTCATCTCCCCATGATCGAGCTCACTCCATACCTTGATCAATCTCCTTCTATCGATCCCATGTTGTAGATGTGGTCAACCTTGAGCCCCTGATCCATTGCACTAGACTTCTCATATAGCGACCCAACTTTAACATACATTAACATTAAAATCACTTTTTTGGAATACTTAATACATTGTACAAAAAAAATTACAAAGACCATATTTGATTAGTGACTTTTCAAACATGAAAACGTAAACACTGGTACCCGAGCGAGCTAAATTTTATCCCAAAAGGTTTTCTAAGACTAGAACCACTATTAGAGATATCATAATAGAAATATATATTCATAACATGGGGAAGGAAACAAAAAATGGGGTGATATCATATGCTCTATAAGGGTATACAAGGGAGACATGTAAGCGTAGTCATGGACATAATGGTATGATAACATGATCATGAAAATGAAAGATCACACACAATATATCAATGATCCTAAACATGAATCATGGCATAAATCATGGAAGCTCATAGGACATGAATCATAAGAAAATAAAGAACATAGGCCATGAAAACATAACATAGTAATAAAAAAAGTAATTTTTGAAGTCACATATGAATATATAATGATTTCTATATTAGTATTGGCATTGCTTATAATGCCATAACAGTGGACAAAGTCCTTCACTAAACCTGGTTCACACCCCATTCCAACCATGTATTACTGAACTGAGTTCACTCCTCCTTCTAGCCCTATAATACTAAATCTATTTCATTTCTCATTACAACCCTATAATAATGAATCAAGTTTATTTATCAATCCATCCAGGTCTTTATCATGAGATATTAATATTTAATCAATGAATTAGAGGGAGATATATGTCCCAGAAATATCATAATGAAATCATACATGCATGTTCCACAAATTAATAAAAAATAAAATCATAAACCATGAAATAAAATGGGTGTCATAAACATGAAATCATATCATAACCTTTAGAAAAAGAAATTTTTCATAATAAATTCATCAAATCATATCCTGTGAAAGAAAGAATGTTTCAAAATGACATAAAATATAGAATAGAAATGAGTTCCATAAGAATCATTCCATTAAAACATAAACAATTCAATAAAGAATATGAATATTAAATTTAGATCATTTCCTATAAGGGAATGAGTAACATCAATAGATGTCATCTTAGATAAAAAATATCTTGGAATGATATTTTGAAAACATTTATTGAATAAAATATTCTTTCTTATTTTAAAAGGATCTTTTAAAAATAAAAACCTATTGAAAAGAATTTTCTTCAAAATAGACATGAAATATTATAAATATAGATTTAAAAACCTTTTGGAAACCTTATACATTGAAAACATATAATGTTAGCTTGAAAAAAATTTGAAATCCATTTTAATTAAATACTTATAAATGTAAATTGAAAACATTATGAAAACCATTTAAGGGAAAATAATTTTCAAACATATAAATAAGGATTGAAATTATTTTGAAAACCATTTTCTGTGAAAACTTATAAATGAATCCTAGCAACATTTTAAAAACAAATTTCCTTAAAAAATTATAAAATAATATTGAAAAAAATTTGTAAAAAATTTTCCTTGAAAACTAATAAAATAATATTTGAAAGCATTTTGAAAATAAATGCACTTATAAACTTATAACAGAATCTTAAAAACCTTTTAAAAAACTCTTTACTTGAAAAATAATTTGAAAACATATAAATAAAATACAAAAACTTTTTGAAAACCATTTCTATGAAAATCATTTTAGAAAATAATTCTTATAAATTATCCTTTTAAACATTTAAAGAAAGATTTATAAAAATGATCGTCGGTAAATTAGTTCATGCCATATGAGGTAAGAAGAACATACATTTTACAGGGTAAAAGGTTAGAAAAAATATTTTATTAGAATGTAAAAAGTATATTACTTTTAAAAAAATTGGTAAAATTAAAAAAGAGAAAAAATTCTATAAATATTATTGGATAATAATATATTATTCTTGTAAACCCTTTTTAGAAAACATGGTTTTGAAGGAACACTGATTTATGACCCAATAGAGGTTAAATTTGATATTTCTTAAAATAAATTAAATATATTATGTACCAAATATTATACAAATGTCACCAATAGATGAAAATATCATTAATAAGCAGGAGAGATGAAATTTCATGAGTTCTCTTGAGGGATGAATCATAATTTTTCAATAAAGTATAATCCAAATAATCTCGAAAAGTGATGGGATTGTTTTAATAAACTCTTATCACTTAGTTTATTTAAAAAATACTCACCATGTAATAAAGTTAAATTAAATGAATATTAAAATATAATTAAAGTTAAGAGATTCATTATATAACATTTAAAATTCAGTATTTACACCTCATATAATTACATAGGTTTATAACATGACATGTGTCTCAAAGGAAGTAAATTGAGACAAAACTATCTTACTGATTTAGTAATTTTTTAAAAATGCCCCCAATGAAAGTAAGACCATAGAATTAATATGTAATTAACTATAAATTTAATAATAATACTCATATAATACATTCAGGGTCAGCATATACACTATGAAAAAGTAATTTTTTGTAAATAAGGAATAAATATTACGAAAATAAAAAAGTAAAATAAAAACTCTTTACCTAATGTCATGAATCTCATTTTTATTAAACAAATATTCATATATAATAGGTGTATGTTTATTATAAATAATTTATACAACAATATTCTTATATCCAAAACCATATATGGTTTTATATTACCCACTAGTTAACAATGTTATGTTTAGGATTGACTTCAGGTTATATTGACTTTATTTTTCACTTGTGTCATAATTTGGTATAGCTTTGGTCCTTATACATATATAATGATTTCTAGAATGTAAATAATGATATAAATTTCATTTATTTTCATTATATGTGTATTATAACATTCTATATAATATTTAATTTTGAAATGGAAAACCATGTTCTTGTATACGGTATGTCATACATATATATAGACATTGTTTATGTTTTATTGTTGTATTGAAAGAGAGTAAATGACATATATTTATATATGTGTAAATATATTATTATTTCAATAGCATTATTATGTCATATATATCATATAAGTTCACTAAACCCATCCTTAATGCCTCCCATGTAGTGTGTAAAAGAATCACATCGCTTTGAGGGGGAAGTAGTCCATACTTCCTCAAACGAAATTACCTTATTTAATCAAAATGGAAAGTATAAATATATGAATTGTAAAAGGATTAAATATGATTAAATACATAATAAATATATTATTTAACATATATAAATAGATTTTCCATCATAATGTCCACCATGAGAGTTGGTAAAGGAAAAAATGAACAATCATCATTTCATGAAGCGGTAGTTCACCATACACGTAAACAATATGTTTGTTACCCATTAGATAAAAGTGTGTATCAGTGTATGTTGAAAAAATATAATAAAAATCCTAGATTATTTAGGATACTATTGTTTTTATACAAGCATGTAATAATAATATTTGAGGGAGTGGAGAAAAAATAAAATAAAGTAGTTTGAGGGACGGTGTTACCTCTTAATCGGGTAAATCCTTTTGGTTTTCAACAAAGTGAATCCATAGAAGGATTTATTCCAAAATGAAAGATTATAAGAGGAAGGGAGTAATGTTTTATAGTGGAGGGGGAGTGAAACTCTTGTATATACCAAAAGGTATTCAATAATTAGTGGTATCCTTTACCTAATGTGCCTAAAAAATCGAAAAATAATTGAGAAATATTAAATAATATTCTAAAAAGTCCAAAACACACAAAAATATGTTACTTTTAATAATTTGGTTCCTTAACCTATAATATTCAAAAAAATTATTATTTTGGTTTCTATCAGAGCATCTAGATTTATAACATAAGTAATTTAACCATTAAGACTAAAATAAAGTGATATTTATTATATAATATAGATAAATTGAATTGTAAATTTTATATATTTTATAGATATGAAAAATAAAATGTTTTTTTTTGGAAAATAACTTTTAAAACAAGCGCATGTGATGCAGAAAACACTACTTAAACCCAAACCGTGTTAATAATATTTTCATAATATATGGGTCAATTATTAATTTTACAAGACCTGATTTTCCATTAATATAACAGGTATAATTTTGTTAACTCATAAAGATAACTTGTCATAATATAGTATTTTTATTTATAAAAAATCATTTAATAAAAAGTCATTTATTATAAAATAATAATAATGTCAATTTTGACATTATTTAATTAATTTTAATTTTAGTATATAAAAAATATTTTAATTCAAATAAATTAATTTAATAGATGTTTAAAATGATATATTAATATTAAATAATAATTAAATACAATAATTCAATAAATTCACTTCACTTTTAACATTTATAGTGTTATTTACTTTAGTTAATTATTAACTAAATGATCACTATGTTGGCATTTCTTAAGCATTTTATGTAACTAAATCATCTCTAAAAATTATTGATAATTTATTATAATAAAAATAACCCATTTATATTTAAAAAAATATCTATAATCTAAAATATGATATTTTTTTACAAGTCTCAATGTTTTATAATTATTAATATTAACGAAAGTTCTTTTTTGTCATTTTCCTAACATAACCTTTTATATAGGTAACTTCCATTTAATAATATCCCAGTAACCCATATATTTAAATCCAAGAGGGTATATGGTATAATATTTGGCATTAAATTTCTTTTTGACATGTTTTTGGGTCATTTTTTATCTTTAATATTAAGGTTTAGTCATTAATTAATTTTAATCTAGCCTTAATCATTGCGATTAATTTTAGTCACTTCTGCAAATCTGTTTTGGTAAAAAAATATGTTGATATTATTAGAATAAAAATATCATAATTATTACAATTTTTTATTTAGATTTTTTAAAATTCAAATCATAGAATTAGAAAAGTTATGTTTAACACTAATCCCAAACAGATGGTGAGAAAGTCGATTTTTTAAAGTAAAATATATTCAATCATTCAGTAAGTTTTATATCTATTTTTTAAAATAATAAATGAATAAAATGGCCTAAATTTGATTAATATAATCATAATTTATCTATTTTGACATAAAAATAATATTTAAAATATAATTTACCACTAATCATTACTTAAATTAAATCGTTGTTTTTAACTAAATTGCAATTGTTATTACTATTCACTGACAAATGATGTTTCTCAGAAAAATAGAAAAAAAATCACCCTAATATATTTTCAAAATTATGAATTCAAAATGATGTCCATTTTATGAACTTCAATTTATATTATTGTATACATTGATTTTATTATTGTTTATAGAAGAATATAAAAAGCAGTTTCTTTAAGAAAATGTTATTTTAAAACAAATAAAGGCTTTACCACAAAATTTTTATTTAATTATCAATATGTATTATTTATGTGAAACCATTATAAATAATATATTAAAAGTATTTATTAATATTAATATTACTATTTTTAAGAACTGATTTATAATTATCTCATTTAAATAATTGTAACCATAAAATGATGTTTCATAAAAACTCAATGTTACGCATAATGCACACAAAGTCAGTGTTGTGTTTATAGAAAGTAAAGTAAATTCCAGGTAAAAGTAATATTTAACATGTTGATATGAAATACATCAATTAAAATTAATTCATTCTATGAATAAAAAATATATTTTACAAAATCACTAGGTGTTACATCTCCCATAAACCATCTCGATCAATCCCCTTCTCCCCCATCTCCCTCAACTCCCCTAGTGGTAATCCCTCGCTTATTGATATTATATAGGATCCCTTCTTCCCATTCTACCTTTCTAAATTTTTTAGTCCTAATAACTCCTACTAATCATTAATGATTTGGATTTCGGTTGTCTAGGTAGAAGAGGTAGATAATTGGATCGATTGTGCAGTCCCCTACTTGTATACATCACATGGGTCTAAACGTATAAGGGTAATCGTCATGTTTAAGTTTTTTATAATTATTTTGGTGTCTTAATTTTATTAAAATTATGATATAAGGTATTTCTTAGAATGAATTCATCATAGTTGGCTCTTTATAGATTTTATAGGCTATAATTTTTTTAAGTTACAGATATTTCATTTATTTCTTTTTTAAACTGACTAGATGTTTTAAATATTATTTGTTTTATAAATTTCTCATATAATTTTGTTCTCTAAAACTTATGAGGGTAATTTTAAATGATTATAGGCTTCTATTTGGGTGATATTTATAACTCGTTGGCAAATTAATATATTGTCTGTGTTCTCTTATACGTGTTTATTATTTTTCTTTTATTAGAATACTTCATGTTATAAATTTTTATATATATATTTTTAAAATTATTATTATAGTTTTGATATTTTAAATTGAATACAAAATTATTTATTTATTCGTTTATGAATTTCTTATTTACGTTTCATTCTTATAAGGGATTTCTTGGATGTTTTTATTTTTGTTATATTATGTTGAACATATATTTATGTTTTTAATCTAATTTTTTCCATGAATAATTTTTTTGGAAACTACTACTTTGATCCTTAAATTATTTATTTAAATATTCCATATAAAATAAACCAATGTTCTGAATTTTTTTTTGAGTTTTTTTAACTACAAGTGTTCTTGTTTAGATCAGGTAGTTAATCATATTTATATTATCCATAGAAAATCATAATTTATATTAACCACATTTTAAGGTAAATAATTGTTTTATACATCATAGAAATTAGAATGAAATTTATGTATAGAAATTGGTAATTTTAAATCTTTACTGTTTTTATTTGATTAATATTACTTGGGAATGTAAATTTTTTAAAAAGTTATTTTACTAAACTAATTTTTTTTTAGTTTCCTATAAATTCTTTATAAATATAGATTGTTTTAAAATAGTCATTTGAAAAGTTTTTGAAAGGGCACTGGGATAAAGGTATACATCCTTATTTGGGTAGAGTAGAATCTTTTTGTTATCCTATATTGGTCTGATTCAAGATTATTTGGTTAGGAGTTATTTAGGTATTTGAGGTAGAAACTCTCACACTTACCTTTCATTATTAATTCACTTCTTATTCTATATCATTACAAATATTAATTAGAATTATAGAAAATTAATATAAATGTTAAATGTATTTATAAAATTTATATACAAAATAATTAGTATATATATCTTATATTTCTCATCGTTAAGAATTGACATTCATGTATTTTCATTCCACCCAAAGAGAAGATCATTATTCATTACTTATCACATGCCAAGTGGTTGTTGAAATTCCCAGTGGGTTTTCATATTATAATTACCTATTTAAGGGGTTGTTCAACACCAGATATGTATTTAAAATGTGTTCATATTCTTTTAGAGGCATGTTTTAAAAATTCATGGTAGGTGGACATTAATATTTTTTAAATGGTTTTGAGACCATAAATCGTACAGTGGCTTGAAATATTTAAAAAATATGAATATTTGGTTATGAGAAATAGGTTATTTATAGGAGTTAACTTATTTTTTTAACTATTTTAAATAAATATAGTCACATTTTGATATATGTGGATAAAATATGTATCACATTGTCGAGTAACACACCTAATTATTCTTAGGGTTTTTATAATTGTTTAGAATTTTCAATTTCCAATCAACCCATTGATGGGAGAGTAATATGTCCATATAATAAATGTAAATTTATAATATGGTTTAATAGATATGATGTTTATGATCACTTGATATTTAATAAACTCCCAACTCAATATTTTTATTGGACATTGCATGGAGAATAAAAAAATTTAGAATGTTTGGGCACTGTTGTCATTCAACAAAATGAGATCTCAAATTCATCGACAATGGATAATGAAATGTGAAGCCTTATAAACAATGAATTCATTATTTCAAGACAACAACATAAACATTAATTCATATCATAATGACTAGTTGAGGGTTCTATAAATATAAACATGAAATGTGATGTTTTTGGGACTATTGGAAAACCATATCAAGATTTTAACATAACATTGTATCCCCCACATGATTTTGTCGACATTAATGTAAGAGAGGAATTCACTGAGTAAAAAAATGTGTTTCATTGATTAGTTCATAATGGAAGTGAAGAGCTGTATGGTGGATGTTTGAAATATTAAAAACATTATTTTCTACTGAAGTTTTACCATATCAAATGCTTGTGTGGAATTACAATTAAGTTGTTTTCCATTATATTGGAATTGTTTTAGGATATATTTCTTGAAGCTAAGGTCCCTAAGGATTTTGGTGGTATTAAATTTTTTTTAACAAGCTTGTTCTGAATTTTAAAAAAGTACATGATTGTCCCAATTATTTTATGCTTTATTGGGGAGATGATTCAAGCAGACATGATTACAAAAAAATACTTCTTCTAGATGGAATCCAATGGGAGATGTGGGCAGTCTGAATCAACATACTACTATGAAGAATAATAACAAAAGGAACGCACCTATAATAGTTTTTCATTACATTATTTTAAATCCTCGATTTTGATGATTATTTATTTCATCGAAACCCATAGATCACATGAAGTGGAAATATATAGATAATTACAATTATGGATTAGTGAAACATCCAAGAGATTCATAATCACAGAAGAAATATGATTTATTAAATATAGATTTATCATTTGATCATAGTAAATTTTGATTGGTATTTGATGATAATAGATTCAACCCATTTGGGACATTGAGAACTAGTTATAGTATTTGTCATGTTGTTTTGATACCTTACAACCATCCTCCATGGATGTGTATGCAATAATGTTTTTTTTCATTTCAATGATTATTTGTTGAAAAAAAGTCTTGTAAATGTTATTGATGTATACTTTCATCCTCTAATTGAATAATTATAGATGTTATAGATAAAATGTGTTGATACATATTAGGAATCCTTTAAAACAATGATAGAAATTAAAGATACACTAATGTGGACAATTAGTGACTTACCTGGACATGGGAATATAACTGGTTGAAAATATTCCATGGGTTTAGATTGTCACATTGATTACCACCATTGAAATTTCATAAATCATTACCAGAAAAGGATTCTATTTTTTTACTCTAAATTTTTGCATTCTTCAAAAAACATTGTGAGAAAACTCTACAACCATTTGATCTTAAAAAACATCTGGGGTGATTTGTATTAAAACACTGTGCATTGGAGATGATATTTCCCCCATTATTTTTTACTATAATGATGCATTTAATTGTTCATTTGGTCGAGGAAGCCAAATTAGGAGCCCCTATACATTATCCAAGGATGTATCCAATTAAGAGGTAATTTATTTATATTTTCATTATTTCAAGTAATTAATTATTAGTACTTCATTAAATAAATAATTATGTTTTATTTAAATTATTTCCTAAATATCTTGGGAATTTGTAATCATACTTGAAAAATAAATCTTAACTTGAAAGATATATTTCTAAAGGCTATTTTGTGGAGGAGTGTCTTACCTTTTTTTATACATATTTAGATGATATTGAGACAAAATTCAATCGAGTTGGATGTGTTGATCACACATCCACTCAATCTCAACAACTTGGGAAATAAAAAATCATACCGTCTATTGGCTGATCAGTTGGGAGGAGATCAAATGATACACTGATAGAAATGGAATTATTACAGGAACATAGATATATTCTATTTAATAGTTAAATTTTAGATCCATTTATTAAAGAGATCATGATACAAACAAATAGATGAATGAGAATCTAAACACGAAATGAGAAAGATATAACCAAATATGTTAATAAATAGATTGTAGAATGGTTTTCATAATGTTTAATTTTATAAATATTGCAATAAATATAGATAATATGTTCTCAAATTTTTTTTTAAAGTCTAATAATTTAAATTAGTTTGTTTAGATCAGGAATACTGATACTTGAGACGATTTATCAAGGGATTTGAAATTTCTAGATTGTGGTCCTCTAAAACAGTCTTGATAGATCAATGTTGACAATTTGAATGGATTTAAATTTCATACAGTCCATAATAAAGAGGGTTTGAGATCACAAAATAGTGGTATATTTATAGTTTCTAAAATGGGATACTATGAAATGTTCAATGATATTATCAAATTAAACTACGCCAAAAAATTTCAATTTTTTTATTCAAATGAAATTGAAATGATATTGTAATGACCCAAAGTATAATCAAAAGAAATTCCTTTTTTATAGTTATTTCATATTATCAAATTAGATAACAAAACAATGAACTACTAAGTACTATGTGACCTTTCAACAAAATATGGTCACTTTTATGATTTGAATTGGGAAACTCTGACACACATGGTTGTGATCAGTAAGATGTTTGGAGTCTGATAGGACAAACATATTTTTTGATGAATATAAACTTACCCTTAGGAATTGTAATGTTACCCTTATGAATAGTAAATCGGTGAAGTAAATAGTAACCTTACAAATTAAAGTATAAAATTTATCTATATTATAAGTGACAATATGATAGTGTTGGTATTTTTATAAGTTATAAATATTTGATTAAAAATTTATGAATAATTTAATAATAAAAAAATATTCTCATAAAATGTGTTCATAAATTATTATTTTGAGGTCTTATGATTATTGAATAATTTTATGAGACCTTAGTTAATTTTTCAATGTATTATAAAATCAGTTATAATTTTAAAATATGTATTTTTCATGTAAATGATGATTTTATTAAAAAAATACCCATATTTAGAAAATTATTTTCATAAAATGGTGTTCATTTTTTTATTCTAAAAATAAATAAGTGGTTATGGTTATCATTTTATATTTTTTTGAAATACTTGAATTTTTTATGAATAGTAAAATATAATAATTTACAGTTAGTGTTGAAACCTGAATTTTTGCACAATGCTTAAGTCATGGATGATTTAAATGGAAATTTTTTCTAACTCACATGCGCTTATTACTATTTTTTTCATGTAATCATCACTATTTATTATCTTATGAAGAAATAATAATATAATGATTAAAATATTAAAAAAACCTTCCTCCCCTCCACTATAAAAACCACCCACACACCCCTCTTCTCTTCACTCCCCTAAATACTTTTTCTTGCCTATATTATACTCAAATATCTCCCCAAGATCAAACACCACGTCTGTAATCCCTTGGTCTTCTCAAAATACCAAATCCTCTCCCTTTAAGAGGCTCTCACGAAAGGTTAACTCAATTGGTAAATTCCTCTTTTCAATTATTTTACTTTCTTTTCAAGTTCATTTGTTTTATTTTCTATCCTTACCTCTCCTCATTAAAATATTATGAAACACATATTAACATAAATGTACTATAATTTTTTTATGATAATAAAATATTTTATTATCATATCTCATTCACCCTTATTTTATACTAGAAATGAAAACATCATCCGAGATGTGTTAATGTATCACATTAAAGTATGACAAGTTTTTAGTTTCTTTTACCATATTAAATTATGTTTATGAAATCATTTTTATGTCTGAACCAATATATAATATATTTATTATGTATCATCTATGGTTTTTGAATCTTTTTGTACACATGGTTTTTATTTTTAAATCAAAATCTGTTTGTTGTGATCAAAATCTGTCAATTAACCCAAAAGGATACCACTAACGTTTTATATAATGATTCAACTTCACTCCAAGTTACCAAATAAAAATTACAAACATGAAACCTTATGAATTTTAAATAATAAAATATAACACCAATTATGGACAACCATCATAATTTTACATGATTATCCTTTATTCATAAAAGTAAACTGATCATGAAACAAATAGACCCGAACAATGAAATTGAACCTCATAACCAATCAAAACAGTTATGAATGAACTCAAAAATATTATACTATATCAGTTACATGTAAAATGTATTATGAACTTATTAATTAATGAAATTAATTTTATTTTTCAATTCCATAATGACAAGTGGATTACACCATTGGACTTAAGGTAAGTGATATTACCCGAACCTCCATTATTCCATCAGGTTATTATTACTCTCTTTTTAACCCAAATGAAAACCTATATTCATTTTATGCACATATTATAATTTCTGTTTACATATCCAAAATCAGGTATCAATATCCATTATCCATTCTCTTTTAGGGATATACCTTCATTTAAGTGATTATCTCCTCAACACTTCTAGATAAGCAAACATGTTTTAAGGGAAATTTATGAATACAGACCCAATTTCAAGTGCATTATACCATATGTATTTATCCACCATTGTTTTTTATAAAATATTAATTCTTATTATGAAAAAATTCTTGGATTATTTTTGGTTTTATATAAAATATTATTCCCTTTTCTATTTTAAATGCTCATTAGTATTTTCCTTAAGACTGTTGAGTCAATAAGGTTTTCCTTATGACTTTTCCATTCCTTCTTGTTTTGAAAATCACAAACACCTTATACTTAAGCAAATATTATTATTACTCAAATAAGGAAAATTTACTTCCTTAATAAAATTTACCTTAACCCATATTTTCTTATACTTAGTTTTTTTTCTTAAAATCAAAAACCGGAATCACAACCAAATTTTCGGAGCCTTATAATGAAAAGTTGGAGAATTCTGTTTTTAGGATCCGAATCATGGATGTGATCTTTAATATAGTTTTAATCCGAATTCTGGATTCCAAACTCTGAAGCAGTTCTAATCCGAACTCTTATGAAGTTCGACTCCGAACTCTTAAGATGTTCAACTCCGAACTCTTAAGAAGTTCGACTCCGAACTCTTAAGAATTTTGACTCTGAACTCTTAAGAAGTTCGACTCCAAACTCTTAAGAAGTTCGACTCTAAACTGTTAAGAAGTTCGACTCTGATCTCTTAAGAAGTTTGACTCCGAACTCTTAAGAAGTTTGACTCCGAACTCTTAAGAAGTTCGACTCCAAACTCTTATGAAGTTCGACTCCGAACATTTAAGCAGTTCGACTCCGAACTCTACAGATTTAGAATCTGATCTCTGATGAAACTAGACTGTGATTTCCTATAAAATAGAATCCAAATATTTCTTAATAAAGACTCTGAACTTAATTTTGGTTAGACTCCGAACCTTTGACTTGCTTACACTCCGAACTATTAATTAGCCTTTACTTACATATGCTTCATTCCAAAACGATGTCGTACATTCGGTTATACAAATTTTGTTATAAAACGATGTCGTCTATTCGGTTTCTTATTAATCGTTGGTTGAGTTACAAGTGTACAGGTCCCTCCGATTTTTAAGGAAAATATGACCGTTGGGAAGGAGGCTGAACTTACCTATAAATAAGAGCTCATTTGAAAGGGCTCGATACTGATGACAGATGAACAACTTGGTTTTGTGCATACATGTTGTTGAAGTGATTTCTAGAGAGAGAGGCTCTTATTAACTCTCAAAGCTTCATGTGACTTCGAATGTTGGTGATTACATTCGAGGGATTCCTGGGATAGGAAGACAGAGGTGCCGACTACCTTGAAGTTTGAGGGCTTCCTTGCTGAGGAAGACAGAGGTTGCCAACTACCTTGAAGTTGGGGGCTTGCGGGGATAGCAAGATAGAGACTCTGATCTTCGTATCGAGGGCTTACCCTGGTGTGGGTAAGACAGACTTGCTTAAAAGTATAAATCAAGGGACCTTTCTCCAAGATTGTTGGATACCCTTCTCTTTGGGTTAAAAGACTTATATCTTGTTACTAGTAGTTCTACTACATGTTTATATTCCGCTGCATTTTTTATTATAAGGAAAGTATAACTTTCTTATACTTCCTTACTTGTACTCCGTTTCATTTAGATTTTATACGCTTTAAGGTAGAATCTCATATTGTAATCTTTTGTTAAGTTTCAATTTCAGGAACCATATTTCCGGAACCTACTTTCGGAATCTCTTTCCAAGGTTTCATTCAGTGTTAGAGGCATTGTGAATTTGCTTAGTTTAACTTTGTTAAACATAGCCCTTTCCTTTGCCTAAGGAAAACATATTTAATCATAACTAACTTTAAAGGTTCAAAAGGAATTTTTAAAGTGTACAATTCACCCCCCCCCTATTGTATATTGAGCATCTACATCACTATTTCGATCCTACAATTGGTATCAAAAGAGGTCTCTGAAATACTTATACTTACGAATAATTTTTTCTTTCCCACTTTCTCATTCCGAACTTTCTCATTCCGAACTTTTTTATTAGAAAACATTTTGCTACTAACAAATTTGTGTGCCAAGGGTTGTTCTAGTATGGCAGGAATTAATGTTGGTTCAATTGATAATCTAAATCCTACAAGACCACCTATCTTTTATGGTAATGACTATGAGTACTGGAGAGATCGAATAAAGACTTTTGTTATCAACACTGGAGTAGACAACTTTGTTATGCTTACTGGTGATTATAAAATTCCTGACAAGAAAGTTAGAACTTTTACTAACCAGGAAAAGCAAGAATATCAACTCAATTATAAGGTACGCAATACTCTACTGTGTTCAATGAATAGAAATATATATAGCCAAATTTCTTCTTGTGAAGCAGCTAATTGTATCTGGAAGAAGTTAGAGGTCACACACATTGGAACTTCTAAGGTGATTGAGACTAGAAGAGCTATGCTTAGAGCTGAATATCATGGCTTCAATTTTCCTTATGGTGAACCAATCTGTAAAGTTCAACAGAGATTCATGAATATAGTCAACAGTCTACAATATATGGGAGAAAAAGGTTTAGATGATGAAGCTCTTGTGGATAAAATGATTGATATTATGCCTAATGAGTGGGAATCCAAAAGAACAGCTATAGATGAGAACAGGATGGCCACTCAAATTACTCTTGATGAGATTTTTGGAACTCTTCTATAACATGAAACCAGAATGAAGAGAGATGCAGACAACATCAAGAAGAAGAATGGAAATGGTACTGTTTCTTTTACTACAACTTCAAATCAGATGAAAGCTAAGACTCCTGAGAGAGTAACTAGATCCAAGTCTAAGAAAGTTATTTTCCAATCCTAATCTAGTGAGAGTGAAGTCTCAGAAAATGAATTAACAAATCTTGCTCGAAGGATGAACAAGATAGCTGGCCAGAGAAATTTTCAATCTAAGTATAAGAAAAAGGAAAGGAAAGATAAGAAAGATGGAGAAGTTACTTGCTATGAATGCAAGAGAGCTGGACATATTAGACCAGATTTCCATATGCTCAAAAAGAAAGAAAGGAAAGAAAGACATTCATACAGGAACAGAAAGAAGTATTATAAAGCCAAAGCTAAGAAAGTTCTGAAAGCTAATGACACCTAGAATGCCAGTGGTGGTGACTCTTCAGATGAATCGTCTGATTATGAATCTTCAGGACAGAATAATCTTGGTCTTTTAGCCAGATTAACTATTGATAATCATTTTCTTATGGCTAATGTATGAAATGCTGAATCACTGACCAATGTTTCTTTAAATTCCAATGATAGTAAGTATTATAACACTTATGATGAAGAATCTTCTTATGATGAAGAAAATACTTTACCTACTTATGAAGAAGTTTCTACGTTTTCTGAACTTCTTGAGATTGAGAATTCCAGACTCAATAAAAAACTTGATAAGGCAAACTCTAGGAATTCTATTCTTACAAAAGAGATATCAGATCTTTCTAAAGATCTTGATAAGAAAAATACTGATTCTGAAAGTATTTCAAAGAATCTTGAGGAAGTAAGTTCTGAGAAGAACAAACTTTCTAAAGAGTTAGAAAATGTAATTTCTAAGAAAAATGTTTTTGAGCCTAGCTCTAGTTCTAAAACTAATGATTTTGAGGATAAAAACATGGATATAAAACTCAAGTCCGAAATTTTTTCCTTAAAGAAGTGTTTATCAAACTTTACCCATGGTAAGGAAAATTTTGATAAAATGTATTCCCAAATGCAACCTTTATGAAATAAATCTGGATTTGGTTATACCCATGCAAAACCAGTTTTTAGTAACAATTATTTTGTTCCTCAAAGTGCCCCATTTTGTACCAAGTGTCAATGTGGTGGTCATTGGGCAAAGAATTGTTCCTTAAACAAAACCCAATCTTTAGGATTTCACAAAGCTTACTTTTCTAAGAAGATGCGGGTACCTAAAATTTTATTGTCTGGAAATCTCGGATCCAAACAAGTTTGGATTACGAAAGTCTAATTTTCTTCTTGATTTCAGGAAAATAAAGAGAGTAACAGCAACAATACATGGTACATGGATAGTGGATGTTCCCGGAACATGACTGGTTACCAAAGCTCTTTTGAAAAGATTATCAAAACGAAAGGAGGAAAGGAAACATTCGGAGATAATGCTAAGGGAGAGATTATTGGTATTGGTAATATTGTTCTTCTTGGTAAAACTTTGATTTCAAATGTTCTTTTTGTTAAAGGACTTAAGCACAACCTCATTAGCATAAGTCAGTTATGTGATGAAGGTTACCTTGTGAATTTTAGAAATGATAAGTGCTTAGTTCACAATTCCAAGGAAGAATTTATTCTCTCAGCCAATAGGCAAGAGAATGTTTACATCTTAAACTTAAAAGATCATAGAAGCCAAGATTTACCTTGACTAAGTGCAATAGAAGATCATTCCTAGTTATGGCATAGAAGACTAGGTCACTGTAACCTTAGAAACTTATGTAAACTCTCTAAGAAGAATCTAGTTAAGGATATACCGGATCTTAGGTTTGATTCTTCTAAAGTTTTTGATCCTTGTCAATATGGCAAGAAACATAAATCTAGTTTTAAGTCAATCGGTGAAGTCTCAACAACTGATGCATTACAGTTAGTGCACATGGATCTTTTTGGTCCAACACAAACTGGAAGTATTGGAGGAAAATACTATGTGTTTGTTCTAGTTGATGATTACTCTAGATTTACTTGGGTCTATTTTCTAGCAAAGAAGTCTGAAGCTTTTTCCTATTTCAAAAGTTCTAGAGCTCAAGTTAAAAATGATAAAAACCTTCCATTTAAAAATATTCATAGTGATCATGGAGGAGAATTTCAAAAATTTTATTATGAATCTTTTTGTTGTAAGAAAGGTATTACTCACAATTTTTCAGCACCTAGAACTCCTCAACAAAATGGTGTAGTTCAAAGAAGAAATAGAATTCTTCAAGAGATAACTTGAACCATATTGAGTCAATATTCTATTTCTAGACATTTCTGGGATGAAGCTATAAGTACTTATTGTTATACTATAAATCGAGTTTTGATTAGACCTTTTCTTAATAAAACTCCTTATGAGTTATGGAATGGTAGAAAAACAAGACTATCCTACTTCAAGGTTTTTGGTTGCAAGGTATTCATTTTGAATACTAAAGATAACTTACATAAATTCGCACCAAAATCTGATGAAGGGATTTGCTTAGGCTATTCCACAACCTCTAAGGCATATCAGGTTTTTAATAAAAATACTTGCACTGTTGAAGAAACAGTAAATGTAAAATTTGATGAGTCAGATCCTTTTGTTTTTAAAACATCTTAACCTACATCTTCGGATGTGTTTTCAAAAACTGATTGTCAACCTTTGATAGAAGAACCTTCTGATAAGGATAATGTTCTAGAAGATACTTCTGAAACATTTACCCTAGAAGACTTTCTAACTTATGTTGATGAACAGGTTTTACAATACCCAAATCAAGTGTTTCTTAAGAATCATCCCAGTGATAGTATCATTGGTGATGTAAATCAACCTGTAAGGACTAGAAGTTCCTTAAGAAATGAAGTAGAACATCTAGCATTTCTTTCCCAATTAGAACCTAAAAGAACTGATGAAGCTTTAGGTGATGATGATTGAATCAAAGCCATGCAAGATGAACTAAATGAATTCGAAAGGAATAAAGTCTGGACCTTGGTTGAAATACCTAAGGAAACTTCTGTAATTGGAGTAAAATTGGTCTTCAGAAATAAATGTGATGAAAATGGAGTCATAGTAAGAAATAAAGCTAGACTTGTTGCTAAAGGCTATAATCAGCAAGAGGGAATAGACTATGAAGAAACCTATGCTCCAGTAGCTAGACTTGAATCTATCCGTATTCTACTTTCTTTTACAGCATTCTTTAATTTCAAACTTTTTCAAATGGATGTGAAATGTGCTTTTCTTAACAGTTATGTTCAAGAGGAATTTTTTGTTGAACAACCTCTTGGCTTTGAAGATACAAAACATCCTGATAATGTTTTTAGACTTACCAAAGCTTTGTATGGTCTTAAACAAGCCCCACGAGCATTGTATGATAGACTCACTGGATTTTTGCTTCAAAATAAATATGTTAAGTGTAATGACCCAAATTTTTTCAATGGAAAATTCCCTTCTTATATCTATGTCATAAAAACACAAAATAATGAACTACTAAGTGATAAGTGACCTTTAAACATAATTTTGTCACCCCTATGTTTGGAATTTTAAAAATCCAACATACACGGTTGTGTTCAAGATAGTTTTTGGAGTCTAATGAAACAAAAATAATTTTTTGTGAATAGTAACCTACCCTTATGAATAGTAACCTACCCTTATGAATAGTAACCTACCCTTATGAATAGTAAATAAGAGTAACATTACCTATGAATAATAAAATAAAATTTAGACATCATAAAAAGTGATAATTTGACCTTAGTAAACGTTTTTGGTATTTTATAACTCATAAATAATTAATTATAATTAATTAATTAATTTAAAAGACTATTTATTTTTCTGAAATATATTCATAAATTATTTAATCAATGTCTAATAGTTTTTAGATAATTTTATAAAACTCTAAGTAATTTTTGAAAGAATTGCAAAATCAGTTTTAACTTTAAAAACTGTTTTTTAAGTAAACTATGATTTTAATTAAATATTAAATTAATAATATTTAAAAAATTATTTTTGAAAAATGGACTTCATTTTTGGTTTCTACACGTCGAAAAATGGTTGGGGTAAAATTTTGGGATTTTTCTAAGATACTTGAATTTTTGATGAATAGTAGAATACATTAATTTTTCATATAAATGCATTTTAATTAAAACCCACTATTCCTGTCATCACAAGTGATGTAAGCACACAAATCCAAAATTCACAAGTCAAATTTACTATTCATAGTCATCCAAGACTCACTATTCCTTGTCTTGGGTGAAATTAATAAACTAATCAATTTTATATTAAGGAAACCCCTCTCCCCTCCACTATAAAAGTCACCCTTCACTCCCTCTTTTCCTCACACCTCTCAAGCTCCGAGCCTTCTCTAAAATCTTCCCAAACACCTTCCCTAGCTCATCCCCCACGTCCAAAAGCTTCTGGGCTCATCAAAATACCAAGCCTAGCTTCCTTAAAGAGGATCTCAAGAGGAGGATTCTAAAGGTAATTTCTCTCTCTCTTCTCCTTTAATTTCCTTTCAAGTTCAAGTTCCTTTCTTGATCTCTATCTATCTATCTTCATCCAAATTATTCTGTAAATCCAGTATTATATATATACTGTAATATTATTATTCTAATTATATCACCCCAGACCCTTTCCCCATTCCTTTTATTTTATTAAAGAGATCGTTGTTCATGTGGTGATAATTTATCACCTTCAAAAACAACATGATCTCTTCTTCCATTTATACCTTCAATCTGGTAATGAAACCATTTTTATGGTTGAACCAGAATTTTTTATATGTATTATGTTCTATTTTACGTTCTGGAAATAACCTATGGCCATACTACTAAGTGAAAAGTTAAAATGAGTTGGTTGTGATCCAAAAACCGCTCAAATTAGCCCAATTAATCTTCATTTAATTATTATCTAATGATTCGGCCACATGGATCTAATATAACTCTTTATAAAATCATTCAAGATTCTGTAATATCATTAATTACATGTAACATCAGTTCTGGATGTTTACCCATGATCTACCCAAACATCAAATTAAGAATACAAGTGGACCGCTCAAGAAAACAATGAAAACGAACATCCCCGATCAATGTTTTTAAACTCAATAAGGCATCCAAAGGAACATAATATGAAATAATGAAACAAGAATGAACCCTATTAATGTATAAAAGGTTCTGTAATTTCTAATTAATGAATATAATGTCATTATACAGGACATTAAAGAGACGGAGGCATTCGAGTACAAGGTAAGGGGAAATCTCGAACCCAATTTTCTTCCTTCGGGTTCTCCCTCTTTCACTCCATTTTTGATATGGTTACTCCTCAAAGATCATTTGTTCATCATTTAATTTAATTTTCTGGGATATACATGTTTGTCACTGGTTTTTATGTCCATCAAAATTTTTTCCAAAAGAACTCTTCTTTCAAAATGTCACCTTTTGCCTCTCATTCAAGGATGATGGTTCTTATATCAAGTATGTTGTTCCCTCTTTCTTTTGGGAAACCAAAGCGTATGAATGTGTTATTATGAGAGGAAACCCATTCCATTCCATGGGTTATTTATGTACATGTTTGATATGTTTTCTATGCGGCAAGCATGATAATGATAATGTTATGATGTGACGGGTGCGCCCGGAATTATACAGCGCAATATGAATGTTTAAATGTGACTAGTGCGCCCGGAATTATATAGCGCTCCAATGCATTGGGTAAAGTGATTAATCTCATGAGTAAATGTGAAATTATGTGTGAACATGATTCTATCTTTGTTCACAAGTATGTGTGGTAGTTAACCACTAAGACATGATGTTTCATTTTTATGCTTTGCCACATTTCATGTTTATTGTTTATGCTCCTCTCATGTTCATGATCTTCTTCCTATGTCATGATTATGCTCACCCCATGCTATATTGTTCTTATCTATCCTCTTTTTGGGCTTTTAGCTCACCCCTTTTGATGTATATCCTCAGGTGGCTACATGTACTAAGGGGAGGACAAGTGCTACTAAGAAGCTATAGAAGAAGAGATTAAATGAATTTTTATGCTTGATATTGTACTTGTTATGTGTAGTCCTAGTTTTCCCAAGACACTAAACCTCTGGATCCTCCATGTGTAATACTATTATGTTTTTTATCTTTGAAATGATGTAATATTAATGTAAGAAAAGTCTGGGTCATTATAGTTGGTATCAAAGGAAAGGTTTAGTTAATTTGGGAATTAGGATTAGTGAACCCTAAAGAAAACCTCTAGCATGAGACTAAGTACAAATATGCACACAAGGATATTTACCTAGGGATCCCATATGTTATGTTTTTGGTATAATTGTTGAAAAGGATAAGTTATTCATGACTTGTTTAATTATGTTTTGTTCTAACCTTTTATATTTTAGAAAATGGTGGGAACCAGGAGAAATCAGGCCAACAACTCTTGCGAAGGCCAATGCAACGATTGCCCGAACGACAACCCCAATGATTTTGGAGGTGGAGTTCAAAACTTCATGGAGATGCTTAACCAATTATCCCAGGTTATGAATAATAACCATAATAATGGGGAACGTCCCCCTTCACCAAAGAGGGAGAAACTAGCTATCGAATGTTTTATGCGGCAACGACCATCGACGTTTTGTGGATCTTCCGATCCACTAGTTGCGGAACAGTGGGTCAACTCCATGGAGAAGATCTTTTCTGTTCTTCATTGTTCCGAGATGGAGAAGGTGACTCTAGCCATTTATCATCTAGATGGAGAAGTTTATCAATGATGGGCTTTGATTAAGAACACCAAGCCAAGGGAAGAAATTGAAGAGATGGAATGGGAAGACTTTAAGATAATGTTTCTTAATAATTACTTCCCAAGAACTCTTCGCACGAAGATGGAGAGAGAATTCATAGAGCTCAAGAAAAAAGAAGGAGAATCTGTCACAGCCTATGAAGAAAATTTCACAAGGCTCGCAAGGTATGCTTCGGGTTTTGTTATCAACAATGATTGAAAAATTGATAGATTCTTTAGTGGATTAAAACCACATCTTCGAAAGGCTCTTGCAATTCGAGACTTTGGGAGTTATGAAGACGTTGTTCGGTGTGCTCTCAAAGTGGATATGGAGTTTGGAGAATGGTCCCATGGCTATGGTGATATGAAAAGAAAGATGGAGTTTCAAGCTGGTGGATCTAGTGATAAAGATGGGAAGAAAACACAACGACCCACTTGCCAAAAATGTGGGAAGTTGCACAATGGGAACTGCCTCAAAGGGATGGAGAAATGCTTCAAGTGTGGGAAAGAAGGACACCTAGCTCACGAGTGTCGAAGAGACATGAAAAGGAAGGATAATGTAGCCGATGAAAGGAGAGAACCACTCATGGTTCAATGCTACAACTGTAAGGAGCTAGGGAACTATTCAAACCAGTGCACTAAACCTCGAGCTTTCGAGGGTAATCAGCGCCAACAACCACCAAAGCCAAAGGAACAAGGGAAGGCTTATGCCATCACTAATGTGGAGGTGGAACACGATAATGAAGTCGTACAAGGTACACTTCCTATTCACTCAATAATGGAAAAAGTCTTATTTGATTCAGGTTCTACGCATTCCATTATATCTTGCAAGTTTGCTAGAACTATAGAATCGAAGCCCCAAAACCATGAAGTAGAGATATCTGTAAAAAAACATAGTGGTGCAATCATTGCAACCCAAGTGTTTGATTCTTCTCCTGTTGACGTATGTGGGAAGATTCTTCCGGAAAATCTCGTAATACTTCCCTTGGTGGAATTCGACGCTATAATGGGAATGGATTGGCTCTCGTTATATAGAGAACATATCAATTGTCGGGAAAAGGAAATATATTTTCATATTCCAAACCATCCCATGCTCCTCTACAAATTCAAGGAAGATCGTGAATCTCCTTTGAGAAATCCTTCAATGGTGTGGTGATGATTCCCTATGAAGAAGCATACCTCGCCCAAATTTTTGAGTCAAAGGAATGTTCCAACCACGAGGAAATGCCCATTGTAAGGGAATACGATGATGTATTTCCCAAAGAGTTACCCGGAATTCCCCCGGATCGAGAGGTAGAGTTCTCAATTGAACTCATACCCGGAGCTACTCCTATCTCGAAGTTCCCCTATAGGATGGCTCCTATCGAACTAGGGGAGTTAAAGAAGCAGCTACAAGAGCATCTGGACAAAGGGTTCATACCCCTAGTGCATCACCTTGGGGTGCGCAAATGCTCTTTGTGAAGAAGAAGGATGGTACCATGCGGTTGTGTATCAATTATTGGGAACTCAACAAGATCACCATAAAGAACAAGTATCCTCTCCCAAGGATTGATGACTTGTTCGACCAGTTAAGAGGAGCTCCATACTTCTCAAAGGTGGATCTTCGTTCTGGATATCATCAAGTAAAGGTGAAGAAGGAAGATATTCAGAAGACTGCCTTCCGTACAAGGTATGGGCACTATGAGTTTTTGGTGATGCCCTTCGGACTTACTAATGCCCCTACAATCTTCATGGATTTGATGAATAGAGTCTTTATACATTACCTCGACAAATTTGTGGTAGTGTTTATTGATGATATTCTCATCTACTCCAAGAGTATGGAGGAACATGAAGAACATCTAAGACTTGTGTTGGCGACATTGAGAAAGGAGAAGTTGTACGCCAAGTTCAGCAAGTGTGACTTTTGGATGAATCAAGTCACGTTCTTGGGACATGTGATCACAAGAGAGGGAATTTCTGTGGACCCTTCAAAGACAGAGGCAATTGAAGAATGGCCCAGGCCCTCTAGTGTCACAGAAATCCGTAGTTTTCTTGGATTAGCTGGGTACTACCGACGTTTTGTGAGAAACTTCTCACGATTGTCAAGCCCGCTAACTATGTTAACAAGGAAAGGGGTAAAGTATGTATGGACGGAAGAATGTGAGGGAAGCTTCAAGGAGCTAAAGAGAAGGCTGATCACTGCACCTGTACTCACACTACCGAAAAGTGGAGAAAGTTTTGTCATATACAGTGATTATTCAAAGAAAGGCTTGGGTTGTATACTCATGAAAAATGATAATGCGATAGCCTATGCCTCACGACAGTTGAAGATCCATGAGCAGAACTACCTGACCCATGATTTAGAGCTGGAAGCCGTGATTTTTGCATTGAAAATTTGGCGGCACTACCTTTATGGTGAGAAGTGTGACATATACACCGACCACAAGAGCCTAATGTATATATTCACACAAAAGGAGCTCAACATGCGTCAAAGGATATGGTTAGAGCTAATCAAGGATTACGATTGCTCTATTCACAATCATCCTGGAAAGGCGAACAAGGAAGTTGATGCTCTAAGTAGGAAAGATCCTGCTACTCTATCCATGTTGAGGATTGAGAAAGACCCTATCTTCTAGGATATGCAAAGGATGGATTTGGGAATCGTAAGGGCAGGGGATACATCCTACCTTTCCCAAATGATTGTGCAACCATCCATCTAACAGAAGATTAAGGAATCACAAAGGGATGATGTAGAGATACAAAAGAGGGTGAATGCAGTAAAGGAAGGGAAGATGCATGAGTTCCATATCGACGATGATGGTGTGATTCAGTTTGGAACGCGGCTTTGTGTGCCTTCATCACCCGGAATAAAGAAGGAGCTATAGGATAATGCACATAGCTCAACTTTCTCTATTCATCCTGGAAGTACCAAGATGTATCGTGATCTCTGAGAACACTTCTGGTGGGATGACATGAAGAAGGAGATTGCGGAATATATATCTAGGTGCTTGGTATGTCAGCAAGTTAAAGTTGAGCGGCAAAAGTACAAAGGTATGATGCAGCCATTGCCTATACCCATGTGGAAATGGGAAAATGTTACTATGGACTTTGTCATGGGTCTCCTGAAAACGTCAAGAGGAAATAATGCGATATGGGTTGTGGTTGACCGACTCACCAAGACTGCCCATTTTATCGCTATTCGGGAAAACCTCTCCCTTGAACAACTTGCAAGGATATATGTGAAGGAAGTAGTGAGATTGCACGGTGTTCCGCTCTCGATTGTCTCTGACCGTGATCCAAGGATCACTTCTAAATTCTGGAGGAGCCTTCAATATGCTTTGAGTACTAAATTAAATTTCAGCATGGCCTATCACCCCCAAACTGATGGCCAATCTGAAAGGACTATTCAGACACTTAAAGATATGCTAAGATCCTGCTCTCTTGAATTCAAAGGTGGTTGGGATAAAAATCTCCCATTGGTTGAGTTCTCATACAACAATATCTTCCACTCAAGTATTCAGATGGCTCCGTATGAAGCTCTTTATGGGAAGCGATGTAGAACTCCAACCTGTTGGGAAGAAGTTGGAGAACGAAAGCTACTTTGTCCCAATCTTGTTCAAGAGATGACAGAGAAGGTTCAAGTCATCCAGAAACATATCAAAGCTGCTCAAAGTCGGCAAAAGAGCTATGCTGACAATCGTCGAAGGGACTTAGAGTTCGACGTTGGAGATAAAGTCTTCCTTCGAATATCTCCATGGAAGAGAGTTATGCGATTCGGGAAGAAAGGGAAGCTAAGCCCAAGGTACATTGGCCCCTTTGAGATCCTTGATCATATAGGAGCCGTGGCCTATCAACTGGCACTTCCACTGAATATGGCTCAAGTTCATGATGTGTTTCACGTATCACTACTAAGGAAGTACATTCAAGACCCCTCACATGTACTAAACTCAGAGGTGGTACAGTTGGAAGATGATCTCTCATATGAGGAGCAGCCGGTAAAAATTCTGGACCGAAGTGATAAGGTTCTACGCAACAAGACAACCCGCCTTGTCAAAGTGTTGTGGAGGTACCAAAAGTTTGAGGAAGCAACTTGGGAACTGGAAGAGGCAATGAAGAAAAAGTACCCTCATCTGTTTGTGTAAAGTGAAATTTCGGGGGAGAAATTTCTTAAGGGGGGAAGAATGTAACGACCCAAAGTTTTTCAATGGAAAATTCCCTTCTTATATCTATGTCATTAAAAACAAAATAATGAACTACTAAGTGATAAGTGACCTTTAAACATAATTTTGTCACCCCTATGTTTGGAATTTTAAAAATCCAACATACACGGTTGTGTTCAAGATCGTTTTTGGAGTCTAATGAAACAATAATAATTTTTGGTGAATAGTAACCTACCCTTATGAATAGTAACCTACCCTTATGAATAGTAACCTACCCTTATGAATAGTAAATAAGAGTAACATTACCTATGAATAATAAAATAAAATTTAGACATCATAAAAAGTGATAATTTGACCTTAGTAAACGTTTTTGGTATTTTATAAGTCATAAATAAATAATTATAATTAATTAATAAATTTAAAAGAATATTTATTTTCCTGAAATATATTCATAAATTATTGAATCAATGTCTAATAGTTTTTAGATAATTTTATAAGACCCTAAGTAATTTTTGAAAGAATTGAAAAATCATTTTTAACTTTAAAAACTGTTTTTTTAAGTAAATTTTGATTTTAATTAAATATTAAATTAATAATATTTAGAAAATTATTTTTGAAAAATGTACTTCATTTTTGGATTCCACACATCGAAAAATGGTTGGGGTAAAATTTTGGGACTATTCTAAGATACTTGAATTTTTGATGAATAGTAGAATACATTAATTTATCATATAAATACATTTTAATTAAAACCCACTATTCCTGACATCACAAGTGATGTAAGCACCCAAATCCCAAATTCACAAGTCAAATTTACTATTCTTATTCATCCAAGACTCACTATTCCTTTTCTTGGGTGAAATTAATAAACCAATCAATTTTATATTAAGGAAACCCCTCTCCCCTCCACTATAAAAGCCACCCTTCACTCCCTCTTTTCCTCACACCTCTCAAGCTCCAAGCCTTCTCTAAATTCTGCCCAAACACCTTCCCTAGATCATCCCCCACATCCAAAATCTTCTATTCTCATCAAAAGACCAAGCCTAGCTTCCTTAAATAGGATCTCAAGAGGAGGATTCTAAAGGTAATTTCTCTCTCTCTTCTCCTTTAATTTCCTTTCAAATTCAAGTTCCTTTCTTGATCCTTCTCTATCTATCTTCATCCAAATTGTTCTGTAAATCTAGTATTATATATATACTGTAATATTATGATTCTAATTATATCACCCAACACACTTTCACCCTTCCTTTTATTTTATTAAAGAGAACGTTGTTCATGTGGTGAAAATTTATCACCTTCAAAAACAACATGCTCTCTTCTTCCATTTATACATTCAATCTGGTCATGAAACTATTTTTATGGTTGATCCAGAATGTTTTAAATGTATCATGTTCTATTTTATGTTCTGGAAATAACCTATGGCCATACTACTAAGTGAAATGTTAAAATGAGTTGGTTGTGATCTAAAAACCGCTCAAATTAGCCCAAATAATCTTCATTTAAATATTATCTAATGATTCGGCCACATGGATCTAATATAACTCTTTATAAAATCATTCAAGATTCTGTAATATCATTAATTACATGTAACATCAGTTCTGGATGTTTACCCATGATCTACCCAAACATAAAATAAAGAATACAAGTGGACCGCTCAAGAAAACCATGAAAACGAACATCCCCGATCAATGTTTTTAAACTCTATAAGTCATCAAAAGGTACATAATATGAAATAATGAACCTAGAATGAACCCTATTAATGTATAAAAGGTTATGTAATTTCTAATTAATGAATATAATGTCATTACACCGGACATTAAAGAGAATGAGGCATTCGAGTACAAGGTAAGGGGAAATCTCGAACCCAATTTTCTTCCTTCGGGTTCTCCCTCTTTCACTCCATTTTTGATATGGTTACTCCTCAAAGATCATTTGTTCATCATTTAATTTACTTTTCTGGGATATAAATGTTTTTCAATGGTTTTTATGTCCCTTAAAATGCTTTCCAAAAGAACTCTTCTTTCAAAATCTCACCTTTTGCCTCTCATTGAAGGTTGATGGTTCTTATATCAAGTATGTTGTTCCCTATTTCTTTTGGTAACCCAAAGATTATGAATGTGTTATTATGAGATGAAACCCATTCCTTTCCATGGGTTATTTATTTACATGTTTGATATTTGTTCTATGTGGCAAGCATGATAATGATAATGTTATGATGTGACGGGTGCGCCCAGAATTATAAAGTGCAATATGAATGTTTAAATGTGACGGGTGCTCCCGGAATTATATAGCGCTCCAATGCATTGGGTAAAGTGATGAATCTCATGAGTAAATGGGAAATTATGCGTGAACATGATGCTAGCTTTGTTCACAAGTATGTGTGGTAGTTAACCACTAAGACATGATGTTTCATTTTTATGCTTTGCCACATTTCAAGTTTGTTGTTTATGCTCCTCTCATGTTCAAGATATTCTTCCTATGTCATGATTATGCTCACCCCATGCTATATTGTTCTTATATATCCTCTTACTGGGCTTTTAGCTCACCCCTTTTGATGTATATCCTCAGGTGGCTACATGTACTAAGGAGAGGAAAAGTTCTACTAAGAAGCTATATAAGAAGAGATTAAATGAATTTTTATGCTTGATATTGTACTTGTTATGTGTAGTCCTAGTTTTCCCAAGACACTAAACCTCTAGATCCTCCATGTGTAATACTATTATGTTGTTTAACTTTGAAATGATGTAATAGTAATGTAAGAAAAGGTCGGGTCGTTATATTAAGGGAAATGTAGATCCAACTCTTTTTATAATGAAAGATAAGAAAAATGTTTTGATTGTTCAAATTTATGTTGATGACATCATATTTGGTTCAACTCAGCAATCTTTGACCGACTCTTTCATAAGTCTAATGAAATATGAGTTTGAAATGAGTATGATGTTTGAGTTAAATTTTTTCCTTGGTTTTCAAATTTCCCAAAAACCAGAAGGAACCTACATATCTCAACATAAGTATATTAATGATCTTCTTAAAAAGTATGGTTATGACAACACTAAGAGCATAAGTACTCCTATTGGTACTTCAAACTCTTTAGATCTTGATGAAGCTGGGAAACCAGTAGATCAAACATCTTTTAGAGGTATGATAGGAAGTTAATTTACTTAACAGCTAGTCGACCAAACTTAATGTTTTCAGTATGCTTATGTGCAAGATATCAATCCAATCTTAAGGAATCTCACTTAAAGGTAGTAAAAAGAATTTTTCGCTACCTTAAGGGAACCATGGATCTAGGATTATTTTATACTTCTGGAAATGATTTTATCCTAAAAAGCTTTTCTGATGCTGACTTTGGTGGATGTAGAATTGATAGAAAAAGTACATTCGGAACTTGTCATTTATTAGGAGATTCACTAGTTTCTTGGTCCTGCAAGAAGCAAAATTCTGTAGTACTCTCCACTGCTGAAGCTGAATATGTAGCAGCTGGAAGTTGTTTTGCTCAAGTGTTGTGGATGCAACACACACTCACAGACTATGGCTTGAGTTTTACTAAAACTCAAATTTTGTGTGATAACACAAGTGCCATTGCCCTAGGTAAGAACCCTGCACATCACTCCCATTCAAAACACATAGAAATTAGGCATCACATTCTTAGGGATCACACACTCAGAGGAGATATCATTCTTCAATTTATCGGAACACAAGATCAACATGCTGATATTTTCACAAAATATTTTCCTTCTGATAGATTTGAATACATTAAACAGAAGTTATGGATGATAACCATAAGGTAATCCTTCTTAATTAACCTTCTGTTGAAAAAGTCTCCTTACAGTAATAAACTCCTTTTCATAGGGGGAGTACATTTTCTTGATAGAATAGCAAAGTTTTTCAAAATTTGTTTTCAAACTTTTCGGAACGAAGATTTCTGGAATGGAGATTTCTGGAACTACAATTTTTCAAGAATGGACATTTTTCTACAGAATGCTTCTGGAATGGAAGTATTCGTATTAAAAATTTCCGGAATTGAAATTTCCGGAACTGAAATTTTCCGGATTGGAATTTTTCTTTTCCTCATATTGAAAACATCCGGAATGGAATTCTCGTACTGAAAATTTTCAGAACGAAGATTTTTGGACTGGGCTTTTCATAACATTTTTTTCAAGACATTTTTTAATAAAGTTTTTTTAAGGAAGAATATTACCAATTTCAAATAATATTTCTTGTCAATCTGTATGTTATGATTTCCCTATTTATAGTTTTATAATAAAATTTTTCTTACTGGTATCTTCATTGTTTAAGTTCGGATTCTAGTTTTGCCTCAATTCCGAATTTTTTTTAAAAAAAAAAACCTCAAAAGATCGGAGTCATTTTTTTTCGGGGTTATTCTCAACCGTCAGATCGGATCAAAGTATTTTAAACCATTGGATGACCATTGGAAGACCAACGGTCATTCTCTTTGCCTATAAAAAGGGGGTCCCGAGACTCGTCCCACATCGGTTTTCAAGATTTTGCGTCTCGAAGCCCTGCTGCTCCCCTTAAGGCCGATTACGAACCTTGTGAAGCTGATCTGAATCCTACAGTTTACTTCACTCCGAATGTCTATTGAAGCAACTTCACAAGATATGTCAACTACGAAACCAATTTCAAAGTTGTTAGTTTACAGAGAAAGGTTAGTTCATCTGGATTTTTATAAGCTTGACTCTATTATTTCGAAAAATATTAGACTAAATGGATGGGAAGTCGTCTGCATAGCCAAGTCAGATAAATAGGATCCGATTTACACTGACTTGTTGATAGAATTTTTTGAGTCTGTTTCCTTCCTAGTGGAAGATGGCAGAGAAAGATTTTCTTTTAAGTCTTATGGAAAGGCTTGTAAAATTTCCTATACTAAGGCAGCAAGCCTGGTTGGTATACCATATGAGGGAGAAGCTGAATTTTGCTCTCACAAACTTCCGGATGTGCAAGGAAGTTTCATTAAGGAAAAAGCACTGCAGTGTCTGGGGCTTAAATATGATTCAACTACTAAGATTGCTCGGTTCGCTCCGAATAATAGAATACTGGAACTATGGGTGTAAGGTTTTCTGGTTCCGAGAATAGGAGATAAAGACAATCTGAAAAAGAGTGATATCTATGTCTTAGATTTCATGGTAAATCTAAGAAAGATAAATCTGATAAGGCATGTCTTGGTTATGATCAACAATATCAAAGAAGGAAATATGAGAGCTTAGATTATAATGTATCCAGCCTTATTATCAAAGTTGATTGTTCGATGATTAGAATCTTTCAAAGTTGCTTGCAAATCAAAGATCCGAAATTGCAAGCTCATGCTTGTTAGTGATGATACGCTTAAGAGAATGAAGATGGGATTTTCTAGTGAATCCGGAGAATTTTACCCCCTATCTGTGGAAGAATTTGAAGCAGTTGAAAAATAAACACAATCTCCAGAACCTTTAAAAAAGCAAAGGAAGAAGAGAAAGTCTATGGAAGTAGTTACTGATGAAGAATTTCCTCAGATGAAGGAAACTGAATCTGCACCACCCAAACCGAAGAAGCAGAAAATCTATACAGATGAAGTAGCATCAAAATGGAGGAAAGATAAGGAAATGAGGAAGGAAGGGGATCCTCAATTCGGACTCGACCCTGCTGAGGCTAAGGCTTTAAAAGAAAAGGCTACTGAGGAGCTGGAAAGACAAACAAAGGAAAAGAAGTTGAGGAAGAAGATAACTAAAGCTGAACTAGTACAATCGTTGCTAAAAGGTACAGCGTTGGCTTCTAAAAGGCTTCCAGTTCCGGAAACTTTTGAAGTTGAACCTTCTTTACCAGAAACTCCAGCAAAAAATTATGTCACTCTGGAAAAGAACAAGGGTAAAGAACCTGTAGTGGAAACTGAGAAAGAAGGTGCTGAAGCAGTTGAGGAAGAAGTAGAACAAGTAGAGGAAGAAGAAGAAGAAGAAGAAGAAGGGGGGAGTGAAGATCTAGATACCTTGATCAAACAAATTCAGGA
Source organism: Viscum album (assembly GCA_963277665.1). Classification (NCBI taxonomy): domain Eukaryota; kingdom Viridiplantae; phylum Streptophyta; class Magnoliopsida; order Santalales; family Viscaceae; genus Viscum; species Viscum album. The sequence goes on along the minus strand of OY728142.1, from coordinate 688,104,375 downwards.
TTATAAGGCCAAATCCGAAAAAAAAGTTTCTCCAGGGAAGGGAGATGAGGAAGCAGTCAAGCAACTTCAAGAGGAAGAAGAAGAGAATGAGTTGTTTGATGAAGAATAATCCTATCAAATGAACTATCTTGAAGAAGGACAAGAAAGACAGTAACCAGATGAAGATCAGATTGTTCAAGTTTCTGAATCTGAGGAAGTTTCTCCAAATGTGCAATACATTCTGAAATCAGATAAAGTCAAGAAAACTTTAATAGAGACACCTATTAAGGATATCATTAGGAAGAAAGAGGTTGGTGGTACCTCTAGAAGGAAGCTGATGCCAGTTGAAGAAGAGGAATCTCAAAAAGAAGTCTCTGATTCGGAATCATCATCCCACGGGCATGATTTTTTGGTTCAATCTCTGAGAAAGCGGGTGGACACAATACCGATTCTTCCAACTATAGATTCTAGATTCCAGTTGCTGCAACAATCTATGAATCAAAAATCTGATTCTTTATCCATGGTAATGGATAAGTTTGTGAAGTTGGAAGCAGAACAGAAAAGATTTCTGATCGATTATGACATCCATAGAAAATCTTGTAGTAAAGTAACCAAGTGGTCTAAAAGTGTGGACGAAGATTTAGTACACTTTTAAAATTTTCAGGCTGAAGTTCAAAGTTCTTTTGGAATATAGGACCAAAAGGTTAATGAAATTTCTGAGAAGTTGACCCAGGAACAAAATGTCCGGAATCAACAAGTCAGAGATCTGAATGGAAAGCTTAACTCAGTATCTTAGAATTAGGAATCTGAAAGAGATTTCCAGATTGCGTTTCAGTAGAGGATGGAGAAGCAGGATGAGTTGTTGAATTTTCAAAAAGAAGCCTTGGAGGCTCAAGCACAGCTGATAAAAGCTCAAGAATAAAAGGTAAAAGCCTTGGAGAGGCAACGAGAGGAAGACCAAAGAGACCTGAAGAAACTCAAAGCCTTTTTGAAGCAGCTTATTCCAAAGGAAAAGGAAGACAAATGAACCCACTCCGATCTTTTGTTGTAATTGTCTTTCCTTGTAATAATTTTTTCTCAAACCCTAATGAAATGATTATCTATTCCGTTTGTCTCTTGTTGTATACTAATGTTTCAGGTAGCATAATTTGTTTTCCATTCCCTTCAATTCTTTTTAAAAAATCACAAAGGGGGAGAAGGAAAAAGAACTATTCCTGAGGAAGAGAAAAGAAAAATTTATGCGAAAAATATCCTTAAGGAAAGGGGGAGTCTCCCACTTCATTTTGTTTCATTCTTACAATAATGAAAACTCTACTCCGGAAACCCAGAATACAATCCTTAGAGTTTCAATGCCTAAGGGGGAGTTAGTTCTATTTACTTCTATCCATGAATGAAGGGAGATATGTTTTAAATAGTCTAATGAAATTTTTTTCAAAATCCTTATATACTTTTTCAAAAGGATGTTTGTGCTTTCCAAAAAGGGGGAGATTGTTGAGTCAATATGGTTTTCCTTATGACTTTTCCACTCCTTCTTGTTTTAAAAATCACAAACACCTTATACTTAAGCAAATATTATTATTACTCAAATAAGGAAAATTTACTTCCTTAAGGAAATTTACCTTAACCCAGATTTCTTATACTTAGTTTTTTTTTCTTAAAATCAAAAACTGGAATCACAACCAAATTTTCGGAGCCTTATAATGAAAAGTTTGAGCATTCTGTTTTTAGGATCCGAATCATGGATGTGATCTGTAATACAGTTTTAATCTTAATTCTGGATTCCAAACTCTGAAGCAGTTCTAATTCGAACTCTTAATAAGTTCGACTCCGAACTCTTAATATGTTCGACTCCGAACTCTTAAGAAGTTCGACTCCGAACTCTTAAGAAGTTAGAATCCGAACTCTTAAGAAGTTTGACTCCGAACTCTTAAGAATTTCGACTCCGAATTCTTAAGAAGTTCGACTCCAAACTCTTAAGAAGTTCGACTCTGAACTCTTAAGAAGTTCGACTCCGAACTCTTAAGAAGTTCGACTCCAAACTCTTATGAAGTTCGACTCTGAACTTTTAAGAAGTTCCACTCCAAACTCTACAGATTTAGAATCTGATCTCTGATGAAACCAGACTATGATTTCCTATAAAATAGAATCCAAACATTTCTTAACAAAGACTCCGAACTTCATTTTGGTTAGACTCCGAACCTTTGACTTGCTTACACTCTGAACTATTAATTAGCCTTTACTTACACATGCTTCATTCCAAAACGATGTCGTACATTCAGTTATACAAATTTTGTAATAAAACGATGTCGTCTATTCGTTTTCTTATTAACCGTTGGTTAAGTTACATGTGTACAGGTCCCTCCGATTTTTAAGGAAAATATGACCGTTGGGAAGGAGGCTAACCTTAACTATAAATAAGAGCTCATTTGAAAGAGCTCGATACTGATGACAGATGAACAACTTGGTTTTGTGCATACATGCTATTGAAGTGATTTCTAGAGAGAGAGGATCTTATTAACTCTCAAAGCTTCGTGCGACTCCGAATGTTGGTGATTACATTCGAGGGCTTCCGGGGATAGGAAGATAGAGGTGCCGACTACCTAGAAGTTCGAGGGCTTCCATGCTGAGGAAGACAGAGGTTTCCAACTACCTTGATGTTGAGGGCTTGCAGGGATACAAGACAGAGACTCTGATCTTCGTATCGAGGGCTTACCCTGGTGTGGGTAAGACAGACTTGCTTGAAAGTATAAATCAAGGGACCTTTATCCAAGGTTGTTGGATACCCTTCTCTTTGGGTTAAAAGACTTATATCTTGTTACTAGTAGTTCTACTACTTGTTTATATTCCGCTGCATTTTGTATTATAAGGAAAGTATAACTTTCTTATACTTCCTTACTTGTACTATGTTTCATTTCGATTCTATACGCTTTAAGGTAGAATCTCATATTGTAATCTTTTGTTAAGTTTCAATTTCCGGAACCTACTTTCGGAATCTCTTTCCAAGGTTGCATTCAGTGTTAGAGGTGTTGTGAATTTTCTTAGTTTAACTTTTTTAAACTTATCCCTTTCCTTTTCTTAAGGAAAACATAGTTAATCATAACTAACTTTAAAGGTTCAAAAGGAATTTTTAAAGAGTACAATTCACCCCCCCCTCTTGTATATTGAGCATCTACATCACTATTTCGATCCTACAAAGACCGCACTAAAATGTTTTAATGCTAAAAATTCTTAAATACACTATTTACATGTTATCACACTTATGTATGAAATAAATTGTCATGATTTATAATTATTTTCACTTATTAATGTCCATGCATGTTCTAATGCCTTTCTTTAATGGAAACTTGTATGATGTGCCCAATCATTATGATTTATGATATGATTATGATACCCATTTATTTCCATGGGTACCCTTATGTTTATGATTGATTATGTATGATTACTTAGGTGGAAATAATATTCATGATCATGTGAGATGGGTGATTATAGGTATGACTACAATGAATTTGGTAAAGATAAGTCTCATGAGACATTATGTGCAATGGTCTTTGCAGTTATCCTTGACTTGTGCTACCATGTGCAGCGGTCTTGGTTGTTAACATTGACTTGTTATCCTCTATGTGTAAAAATCATTGAATCATGCTAAATTCATGTTTTATGTTTCTTCCACATTACTATGAATACATTTTTATATTATCCCACATTTATATGTTATTATTTTATATGTTCCATTCAATTTATTTTCATTATGTCATGCCTTCTAACCCATGTGTTAAATCCATATTCCTAGTCTTATTCCATTACTGAGATTTTTATCTCACCATTTTTTCTTGTTATCCCTAGGTTATCCTATGCCGATGTATGAGAAAAATAGATTTTAGGATACCAATATGAAGAATAAATAAATAAGTGTTTTATGTTTTCAGTTTTATGTAACTAGTCTTCAAAGACACTAAACTACATGATCCTTGTCTCGTGTTCCGGTGTAAAATGAAGAATTAAATCAAGTAATGTTATGTGTAAAAGGATAGGGTCACTATAGTTGGTATCAGAGGATGGTCTAGTTATTTTTAGGGATTATGAATAGATCAATTTAGTAAGAACCTTAGGTGTGTTTCTAATTATAAGAAAACATCCCTAAATTTTGGTATGTATAAAGTAAGTATTTTATAAAAAAATGCATCCCTACCTAGATACAAATGGAAGAGGTGGCTCTGGGACAAATGTATCTAGGTGTAAAACTCAAAAACACCACTTTGATCTATACTCGAATGGTAACTGGAGCACAACAATGGGCCTTGCTACACTCTTAGTTTGAAACTCATGCGGGATATGCGTTGGTAAATTAATGATCTTGGTAAAAACCATTATCAATAGAATAAAAAATGATCCCATAAGAATATAAGTTAGGAAATAAATCAAGGATAACCTATACTGGAACCTATGGAATCAGAAGTTTTGATATACTTGTCCTTAAAGAGTTTATCGTTTTATGTTTAAAGTTTCCTTTTTATACTTATTAACTAATTATTATAGCCCCTAATTGTACGTTCTATTTCATAGTTAATAGTGGGAAATTGACAAACATGGTCCAACAAACAATGTAACAGGGAATGTGGAAATTTCCCTAATAATTTTCCAAATATGATGGGAATGGGTGCTCAAAACTTCATAAAAGTACTTGATTCGCTGGCTCATGTTACAAATAATAACTTGAATCAAGTGGAAAACCATCCTCCTCCATAGAAAGAGAATGCTTTTGTAGAATAATTCCCGCATAAAAGGCCTCCCTTGTTTCGTGAATCTATTGATCCCCTCCTTGATGAATAGTGGATTAACTCTATTGATAATCTATTCACTATCCTCCAATGCCCAGAAGAAGAGAAATTTGTATTGGAAGTCTATCATTTTGATAAGGAAGCTGATCAGTGGTGGACACTGATCAAGAATACGAAGTCCCAAGAAGAAATTGATTCCATACATTGTGAAGAATTAAAAAAATTAATAAATATTTTCCCCAAACCCTCCATCTCAAGATGGAAAGGGAGTTCTTCAAACTCAAGCAGAAGGAGGATGATTCTACCAGGTCATATGATGAATAATTTACAAGGATTTCAAGGTACACCATTGTCTTTGTCATGAACACTGAAACAAAGTTGAATCACTTATTTAGATGACTAAAATCGAGTCTATGAAAAATTTTAGTGGTTCATAACTTTGAATGATATGAGGATATTTTTTATTATGCCCTCAAGGTTAAAATAGAGATCAAAGACATGCAATGGTCTTCTAGTCCCAGTGAAAAGAAGCAGAAAATGGAGTCTAACATGGGTGGTTTGGAAAAAATCCCACGATGGAATGAAGATCTTACATCCCACATGTCATCACTGTGGGAAGAAGTATCCTGGGAACTATCTAAAAAAACTCAAAATTGATTCAAATGTGGAAGAATGGGATATATGGATAAATACTACCAAAGGAATATGAAGAATAATGATAATGTAGAATAAGAAAGAAACTTTCAGATAAATTCCCATCCACTGTTGTAGTTTTAGAACTTAAAGGAGAATATTCATTCTACGAACAGTTTCCCTAAGACAAGGGTTTTGGATGGAAATCTACAGAAACCTCCAAGGAAATAAGGAAGAGCTTATGTTTCCACTACTACTGAGGTGAATCCACAAAACTATGTGGTGACAGGTACACTATTTATTAATTCAATAATAAGTAATACACTGTTTTATTCTACTTATATACATTCTTTCATTTATTTCATTTTTAGTAGAACTATTCAAAAACAACCACAAAAGTTGAAGGTTAAGTTATTTGTGAGAATAGTGAATGAGGAAATTATCTTGTTCGAGGTTTATTACTCCACCCTTGTAAATGATTTTAGACTTCACATCCTAGAAAATATTATCATAATTTCTTTATTGGAGTTCGATGTTATCTTGGGCATGGATTGACTATCTTTATAAAAATCTAACATCAACAATTGGGAAAGGGGGATCACTCTTCACATCTCAAACCATCCTCCAATTAATTAAAAGTGTACGTAGTAAGATGAATATCCTTTAGAATAATTGTCTCATGTGTGGGTATTACTACATTATGAGCAATAATGTCAAGATGAAATGATTGAGACAAAGGAGATGATACTTCTCGAAAATATGCCCATCGTGAGGGATTACACTGATGTATTCTATAAACAATTTTCTAGTCTTCCTCTTGATCAAGTGGTTGAGTTGCTAATTGAACTTATTCCTAGATCCCTACATATATCAAATACAACTTATAGAATTCCCACCGTATACCTAGATGAACTAAATAAGTAGTTACAGGGGAATATAGAGAAGGGTTTTATATGCCCAAGTGCTTAACCATGGGGTGCTAAAGTCCTTTAAATCATGAAGAAGAATGGTTCAATGCACCTCTGCATTGATTATTGTGAGCTAAATAATACCATGATAAATAAAACGTATCCCTAACCCCTGATAGATGACTTGTTCGGTCAGCTTCATGTGGCCATTTATTTCTCTAAGGTGTACCTTCGGTCGAGATATCACAAATTAAAGGTGAGGAAGGAAGATATTTATAAGAATATCTTGCGAATGAGGTTTGGAAACTATGAGTTCATAGTTATTCCCTTAAGACTCACTAATGATCCCACAATTTCCAAGGATTTAATGAATAGATTCTTTAGATATTACCTAAACAAATTTGTGGTAGTATTTATTACTCATATTCTGATATACTACAAGAGAATGGAGGATCACAAGGAGCATTTGAATACTATGCTAAAGACATTGAAAATGGAGAAACTATAGGCAAATTAAAGTAAATGTGAGTTCTAGATGGAGGTAGTATCATTTTTGGAGCATGTAATCACTTGATAAGGTATATCTTTAGACCCTTCCAAGACAAAATAAATTGAAGAGTGGCCCAGTACAATGTCTATAACAGAGATCCATAGCTTCCTCTGTCAATATATGTGTTATAGATGATTTGAGGATAAGTTTTCATGATTTTCAAACCCAGTGAACTAGCAAAAAAGGAAGGGTGTAAATTTTTTGTGGCCTCATGAATGTAAAGACTTCATTAAAGAGTTGAAAAAGAGGCTTATCATTAAGCTAATACTCACACTCCCAAAAAGTGAAGAGCACTTTGTGATGTACAGTGATGCTTCATAGAAGGGATTAGGTTGTGTGCTGATTCAAAATGATAAAGTGATAGCCTATGCCTCAAGGAAGCTAAAAATCCAGGACCAAAACTATCCTATGCATGATCTAGAGTTGGCATCTATGTTATTTGCGTCGAAAATCTGGAAGCATTGTCTCTATAGAGAGAAGTGTGAGATATATGCTGATCTAAATAGTCTAAAATATATTTTCACATAGAAATAGATTAATATACACCGACATATATGGTTGGAGCTCCTCATGTATTATGACTTCTCATTCCACTACCACCCAGTAGGGAAAACGAGGTGGCAGATGCTCTAAGTCGAAAGGATATTGCATCTTTATCAATGTTGGGAATCAAAAGGGATCCAATATTCTTATATTAGAGTAGTATAGACATTGGAATCATTAAGGGAGTAACATCATCAATCCATTCTCAAATGATTTATCAAACATCCCTCAAGGAGAAAATTAGGGATGCTCAATGAAAATATTTTAAAATTCAGAAAAGGGTGGAAGCTATCAGAAATGGGAAATCCTCTGAGATTAAGATTGATGGGGAAAGAGTTGTAGGATTTGAGCCATGATTGTGTGTACCATCAAATTTAGGGATAAAGAAGGAGCTTTTGAATGACACACAAAGCTCAACATTCTCTATTCACCCAAGGAGCAAAAATATGTATTGAGATCTTCTAGAGAACTATTGGTGGGACAATATGAAGAAGGAGATTGTTGAATATACATCAAAGTTCCTGGTATGTCAACAAGCGACAGATGAAAGATTGAATTCTAAGGGGATGATGAAACCACTATCCATACCAACATGGATGTGGGAGAACATCACTATGGACATTATCACTAGACTTCCATGGACATCTAGAGGAAACAATTCTATATGGGTCATTGTGGATTGCCTTATAATGACATATCACTTTATCGAAATACGAGAGGTATTTTCATTGGATAAACATTTACAGATAAATAATAAAGAGGTGGTAAGGATTCATGGAGTACCATTATCTATTGTATCTGATAGAGATATAAGATTCACCTTGATGTTCTAGAAAAGTATCCAACATGATCTAAGCACTGAACTAAACTTCACGAAAAACTATGATCATCAAACTGATGGCCAATCTGAACAAACTATTTAGACGCTACAATACATGTTGAAATAATGTTCTATGGACTTCAAAGGAGGGTGGTACCAAAATATTTAACTAATTTATTTCACATACAACAACATTTCCCACCCAAACATCTGAATGGCACCATATGAATCCCTTTATGGGAAAAGGTGCAGAACATCGACATGTTGGGATGAAGTCAGTGAGCATAAACATCTAGGACCTGAAATGGTTGAATAAAAGGTAGAGGAGGTGAGAACCATTCAGTATCACATCAATTCATCTCAATGTTCACAATAGATTTATGCAGACAATCATTTACAAGAACTTGAGTTCAATGTCGGAGACATTATATTTCTCTATATATCTCCATAAAAGAAGGTCATGAGGTTTGGGAAGAAAGGAAAGCTAAGTCCCCGGTTCATAGACCTCTGAGATATTATTTATCATTTTGGATATGTGACATACACACTAGAACTTCCACCTACAATGATCAATGTACATGATTTCCTCCATGTACCCCGCTTAAGAAAGTACATACTAGATGCTTCACAAGTACTATCTTCAGAGGTGATACATTTGGAGAAAGATCTTTCTTATGAGGAGTAGCCACTAAAGTAGAGATAAAGTTATATGTAACAAGACTACTCACTTGGTCAAAGTACTATGGTGGAACCATAAGTACGAAGAAGAAATATGAGAACTAGATGAGGCAATGAAGGAAAAGTACCCACACCTATTTACATCTTATAATGTAAAATGAAATTTCGAGGGTGAAATTTCGAGGGAGAAATTTCTTAAGGGGGAAGAATTTAATGACCAATGATTAATCAATTGAAATTCCCAACTTATAATTTTTTCATATAATCTCATGAAATCACAACACAATGAACTACTATGTACTATGTGACATTTAAACCTAATATTGTCACTTCTGGGATTTGAATTTCGAAAATATGACATAAATTACTGTGATCACTATGATGTTTGGAGTTCGATAATACACACTTATTTTTTGGTGAATAGTAAATTAGACTTATTAATAGTAATGTTACCCTTATAAATTGTAATATGACCTTATAAATAGTAAATCAGCCAAGTAAATAGTAACCTTACCAATGAAAGTATAAAATTTACCCATATTATAAGTGAAAATATGATAGTGTTTTTATTTTTATAAGTTATTAATATTTAATTAAAAAATTCTAAATCAGTTAATAATTAAAAATAATAATAAAATGTGTTCATAAATTATTGTTTGGATTGCTTATGATCATAGGATAACTTTATGAGACCTTAGTTAATTTTTCAAATTATTATAAAATTTGTTATAATTTTAAAATATATATTTTTCAAGTAAATAATGATTTTATTTAAAAAATAAATTTATCATATTTAGATAATTATTTTCTTAAAATGGAGTTGATTTTTAATTCAAAACATCGAGAAATGGTTAGGTTGATTTTTTTTGTGATTTTTCTGAAATACTTGAATTTTTTATTAATAGTAAAATAGGATAATTTACGATAAGAGCTAAAACCTGAATTTCTACATCATTCTTGAGTCATGGATGATGTAAATGGACATTGGTTTGGACTAAAATTAACTTTTCACTATTTTTGGTCATGTAAACATCACTATTTATTTTCCTATGGAGAAATAATAAACTAATGATTAAAATATTAAGAAAATCCTCCTCCTCTTCACTATAAAACCCACCCTCACTCCCCTCTTCTCTTTACTCCCATAAATCCTTTTTCATTGCCTATATAATGCTCAAATGTCTCCCCAAGATTATCCCCCATATCAATCAGCCATTTTTATCCTCAAAATAACAAATCTTCTCTTCTTAAGAGGCTCTCAAGGAAGTTTAATTCAAGAGGTAACTTCTTCTTTTCAATTATTTTACTCTATTTTCATGTTCCTTTGTTTTCTTTCAATACTTACCTCTCCTGATCTAAATATTATGAAAACTATAGTATGTTAAATGTATAGGAATGTTTTTATTATAATGGAATATGTTATTATAATCTCTCTTTTACCCTACTTTTATACTAGAAATGAAAACACCATTTGAGATGTGTTAATTTTACACATTCACGGATGACATGTTTTCATTATCTTTCACTGTCTTCAATTATGGTCATGAAACCATTTTTATGGTTGAACCCAACAATAATATAATTATTATTTCTCATATAATTTTCTTTAATCTTTTTTTATCCAAGGATTTTATTTATAAATCAAAATGTGTTCGTTGTGATCAAAACCCACAAATTATCCCAAAAGGTTATCACTGAAGTTTTATATAATGATTCAACTTCACTCCAAGTAACCAAATTAAATATAAATCCATGAAACCTTAATTATTTTTAATAATAAAATATAAATCAAATTATGTACAACCATACTCATTTTACATGATTATCCGTTCATATATATAAGTAAACCAATCATGAAAGAAATGGGCCTGAAAATGGAATTGAACCTCATAACCAATCAAAAGGCTTATGAATGAACTCAAAAAGTTTATAATAAATCAATTATATGTAAAATATGTTCTTCATTTATTAATTAATAAACCTATTTTGATTATTTAGTTCATTAATATCATGTGGAGAGCACCATCTGACTTAAGGTAAGAGATTCTACCTGAACCGCCATTATTCAATTACATTTCTATTACTCATTTTTAACACAAATTAAATCTTATATTATATTTATTTAATTATTATATTTTATTTTTATATTTCCAAACTCATGTGTCAAGATCCATTAGGCATTTCATTTGGGTATACACATGCTTTTATGTGATTCCCTCTTCAATATTTTCTAATAAGAAAACATGTTTTAAGGGAACTTCCCAAATTCAAACCCAATTTCATGTGCACTCTACCATATGAATTAAGCCACAATTGTTTTTATAAAACTATTTTTTATTATGAAAACAATATTCTATCACTTCTAGTTTTATATATATTATTATTATCTTTTCAATTTTAAATTCTCGTTAGTATTTTCATTAAAACCGAACTAAAATGTTTTAATCCTAAAAATTCTTAAATTCACTTTTTAAATGTAATCAATTATTTTTTAAATATCATAAAATTATATATTGTAACATTAACTTTTTATTTCCATGTATATTTTAATTCCTTTATTTAATGTAAACATGTATGAAACGCCAATTCATAATGTTTTATGACATGATTATGATACCCATTTCCTTTAATGGGCACCCATTTGTTTATAATTGATTATTTATGATTATATATGTGGAAATAATATTCATGAAAATTTTAATGTGGTTTCACCTATATAGAACTCCAATTCATTGGGTAAAGTTGATTCTAACATGATTTCATGTGTAATGTTCTTGACGGTTATCCATGACTCGTGCTACCATGTGAAACAGTCTTGGTGGTTAACCTTGACTTGTTCCCCTCTATATGAAATAAGCCTTGAATCATTATAAAGTCATTTTTATGTTTCTTCAACATTACTATGAATCCATTTTTATATTATCCCATGTTTATATGTTATGATTTAATATGTTCAATGAATTTAATTTCTTTATGTCATGTATTTTAACCCAAGTGATAAATATTTATTCTTATACTTATTCTCTTACTGGTATTTTTAGCTCACCCCTTTTTTCATGATATAACTAGCTTATCCTATTCCAATTTATGAGCACAATGTATGTTAGGAGCACCATATGAAGATTAAATATAGAAATGTCTAATTTTTTCATTTTTACATGCCTAGTCTTAAAAGACACCAGATTTCACGATCATTGGCTTGTATTTTAATGTAAAATTATAAATTAAATAATGTAATTTTATGTGTAAAAGGATAGGTTATTTATAGATATTCTTAAGGGTGTTAAAAGAGTTTCCTTACAATTTACTTACGTGAAATTTTCTCACTTCCTTTATGTTAGTGACTGTGAATTACATGATCCATATATCATATCATCGTAACAAAAAATGGTATATTATGTGGAAGATTTCATGGATCAATGGTGAACTATATTTGTTAACATAAAACAAATACACGTGTATGATATGGGTGATTAAGTGTAATATTTGACTTCTGATATTGAATCACATCAACAATAATAAGTGAACATATTTTTCCATCATGATATTGAAAATATTAGTCTTTCAAGAGTGGATGAAGTAGATAAAGTAATGATAGAGTAGGAAAATGACAAGATTGAATAGAAAAATGGTCGTATGTTCATTCATCCATTAATTTATCAATCATTCATGTTATATGTAAAATCATTCATTATCCAACCTATGTATATTTTGTTTTTCAGTACTATGAATTGGTTATTATTTCTATATTTTAGGCATTAATTTTTTGAAATATATGTTTTGAAGTTTCTTTTATTTAGTTTAATTATTGGAATTCCAAGGAGGAAGTGTTTTAATTATCGTAATTGACTTTACCATGAAAGCACCGATAGATGATGACATGTCATTCTCCATCCCCACAGCATCAGAGAGACCCTTCACTTGACCCCCTACAACATCTCTCACATCCTCTATCTTGTCAGCTTATGGCACAACCTTCATTAAAATCTCATCATTGGCTAAGATAGTGCCTCCCTATTCAGTAGGATAAGTACCGAGGGAGATGGTCAGCAGTCCTATTTCTTCACAAAGATATTAGAGGGTGATAGTCGTATGTAAAATTTTTAATGTGAATACATTTATTTTAATTTTTATATTAATAACTATTTTTTCATAAAAGTTGGAAACAATGATACTATGAAGAGAAATATGAATTGTTTAGATGTCTAGAATCTGAATGGTATGAAGATAATTGTCCCATTTAACTGATATGGGGTCTTGATAAATGATGCTTTAGGATTATTTTTCTAGATTCTAGGCCAACTGGAAGAAAATATTGTTACCCTTTTGATTGCCTATTCTAATTGGAGTTATATTCCTCAATGTTGGAAAAATAAAGTTTTTTATTCAATGATAAATTTAATTTTAATAAATTATGGTGTAATTTAATGTCATTGTGATACTAAATTATAATAATTTAAAAATAAATCTATATGTATATATGTTTATCCATTTTACCAATGCTGATCTAATTTAATGAAAGTGTAAATCAAAAATTATGTGTAATAAATGGAAGAATTTTAAATGTATATTATATAATGAATTCAATGATACTTTGTTGAAAACACAACATCTATATAATAAGGTACCCAAATTGGTGATTTGATAGAAAAGGAATTTTTTTATTGATAAGTGTCATCATGAGAAACATGTGGTATTTAAATTTATATTATTATATTGATCTCATTTTACATATATATATGAATATGAAAATAATATTACATTGCATAAATTACTATTAAATTATATGTTATTTATTTCAGGATGTTTCAAGGAATAATGTATCGAGTAGAGCTATGAAAATGATCTCTCATACTTCCAAATCATAGAGTCGTTTCATAAAACAATTGACTATCAGAAATTTTTATTTATTTTATATATTTATTTGAATAAATTATTTGGTTCATGTATTAGATGTTTCGTTTATCATTTATTAATGAATTCAAAGAATTTATGTCACCATGTCTCCAAACAAAACTATGGTTGGATGTTCATACAAAATCTAATGAGAGTTATGTTAATGATCCCACCAAATAAGTTCGGTTATGAATTAATTTTTCATTTTAATAATGTATAATTACTTTTTAAAGTGTTAATATTTATTTCTTCATATATGACTGATATCTGATTTACAGGTAAAAATTAAAGAACTATGGGAATCCAATCTGGCACAATCCTTTTCAGTCTCCTAGGACGACATAAATGTTCATTTCCATGGGAATGATCATCCCAGTCAAGTTCATAGGATATATAGGTGGTTTAAACAAACCTATATCATCAACCTGTTTTGGGAGAGGAAAACACATCCAAATAAACATTATATGACTATACCCAATAACTAACACTAAATGGAAGGATCCTATGCGAGTTGGATTCTTATTCAAAATTTTGTGGCGGTATTTGGAAATTGTTATAAAAATATTTTATGATCCTTTAAAAGATCGTCAAATAAAAAAAATCCACTAATTTTTGAATTTTCAATAGTGTATGGCTTCTATTTTTTGATTTCCCAATATGATTAAGAATTAAATGTTAACATTGATTCTACTGGATTACCTTATACTCACTCTGAGGAATCATCCAAGGGGTATAACATTGATTTTAATGATTACCTGATGTTCTTGTAGATATTTTGACATAGTTGAGAGAAAGTTTGGGTCGATCTGGGTATCATGTTAGACCACGATGATCCATGGTGTTTTTTTTATTAATTTTATTTAATTTAATTTTGGATAGGTATATCATATATTTTGGAACTTGTTTATGATAATAGATTATAGGTAGTCCATTTGGGTGTCCTAGATAGAATTTTTTTTGAACCCCCCGATGGGGCACATTTGTGCCCGTGAAGAGCTTATGTCTTCTTTCAGGTTTTTCATGGGATGTATAATGGATTATACAATGGAATATTATTTTAGTGTTACATGTTTATGATAGAGAAACTCAATAGGGTTTTGGAGAATGGAGATTGAGGTTCCCTCAGGGATGGTAGTATATACTTATATATGTTTATCTTCTTTTTTGTTTGTCTCGTATATGTCATCAGCCTTGTGGGAGGCAAGTGAGTATGTATGACTATATGCTTCTACATTACATTTGATATAACATTCCAATTTCCTTATTTATTTTGTGTACTCTTTTCATTAATGATGAATGTGGACTGGTTTACTTTCCAATTATTTCACAATCCTATATGGGGAATAGTATCACAATGGTATAACCCTAGACCCCCTAAGAGTTGGTAGCCTACAAAATATGGGGAAGCCATCATGGGGTCCCATAACTGTATAATCTGATAAATGTTTATAGTGATCTAGGGAGGGGATGTTACAAAATCCATCAGTCTCTTTATTAATTCTTTTATCTATCTATGATCATCATTACTACTACCCACCACTCACTAACATAATATCTGTCTAAAATAATTGAAATATTTTTTATCACCACAATCTGATAGCATTAAGATACCTTTCATCGGACACAATTCATCTTAACCACTCATCATCTTTATAGCAATGTATTAAAATTATATAGCTACATAGAAGTAAAATTAAATGCATTATGAGGACGATCGAAATAAAATCACTATAATAAATTTATTTTTGGAATCAATTCATTTATTACTATATATCTTAGTCATTGATTAGTTTGAAGGAATTTATCATTGATTATATGGGGAAATATATCATGTTGAAGTTTAAAAATTATCAGATGAATGTTATTATTGATGGAAGGTTTTTTGAATGAAAATAATAATGAGTGGGTCGGGGAAAATGTTGAACATAAAGTCATATAAGGTGGTATATAAGGAAATATATTATAACTAAAGAATATTTATTGGTGTAAAAAGGGCCTGTTACACAAAACCCACCATAGGTTTCCAAAAAATTATAGGGAAAACCCCATATCCAACCCTCGATGATTGGTTTGAATATTGATGTGGGAGGTATCATTTTTCTCACTTCACTAGAGAAGGTACTAGTTAAACATGTTAAATTGTTTCATAAGTAAGTTATACCAGTTCAATTTAAAAGTCCTGTAATCAAAATAGATGTGGGAAATAATGATGTCCATACTCTATCAGATGGTGTTTCTACCCATGCACCAATGGATGGGGTTACTTTCCATGCCCCATTAATATATATGAAAATAGATGCATAGCTTGACAAGAATGATAACTAAGATGTAAATTAGAAGTTACACCAAGATTAAACATCTATTCAAAATACCATTAATGAATACACTTCTTAGGTGATAACAGTTAACAATACTTATTGTGTGAAACCTATTTATGTTTTTAAGGGGTATATTAACACTTAATTGAATCACTATAATAAAAATAACCCACAAAATCCAACACCACCATGAATGGCATACGAAAATGTGAAATATTATAAATTAAAAAACACTATAATCTTCTATATGATTCGGGGAAGAATACTTTGAATCCTTCTTTATCTTCTTCTAATGTTCTTGATAATGATAACAGGAGTGAAACATGAATGAAGTTACACCCATGAGGGTATAAATGGGTTAAACGAATCATTATATATTCAGATAGGGATAAATTTAATCACCAAGACATTCTAGTGACTTAGGCACATAGTACAAGGATGAATTGGGGTTTAGGTGTGGAGGAGTGTTGACCATGTATGAAGAAAGACCTCTCCCATATCTTTACATCACATTATAGTTATTTATATAGTACTAAATGATTCTTCTTGGGATATGTTTCAGTTATTCATATTTTATGACACATGAATAAATTTTATAATCAAATTTGTGCATCTAATGCATTAATGAATCTCCACTAAATTATTTCATCTTATAAAAGAATTACATTAATGATATAAAAATGGAAGAATCACAAAATGATAACAATTTATCATTTAGCCACAAATATAGGTTTCATGGATCGATATACCTTTTGAGAAAGAAGATAAAAATATGAAAGTAAAGAAAAATTGATTATATATATCATATATATATATAAAGGTTTAGAGAATATATTCTTCAATATCCCACTTACACTAAATCCTAATAGAATTTTTACCATTTATATTTATATTGTATCATATACAATATCACATGAAATCATATCCAAAACCTTTTTTATATCTTAAAATTTTTTATTGGAAATATATCATTAGCTACAATTTGTATCACATAATTTGAAATACCTTTTGAATACCCATCGAGAAAAAGTTTACATTAAATCTAAAACACTTTTACACTTTCTATCAAAGTGAAACTCAATCCTCATTCAGTCAACCACAATTTCTGACCACCACAGGCCTTTATAGTGCTTAAAAATATATATGAGTTATCAAATCCATAAGTGTGATCCATGAAAATCCTCTACTAAAGAGTTGGTGCTCTCAATCTATAAAGGGATCTTGCATGATCTTCCTCAGACACCTGTATCTCTATACCTTTTTCCATCGGTGTAAATCAAATAAAAATTTACATTATCATATTCTCCCTTTGTCCAAGGCTTCAAGTGAATATGAGACATTAAACATCTCAATCATATATAATCGAATAATACATTTTTGATTCTCAGAGTATCGATTGACGTATTCAGCAAATTCAACTCATACAATTCACCTTTAGAGATAATCACATAACAATTACCTTGTCCATATAGATAATCACATCATATGTAATATCTAGGTAAAACCACACACTCTACATTCTATCCCAATCAAGTGACTTAATTTCATAATCATCATTCAAGAGTAAAAATCCTAATTGTTTAGTCTCTAATGGATGACATGATAAAAATCATGCCTAACCACCCCCATATTAGTTGATTAAATATGTAGATTTTTATAAGTAGGAAATCAAAGTATAATGGTTCTCATGATAATTATCTCAACAACCATAGGTAGTGGAGACTGAAATATGATCCATACACCCCTAATATACAAAATATATCTGTATGACAATCCACGTGGTATACTTAGTGGGTTCTCTGGTAAACACAAAGAGTATTATTCTTTATTTTGTGTCTTGTGAGTATATTTCAAATCTCTACACAAGAATGAAACTCATGTTGACATTTAAAATTCTTCATAAAATATAATACTCCATGTCAATCATTTGTTAGAGATAACTCAAAGTCATATGTTGAGAGATTAATTATCATTACACATTACGAAATATATAACAATATAAGAACATATTCATCCAACAAGAATGAATGATAAAATGGATATTTACTTTCATCAATTATGATAAATTTTATATTCTTAAAATTATTCTAAGAATACTTAACAAACCAAATATAAGGGCTTTTGTATCATATCAAATTTGAAAAACTTCCAGACCATCCTTATATTTTATGGTATTAATTATTTGAAAATATTAAAACTTCATAACTTTAAAACATCAAATGTTATAGTGTAAAATTAATTTCTCTACTTAGAAATATTTTTGAATATATCATCATCGTCCTTGTTTCTCCTTATATTAAACATTTTGCTTGCTTTTTTAATTAATATAACCTTTACATTATTACTTTACTGAAATATCCAATACCCTTTTAGGATGAATTGATATTCAATTCTTCATGATAAATAAATGTAACTATTTGAATTTTTTTACTTATCTTCAAATATCCTAAAATATTTAGGATAAATTGATATAACATAATTATAATAACCAAAGTAACTATTTACATTCCTCATTACTTTAATATCATAAAACTCTTTTAGTATATCAAGTTTAATTTATATTGTAATCCTTATTGGCATACACCTTAGTGACATTCACTTTCTTATGTTAATTAAATTAAACTCTTAAAATTTTTATTTACCATCACATATCATAAAACTAATTTATGATATTAAGTTAAAAATAACATTATTTTTTGATTCGTATGATCATTATGGAGAAATTAATATTTTATTATTCAAGATAACTAAATTTAACTCTTTACATTTTTATTTATCATCAAATATCCTAATAAATTTAGGTTATTAATTATAAATCATTTAAACTTTATATTAATGTTTCATTAATTTGTGGAATTTAAACTTATATAATTTCAAACACACTCCCAATAGCATTTTAGATATAATAATCATCTATAATATCTTCTTATGATAGGCAAACCCTTATCAGTAATAAATAAAACTTATTTAATCTTTATATGAATATTTAAAAAATAAACTATTATTTCCATAACAAATATGGTGATCAATGTGTTTGGAGAATTTTTCTTGAGAAAAAAAATTATTTAATAAAACACCTAACTAATGTGAAGGAATAAAATTCTATTATATTATAAAAAATAACTAGAAAAATTATTTTTCTACGATAAAAACTTTTATCCTTATTTTATTATAATTGTTTTATAAAATACATACTAAAATTCAAACATGTATATGAATTAATTCATATCATATAATTCAAAACAACTATTTATTAACCAAAAACTTCAATTATCACATAATAGAAATAAGATGAGGATACAAATATTTTATATAGATCCATATATGATTGAAAAATTATTTTTAAATTATATATTTTCTATAGAAACACTTTTCTTCATCATTTTAAATGAAAAAAAAGATCACTCAATTCTTTTCATGATTTTGAACTACTGTATATTTATGACACTTTTAAAACATACATTTCGTATCTCATACCATTCAAAATTAATGAATTCTTTCCTATAACCCCTATACCAGACATAGACATTCCATGGATTTTTCTAAATCTCATTCAAGTATATTGACAATCCATCACATGGAATTATCACTCTTTATCCCTAATAACCCTAATTTCAATGACCTCAATCGTCTCTTTGAAGATAAATTGTTTAACTTTTTAATTAAATTTTCTTCTAATTGCTTCAAATTTTACCCACTTTAACCATTTATACATCCTTAATACATATACATCATATGTATGGTTCATCAATTCTCAACATTTTGAGAACATCAGGAAACTTTTCTAAAAATAATTCATATTTTCATGACATCTAAATAAATTATAATGGTATGAATCCCTTTAACAAAAACAATCCATTTTAATATCCCTTTAACCATGTTATATAATTAAAGAAATCATAAAATATGCTAATTGAAAAAACCCATCTCATTTTATTAAACAAAAAATTGTTTCCATTATATTCTCAAGGGACAAATCATACAACACACATTTTTCGACAAGTTCACCTAATATTGAAGCATCCATCATATTAATGCACCAAATCCTATTCTATTTTACTTAAATATCTAATCTTTAACTCTTTCTCAACTTCTACATTTGTTTCATGTCTAAAACATTCTTAAAACATATAGCTGATATCATATATTTTTCAGAATAATAAAACTAAATTCTATAGCCATAATATATTTAAGTAATAGTTTAGTATCATTGATCATATTGAATATCATTTAAAATGCTTAATAATATTGAGTATATCTAAATAAAATTCCTTAAATCCATAAAATATCCTTTAATATTCACTACATGAGTTGATGCTAGGATTATTTTTTTATTTTCAACTACCGTATTTGAAACCTAATGTGTAGTAGTATATGATTCCATAAGAATCTATGTCCACTTATTTAATAATATCAACACTTAATTACCCAGGAAGAAACTATTCTGATGCACATAGAATTTTCCTTAATAACTTTCTTTGAATCAACAGTCTTGATTAAAAATTTTTCTTAGGTTTCTATTCTTTGGAGTTAGTTACATAAATATTGACTTTCTAATGATTAATATCAATTTTAAATTTTATGATCATGATGATATTTATCTATAATTGATGATTTTATCAGATTAGTATCATTTTATAACATTTAATAATAACTTCTATTAATTTGGATCCCACTAAAATTATGATCACATTTGAAATTAATCATACCTATTAGTGTGAAATGATCAATATTTTACTAAAAAAATGAGTCTACTTTAGTGTTAATTTCATCACTTATCTATTTCATTATAGAATCATTCCAATCATATCATATGTGAAACTTGTATTGATAGATGAATAAAACTTTATCCAATGCATCATATGTAAAAACCCAAATTTATTTCTCTAGTATCAAAACTATTAGGGTTTCTAAGCTAATTATAACCTAAATAAAACTCCAAATATAATTTAAAACCAACCAATATAGATGTAATTAATTAACCATTAAACTACCTATATATAAAATCTATATTCACTTATAATTTTCATTCATTAAACAATATAATCTAGGGGTACCCAACTAATCACTAAACTACCCAACAATATAATCGAGGTCTTAAAAAGAGTCACTTTGAATGGAATTTAACACTTATTATTCACAGGGTATTGAATATCTCCATATTATATAATTTTATTCTCTTTATTCATGCATTATTTATGGGATTTAGTTTGGAATCACATTCCCTCTAACAAACCTATATGTTCTAACCGCAGGGATGTGTTCCTCTTTACAGAACTCACAATATATGTCACTGACCAAAAAATAGAAGACACATATATTTACACCTATCTAAATACATAATATATATATGGTACATGAACATTTCATGTATAGGAATACACTTATATGAAATTGAAAATCTCCACATGAGTAATCCTAGATTGATAGATATCCGACTAGATTCACCTTTCTAGACAAGGAATAACCCACTAGTCATGCAGGTTGTTCGAACCGATGTCCATATACCTTGGAGGACTTTATTTAATAGATAATTCAATTCAACATAACTCTAGAAATTAATATACATAAATTATATTCAAAAAATAAATATGGGTTCATAACATCAACTAAAAATTGAGGTCAAAGTACATGAGAAATTAATTCATCATAACTAACATGTAATATAAATCTCTATCTCTTAGAAACATTTTAACATTTAAACTGATGAATCAACCATTCATCATATAAAATATTAATGACTATTAACAGACAATGTAATAACTTTTAAATAAAATAACAATTCAAATATTTAAATAGGTGATAACTATTTATGAACAATTCATTATTAAAATCAATCAATAAAAATATTATAGTTATTCTTATCATTATTGGAAATTACATAATTATGAACATGAAATTTTTATATTCACTCCAATATCATCCCTTTAATGTTATTCATTATATGGAATATTATTTTATATATTTGATATTTTATGAATTATAAAAAAATTATAACCCAACTGATATTATATAAATATTTTATATAATCTAAATATAATATAATTTTCATTATTTTAAAATTTATTATATAAATCATCAAAAAAGTTATGATAAAGATTGATTACATTCCCAAATATGGCCTCTTTAATTTTAATAATTCAAATTAATTAATTACCATTATTTTATAATTTAAATATAAATATTATTTATTTTGTCCTTATTTATGTAATTTTTAACTCCTAATAATGTTACCCTTATGATTTCTCAATAAACACTTTTATTTCTAGATCATCACATGTGTAATATTATTTCTTTAAAAGATATTTAAAGATTATCATTTTATAGTTAAGTAATACATAATAATAAATGTTTCAAAAATTAATAATTAATTATAAACCTATTATAACTAATTAATTAACAAAAAATTGATTAATTAATAATACTATTTAAAATAACTTTTATTTAAATTTATAAAAAATTTATAAAGTTTTAATACAATTCAAAATTGAATCATTTGGAAAAAATATTATCCTCAACACTAAATTTTCACTAGGCCATGGCTCTACTTGTGGTTACCTACCTTTGTGAAACCAGGTTGTGTAATGTTAAATGATTCCCCCACATCGTATAATAAATCATGCTTTTATTTATGATTATCTTTTGAAGAATTGTGTGACCTTTAAAAAATGGATTTCATGCCATTACTTTGTAATGAATGGTTACCCATTTCACATGAGTTGACACATAGTGCCTGAACTAGAATGGTTACCTCATCACTCCTTAGTGAACGAAGGGAGACAATTTTACAAGAATTTACAAATGACACAAGAATAAAAATGGTTGATCCTATGGTTTTATAATGAGCTAGTAATTCCATTATGGCATATGACATAATTATTTGTTCTTAAATGTTTTCTATTTTTTAAAAAAAATCATTAAAATAAGGTGATGGATTACTATGATACGACAATTGAGTTTTGTTTTAGTTCTATTGTCACTTAATTGATCTATTAGAAGTAAAATAAAACACAATATCTAGAACCAACATGAAAGAAATATGAAACCGTGAAATACTATAATGGATGAAACATTATTATCATGTGTACCATTCACCAATGAATCCCCTAAAACCTTTTTGATCATTATACTATATTATTCATAATGATAATAGGAGTGGAAGATAAAGGAGGCCCCTCTTGTGAAGCTATGCATGAGTTGAGTGAATAATCTAGAGTACATATGGGATTAATTTAATCTCTCGGGCATACAAGTGCTTCGGTTGAAAAGGAGAAAGATAAAGACAGATTTGGGTGAAAAAAAGTATCAAACAAGTATAAATAAATCACACCCCCACCCTTACCATTTCATAGAAATATTTTTTATAACACTCAAGGATTATTCTTCGGTGATATTTCATATATTCATTCTTTAAACACATGAATAAATTATAGAAAAACTTAATGAATCTATTACATGATTGCATCACCACTCAACATTTTCATCTTATAAAATGGTTCCATTAATGATTGAATAAATTGGAGATAACTAAATAATAATTTTTAATCATTTAGCCAACACCAAAAGTTTCAGGGCTTGATATACACTTTTTTTTTTCTGAAAATCACATTTTTCATGAAATATAAAATTTCTTATATATATATATATATCATATACACATAAATCATTAGGGAATATATCTTTACCAACCAATGGATATAATCTCACACCATTGGTAAAATTTATTTCTTATATCCTGATGAAACCCCAAAATGTTTCATAAATCTAGTAAGATATCAAATATACTGATATTCATATTCCACTCCATGAGATTAAGGTTGGCTCTGAGCCAATGTTGGAAGGATGTGATCGCTATAACTAAAAAAATATTAACGGGAAGAACCCTTCAAACCTAATCACATTGAAATAAGGAAATTTAAATCAATGTATATTTGGTGAATAAAATAGATTTGACTTAAACTCTAACCATTATTGGAACTATTTTTCACATAAAAGACTACAAACCCAAAAATGAACATTAGTCAGAGGTTCAACATCAACATACATGAAAATATTACTTAAAGGTTTACTCTTTAATGAATCATGAATCACCACATCTTTTCATTCTACATAGATAACCAAATTAATCTACTATTACTCGAGGGATAATATTTTTAATGTTAGGGTGAATGATAAAACATTATTTCAATTTAAATTTTATTTATTTATTTATTTAATCATCATTATTTCATTATGTTGCATTTTTATTTCAAACTTCACAATTCCATTAATTTTATTTTTTTGAATTTATATTTTTTTTTCATTTTATCCAATTAAATTTTACATGGTTTTATGAAATTTTGTTTTTATAGACATTATTTTCATTTTACCTTGATTTTATACACTTTCCCTTTTATTATCATAGGGATTGGTTATAAATATCTAAGATAACATTTGTACAAACTGATTATTGAATATTATCTTTATTTTTAGTTCTCACAAAAAATCAAAACCATGTGTTATACAATTTATTTTCACAATAAGTCCTCATTGAAAGGAATATTCTATCCTCTAACTCTACTTCATTACTCGTCAAATTATTTCTATGCCAATTTGGACTCATCATTCCCTATAAAATTTTTATTTCCTATTTTTATTTTTTACTTATTTAGAATTTTAATAGTCCACTGAAATCATCCCCAATATCTATGGATCACTAATTATTATAATAATCTCACATGAAACTTCATTCATTGGATGTTCATTACCAAAATATCAAATTAGATTAAGAAGATATCTAGATGGAATCCTCACAATGTCAATGTATCAAAAGTAGGAAGAAACTCTTTCACTCTAGTCACCCCTTTGAGTTTCACTTACCCAATCCTCTTTGATCCAACTCACAGAAACATTAAACTTCATTCTGATATAATTTCTTTACACTAAAAAACGAAATGATTTTTTGGGGTGGAATGGGAACCTACACATCTAATATTTAAAAAACAACCCATGATGTATATAATCTCAATCCAGAATTGACCAAATTATTCCAAATTAAAAATATGGAAGCACGCGTGTTGACATGTAAATCCTAACACCACAAGAACCTAAAACCATATATTAAACAACCTCAATACTTACACCCATTATTTCAAACATAATCACAAATTCTTAATTGATAAAAACAATTAGAATTAGATATAGTGTGACCACAATTACAGGAAATAACATAAAAAACCCATACAGTCATTTTAATCAACCAGAATTTATATAAATTCCTAAAAAAAACATACCCACAACTTTTGAACAATAATACCAAATAAATATATCTCCAAACACCAATGAACAATCCATCATCACTAAAATATACCAAACCCTATCATTGTCAAGGTTGAAAACGAATAGACGTCTTCACCAGAGCGATCTGGAACCTTTTTCAGATCAACAACCTATTCCTTTAGATATCCACCTTGAAATATTCACCACAAACATCACCATAATCATGAGGGATAAAAACTAGTATCACATTAACTAGAGTGATTCAAGGCCATCACTAGACCAGTAACCCCATCCCTAACCATGTTCTATGAATTATTTTATCATCATCAAGGTGGAAAAATAGTATTCATCTTCAATAGAGTGATACATAACCAATTATAGAATTTCTAATCATTAATTTAGATAAATCAATTAAAAACATAACCATCAAAGATATCTATAATCATTGATCAAAAAAACAAGATCAGCCTTCATCAAAGTGATCCACAACAATTTCCATAACTTTTAAATGTCGCCATCATCATTGAGGAAGAAAACTATTATCCTAATTCTATAGAGTTCTATATGGACATCTCTATACCATCAAACCATTCCCCCATAACACTAACATTAAAAAATATAATGCATCCTCAACCAGTTGTGAGATATCCAAGGATATACTAAGATTCTGAAAAGGGGGAAATGGAAGGATGAATAAGAAAGACAATATGGTTTGGGGAGGGGAAAGACACTAGAGAGGAAGAACACATGTTCCCCTATCGATTTCTTCCAAGGGGATCTATATGATATGAGGGAGAAGATATAAACAACACTCATTGGAAATTGTTTTCAGATTCACTCAAAAACTTTTAACTAAAGATAAGAATGATAAAATGAAATCATGTAATGTAAACGATATTGTTTTTTTGTGGTTTGACCATTCATCCTATAACCATGGTAAGAAGAATAACAATTTATCATTTCATCATAATTATAAAGGTTAAAATATCTTTATACATGGAATACATGTAGATTAGTAACAATTAATTCCACACCACCATAATAAGGTTCCGTCTTAAAGAGGGTCCCACCCAATCATCTGATATTAATGAATTCATACATTTGTGGCAGTCCATCCATTAAACTACAAAACTTACAATCCTATAAAACATTCCTCAATCTAAATACCTATCACTGGTAAAAGAATATTACTTCCATGTTCCCCACTCATATTCCACAATACCATGATGAATGTGATAAAGAATCTTACACTTTCCCCTTTCAGTGAAAGAAACACCTAAAGAACATCTAATATATCTAACCAATTCATTGAGAAACCATTGGAAGGTAAAAATCATAATAAAAATTCACTACTAACCACTAAATCATATTTTAACTAATATAACAAGTATTAAAGGTCATTCAAAGTTTCTCCTTCCAGTGAACTTGCTCCGTCTCATGAAGATTATTCAAAATCTAAAAAATCTCCCACATGATGACTACCACAAGGACTTATGTGACACCCAAAGAATTTTCAAATAAATTAAATATTGAATTCATGAAATACTAAGTCTATAAAATACATCACTTTGTTATATCAAATCTAGTAAACGTAGTTTTACCAACTCTATGATTGTAATTTCAAAAAACTAACATACACAGTTGCGTTCAATATGATATTTAGAATCTGATAGAATCAACATAGTTTTTGATGAAACATACCTTTATGAATAGTAACATACCCTTATGAATAGTAGTGAATATTAAATCAGCCAAAAAATAGAAACTTCAACAATGAATGTATGAATTCAATTTAGACATCTAATAAGTGAAAAAAGGATCATAGTATAACTATTGGTATTTTTGTATGACATAAATATTTTAAATACATTTTTATGAAAAATATATCAATTTAAAATGGAAGTGTATTTTCATAAAATTTAATCATAAATTGTTATTTTATTTTCTTGTGGTTATAAGATAATTTTATGGGACCTTGATTAATTCTTCAAGGTGTTATAAAACGAGTTATAGTTTTATTTTTTTCGAATAAAGTATGATTTTATTGAAAAATTAAATTAAAAATAATTATAAAATTATTTTCGAAAAATGGAGTTCAATTTTGAATTCTACACACTGAAAAATGTTTAGGGTGAATTTTTTGGATTTTTCAAAAATACATGAATTTTGGGTGAATAGTGAAATTCAATAATTTACCAAATAAGTGAATTTTTGCATCACGATTGAGTCATGGTTGAGGTAAATAACCATTTTTTTGAACTCATATGCACTTATTACTGTTTTTCATCACAATAATCATCACTATTGGTTTTATTTGGAAAAATAATAAAATAATTATTAAAATAATGGGAAAACCCTCCTCTCCTCCATTATAACCCCCGCCCCCTCACTCCCTCTTCTCTTCACTCCCCTCAATAATCATTCCTAGTATAAATTTTTCTTAAATATCCTCCCAATAATCTCCCCCACTTAATGAATACTTTATTCTAATAAAAATACCCAAACCTACCCCCTAAATAATCTGTCAAGGAAGATTACTTCAAGAGGTAAATTCCTCTTTTCATTTATTTTATTTCAAGTTCCTTTATTTTCATTTTCTTTACTCACCTACCTTAACCCAAATTTTGTGATAAATCTAGTACCATACATGTACTATAATTGTTTATGATTAATTAATAATTATTCATCATCTCTTCTTTCACCTTCTTTTATTATAAAAATTAAAACACCATCTGAGATGTGTTAATTTATCACATACAAGGATGATGGGTTTTCAATTTCAATTACCATTTTCAATAATGGTTATGAAACCATTTTGATGATTAAAAAAGAATTTAATATATGTATTATAACTTATTTAAGGTATTGAAATCCTTTTATACACATGATATTAATTTATAAATCAAAATGAGTTCATTGTGATCTTGAACCGCCAATTAACCCAAACAATTATCATTAATGTTTTACATAATGATGCATCTTAACTCCAAATAACCAAACGAATATTTGGACCATGTATTCTTATGGTTTTTAACTTATAACATACATCTTCTATTCTGTACCTCCATTCTCATTCTACATTTTTATCTATACAAGAAGACAAGTAAACCGATCATGAAAACCGAGGAAGAAAACACTCCCAAAAAAATGAAATTGAATCTCTTAACTCGTCAAACGGCCATGAATGAACAAAAAATATTTTAATAAATGGAATAAATTTAGATTAGATTTTGAAATAATTAATTTATAAATGTGAATTTTGTTATTCAAGACATTAATATCAATTTAGGAACACCTTCGAACATTAGGTAAGGGTTTCTACATGAACCTCCTATTCATTTGGTTACTCTTATTGTCTACATACCTTAATAAAATTATTATTTATTCATATTCACTCCTCATATATTCTGTGATAATTTTCTATATATCTATACCAACTATAATCCTAATTTTCTTATGGGGAGTTATATGTTTTAAAAGTATCTTTAAAAAATTCTTCCCGAAATACAAGTCTAGTTCAAGTGAATTTCTCAAATTCTTAACTATTTTCAATGGAAATATATAATATGTTTTTTGAAACCATTATCTATATAAAATCAGTAATATTGTTATGAAAATACAATCTTACTTCATTTCTAGTTTTATACAATGATTTTTCCAAAAATAACTCTTCATTTCAAAGTAAAAGAGTGTTTGTATTAAGAATTACTCGATAATTTTATAAGAGTATCTTCATATATTTCAAAACTCTTGTTTATTATTATGTATTATTGGGATTAATATTTTATGATATCATCTACTGTATATAATTTAATTTTTTATGATTTGTTTGAATTTGGATGTGCTATCTTAAAACCATTCACCAATTTACTCTGAATGGTTAGTATTTATGCCATGAGAAACTCATTTACATTTCATATTTTAGTTTCATCATGAATGAATATGTTGTTCCTGTTTATCATCATTAATATGAGAAATTAATTGGACGTAGTAAGTGTCAGGTGGGGTCTGCTATAGACACTCAGTGCATTAGTAGGTTTCATGAGACAAACTAGTTCATGGCACAAGGCCTTGAAAAAATGGTTATTTATTGTCCTGGCATGAGGCCCTGATGGTATAGTTTTGATGTACCTCATTATGTATTCCATAATTATTAAAATAATATTAAAATTTAATGTGGTTATTAGACTAGTATAATACCGATGATTATGTTTTATTATGGCATTATTTATTTAGCTCTAATTCCTTCCATAATGTGTTCAAGTTTATTTTCAAAAGAATGTGTTTTTAGTTATTCACCATGCCTAATGTTAATGATTGTGATATCTTTCACTATATTTATTACCCATACTGAGCATTTGATATCACCCCTTTCATATGTTTCACTTTCTCAATACATGAAGGAGTTTATTATAAGTGACCCACAATGATAAACTTATATATGAAAATGTTCCCAATAAAACTTATATGTTGTTTTTCCTTTCAAGTTATAATGTTGAACTTATGTACATATCTAGTTTTCCAAAACTAATAAACTGGTCGGTCCTTCGAGATGCGACTTTCTTGTATGCATGAAAATGTAATGAAATAAGGTAGTGGCTATGGGAAACTATGGTTGAGGCATTATAGTTGGTGTCAAAGATATTTTTAGTAGAAAACATGGAAAATAGATTTAGAAAATATAGATTAGGGGGGAAATCATAAAATAGACTTTGAGGATAAACATACATGAACATACTGTAATCTTAGTAAGTAATAGATCTTGTGGATATCTCTAGAAAATGCATTCCTATATAGATACTACAAGTAGACGTGATTCTGGAACTGATTAACCTAGAAGTGAAAACTCCAACAAGGAGTTGTGGGCATGACCTAGGGTATCTTGGTACATGATAACAGGTTGTACCGTGCACCTGGTTTGACACTCCGGGGGGATATGCTTAAGATAATTCAAATTTTCATTATAAGTCATTATGAAGGATTTAAATTTAAATCTTCCCTCAAAGGAACCATGTTATAATTATGAGATTATCTATGTATATAATTTCAATTTATGCTAAGTATTTTTCAACATTGAAATTATACATCATGATTAATAACCAAATCTCGTGTATGCCAATATTTAGAAATGAAGCCTAGTGGAAGGAATGGAAACTGCATAAATACATGTTTCCCATGTAGGGATTTCCCTCCGATGTAGGATAATGATGTTGGCTCTGGTTCTGGGATTGGTGCTATGAAGATTATAGATTTACTAGCACAATTGAATATGGATATGAATAATAACCTTACCCGTATAAAGAATTTGGAACCATAATATAGAGAAGCTATGCTAGACCACTTTATGTGATAATAGCCTCCATAATTTTATGGAACTACAATACCATTCCTAGTGGAGTAGTGGATAATATTATTAGAGAATATGTTTTTCCATTGGGATGTAATGAAAGAGAAAAGGTAATCATGGAATATTATCGACTATCCAGAGATGAAGATCAATAGTGGTATTTGTTTCAAAACACAAATGAGGAGGAAGAAATATAAGAAATGGAATGGAGGGATTTTAAAGAAATATTATTTGGAAAAAATCTCCCTCATGAACAGAGAGAAGATATTGATAAAAAGGTTCTAAATATGAGGAAAAAAGATGATGCGAATGTTGAAACGTATGAAGCTAACTTCACAAGGTTAGCAAGAAATGTCACAGAGTACATACATAATCCAAGGAGAAAGATTGATCGATTATTTAATTGTTTAAAACCATTCCTCTAAATGGATCTAGTCTCCCAAAGATTCTCATCACATAAAGATATAGTATCATGTTCCATCAAGACGGAAAATGAATTCTCTATGTCATACAACTTCAAAGGAAAGTAAGAGAATAATAAGGATGTCAAAAAATTTGGAAAAGTAAAAATGGAAATGGGGAATAAGGGAAGAGTAGAGCTTCCACCCTATAGTAATTGTGGTAAGAAACACTATAGCACTTGATCAAAGGGAATGGGAGTCTATTACAAGTGTGGAGAAAAATGCCACCAATCTCATGATTACCAGGGGAAGAAAGAAACAACCAATGTTCAATGTTATAGTTGTAATTATATGGGACATTATTTCCATGAATGTCCTCAGTTTCAAAGAAAAATTCCCAAAAAAGGTCAATGTAGAAAGGCCATTATTATGCGGTTGCAACTGTTAGGTTTGAAGCTCAAAATGATGTGGCGGAAGTTACATTAATCATTTATTCAAACATAGAAAATGATTTTTTTGATTCCAGATCATCGCATTATTTTAAATCTTACCAGTTTTCCATGAAACTTAGGCAAGTTATACTTTATTTATTAAAGTATTTTTTAGTCAAAATTCATAGGGGATGTATCATTGCAACAAAGATGTGTCGATCTGTCCCCATCATAACACATTAACATGCTTTAGTTGCTAACCTTGTCCACATCCCCATGGTTTACATTGATATAATCTTTAGTATGAGTTGGATTTCATGATATATGGTGAAGATCTATTTAAAGAAGAGGGAAGTTATGATTTTTTAGAATGGTATTGAATCCATTATCTTTAGAGAAGAACCCACACTAACAGATTATTATCTAGATCATCCCCTAGTAACTCTATTAAATTTAATTATTGGGGTAGAAAGGAATGAAATATCTATAGGTGAGGAAAGTAACATTCAAATATTGAATGGACATATTGTCTAGGAATATGTGTATGTGTTTACAGAGGATTTACATGGACATCCTCTAGTGTGTTACGTTGAGTTCTCTATTGATTTAATTCCTTGTTCAAGGACTATATCAAAGACTCCTTATAGAATGACCACTGTGGAATTAGTTGAACTCAAGAAAAAAACTAGAGGAATTAAGTGATAAAGTAATTACTCACCCTAGTGTTCCCCCATGATTATCCCATTTTCATTTCGTTAATAAGAAACATGGATCAATGAGGTTATGAATTGACTACAAGGAGAGAAATTCTATAACAATAAGAGAAAAGTATCCCCTATCTCGCATTGATGATTTATTTAATCAACTTCAAGGGCCCCAACATTTTTCAAAGATTGACCTTCGATCTGGATATCATTATTTGTGAGTGAGGAAAGAAGATATTCCAAATGAAACATTTTGAACTAGGTATGGGCATTATGAGTTTACAGTAATGCCTTTTGGACTGACTAATGTACCCTTTGTTTTCATGGATCTAATGGATAGAGTTTTCATGGAATATCTTGATTACTTTGTGGTGGTATTTATGGATGATATCTTGGTATATTAAAAAAGATATGAAGATAATGAAAATCACTTGTACACTATTCTGAATACTCTTTGATGAAATGAATTATATGGGCAGTATAGAAAGTGTCAATTTTGGCTTCAATCAGTTTCCTTTCTTAGCCACATTGTCTCTATGGATGGAATATTTTTTGATCATGTGAAGAAAATGATTGTGCCAGAATGGATTTAACAAATATAACCAAGGTACATAGTTTTATTAGTTTAACAAGTTATTATTAGTGTTTCATTCAGGACATCGCTTGTTTAGCCAACCCAAGGACCAAGATTACACATAAATCGGTCAAGTTCATATGGACAAAATAATGTGAGAAATGTTATGAGGAATTGAAGAGAACATTAGTGAATTCTTCGATCCTGATTCTACCATCATGGAATGATGGGTTTTTGATCTATCATGATGCATTAATGAATGGATTGGGTTGTGTTCTTATGAAGAATGATAATGTTATTACCTATGCATCAAAGTAGTTGAAAATTCAGGAAAAAAACTATCCTACTCATGGTCTTGAGTTAGATGTTGTGATCTTTGCTCCAAAAATATGGAGACACTGTCTCTATGGTGAAATATGTGAGATATATATGGATCAAAAGAGTATGAAGTATGTATTCTAATATAATTAACTCAACATGAGGCAAAGGAGATGGATCGAACAACTCAAGGATTATGATTATTCCATACACTACCACCCAGGAAAGTAAAATGAGGTGGCTGATGCATTGCGCAGGATGGATCATGATGTGATAAAAAAATTTCGTTTGAAATGGATCATGTATTCATGGATCTAATAAGGATGCAAATGGGAAATATCAAATAAGGTGAAACATCATTAATTTTTCAAGTGGTTTCCCAACCATATTTATTAGAAAGTATTGAAAGCTCTCAGCCTGATGATGAGAACCTTCAAAAAAAAATTAATGCTATGTAGGATGGGATGTTGGTTGACTTCGTATATAAAGATGGAATGATGAAATTTGGTAGGATGATATGTGTTCCCTCTATACCTGAGCTAAAAATGGAGTTATTGGATGATTTTCATAGCTCTAACTTCTCTATATACCATGGTAGCACTAAAATGTATAGAGATTTGAAAGAACATTGTTGATGGGACAACATGAATCATGAAATTGCTGATTATGTATCAAGATGTTTAGTATTTCAATAAGTGAAGGTCGAAGGACAACATCCTATAGGAGTCACCAAACCTATAACTATTCCTACATGGAAATGGGATTACTTCACCATGGATTTTATCATTGGATTACCCAAAACTCTAATATGGAATGATGCAATATGGGTAATTTTTTATCGACTTACAAATTTTTTACATTTCCTCACTATAATTAAAGATTTTCCACTGTAGTGGCATGTACGACTATATATCAATGAAGTTGTAAGACATCATGGAGATCTTATTTCAAATGTTTTTTTATCACAATCCTTGATTTAAATCGAAATTATTGAAAAGGATTCATAAATTTTTGGATAGTGAGCATCATTTGAGTACTTCTTATCATCCTCAAACTGATGGGAAATCAGAAAGGATGATCCAAACATTATAGGACATATTGTGATCATGTTAACTTGACTTTGATGGTATGTGGTATCAATATTTAACTTTAGTGGTGTTTTCATCCATTAATAGTTTCCATTCATGTATTCAAATGGCACTATATGAAGCATTGTATTGAAAGAGATGTCATACACCAACTTGTTGGGATGAATTAAGAGAAAGGAATCTTCTGGGCCTAGAGATTTTAAAAGAAACAACACCAAAGTTAAAGATTATTCAAGGACATAAAAAATTATCTCAAATAAGACAAAAAATCTATGCTGATAATTGAAATAAAAAATTGGAATTTCAAGTGGGAAATCATGTTTTGTTAAAATTATATCCATGGAAGGGTGTTATAATATTTGGGAAGAAAGGGAAAGTGATCCCTATGTAAACAGTCCCTTTTGAAATTATATAGATAATTGGAGTTGTTTTATTTCGTTTGGATATGTCACCCAGCCAGTATAAAGTACACAATGTATTCCATGTCTAATTGCTAAGAAAGTACATACTAGACCCAACACGTGTCCTCACTTCGGAAGGTATAGAATTGGAACATCACCTATCTTATTTTGAAAAACCTATCTGGATTCCATACACTAAAGTATAGGTGTTTAGGAATTAGACAACTTAATTGGTAATGATTTATTGGAAAATCATAAAATCGAAGAGGAAGCATGGGATCTTGAGGAGCTTATGATGAAAAACAACTTCAATATTTTTATGAGGTAACATTCTGTGAATTCAGAGGATGAAATTTTTGTAAGGAGGGGAAAATTTAATACCCCAATAAATTTAATATAAATTTAATATTGAATTCATGAATTACTAATCTCTACAAAGCACCACTTTGTTATAATCTATCCAGTAAAAGTAGTTTTACCACATTTGTGATTGCAATTTCAAAAAACTAACATACAGAGTTGCGTTCAGTATGATATTTAGAGTCTGATTGAATCGACATAGTTTTTGGTGAGTAGTAACATACCATTGTGAATATAAATTAATAGTAAAACATCCAATAAAATATAAACTTCACCGATTAATGTATAAATACAATTTACACATCTTATATGTGAAAAAATGATCATAGTATAAGTAACGGTATTATTGTATGTCATAAATATTTTAATGAAATTTTTTGGATTTATTTAATAATTTAAAATGGAAATTTCTTTTCATAAAATGTAATCATAAATTTTTATTTTATTCACTTATGGTTCTAAGATAATTTTATGGGACCTTGATTAATTTCTAAAGGTTTTTTAAATGAGATATAGTTTTAATGTTGTTTTTTTTTCAAATACATTTTAATTTTATTCAAAAATTTAATTAAAAATATTTTTAAAATTAATTTCTAAAAATTTAGATCATTTTTTAATTATACATGTTCAAAAATGGTTATAATGAATTTTTGGGATTTTTCTGATATACGTGAATTTTTAGTGAATAATGAAATTTAATAATTTACAAAATATGTGAATTTTTGCATCATGTGTGGGAAATGGATGATGTAAATGAAAACTGGTTTGAACTCACATGAACTTATTACATTTTTTGGTAATAATAATCAAAACTATTGGTTTTCTCTGGAAAAATAATAAAATAATGATTAAAATAATGGGAAAACCCACCTCTCCTCTATAAAAACCCACCTTAACATTGAATTCTCTACACACCTCTCATTCCATGTGACTACTCTAAATTCTTCTCAAATATCCTCCCAAGATTCTCCCCCATGTTCAACCTCCCTTGGTATCATAAAAAGAAAAAAACCTCACCCCTAAAGAGTCCCTCAAAGAAGATTACCACGAGAGGTAAATTCTTCTTTTCATTTCTTTTATTTCATGTTCCTTTATTTTCTTTTTGTTTCCTCAAATCCCTTTATATTAATATTGTAATGACTCTAGTAACTTATATCTTCCATAATTTTTTTATTATAAAGTAATAATTCTTCATCACCTCTCCTTTCCCCTTCATTTATACTAAAAATGCAAACACCATATGATAAGTGATAATGTATCACATTCAAGGATGTAGGGTTTTCAATTTCTATTACCATATTAAATTATGCTCATGAAACCATTATAATGGCTTTAAAATACTATAATATGTGTATTATATCTTCTTTAATGTTATTTAATCCTTTTTTACACATGATATGAATTTATAAATCAAAATGAGTTTGTTGTGATCAAGAACTGCTAATTAACCCAAACAATTGTCATTAATGTTTTATATAATGATTCATATTCAGTCCCAAAAAAACATATGAATTTATGAACGTGTATTATTATTATTTTTCAATAATAACATAAATATTCTTTTCTCTAAAACCATTCGCATTCTACATGTTTATCTATACATGAAGATGAGTAAACCGATCATGAAACCTAAGGAAGAAAACACACCCAAACAGTGAAATTGAATCTCCAAACCCATCAAAAGGTAATGAATGAACCTAATAAGGTTATAATAAATCAATTAAATTTATATTATGTTCTGGAATAATTATTTTAATAACCTAAATTTGATTACTAAGGACATTATGACCAATTAAGTAACACCTTCAGACTTAAGATAAGGGTTTCTACCTGAAACTCCATTTTCATTCGGGTTACTCTAATTTTCTACTTAACTCAATTAAATTATTATTTATTCATATTAACTCCACATATATTCTACGATAATGTTCTATATATGTGTACCAACCAGAATACTACATTCATTTAAGGGTAGTTATATGTTTTAAAAGGATCTTTCAAAAATTATTCCTGAAATACAAGCCTGATTCAAGGGAATTTTTAAAATTCTTACCTTTTTTAAGGGCACTCTACAATCTATTTTTGGAAAAAATTATCTATATAAAATAAATCATTTTACTGTAAAAATACTATCTTACTTCACTTTTTTTATACAAATCTTTTCCCAAAATAACTATTCTTTTCAATGTAAAAGAGTATTTATCTCAAGAATTGGTAGATGATTTTATAAGAGTATCCTCATCTATTTAAAAACTGTTGATGGTTATTATAAATTATTGGGATTAATATTTTATGAAATAATATACCATATTTAATTGAATTTTTTATTATGAGTTTGACTATGGATTTTCTATCGTAAAACCATTCACCAATTTACTGTAATTGGTTAGTATTTATGCTTGGGAAAAGTTATTTACATTTCATATATTATATTCATTATGGATGTATATTTTTTATGATTATCCCCATTCATATAATGAATGTATTGAAATTAGCAAGTGTTGGATGGGGCCCACTATAGCCCCTCAGTGCATCAGCATGTCTTATGAGACAAACTAGGTCATGGCTTGAGGCCATGATAAAATGGTTATTTATGGTCTTGCAAAGAGGCCTTGGTGGTGTTGTTATGATGCCCCACATTATGAATTCCCTCATTATGAAAACAGTGATGATAGTTCGTGTTGTTATTTTACTAGAAGAATAATGATGATTATTTTTTATTATTAAATTATTTGTTGAGTTCTTATTCCTTCCATAATGAGTTCAATTATATTTTTAAAGGAATGTGTTTTTAGTTATTCACTATTCCTATTGTTTATGGTTATGATATTTTTCACTGTATTTCATACCCTTACTGGTCATTTGAGATCACCCCTTTCTTATGTTTCATTTTTTCAGGACATGAAGGAGTTTATTATGAGTGACCTATATGGACAAACATATAGTTGTGGA
This sequence comes from Viscum album, assembly GCA_963277665.1. Classification (NCBI taxonomy): domain Eukaryota; kingdom Viridiplantae; phylum Streptophyta; class Magnoliopsida; order Santalales; family Viscaceae; genus Viscum; species Viscum album. The sequence continues at coordinate 688,066,438 of OY728142.1, read as the reverse complement.
CATTCCCAATTAAACCTATATGTTTTTTTCCTTTCAAGATGTAATGTAGAACTTATGTACGTATCTGGTATTCCAAAACCACTAAACTACTCGGTCCTTTGGGATGTGAAAGTCTTGTAATCATTCTAATGTAATGAAATAAGGCACCAACTACGGGAAATTGAGGTCAGGGCGTTACATATTAATAATTTACTTTAATATTTAATAAAATGAGAACCTTCCTCTAAACTTATACTACATGAAATTACACTTATTCATTCTATTCCATTCACCTAAGTTAAATTGAAGATAAAAATTGCCTTAGGCTCTCAAAAAATAATGTCTTTGTGAACATATCTTCTAGATTTTATTATTTAGATATGTGATGAAACCCCAACACTGTATATTCAAGGAATATCTATATGTACTGTTACTTTAGGTCGATATAAATCATCCTCATATAGAACAAAAAAATTTTCAATTGTATCACACTTTAACTATCTCGTTAGTATGATTAATTTTATTTACTTATTTTGAGTTCCTTAATTATATGTTTCAACCATTTCACTTTCTTTCTTTATACTACTTCTATAACAAATTATAAACATCTTGGAAAGAGTGCAGTCCCTAGTTAAAACCCTGACATCCAGATGACCATGTTTCCAGAAAGTAATGATATACCTAGTTTTTATTTTTTCATAAATATATGTCTCCATCAATGTCTGCATCAACCTACCCAACCAACAGATCATCATCTCTAATGAAAAGGGCAGTATATTTCAAAAAATGTAGATATATTAATATCCATAACACAACTTCCAAATATTCGTTCCTTATATTTTATATGAACCAAATTATAACTTTTATTAGAAGGGAATGGTTTGGTGAGGTTTAGAAAACACCATATATGAGACATCCTACCACTGATGGATATAGTATTCTCACCATGGTCATAACCACTTCTCATATTTTGGTAATTATTCCTTTTATAGATTTAAGTTGATGAAAAGTGGAATTTAAAACTATATACACCATGTCATCACAATTGTTATGTTATATTTCAGATATACCTTTATGATATAAAACCAAAATTCTAGTTTTCTTATCTTTCCTGGTACTCATGACAAAAAATTTTCTTACTTCTCTAGGGTATTTCATTTCCAACACACATAAGATATCCTCATTCATCTATTGTATCTATTGAATTGATATAACCAAGATAAACATTCCATACATGTACAATATTAGAGTGACGAATTTCTTATTACTATATTTCTTCCTTTCAAAAACAATGATTCCAGTTACTCTATATGAAATCATTATCCTCCATGAATGAGTTGAACTTATAATTACAATCTATTGGTTATTGATTTCACCCATATATATAGTTTTTGACAATATATAGTATTTCATAATTTTATTTATCCATGTCTCTAAAAGGATGTTTCATATAGATTTCCTCCTTTATATCAATATCTAGAAAACTTTTCTTCACATCCATTTTCACCAGACAAAATCCTCCAAAAGATTCCATGTTGAGCATGGTTCAGATGATAATATAAATAACCACCAAAGTGAAAATTTTAGACAAGTAAATTCCCTAGTTTTACTAAGAACCTTTGACAACCAGCCTCTCCTTATACCTATTACTTATTCTAGTGTCATTTTAACTTGGAACCCAACCTTTTTTCAATTTACTTTAATTGGTGGTTAAATTTGTAATATACCATGTGTTATTCACATAAGGATAATTCAAATTATCCTAAAATATTGACTCCCACTCACCAAGATCATCACTTATATCTCATTCTTCTAGAATTATTGGTCCTCCTTCATCCATTAAAATTATGAATTTTTTTTAATATTCATACCTCTATACTGGTCATATGATCATTATTTATCTCTATTATCCAACTCAAGTATTTCTTATTTTATCCACTAAAACCTATATAATTTCATCCTATAGAACATTGGATTGATCTATACATGTTCTTGAGCATTCGAGTATATCTTCGGTTGGTCTTATCCTCAAACCCAATGTGTTATCCTCTAAATTTTATTTTGGAATGTTAAAACTTATTATAAAATCACATGCATCTAAAATATCTATAAATTATTTACTTATTATACATATATTAAAATAAATTTTAATTGATATAGATTATTCGAGCTCATTTTCTATCACCTTAAAATTGTAGTCCTTCCAAATGACATTATCATTAAAGATCACATTTCTACATCTAATGAATTTTTTATCATCATACCAAATTCTGAATATGTGTTATTTATATGCATATCCTGTGAAGAAACATGAAAGAGATTATAATTTTGGATTATCCATGTTTTTGTAATACACATGTGTTATGGATAAACATTAAAACACCTTGAGTTGATATAAATTCAATGAATTGTTTGTCCCTGGGGATTTTTCTATATTTATCCAATCATCACTAAGGTCATTTAATTGATCACATAAACTATAGTTCCTATTATTTCCATCCGAATAACATTGTAATCCCAAAAATAAAACATCATACTTCAAAAAATTTCAATAAATTTATGATTCATCCTTTAATCAATGCTATTTTGTCATTCATTCCTTTTACGATTTTCTCATACCTGATGCCTTTGTGTCTGTTAAATTTTTTAAATGTTTTACTTTTTACTCACCTCCATTGTCTGATATAAATTATTTTAGACTAAATTCAATCTATATTTATTATATATATTTACATTGTATGAAAACTCCAAAAAAATAATATTTATTCAGTATTTATATCAACACTTTCTTTAGGAAGTCATCAATGAATGTCAAAAAGACCTTAATATCCATAGAGAAATTTCACAGGGTCAGGTCCCCTTATATTTATGTGTATAAAATATAACTTCTTAATATTCATATTTCTTATAGTTAGATTAAAACTAACCTCTTCTTTATTTATAATTATACAACTCTCACAACTTCTTAAATAAGAATGTTACATCTACAATATTAAATTTTTAACTAGACACTTTATACCTTTCTCAATAAGTATCCCGTGATAACAATGTTGAAAATCTAAATATTTCATTGTTTTAGTTTTTGAAAGTATAACTCTCACACACCTTATATTAAGATATAATATGACATATTTACACCTTTATCTATGAAAATAGACCCTGAGTGATTTTTCACACTCCATTTGTAAATATTATTACATACCCAGCTTCATCTGACAACCTAACTAAAATCATGTTCTTTTTCCCTCCAATCTAATGAACTTCCATCAAAATAAGAAAATATCAATTTTAACTATAGTTTGACATCTCCATTCTCTATTATTTCAATAGATCCATCATCCATTATAATTACTCACCCAAATATTCTAGCAACATAACTTTTCATGAATCCCTTATCACCAGTGGAGTGGAAGGATGTTCTAGAATATATTATCCAAGATTCTACTAGAGTGATGACATTCATAAGTATATTTTAAATACATTCTCATGTTTATACAATAAAACATATTCCCCTAGAAGTGGGCCTTCCATAATTTACCTTACTCTCAATAAAATCCTTCTAGATATGACACCTTTTACCTTTGTGCCATCACACTTGGACATATATACTAAATTTACCTTTACTCTTCTCCCCCAACTTATCTTCCCATCATCTTGAGTTTGTTAGATGAGGTGAGTTACCTATTACCTCTATAATTAAATCATCTCTAGATGGTTCTAGAGTATCCTACTCCATATATATTAATTTATAATCAATTCCATCAATCATTAAAAATAAATAATTTTTTATGATGGACTTACTTTCTGTTATTCCCATTGCTTCCCAAGATTCCAAAAATAATTAAAAAATAATATCACCCAAAAATAATCTAAAATGGTACCTTTAAGGACTAATGATGGATATGGATCATGTTAAAACTATTAATGTGATCCCCTATAGATATTTATTCTTATAACCTCATGTTTAATTTTCATGACACTAACCACACTTTTTTTAGTTTTTTAGGATTCTTGTACAAGTCGTCTAGGTTTGAAATTGACACTACTATAATATTATTATCCTGAATATTTAGATCCAGATTCTTATCTAAGGTCATTCTTATAACATACAAGGCCTTTTGATCCTACTTTTCTCATTCATCTTTCTCCTTTTCTCCATCTTATAACCATTCAATAGAACTTTTCAATCTTATGGGTGAGATAGTCCTCTATTTACAACTTACAGTAACTAAAATCATTCCAATAAATATTTTTAATTGGAAAATTTATTTATTTTGATTCCATCACCTTCATATATAATGAGTCCAACTAAATTAAAAACCAAATTTAGCAAGATATGATTGTTACTTGATCAATTACCAAGAAAGCCATTAAGTCTCTATGAAAACCACCTTCTGCATTATAGAAATAGTGGATACCTACACATGAAATTTAATTTACCATAAATTCACTATCTAAATTTAAAAATGGTGGAAATAGATCTCAAGAATTAATCCTCGCAACATTAAATCATGAGAACAAGGGAGAAATACTTTCACCATAATCACCACTTTGAGTTGCACTTACTCAAGCTGGCTTATTCCAAATCACACAAGAATTAAATTGAATATAAGAAAGAGAAATGAAAGAATATAAATGGATATGAATTTTTTTTACAAGGTTCATAATTTAACCATATATACATGGGAAAAATAATCACAATTCATCATTTCACCAGAAGTTTAAATATTAAAATCTCTTATGACTCGACAATAACATAGACTACTAAAATGTGATCCCACACCATTAAAAAAAAGTGGTTCCACACTACCCATTAAATAGAGTTCCACCCACTTATTTGGTATCATGAAATTCCTATATTTCATAGAGTGTATACATTTAAATATGAAACCAATGATCCAATTATCTTTCCTCATTCTAATTACCTATGACAAGTATAAAAAAGGTGTTCCCAAGAGCCTCACACATTTTCCAAACCACCATGCTCAAAGTGATAAAAAAGATAATACTTCCTCCTTATAGTGAATGACACACTAGATAAACATTAGGTGGATCCAACCAAAATTTTGAGCAACCATTATAAGTTCATGAACTTTCAATAACCTCATTTACAACCATTGATGTTTCCTATTGTTTCTATGATAAGGATAAAGTTTCGTTTGAAGTTTATCTATTAGGTGAACAAACTATATCTCTTGAAAAAATCCTAACACCTTTCACCATTATAATACTAAGTATAAAATAATTATTTTAAACAATATTTTACATATATTGATGATTGTATGCATCAATGATCATTTGATATGTGATTTTTAGTTTTCATGGATTTATATTTGGATGTTATTCTTTTAATATTATCCAATAATGTATCTCATATATCTAATTATACCATCATTTCTAACCAAAAGTCCTTAACCTATTGAAGGCAATATTGGTGAGATGCTATGGGTTTCACCACCTGCCTGGGAAGGGTATTGAAAAGGTCAGCTCATGTAATGTTTTGATTCTTAAAACATTTGGGTATAATAATGAATTGAATATCACAAAATTTAAGATATATGTAATCTAAGTCATTTAAAATTATAAAATTAATAACAATTTCTTTTTATAATACATTACCCTTTTTCTATAATATTATGTTTCAAAATATCTGTTCAATTATTCAAAATAATTTAATTATTTGACTATAATATTATTTTAAAAAAATTATTAATAAATATAATATGAAATGAATCCAAACTAAATAAATATATTTTTTTATTTTGTTTTTATTTTAAAAGGTATAATTATTCAGTTAATTAATATTATTTAAATTGGATGGAGTTCTTAATTTTTTTATGAAAAAAATAATAATAATGGTTTTATGTTAAAACTATTTTTAAATATGTGTCTAAAACACATTATGGCCCTTAAAATGCACGAGTGGATTTTATGTATTCCTTTAAAGGATTATAAATAATTTTTTATATCTCCCTATCCATTCTTTAAAAAAAGTATTTCTTAGTTTTAAATATATTTATATATATAGGGATAAATAATAAGTTTTAACGAATTTTTTGATAATTTATAACTAATTAATGATAATTAATAAATTATTAATATTAATCAGATTCATTAGTAAAAATTGGAAATAATTGGTAACAAATAAAAATAATAAATATTAGTTAGTAACAATCAATAATAATTAATATTAAATAATATCTAATTATTTAAGTTATATTTTCATTAGAAACATTATATTTACATTATATTAATGATTTAAAAATAACATAAATATAATAAATATTTATATAGATATAACATAAATATAATGTTATATAATGTAAATATAACATATATATTATGTTATTAACAGGTAAAATTATAAATAATAGTTATTAATAACATAAAAATAATGAAAATGGAAGTTTTCTTGATAGATATAATGAAACTATAATGATAGTAACAAAAAATCTAATATAACTAAAAATAAATATAATGTACTTATTATATAAACTTAATGACAAGACCTGACCCATAATGTGCCCATCTGGGCTAGAAGTAAACTGAGTGTACCACCCCAATATCACTTCTAATTGATCATGGGTTGATAACAATAACTAGAATGGTATAATGATCATGATATGCCTTATCCTATATAATCAAGTAAAACTCATTTCCCTATTATACAAAATAAATCCAAAAACTACTATCCACATATGTATATAAACAACTAAACTCTATAAAAATTCTTGTATGAAACAAAAAATAACTAATAAAAAGAAACATAGGAATATCTTAAAAGAAAAATATATAAAATAATAACATCCTTATGTATAAGTGACATGAAATAATGGTAAGCACAGACAAATTGTAAGACCTATGGGGGAGAGAATATAAATATCAACCATCATCACTATACACTACTATAATGCACTAGGATTTTTTACATTAGAGATATAAGCTCCACATCCACTAAAGGAACCATTAAACATCAAAATATCTAAATCTATACAAAATGTGAGGGCACAAATATTATACAGTGGTGAGTATAAACGTACTTAGTAAAATGCCCCAAAGAAAGTAATGATATAATAGTAAGCCAGATCAAACTCAAAATTAAGGGAAACAGAAAGCATCCCAAAGCTATTAGATTTTCTCTGAGGTTTATAAAACTATAGAAAAGTTAATATCCAATACCTCTAAGATAAAATCCAACAAATAGAAAATCTCCCAACCAACTGAAAATTATTAGTATACTAAATTCTAATAAAACTTGATAATGATATCCTAGTTATATGTCATATCTATAATGCGGTTGTAGTGACCAATAAGTTACAAGATTTGTATCTTATGACCCATCATCATAATTACCCCATTCTATTAACTATCATGTTACCAAACTAAAATAATAGTAAGGGACCCAAGACTCACTGTAGAGTGGACATCAGTCAAGGGGGTATTGAATCTTATGAGAGGAAATACATAGAAAAAATAAAATAAGAAAATATTGACATTTCTAGGTGGAGGATCTTCACCCGATCACATGGGTATACCAACCCCACAAGTAGTATGGGGAACACCTTATCAAGATGAAGGGTGTATCAACCCCATGTCCAAATAGAGGACATGTGGCTATGTATCAAAGGGGGAATCTCAACTCTAGCCTACTTATGGGGGACCCACTCATTGTCATCAAAATGTCACTATGGGGTTATTGACATCATGTATACATTTATTTCCTTGATCTTATTTCAAAGACATATATTTGAATATGAAGATCACTATCCACTGTAAAATAATTTTAAAAAACCTATACTGTCATTAAAAAACTCAATATCATGTTACACATGAAAAAATGACTAGAATAGACTACTTAAGTTCTTAATTCAAACACATGGATGAGATGAAATGAAAGATACTGAAAAATACCAAGTACACGACATGTAATTCCATTCACATGGATTGTGAAACTCATCTAATATCCAATAATGTTTCAACTTTATCCAAAATGTTTAAATTCATCGTACACTATGTGTATAGTATGATACATAACATGTGGGAATCATTACTTCACTGATCGTGTACTTCCAATAAAAATTGATCCATAATGTCCTAGTACACATTACATACTCCTTAGTACAAGGAATGTTTATTTTCACTAAAATTTTCAATTATGGTCAATACTCACAAAATTTCTAGTGGGGTACACAATATGTGGAACCCTATATATAGACAACATGTAATTTTTTAGTATTCATACACATGTCACTAACATAAGTGGTGTGTAACTTGGTTTATACATTATGTGGGGCCAATTCATTTCCCAGGTCTGTACACTAAGACACACTCAAAGTAGGTAGCCCAATACATTGTGTTGACCCAGATTCACACCTCATGTAATATTTATAATACATGGAAAGATTAGCTACCATATATTAGTGTTATACAAGGTGTTTTTTTCTAAGACTACATGGCATGTAACTATGGATTCTCTAGATCAATGATTCACACTATTTTCCACTATTTTAATTTTTTAAATGTACAATGAGCCACCAATGCACTCTCCACACCCATTGTTATAATTAGTTTGTACCACTACCCCTAGAATTCCCACCACACCTAATCAGATTTCCTTTTCAGTCATTACTCTTATGTCTCTAAATTTTAATGAATATCCACACCCACTATCAATAATAATGAATTAATCATCATACCTTTCTAAAACCGTGCCACTTCGGGGTTTTCTTGTGTGAACTTATTCCACCATGCTATCCCTTTTTCATGGAACTAATTTTCCATTCTTAAAGTATGGTGTGAAGAAATGTAAAGAATATAAATAAATAATAATGGTTGGTGAATATTATAACCACCCGAAAAAATATATTTATGTTCACATTTCATGAATAATTTGGGAAATGTGAAGTAAAATTGGTTAGATTATTAAGGAAGGGCTTTTCATGGGAAATTTATCATAAAGAATATTTCAAAATAATCAAGAAAATATTACTAAATATGAAATATTTATGTCATGTTAGAAAAACTGATTGATTTATTTAACCAATTAATCTTAAAAACAAATATTAAAAGAATGAAATTTGCAATAATAAAACCCATATGTCACCAAACACATGAATGTAAAAATTACATGTTCTACAATCCTTGATAATATCATTTTAATATTATTTACCTATTATGGGATTAGAACCAACCATATTAAATATATATACATTAAAGGAAAATAACATTTTCCATGTTAATTAATTAATTATGAAATTATATTTGAATAATATGAAGAATTGCATGATAATTAAATGATATAATGTTATTTTTTTAGATCATTTCATTCATTTATAAAAATGAATATATAAAACACAATATATGTTGATTTATTTCCATAGATAATGCGATGAAAGATAAATATAAATGTGCACTTCCTTCAAGGTAATGTTGCCAAATCTTCTGAATTCATTCATCAATGCCATGTGATACCATCCTTGATGTTAGTTTTATGATTATTTTTTCCATCATGAATTTATTATTGTTCTATCAATTAATTATCGACACTACGAGAGACCATAAAATACCAATGAAATCATCCATATCATCCTAGGGTTCATGGAATGAATAAAAAAACATTATCGTATATGAAATAATTAGATATTTAAAAGTAAAAAACTAAGTTAACCATAATTTTTATCTAAACACATGAATGGTTCAAAATAGAACCATAGACCTGAATATAAAAATGATTTACAGAGACAAAAAACTCTATTTTTAACATAACTATATTTCCAAGATTTTCATATGATCTTATAATCAAGAGATACCACCATTAATGTTTGAGGGATAAATATTTTATTGGTTCTAGTGGAGTGATCAAGAGGTTGGATGAATTGAGCCTCTGATAAAAATTTCAATTTGAAATAAATTCATAAATAAATATTCTCAAATTTAAAAATATCCCATTTAACTAATATTGTATACATATATTATGAAAAACCATATCATCTATACACCTTATGAGACAAATAATGCTTTCTTTGGAGGTACATATCATTTTTATTTTGGTTTAAATGTTTAAATATTGCCAAATGTGAGTAACCAATCTGATCATGGGTGTTTTGGGGGTGATTGGGGGTTGTTCTAAGCATGTAACCAAGATTTTGTGTTGAAAATTTAATGGCACACAATTAGTTTAAACCATGTCAGGTATCCCACACAGTCTAATAAACCATACAAGGCATGGGAAGAGAGAAGAAGGAGGCTTCACTACTAAGAAAAACCATGACACTTGAGGTGCATGGACATGCAGCCATGTCTCAATTTTGATAGTGGATTTTGGAATGATTTATGATTTTTTAGTCAAACCATGTGGGTAAACTATGTGGGTTACCTTCTTCTATAGCTAACTATGCATGGTAGGCACACATTTTGTCAAACTATGTGCCTAAACTGTGCAGGCCCTTTATTTTAAAAAATTATATAATTTTTAATTAAATTGATATGTATTTTTAAACCTATGTTTTAATTTTAATCAATGGAAACTAGATGAACATTTTGAGATCCCTCTTTGATGACTATCCTTGGAATTGAGATAAATAAATCATCTAATCTATGATTCGGGAATGGAATGTCTCGTTATATCCTTATAGGTGGGTAATCAATTCCTTTTTATCGGTGTTCATTCTTCTTCCTATCAAGGATATTATTTATGTGCATGATGATTTGACATATTTTTAGGATCTTGGACCATTATTCATTTTTTCTCCTGAGCTGAGTCGAATCAGGAGTTGATACTAAATGAGAATCCAACTATCAAGCAACAATAGGAGGTCTATAATTTTCATTGAATATTGGTGATTTATTTGGATACCTATTATTATACCACTTTTTTTAATTTCTAGAATAGCCCCGATACTAAATTGATTTATTGAGTTAAATAATATTGGACTTTTTATGGGTTCCCTTAGGTTCCTTAGTGTTGAGTATGAGGGTTTTTCCACAACCATGGACACAAAAGGGGTGTACCTTATGAATTCTCAATGTTAAATCGATGGTAAACCACCCATTGGGTGAGTTGATTCTTTAATTGATAAAGGAATCAATTTTATAAATGATTTTAATTATAAAAGATTCTTTAGATGTGGGTTACCTCCTTGAAATGTGATACCACATTTATGGTGAAATGTATAATTGTTTAATTGTAAATATTTTGGTTAAATGAGAGGGTATGCTCATTATTTCCCTTGATTTTGAAATTTGAGATGTGAGTGGGTATACTCATGAGTTTTAATTGAATGGTAAATACATGCAATGGTGGGTATACTCATGGTGTGAATTCAAAATGGATTTGATTAAAGAATTAGATGAGATGTACTTGAAATGGTAGTGGAAGTCGGGGTTGGTATGCCAAGATTCATGATTCCATTAGATTCTTTGGGTGTTTCTCTTTAGATCTAGATGTTGTAGTGGAAAACTTATACCATGTATGATCCATGGGTTTTAAATTCTAGGGATGCCTCGACCATTACTACCCCTTAGACCTGGCTTGCATGGATTTTCATAGGAGATGTTTGGTATGAAATTCTTATAGAACTCCAACTGGTGCCTAATTGAGTTTCTGTCAATACAATCACAAGACTCGATAAGGTTGCAATGGTCTTTGACACCTTGGATCTGGCTCTTAATTGTCTGACACTTTAATTATACAGCACAACCATGGTAAATGTGACAAGTGTGATTATATGGAACAGTCATGTTATATGTGACATGTGTGATTATATGGCTCGATCATGGTTGTTATGATTCTTATAGTTGTATACAAATTCCATGGATGTCTTGTTATGTATGGATGTAAGGTAAGGTAGTTTTTGTTACTATTGTTTTTATTGTAGCTACCTTTTTAGAGGTGAAACTTGTTTGGAAGGGGTCCATGTATGGATATGTAGTATCCCTTACTTGTATGATACTTTAGGTTGTACAAAAAGGTTGTGGGGTTCCTTACATTTTTGAATGAACAACAAGGACATGCTGGTAATTTATGTATTTTTTGTAGATACCTTAACACTGGATCTTTACTATCTTTTTTAGGTATCCTTTATATGATATTTTAGTATTTATATTTAAGTTGTTTATATTCCGTGGGAATCATTACCTTTTTCTTACTACTTACCTTCTTTACTTGCACACTGCATAGCTTGTTATATTACACATCCAAGATTGTATAGTCCTCTAGTTTGTTACCTACTGGGATGGTATCTTACAACCTATTTGGGCCACTATTGGGTACATGAAAGAACTATTTAGATGAAGATATAAATATGGGAATGTTCCCATAGTACAAGCGTTGAATTTGTGCCATGCTTATGAGAAGGGGAACCCGAGACTGAGATGAGGATTGTGATTCTATTTTGAGATATCACTTTTTACCTTTTTGGTATTTAAATACTTGTATTGTATTATATAGATGTCTACCTATTATGGATGATTTCTTAGACACATAACATTTATCATCAATTTTCATATGAGGTGACTTGATATTTTTTATTTATAAAATTTTCCCTTCTTACTTATTTATGATTGCTATGCTGCTTCTAATATTTTTTTTTCTATTGAATTTTTGATGTGTTACATTTTAGTAATGAGGGAATAGTCTCTCCAAAGAGACACCCAAGTCCCTCACTGCTAGACAGAAGCATGTTTCATTTAGGGAGATGTGATTGAGTCCATATGACCCAATGATCTCGGGGCTCTTTTAGTGTAATCCTAGTTTTGGACGTTACAAATTAGTATCAGAGGATTTTTTCAATTAGTGGATTATTATTTGGTGAAAAACTGAGGTAAAAAGATAATGGAAGTTTTATTGAGGTGTATCTGGGAATTGATAACCCACATACAATGTAAATTTAAATTTCCTCCATTTAAATTCATATTTTATGGATTTTTGGATATTAGAGTTGATTTGATTCCATCACTTGGGGACACACTTTTATTTTGATGTCAATATTGAAATTATTTTGGGTTATATTATATTAGAACCAGATCATATGAGGGTATTCAATATCATGCATCATATATCCAGTTTTAAGAATTACATCCATTCATTATTCCATATCATTTAGGATGAATTATCTATTGCATGTTGTTGTGATAGGTGTTGTGATAGATGTTCCTATTGTTTTAATAGATTTTTTGTGCCATGAATATAGGAAGTGATCCCATTTTTTAGTTCATAAAGAGTATGATCCCTTATGGACTAAAAAGTGATGCACCTTTTTTAAATTGTTTAAACTGAATGTGATGCGTTTTGGATTATATGGGCACCATGTTTTGGTTCATGAGGTGTTATGAGCCCTCATAGTTTGGAACATGGGGAACCATTGGTTGAAAATTTTGAATAAATTAATGATGGAAATGAAATTTAAAATGAATGTTAATTTAAATGGAAAATTTTAATGATGTGCAGATACATGAACTAGACTCAGATTTTGAGTGGGCAATAGGCAGTGTTTTTAGTCGTGTTTGTGAATTTTTTGGCAAATCCTTTCTACAGTCCTGGCTTTAGAAGCAGGATGTGTGGTGTTAATTTTTTATAGGAACGTTCTGAATTATCCTTCACTTTTGAGATGTAAAATTTAGTATCTTTATTTTCTAAGGAAAGTGATTGGATTGAAAGATTCACAACTAGACAAAGTAGGCTAGTTGGGGCCTATTTCATTTGAAATGACCAATTATTGGTGTTAATTAACTTGATAATTAAATAACTACTATTGGATTTATTTCTAAAGAACTAAAGTTCATTTAAAGGTACCATCATAGTTCAATATAAATTAAATAATTTGAAAGGATTTTATTGTGATTAATTTTCTATTTATGAATAAATATCAATAAAATTTTAATGTTTTCTGAAAAAGGAAGGTTTATGAGACTTTCCTATTTTTCATTAGGATTCTAGTTATATCATGTACCATGTATTTTTGTTTTATAAATTGTATATTATGATATGTTTTATATATTTTAAATGTTTAAATATTAAAGGTAAATCAATGAATGACATTTAAGTGCAACCTGATGTGGTTTCCTTTGTTTAAACCCTTAAGTAAGGGTAGTTTAAATCTCATTTGAGTTTTCTTTGGAAAGGAAATGATAGTGTTTTCCATTGTTTATTTCCTTTTTAGAAGAGTATTAAGTGATAGGATCTTAAGCCTAGTGAATTTTGAAGGATTAACCTCATTATGGGTAGATGATTTTTGTTTCATAACGGATCGGACCAAGGAAGGTAGAACCCTAGAGCTTCTATGCATTACAAAATATTGTCAATTTCTGACATTTGGGGCCTTTCAATTGTCATTGTCCCTGGTAAGAATATTACCTTCTAAATGACAAACATTTTTGAATGGGTGGTTATATTATCCTAGACCCATGTTATGGGTGTGATCATCAGCTAATGCTCAGATTCAGTATGTCAGGCATGCATAGGGAATGGTCAGCCACATATTAGGTCTTATGAACCTCTTATTTTCTTAAGTAATAGGTGACATGGTATATAATCATCTAGGTTAAAGGTTGTGTGGGGAAGTATGGATGTATGTTAAATCTCTTGTATGGATTACCTGATACCTAGATACCTAGGGTGGATAGCCTATGCACTGTATCGAGGTGTGGTCTTGATTCTAGAACTTTGGGGTAGTATGCATTCCTATATGTGGTACCCATCATGTTGTTAAATGATTTAATGAATCAGTTGAGTTTAGTGGAATCATTGATCCTTGTGATATTGAGTACATTCCAAGGTCATCATTTTATTAGAGTGACCTAGTTATTAAAGAATCAAGTTCATCCCAATGCATGGGATGACTTTCAAAAGACTTGGGTTTTTTGACACACCGGTTAGTTTGGTTTTGGCTTTCCAGCCAAATGCTTTGGCATATGTAAACATGACTTAGAGAAGTATCCATGAGTTTTGTTAAGGTGAGTTTGATCTAGTGTGGTTATGATTAGATGGTGAAACAGATATTCTTTCAAGGTATAACTTGGGTGGTAAAGGATTGTGATCGATTTGTTACGGTGTGTCGGTAGGTGATGTCATGATTATTTCAAGGAAATTCAACCAGTAGTAGTTCAACTGATCATCTTGAAAAATTGAAATCATCTTAGTGTATTCATCTTATAGATACTAGCATGTACCCTATCATGACGTCATCGTTGATTCACTAAGAGTGCATTGGTATTACACCGTGCTAAATTTCTAAAGCTATTGGGATTGTTTGGTTTGTTTTCTCAGTTTTTCATGATATTGTGTGGTTCTTATCAAGGCATGGTTAGTCTGGGGTGATACATTAGTTCCCAAGTAAGAACTCCTTGGATGTACTCTTGAACACCATATGTTTTCTTCTGACTTGACCACCTTGTAAATGCACCTCTGGGATTATTCAATATTTTAAATGGATGTCTTAACATAGTCCTGATATCTGAACTATAAAAATTGATTGTGGAATACATTGGGAAAGTTACTTAGACTCTATTTCAATGAATCTGAGGTTACCTAGGACATGTGGTCAATCTTGGATCATAAGTTTAGAAAGGGTGATGATTAGATTGGGATGGATCTGAATAACCCCCTTGTTTGTGTTTATGCACAATAATTTTAAACGTTGAGGTGATGTTTTGACCAAGAACATCACTGGGAGTCAGATATGGTCTTTGGTGGATGTGTTCGTGGTAAATAAAATATTCCTTAAAAGAAGGTTTTGTGATTCAGTTTGTAATATGTTGAACATCTATGCCAATGTTTTTAAGAATAGTTGGTCAAGGACGATAAATTTTTTATCCATCTTATTCAATGTTTACAATCATAATGAACTAGTTTATACATGTCACCAAGATAAGGTGTATGTGGTAAAAAAGTCAAAATTGTGTTTCAAGAAATCTTGCATGACTAGTTTAGTTGGGTCGATCGGTATCCAACTATTCCATTACGATGAGGTCCCTAATATGACCTCAAATGTAGATAGGTTCTACTAGTAACATAAATCACACATGGAGCATTTATAGAATTATTAGTGTCATGCTTTGTAAGGAAATTCGGATGGTAGAGGTACTGTGGTTCAGAATTGACCCCATTTATGATAGAATCCATGGTGGGGAGCACCATTGGTTATATGTTTAAAGATAATATGACATGATTGTGTCTCTAGATAAACGATCTCACCATTACTTGTGGATAGGTATGAAATGAGTTTAATTTGGTTTTATCATGAGATGTTCCACCTATCATCATGTGAAGATATAGCACGAGTGACCAATCGGAATTTTACAACAATTTTCTATTCTCGAGTGGAAATGTAATGAAGTTATGATGGCTTTCATGATAGGTTTACTGAGATGGCCTCAAGGTATTGATGTTTTTTGGTTTTTTTGTAGTATCCCAATGTTTCATCATTTTTTTCAATCAAGGAGACCATCAGTATGGTTGAGCTTGAGAGGTTGTATATCCATGAAATAGTATGACTTCACAGGGTCCCAAATACTATAATTTCAGATATGGATTCATAGTTTACCTCACACTCCTGGAAAAGGATGTAGAGGTAGTTAGGTATTTAGGTGATTCTGAGCATAGCATACCACCCCTAGATAGATGCCTAATATAAGAACACAATTCAGGTGCTTGAAAACATGTTGTGAGCATGCATCCTAGATTATAGGGTTTCTTGGGAGAAACATATACCCCTGGTTCAGTTCTATTACAATAATAACTATCTGGAGACTATACATATGAATCCTTAAGAGGATTTGTATGGTAGTCCATGTTTATCACCCCTATACGGGTTAGAGGTAGGTGAGGCAGCTTTATTGAGACTATATCTCATATAAGATAATTCTTAGAATTTCAATTTGGTTTAGAAACGGATGGTTATAGAACAATCTAGATAAAAATAATACACTAATAACTACAAGTGAACTCTAGAGTTTGTGTTTGGTGGATGAGTTTTCTTATGCGTTTTATTGAGATTGGCAGATGGATGAATCAAGAGACGAGGTAATCTTTCACTCTAAAATTTTAGGTCTTTTGATATTTTTGGTAGAGTCGGGAAAGTAGCATGTTGGTTGTAGTTACCTCAGTGGTATTGATCAATGTACTAAATATTTTACATATCTCAGCTACTCAACTATCAGTCAGACCCATGTCATGCTTTTTAGCCTAAGGATAATAAGTTATAGGTTGATGCATCATTTGAGGAGCATCTGATTCGTATTATTGATAGGATCACAAAGGTTCTCTGATGCTGGTCATTTCCACTAGTTTGGGTTCTACAGAAGCACAAGCGTTTATAGGTTGAGACTTGGGAGTGGGGACAAACATACATGATCAGCGGCAGGTGTTATTCTCAAACGAATCATGACCACCCTTCAGGGGGAAATTTGGGGAAGAACTATTTTAAAGGAGGATGATTGTAAAAATTTGGGTTATAGTATGATGTAAAGATCCATTTTATTTTCCCATAAATGATTAAATATACACTAATATGAGTAACCAATTTGATCATTGGTGTTTCAAGGGTGTTTGGGACTTTTTTGAAATCTGGAACCCATCTTTTAGGTTGGAAATGGACTGGTGCATGGTTAATTCAAACCATATCGAGAAGGCTGCATGGTCTAATAAACTATACATGGTATGGTAAGTGATCATTTGGAGGCCGCAAGGTTATTCCAAACCATGTGACTTGAGTTGCACAATAATTTTACCATTTCTTCAATTTTGAAAGTGGTTTTTGACATGGTTTACACACGGTTAGTCAAACTATGTTGGAAAACCATATAGGTTCCATTCTCTTATATCTAACCATGAACGATTGGCCCACAATATATCAAACCATTCCCCTAAACCATGTAACCTCTTTATTTTTGAAAATTTCATAATTTTATATCAAATTAAAATCTATTTATGATCCTAAGTTCTCATTTTATTCAAGATAAAACAATTGAACCTTTTGAGATCCCTCATCGATGGTTATCCTTGTAATTGAGATAAATAATTTGTTTGATCTCCAATTCAAGTGTGGAATGTCCCATTAGATCCGCATCGGTGTGTCCTCAATTGTTTTTTAACTATTTTTCAATCTTATTCATATCAATGAATCTATTTATGTTCAAGATGATTTGACCTATTTTTAGTATGTTAGTCTATTCTTCATTTTGTTTTCCAGATATGAGTCGAATCAGGAGTTGGTACTAGATGAGCATTGTACAACCAATTTATAGTAGGAAGTATATTAATTTTCAATGGATTTTGGTTCTTTATTAGGCTACCTATCATTATGCCGCCTATCGGACTTTTCAGTGCAACCTCATAAATAAATTTATTAATGGAATTAAATGGAATTATACATGTTAGGGGTGACCTTAGGATCCTTTGTGTTGATTTGTAGGTTGTTTCCCCAATCATGGCAAAAAACGGGGTGTTCCTTATGAATTTCCCTTGTTTAATCCATGTTAAACTACCCATGTGGTGAGTTAATGTTTTCTTAGATACTAGAATCCCCTTTATAAATTATTTTAATTAGATGAGTTGTTTAGGAGATGGTTTTTCTCCTTGAAATGTGATAACATGTTGATGTTGAATTGTTTAATAGTTGAATTGTAAATTTTTTTCTTAAATGAGTGGGTATACTCATTATTGTACTTGAATATGAACTGTGATATGTGAGTGGGAATAATCATGTGTTGTAATTGAATGTGAAATGGACACATGAGTTAGAATACTAATGGTATGGAATGGTAAATGAATTTTATTAAAAATGAGATGAGATGTACTTGAAATGGTAGTAGATGCTAGGGATGGTATACCAAGGTTATTGATTCCATTAAATTCTTTGGATATTCCTCATTTGATCATAATGCGGTAGTGAGTTCCTTAGATAGAGTATGCTCTTTGTGCCTTGATTCTATGGCATTTATCAGGCTTTGCTACCTATTGGATCTGGCTTGCTTGGACTCACATAGGACATGTTCAGCATGACATGATACTTGGACTCCAACCAGTTCCCAACTAAGTATCCATCGATATACTCCTGGGACTCAATGATGATTCCTTGGTTTTTGAAACCATGAATACATCCCTTCAGGTTCTGACACATTGATTATATGACATTTTTGTTCTAAACATGACATCAGAGATTATACATCATGGTCTTGGTAAATGTGACATGTGTGATTATACAGTTAAACCATGGTTGTTATGATTCTTTTAGTTATAGAGAAATGTCATGGATTACATCATATGTATGTATATATGACGAGGCTATGTTGGTTACTCTTGTTTCAATCATAGCTGCCTTGTTAGAAGTAGACACTTGTTTTGGAGGGATCTATGTATGTCTATGTAGTATCACTTATTTGTATAATAATTCTAGTTGTATGGAAATTTCCTAGTTATCATTACATGTTTGGATGAATGAAAAGACCATGTTGATTATTTACATATTTTTTAATGGTACGTTTATAGAGTATCATTAAAATATTTTATAGGGATCATTTAGATGCTATTTTAGTATTACTACTTTTTTAGTTTACATTTCTTGGGCATATTTACCATTTCTTACTATTTACCTACTTTACATGCACACTACATAAGTTTTTATGTCAAAAACATAGATTTTATATACCTTTGGGTGGTTAAATACTGGTATTGTATCTCACAACATGTTTGGTCCACCGTTGGGAACCCAAATAGACATTTGGATATATGTAGAGATAGCGTCAAGAACCCACAGTTTGAGGGTTGAATTTGTGCCATGCTTAGGATCAGGGGATCACGATACCAAGATGAGGCTCAAAATTTTATTTTGAGATAGTTATTTTGGTTTTTGTGGTCATTTGATACTTACATTGTTTTATACCATTGTATACCTATTTTGGATGGTTTCTTAGACACATAACATGTATCATTAATTTTTATATTTTGTAACTTGGCATTGTTTATTCATTATTCCTTATCTTATTAATTTTGTATGATTGTTAAATTGCTTCCTATATTTGTTGGTTATTGAGTTTATATTGATTTACAATCTTGAAATGAGGGCAGTCTCCCTATATATTCACACAAGGCCTTCATTTCTTGTTGGTACCCTCTATCATTTTGAAATATGAGCTTGAGGCCCCGTGTTCCACTAGGCTCAGGTCGCTTTTAGTGGAATCAGGTTCTAAGAAATTATAACTTAATTAATGATTTACTATTTAAATATAATCATAATACAATCCTAGAATATCTTGAGGCTATGCATCTTTTATAAATTAGGTCATATCACATTAGCATGAAACATAGTTGAAACAATATTATTTAAAAACACTAAAATCGTCCCTTATATTCCATTAATCTTATCATACTAAAAGGGATAACCTAGGGACATACAAATGAAATGCTTTAGCTATAAATCCTATTAAGAGAGTAATCATAGAATAACATGATGGAATTTAAACATTTTATTCAATAAGAAAATTATGGTGACATAAAATGGGTGAGAATCATAAACATGATCACCAAATCATGATATAATATGAAAACATCAATGATAATTAATAATATTGAACCGACATAAAACATGACATCATAAGAATAATTCATTTTCAACCATCACAACATCATAACATAGAGTTATTATGATATCCTCTCAAACACCATACATGAAATCTCATGAGATAAAAAAATTACCTGATATATTAGAGAGATATATAATTATAGTCCCACCCATCATATTCATATCATGTGCATTCATTTGTACGACACATGGATTATACAATATAATATAAAAATGGATTAGTAAAAAGAATTTACTTCAAATAAAAGTGAATGGTGATATCACATTAGATGGATAATATAAGAATAGTAAAGGGTTTTGTAAAAACACATTACAACATGGAAAATTGGATATAAAAATGGATTAGTACAAATAATGTACTTGAAATAAAAAAAGTGGATAGAGTCACTTACCATGATAGGTAAATTTTAAAATCTTGGTATGGAACACCCCTTTATTTTGTGAAATAGTTTTTTTGAATTAATTTAGTCTTTTTGATGTTTTTCATTAATTGCAACACAGAATATAGCTTGTGTTATATAAAAACACTATGTTTGGTTTTCGTTACACGTTACACCAAGTTAATCTTTCACTAAACAAAACACATAGATTATCTTTTGGTACATGTAATACCATGTTTTTCTTATGTTATAAAAAATTATGAGTTCCTTTGATAACTTTCATTACACACAAGATCTATTTTTAGAAAACAAATATACACTATTAATATTATTGTTAAAATATTATTATAGTTGTCACTTAGCTTTTAGAATGAAGGTTATGAATTATATTACCTAAATTAAGAAAATAATTTACCACATTAATAAAAGAATAATTGTTTTGTGGCCCATTAATAAGAAATTAAAATAAAACCCTTTTGAAAATATAGGAAATCTTTTGCTGGAAAGTAATATTTATACAATCAATCAAGTTTTAAATCATTAAATTAATTAAAAACATTAGATGAATTATTTTAATGAAATATAAATATATATATATATATATTATTTATAAAACTATTTAATATTAATATTATGTTTTTTATTGATAAGAGATGAGAATAAATCATGTTTTTGGAATAAAATATGTATTTTAAAAATGGAAATTTTATCTCCTTTTATTGAAGAACCTATTTTAAATGTAATTTTTTTTACAAATTTGGAAATTTTATATGAAAAATTAAACTTTATTTTTTAATTTTTAATATAAAAATTGACATTTCATTCATTTTTGGTATTTTTCTATAAAGTTTCTTTTTTTGATGAATATCTAAGAATACTGATTTTTAATTTAAAACTGATTTTCACCTAATTTATTTAAATAGTTAAATTATATTTTAATTTTTTTAATGTTTATTTAAATTTTAAATAAATTAATCCAATTTATCATTGAAATTGAATAAAAAACAATTCAAACTTCTATGCTTTTTCACTTTAAAGACTTATCGTCTCATCCTATGTTTGCGATCAGCTTTAAATTAATTTAAATCACTTATTTAATTATAATTTATAAAATTTGATTCCATATTTAGAAAAATGTAATTTATAATATATATTAAGGTCAATTTTTTTCTCTCCAAAACTATTAGTGAATATAATTAAAACTAATTACAGTGATTAAGGTAAAAAAATCCGATTATTTTATGGTTAAACGTTAATTTTAGGGTCCAAATAACCTATACACATTTCCAAAGTCAATTTTAGGATAATATTTATACCCATTAACATCTTTTCTCAGAAATTTAAAATTATTGTAAACATAGGATTTAAGTGGGAAATCTCAATATTGTTTACCCCTTAAAATTTACATGAATGTCACTCCTCCTCCACTATAAAAGGTCACTCACCCCCTCACATTCTCCAGTATCTCAACACACTTTATACATGCCAAATACTTCCCAAATATCTTACCAATATCATTCCCATCGTACTAGAATCAAGAATTTGGGCATAAATCCAACTAAGGAATCCCTTTGATGAAAACCAATAGGTGTTTCCAAAATAAGAGCTAATATCCTTCCACAAGCTCTTTTGTTTTATTTTCATTACGCACTCCCTAAAATATTAGTATTCCATGATTATAAAATAAAATAAGTAACATAAATATAATAATATGTTTTTATGATATGTTTTTTAAATATACTCACACAGACTTCTAGAAAATTGGATACACAATCATCATTGATGAATCGATGATGCTCATTCATCCATTGACAACTTTTAAAGTTGAAAATAATGATGTATATTCTATATTTATATGATATATTTGATATATATTATATTTATAAATTATTTATTCTTCAGTAATTATTATATAAAAAACCCTTCATGCTTTCCATTTTTTTAAATACAATAACTTCATTTATGGACATATGGACTACCATATCCTCAAAGTGATGTGATTCCTTCACACAATACATGGAATGTATTAAGGATGATTTTAGTAAAATTATAAGATATTTATGAAAAAATAATTAAACTATAGTTATAATATATTTACATATATATGTTCATATATGACATTTATATTATTTCAATATGATAATAAAATGGAAACATCATTCATGCGTATGTATGACCTTCCAACTCCAAGAATGGTGTATAGCATTTTATATTTCTATCCATTATAGATTATTAAAAGTATTTATATATTGAATATATATATTTATATCATTATTTAATTTATGAAAATAATTAAATAATGTTCTATGTAATAGTATCAATAATAAAATGTCCAAACATATAAAAAAACCAAGAGTATATTTCCCGAAACGAATGATTAACAAGGAACTGTTAATAAAAAGGTAATATAATGTCATAATCAGATAATATAGGGTATTATATATAAAAATATGGTTCGTTATAATATTTATAATAAACTTATATTCATTATACAGTTTATTTTATTGTTTACTAAGAAAGAGAGTACTTAAGGCAAGGGTTTTCTCATCTCACTTTTATTTCTAGGATATTTGTCCCTAATTCACCAATTGTTTATTTTGTGTGGTATATATAATCCCATGAATATATTATATTATTATTATACATAAATTTATGTAAATGGACATATCCATTTGATGATATCTCTTTCATGGGGGTAATTTTTCATAAGTTACCAAATCAGTATAGTAATTATGTCTCAATTTTCCTTCTTTGGGATGCATGCCCTATTATGATCTTATATTTTTTTAGTGCATATAACAACCTTTGAAAAGATATATCATGGATATAATTACTTTCATAATATTTTCTGTTTCATTTAATGTTATTATTTCAGGGGATTCTAATTCAAGGTTACAAAAGTGGTAACATTATATTCGTACAATCTCAATATTTTACAGGATTTTTTATGAGTATGCTTTCATTAATGAAATAATATTATCCATCTATAATGAAATATAATTAATCTTAATATAATCTGGTTATTCATTATTTATTCATATAATTGTAACATTTTCCCACTTTTTGGTACTTACGATAATTAGGAAATTATTTTTAGAAAAAATATGACTTTATCTCTCTCTTCGGTCAGAAATTTATGTTATTTAAAAACCTTGGTTTATAAAAATAATTTAAAAAATAATATAATATTATCATATGGTATTTAAAATACACTACTACTCATTTTTTCCCTTTTAAATAGAAGGGTTTTTTAAAAGTAATCTTCTTTCCTATTTCTTATCCAAGAAATTTTATAAACTTTTTACAGCACAAAAAGAATGTTTAGAATATATAGATTTATCCACCATCATGAGAATAATTTATATGAATATTAAATTCCATATTTACAAGATTAATTTTTTAAGAAATTTTTTTCCCTAATATCTTATAAATTATTTTTTTTTTAAATTTGTTTAAACGAAAAATGTGTTCAAATTTTTTTAAGTTTCTTTTATACGTTTTCAAGGAAAAAGTTTCTCAAATTTTCTTAAGCTTCATTTATATGTTTTTAAGGATATTTTAAAATGAATATTTTTTCAAAATGTTTTATGTTTTAATAATATTCCTTTTAAATAAGAAAGGATATTTTCCTCAAGAAATTATTTAAAAATATTTCTCAAAAATTTTCTTCCATCTAAGATGGAATCCATTGGTTTTACTCACACCTTAACAAGGATATGATCCAAGAGTTTAATTCATATTATTTATATGAATTATTTATGTTTTTATGTCATGATTTTTATGAAACATTTTTCCCTATTATGGGTAAAATTTATGTGAAACCCATTTATCTTTCATGGGTTATATTTTTATGAAACCCATTTCTATTTGAAGGGTTATATGCTTATGAAAATAACTTTTTTTGGGGTTATGCTTTGATGAAATGATTATGAAACCTTTATCTTTTCCATAGGTTATGATAAGATAACATGTTTATAAAACCATTTCTTTTTATTGGTTATGATATGATTTTTTATGATCCTATGGAACACGTATGTATCATTTCATTATGATATGGGTGGGACCTATATCTCTCTCCAATGTATTAGATAATTAATTATATCTCATGATATAGACAGGGCTGAAATGGGTAGTGAAATCAGTTCAATAAAAGAATTTATATTCTAAAATTGTATTGGGAATGAACCTTGACTACTAAGATGATCTTGGGAGTTAAATTTTACTATTAAGATGATCCTGGGAGTGAACCTTTATACAAAGATGGTTTGGGGAGTGAACCCATTCCACTATAAGGAATGTGTTGTGACTGGGGATAGTAGTGTGTCCCACCTAGTAGGTGTATCCCTGAGGAATTGTCCTGATAAGTTTCAGAAATAAATCAACAGTTATAGGGAATGATTTTATATAATTATGTGTATGCCAAAAATTCTATTTCTTATTCCTATGTTATTCTATCATGGATTATGCTCTTGATTCCCTTATGATTCGTGTCTTATGAAATGTCAATATTTATTAAATGACTCACGTATACGATATTTGATATGTAGGGTAATATCATCAAATGTTATTATCGTGTTCCCATACCATTATTCTTATATTATGATTAATTATCTCCTTTATTTACCCTTATTGAGAATCTAAGATCACAGTTTATTATGCTTCCTTTTCTTAGGTAATGATGAAAGGTTTCAAGTTGATTTTCTAAACAGGGTGATATTTGTGGGAAACATTGAAGATCTTTAAAAAAGATAAAATATTTTTTCTATGGTTCAAATGACACCAACCTACTTATATCCTCGAGCTTGTGCTTTTTTTAATGTGCTGAATATTCATCTAAATAGATGTAAAATCCAATAATGTTAAGTTAAGGTATCTATATTAGGTATAAAAGAAATGGTTTAGTCAGTAAATGGAAACTAGGATGAGATTTTTTTAGTGAGTCCTCTAGGGATATTTCTAAGTATATCTCTTGGGATGTCTCTATAGATAATACTAGGGTGTCATGGATTTAAAAGAAGGTGTCATAATTTAGACATCATATAAGTTATTTTTCAAGATTATGTGGTTTTACACTATGATAAGTGATGCTCACAGTATGTTTTTTGGTTTTATTCAATGGAAATAATAAGAAATAACTTTTTTAATGTTGAATGTGATAGAAACATTGATGATGAGCTATCAAATGGTTTGATCATTAGAGTGAAGGATGTTGTGATCCATCCTAATTAGTTTTCACGGAACATGATTAACAATGTGTACCTAAACCAACTCTTAAACTCAGAAAAATAATATAAGGAAAGTGTCCACTGAGTTTTAGGGTAATGGAGACCATCGCGGAAAGAAAATTTAGTTTCCCTTGTGTTGATAATGTGAAAGGAAGAACTTAAGTGAATGTCTTTGAGTAACATGAAGATGTTTTAACTGTGGAAAAGGAAAAAAATTAAGTAACTACAAAGGTAAAATGAAAATTTTAGTTAACTAAATGGATGGTAATATTGACCTCCATAATTTAATATAAATTTATGA
This sequence comes from Viscum album, assembly GCA_963277665.1. Lineage (NCBI taxonomy): Eukaryota > Viridiplantae > Streptophyta > Magnoliopsida > Santalales > Viscaceae > Viscum > Viscum album. The sequence continues at coordinate 688,039,974 of OY728142.1, read as the reverse complement.
ATTATTTAAATGTGTTATGAACTGTAATTATTCAAATTGAAGTCCTATATGGAATGATCAAGAAGAGAATCAACAATTTGGTATAACTAATGGTTATATTCTTTTTAATGATAAGGCTATAGGTGAAATGTGAATGGAAAGAGGTATTAAGTAATATTATGAGGTATCCTATTATGTATTAAGGATGAAGTAAAATAATTGAAGTATTTCTATATTTGGATTGAATAATTATGAATGTTGAATTATGTAAGGACTATTTAGTTTATTTATTTTTTCTAACAATTTACAAAAATATATTGAATGGTTCCAAGGAACTAGAAAAGTGATTTAATGGAAATGTGACCTTTCAACTAAGGGAATATAAACTTTAATATGTTTCTTGTGATAAGATAATGAAGACTGGATAGAGATATGTTGGATATGAATAATTAAATTGGAATGTATTGGTTACCTTGGAAATAATTAAGGGTTCATTGACAATTGGTTTATGATATCATTGATCAAGTCCATAACATTTTGGGATTTAAGTTATATATCTATAATAAATAATGTGTGTTTTCAAAAGGTTTTATAGTAATTCAACTTATTACCATGTTTTAAGAGAAAACACAATGATTTTATTTATATGTTTGGTATGTGACAACCAAGACCTACTTTATACAGGGGATAATGATAATCTATTTTTGATAAATTTAGTTACCTTATTTTTAATGTTCTTTATTTTTATCTTTTATAAGGAATGTAATGTTATCCATTTATGGAAGGTTTATGTTAAAATTCAAATGATGTTTTTGATATTAAAATATTATCCCACCATATGGGCATTTCTGAATATTGGATAAAAAATTCTAATCACTTTATTATTATAACTGAAGATGCATCATATGAGTTATTATAAATATTATGTTCTGTTAGTGCATCCAGAATAAAAAATTCACCTTCATTTTTGGAGTACGATATGACGTGTAAATTGGTCAACAAACAACCAAGGGCTGATATTGAGCTTAGGAAATGTAATGAAATAAAATATATATATCTCATTATGAAATTCCTCATCTTTAGGAGAATGTAATTGAAATAAAAGTTTGTCCTTTGATAATAATTTTTATGATATTAATAACCTTTTTCATGCTTCTTTAGATCATGGTTTTGTGACAGTTAACTTTATCAAAATCACCCACTTTCTAGTGATAAGTTTTCCCTATCAATATCTATGATTATTTATGATTTTCTTCCATGTACATGTTTTCAATTACCACCTATGTTATCCTATGTGGAAAACTAGTTATGTGTTATATTAGTTAACCCTTATGTTTCCAACGTTCCATTTTTAAAAGAATTTTTAGTACTAATTTTTTCGATGTGGGTTTCTATGAATGGAACATTCCAATATTAAAACATTGATAGCCCAAAAAATATTTTGAGGGAGAAAATAATTTTAAGGGGGGTATATTTCAACACCCCATGATTTTGTGAATTTTTTTATAATTATTTTAATATTTTCTATATTTTTCATTTACAAAACACAGAATATAACTTCTGTTATATGAAATCACTATGTTTGGTTTAAATTTCATGAAAAACCAAGTCAATATTGCACTACATGAAAAAAACTTATTATAATTAGGTAAATAAATAGTATGTTTATCTTTTTTTACAAAAAATACTTAGTTTTTTGAAATATTTCTTTACATGCATGACATAGTTTTAGAAAACTACAATGCACCATTAATATTACTATTAAAATATTATTATAATTTTAACCTAGCCATTAGAATTGAGGTTATGAATAAGATTAATTAAATTATGAAATTATGGTTTCCACATTTATATAAGAATAATTATTTATTTACTAATTAACTAGAAATGAAATTAAAAACCACATCAAAATATAAGAAATCATTTGCTGGAAAGCTTTATCTATGCAATCTAACACGTTTTACCTCAATAAATTAATTAAAAAAATTGAAAATTTATTTTAATGATATATATATATATATTATATTCTAAAAAATATTTTATTTTCAAATTATGTGTTTTATATATAAGAGATATAACAAATCATATTTTATGAATAAGAATATGTATTTTTATAAGAGGTAATTCTACCACCTTTTAATGGTAAAACTATTTTAAATGAAATTTTTTACACTTTTATATTTTTTTGAAAAAATAAACTTCTTTTTTGGAATATTAATATCAAAACATATATTAGGGGAATTTATTTACATTTTTGTGATGTTTCATTTTTTTGATGAATAGTGAAAACACTAAATTTTAATTGAAAACTGTTTTTTTAACCTAACATATCCATATTGATAAATTTTATTTTAATTTGGTTTGAAAGTATAATTATTATAATTGTACATAAATTAATCCAATTTATGTTATTGTAACTATTTTCACAATAAAATTGGATATAAAAACTGTTCAAACATTTGAACATTTTCACTTTAAAACCCCATCATCTTTTCCCATCCGTGAGATTAACTTTCCATTAATAACTACCACTTATGTGATTAGAATTGGTAATTTGTAATCATAATAATTTATAAATTCTAATAATTTCAACTTATTTTCTCCCTAGAAATATTATTGAATGTAATTAAAATTAATTATAGTAATTTAGGTAAAATGAGATTATTTAGTGGTTAAACATTAATTTAAGGGGCCAAATTACCTTGAAAGATGTCCAAATTCCATTTTATGGTCATATATAGACCAATTTCCCTCTTTTATAGAAAATGTAAAATTATTGGAGACACATTATGTAAGGGAGACCTCTAAATAGTGTTCAGTCCACCACCAAAATAAAAGGGCACCCCACCCCTCACATCCTCACACGTCTAAAACCACTTTGGATCAGCCAAACCCTTACCAAATATCCTTAAAATAGCCTTAAATTCATTTTAAAGGCCTATTTATAGGTATAAAGCTAACCAATGATTTTATTTCGTATAGACCAAGAGAAGTTTCCTAAAGAAGAGGTAATATCATTCGATAAGATATTTTGTTTTATTTTCATTCTACACCCCTAAACTCTTCTTATTCCTTGATAATATAATATAATAAGTATAATAAATACACCTAGATGTTGTTATTTTAGGGTTTCAACATACTCCCACAAACACTTCCATCAAATGGGATATACAATCATTATTCTTGTGTGTGGTGGACTACCACCTCATTAACCAATGTTTCTCATTATTCCATATCCACATTTCAAAGTTGTAAAAAATTATATAATTTCCATTTTTAAAATAAATAAATGATTTTTATGATTTTTTTATTCTTCTTTAATTATTATATAAACATAACTTCATGTTTTAGATTTTGTGTAAATACGAAAATGTTGTTTGTGGACGTGTGGATTTCCGCCTCCTCAAAGCATTGTGATTAATTCACACTTTAAATGAAATGTGTTAAGGATGCGCTTAGTAAAAGTATACTATATATATTAAATAATAATTTTACTTGAATGATAATATATATATACACACTTATATATATGTCATCTAATTTATTTTAACAAGAAAATAAAACCTAATCATCATTCATGCATATTTATGGCTTACTATCTCCATGAACACTGAATTCCATTTGAAATATATCTCTTCTATAGATTTTTAAAAATATATATACTTAATATCATGTTTTATATTATGTAAATAAGTAAATCATGATCTATGTAAGAGGATCTAGAATAACACGTCAAAACATATACGAAAAACAAAGTAGATATTGCCTGGAATGTAACATTAGCAAGGAAGTCTTAATAAATGATTAATATATAGTCATAATAAAATAATTTATAGTATTACATAAAATAATATGGTAATGACGTATATTCATAATAAAATGTATGAAGAAATTTGTGACTTAAGGCAAGAGTTTCCTCATCTCATTATAATTTCTGTGCTATTTATGCCTTATTCACAACTTGTTTTTTCTTGTATGATGTATATAATAAAAATGAATATATTATATTTTTATTATCCTCAAATTTATGTGTACTTAAATATCCATTTTATTATCTCTCTTTTATGGGGTTCTTGGTTCAAAAGGCACCAAATCAGTAGAGTAATTTTTCTCAATATTCATTCATTGAGATGCATGCCCTATAATAAACTTATATTTTTTATGGGGTGTATATATTACCCATTGTAATGTTATATGATGAATATATTTATTTTCATGATATTTTATGATTCTTATAATGGTATAATTTTATGGGGATTAGGATTCAATGTTACCAAATTACAAATAGATTATTGCTACAATCAAATCATTTATCAGGATTTTTAATTATTATGCTTCTATTGATAAAATATTTTGATCCATATCTAATGAAATATCGTGAATTTTTTTCTTATCTAGTTTTTCATTATATATTCATGTAATGATATCATTTTACACTCTTTTTTTACATAATAAACTTCAGAATTTAATTTTAAGAAAATATGACTCTTTCTCGCTCTTTGGTCAGAAATCAATGTTCATTAAAATCCATATTTAATAATAATGTATTAAAAATTTGATAATATTATCCTATGTGATATAAAATACATTTTACCCATTTTATACCTATAAAAAAGTACATTTTTAAAAGTAATATTCTTATCTTTTTTCGATCGAGGCACATTTCTAATAATTTTACAATGAAAAAGGAATGTTTGGAATGTACAGATTTATCCATCGCCATGACCATTAATTATATGATGCTTCCTCTGAATGTTTAGCAGGTTAAATTTTTATGAAAATTTTCCCATAATATTCTAAATATTTATTTTTTATGTGGTTTTCAATGAAAAATGGCTTCAAAATGTTTTCAATGTAATTTTATAAGTTTTCAAGGAAAAATATTTTCACGTTTCATTTATAAGTTTTAAAGGTAATTTTCAAAAGAAATGGTTTTTAAAAAATTATGTTTTTAAAAAGAGATTTTTTAAATAATATATTATATTTCACTTTAGAAATTATTTAAAAATATTTCTCAAAAATTATGTTCCATCTATGATTTCATCTATTTGTGTTACTCATTCCTTAATAGGGATACGATCAAATGGTTCCATTTATATCATTGATCTAAATAGTTTATGTTTTGATGGAATGTTGTTTATGAAACATATTTCTCTTTTATGGGATGTATTTTTATGAGACCCATTTCTATTTCAAGGGTTATATGTTTAGGAAACCCATTTCTCTTTCTTGGGATATATTCTAATGAAACCCACTTCCTTTCATGGGTTATGCTTTGATGAAATAATTATGAAACCTTTATATTTTGTACCAGTTATGATATGATGACATGTTTATGATACACATTTCATTTCATGGGTTATCATATGTTTGTTTATGATATTTTTTCACATGTTTGTTCGATTTCATTATGAGATGGATGAGACCTATATCTCCCTCCAATGCACTGGGTAAATATTTATATCTCATGAGATAGACATGGTTGGAATGGGGAGTGAACCTTATTTACTAAAGGAATTTTTCCACTATGATGGTACTGGGAATTAACTTTGACTACTAAGATGTTTTTGGGAGTGTACATTGACTAATATTAATTCATTAGAAGAAGAAACCTCAATACTAAGATGGTTTTGGGAGTGAACCCATTACCTCAAAAGGAAAGGGTTGTGATTGGTGATGGTGGTGTGTCCTTCCCAGTATGTGTTTCCCCCATGCTATTCCTTGATATTTTTTAGAAATAATCCTTTACTTATAGGGAATTATTTTATATTCTTATGTGTACGCCACAAATTCTATGTATTATTCATATATTATGCTATCATGGATTAGACTCTTGATTACCTTATGATTATTGTCTTATAAACTATCAATATTTATTCCATGACTCATGTACATGATCTGATATGAAAGGTATGATATTCGAATGTAATTATCATATTACCAAACCCTTATGCTCATGTTATGCTTATGTGTCTCAATTATTTACTCTTATTTAACATCTGAGATCACCCTTTATTATGTTTCATTTCCCCATGTTATGAAGAATTGTTTTTATAAGAATTAATAAAGGGGTTATATTTGTGGGAAAATTGAGGATCTATCACCAAGATAGAATATTTTATTCCAACTTTCCAAATACACTGAACTATTATGGTCCTCATGCATGTAATTTTTTAATGTGTCTAATATTCCTCAAAATTGATGTAATATCCACTTGTGTTAATCCTAGTACGCTATATGGGAAGAGCTTAGTAAGATATTGGGAAAACCTTAGGAGGGATTTAGAGAGGGTTTGGAAGATTAAATTCACTCTCAATGGGTGTTTTAGTGAATAGGAGGGGGAGTATGGGTGGTTATTTATAGAAAAACAGGGGATAATTATCTATTCATTTTTAAACCAAGGATTTGGACTCTATATGATAAAATAACCAAAACAAACAAACTATCCCAGGGTTTTTATTAATGATTTCTTCCAAATAGAAGCGATTTTAAAAATATAATAACTCCAAGAACCTAAATCCTTAAAATAACACCTTTATTATTGGGGAAGTGAGTCATGTTTATAAAGAATTGATTTTAAAACCTTAAAATATAATATAGGTTTTGGAGGATTCATTAATGATTTCTAAAATAAATCATATAACTTCATAAACAAATTATTTGAAATGAAAAATATATTTTTGGTCTTCAATTCCATTTCTACAATTTATCACATCAATTTCATGCTATTATGTTGCAATAATATGATATTTATACTATACTCTATTTAATTTTTAGCAAAAAAAATCTATCTTAGAAAATTATCAAAAAATTAACAATTGGTTAATTTTCGTGTGATGATTTCCAAAATTCAATTTAATTTTATAAATATGATAATTTTAAATTTTAAATAGAAAATAATTATTTTCTATAAAATACTAATTTTTATGATATTAACTACTTTATAACCCTAATTAAAATTTCATAGGACTTAACTAAATAATATTAAAATTTATGTTTACATAATTATTATCTAATAATAATATTTCAACAAAATATCATTTAATTAAAAAAATTATAATTTATCAAAATAGTGACTTAATTAAAATTACAAATTTTCCAAAAATAGAGTTTTTATTTATTTATGTCAATATATAGTTTTTATAAAAAAATAAAATAATTAATAAAGTAATAATAAATAATAAATATAATCATTATTTCATTAAAAATAAAATTTAAAAATTCATACCTATATGGTATAGATACAGAACCCTATATTCCATGAGCATACACCCTTAGGGTATGGCCTGTGGTGGTGGTGCATTCTTGGGATGGTTTTATAAACATGGTTTGTTACATGATCTCAATAATCTTGAACTTCACTTATAATTGGTTTCATTCATCGTTCATTTATATAATTTAATCATGCTTTTTGTCATGGAAAAATATGAGTGATTGCATCTCCCTCAAAATATTAAATTATTGGTATCCATATGGTACGATCCTACTAGTCGAGTTCATCGCTTCTTCCATCTATGTAAATAAGACTTTACCATAGTGATTAATATATACTAATCTTAATGGACTTGGAATAATAGATAAATTATTACCGGTTAAGATGATTAAATGTGTTTTAAATCCAACATGCTATATCAGCCTAAAATAACCAACGTAGTGATTGTTTTTCTACAACTACAAGGAATTTTACTCAATGAAAATCTAATTTATTTAATAAATGTTTGAGTCGTTATATTCCACCCCTTCATAAATATCTCCCCCAAAATTTCATTTCATATATTAAAAAAATGACGGTACTTCTATTTCATCACCTCTTATAATTCCAAAATTTCATCATGAAACTTGTATTTCCACCACATCAATTTAAATATGTTAATTTTATTATTTTGTATAACTATGTTTGTATGTTCTAATATATTCACTAGATACTGATCACATTAAAGATAGTTATCTAATGGTACCACCTCTAGATTTAGTAAATGTGAGGGGCTCGGTATGTACTTCTTCGAAAGGGATACATGGAAGATATAATATACTTGGGATAGGTTAGGAGGGAGTGCTAGTCAATGGGTCACCACTCCGATGAGATAAAAAATATTAAAGGGGTTGATATACCTAGGAATAAGGTTTCTCTTATCCCAAAACCTCATTAAATTCTTCCATGGAGATATATCAAGGAACAACTTATATATGACCCCAAAATCTAAGCCACATTGAAGATATTATGCATAGATTTTATATCAAATTTTTTTTAATTTCATATAATATTAAATGGTTTAAATATTCTCTTTAATATCTTGGATAAGATAAGGTCTCATAAGCTTCCTATCTCCAACATTATCCCAACATTTTAGAGTCTAACACCTATTACCATAAAGATCCTCCTTTGGATCCATTTGAATTCTAGAATAGAAAGTGTTTTCATATGATAACTCTACTAGGGGAAGTTGTTGATATAAATATCCTTGTATATTTGTTGAAAATTATCACTTCATACCATCTAGAACATTAATAGTTCTCTCAGACTAACCATCTCCCTAAGGGTGATAACCTATATTGAAACTAAGATATATATCCAATGCTGGTTGTAACCTTCTCTATAACCTTGATGTAAATCAAAGATCTCAATAAAATATAATTCAGAGTGGAATTCTATACAGTGTTACAACATGCCATATTTATGTCATTTTAAGTTGTTCAAGAGAGAAATATTCCTAGATAGTAATTCAATGAACTGAATTTATAAGGTAACCGATTATGACCTAGATGGTGTTATTTATTATTGATGTCTCGGGGAGTCCTGTGATAAAATTCATAGTTATGTTTTCCTATTTAAATAAGGGTATGGGTAATAGATTCATTAGACCCTTAAACTTATTTCAGTTTTCCTTGACTTGTTATCATACCAAGCATCAAGATAGAAATTTTTTATACTCCCTCTTTATGTTATCCCACTAAAAGATTCTCTTTAAATCTCTATACATCTTAGTTCTTCCTGGATTTATAGAGAATAATTATTTATGTATATTATCTAGAATATATAACTTTATTTTTTGGTTTTAATCGGAAATATATTCGAGTTCTAAACCTTATAACTCCATCTTTAAAAAAGTTAAACTCTTGAATATTGGCTACCTTTTCTATAGCACCACATCAACTTTTTGGGCCTCCTTGATCATCTCAGGAATGGATATTTAAGAATTTATTTGAGAAAGGTAAAACAATGTTATTTTATTATTCACATGTTCATACTTTTCATGTTCAAGAAGATTATATTCCTTTTAATCATCATCTTGGATTGGGTTATAGTATCTCCTCCACTTCAAGAATATACGACATTTTCACCTTCTTAGGATGGTATTGTATTAAACAACAATAATATGTGATTAGATCTAACCAACTTACTTACTAAATATTGAGATCCTTTAATGTTAATACATACCTGATGATTTATTAATCTATATATATGTCATAATTCTCATAATAGAGATAATATACCCAAATCATCAATGTAAAGATCATTGCAGCCAGTTCAAGATCATTTTTGGGGTATTTTTTCTCATGGATCATTAATTTTCAGTATGCTTATTTTATAACTTTTTCATCTTTTATTATTATAAAACCAAATCACTTTTTACACACATAACTATAAATTGAAAATCCTTCCCCACTAGTGGGTAATGTGAGAACAAGTTTAATTATTAGAGACTTATTTAACTCCATAAATACTTTATATAATTCATCAGTCCATAAAAATCACTCCCTTTTGAGTTGTCTTGGTTTGGGGGTTTTAAAATCTTGATAATTTTCTCAAAAAATGATGATAGTAGGTATTTAATCTCAGGAAACCACAAATATCTATCATAGATGTTTGTCAGGGTAATCATTCAATTACCTGTATTTTTCAATAATCCAAAGATATCAATTTTTTAGTGATAACATGTCCCTAAAATGTTACCCTCTGCATCCAATGCAATAATTTGTTTTACTTCAGAAAAAAAAAATTCATGGTATTTAGTACAACATTCAAATAATCCTCATATTTCTCCTCTCTTTTAGAATAGATAATAATACTGACGAAAAAAATACCCCATATTTTTCATGGTAATTCCAAATAACTTTATTCATTAATTCGATAAATGTATATTGATAAATAGTGAGTCCAAATGGAATCACTATAAACTCATAGTTCTTGTACCTTGTATCAAAAGTAGTCTTTTGGATATAATCCTTCTTAACCTTTAGTGGGTAACATCCTCACTGGAGATCTACAATAGAGAAGAGATAAGCTCTATGTAGCTTATCAAATAAGGCATCAATTTGTGGGAAATGATATTTTTTCCTTACAATGATCTGGTTGAGATCATGATAATAAATGAAAAGTCTCATTAGATCATTTGTGTTCTTAATGAAGATAATCGGTGCAGCCCATTGTGAAGAAATTGGGAATATAAAACCTCTATCTAGATTATCTTTAATTTTATTCTTTAGATATTCATGTTTAATAATGACCATTCTATATGGAGTCTTGGATATTGGAAAATCTCCTGGAATAAGTTCAATTGAGAACTCAATCTCACAACTTGGAGGAAGAAACATATTCTTTAAGAAACACATCAACATATTCCCTTATAATGCGCATGTAATCATGGATGATCTATTTCTTAGTCTCTATAATTTGATCTAGATTAACTTGATCATAAAAAATAATATACATTTCTGAGATGATGAATCAAAAAGAGATTCATCCCCAACGTGTACTCGTGTAATATGGGAGGCTAATTTAGGATATGGTGGTTAATTACCTACTCTAAAAAATTTATGTTTTCTCAATATAAGGAAATCCAATACGAACCTAGAATTTCATCGAATTATACTAAAGGGAGTATCAAAAGATTCACGGGGAAACTAATCCTTCAAATATTGATAAGGGAGAAGTTAGATAGTTGTGGTGCAAAAACTTTTCCCAATTACAATTATCATATATAGCTATACTTTAATGGTTGATGTGGTTTTAAAATAATTATACTAAACATGCATGATATAAAATAATGTGTAAAACCAAAATAAAAAATTATGTTCTTCATTATTGAAAAAATAACCAATGTATCTATTCAACATCATTATTGGGATCCACCATAAGAGTTTTGGAGGAATATTCTCACCCTTTATCTCTAGAACTTGTAGGTTGATATTTTTTTTATCGGTGATAAACCTTTTCTTAGTGAATTTATTCGCACAGTTTCCTTCTTCCTTATAGTTAAAACATTGGATAGAAGACTGTGGTTTAATTAGAGAATTCATTTCTTATATAACATTGGTGGGTTTCTCCCTTTAATTTTTTTTCACTAGGTCCCCGACATTTTTACACCAAAAGAATTTCATTCTCTTATTCAGGAAATTTCTTGTATGCTTCTTCCCACACTTTTAACAACTGGAGTGTTATAATCCCCCCCCCATGATATTTCTCTATTTTACTGGTAGCATTAAAATCCATTTTCTATTTCCTATCTTTTGACCCTGAAGGAAAAATAGATTTGATACCCTCCATTTTTACTTTAATTAAACATTGGAAAATTCCCCTTTAGTTGTCAAAGTCTTGAATCACCAAAACCATTCATAGACTCATCTTTGTCCCACCAATGAAGAGATCAAATTTACTTTTGAGAATGATGAAAATTTTGAGGATTATCATGAATGTTTTATTAATTTCTCCTTATTCTACATAGAGGATTCATCATCTTTTATTGTATGTCTACGAAAATTCATCTACATTTTAATTTTGAGAGTGTGATGAAAATATTTATTAGAAATCATTTTATGTAATTCTTGACACTCCATCACTTTTATCTCTTCCTCAATGTTTTTATTTTTGATCGATGGCCAATATAGATCAGCTTCGACCTCTATAGAATAAATATCCTATACGAACATCGATGGATCATATAATTCAATGGTGGGATAGATAATCTCAATATATTTGATCCATTGTTCATTGATTAAAGGATCGGATGACACACTAAAATTCAAAGGTCTTTATCATAAATGTATCAATTAAAACATTATATTTCTTATAGGGATGTGGCTTTTCCCCTGATTCACAATTCAAATCAAAACATGAATTAATTGAGAAAGTATTATCATGAAGGTCTCGACTCTTATTCCCATTGATTTGGGAATCTCATTTGGATATCTGTTATATTGATCATCACATTCGTTGCTGACTTAATTCATATTATTCATGACCGTGGAATATAATAATGGGAGTATTAGGGATGATAATTTTAATACTAAGAAACACATAAAATAGAAACTACAAATATTGAAGGGATAACTCATAAATGACATAAATTATTGAACATATGAATTTATAAGTTTAAATACTGTTTTTCAATGGTTTATTTCCAAACATAAAATTTATAGTAATTCTTATTTCTCTCATAATAGTTTATTGATAGCTGATGATTTTATCAAATCATTTTACCTATGAGTGTCAAACCTTGTGTGGAATAAAGCCAATTTTTTAAACACTAGGTGATGATTTAATCAAATCCTGGTGAACCCCTTTGGGGGTTATTACCCCTAGGTACTTTTCCTTAGATCCACATCCACTTCAATAATATATACATGGTTTTTTCCATGGAAACAAATTATTATATAATTTACATTAATTCGGGTATTTTTCTCCATGTTTAATCTTATCCCCAAGGATTTCACTAAATCTTTCTGTTCCTATTCCCAATGAATAACTTGTCCTTCCTGTGGTACCAACTATGAAAATCCATATATTTAATACACTATAATTTAGTATTTATTACATAAATAAACTCGTAATATAATCTTATATGATTGTGAGGCCTAGTTTCATTAGGAAACTAGGAACATAAAACTTTCACATGAAACATGGGTGAATAAAAATTATTTAATAAATCCCAAACATTTATCTATATTCTATAAATCTTCTAATAATGCATATGATAACATGGGGACGTACATAAGAAAAGGGTGAGCTATAAATTTCAATAAAAGAGTAATCATAGCATAAAATGATGAAATCAATACATATTAGTTAAGAATTATATAAAGGTGATATAAAATATGTGATAATCATACACATGATCAATGATGTATGATATAAGATGACAATATCAAGGTAACTTATAAGAATGTATAAACAATATAAAACATGAAATTTTAAGAATAAATCAAGGATAAATATCAAGACATCATAATATAATGTTCTTGGGATAACCTAAAATGAACCATACATGGAATATCTTGAGATAAGAATAATACACAATGCATAATAGAGAAATATATTTTTAGTCTGACCCGTCATATTCATATAATGTACATGCATTTGTGTGTCACATAGATCATACAACATAAGAACAACTTTCTTAAATTTTAAAACCAAAATTAAGGAGTTAAGGTCATATAAACTAAATTAACCAATAAATTAAGTATATTTATAACAAGTTGAAAACCCTAGAGTAGAAATTGGTATGGTTATTCACTATATAAATATTTCACATGGAAAATTTCTGGATAATTTTAATCGCATAACACGTGTACATAAAGTTTTATGGTAGGGGTGAATGAGACTGAATGATGATATCTCATTATATTTTAATTATAAGTACATTAAACGGATGTGAAAAAACCATTACAACATATACAATTGTAAATTCAAAATTGACAAGTACAAATAATGTAATTGAAATAACAGTTTGAGGAGAGAGTCCCTTACCATGAGAGGGCGCATCCAAAATCTTGGGGGTGTACTTAAGAGCTTGGTAAGACCTTTGGAGGGATTTAGAGAGGTATAAGGAGAGTAAATTTACTCTAAGTGGGATACTAATGAAGTGGATTGGGATGATGGGTTGGAATTTATAACAAAATAGAGGAAAATTATTAATTTTTTATCTTATGTTTTGTACTCTATATGATAAAATAATCAAAACCACAAACCGTACCATGATTTTTTCTTATATTTTCTTCAAAATTATAGTGTTTTTAAATATTATATATGTCTAAGAACCAAATTCTATAAAATAATATACTTGTGGATGTGGCTGTGTGTCAAGTTAATAAATAATTGATTTTAAAACCATAAAATAAAATATAGGTTTTGGAGGATTCATTAAGGATTTATAAAAAATATAAACTAGCATAAAAAGAACTTATTATAAAGTGAAAAAATATTTTTTATTGTGGATACCCTTTATAATATTTATCACATCACTTTTGGGCTATTATGATCTGATAATACAAAGAATATATTTATATTTTATTTACTTTTTACCCATAAATTCAATTATCTAATAAAATATTGAAAAATTAACTCTTCGATACATTTGAAGTGATGATTTAAAAAATAATATATATTTTATAAAATTAATTTTCAATATATGATAATTTTCATTTCTAAAAATAAAATACCAATTTACTGAAAAAAGAAACTTTTTATGATATCAGCCACTTTCTAACCCTTATAAAAATTTCAATGGACTTCATTAAATTATAATATCATTTATATTTAAATAATTATTTTTCATTAATAATATTTCATTAAAATATAATTTAATTAAAAAATCCTTGAATTTATCAAAATGGTTTCTTAATTAATATTATGATTTATCAAAAATACAATTTTGATTTCATCATGTAAAAATATATTTTTTTCTAACACATTATATAATAATTGATAAACTAATAATAAAAGGGATAAATATAATACTTATTTCATAAAAAGGAAAAAATAAAAAATCATACTAATAGGCTCTAGATGCATAACCCAATATAACACTAGTGTATGCCCTAAGGGTAAGGTGTGCGAATGTGGTTCTTTCTTAGGGTCAATCATTGAACATGGTTTAGTTGATGTTATAAATAAGCTTGAAGATATCCTATAAATGTTTTTTTCATGATTACGTTATTTCATTTCATTTAATTCTTAGTCAAAAAAATACTATAAATTATATTTCCATTGGAGGCTCTGATAATTGGGATTCATTAGGCATGATCATACTGGTCAAGGTCATCGCTTCTTCTATCATTGAAAATAAGAATTTATCATAACCATTAAAATATAATAATATTAATGGTCATTTTAAAATCGATATATTACAAATTATTAAGATAATTAATGGCCTTTTAAATACAACATACGACATCGATCCAAAATTAAAAAATTAGCACATGTATTTTCTATAACTAAAAGTTATTTAATGAATTAAAAGAGAATATAATTTATAAAATTGGGGGTCGTTACATATTAAATTTGGTATTTTGTAAAAATTTATTAAGGGAATTATCAAAACCCAATTAATAAAATTTTCAATTACTTAAAATATTGATGAAATCCTACTCAAACCATATAAAATACATATACCACTAATAAAATTCAACCATCATAGTATAGTATTGTAACACAATTTTTAAATACTTATAGAAAAGTAAATTTGAAAAGATATAAATTATTAAATAAAAATTAGTTTTAAATAGTGTAAGAATAAATAAATTACACACCATTGAAATAAATAAATGAGGGGTTCAATTAAAAACTCAAACCTATTCCTATAAATATGATAGTAACCCAATGCCAAGACCATTTATTATAACAAATAAATTGATCCAAAAATTGGATTGTTTTTTTACAAATGGAAATAGGTCACTAGCATTCCATGACTAATCCAAGCCTCTTCCATCGTTTTTCATGGTATATTACAAAAAGTAAACAAATAAAATATAATTTATGTAATATTATTTATTATATAAGATTGTTGTTAAGTAATTTTTAAAAAAACTCAAGTACAAATAAAAATGTATAGAAAAAAAAGAGTAAATTGTTTTTTTAATGTTTTTTGTTGTTCAACTCCAAACAGGTTCAGTTTATTTGAATGGATCTGTTATACTGATGATTGTATTTAAATATATCATTTCAAAACCTTATATTAGTTCTCAAAAAATAAGTTATAACTTGAGTATAATAGAATTATGGAGAAACAAAGTATCATATTGAGTAGTATAGAGTGACCGAGAGTATCCTTGTATTTTCTTCTCCATTATAATTATGTTTCTCATGAGATTATTACAAATAATTTCACTCAAATAATAATAAATTATCTATTGAGTAGTAATTGTTATAAAATCCTTTCACTGACCTTTCTCTTTAAAAGTTATAAATTCAATGAATTTAATATAATGTTTCAAATCGAGTTGTTAGAATAAAATAAAATTTTTCTCCAAAATAGATAAGTTTGAAGCAGGTATTAACTTAGAAAAGAAAATATTAAGTTCATAGCGGATCTATATTTATGTAGATTTTAGACTCATTCATGAAAGATTTTTCATAAGGGATGAAGGTATTGATTCTTTTTTATTGATGCATCCAAAGGAATAGATGATTATTTCGACACCAATGATCTATTCCATTTGCATGGTCAAATACCAAGTCATGGATGATTTTTCCCCTTCTCATGATATAACACAACATAGAAAAATTTTGAGACTTTACTCAAATCCATTGGTATAAATTCTTATGCAATGACTCATAGGAATGTATTGACACAATGGAACAAATTTATTTTTATGTATGCATAATATATATATAAACATTTCACACAATTTACAAAGAAATAATAAACTAACATAATAAAATATATTAACTATAAACATATGAAACATGATTTGATATTAATTAGACAATAAATTGTTGGAATAAGAAAATAATATATCCCTTTTCCATGATCAAAAATCATTGTATTAAAAAAACTAAAATGTAATTCATCATTAACAAAATAATTCAAATTATTATCTAATATAAAACTTCTATGAATAAAAAAATAATATAATGTGTGTAAAGAAGAATATAATAATGAAAAAAGTGTTCACAGATTTACCTTCTACCCAATAATCATATTTTTAGGATTATCAAATAAATATAAAAGAAGGGGAAAATATAATTAAAAGAAGAAAGCACAATAGGAAAATACCAACAAGATGAAATTCCATGACCTGAAGTGGAAATAAAATGAAAAACATAAAAGGGGATCCTTATTAGATAAATAATATGATTCTAAATCACAGATATTCGTATGAGGTGAATTAATATCAATGGTATTCTTGTCCTTATAGGTAGAATGTATTGATTAAGGATGAGGTACAAGATTAATAGGGTGAATGGAGACACATATTAAATATTTCGGAAGTTGTCGAATAACATAAATTGGTTTAAATCCAAAATGTGTAATAGAGATTAGAGAGGTAGAAGGAGGAAAAAAACTTATAGTGGATAATGTAGAATATGTTATAGGTAGATCTTCAGGTAAAATAATGGGAGTATGATCAGGAACCGATATGGTTCCATAAATCTATTAAAATCACTGACCACCTACCTACCAAGTTCCACGGTTATCAAGAACAACATATTTTCATCTATTGAGTGATTCAAAATTATTAAAAAACATTTTATTTTATCCAATTATTCTTAAAAATAATAATTAATAGTAGGCACTTTGAGATTATTCAACAAATAATCAAACATATAAGTTTGATCAAATTTGTTAAAGTTGTTAGACAAGGAAGCCTTGATATATTTAGAGATAACCATTTTATCCAATATATTATATTAATGGTCTTCCTTAACTAAATCATAGATTCACTCACCATGAGTTTTGTTAACCATAAGGGAAACTTCATTTTAACATGATGGAGATTTATGAATAGACATTAGTTCTTATCTCATATTTTGTCTACTCAAATCAACATAAATTTTTAATAAGGAAGGTGGAAAAGGAGTAGAAACAACTCTTGATGAGGTGGAAAGATATAAAAATTTGTAAAACATGATCTAATCATTTTGACCTATTTTTAGTTTCATTAACTCGAAAATAGTATCAATAACTACAACCTATTCATGAAACCCTGTATTTTCCTCTTCCAAATTACCAATTTTGAGAAACAATTCTAACTGATGGTGATAAACAACTAGTGACACAATCAAATATATCTTTTTCTGATTAGAATTCATATATCTAGGGTCATATCCAAAAGATATTTCTCATTGAATAGTCAATATGTCATATTTAAAGGAACTCAAATATTCTTTGGAAACAAATCAAGAAGTAGGAAAAATAGGGGAAGTTGTAGCCTATGTAAGAGGAGATCCATGAAACGTCCCGGTTCTGGAAGCTACCTAGAGGCCCCTATACCCGATTGGTCACATGGCCTCAAGCCGATTTCCCCTTACTCCAGAGGCTGCCGACTAGCAGTGAGGCCATGGGTATGATAGTGGGAAAACTATTCTCTCATTGGAAGAGTAACACAGTGGAAGTGGAACAGATAACAATTGCAGAAGTAGTAATAATGTAATACAATAGTAAACAGCAGAAGACTGAATGTAATAAGCATCTAGAGCACATTTATAATGATGCATGATACATATGTCAAGGAAATAAACCAAGCACATCACAATGATAAATGACAATACTAAACCAATGTACGAAAGAAAATAGAAAACAATTCCTCAGCATCACAAGCCTCGGCATTGTCTCATTCTCTCTAGTTCCAAAGCAGTCATGCACTTGAAGTAGAAGGGAGCTTTTCCTTATCTATACCTGCAACAATATAATCTGTTTGGGCCCAAAATCATGACCCAAATAGGGTGTGAGACTAAATCACAGTAGAAAACTACCAAGAGATTTTTGCCTAATAGTCGGTGATTATATATGGTAGGCAATAAGCAAAAGAAGCGGTAAACATGGACGTACTCAACAATAAACATTCCTATAGTTTTAGAGCATTCAAACACCACATATCAAGAAAGAAGAGAATAACAAATAGGTAACCCTTTGAAATTTACTCACTGCCTAATCCCCTCTGGTTCTACTTAGAAAATAACTGCAACCCTCTGGGAAGATCACACAACTAAACCCCTCTTGTTCTAGAAAAACAACAGAAGTAACCCTCGTGGAAGTACTCATAGTCCAACCCCTAGGGTTTAGCTTTAGTATAGACTCTCTGGGGAAGCATTCACTATCAATTCCCCCTATAGTCTTGTATCGGTAACTAAATGGTGCTCTGTGGAAGAACATATGTCTCATTCCCCCTCTGGCCCGCATCAAGGAACAAAAAACACTCTGATTAAGAACTTACATCAATTCCCCATGTGGTCTTGCATCGTATCAATAAACAGACACTCTAGAGAAGCCTGTTTTTCCATTCTCCCTATGGTCTACTACACCAGGTTCTCACGGCCATGTGTAAGTCAAAAGAGCATTGAAAAGAAAAATTACCAAAGTAAACCTCAAGAACTACTTGGATAACTATTCTATAGTAAAACAACAAGACAGTTAACAATCAATCCATCCTAACAATACTGGTCATGGGAAAACAATAGCAGCCTAACAGGCAAGCAGGACCAAAAGTTCATAAACAAAACATGCATGGTAAAACACTTCCAAAGCATAGAAATTAACCCTACTAACATTCAATTAACCTCTACTCAAGCATACAAGAATAGCAGACAATTAACTAGGCTAAAATCAGAACACTCAATACCCCATCCAAGGGTATTGGGAAATTTTTCACATATAACTGAAAGACATTCAACGAAAAGGCACAAACCACCTACCTCGATGTTGTAGGATCCTTATACATGAAACTTAAGCCTTTAATCACCCAAGAACACCGTAGATCTAAAAAAACACTCAAAATTCTCATAAGAGGATAACTTTAGAAAGAGGAAGAATCAGGAAACTAAGATCTAGAAGAAGGAATGGATTACTGAGGTGATCCCAACGCAGTCGATAGAGGTCGATTCAGAGATCGGGTGCTCGTTCAGGTGATTAAAGAAGAATCGTGATCGTACAGTCTCTCTTGGAAAAAACAGACCTAGAAATAGATGGTTCTGTCCTTCAGACGTGACCCCGGTAAGTTTAATGAAAAAAATGAAGTACACGACATATAATTTAGAAGTATACAGTGTGTACTTTCCATTATCGGCCCCCACATTAGGTAGTCTCCAGGTCACCACACACGGCCGTGTGCAAGGCCGTGACATGACTAGCACCCGACTACCTGCAGTAACCGAGTATATGGTGTGTACTTATAAAGTACACAACATGAACTTATGATATTTTTAGAAATCTTCTATTTTTCCAAAAAAACACTAGAAATATGAAAACATACCAAAAAAGAAGATCTGGGTTCTTAAAAAATCCTCCCATAAAGAAATTCATCCCCGAATTTCTATATCATGGTAGTGTAGAAGAATAATCCTCGAACAACTTTGACCACTGTGATCATACATCAGTCTCCCTCTCCCTAGTCTTGTACTGTACTCGCCCGTGCTGGCATAGCACTCATACCAGAGGAACAGACCGTCCATGGAGAACCTTCGTACTGCGATGAACAATCTAGATAGTATTCTCCTCAAAAAGGTGTCCACTAAAAACTCAACCTCTTTGGGTTGAAGAACATGAGATGGGTCTGAGAAGTGACGTCAAAGCAGAGAAAATTGAAAGACGTCATGCATAACCAGGTACCTCTGAGGTAACTACAGCCAATTGACAACCAGCCTGAATCTCTCCAAAACCTCAAATTGCCGGACGTACCTTAGTGAATGATTACCCAGTCTCCTAATCCTTCTTTGTCCCAAACTCAGTGTGACACATAGGAAAACCTAATCCCCAACCTCGAACTTCAGTGGTCATCTCTACAGATCAACATAAGACTTCTGTCGAGGCTACACAGTAGCCATCCTCTTTTGAATCAATTATATCTACAATGTGGTCTCCTGAACAAGAAGAGGTCCCAATATAGCTGCCTCTCCTACCTCCATCCAATATAAGGATGATTGGCATGGCCTACCGTACAAAGCCTCATAATGTGTCATATGAATAGTTGCTTGAAAACTATTATTTTAGGTAAACTCCACAAGAGTTATGTGCTTCTCCCAAGAACCTCCAAAATCAAGGATGCATGCACCAAACATGTCTTCAAGTACCTAAATCATATGCTCGGACTAGCCATCTGTCTAAGGGTAGTAAGCTCTACTCAAAAAGTAGATGTGTTCAAAAGCCCTCTGTATCCCCAGATAGACCGAAGATGTAAAATGGGAATCCTCTTCTGAAAAAAATGGAGTTTGAAACTCCATGTAAACGTACTATCTCACAGAATTTACAACCATCCCATCTCATCAACACTAAAGGTCTCTATTATTGGAAAGAGGTTAGAAACCTTCTTGATTCTATAAATGAAAACCTATACAACATCGTTACCTCAAATAGACCTTAGTAAACCTATCACGAAATCCATCGTGACATCATTCCACTTCCACTCGGGAATGGGTAACTCTTGCAAAAGACTTGTTGGTCAATGATGCTCCGCCTCACCTACTGACAGGTGGAACACCTCATGACGAACCCATCAACATCTTTCTTCATACCTAGCCACCAATACTGATAGTGTAGATCACGATAAATCTTGGTGACACCAGGATTAACTTCCCAAAGTTAGGAATGAAAGTATCGCATAAACCCCTCACGTATATCTACTGACACCGATATGTACCCCTGGAATCACAAGTTCTCATCCTCGCCTATGGTCCATACAGGAATAGGGTCCTCCCCTGACACCCATTCCCATAACACTAGGACTTCAGAAACTCAAAGCTGCCTCATTCGCACTCGATCAAGAAGAGTAGAGGAAACAACTACAGAAGAAATAAATGTCTACCCCTATCAGTCGCACACCTCCAAAATCATCTTAGAGAACATATTCATAAGCTACCAATCACTGTTGGAATCTTGAACACCCTATATTTGAGTCCTCCTTCTCAATAAATCAGCCATTGCATTGCCTTTCCTAGGTGTATAGGAAATCTCAAAGTCAAAGGACTGAAGGTACTCAACCCACCTTCTCTATCTCAAATTAAAATCACGCTGACTAAAGATATAATTGAGACTCTTATGGTCACTAAAAACCACAAAATGCTATACATGGAGATAATGTCTCCAACAGCATAATGCATGAACAACTAATGCCAACTCAAGACTGTGTGTCGGGTAATTCCTTTCATGTGGCCTCAACTGTCGAGACCCATATGCAATGACTCCTTCTCCTATCATAAGCACTGATCCTTTCCCAATACCTGAAACATCACAATAAACAGGGTAGCTCTTTCCTGGATCTAGAAATATTAGTATCAGGGCTAATGTTAACCTCCCTTTAAACTCCTAAAAGGCTGGATCGTAAGAATCTGTCAACAAGTACTTCTCACCCTTCTTATTCAGGACCGTCAGTGGCACTGTTAAGAATGAAAAGTATTGTATGAAACGTATATAGTCTCCAACCAAACCTACAAAACTTTGTACCTCAAAAATGTTCTTTTTTTTCACCTAGGAAACTACAGCTCTCACTTTCTATGGGTCTACTGATACACTTTTATCTAAGACAACATGACCCAAGAAGTGAATTTTCTCCATCAAAAAGTAGAATTTTGAGATCTTAGCATATAGTAGATTCTCTCTCAATGTACTCAAAACAATCTCAATATGGGTGGCATAGTCGTGTTGAGTGTGAGAGTAAACCAAGACATCTTCCATGAAAACCACTACGAAAGAATCCAAGTATGTATGGAACAATATGTTCATC
This sequence comes from Viscum album, assembly GCA_963277665.1. NCBI lineage: Eukaryota > Viridiplantae > Streptophyta > Magnoliopsida > Santalales > Viscaceae > Viscum > Viscum album. Next base: position 688,017,339 of record OY728142.1, on the reverse strand, counting down.
GGTTCCTTGAAAATAGCAGGCGCATTTGTGAGACCGGACAGTATAACCACATACTCTTATAGAACATACATGCTCTGAAAGGATGTAAGAGGTATATCAAATGTTATAACATGCAACTGATGATAACCGAACCTCAAGTCAATCTCCGAGAACACCCGGGATCCTCAAAGTTGATCAAATAGATCATCAATACTCAATAAAGGAAATCATTTCATGACCGTCAACTGGTTCAGCTTCCGATAATCCACACAATGTTAGAGAGTACCATCCACATCCTTCACAAATAGGACAGGTGAACCCCAAGGAAAAGTAATGAGTCAGATGAAACCCTTAGCCTGCAACTCCTCCAACTGCTTCTCAAGCTCCTGTAGCTCTGGTGTAGCCATCCTATAAAGAGGAATGGAAACCTATGCCACTCCTGGCATCGGCTCAATAGAAAAGTCTACCTCTCACTAAGGAGGAAAACTTAAAAATTAATTTATAAAGACATCTCTAAAACTATCCACGACTTGAGGAAAATCCAATGGTGAAGTCCCTTGGTCATCCAGATAAAGACTAGAAATATGGTTTGTAACTCCTCTTAAACCATGATACTCAGGTCCCGCTCTACTCGCCTAGACATCCCATTCTCCCTTATGAAGAAATGGTCTGCCCTTTGGTGATGTGAAACTCACCCTATGGAAATACCAATCGAAAACAACCTGGAAGGGAAATAACATGTCCATTACGAGAATGAAATCGTAGCATGCAATCTCTAGGACATAGAGATCCCATAAGAAGTGACACCCACCAACCTCAAGAGGGAACTCCTTACACTAACTTACAGTAGATGTTCTTTTCCCTAATAGAGTGTTCAACATCAAGATATTGTTATAAGAAAAGATACAGATCCCAAGGCTCTCCACAAATTCAATAGATATAAAGATATGGGAATCCCCTATATTGAAAAGTGTAGAAGCTAAACTTGAGGCAAATAGGATGGTACCATGAACTATGGAAGGTATGGGATCCTACTCATATTGGGTCTACTCCACTGCAAACGTCTGACCTGCACCACAGCCCAATGACCCGGCCCAACCACTCTGAGCTGATCCACTCTATTGTTGCTGAAATTTCGGTGACTGACTACCATGACTGCGACCTCCAAACCACCTTGAATGGCTGAAAGAACTCTATTTCCTAGGCTAATGAAAAATTGGTGGTGATGCTCCTGAACGAGGAGTCATATAAGAACCCTTGTTGCCAGCCGCTTGTGAGAAGAACTGATAGAAACGCTGAAGATGAACCATCTTTCCACAAGATCGTCACTCCACTAGGTCTCTAGGGTAATGTGGCCTCATATGCCTACTCTTCCCGCACTAGTAGCACACCACCAAGCTACTAGAGTAAGTGTCTCACCTCCTTGTATAACTGCGCAAGGACCCCCTGCGGTGCTTTTTGTCAGTAAGAGGGACAATAACTCCAGATGTCGAGCTGCCTTGACTTACCACTCCATAATCCCTTAGCTTATGCTCTATGATCAGAACCTAGTTTATGATAGAATGATAGACATCAACCTTGAAGAAATTCTGCTAAGATCAAATGTCGTGCCTCAGACCATCCTCAAACATCCTTGTTAGTAATAACTCATCACCATTTAGAATTGTAAAGAAGCGATGTTGCTTAGTGAAGTGAGAAGAATACTACATAACTGAAAGAGTACCCTGCTCTAGACTCATAAACACTTAGGCTTTATCGTCCCTCAATGTCTCCCGATGGAAGTAGTCATAGAAGGCATGCTAGAACTCATCCCAGGATATGACCTGCTAGCGTCCCGCCTGTGAGATCACATTCCACCATCTCTTGGAAGAATACCAAAGCATGTAGGTAGTGAGCTTCAGCCTCCTCTCTAGTTGAGTCTCCAGATGCTCGAAGATCGAAACTATGGATTCTAACCATGACTCTACAGCTTGAGGTCCTCCTTCCCCTGTGAAGGTCGGAGGATGTTGCTGCTAGAAAACCCATGTCGGCTCTTTCATAGATGGGGCGGGATGTGGTACTCCACAGGAGGTCTGCATGAACCTCATAAAGCCCTCTCAGAACTGTGCATCAGCACCTGTGTCCGGAATGATGGTTGGTGCCATGATTGGCACAACTAGAGGATCTGTTGTAAGTCCCTGATCAGTAATGTCTAGTGTCTGATCACTACCTTGAAACTGGTGTACAACCGGAGGACGTCTCTATGGCCTGACTCTGCAAGGTCAAATGCACACTTTAGATCAAAATTATCAAGGACTAAAAACTAGAATAGTAAGTAGGGAAAAAGAGAAAGAAAACATTCATGTTTTCCAAAACATGGTTACACGACGTATATAATTAACTACACGGTGTGTTCACTTAATCCATTCACATGGGAATGTAATTATTCCAAAACTGGTCGTGTAACACCCTAAACATGTGGTGTGTTTCCCTAACACATAATGTGTAACTGAATCCTCTACCCCTTATTGAGTCCTTCTACATGACTAAGCTACACGGTTCTCCTAGAACAAGACAACATGGAGTGTTTGTGCCAGACACGGTGTATACCAGATGAGCTTCACCGACCCGTGTTGTTAATGACACGACCCACACAACATGGCATGTTCCAGATGTACAAAGTGTGTAATAAAGGATTTCCACTGAACCACTGTCACGACCCATCCCCTGGGGCCCATGTCGTGATTACCCCAAGCCCGCCTTTCATAGGCTAGGGGTTGGAAACTAGCACCAAAGGAATCTTCCCTAAAACTGGGAAGGCATTGCCTTTATAACTTGTAAACACACGCAACCAAACACAAAATAAGGTATTAATGGAAGTCAACTGTATATTAAAAAAGTGATTACATTAAGTAAAAAGGGGCCAAAATACAATCCCAACTGGAAATTAAAAGTATAACTGAAATACAACACAACTGAAGAAAAATAAAGAAAACTACTCGTTCGTCCTCTAGGATCCTACCTGGAGGGTAGGAAAAGATCACCTCCTTAGCACTCCACATCCGTCCGTCTCATCCACGTATCGACAAGTCGTATGGTCCACCTCCAGGAACAGTCTAGTCTGGGTATGCTTAGTCTCAGTCAGTGATGTCCATCGTCTACATCCAACACAAAAAGGTGTGGGAATAGCCCGTGCAGGGGTGAGTATAACGATACTCCGTAGGGTCCCCAAGACCCTCAAGGTCTCACTAAAATCCACCAACGATAAACCAAAAAGTATGAAATCAACAGATAACCTTACATACGTATATTCCAATACATATACCTATGTTATCAAATAATCCATCTCAATCATGAGAAAAACAATAGAGGTACTGACTCAGCTCACGCCAGGATTTATTCTAGGGGTAATATCACGTAACATCCCCAGTCACATTGTCGAATCTTCGGCTATTGGAGAACTCCTCCTCTAATGAGTACAGTGGGCCTACCACGACACCAATGTGCTTCCCACTAACCTTGGACTACTGAGGTACTCCTCCTGTCGAATACCATAGATCTGCCACATCACCAAGTGTGCTCCCCACCATGGGTCTACTGCATCACCAAGCGCGCTCCCCCTCATAGCCTGCCCAGGTACTCCTCCTGTCGAGTACCATGGGTCTTCTGCAACACCAAGGTGCTCCCCACTGTGGGTCTACCGTGACACCAAGGCCCTCCCCACTAGGCTAGTTGAGTTACTCTGAGTGGAAACGGTCAGTAGTCATCAGGTCTCAGCTAGCCACTAGGTCTTCTCAATATGCTCACTGGTCTCCAGGAGGATCCTCTCCAAAAGATACTGGTCGATACTCCAACTATCACTAAATCCCAAGATGAAGTGTCTAAAATTTCCGCCACGTCACAGGGATATTAATGTAACAAACGGCGTATCAATTGGACGCACGGTCTTTGAGTTATTATCCTTTTAGTCCTGGGGACCTAGTTGGATTTTTGCTCGATCCAACCTGACTATTTTCCATATCAAACCAAAACTCCAGTGGAGTATCTTTCAAAGGGACCGTCACCCTCCAAGAATTCCATCACTACTGACGGTTCATCAAACGGACGTGTGGTGCCAAAGATATGGCCGAAGGAGCGTAAGAGGGTCGTAGTGGGCCCGGGTTCGGTATGACTTGGTCGGACTGACCCGACCCGACCTGGCATGGGAGAACCCGGTTTAGGTCGACCCGGCCTGACCTGATGGGTCAGGCCCGGCCTGCGATGGGGCCCAGTTTGCTTGGGGTCTAGAAAGCCGCGAGGGCCGCGAGGGGGCCGCGGATACCACAGGCCGGCTCGGCCGCAGGGGTTCCGCGATGGCGCGGACCGGTTCAGCCAGAACGCCAAGGGGGAATGAGCCGGTTCGGCCGGGGTGCCACGGGGGGCACGATTCGATTCGACAAGGGCGCCATTGGGGGCACTTGGGGTAGGTTCAACCAGGGCATCACGGGTGTACGAGCCGGTTCGGTCGAGGCTCGACGGGGGCGCTGGCCAGTTCCATCGGGGCACCGTAGGGGGAGGGTTTAGTCAGGGCGTCGTGGGGGGGGGGGGCAAGGTAGCTCTGCTCATGGTGGCAGCACAGCTCGGCATGACAGTGGTTCGTGGCGGCGCAGAGCGGTGGAGGCCGTGGGTGGCGGAGCGCCATTGCCTTTGTCGCCTTCCTCCATTTCAAAGAACACCTAAATTCAACACAAGGATTATGGAGAGGACGGACCATGTTAGTTTGGCCCGCACTCTCCACATTAGGGTGGTAGTAAGTGCCTCATCCTAAACAAGAGTGAAGAAGGACAATACCTCCCGCAATGATTGGTTCCCTCCTACAAAAGAAAACATCTGCATTATTCATTTTAATGGAAAGAAGAACTTGGGAATATAATCATACACAAAAAATAAACCCCTACCTCGTTCGCTTGCTGGAGTTGAAGCAAAAAGGTATTACGGTTGTCGATTCACCGTAGATGAAGATGTTCCACATTGGAAGAAGTCCCAAGGAAGAAGGTCAAAAGTGGTCATCGTTCTTCATTGGCAGAGCGTTTTTGGTTGGGGAGTGCGTTCTTCGTTCGAGAACGTGTTCTTAGTTGGAGAGCGTAATCCTCCAAGTGTTGGGTGTTACGTCACTTTACCAACACATTGTCACTTGGTGAAGCCGCCCAAAATCCTCATCCCATGCTTGACATATATAGGAGGGGGATGGTAGGTAACGATCGTGGAATTTATGACATTTCATTTACTAGGAACCTTCCTAAATTCCAAATACGTTCTTACAAAATTTAAAAAGGGGGAAAACCAATTAACTAAATTGGTGCAATTAAAGGTATGTGTGTTGGCATAATTAATGTGGAGGAAGCTCAAGAGGTTTCTCTACATTAATGTGGGAGTATAGGTTTTCCACCCAATTAAAATGGGGGTTTCAAGGGGGTGTAATCCCGGGTGGTCCCCACCATGATAACCTCTCATGGGAGGTTAGGCTCGGGTGGTCCCCACCACCATAAACTCTCATGAAAGGTTAAGGTTTGGTGGTCCCCACTACCATCTTTTTCATGGAGGTTTAGTTCTGGTGGACCCTACCTCCCAACACCCACATGGGTGTTGAAAATAAAAAATAAATGTTTGCACAATTTAGTTTTTATTTTATTCTTACATGAAATATCAATAACTATCTTTCACCCTTGACCAACTGTCATCGAGGTGAAAGTCTCTTTAAGTGAAAACATGGGTTGTGAGTTTAACAGTGCTGTCAGCATTCAATTCCGAGCACTGGTTCAAAATTAAGAAGAACTCGCTCGCACATTTACTGATCATACCCGAAAAAAAGTTCTGAAATTCATTATGGGCACACTGGGCATCGGAATCACGCGCTGTCAATTTTCACGGACTTGTAAAATTCCCACTTATTAAAAAAAATTACATGGAAATTTTTGGTCTTTACATTCTCCCAACCTCAGGCTTTACATCCCTATAAGCCACAACTCAAACTAAGGGAACAAGTGGTGGTACTGAGAACGCATCTGAGCCTCACGCTCATATGTGATTTCCAAGAGGCTTTCATTATACCAATTAACTCGCACCAGAGGTATCAACCATCCATGAAGGACCTGATCTTTTTGATCCTCAATCTCTACTAGAATCTCCATAAAATTCACCCCATTGTCGATATCCAGCTCTCCATGGTCGATGATGTGAGAAGGGTCATGCACGTATCTCCTTAGCTGGGATATGTGGAAGGCATCGTGCACCCGGTTCAATTGAGGTGGAAGAGCTAAGTGGTATGAAACCTCACCAACTCTGCTGAGGACCTGAAAAGATCCAATTAATCTCAGAGATAACTTGCTGCCTTGGCCAAATCTCTATAAACCTCATTGAGGTGAGACCCTTAAAAAGACATTGTCTCTATCCTCGAACTCTAGAGGTCTCCATCTCTTGTCATCATATGACTTCTGCCTGCTCTGTGCAGTCTTCTTCCACTCCTGGATGATTTGCTCCTTCTATGTGGTAGCTTGTACCATCTCTGGTCCAACTAGTGCTAACTCCCCTGGGTCAGTCCAGCACAATGGTGATCTGCATGGTCGCCTGTAGAATGCCTCGAAAGGTTCCATCCCTAGAGTGGAGTGATAGCTATTGTTGTACGCAAAATCCACCAAATGAAATTGATCCTCCCAGCTACGACTGAAGTCAAGGACACTAGAACACAACATGTCTTAAAGGTTCTAAATGGTCCGCTCAGTCTGACCATCAGTCTGCAGATGGAAGGCGATGCTCAAATAAAGATGCGTCTCGAAATCCTCCTAAAACCCCTTCCACAGCTGGGAAGTGAATCATGTTTCATGATCAGAGACAATAGTCAAAGGTACTCCATCTATTTGCATAATATTCTATACATAGAGGCATGCCAAGCATTCCACTAAACCCTACTCTCTTATTTGTAGGAAGTGGGATGACTTGGTGAGTCGGTCGACGATAACCCAAAAAAATTCATGGCCTTTGGATGTATGTGCAAGTCCAATCACAAAGTCCAAGGAAATCCCATCCCACTTCCACTCTGGGGCCTCTAAAGGCTAGACCAGGTTTGCTGGTACCTAATGCTCCGCCTTCACATGCCAGAAAGTGAGGCACCGAGAGAAAAACTCTGATACTGCTTTCTTCATTCTTGGCCACCAGTGTTGTCGTCAGAGGTCCTGGTACATCTTCATTTCTCCTGGATGATCCACTACAAGGGATGTGTGGAACCCCCTTAAAACATCATCCTGAAGTGACATTTGTACCATAGTACATCCTCTAAAGAGGATGCCGTGCTCCACACCTTCAGAAATTCCATTAGGTGCCTACCTTGTGGATATCTGGGCACGTCGAGCCTCACAGTCAGTGTCCCCATGCTGCGCCTCCCTAACATCGCTGAAGAAGTGGGGGTGTGAATGTAAGAGACTGATGAAAAGTTGCTCCATGTCTATCCACAAAGGTTATATACAAAGAGGCTAGTAGCTATGTCGCCTCGCCTAGCAGTTGTATACCATATCTTCTACTGAGTGAATATGCAACAACTTTCCCCTTCCCATGACAATAGACTATCTCAAAGTCATAGTCTTAGAGGAACTCAAGCCAACGTCGATGTCTCGGGTTCATGTCCTTCTGAGAGAAGATATACCTAAGACTCTTGTGATCAGAGTACATGGTAAAAAATTCTCCAATGAGATAGTGTTGCCACATCTTCTAGGCAAGGACCACTGCTGCTAACTCCAGGTCATGGGTAGCATAGTTATGCTTGTGTTGTGTCAGCTGTCAAGAACCATATGCGATCAGTGCTCACTCCTGCATCAGAACACATCTGAATCTGTTCCTTGATGTGTCTTAGTAAACTATGTACCCTACATCCTCCTCTGGAAGCCTCAAGATAGGGGAACTAGTCAGCCTCTGCCTCAGCTCCTGAAAGCTCTGCTAGAATCTCTCCAACCACACGAAGAGGTTCCCCTTCATCGTCAAGGCTGGTAGTAGTGCTGAAACTCTGGAGAAATTTGGTACAAATCACTAGTAGTATCCAGCCAAACCCAGGACACTTTGTACCTCTATCACACTCCTGGGTGGCTCTGAAACAAGTACCGCCTAAACCTTTGCTGGATCCACTACAACTCCAGCCTCCGATAAGACATATCCCAGGAAGTGAACCTCTCAGATATAGAACTAGAACTTCAAGATCTTACCATAAAGCTGTTGCTCTCAGAGTGTTTCCAGTACTACCTGAAAATGATAGGCATGCTCCTCCTCAGTATTTGAGTAGATCAGAATGTCGTCGATGAAGACTACAGCAACGCGATCAAGGTATGGCTAAAAGATCCTACTCATGAGTCCCATGAACACTGCTGGAGTGGTGGTCATGCTGAATGGCATAACCAAGAACTCGTAAAGGCCATACCAACATCTGAAGGTTGTCTTATACACATCCAAGTCTCACACTCTAAGCTGGTGATAACCTGATATGAGGTCTATATTCGAGAACCATCAGGCTCCCTTCAGCTGATCAAATAGGTTGTCAATCCTCGAGAGTGTGTACTTGTTCATCACAGTCACCTGATTCAGGCACCGATGGTCAACACAAAGTCTCAAGCTCCCATCTGCCTTCTTGGCAACAAGAATATGGGCTGCCCAAGGAGAAACATCATGCCGGATGAATCCCTTCCCCTGGAAGTCCTCTAACTATACTCGCATCTCACAAAGCTCCGTGAGAGCCATCCGATATGTTGGTAAAGATATCAGTGTAATCCCAGGGTATAAGTCAATGTAAAAGTCCACCTCTCTATGGGGAGGTAGACCCAGAACAACATCAGGGAAAACATCCGCATACTGGTTCACCACTACAGGATAGCTCAGACTATCCACATCAACCGCTCTAAGGGTAAGGCTAGACAACTAATGAGTGATCGACTACACTCTCCTCCAGGTAATTCCATCCTGTACTGCATAGTCTCCCTTCTCATCGGTGAAGGTAAACCTAGTCCCATCTGTGCAGACACACTGTACTTTTCACCTAATATAGTCAATCTGAGCATAGACTGTTGATAACCAATCCATACCCAAGATGACTTCATAAGGCCTCGACACCGCTACTTGGAGATCTCATCCAAAGCTTTATCCTCCTTGACTAAGATCACACTACCGGAACTAGTGCGTAATCACCGAATCCACTCTCATAAGAGTCTCTAGCTGTAAGGATCGAGCCACGGAATTTGTCGGAATCTCCGAGCTCCGAACGAGGGGAGTGGAAATAAAAGAATTACTTGCACCTATGTCTATAATTACTAAATCTATGGAGGATTAGACACATATCGTACCTAGAATATTTTCTGGAGTTCCATGATCGTAAGCCTCAGCTACCTGAAGATGAGCTCTCCCATGTACTCCTACTCTCTTTGGACAGGGTGGACTTCCTGGTGGTGGTGGCGGTAATATCTCGAAATGTTCCCACTGCCAGTTGCTCAACCTGATCCTCTACCACATATGACTCCTCCTTGCGGAACTTCTTGGTCGAACCTCTATCTTTGCATGGGAAGTCCCTCGACCATCTTCAGATCATCCGTATGATGAGTCAGATAATCACAATCCACGGGAACATGCCCACCGCAAGTGAAACATTGCCCACTCCTAACATGTCTATCCCTGCCATGGGTGCCCCGCACAACTAACTCTGAATACTATGGTCATCCACCAATAGGTATGGTCCTCTAGGAGCTCTGAAACATATGTCTTCTTCTAGCTGCAAAAGACTTTGCTACGTGAGGACTGGTAGTGGGTCTCGCTGCTGGTGACTTCTCAACAAAGATACTATCCACAAAGAGGGATCTCTCTAACACCCCTGCCTGTGTCAGGATACTGAGGGAGATCACTGAAGCCCTGATCTCCCACCTGATCCCCTTCTCAAAGTTACAGGCCCTGAAGAATGGGTCCTGAACCATATCAGTGGAGTATCATGAGAGGTCAGTGAACCTCGCTGAGTATTGTGCCAGATTCATGATACCCTGCTATAGATAATGTTTCTCATGAATGTGCACTGAGTGAAGAGTTGCTGGAACAAACTCCAACCGAAAATGGATCTCAAAGTCTACCCAGAGAAGCGTCACCTCATCGTGGACCTGGACCAACAAGCTCCACCATCTTCCCACTGCTTCCTGTATAAGGTGGGCCGCAAGAATCACCATGAGAGCAGATGGTGTCCCAACCAATCGGAAAACTCTCACCATAGCCACCATCCAATCCTCAACTGCCTGTGGGTCCGTCTCTTCCCTGAATCTAGGTGGCCTCTAGCGCTGGAACTCGTGAAACACGCTCAAACGGCTTGCACTGTCTATTGTTTCTAGTGTTGGTGGCATCAGTGGCCCAACAGGTAATAATATCGCTGGTGTCTCCGCTGGAAGAGGGCCCTACACCGAGGCCTCGTCGATCGTTGGGATATCAGGGCGTAAAACTCTCAGAACTGTAGCTGACTATCTGCGTGGAGGTAGCCTGAAAAAAAATAGGTGTGATATGGTTAAAAAAAAGATATACTTGGTGAGCTGACCGGGTGAGATAAGTTAAAAAAACTTTTGAAAACACACACGCAATCAGTTTTTTCATGCACTGAGTCAAAAATCAGAAGTCGGGGTCCTGTTGTATGGATACGTCATCCGCCGAACTAACACTGGTCTCCCTGAATCAAAAACTGCAATCATCATGATTAACACTTTTTCTTCACAAAAAACATTAGAGTTCTAAGTTATGTGGTAGAAACGACTCCTCTAATACCAATTTGTCACATCCCGTCCCTCGGGGCCCATGTCGTGACTACCCTAAGCCCGCCTTCCATAGGCTAGGGGATGTTTACTAGCACCAAAGGCTTATTCCCTAAAACTAGGAAGGCATTGATTTTATAATCTGTAAACACATGCAACCAAACACACAATAAGGTACGAACGCAAGTCAAATGTATAGTAAACAAGTTAGTACAATAAGTAAAAAGGGCCCAGAATACAAGCTCAAGTGGAAAGTACATGTACAACAGAAATTCAATACAACTGAAGATATAGAAAGATAGCTACTAGGGTTTTCCTCTGGGTTACTACTTGAAGGGTAGGTTCAAATCACCTCCTCAGCACTCCACGTCTTTCCATCTCTTCTACGTATCGACATGCCATATGGTCCACCTCCGGGCACTGTCCAGTCCTGGTACTCTCAGACTCAGTCAGCGATGTCTGTCATCTACATTTAACACAACAAGGTGCGGGCATATCCTGTGCATGGGTGAGTATAACGATCATCAGTTGGGACCCCAAGACCCTCATGGTCTCACTAAAATCCACCAAGGATAATCCAAAAAGTATAAAATCAACAGATAATCGTACTTAGGTATATTCCTATACATATACCTTAGTTATCAAGTAATCCATCTCAATCATGAGGAAAATCAGATAGGTACTGACTCAGCTCACACCAGGATTTATTCATGGTGTAGTATCAAGTAACATCCCCAGTCACATTGTCGAAACCTCGGTTGGTGGGGAACTCCACCTCTATCGAGTACAGTGGGCCTATCGCGACACCAAGGTTCTTCACAGAAGCATTGGACTATTGTGGTACTCCTCCTATCGAATACCTTGGATCTTCCTCATAACCAAGTGCACTCCCCACCGTGGGTTTGCTGTATCACCAAGCGCACTCCCCCTCGTATCCTGCTGAGGTACTCCTCCTGTCGAGTACCATGGGTCAACCAAAAAACCATGGGGCTCCCCACTGTGGATCTTTCACGACACCAAGGCGCTCCCCACTGGGCTAGTCGAGTCACTCTGAGTTGAAACGGTCAGCAGTCGTCAGGTCTCAGCCAACTACTAGGTCTTCACACTACGCTCGCTTGTCTTCGGGAGGATTTTCTCCACAAGCTACTGGTCGATACTCCAACTATCAAGAATTCCCATGAAGAAGTATCTCAATGGTCCGCCACGTCACAGGGATCTCTACGTAAAAGATGACGCGTCAATCGGACACCAGGTTTGTCAGTTATTATCTCTTTAGTCTCGGGGGCCCGGTTGGATTCATGCACGATCCAACCGGACTGTTTCCCATATCAATCCAAAAATCCAGTGGAGTATCTCTCAAAGGGACCGTCTCACTCCATGAATTCCAAGGTTTCTGACGATTCATCAAAATGGACATCTAGTGACAAAGATATGGTTGAAGAAGCGTAAAAGGGTCGTAGTGGGCCTGGGACTGGTTTCACCCTGTCGGACCGACCCGAATCGACCATGAATGGGTCGACCCGGTTCAGGTTGACCTGGCCTGACCCGCTAGGTTGGTCCAGGCCTGCGATGCGGCCCGGTCCGCTGGGGGTCTAGAAAGCCGCGAGGGCCGCAAGGGGGGTCGCGGAGCCGCAAGTATCGTGGGGCGGCTCGGCCGTAGGGGTTCCCTGAGGGTGCGGGCCATTTCAGCCGGAACACTATGGGGGATCGGGCTAGTTTGGTTGGGGCACTGAGGGGCGTGGGGCCTATTTGGCTAGGGCGTCGCTGGGGGGGCGTGGGCCTGTGCAGCCAGGGCGCTGCGTGGGGAACAGTCCGGTTTCGCCGGGGCACCGTGGGGGCGGGCGGGGCCGGTTCAGCCGGGGTGCCGCTGGGGATGTGGGAAGATTTGGTAGTGGCACCGCGGGGGGCATGCAAGGCTGTTTTAGCCGGGGCGTCATGGGAAGCATGGGCCAGTTCGGTCGGGGTGCTGCGAGTGGCATGGGACGGTTTGGCTGGGGCGTCGTGGGGGGGAGCTAGTTCGGCCGTGGCGCCATGGGGGGGGGGGGGGGAAGGCCGCTCAGCTTGGAGCGGTGGCTCGACTCAGGGCGGTGGCTTGGATTGGCGGCGAGACACGATGGTGTTTCGATGGCGGCGCGGAGCGGTGGAGCTCGTGGGTGGCGGAGCGCCATTGCCTTTGTCCCCTTCCTCCATTTCGTAGAACACCTAAATTCAACACATGGATTACGGAGAGGACGGGCCATGTTAGTTTGGCCCGGACTCTCCATATTAGGGTGGTAGCAAGCAGATAATCATAAACAATGGTGAATAATGTCAAACCCTCCTGTAATGATTGTTTCTTGCCCGCAAAAGAAAACATTTGTGTTCTTCGTTTTAATGAAATAAAGAACTTGGGAATATAATCTTAAAAAATAAATAAACCCCTACCTCGTTATCTTGTTGTATTTGTTGTAAGAAGGAAGTAGGTCCATCGATTCTCCATAGATTAGGACGTTCCATGTTGGAAGAAGTCCCGAGGAATAATGTCGAATGAGGTTGGAGTTGTTCGTTGGCATAGCGTTCTTCGTTGGGGAGTGCGTTCTTCATTGGATAACTCGTTCTTCGTTGGAGAGTGTAATCCTCCAAGTGTTGGGTGTTGTTTCACTTTACGAGCGCTTCATCGCTTGGTGAAGCCGACCCAAATCTTCCTCCCAAGCATCATATATATATGAGAGGGGGGAAGGTTTGTAACGATCGTGGAATTTATGACGGTTCATTTATTAGAAACCTTCCTAAATTTCAACAATGTTGTTACATAATTTAAAAATGGGGAAAGACAATTAACTAAATTAGTAAAATTAAAGATATGTGTGTTGGCACAATTAATGTGGAAGAAGCTCCAGAGGCTCCTCCACATTAATGAGGGAGTTGAGGTTTTCCTCCCAATTAAAAGGGGGTTTCAAAGGGGTTTAATCCTGGGTAGACCCCACCACCATAACCTCTCATGGGAGGTTAGGCTCGAGTGGTCCCCACGATCATAACCTCTCATGGGAGGTTAAGGTTTGGGGGTCCCCACTACCAACTTCCACATGGAGGTTTAGTTCTAGTGGACCCAACTTCCCCACACCCACATGAATGTTATAAATAAAAATAAAATGTTTTCACAATTTTTTTTTATTTTATTCTTACACAAAAAACCAAAAAACTACCATTCACCCTTGACCAACTGTCGTCATGGTAAAAGTCTCTTTAAGAAAAAATCAGTGCTTCAAGTTCAACGGTGCCGTCAGATTTCAATTTCGAGCACTGGTTCAAATGTTGGAAAACCCCACTTGTACGTTTACTGAACTTACCTAAAAAAACTTCAGAAATTCATTCTGGGCACTCCGGGACTCAGAATCACGTGCCGTTAATATTCACGGACTCGTAAAATTTCCATTTATTTAAAAACTATTACATGGAAATTCCGAGTCATTACACCCGTGTTGTTAGTTACATGGTCGGATTCTAGGGATTGCACTACATGGAATGTTTATGACTAACACAACGTGTATTTCATAAGTTTTTTTCCATCCGTGTCATTAGTCACACGGGCAGACACATGGTCTAAACACATGGCGTGTACGTCCGGTACATGGCGTGTCCCACCAAATATTTTCCCAACCCCATGTCTCTTCCCATATGATTACAGACTACACGGAATGTATATAGAGTACACGAAATATACTTAAGAAAAATAGTTTCTTTCTGAACAGAAGAAAACAAGAAGTGTATTCAAAACTACACAACGTGTATTCTGGGTTTTCCTGAACAGTAAGCCTCAAAAACTACTCCAGAAGACCAAAAAACACTGAAACAAACATTAAAGTGCCTAATTCTTATTCGTGAGGGCCCATACTCCCTGCGAATCAAATCCTAGAATCTGTTACATGTCATATTCAAGAAAAACAAAGCAATGATCGACCAAATTCTGATCCATGAGTGCCCATAACACCTCAAGACCCAAAGTTTGGCGTTCATTCAAACAGAACCTTACACAAATTAATACCCTATCCAACAAAATGTACTTTATCAAGGCATCTATCATAACAACATAGATATCTTGCACAACATCTATCACAATAACATGCAATCGCTAATGCACCCGAAATGGAATGGAAAAAATGCATGACATGTGATTTATAGAAAGTTCTTATTTGATGCATGAGTTGGAATACCCTCATCTCATCGGGTTGAAACAGAAACAGAACCTCTTAAAAATTAACAATAACAACACAAACCATGTAAATCATCCAACATTGAAAAAAAAATCAACCGTAAAATTGCAAAACCAAAATTTTCAATAAATGAGAAAATTTATCTTTTACATATACACGGGTTAGCTGCAACCGGGCACAGCTTATTACCAAGTACCTATTCCGATCATATCATTGACTATAGGCTCCACATAGTATGTCAAGAAGAAAATAACGCCTCTAAAACCACTTTGTAACATCCCATTTCCAGAAGTCTCCCATTGGCGCCTCGTGCCAGGTTGGTCACATGGCCTCAAACGCATATCCCCCCAACGCCAGAGGATGTCGACTAGAAATGAGGGCCTTGGGTGTGATGGTGGGGAAACTATGCCTTCATTGGAAGAGTAACACATGGGAAGAGAAACATATAACAATAATGGAAGTAGTAATAATGGCACACAACAGTAAATAGTGGAAGACTAAAAGTAATAAGCAGCTGGAGCACATATATAATGATGCATGATACATATGTCTAGGAAAGCAGACAAACACATCAAAATGCTAAAATACAGTACTAAACCATAGTACGAAAGAAAACATCAAACAACTCCTCAACATCTCAAGCCTCAGCTTGGTCCCATGCTCTCCAACTCCAATGTAGTCAAGTACCAGAATTAGAAGGGAACATTCCCTTATCTATACCTTCAATAATATAATCTATTTGGGCCCAAAAGCATAACCCAAGCAGGGTGTGATACTAAATCCCCTTAGGCAACCACCAAGAGATCTGTTCCTAACATTCAGTGAATATATATAGTAGGCAATAAGAAAAAGAACTTGTAAACAAGGAAGTACCCAATCGAAAACATTCCTACAGTTTCAAATCATTCAAACACCACATATCAAGTAAGTAGATAATCACAAATAGGTAACCCTCTAGGATGTACTCATAGCCAAATCCCCTCCGGTGCTACCTAGAAAACACAAGCATCCCTCTGGGAAGAACACACAACCTAACCCCTATGGTTCTAGAAAAAAAACACCAGAAACCCTCTGGGTTTACTCATTTTATAACCCCTCTGGTTCAGATTTAGTATAGACTATCTAGGGAATCACTCACCGAAAATTCCCCCTATAGTCTCATATCAATAACTAAAAGGCGCTCTGGGGAAGAACATATGTCTCATTCCCCCTATGGCCCATGTCAAGGAACTACAGATACTATAAGGTAGCACTTACGTCAATTCCTCCTATGGTCTCACATCGTAATAATAAATAGACACATTGGATAATCCCTTACGTCCATTCTCCCTATGGTCTACTACACTAGGTTCTCATGGCCCTGTGTAAGTCAGACGAATATAACAAAGCAAAGAGGCCAAAGTAAACCTCAAGAACTACTTGGATAACTATTCTACAACATAACAGAAATACATATAACAATCACTCCATCCTAACAATACTAGGCATGGGAAACAAATAGCAGGCTTATAGGCAAGCATGACCAAACAGTCATAAACAAAACATGTATGAAAAAACACTTCCAAAGAATAGAAATTAACCCTATTCACATTCAATTAACCTCTACTCAAGAAATAAAGCATAACATGCAATTAATAGTGCTAAAATCATAACACACAATACCCTATTCAAGGGTATTGGGCAATTTTTCACATATAACTCAGTGACTTTCAACAGAAAGGAATGAACCACCTACCTTAGTGTTTTGGGATCGTTATACATGAACCTCAAGCCTGGAATCACCCATGAACACCATATATCTATAAAAACAATCAAAATTCTCAAAAATGTCAACTGAGGATAACATGAGAAAGAGGAAAAAGTAGGAAACTAAGCACTAAAAGAAGGAAGATTTTACCAAGGTGATCCCAATGTAATCGATAGTGGTCGATTTAGAAAACGGGTGCTCGATCAGGGGCTCAGAGAATAATCACGGTCATACGGTCTCTCTTGGACGAAACAACCCTAGAAGGTTATGGTTTTGTCTGTCAGACGCGACCCCGGTACGTTTAATGAAAACAAAGTACACAGCGTTTACTTTATATGTACACGACATGTACTTGCCTTTACCCGCACCCACATTAGGTGGTCTCCAGGTCACCATACACAGCCATGTGCATGGTCGTGACACATCCAGCACCCCGCTACCCTTGGTAACTGTGTATAGGGCATGTACTTATAAAGTACATGATGTGTACTTAAGTAATTTTTAGAAAACTATTGTTTTTTCTCAAAAACACCAGAAAAAGAACGACATACCTGAAAAGAAGATCCGGGTTCTTACAATCTAGCTACTCTATTAAGAGAAGATTCAATTTGAGTGTCTTTAACTATAATTAGAAATAATTAATGATTTGAAAAAATACATTTTTTAAAGTATATATTATAAAGAAGTGAACCTTCGGGATCTTTTGGAAATTTTGGGATGGTATATTCACCATGTTTATGTGAACATACCCCATTATTATCATCATTTGTCTTAGAATCTACCTGACCAATCCCTAGTAGAGAATATCCTAGGTTTTTCTCCACCCTATATGTTGTACCCTTTACCTTTATTCTAGGATAAATTCAAATTTTTATATTTAAATATAATGTTTCAATATCTTCCAATTATATATAATCTATACATTCTATAAACTCTTCAGATCCTTTATTATACCATTAAACATCATTATCAGATTCAAAATAAGAGTTATCATATAGATTAAATATTGAAAGATTATTATATTCTATCTAATCATCATTCAATTAATTTTCATCAATGGTTAAGGAGAAAGGATATGTAAAAGATCCATAATAAACGTTTTTATATCTCATTAGTTTATAAAAAGGTCTCCCATCACTTTTATATGATCTAATGGACTCTTCATCAAAATTAATTGGTCATCCTCACTTACAACAGTATAAAAAACAAATTAATAATTAGAAAAATACTGTTCAATTTCATCTAGTTCCCACCTAGAGTCAATTACATCTTTAGTTGTCAAATGGTTTTTAACTAGGTTAAAATCCTCATAATTTTTTTCATTATCTAAAACCCATCCTTTCTTCTAGGGTTTCCAAATTACCTTAATACTTCCTTAATAAAAATACTATAGATAAGTTATTCATATATCCCCATTCTAGTTTAACCTTTTAAAACCCCATTAAATAAAATATAAACATAGTTTAATCAAAGGAATAAAAATTAGATGTAGTCTTACTCAACTCTAACAAACACCACATTAGGTATCTTCTAAATATCACCTTTAACCAATTTATAGATATACAAAAAGAAAAAATCCACATTTCTTAACACACCAAAATATCCATTATTGGGAAAAATGGTTAATTGAATAAACATTAATAGTAGTATGAATTCACCATCCAGATCCATGTCATTGGGTCTTATTGTATTTTTACATTTAGTGAGCTCATGAAGAACCTTTTAAATTTCAACACCATTATTATTGATTGGGTAATTACTCTGATAATCTTTACACAAAACCTCATGAGGTATCCTTGATAATTTGGCCCACATATTTGAAGAAAATCATTATTATTATCAATTCAAATTAGTTTTTATATATTAATTTTTCACCTATATTAAATATTGTATTCAAATAATTTTTTTTACTAAACTTGGGTAAAAAAGATGATCATTTTTTTGACAAAACACTCCTTCTTGATTTGTTCTTGAATAAATTTTAAAACCAAATGTATATTGAACAAAAAAAATCTAATTCACGTCTTTCTCTAAAACCATTTTTCCAGTAATCAGATGAGGGTTTCGAGGCATAAGGTAAATGATAGATCTCATTTATTTATTTATTTCTATTTTGAGTTTATTTTGTAAAATATAACACTATAGTATAGTTTTCTATCATTATATTTTCAACAGTACAAATATTTGGTGGCTATGATTTGGTCAAAATAAATACAAAATAGAAATGAGAGGAGTCTTGGTTGGATTAATTGTTTTGAAAGTCTGTTTCATATTTAAATTTTAGGGTTTAAATCACATAGAGTTAAATAATAAATAAATTAAAAGAATATTTTATTAAATATATGTGAAAGTAATAGAATAAAAAAATAAAAATAATAATAAATAGAACCTAATTTTCATAAAAAACATAGGGTCACATTAAATAAATTCCACCCAATCAAATTTATAAAATCATGTTCACAGAACCATATCTGTACATGCATGTTCACAAAAGAATATATACGGTAGCATGTTCATGGAATTATGCTTACAGAAGAACATTCAATGAATGATATTCTTTCATGGAATATAATTTTCCATAGAAACTTAAAACACCCATGACATAAAGTAACCAAACTTAATTATAAACCAATTTTTAAAAAAAATAAAGACATGCATAAATAGAGTAATAAAACGCTATATAAATATAATTCATATACGTAAAGTAGGGTATTAAATCACTATAGAATATCAAAATAATAAAATAATGATGGATTAAGATTAATTTATCATTATTAATTCATATTTTATGTGAATTAATCTCTGAACACTCAATTTGTTTTGGAAAATATCATCAAGTTGATGTTATGTGCCAATGAACTCAAGATTAATTTCAGTTTTTTTAAAATAATCTCTCAAATAGTGATGTATTATATTAATATAAATTTTCCGAGAATGTGGTAAATTATTTTTAAAATTCTTAATTTCAGTTATGTTTTATGATTTATAGGTATATGTAAAAATGGATATCCATAATCTAAAAAAGATTTTTTTGTACATAGAATTTATACATAACAATTGTTTGAGGGAGTTTAAAATTATTTTAACTGTGTTAAGATGTGATTCCCTAATATTTTCATTAAGAAGATAACACATTAATATAATGAAAATAATGTTAGCCTATCAAGATTTTAAATATAATAATCTCCAAATCAAAACTCCAGAAATAGTTTGATTCGTAAATTCCTTGATTTCCACAAAATCTAGAATATAGGTAGTGGTCATTGGAGTATTAATTCTTTTTGTGTTATCAATTCTAAAAAATTTCAAAAGTTTTGTAACATATTTACTCAAATTTAAAATAATTTCATCTTTATTTTGAAAATTTACAAAATTAAGGAAGATTTTTAGTTATCCCATCAGAGTAATTCTAATTTTTTTTGGAATTAATTTAGAAAATTGAATACATAGATAATTTTTTGATGAACCAAATATAATATCATCCATATAAATTTTTAAAACTAAAAACTATTTTAAAAATATTTTCATAAATAGAGTAAGATTAGTAATAGATTTATTAAAACATTATTATAATTTAAAAATAGATGAGACTATCATAAAAATCCCTAAGAGACTATATTAAACAATAAATGTATTTTGAAAATTGAAAACATGATTTGGAAAAGAAGGGTTTGAAAATATAGGGTGTTGTTCAACATAAAAATCTTCAATAATAAAACCATTCAAGAAATAACTATTGAAATCCATTTTAGAATGCTTGAAATATATATGTATAGTATAATCGTTTATTATTCTAATGGATTTATGTCTAGCTTACGGTACAAAGGTCTCTTCATATCCAATACCTTACTCCCTGATATAAAATTATAAAACTAATTTAACCTTATTTCTAACAATTATTCTAGATATTTCAGTCTTATTTATATATACCCATTTAGTTCAAATAGTAAGGTAGTATTTGGGTCTCTTGACTAGATCCCTCAATTTATTCCATTAAAATCTATTCAATTCCTCTTGCATAACCATTACCCAATGTTCACCATTCATTACTCCAATGGTTTTTTTGGTTCAGACTATAAAAATAATGTTTAGAATTGATCCTTTTTTCTTAATGAAGCTTGGGTTTCTAGGTATCCAATGAAAATATCAATAATTTTATGTTTTTTTGTTCTAATAGTTATGAGAATTTTAGTACATGGTTCTTCTATGTCTTCTTCCAGGTTAGGTTGGTAAGGCTAGCTTTCAATGGGTTATTTTTCTAGTAAATCATTAGTGTAGACAATAGTTTTGGATATACTATTAATATTAAAATCAGAAATATCATCCTCCATATTTTCCAAGTAATATTTTTTATTATATGGATATGTTTCATTACAATTCTCATGAACAAATTATACTACAACTTTAGGTCTTTTATTGAAAAATCTAAAAGATTTTTTGGTGGTTGAATAACTATAGAAAATTCCTTCATATCTCTTGGGTGAAAACATGTCCAATTTCTCTTATGTATTAATAATAAAAACATCAAAACTAAAAAACATTAATGTAATTTTCCTTATGATTTCTTCCATTCCAAAAATAATATATATTTTTCTTTAAAATTGGTCTTATTAGGACTCACATAATTATATACATAAAGAAATATTCATAGTTTCATCCCAAAAATATATCGGTAGGTAATATTAATTAAAAATTTTATCTAATTTCATATAGGGACTTATTTCTTTTTTTAACCACTCAATTTTACTGAGGTG
The DNA here is from genome assembly GCA_963277665.1 of Viscum album. Lineage (NCBI taxonomy): Eukaryota > Viridiplantae > Streptophyta > Magnoliopsida > Santalales > Viscaceae > Viscum > Viscum album. Next base: position 687,995,894 of record OY728142.1, on the reverse strand, counting down.
TTTAAGGAATAAAGATGTTATGTTTATATCCATGTTGTGAGAACAATGACACAAAACCATTATTCTCAACATCAAATCGATGATGACTTCTAAAATTTTTAATAGTATGTACACTAAGTTTCTAAATATATTTTACATAATCATTAATACATTTAAAAGAATTAATTTTATTAGATAGTAAATATACCCAAGTTAATCTTTCGTAATCATAAAAACTCACATAATCATACTGATTTACTACAGAAAATAATCCCTAGATGGACTAAATAATTCAGTGAAAACTAACTCTAAGGGATGATAAGTAGAAAAATAATTCTGTGGTTTGAAAGAAATTTTATGTTACTTCCCCCTTTGATAAGGATTCCACACTTTATCTATTGAAAATTATATCTATGATAGATCCATGATTAACTCTTTTCTAACTATATTCTTAATTGATTACACATTACTATGACCTATTCTTATATTTTGCAACAAATATTATTTATGAAATTCATTTAAGGATGAATTTTTTTTGAGAAAATAACAAATTTAAATCAATATCATAATCATTATTATAGATTAAAGAATTCAAAATATTATAATTAGAAACATAAATCAGATAAAAGATAATTGTTTTTCCTTCTTTGGTCCATAGAAGTTATCAAAAAATGCCTTTGGAATACAACTATATTTAACACACTTATTAAAAAATTTATTAAAAGATAACTAATATTTATGAAACTTTCCCTATTTATATCTAGAGTGGATTTTCCCACACTTATAACTTAACACTCTGTTATACAAAAATAGTTTTTTATAGGATTGTAATTTGTAATAAAATAATTTTTATACAGTTCAATTTTCTATCCTGGCTGATAATCGAAACTAGTCCTAAGATTAGGTACATGATTACTACCCAAAATTATATTAAGAGTTTTAGTTATTTTAGTGAAATATTCAATATTATTTGTAATTTTTTTCATTACCTAATTTAAAATACTTATTCCCATTTAAAATAATGATATTATTTCTACTTAAACGCTAAGATCAGAAGTTACAAAAATAGTTAAAGAATTATGTTTATTGTTATTATTGTATTTATATTTCAGTTCATTCATGCTATCTTCAAGAATTACGAAATTCTAAAATAGTCATCATTAGTCATATCATAATCATCATGAAATTCAATTTTATATTAAGTAGAAGTAGAAGTTATTTCCTAAGGTGTAACAACACTATAATAGATATTATCCTCATCACTAATATATTCTTTACACGAGGTAGAGTCATTTAAGCTATCAGCTGAAGCACGATAGGTTTCCTTTATGGATCTCTTGGGTTTCTTCAATTTTTCATTAGATTTTCTTCTTTATTTGTGATTTGGAAATTATACCTTGATGTGGCCTTTCCCTTTTCACTCATAAAATTTAACCTCACCAAACGAATCATACATCTTCCAATTTATATTTGCATCATTTTTTATTTTATAATTTGAATGTATAGAAAACAACTTATAATTATAGAACTTGTGGAATCATTTGGCCAGTTGGGCCATCTCCTCATCAATTTCAGTGACACCATCAACTCCATGGGTGCTGTCATTCCTTAAATACCTATTTAATTTTTCTAATGGGAGGATTTAAAGTTAATATAGTTAATATAATATTCATTTGTAAATTTTATTTCATCCTCACACATCATCATTATTCTAATTAGTTTTTTAATTGGAAGCTTATTAAGGTAACATGACTCTCCAATGGAGACAATAGTTACTCTCTATTGGTACGGTAGTCATATTAATATTGTATGCAATTGTTTTTTATATCCCCTAACTATTCCATGTACATGTGTAGTATTTATGATTTAACTGAGTCTGAGATACATTAAATAAAAAGATTAATTGAGCTTCATCATGAAATATATAATATTTTATTTCATAAATATATAATTTCATTTATTTAACATTATATATTCATTCAGGTGAAACAAAAATAGAATCCAAAATCTAAAATATAGTATCACAATTAGAAATTATAATAAATTAATCTTCCACTAATTCATAATAAAATGCATTCATGGATTTATAGTTATAATCATATGAAACCATAATAAAATTATTCCAATAATTTTAAAAAGTTTTTTTCCTATTTTTCCTATATTGTGTTCCAAATTTTAGAACACATGTTCTTTTGTTGTATTTTCATCTTTATTTTCTATTGATCATAGTTATGATCATCAATGAATTGTGGTCTATTAGTATCACATCCTTATAATTTATAAGTTATTATAAAATTCACCCAAATAGATAAAAATATCTAATTCTCAAGACTTGACCAAGGTCAATGAAAAGTGAGTAAAATAGTGAATAAATATGAATATAGGATACCAAATTTCAGTCTAGTGGATTGATTAAGAGGAAGTGAGAGGTGAATTGAGCTACCAATAAAAAAAATTCATGAAATATAGTATTAAATCAATATCCAACAACTTAAAAACCACCAATCTAACTAATAAAATAAATACATATAGTTTTTAATTTGGAAATAATTTCTCATTATGGGTATCATAGATTCATAAAGCGTACATTAATATTTTATTCTATATTATGATTATGTTTTTTATGAAGGGATTCTTTGTACATGTACTCAACCAATATTTCATTATTCGTTAAAGAATAATAATTTATAAATCAAAATACTAATCATTATCTTTAAAATTTATAAATTCTATGAATTTATTTTAATTTTTCAAAATTAGATATTAGAATAAAATAATATTTTATTAATGAATAGATATGATCAAAGTAGGTTTTTACTTATACATGAAAATATTAATCTCATGTAGGATCTAACATTCATTAAATTTCAAACTGAGGCACGAAAGATCAAAAATAAGGCATTATAGGGATGATTCCTTGTTATGGTTACATAATAAGGAATAGATGATCCATTTGGAATTGATGACCTTCTCCCTTATCATGGACTCATCATAAGACACAAAATATCAACTCCCTCCTCATTGATGATCAATACTTATTATAATTTGATTCTTTATACATATGCCTAGACACATATGCTAATGCATGGATTCATAGGTATAGATGCATGAATAGGCACAAATACTTATCCATAGATTCATAATAAATAATTAAATGTTCAACACATTTAAAAAATAAATAATTGTCTAACACAAAATAAAATTTTAATTAGAAAATTATGAAACTTGATTTGAGATCATTAAAATAAGAAATTTCTCAACAAAGCCAGTATATTTATTAATTTAGTAAAAAATATGTATCCCTTGAAGTTAAAATATCTATAAACTTCTCCAAAATTTATACTAAGTATAATTACATTATTCCAAACTCAATGACACCATTATAAATTTTTTGAACCCATTCACTTGAAAAAATTTACCATTATTACTATTTAGGGTACTTAGGCCCCCATAAATAATAAGTGAATTAAGTCTCACTTGAGATAAAATATGGGTTACTATATCCTCACCATATTTAATCCTTTCTATAAAAAATAAAACTTTATAGTCAAATAGTTCATATTTATCATTAGTTTTGAAAATCATAATAGATTCACATTGAACTAAATTAACTTGGATATTTATTTTTTTCTTTTACTTATGGTAGTTATAACATAAAATGGTATGCTGTAATTAATTATTGGATCATCTTATATATAAGAAAATGTTGAATTCTATAATGGAATAGGGATTGTCTTCAATAGAAGGTAGAGTTACAACTAAAATTGATCATATTATTGTTTTCTTTTTCCAATGACATTGTAACCATACCCAGAGATATAAAAATTTGAAATTTGGTGTTATTTTGGAGTTCCCATATAAATTGGACTAAAGGATTCATAAAAAAGTATAAATATGCTGAAATTTCTTATAATCATTTTGATTTTTTCATCATCTCGATGATTTGAGTTGTTGGAATTGTGGTTTTATTTCAATTATTTTTTTCTATTATCTACCATTAGTTGAGGTTTTATTGAAAAAGTATTAGATTCCCTTATAATTATTCCTTGAATGACCATGTTTCGTCAAGGATGTTTCGAGACAAAGAATAGAGTTGAATCTGATCCTTTGAGATTAAACAGATTTTTAGGATAGAAATTTTCTCTTAAAAACCTTATTTATGATGTATTACAAGGATTTTTATTTTATACAAGTCAAATAGATTCAAATTTGTTCTCAAGGATATAACTGTCTATTTTTTGAAGACATATTGATGATGTTTTGTTCTTGAAACTTGATACCTTCAAAAAGGTTTATTATTGATGAAGTTATGTTGTGACTTCGATACAATGTATTCGGTTAGAGTTCCTACTTATTCTTTGGGTTAAAATAGTGGAATTATTTTATTATAATATCATTTTATGGGTTTATATATTTTTATTTGGAACCTCATGCGGTATTTTTTACATTTCCTTGGTTATTTAATTTTCACCATGATTCAATATAACATTTTATTATATAGTCATTATACTACCAAAAGAATTTATTTACATTGTTCATGTACTCTTTTGGTATAATTTTACATTCATATTCTTATTTTAAAAAATATATATATCTTTCAATAAAATTAATATTTGATTGGGTTGAAAATTTATAGTCAATTTTGTCAATACAATTCATTCCCCACTTGTAGTATTATAAAACCTTCATTAATGGGAAAACATTTGGAATAAAATATTATATCTTCATTTGAGATTGAGAAGGATATTATCTTCAATTTAGTCCTTACAATTTGTCTATGTTTCCTTAGAGTGAATTTATTAAATAAGAAAAAAAATTAACTATAGTAGGTGTTATACTAGTTAAATTTTTTGAAAATTTAAATACAAATCATTCACCTATTTTAAATTACACAAACAATTAATATTGTAGAGATGGAATGAAAACTTACGTGATTAAAAATGTTGTAGAAAATTACCTCATGTTGACTGGAAGTTTGAAAATTACATAGAAACTCTTTTTAACACTTACTAACGGTGAAATGGATGAGTTATAACTTAATTTTTGACCAAGGATCACACTATTATATTTTATTCAAAGAAATATCTATAGTTATGTTTCATTAGGGATAACTACTAAAAAAATTAAAATAAATTAGAATTTAATCATTTTATGAATTTAAATGGTCTTGATACTAAAATATCTATGTTTAGAGCATATTATCAATATTTTAATTTTCTATTGGGAGATTCAGTTCAACAAATTCACAAATATTTAATGATTATAGTTTATAATATTACATCACTAAGTGAAAAGTAAATTACTGATGATCAGTTAGTTAAGAATATTATCGATATTCAACCAAAGTAATTTCATGAAAATATAATAAGTATTAATGATAAAAATAATCTAAAAACATGAATATTATTGACTCAATTATAACATTGATTCAATATGAGAGAATATTGAAAATAGATTATAAAAAAATAAAGGAAGAATAATATAGTTTCTTTTTCATCAACTTCTAAAATGTTAAATTTTGGATCTTATAATTATAAACCTAGTACTTCAAAAAAAATCTAACAAGTTTTTGGATAATAGTTTCCATTACTTATATATGATTAATATGAAAAACTCACTAATTAGATTTTTATGTGTCAAAATTTATGGAGAAATTACAGGGATTATAGATGTGTAAGAAATGATAGGAAGGATAGATAGGAGAAAAAGGTTCCATTTTAGAATATTTTCTATAAATGTAATAATACTGTTCATATAAGAACAAAATACACAATGATAAAAATAAAGATAATTAATCAGTGATACATTCTAAAAGAGAAGGAAAACATGAATGATTTATATGAGTGTTAGGAAAGATTATATATCCTATAATTTTTTTGGAAGATAGTGATAATATAAACAATATTAGGGAATTTATTTCTAAGGTTCCACTAAATGAAAAGTGTTTCATGGCCAATGTTATATTTTATTCTCTTAAAAATTTTAATTTAGATTCTAATTATCCATTTTCATAGAAAGATAAATATGATGATGAGGTAGAAGAAATGCCTCAATAAAAATAATAATTAAAGAAGTATATTTTAGAGATCAAAATTCCATATTAAAGATAGTTTAAAATATATATGAATATTAAATATAAATTTTCAGAGAATAAATATTATATTTTTTAGTAAAAAAGAGATTAATGTATAACTCCTGATTTAACACTAAAAGATGGCAATGATTTAGAGATTAAAAATATAAATTTCAAATTAAATTGTTATTTAGTTGTTTTAATGAAAAAATATACAAAATTAACTTCCTAATGGAATGGGAAATAAATTATTATCTCATTATAATATAGAAATAACAAAGTTTTTATTTCAAGTAAGAAATAAGAGAATGTTAAAATCTCATTGGATGATAAAAACAAATGAATTAATATGAAATTTAAATTAGATAGCTTGAATATGTTATTATAAATATTTACCATTGTAAGAATTAATTTTTATAAACATGATAAAGAGTTTAGTCCCAATAGATGAAATTCTAGACCAGTTCATAGGTGTGCAAAAAGAAACTGCTATTAAAATAATTATTTTTTATAAGAAGTGATCCTTTTGAAAAAGAGTCAAAGAGGTGGTCATTGGATACATAAATGTTCACTTAAAAATATTTAATATTCCATAACTCACAAGGCCTTCATCTGTAAGAAACTTATAGATATTGAAAACGGTATAGTTAATAGGATGTGGGTGCCAAATTTTCAATTTTTTCATACTTACATACCTAAGATGGTTTAGATAATTCAATACAAATTTATAATTATATTAATTCATTTAGAATCATTAATTGGAATCTAATATATGATAAATGGTCACATTTATTTTTAATCATATAACGTATATTGGAATATTTTTTTTTCATATAACTGTTTCTATTTTTAGATGTTTTTCTTGTAATTAAAATCCTTTGTCTATAGGGAGTTTTTTTGGATGAATTTTTTGTAGAGTGTTTTATTTGTCACTAGATTCAATGAAATATTGGAAGCTAATTTTTAAAATCACTTTTAAAACCATAATCCTTGGAAGAATATCAATTTTTGATAAAAGAAGATAAATTTCATGAGGCTCATTTCTATTTTTCTTCATCATATGGTATCTTTAAGTGAAATTTATATTTTCAATTTACCCATTTATATTTTAATATTTCAAAAAAGAATTATTTATTTTACTATAAACAATTTATTTAATTATAATGTGTTTTTTCTTTATGAAATTTGAATTATTCCCAAATTCAAAATAAAACATAAATTAGAAATTTAATCTTTTTAAGAGTTATCGAATAATATTTTCTAGGAAAAAATGACTTAAACCGTTAGATATATTAGATCAATGAAAAATTATATCACTTATATAATGGATTGTGGACTCGATGTTGGTTGTCATTATTCATTGTGAATCCCTATTGATTTCATATTTTGAATTTCAATCCACTATTTTATATTTTATGTTTTTGAAACATTTTTTTAGTGGTACTTAAACGTGGGAAATTATAATTTATAGGAATAAAAATCATATTTTTTATGAAAATCATGAATCAATGTTGAATATGGTTATTAAGTTATAAGGATGGGAACTGGTAGTTCTTCTTATTGAGGATTCTGAAGTATTTTATCCCTGGTTTATTTGATAGTTTTACACCATATATGAGTTTGATTATTCATATTGATATAATAGTGTCAAATTAATTGTTTGAGATCTCAAGTTACTGATTAATTTGAAGAATACAATAAAATTTAGTGGGCTACCACTATAAGGAAATTCATATTTCATTTATGAAAACTTCCAAATACATAGAGAAGTTTTATCAAATCCAGGGCTAAGATGGCATTGTTTATATTAAATGAAAAAGTTCATAAGTGAACCATAATCATATGGAATTGAATATTATTCAGTAATGGGTCCAAGGATTAATAAATTTGAGGAAAGGTGATAAAGATAATTTAAATTTTTAAGGCATATATATATTTGAATTCCTCTATGGGAAGATGAAATTAAATCATGTGAAATTCATTTGGATCTATAAAAAAGATATATATTCTAGTTCAGTTAAACATAATACTTTACTTATTCAAGATCCTTGAATTATAAGATAACTAAAATTCCTCAGAATAATAATGTTTAAAATATTATAATTTTAAAAGGTTAAAAGAATATTTATGGATTTAAGAAACCATAGCTAGGATGATATAGGTTTATGATCTTAAAAATGAAGTTTATTAATAGAGGATAAGATTTCAATATTTTGATGGTATTTAATAGGGATAATATTGTAGAGAATAAAATTAAAACCCAATAATTTTATTTTTATATTGATAAATACACTAATCAAAAGAAGGTGAGGTTTTAGATAAATATTTTTTAAGATTAGTTGAAAAGTATAAAGATGGTTGGTGGAGGAATATTGATGAGGTTAGGAAGAATAATGATTTAAGTAATTCTGGAAAACTATATTTCTAATTATAAAAATCACAATGTTAGGAAATGAGACTTGAATAAGGTCAATATATAGTGATAGATAAGAAGAAGAAATATTTTTTTAGGATCAATAAGTCCCATGCTCCATTACCTAGAGTTACTATCTAGGAATCTATCCCTAATGAACAACCAATGAAAAATAATATGGATTTTATATATGTTATATAAAGTATAAACAATTCATATTCATTTATCCTTGGAATATCTCCAACCTTGATAAGATAAAAGAGTGAATACTACCATATAAATAGAGGATATTATTTAATACATTATTTAAAACTCACCACATAGATAAGAATAATATTATTTGATATCTAATATTAACATTCAATCATGATTGAGTTTTTATAGGTCTCTAAGAAAGAAAAAAAGATAAAAATTTGGAAGATAAATATAATAAATTGAAGAACATCTTTATATAAAATGTTCCAATTCAATCTAAATCAGTGGATCCACTGACTTTTGAGAAAATAAAATCTTAGGTTTGAAAATAACATTATTGAATAGTTGTTGATAAATTTTTGTAATCCCAATCCTCACATCACATAAATATCAAAAATATTTCTTCTAAAAATAGAGCTCATATAGACAAAAAAAAATTAAAGTCACTATTGTTGAATTAGAATGTTTATTGAAAGAAACTTATTTTTAAAATGGTTCTATAAGTATAAATATGGAAAAGAAAAAAGTTATTATGATGTGAAACTATGAAGAGTATCAAATATTAGTAATACCTTACTAATGATTTATATGAGGATTAGTATATTCAACATAGTGTAATATATTATCATGTCTTAGGGGCACGAAATCATATTATTGATCATCAAATAGTGATGAAGACTGATGTTTCTAGTTTCAAGGAAGATTATGAGATGTAGTTTTGAAATATCTAGAAAATGACTAAACATGAGAAAAATCTGGTCAATTATACCATCAGTTACATCACCAAAATTCTGATCTAGATCATAAGTCAGAACATTTGAATCTGAAGTTAGTTGATCAAGATATAATGTTTTTAGATCAAGATTAGAATTATAAGGATCTGAGTGAGAGATGTACCATTTGATAAATAAGTTGGAGGAATTAGAGAAATCCTCATTGAAAAATAAGAGGCAAAAAATCTAGAGTAGTTGATGTCCAAAACATTAAGAAAATTATTGACCTCAAAATTTCCCCCTATTTTCCGAAACACATTAAATTAAATGGAAATTCTTGACCTAAATTACAACTTAAATATTTTTTATGAATTCCATTTTTTTAAAATTCCTTTAATATTTTTTATTAGATACATTATTATAAAATATTCAATAATCTTAACTTTTATTATTCTAAAGAGGAATAGTTTTTATTATTGTTGTTAAATATATGGGGAACTTCAGAAATTATAGAAATTTTCTCTTTTCATGATATTCAAAGTCAAATATCTACCATAGGAAGAGAAACTGTAATATAAAGTGCAACACATCGATATTTTAGGATATTTATGTTTTGGTATAAATTTAATTTATTTGATGTCTTGTGTTATATAAAACACCATTTTTATCTTGAGTTATATTAAATATTGAGTTTATATTTCATTATAAGAAACATTGAATTCATATAGTATTACACAGAACACCATGCATAATCGAAATACTACATAAAATTTAAATATTATTTTTTGATATTTATCTCCTATATATTGGAATTTTTGGTATGAATAGGATTAAATATACTATTAAAATATATTTTTTATTGATTTAAATAAAATAAATTATTTGGTGACCAATTAAATATAAATTAAAATACAAACCATTTGAAAATAAAGGAAATATATTTATAAAAAATTTATTTGTACAAACATTTCTTATCACTAAAAACTAAATAAATATCCTTTTATGAGTCATTTTAATGCATTTTATATATTAAATTTTAAATAAAATTTTTAACATTCATCTCATGTGTTTCTTATGCATTATATATTTATAAATCAAATTTTATGCTTAAAATGATATTTTTCTAAAAAGGTAGTTTTATTAGATTTTGTGAAATTATTTTATTATTAATTTTATTCACTATAATAAAATTTATTTAAAAATATGAAATTAATTTTTTAAATAATAAATTAAAAACTATCTTATAGAGATTTTATGAAAATTTTCTAAAAAGATTATATTTTTAGTAAGTTCTAAAAAACAAATGTTTGTGTTAAAATACAACATTTTCATTAAAATAATTTGAAATAAAAACTTATTTTTAATATAGTTTTAAAAGATTTATTAGTTCAAATATATATATATTAATCAAATTTAGTTATTTGGAATCAATTTTATATTGAATTTTTATATAAAAACCTTTTAAACATTAGAAAATTTTAACATTGGAAAAATGATTTTTTGTCACGTATGCAGATTTAATTTTAAATTAAAATTTTATAATTATGTAAATTAAATTTTAATAAATCTTTTATTTTTTTATAATAATCATAATTAATATTATATATTTATTTCCACTTAATTTTTTATCGTATTTAATATTGAAAAAATTAAAAATCAATTACCATAGTTAAGCTAAAAATGGGTTCACTAGGAGTTAAACTAAACATATATGGAGTAAAATGACCTATAAACATGTCAAAAACAAATTTTAAGGCCATATTTAGTTCTTACAATATATATTTGTCACTGAATAACTGTTTTAAGCCATTTGTAATTTAAAAATAATGGGTACACTTTATTCTTTTCAAAAATTCCTTGTGTCCTCGCCCCCTCTTAGAAAATTTCACCTCATATATTCTCCTTTTCACACATAAAAAACATTTTGGTTCAATAAATCCAAAAAAATCTTTTTATTACTCACCTAACCACATATTATCGGCCTTTGTGAGATCATAAATCTAATCTAGCCAATATTTAGTTTAAACCAAAGAGGTGGTTTGAAGAAGAAGTATTGTTTTTAACAATGAATTTTTATTTTACTTACTCTTCTAACTCCTTAAAATATTTTCAAAATATGATAAAATAAAAAACACAGTAATATCCTATATATGAATATTTTATTATGTTAATTTCATAGCCCATATATGTCTCCATTTTCATCAAAAGTCAAACAAAACTGTTGATTGTGTGTACAACGAACTACCCCCTCGCGAGTCATTGTAATTAATTTTCCATCACCAATTTTCAATGAAATATGTAATGATGTATTTAATGTTTATATATGATATATATGATATTATAAAACCTTTAAAGTTATAATGAAACATATATCTTCTTACCTACAAACATGTTGGAAACTAATAACGTCGCTCTTGTGTACGGTGGACAAACCTCTCGTGAATAGATGTGATGTTTTTGTAATTTTTTTCACATGGATGGTAATAAAGAAATATTAAATTAATATATTTTATATTTTAAACGTTATTCTATGTTTTTAATTATTATATAAAATATACCATATTAATTTCCATTTTGGGGGGTTATGATGTTGTCGTTTGTGTGTGCAGACGACTATCGCCTTGTAAAGCGATGTGTTTTATTTTGTTATTACACTTTACCTAGATGGTATTACATATAAATTTAATTAATATATGATATAAATATATGAACCATACTTATTGAATATAATATAACATATAAATTCTTACCTCCCAGTCTTTTGGAAAACAATAACGGCGTGTGTGGGTACGTGTGGACTACCACCTCCACGTAGCGATGTGAAATATTTTTAATTTTATTTTTTAATGGATAGAAATAAGGATGGATTTGAATAATATAAATTATATTTTTTAATTAAAATTATTCTCTAATGTTAATATATTATTCACCTTATTTTCATCTATTGAGAAAATGTAAATAGAGTTCATGCGATCATATGGCCTAACGTCTCCATGAACGATGTATTTAATTTTCAATATATAACTTTTATGAATATCTATAAATAAATAAATACCGAATATATATTATATTTATATCATGTTTAAAATTATTTATATAATGTAACCATGATCATAGTAATATGACGAAAAATAAGAAATCCAAACAAACAAGAAAAACAATGTAATTATTACCCAAAATGAGATTTTAAAAAAGAATTATTAATAAACGAGTAATAAATGGTCATAATTAAATAATATATGCTATTATTTATATAATTATGAATCTATAATATATTTATAATGAAACTATATTTATTATATAGAATTTTTTAATGTGTACAGAAGAAATCAAGAATTAAGGTAATGGATTCCAGTCTCAATTTTATTTTCTATGATACACCTTCTATATTCACCATGTATTTTTTTAGGTAATGTATATAATAAACATGAATTTTTTTTAGAATGATTGTAAAGATATTTATGGGTATTTACATATCCATTTTATGATCTCTCTTTCATGGGGTTTACGGTTCAACATTTACCATAGCGGTAAGGGTTTTATCTCAATTTTTCTTCTTTGGGACATATGTTTTGTTATGAACCTAAATTATTTTATAAGGTGTATATACAACTACATTAACAATTTCAAGAGTGGAAAATTGTCTCATATTGACCATCAAATGTTTTTATACTCTTTTAATGTCTACAGCAGCACTCCGGTCGAATGATCGACGATGATACTTTTTAATAGTCAATTGTTTTTAATGATTTTATTTTGATTGGTGGGGTCTGTTTGCAGAATTTAAATGAAAAAGATTAATAGTTTGTATTTGATTTAATAATTTGATAAATATTGGCGTTATTCCATTATTATGGAGTTAATATTGTGATATCATTGGGTTTTGCTTTATATTGCATTAAATTAACACCCACTTCACAAGATGACATTGATTGGAATTCCTAAGTGTTAAGGGTATAATCCAAGACATAACATAACTTAGGGTTCTAATATCAATCATTAAATGGTGATGGTATGGTATTTATGGTTCCAATAATCCTTGAAATCACACGTTAAACAAAAAAAGTCATTAATCCATGACATGTTAAGTCCAACATACACAATGTTAATTGGAAAAATATTCATCGACAAAAAGCTCTCAATACCATAATATACCCAAATAATGACTATCCTTAATGGTAGATTTATCCCACCATTAATATTGTTATTAATATAGTAATATGTTTTTCTATTGATTAATTATAAATAGATGAAAAATAATTGGATGAGAAAAGAGTTGTGTGTCGAACACACACACACACGAAGGGTGATGAGAATTAAAAACAAACATTATATTCAATGAGAAAGAAAAATAAGGGAAGGGGTTTCAACTTGATAAAAAATATTTTAAGAGAAATAATGTTTAAGAAGAAATGGTGGATGATTAAAAGCTCACATTAAGAAGAAACTATAATTAAAATAGAATTACAAAAACAAAACTTGAAAGATTATAAATGAAGAAAAACCCAAAAGTAAATGAAATGAAATAGAGGAAGAAGGGTCTCTCAAGTGAAAACATGAGTTTTGAATGTCCTCCAATGATTTTAAACTGTCCATTTCTATCTATAATTTTTTTATGGCTAAAATTTGAATGGATTTATGAAAATAAATATTCATTCAAATAAAAATAATTTCTTCTAACAGGTTGGCCGCCCATATCATAGATTTCACACCAAAAAATACTATCTTTATTTTATGAGTATATCAGGAGAAAATTCATGAATAGTGTACCAATTTTAATTCCCTTCTAGAATGGTGGGCTAGAATTCAAATAATTAGTTGGCCCCCTATGATTGTAGTTGGATCTTCAAAATTTTATCTATAATTATATTGGATAATAAAGAACATATGGGGGGTTTCATAAAATTTGGGATTTGGCATTTAGACCAGTAACTCAATCATCATGGCTGGTCCAGTTTCATTATATATTATTTGGGTCCTCTTGTGTGGACTATATGAAACTTCAAATGGACGATTTGGCCAAATTTACCTTCTAATTAAATGTTTAAATTTTAATAAGTAACCCTAAAAAATAATTATTATACAATTTGGTTAAGTATGGTGAGATTTATAATTAAAATATTAAACTAACTCGATTTGATTAATTCAAATAATGCTAAAAAAATACATTTAATAATAAAAGAGGAGTATTTAACACTAATTATGCAATTTTTGTTGAAAATAAGCAAAGTGAGTAAATAAAAAGATTTGAATAAGTGAATAACATAAACTCCCCCACACTTAGGTTTGTGAATGTCCTCATGTGAAACAAATAAAAAAACACTAAAAAATCATTTTCACTCACCAAAAAATATTAAAAAATTTCTTTCCTACCTCAGGGGAGGTTCAGACTATTTCAATCATCTATGTTGAATTCCACCTCATATTTTTACAGAATCAATTTTCCAAAAACATTTTTTTTCAAGCTCAAATTTAGAAATGGAAAATTTTGGGCACTCAAAACATACTCCTCTCAAGATGATAAAAATTTATTTTGGGAGGTTTACTCATTCACCAACCAAAATTGAAAATCATTGAGTTTGAAAGAGAACTCAGCTTCCATTACCTATACTAAAGTGAAAAATAATCAAGAGGTCTTTTTAAGGGGTTCTCTTATGGTTGTGGAATGGTAGGAATTCAGTATTCAATAGAGTATAAAGATGAGTAAAACACCAACATGGAAAAATCAATGCACACTATTTTTGAAATAAAACATGGAAAGAAATGGAAACACATATTTAAAAGGGAATAATTCTGTGTATCAGGACACAAAAGTGGAAGAAAAATTTAAGGGAATGAAAAGATAGAATTTTTACTAAACACAAAACATCTCCCAATGACATAAGTGTTATTTTTGTTTCTTTTATTTTGAATTTTGAACTTGAACCAAATCTCACAGTAATCTCCAACCCATGTTTGATATCCACGGAACACTAATTGTAATAGATATAATAAGATAAATGGCTGAGAAAGAGTTATTTTTGATCCACTAAAGACACAACCCACTCTTCTTTTCATTTTTTTGTCAATTTTTTTTGTGTTTTTTATTAAAAATTTTCAATAAAATTTGAAAAATATCTTAAAATAATATATACATTCCCTATACTCACTAAATGACACCCTCTCCCACACACTTAGAAGGATTATTTCCCTCAAGTATATGATAACATGTTGAAAATCAATAAAAGGGGAACCAAAATGAAATGCATTCCCCCACCACTTAAATTTCAATAAATAATGCAATGTCAATCCATTTAAATTTGGGTGGGATAAGGTATTGGATTGTAATGTGGCTATCAGAGAAAATGGTTTCATAGGCTTAGAGGGGATTTCAAGTGTAGGATTAATTTAAGGGTAATGGGAGGGTATTTAGTTATTGTGATTCTCACGAGGTTTAGAAAATGCTTCTATCATATTAATGCACACAAAAGTGGAAAATTAAACTCAAAAGTACAAAAAATAAAGACTCACAAATGGGGTAAAAACACACATTTGGAAAATATTGTCATATTTTTCCATGGATGGAAAGATAATGTTGTTCCTCATTGTTTCGGAAAATAATTTTCCAAATCAAAAATTGAGCATTCAATTTTTTTTGGTTTTGAAAAAATATTCATTATCAAAATATATGATGAAAAGACAAAAAAATTTAGATGAAACCATGTCTTTTAACTCCCCAAAATTGTTAGACAAAGTTTCAAAAGTTTAAGGTGAGTAATTATGACTATGTCTTTTCAATATTTTTATGAGTTATTTTTAATATTTTTATTATTTTTTTTAGGTTTTTTTAGTTTTTTTATAAAGAAACACCCACACAAAAGAGTAAGAATAAGTAAAAAGTGTGATGAAGAATATGGTAGAAAAATGATAATGAGTGGGGAAGAAGAAGAAATGGGGGGATAGAGAGAGAAGAGGAGTTAATGAAGAAAGAAAGTGGGAGTTAAAGGGAAAGTGGTGCCCCTAGATTGTATTTGTCGGGCCATCGTCTCCATCCAGTGGTGGGTTGATGTTGTTCTAGGATTGTGCATCCTCTCATGGTGATTATTTAACCAACTTCCATTAATTTTGAATGTAATTTTTGTAGAAGGGTCTTGGATTTGCACTGAACCAAATGGGTAAACATGAGAAACAATAAAATGACCTTCCCAATGATAATTAATCTTATCCTGGTGAATTCAAAATTCAAAATTGAAGAGCATTACCTTTTCACCTTCATGAAATACCTTTCATGGGATGTGTTTTTCATAGAGTTCCTTGTATTTTTCTTTCTAGATATTATAATTCTAGAAAGAATCATTTTGAAGCTCTTACAGTTCAGCCAATTGCAATAGTAATTCTTCACTAGATTTTTTAAAATCAAAATTATTAATTTTCACAGCCCAAAATGGCTTCTGTTGGATTTCAAATAGAAAATAACATACTTTATCAAAAATTTCCTAAAAGGATACATCCCATGGGTGTTATATAGGCAGTTCGATAAGCCCAAAGTGTTTCACTGTGTATTTTAGGACAGTCTTTCCTTGTGGGATTAACAATTCTATCAATAACTCTTTTCACTTCTCTATTATAAAGTTCTGCCATTACATTTGATTAGGGGTGATATTTAGTTGAAGTTTTATGTACAACACCTTTATTTTTCAAAAGTGATTCCGTGGTTCTGTTACAAAAATTTGTTCCTAAGTCTCTGATTAAGGCATGGGGAGTTCCAAATCTGTGGAAGATGTGTGTTTTTAAGAACTCACTAACAGTATGTGAATCATCCTTTCTAGTGGGTTTGGCCTCTACCCACCTAGAAATATAATCTACCATAAAAATAATGTTTGAGAATCCATTTCAAGGGGGGATGGTCCCATTAAATCAAGCCCCCAAACATCTAAGATCTCACAAAAAATTAAATAATTTTGTGGAATTTAATTTATCATTAAAATTGTTCTAAAATTTTGGCATGTCGGACATGATTGAAAAAACTCATGTAAGTCCTTGAAGAGTGAAGGCCAGAATAATCCAATGTCTATGACCTTTCAGGAGGTCCTTTTATGGTCCAATGTGTCCACCTCTTGGAAGTGAGTGACATAATTCTAATATGGAGGAATTTTCATCTTCATCAACACATATTCTAATTACCATGTCAGACACAATTTTCCAAAGATTATTATCTTCCAAAAAATAGGATTTTGAATAACTTTTCATCCTCATTTTTTTTCCTTTTGAAAAATTTTATAGAAAAATATTAGTAAACAAGTAGTTTAATATTGGGGAATGGCATGATAACTTAGGAGTGAGAGATAAGAGGTGATAAGCGGGGAATTCAGGATCAATTATTTCTTAATAAGAATAATTAGACATTATAATAAGGTGATTAGCCATAGGGTTTTTTTTCAGATCTATCTTTTATTTTAAGGTCAAACTCTTGGAGCATTAGGATTTATCTTATTAGCCTCGTTTTGGAATCAATTTTCTTGAGTAAGAACTTTATAGCCAAAAGGTCTGTGAAGATGATGATTTTGGAACTGAAGAGATAGGGCCAAAATTTATCTATGGAAAAAACCACTACTAAAAGTTCCATTTCAGTGACAACATAGTGATATTGAGTTTCATCCAAAGTTTCTGAGGCATAATAGATGACACAAAGAATCTTTTCTCTTCTTTGTCCAAGAACAGCCCCAACAACTCTATCAGAAGGATCAAACATCAACTCCAAGTGTAAAGACAAATATGGGGGTTGGATTATCGGGGAAGATGTAAGAGCAATTTTGAGTTCAATGAAGGCTCTATTACAATCCACATCAAAATGGAAAGTGACATAATTTTAGAACAACTGGGTGATTTAGAGGGAAATCATACTAATGTTATGGATGTATCGCCAATAGAAACTAGCATGACCACAGAATAGATGGATGTCTGAAATAGAAGTGGGCTCAGGATGTGATTGGATCACATCAATTTTGGAAGGATCAACTTCAATACCCGCTTTTGAAACAATGTTCCCTAGAAAAATCCTATTTTCAACCATGAAGAGACATTTTTAAAAATTTAACACAAGGTTTCACTTGACAAAATATTGAAGGACTGTAAATATTGAATTAACAAAATATTAAAATGAATGACCTTTAATGGTAATGTCATCCATGAAGACTTACATGTAGTGTTCAATTAATTCAGAAAAGATACTCATCATACACATTTGGAATGTTGCAGGATCATTTCAAAGGAAAAAAGGCATTCTCCTATATGCATATGTTTTTAAGGGGAAAGTGAAAGCATTCTTTTCTTGGTCCTTAGGTTCTATTGGATTTGGAAGTAGTCAGTGTATCCATCAAGAAAGAAATAGTGTGAATTAACAACTAATCATTCTAGCATCTAATCAAGGAATGGAAGAGGGTAGTGATATTTTCTTATTTAAACATTAAATTTCCTATAGTCGATGAACACATGCCATTTTTTCTTCACCCAAGTTATGAAAACCTACCCATGTTCATTTTTTACAATAGTTATCCCACAATTATTAGGTAAAACATGAATTGGACTAACCCATTCACTATAAGAAATTTGGTAGAAAATATCAGCTTGAAAAATCTTGGTGATCTCTTCCCTAACTACCTCAAGTATGAGTGGATTGAGTCTTCTTTTTGGTTGTCTAATTGGTTTAGATGATTCCTCAAGATGGATGTGATGCGTGGAAAGAGAAGGTTTTATTCTTGGTATATAATATAGGGTCCAACCTAAGGCTTTTTTTTCTTCTAACACCTGAACATGTTTGGACTCCTCAGTTTCGGTAAGTGAAGCAGAGATAATGACATGATAATAGTTATCATGGAAAAGGAATACATATTTCAGGTGTTTAAGAGGAGGTTTCATATTGGTCTTTTCTTTCATTTATGGGTTAGAAAACTCAATAATGGAGGAAGGGAATTCAATTACTTTAGATTCATTTTCCTTAATACGGTCCAAGGTGGAGTAGTAGAGATCATAGTTGATGTGTGATTCAAGAGAGTTTTCAAGTTTCTCTATATTGATGGAGTCTATAAATGAAATTTCCATATCAACATCATCGTTTAGGACTTTTTTAATTATGGTGCCAATTTCACAAGAACCTATCTCCTTAGAACATGATGAACTTGATAGAATGGGGTTCAATTGACTATCAAAAGTGTCCTTAGAAGCATGGATTGAGAATAAAAAGTGATCCTGAATTGGGTATCTCATGGCTTAAAAAATGTTGAACATGTCATGTTTCTCACCATGTTTCATGGATAACATGCCTGAATGGATATCAATTTTTGTTCTCACTATCATTAGGAATGTTCTTCATAGAATTAATGGAGATCTAGAAGATTTTGTCTCACCTTCCATTTCAAGGACATATAAATCCACAAGGAAGGTAAGATCATTCACAGGATCAGGTATATCCTCGATTATACCCTCAAGTCTAGGATTTCTACGATTGGCCAATTGAATGACAACACTCATTGGATGTAATGGAAAAATACCAAGGTTGGAGAATATTTATTTGGTCATGACATTAATTGAGGCTCCTAGGTCTATAAGTGCATCATCGAAGTTGGAACTTCAAATTTGGAATGGAACCGTAAAGGTACTTGGATATTTTCACTTTATGGGAATAGACTGATGGGTGGAAACAATTTAAAAGGTCCAAATTTTCCTCTTATGGGTGCCCAATTCCATAAGAAACATGGAATTCATGGATATTTTTTATGGAATCTATAAGGGTAATGTTGACTTCAACATGTCTAAACATGTAAAGAATTTATGGATTGGGTTCAAATGGATTCTTTGGTTTACAAATTGCTTGAGGAAAAGTAATTGGGCTCATAAGTGGAATGAAAATAGGTGAGGGAATGGGTCTAGATTCCTTTTCAAGTTTCTATATCTTTTCATTTCCTAGGTCATAATTTAAAGGGTAGTCAGAGGACTCATAATGAGGCATGACAATTTTCTTTCCCGATCTTAGTTTAATTACACTTAAAACACCCGTGGAGTTAGGTAATGTTTGATATTGTAATTGGAAATAATTTAATTATTGTTGATGGATCTGGTGGGATGCAGGTTGACCAATTTGGGTTTCAATGTTTTTGAGGCTGGAGCGGGTAAAGCAGGAAAGATATTCCACTGCACTTTCCCATGGTTACATGGAAGAAGAGGCTTGTCCTGAATTGGGATTTCCTTGATTTTGGTTCTTTGGAAAGTGATTGTATTGGTTTGGGAATTGGGAAGACTCCTTATGATAGTGGAATCCAGGAGGAGGAAGAGGAGGATTGATCCTTTGAGGTTAAGGAACAAAAGGGTAAGGTGGTTGGAAGTCACCAGCACCGTGGCCATATTGGAATTGGTTTGGGTTTTGAGGAGGTAATTAAGGTGGATGAGAAATGGGATTACCATACATAAAGACATTTTTGAAGGTATAAGATAAGGGATCAGAGTGGGGTTGGTTGAAATTTCTAATGAACTGACCTGACTGTTGAGGGTTGGTGTTCCCCTAAGTATATGATTCATTGATCTCCATTGGTATGAATGAATTAAAGGGATCCTCTTGAAGTTGTGGACATGTGTCAGTTGGATGGGATGGGGAGCTATATATTCCTTAGTTCTTGATAGATCTATGGAACATATATTGTGGGGAATATGAGGTAAGGACTTTGGACACCATAGCTAGTTGTCGCACAAGACCTGCAAGTTCATTCATCAACTCTGTCATCTTGTTCGGTTCCAGTGATTGAGTATCATAGGATTTATTGAATTCATCATGTTCTCAAGTATGGAATTGTTTTGTGTTTTCAACCATGTCACATATGAAATATCTTGAAGCTGCAAGAGTTTTATCAACAAGAGCACTTCCACTAGAAGCATAAATGAGAGTTCTCTCCCTAGCCAATAACCCCTCATATATGCATTAGATCAAGAGTTGGTTAGGGATTTTTTGGAAACCACTCCCAATACTCATGGAGTGATTCATTAGGGAATTGGCGAATACCACTAATTTCCCTTCGGATGGAAGTAGTTTGAGAAGCAGGAAATAATTTATCTAAGAAAATTAATTTCATGTCAATCCATGAGTTTATGGAACCAGGAGGGAGGTAGTTGATACATGACTTAGCAGAGTCATCTAAGGAAAAATGGAATGCTCGATGTTTTATTTGTACCTAAAAAATCCCATGAGGCTTTATTGTAGAGCACACCACTTAGAACTCTTTAAAGTAGAGATGCGGATCCTCACCGGCTAGCTTGTGGAAATTAGTTAGAAGATGAATCACACACAATTTTATTTTGAAGTTAGCCTCTATGTTTGGATATTTAATAACAAGGGTATGGTAATTTATATCAAGGGAAACAAGTTATTTAAGGTTTTCCCCTAGGATTATTCATATCTAATTCAATTAGTTGGAAAAGGTTTTGATTTTCCCTAATGGTACTCCTAAGTTGGAGAAGTTTTCAATCAATTTTAGGGGGAAAAATCTATGAGATTTTTTGGAAGGTGATGGGGTACTCAAAGATATTTTCCAAGAATGGGGAAGACAATTTTTTCTCTGTGTTTTCCCATTTATGATATTTTTAGAAGGCATGTTTTTCTTTGTGTTGTTTTTTATTTTTTTAAATTTGTTTTTTTTTACAATAACCTAAAACGAATGACTAATTAATATACCATCCCCAGAAATAGAGCCATTTGAATGTGTGGATGATTATCTCCTATCGACCGTTCAAGGTTCGAATGCTCTGCAAATATGTATTGCAGCACTCGGTTTGAATCATTGGAAATGATACTTTTTAATAGTCTATTTTTTTAATTGGTTGTATTTTGATTGGGGGGTTGTTTGAAAAGCGTAAATTAAATGTGTAATGATTGGTTTTTTATTTTAAAATTTGATAAGAATTGGGGTGAATCATTATTAGGGATTTAATATTGTGATATCCTTGGGCTTTTCTTTATATTTATTTAAATTAACACCCACTTCACTAGATGACGTTGATTAGAATTCCTAAGTTTTAAGGCTTTAATCCATGTATTAACATAACTTAGGGCTCTAATCACAATTACTACATGTTGATGGTATGGTATTTATAGTTCCAATAATCCATTAAAACAACACTTTAAACAAAACAATTCATTAATCCATGACTTGTTAAGTCCAACAAACACAATGTTAATTTGAAGAATAATCTTTGAGAAAAAGATCTCAATCAATTAACATCCCTAAATAATGACTCACCCAAATAGTAGATTCAATCATCCATTAATATGGTTATTAATCCAGTAATATGTTTTTATGGTGATGATTTATAAATAGATAAAAAATAAAGGGATAAGAAAAGATTTGTGCGTTGAACACACACACACAAAGGGTGGTGAGAATTAAAAATGAAAATTAGATTGAATGAGAAAGAGAAATAAGGGGAGGGGTTTCAACTTGATTTAAAATATTTTAAGAGAATTAATATTTAATAATAAAGGGTAGAAGATTAAAAGATAATATGAAGAAGAAACTTTCATTAAAAGAGAATTACAAAAACAACACTTACAAGATTACAAATGACAAAAAAAAAACAAAAGTAAATGAAATCCAAGAGAGGAGGAAGGGTATCTCAAGTGAAAACATGAGTTTTTAATGTCATCCTAGTATTTTTTTTAATATTCTTGGTCATGCCAATTTACCCTCCTCTATTCTAAATTTCCATCCTTTTTCATGGAGGGGAGGGGGATGTCTTTATAGCCTATGGAAGTGGACTGTTAGCATTCCAAAACTACCCATCCAATTGCATCGCCAATTAGATATTTTATAAAGATGAATCTGGAGAAATATTCTTCTTAAAGCTGTAGATAATAAATTTTTCTGTCGAATCTCAAAATTTGGATGGATCTGAACTTATGTAGCCAATGTTATGTTGGGTTTCATCAAAAATTTTAAACTATCCATTTCTATCCATTCTTTTTTTATGGATGAAATGTGAATGGATTTTTGAATAGGAATATTCCATCAATTAAAAATAATTTATTCTAACAAGTTTGTTGTACATATCTTAGATTTTACACTGAAAAAATTATAGCTTTATTTGATCAGAAGATCAAGAGAAAAGTGATGAACAATGTTCTTATTTTAATTCCATGCCAGAATGGTGGGTTATACTTCAAAACATCAATTGGGACGGTTTTGGTTGTAGATATACCATGAAATATTTTATACATGATGATTTTGGATAATAAATAACATATGGTGTATATTCATGAAATTTGGGCTTTGGGATTAAGACCAGTAACTCATTCATCATGGTTGGACCGGTTTCATCACAGATTCTTTGGGTCTTCTTGTGTGGACCATATGACCCAGAAAATGGAAGATTTGGGAAAAATGTATATTCTATGGAAATGTTTTAATTTTAATAAGTCACCCTATAAAATAAGAATCATGAAATTTTTATAAGTAGTTATAGAATTATAATTAAAATAGTAAACTGGCTCGATTTGATTATTTCAAATAATTTTCAAAAAGTATATTTAATTTTAAAACATGAGTATTTCACACCAATTATGCACTTTTCATTGAAAATAAGTAAATAAAGTAAATAATAAAGTTATGAATAATTTAATAACATAAAAAATTAATATAAATAATTTATATATTATTATAATATTTTATGATTAATTTAATTTTATTCTTTCATGGGTCTTATGATTCAAATTAACCAATCTGGTAAGAGTTTCATAGAACGATCTCATCATTTAACAGAATTTTTTTATTTTTTTGATAATGATGAGGAAATATTTTGGTATATATCTCAAAAATATCATTAATTTTATTCTACTCTAGTTATTTATTGAGAATACACGTTTTACCCTTATTTGACTCTCTTTTTGTAATTAATATTTCAAAATAATATTTTTAAATATAATCAACATTATTTATCTTTTTGATAGAAAAACCCATTTTCTTCCATATTCATGTTTTCTAAAATATTTTTAAAAAAAATTAACAATATAAAAAACTATTTAATAAAGACATTCTTACACATTATCGACTTGTTTGAAATGTTTTTAAAAAATTGAATCTTCATGTCATTTTCCAAACAATTCCTACTTGGATTTTACAAAAAATGTGAATGGGACCTATGTTTTAATTTGTACAACATGAATATAATATCCTACCATCATGGAAACTATTCTTTGAGTCTTAAATTATATATTTCCATGTTTTTATATAAGAAATATTTTTAAAAAATATTAGAAAGAGTTTTGAAAAGTGAAAATGTTATTTTCTATAAGAAACATTTTAATTAATCTTTAAATATTCCTTTATAATTTTATAAGGTTATTTTTCAAAGAAAATGAGACTAAACATGTTTTATATTTTAAAAATAATTTTTGAAATTGAAAAGGTTATTCTACTCATGAGAAAATATTCATTAATCTTTAAAAAATCATTTATAAGATTCCATGGTTATTTTAAAATAAAATGATTTTGAAAATGTTTCATGTTTTAAAAATTTTATTTCCAAGTGAAAAGATCATTTTCTTTAATAAATGTACAAAGTGATCTTTCAAAATCATTTTCCATATCATATGATATCCTTTGATGTAGCTTATTTTCTATTTGGGATATGATCCAAGGATAACATTCATATTTTGTCTCTGAAAGGATTAATTTTATTATGAAAATATGCTTATGAAACTCATTCCTTTTTTTCATGGGTTATGATATGGTGATATGAAGAAATGTTTATGAAACTCATTTATTTTCTTGGGTTATGATATGATGAATGCATTATGATCTTGTAGAACACAAACTGATGGTTTATGGGATTTGTGGGACCTATATCTCTATCCAATGAATCGAGAAATGATTAATGTTATCTGAGATCAAATGGTACACATGTGGTTATACCAAGCCATAAATCGGGTACATAGGTGGTTAGACAAATCCATAAAGAGTCTATATGGGAGGTTATCCCAAGCCTAAAGAAGGTACACAAGTGGTTATCCCAATATTAACATTTTATAAATTTCATGTTGGATTTCCTCGAAATAATATTTTCTATGCAAAGGTTTATTCCAAAAATCTATGTATTTGTTTTGGGTTGGTCTCAAAATGCCCAATGGTTCCGTATTCTATGACACATAGACCTGCTTTGCAAAGGTAGGCATTCCCTGGATAGTTTGGCCAGCGATGCTTAAGAACTCACATTGGTCGAGAGGATGGGAAGTCGGGCTCATCGCACCCTTTTGGGGGGAATTATTGCATGTTCCGGGACTCTCTTATAGATTTAAGAAATATTCATATGTTAGTGAATCTTTGGATTATACCCAAGCACAGTATCCATAGATTTCTCTTAGTTGGAAATGGTCAGCTAAACGCAGGGGTTCAGAATCATTTATGCCCGAGGTATACCATCTTCCGTTGTATTAATGACCCCAAGAAGTCGGGACTAATTGAGGCGGCACTCGAAGTGGCGCGGTGAACCGATATGAATATAGTCGGATCGACCGGTTGTTGGGATTGAACCTCACAAGGGTTTTCTACGTACCCTGCCTAAGATACAAGGATCAAATTCCACGTAGTTCGTAATGCCTTGGGACTTACGCTCTAAGGCAGCCTAGAGTGACGGATTGGGGAATACACTATGTGGAGGCCCATAAGAGTATTTCATGGTCGATGCTTACTCTAAGCCCACGTGAGTCATGCTTAGTGTGAGAAACAAGAGTCGGCAGGGACCATACGATCACGTCAGAAAAGGTGCGTCCGTGAGAAGTGGAGTGGATTTTACGCATGAGGGTGGCCCATAGAGCCGGGGCTTACACCAAGATGGATGCCCATGGTGACAAAGCACACCAAGAGAGAGAAGGGGTGCTCCTATGCCCGTCATCTCTCTTGGTCCCCGGGGAAATACCGAGGTTCATGGGGACTTCCTTCTGATTGGTATTTTAATAACCTCCGAAGAAGGGAGAAGTACCCCATCCCCAACAAGTGGAGGGTCAGAAAGGGGGCTCCTAAGCTCAGACTCCACATTACCGTGGGAATATGAACCCAGGATTGCATCGAGAATATGATCATGTGTTGGGGAAACCCCTTCGCCCCTATTTATCGTGGTTATGTGAACTCAAAAGGGCACACTGATATGCCCAAAGGTTACACCATATCGGTCGGGTGGCTCTGGTGGAGGCCTCGACTCAGGGCTGATAAATGGGCCAATGAGGAGGTTATGAAAGATCATGCCGGATTAGAATTGGAAGGATTTTATCTGCCTCAGGGAATGGAAACTCCGAAGGTTTTGGTAGGACACATGAGTGTATAAGGGGTGGCTCCCCTCACGTAGGGAGGTTCTACGTGGTTGGAGAAGCCATAGGCAAGCCAGGGTGGTCCACGGACTGAGAGGTCATCCGCGAACCAAGAGGTTCTGCGGACTCAGAGGTCGTCCACGAACCAAGAGTGTCCGCAGAGTAACTTGAATCCCATGAACCAAGTTGGTTCGTGGATTCGGGTTTGATCTTCGAACCAAGGTGGTTCGTAGAGTGTTCCGCGCAGGTAGCAGCAGACAAGGGCGGCGCAGGCCGGAGGCTCGTCGGTCGAGGATTCTCCATCATAGTAGGGCACTATGTGGTTCGGCGTATCGGAAAAGAGGCATAAATTCCCTGGTCCGCGGGGAGTGCATCCACGGTGGGGGCATGGTTTGCGGTCTTCACTTTTATGTTATTTTTGGTTCGCGGTTCACCAAGTTATGCATTTTCAGTTCCTTATTAATTCATTTCCAGCTCCATACCTTCTTTGGTTCACGAATTGGAACTTCGCTCTTTGCGAAATCCTAAGCTCCTTCCTTCGAAATCCTTCCACCCAAATATGATCAATCTCCTTTTATAGAGGGGAGGAAAAGGGATCTATTGGGGTCATGTGGTACCTTTTGCGGAGGCCCATGACTGAAAGCCCGGCTTACAGATAACTTGGTCAATCCATAACTCATAGGGCATTAAACACTCCTCCTCTGCGAATCAAACTTGGGGAGTGCTTCGCGGCCGCAGAGGGCTCCACCTCCATTTTTCTAACAACAGTGGAGGTGGTTCGGGCCGGCTGATGCAGCTCGCGGCTAGGGTAGTCCAGAATCGTGAACCAGGTTAGCGCCTATCCTGCCTTGTGACCGCGGAGGGTCTCTGCCTCAGTTTCGTGAACGACAACTGTCCGTAGAGGAGGGACTCTTCACAGAACCGGTCGTGCGCCGTTACATTATAATGGTTCCGGGACCATTTCTTCCTTCGCCATCCTTGAGTATTCTCTGCATTTTCCCAATCCTTGGAAGATTTTTCAGGACCCTAAAAATGCCCCCCATCAGAATGGGGTCCGATCGGAACGAAGAGGATGCTATTCCGATGCAGAGTGGTCCTGAAACTCGGATGGGTTTCTATAGGGAAGTGGACCTAGTAGGGGACCACTCCTATAAATACGGAGGGCCCTTCATTTTTCCTTTACCAGATTATTCGCGAAACTAGGGATTTTTTTGTTTCTTCCTCTGTGTGCCTGTTCCTTCACGAAACGCTTCGTCTGCGAACCGGATACAACTTCCGTGAACCATTTCTCTTTCGCGTCGTTCTGCATCCATGGACCAACATCCCACCCGTGAAATAACACCTTTAATAAACTAAAAAGTAAGTCACGATGGGCTGCGTAGGAAATTGCTACGCGGTTTTGGTGCTCCGCGGTTTTGATGCTCCGCGGACTAAAATATTATGAACTTTAAAAATTTCTATGTTTTCTGAACTCAACCGCTTAAATTCGGGATTGAAATTCCACGGAGCAACCTGGTTTGCAGTTTTCTAGCCAACGCTCTGTAGGCCAGGGTTTCACGGATGCCTTCTGTGTAGGGCTGGTTCGCGGGATGCTGTCATCGCGAACCAATTCTATGAGGCCACCTTGAGGACTTTGGTATTTTTGTCTGAATATTTTTTTCTATTCTGGACTAACAACTCATTGGTTTTCATTGTGCAGGGAGAAAATATGGTTCCCCCTCACCCTGCACCCAGACCTGCTACTGATCTTCTCCTAATTGGTGATCAGCACCTGAAGGACATGGCCAGCTCTGTTCAAGATGGAATCCACCACTCCCCACTATCTTCCTTTCTTTCCAGCCGGCTCTCTATGTCACATTAGTAGTACCCCTTTTATAATAGCCTTCCTGCCTATGGGTTCGGTTTTCTGTTCGATACCCCAATTCTGGTACCCTCCCGTGACAATAATCCTAAAGCATGGATATTTACTGCTACTATCCCACAGTTCATGATACCTGTCAATGGGAGGCCTGCCCCGAGGAATACAACTGTCGGATATATGTTGAATCACCTTCCAGTATCTTCGACAGAAGAACAACATCAACAGGAAGGAAAAATTCACTGCTACTGGAGCATTGCCCACAATGCCATGGTCAGCGACCAGCATGGATGGTCAGAAAATCGGGACCTCCGGCCTAGAGGAGCATTTATGTCCTTGGATTGGGGGTGGCCCTTCTAGGTTGGCCAAAGCTGTGCAGATTTCGCGGCAGAATTGCGAGCCGTAGGCTTATATGAAGCTGCATGGGTGTCCCAAACCTATACCTATTGGCCTGAAGCCCTCGTCAGGCAACTTATGAGCCGTTGGAGCCCAAACACCCACACCTTCCATCTGGTCCACGGGGAGGTGGGCATTAGTCTTTAGGATGTCTTTCAAATTTCAGGGGTCCCCATCATTGGGGGTATGTATGATGAATTCCTGCCTCCCCCTTCTGTGTGGGGCGATGAAGGGAGAACTGCTCCCTTGGTAAAGATTCTCATCGATCTGGCCCAGAAATGTTCAAAGGATACATCTCCGAAAAATCTTTTCCCTGGTCGTGAGGGGCATTCGAAGGATACGTCTCTGAGATAGCTTGTCCTATATCGTAACTGGATCAAGTATTTTTCCAGAGAGAACCATTCTGTATCTCTTCCGCGTAGGCCAACGACCTTCCCTACAATGGGGTCTCGGAAGCAGAGGGGCAGCTATTGCCTAACCCTAGAGAAAGGCCAAATCAACGACCGGGGATGAGAACTTGTCCCAGACGTTAATCAGCTACTTCGCCTGGCGGAATTTCTGGCCATGTATTTGAGTGGCTGGCTATTGCCTATACGCAAGTCTAGAGGCGTGCAGGTCTCTAACTTTTTCATGGCAGCACAATTGGCTACCAGCAATGTTATCAACTTAGTCATCCCAGTACTGGCCAGGATTTACCAGTTGCTCGGTAATATTACGGACGGGAGCCGGCCACACCGAGTGGCCAACACTTTTTAGATTCTTTGGGGATGGCTAGGTGTATATATCAAGAACTGCTACACCTTCATCAACCCTCTTCAGTTTCTGGGTACCACATTCTGGCCATACTTTCAACTGACCAGCAGGGTTATGCCCGAAGAGTGGGCGACCCAAGAGAAGGATAATCATGAGACAGTTCATAACCGACGTCTGCTATCGATTCGAATCTCGAGTTATGATCATTTCAATTTCCATCTGTTTTCTTCCCCAACTGGTGCAATCACGAATACCATAACATATGATTTTAGAAAGCGGGGCT
Organism: Viscum album; assembly: GCA_963277665.1. NCBI lineage: Eukaryota > Viridiplantae > Streptophyta > Magnoliopsida > Santalales > Viscaceae > Viscum > Viscum album. The sequence continues at coordinate 687,965,908 of OY728142.1, read as the reverse complement.
ACCTCTTTTCCCTCCGAGAGGGTATTTTGGTAGCTCGTATTTGTGGGGAACTGATCTGTGATGGGTATGCGCCTTTCCGATTCGGGTGTCAATTTGGCTGCGTCCAGGCATTGTGTCCTCCCGCACTCAATGGTACTCGCGAGAATCTCCATTTAATGGTAGCCATGAAACTGTGGTTAATGTTTACCCAGGAGGATACCGGTTGCGAGGTTATGACCCCCACACTGGAAGACTCCATGCCCTTCTTATCCAAGAATTATGCTGACTCCTGGGTACAATGATACCCAAATGGCCAGCTAGGGATGTTAGTGCCTACCATCTCAAGTCCCCATCCATAAAAGGGAAAGAGAAAGAGAAGGGGGATGGTGCTTCAACTAGGTCGGGAAATGTCCTTCGCCACCCTACTGGTCCCATGCTGCTTGGGGAAGATTTTAACAGACATAGGTGTGTCCTCTCATGCCCTCGAAGCTGCCCGAAGGGGGCTGGTTATTATTGCATATGCTGCCTTCCCGACAGCCTAGGGCCAATGGGATGAGTTCAAAGGTCGATCATCCTTTCGTAACCAGTACCCCCGTTCTCTGTGGCAATATCTTCAGGAATTAGAAGTGGAATTTTACAAGATGGGCTACATATCCGCCCCTGTTGACATCCTTTATGATGTGGCCCTAGAGCGGGTCAATATGTATCTCCAGGATCTCGAAGCCTATATTTACGCGCGCCGGGGTTACGCAGTATTAACCCACCGAGTCCAGGCCATGCTGCACCTGGTGACCGATGAGGATGGGGAATTAAGTGACCACTCTTTAGGGGGTGATGATTTTGATGATCTCCTCTTCATGGCTAAAGCAAGGTAATTCCACTCCCTACCTATGAGGTCCCATCCACAGGTATCCCCAGAGAGTTCTAGGGCAGTGGCGAGATCCAGAACACAAACACGGCCATTGGCACCCCTACCAGCCCATGCCGCTGCCTGACCCTCTCAAGTTTATCCTTCCAGGCTAGTCATTCCTATTACGGCCGCATTCGCAGACGCATGGAGGATTTGGGATGACCTAAGAGCCAGGGGTTCAGATGAAGAGGTTTGGGCATCACCCCAAGAAATCCCTCTCAAGCTCCCGAGTATTGGGGTTGTCTTCTCTCTGCCACACCTGCAGTTGGAAGAGGATTTGAGTGAAATAGTCACCTCATTGAAGGATATGGACACCTATGTTCATTCACTCCAGAAACATCTTTATGGGTTTCCCCGAGTGTCGATGATGATAAGACATCCTGAATCGTCCGATCTCGAAGAAGAGGTCATCCCATTCATCCATTCCAACTTTCCCTTCTCCTTTTCTAAGAAGGTTTTAAAGTTTCTTCTCTTTATGCAGGGTGCCGAGGAATCCCATGGTGCAGTTCCATCCCCAGAGTATACTCTTTGTGGGACCACGGCAGGCGAACACGCATTCTTGGCCACAGGGATCACCGAGGAGGGATCTCCTGGCATAGCTGAGCTTATGGAGGTGACCATTGCATACCTAGCTAGGGTCTTTCCTTCCCTGGATCCTCCCAGTGTTCTGAGTAAGGAATTGTCCCTGGGGAAGATCCAGAGACATCAGCAGGCATCTTGTTTGTCTGAACGGCTCAGGAAGGGGACTTTAGGTAATCATGACTTCCTGTTTCCTTGATTACCGAATCGTATGCTCTGATTCTGTCAGTTGTTGACTTTTCTGGTGCTATAGTGTAGGGCCATTCAGAGACCTAGTCGTGGCTACCCAAGTGATTGTACCTCCTGCCCCTTTATCATCTGGGGGATCACCCATAGCCACCCATGAGCATGACGAGATGGTGGGCTCCGCTGATGGGGAAAATGACATAGATGCTTTCTTTATTCCATCATCCACCAGAGATATGTCTGAGGAGGGACAACTGGAGGCCGAGACTCCCACCGATCCCACAGCCTCTATAATTATGGGCGAGGATGGGTTGTCGATGATTACCGAAGAGGCCCCAGATCTGACGGGGTCAGCTTCCTCAGACCCAGTGGGTCCTGTGGTGATGGAGGAGGAGCCTACCATTAGGCCAGTCATTGGGAACCCAGAGCGGGTCATCATCTTATTTGTCGGGGGAGTGATTTGCCCGGGCTTGATCTTTGTAGATGATCTCTTGGGGGCATCTTTGGGAGTTTCAATCCTTGGGTTTTCCCATAGTTCATTGATGCCTCTGTGGATTCCCAGGGTTCCTCTGCCTTTTGAGGATGTAGCATCTTCCCTGAGTGGCTGTCGCGGCAGTGCAGAGCGTGAGGATGCTGATGCTTTGACGATCAGGAGTAAGTTTCCCGATCTCTTTCTACTGACTCCATTTTATTCCCTTTTCTAATTAGGGGTACTTATCTATATTATTGACTCTCAGGCTTCAAGACCACAAACTTTGGCATTGGCGATTGTGTCGTCAGACCCAACCGTGCCTATGACCACAACTGTCAGGGGCAAATTTGTTGTAGTGCCAGAGATTGCGGGTGAAACCACATCGGGTCCCTCCTTGTTGACGTTCATCCCCGAGTTTGTTTCCTCATCCGAGATTGATTTTGTGCCCAATCAACAATTCCTTTCCTGTATTTGTCCTTCTCACCAAAGTGTCTAGGAGAAAATATGGAAGTTGATCTCTCAAACACTGTTGGTTGAGATGCTGACCAAATTACCAAGGCTACACAATTTGTTTATGCTGATGGGATTTGATGGCTTTGACTATAAATGTGTTTATGACATAGTCATGCAGGTGGTTGCTGATCGGGAAAGACTAGGTGGTTTTGAATCTCACCTTTCTGCTGCCCAATACGAATCCTACCTTTCTGAAACCTGACAGCTTTTCCTAACAGAGGCTCATGATCACGACGGGGTAGTTGCGAGGCTCTAGGGAGAAGTTATTGAGCAGTGTTCTCACCTAGAGGTGCTGATGAATGAGATACATTGACTACATCAGGAAGAGGCCAACGTTTTCTCCATAATTAAATAAGGGGAGCAGCGGATGGAGGAGTAAATGAGGGCGAGCACAAAGGCGGCCCATGAGGCAGACGAGTTACGGGCTGGTGCAGAAGCTGAAATGGCCTTACTGCAGAATCTCTCTCAAACAATCGAGGATTCTCAGCAATGCCTGATACAACTCTATGAATCTACTGAAAACCTCCTGTAATAACCTTTCACACCATAGGAGGCTCCGGGTTGTGGATTCCCTTCTTTCTAACATTGTTATGGAAAAAAGAAATGTTTTTCATAGTGCTCTTCTTGTCTTCCCCTGTGACAAAAATCATTTTATGCAATTGCTATGTATGTTAATTCACCGATCTCAAAATAATCAGAGATCAGGACAAGAAATAATAAACGAGCTCTAACTTTTTCCTGGAACATGGGATCTAGTGATCATAGTTTGACTATTTCTAGGGTTTTGTAGAAAAACCCTACAAACTTTTTTTATTTTCTTTTAATGGCCTAATTTTTCTTGGGCCCATTTAGTGTGGACCCAGCGGGTATGGCCCTACTTTTTCATAGGTCGTCCTTTTTGGGTTTTCAGCCTAACAGGCATTGTGCCTCTTTCACGAGCAGTTTAAAGTTCCTCCATCAAGACTATCATTACTGATGTTTTAGGGTTAATATCTTTGACCAGATATAGTGGGGAAAGGGCCCAAATGAGGTTTATCTGATTAAAATATGTCCCAATACTCTTCAAATGCACGTGGGGAAACATGTTTAAATTTTAACGACATGCTGGGTATGTCTCAAGGCATGGGAGCCACGTCGGCATATAGAGGTAGTAGGATCATTGCCGATGGAAATCATGCCTTTGGTAGACAGGCCATGGGCGATCAGTATTTAGAGCCGCTGAGGGCATGGTATGAATAGTCGTGCAAAGGTGTCCTTAAGTCAATGACTCTCCATTTCTAATGGCCATAGGACTTCATGAATGTCCGACTTATTGAAACCACCATGGGTGACTTGGAGAATTATGAAAACCACCAGGGGTGGCTTGGAAAGGGTATGTGACGTCTGAAAGGTTTTGAGAATATCTGTATCAATCAAGAGTGTGGAAGCATGGGTCCCGTCCTATGCAATTATCTTGCTCAAAGGACTATTGGGGCCTATCACATTTTAAAGTCATGCATTTGGGACATCATCTAGAATGGAACGACTTATCCTGGTCTTTAGTATCTTGTCAGAGACGTTCCATCATATTCAGGTAGGGTTGTGAAATAGGTTGGTGAACTGTAGCTCAGAGGGTTTCCAAATATCGGGATAGACATGGGGGCTCAGAGTCCAAGAGGTGTACAGATAGAAGCATTTCCTAATGAAGTCCTTCCTTTGGTAGACGGGCCAGGGGAAATCAATATGCAGAGCCGCTGAGGGCATGGTATGCATATTCATGAAAAGTCGTCCTTAGGTCAATGATTGTATTCCCCCGATAGCCAAGCAACTTCAGGGATGTTGAGATTTTGGACCACCAGGGGTGGATTATGAGAGTTTAGATTTTTTTGAGTACAGAGTATGGTTTATGATGAGAGGGTGCCTGGATACGGGGGAAACATCTAGACTGAACTTCTCAAGAATGGGTGAAGTAATCCCTTATCACGCGAGTGTGAGAAGGTGGCTTGTGCAGGTCTGACCCATGCACTGAAGGACAGAGAAAAACCTTCGTTCCTTACTGAACCTGTGATAGGTTTGACCGTGTAGTTTAACGTCATGTGGTAAAGAAGAAGAGCATCATTAAAGGAGGATGTGCATTTTAATGTCATGTAGCAAGGACGGTTGACCGTGCAGTTTAACGTCATGTGGTAATGATGAGGAGAATTATTAAACTAGTGAAAATGCTTTTTAGTGGAGGCATTCCCTTGGATGTTTAATGCTTGGACTTTTCAGCCCTACGTCAAGCGGCCAAGATGTGCTCTGGCTGTTTGACTCCATGCGGCAAGGACATAGTTAAAAATGCCACTAATTATTAGAATGCAACTAGGCCCGAGTATCATGGAATGTACAAGATGTGGAGGGGGGGTTGATGGTCTAAATCATGGTTCCGGGGATTCTTGGATTAGGAGAGATGACACGGAGGCTCTGAGTCCGGTAAGCGTATGGAGCTAGGAAGAGTATCGCCCAGGGAAATCATTCCTTTGGTAGACGGGCCAGGGGCTATAAATATGCAGAGCCGCTAAGGGCATGGTATGCATGGTCATACAAAGGTGTCTTCAGGTCGATGACCTTCCACTTCCGATGGCCGTGAATGGTTATTGAGATCCGCAATTATTGGGGCCATGAATTCTGTCATCTGGTAAGGAAATATCTTGGCATGTCAGTGATATTAGTCCCTAGTTGCTGTTAATGCTTAGAGATCTCCCTACGCTGATTTATTTTACACACGGGGGTGTACCTTCACTCCATGAAGTTTAACGTTGAACGGTAAGGACAAGGTACTTCTAGTTTAGTAGTCATAGAGCTCAGACCATTGGGTGAATATTATTGCAGTCACTCGAAGGATAACTGGGTCAACATGCTCTGATATACTTGGAACAAGGTGGGGGATGAAGGTCATAAACTGCAACTTTGAGTTTCCCCAGATGAGGAGGTGTGGTGTGGGGTATCTGAGGCCGGTAAGCGTACAGAGATAGGAAGAGTACCGCCCAAGGAAATCTGGCCTTTGATGTACGATCCAGGGGCTATCTTTATGGTGATCCGCTGAGGGCATGGTATGCATAGTCATACAAAGGTGTCCCCGGGTTCATAACATTCCACTTCTGATGGCCATGAACGATTACAAGAATCCGAGATGGCTCATAGTAAAGAGTTCGGCATGTGGGGATAATGGTGTCCGAGCATACAAGAAACATCTTCACTGCAATTGTCTATTGAGTCACAGTATCCTAGTCCTGGCTTGATGTTTGTAGATACAGGTCATCATGTGAACCACGGGTGGAAACATAGGCTAACCGGGTAGGGGTACCCTGGTGATTTTGGATGTGAAAAGGGGACGAACTTGTAAACCATTGTGCCATAATCTTCTGGATCAGGAGGTCTGGTATGGGGGCTCTAAGGCCAGTAATCATACGGAGCTAGGAAGAGTGTCTCCAGTGGAAATCATGCCTTTGGTAGACGGGCCAGGGGATATCAATATGCAGAGCCACTGAGGGCATGGTATGCATAGTCATTAAAAGGTGTACACAAGTCGATGACTTTCCACTTCTGATGGATATGAATGGTTATGAAGATCCATATGTGTACGAGTCGTGGAGTCTGATGTATGGGGAGGATGCATCCAATATGAACAAGGAGTATTTCCACCTCGTTTCTCCATATATCTTAGGTGGTTCGTGATGAACTATGTGCAGTTTAATGTCATGTGGTGAGGACGCAGTCCGTACAGTTTAACGTCGTGCGGTGAGGATGATAAATACACCCCGTGCAGGTCTGGTCCATACACGGGGGAAAGGGGAACTTTTATCTTTCATTATCCATGCAGTTTAATGCCGTGTGTAGAGGACTTACGAATACACCCCGTGCAGGTATATCCCATACACGAGGGAAAGGGGGAAATTTTAAATTTTTCTATCTATGTAGTTTTACATTGTACGGTAAGGACGAGGAGTACACCCCATGTCAGTCTGGTCCATACACGGGGGAAAGGGAATTTTTATCTTTTATTCGGGGGGCTGGGATAGGACAGGGAACCCTGGAATCACTACGAATCCTGCAGGGGCGGTAATCATGCTGGACCTAGTTCTCTGCAAGAAGTACACCCCGTGTGGGGCTGGTCCGTACACAGGGGAAGGGGACATTGATTAACTTTTATTTTATTTTATTTGGGAGTGGCTGGTCTAGGATGGGATCCTGGCATCCATACGTATCCTGCGAAGGCAGGAATCAAGCCGTACGTAGTTCTTCTAAAAGGCAATACAACCCGTGTAGGTATGGTCCATATATGGGGGGGAATTTTTAACCTCTTTTCCATGCAGTTTAACATCGTGCGGTAAGGATGATGAATACACCCTATGAAAGTCTGATCCATACACAGGGCAGAAGAGGACATTTTTAAAACATCTTGTCCGTGCATTTTAACGTCGTGCGGTGAGGATGAGGTATACACCTCATGCAGGTCTAGTCCATACACAGGGGTAGAAGTCATTTTTAACTTTTATTTGGTGGTGGCTGGGTCAGGATGGGGAACCCTAGCATCGCTACGTATCCTATGAGGGTAGTAATCAAGCCGTATGTAGTTATATGAAATCCGTTCAGTTTAACGTCATGCGGTGAGGACGATGAGTACACCCCATGCAGGTCTAGTCCATACAGGAGGGGAGGAAGCATTCTTAACTCTTATTATCCATTATTGTCTGTGCAGTTTAACATCGTGCGGTAAGGACGAAAGCCATATAGTTTAACTTCATGTGGTTAGGACGAGGGGCATTACTAGATTTCGTACAGTTTAACGTCATGCGGTAAAGATGAACTCCATGTAGTTTAACATCATGCGGTGAGGGCGGGGAGCCATACAGTTTAACACCATGTGGTCAGGACAAAATCCATGCAGTTTAACATCATGTGGTGAGGATGAACTCCAAGCAGTTTAACGTCATGCGGTGAGGACGGGGGTACTTTCGTTTTCTATGCAAAATACTTCTTTAGTAATTTCGCATTGGTAGGAGACGTGGTGACTTTCCTGTTCATGGAGATCAGGGTATATGCTCCTTTGGAGTAGACATTGTGTACAACATATGGTCCCTCCCATTTGGGCTCCAACTTTGGAGGTTTCCTTCCAGGTATCATTAGGGTCTGAAGGACCAATACCAATTCTCCTTCAAATAATGACCAGATACAGACCTTTTTATTGAAGGATCATGCAATCTGATTCTGGTTGACTTTCAGATGGTTCAAAGTGTGTAGCCGCTTCTCGTCCAGCTGTTCCAATTCACCTTGCCGCTTTTCTGATTGCTCATCGTTGGATAATTGGTCCAAATGGCAATGAAGAGCAAGGGTAATTGGAGCTCAATGGGCAAGACCGCTTCTGTTCCGTATACTAATGAGTACGAAGTAGCCCGAGTAGTAGTGCAGACTGCGGTTCGATAATCCCACAATGCAGGGAGGAGTTTATCCGGCCATGACTTCTTGTCATTGTCCACCATTTTCTAGAGAATGTTAGACATGGTCTTGTTAAAAGCCTCTATCTTTCTGTTGACCGCTGCATAGTTGCAGGATGAGTGGTTAGCCTTGATACCATACTCGTGGTATAGTTTCTCTAATTCCACAGAGCAGAAGTTGGTGTCGTTTTCCGTCAGTATGGTATAAGGGACACCAAATCTGGTGATGATATTGGTCTTCACAAAGATGAGAATATTTCTTTCCCCGACAACCTTGAGGGTATGGATTCTTCCCATTTGGAAAAAAAATCGGTTGTTGTGAGGATATACTTCAGCTGTTTGGCCATGGTGGGAGGCTATGGTCCCATGACATCCATCCCCCAGACAGAAAATGGCCAGGAGTACTTGTCTTGATGAAGTAACTCCAGGGGTTAGTGTATGAAGTTAGCATGAATTTGGCATGAGTGGAATTTCGTCGTAAAGTGCTCACAATCTCATGACACTGTGGGCCAGTAGTACCCAAGCCTTTGAAGCTGATGGGAAATCTTGGTCCCTGGTTGATGTGATCCACATGCTCCGGCATGTACTTCATTCATTACAACAACTTTTTATTCTCAATCAATGCATATGAGGAGCACTCCATCGAGGCCTTGTTTGTAGATGACCTCTTGTTGACCTACGCCGCTATATAGGACAAATTTGATTTCCCTTCTCTGTATTTTCTCTTATTCAGACCTGTCTGATAGAAGCTCTCCCTGTTGAAGGTAGGTTGCAATGGGGGTCATATAACAGGTGGTGGGAGCATATGGCTCAGAAACAAGACCGACTTCATGGATTTGCTCTATCTTGGTCTGAACATATGGAAAGACCATTCGGTGGTGAGAAATACTGATGATTTTTTCATCCTGGTATGGGTCAGCTAGGGCTGTGGACGCTTTGGCCAATTCATCAGCCTGAGCATTCTGAGACCGGGGAATATCGGTCAATGTTGGTTCTGTAGAGAATTCCACAATTAACCCTCGGACATGGTCAAAAGGGGGTATCATCTCCTCCTTTTTAATAGCATTGTCACCATTTACTTGCTTGATGACGAGCTCAGAGTCACCTTTTACCTTAAGGTGTTGTACTTGTGCCTGGAGTGCGAGCTCCAGGCCTACAATGAGAGCTTGATATTCCACTTCATTGTTTGTATATCCCTTTGACAGGAGGAAGGAATATGGCAAGACTGCCTTTTCTGGAGACATGAGTATTATTCCCAAACCCACATTGTTGAATTTGGGATCCTCCATCCTCTTCCTGGTTGGGCTTCGGGAGGCGCCGTCGAAGTACATTTCCCATGTTTGGAGCTCCTCTTGAACCTCGAAGATGCTTTCATCAAGTAATTCAATATCTGGTATGGTGGTCCCCGCCGAGGGGTGCTCTGCGAGAAAGTCTACCAATTCCTTTCCCTTAATGGCCTTCTAAGGCGCAAACCGGATGTCAAACTGATGCAGTATGACTGCCCATCAGGATATGTGCCCGGTTAGCATTGGGCGGCTGAGGATGTACATGAGCGGGTTACTCCGCAAGATCAAATGGACTTTATGATGCTGTAGATAATGTTGAAGCTTTTGAACTGTGGAGACCACGGCCAAAGAACTCTTCTCGATATTTGAGTATTGAGTCTCAACATCAATCATGGTTTGACTGAGGTAATAGAGACGGTTTTTGCTGCCAGCATCATTCTTTTGTGCGAGGAAGGCTCCTAGTGACCGTTCTAGGGCTGTCACATACAAGATGAGAGGTCTTCCTTCAACTGGGGGCACAAGCACCGGTGGTCTTAAGAGGTACTTCTTCAAGTTGTTGAACTCCTCTTGGCAGTCATCCGTCCATTGGTACATGACCCCCTTCTTCATTAACCTGGTGAAGGGAAAACATTTTCCTACTAGGTTGGCTATGGATTGCCTAATATAAACCAAGTTCCCTTGGAATTCTCTCAACTCAGTGAGGTTGTAGGGAGGTGGTAGGAAAAGGATACCCTTTTTCTTCTCAGCGTCATCTTTGATTCCATGATGGCGTAAGACGAAGCCATGGAATTTCCCTGAGGTAACCCCAAAGGTGCATTTCAAGGGGTTCATCTTCAAGCTATGTTGTCGGAGTTTGTTGATGACGGTCCCAAGGTCTGACAGGTGATCCGTGAACTGTCTAGACTTGACCACCAGGTCATCCACGTAACATTCAACAAATTTCCCCAGGAACAGTTTAATGATCCGATGCATGGAACAGTGATATGTGGCACAATAGTTCTCGAGACCAAAGGGCATGACCCTGTAACAAAATACTCCATGAGGTTCCTTGATGGCAGTGTCTTCTTCATCTTCTCGGGTCATCCTGATTTAGTTATACCTAGAATAGCCATCCATGAAGGATAGAGCCTCATACCCAGCCATTGCATCGATTTATAACTCGGTGACCAGGACTGGGAAATCATCCTTCGGACAATGCCGATTGAGATCTCTGAAATCAATGCAGAAATGGATTTTTCCATTCTTTTTCTTCACAAGGATGATATTTTCCTACCAGATGGGGTACTGGACCTCTCGAATGAAGCCTTCTTTAATGATCTTATCGACTTCAGCCTCTATTTTGGCGGTATGCGAGGGATGTGTCCTTCTGGAGGCTTGTTTATAGCCCCAGTGGTCTTCTCGAAGACCCAGGTGATGCGTCGCCACTTCGGGATTGAGTCTCGGCATTTCTGTGTAATTCCAGGAAAACACATCTTGATGTTTCCTTAATAAGGCGGCATATACCTCATCCTCTTCCTGAGACATGGCTGCACAAATAAGAGTGGGCCTCGGGTCTTCCTCGATACCTAGGTTTATTTCCTTGAGCTCGTCCACAGTGGTAGAGATACCTTCCTCAAATGCAGGTGGTGCATCCCTGAGATCTTCCTCCTCTTCTTCTCCCAAATACTTATCTTCTTGATCCAACAAGGAAAGATCTCCTGACACGGGCACTTGGGAGTCTGGAGGCGAGGTGTCATGGGCATCCTTACTCGAGTTTTCATCCCCAGATTGAGGGTCAGTGGACGCCCCCACATTGTCACGGTCGGCCGTTATGGCTGATGTCATGTGGACATCTGAGTGCGTGTCCAGACTTGAACTCCTACTTTCAACTTGGTTAATGGACAGGACATAATCCCTACCAAGCTTCCTGAGGGGGTCATCATGAACCATTTTCAGGCCATTTGGAGCAGGGATCCAGTCGACATCATCGACCAAAGGCTTATTTTTGTTTTTCTCATAGAACCTGACATCAATGTAATGTGACTCGGAGAGCTCGAAAGGAGCCTTGTCGACGTGAAATGTTCCACTTTGTCCATTGACGCAGTACTTGATTCACTAGTGGTAGGATGAAGGAACGACCATGTGCTTATGGAGCCACAGCCTTCCCTGCAGGGCATTGAATGATGTGCTCTGCCGGACCACCAGGAATTCTGTGTAGGCAACAAGGTCACCAAAATGGGTCTTTAGCTTAATTTGTCCCATTGGTTTCTTCTCTCTCTTGTCGTAACCCAGAAGAGTTGTGGCTGAGCGTATTAGATTATCCTCACTATAGCCCAACTTACAGAGTGTCCGTAGGGGAAGGAGGTTAACTTCAGATCCATTGTCTATAAATAATTTCTGGATCTCCATACCATTCAGTGTGTTGGAAACATATAGTGGTCTGATGTGTCCTTTCATGATGGCATCATCATATTGATCGGTGAAGGAAACCACCGTATTGCATTCAGCCAGGTCAGTCTCCGTCTAGTAAATCATGGAAGCAGCTACCTAGGCTTGAAACTCCTGGGGGCTGAGCAAGGCTTCAATAACCGCCTCCCTGAGGTCTGATGACAGACATAGGCCATCGAGGATTGATAGCTTGACAGGTACCGATGCCAGCTACTTAAGGATATTGTATTTCTGCCCCAGTGTCCGACGCTTCTCCATTGGCGGGGGAGTCTTAGCGGGGGCTTTAGGGGCTGGAGCATTTGACGGGGAGGGACCGGCTGTGGGGTCAGATATCGAAGGTGTTCCCGCATTTTGAGGACTTGGCCCGGCTGGTCTGTTTGTGCGCACATGGAGGCCAGCCACTTGCTCCTCCTCTGGTGGGTATCGCAGAATAATGGGGTCAGGACGGCCACTTGTGGATGTGGATGGATGTTCTTTCTCCTACTGAGTCCGTTGAAGGGCTCTCTGACAGGTTTCCGTGATATTAACGGTTTGGGTCGGGGTCCAACCATAGGGTTGGTTTCGGCCGCGGCTGTGCCTCCCCTAGTATCCCCTACCTCTACGATTCCTCCTCCCGGCTCCTTGTGAAGGGAACTCGGGTTCGTAACCATACCCTTTTTCAGGGAATGATTCCATAAGAAGGATGACGTTAATAAAAACAAATATTGGATCTTCATCCTCTGATAGGTCAACCTGGTTGGTTCTCTATGATGGTGTCATTTGGTGGGTCGGTGCCCGTGGCACCAAATTTGGGGGCATATAATTTGCCAGAGTCGAGACTAACTTTGGCCTTGTTGCAGACTGCTCCTCTTGTGATTGTTTCTTCCTTCTTCTATTACGCCCAGATGATTGGATCGTGGAGGATTGCGAGGTCGATGCTGTCAGCTGCGCGGCGTCAGGGGCTGTTGGTGGCAACAATGGATGCCATAGCTGAGCTCAGAGTATGCCCTGGGATCGGTTGATAGTCTTCCGAGTCATCCAGTCATCAAATTTCTTCCCCTGCTTGTTGGTGACTTTCTGACACCCATCCTCTTTGTAGAAGTTGGTGGTATAGATACATGCCACATGTACTGGGGGTGGTCCCAACTCGACCTGTCCGGAGTCTACCGTCCTCTACAGGAGGTATTTGAAGACGAAGCATTCTCAGATGTTGTGTCCCAACATTCGATGGTACGGGCAGTAATCTGGCCTGTCATCACGGCCAACTTCTTCAGGTTTCCTTGGATCCGGATGGCGGAGCAAGTTGTAATTCATGGTGGAAATGAAGTAGCTGTAGAATTGATCATCTCGGAACAAGAATAATTTTTTTCTTCATTCCTCAAAATGGTTCTGCTTAGGTCCTTTATGATTGTCCCGTTTAGGCGGAGGCAGCCGCTGATATGCAGAAGGCCCTTGACAATTTGGTGGAGGCCTGAGCTGTGGAGCAGGCACAGGGGCCGGCATGAGTGTGAAAACGGAAGCTTTATCTCTAGGGGATCTTTTCGATGGAGCCTGCGTGGCTATTCGGGACTTCGAATTAGTTCGTTGTAGGGAGTCTTCAATTCTCTGGGCAATGGCTGAGAGATGGCGGAATCCAGTGGTGCACTCCACTATTATGAGTGGTGTTCGTAGCTCATCTCGAAGAATATCGATGCATATGGCTAGCATATCATCTTGAGGCATTGGCTTGTTCAGGGAAGAGGTCAGACCCTTCCATATGGCGATGAAATCTTAGACCCTCTCGTTCTCCCTATACTTGCAGTTCATGAGGTCTCTGACCGTTGTTTTAGGCATTGTTGAGATGAAGTGGAACAGGAACTGCTACCTAAGGTCCTCCCAGTTCTTTATTGACTGGGCTGCCAGAGTCGTACACCATACGAAGGCATATCCTTACAAGGTCCACATGATGAATCTGATTTTTACTGCTTCTTGTTGTTCTGGATTCCCCATCATAGGGTCTCAATAAGACATGTAGTGCATCAAATGATGTTCCGGATCTTATGACCTGTTGAAAATAGGGAATGCAGGGATCCCAAAATTGGGTGGAGGTGGTGTGTCGGTCACCCAATCTGGGCAGGGTTTCCGCGCTGGCTGTATCGGAGCGCGTTGACCTTCCATCGCTTCCAATCGAGTTGTTATTGCCTCGATGGTGTTGGTGAGACCCTAGTTTACATCCTTCTAGGGCCCGTTCTTGAGCAGTCGTAGCCCGAGGCATTGCCTGGGGATCTGGATTGGCTGGCACCAGGGGTGCGTGTGCTTTTTGTGGCACCATTGGAGGGTTCAGGTGTACTCGCCCCAGTTTCTTCTTGAGTGGAGGGAAGTCTTGGTATTCATCTGAATCTACGTTTAGGTAGTTGGACGGGTCGGTCGACTCATTGGACGGGATCCCTAATCATGTTTCGTTTTCCGGGGCAAACCTTAGTCTTTGAGGTGCACTTACTGGGAGCGCATAATGTGGCTCCTCCTGGGACGCACTTTCAATAAGGTGGTTCCTCTGTAGTAGCTCAGCGTTAGCTACCTCAATTCTTTCATCTCCTCTTCCTGTCGAGGGAATCTCTCTTCGAGCATGAGTGGCTCATATTTGTCGAGAGAATGAGGTGGGTTATGGGTAACCATAAATTTATTCTTATCCTTATTGAAAGTTCGCTAGGTAGGCGGAGGAGGATTGGCTGGAAGGACGACCATATTTAGGGTGGCCCTTTGGTTCGGGGTGTGCACACCTGAGGGTTCGTTTCGAGTCACAGCTTGACCGGAACCATCGTCTCCCGGTCTATCCTGATTTACAACATCTCCGGTGTCATACATGGGGTTAACATCTATAATGTTGATAGATGCATATCGCGGGGCCGAGAATATGTCATCTTCCAAATAGGAAGAGGATCTCCCACGTCTTCTGCTGGACTTCCCTTTCATAACCTAGTATTTCCTTCAGACTTCTTGATGAAGGGTGACGCAGAGAGTTCTTTGATGCGACCTTATGGTGAGCCTTACTCTCAGAGGTGATGATGATTCAAATGACAGAATAAGATGGGAACCTCTTCATCTAACTGTCCTCCCAAGATGATCAAATACTGACCCTCTTGGCGGAGGTTGTTGTTGAGGGGGTAATAATGCCCCCATCCCTGATGGCTGGGGCTGGCTCCATTCCATGGACATCGAGTCTCTTCCCATTTTTATTGGTCTTATGGGGGCATTTTTTGTTTAAAATTCCCCCAGCCTTGCTGGCTTGGGTTGACCCTAGACTACGGCAGTGGCTGCTGCTATCGCTACCTGCCTGATCTTGCGTGCCCCCCATTCGAGGGTGAACTGGTTTTGGTGATGAGTTCTTCTGTGAATCAATGCCTTCTGTGGAGGTAGTCAAAGATTGCTGATTGGCCTCTCTTAGGCGAGAGGCATGTTGTATGCTTTCTGTGGTCTGATTCAGGAGTTCTTGAATAGCTCATCCCCATCAGGCCTGACGCTTCTGGGACTTACTCAGGCCTAACTTTGTTGGGCGTGTTGCCTTTCCTAAATAGGGAGACCACTCGATTTCCATCTTGACGTGATGATATTGCAAGACACCATGCGGAACGGGTTCTTCTAGTTAGGGAGCAGAGTGAAATTCAGAGCTCCATGTTCCCCCCATCCCCTGATATGGACTTTCGTCGAAGCGTCACTGAGGAGGCGGCGTAGCTGGTGTAGCGCACAGAGGCAGGATATCTCCATGTTCCCTTTACGCCTCTCAAGTCTCTATTTCCATGCCAAAGGAAGAGCTTCTAGGTCAATGTGATGCAGGAGGTCTTCCATTTTCATGATGTGGTCTGCATATTCGTCATAGGGAAGGAAGCTTGATTTCAGTTAGCGGAGGTTCATCCATATATTATGGCGGATGTCGTGCACGCATTCTTCCAAAAACTCTCTGGGTATGCCAAACTGAGAGGTGTCCGTGGGCTATAACATAACTGGTATATCATCCATGGCCAGTCGTTTTCTCATGTGCAGCATATCGGCATACTCTTCTGCTAGTGATTCTTCTATCTGTTCATCCCAACTGAGGCACACACTGACAGTGTGGTCAGAGGAACTGTGACTGGTAGGTATTGAATCATTATTTGGGTGATTCATATGTGGTTCATAAGATGAACGTGGCCCCAGAACGTCTCCCAATTGAAGAAGGATGTCGTTTGTGACTAACTGGGAATCTGACATGCTTGATCCCGTCTTTCTGAGTGCCTCGCATACGAGGGATTTTCTGTTCTTGATTTGGTAGGGGGAGGAACTTCATGTCGATATGGTATGTCATTGCGGGGAGGACCTTCACAATGGTGTCCATAATGGAGACGAATACCATTACTGCTTGATGATTCACCACATAGAGGACTTTTGCAGTGCACACCCTGGGGATGACCTCCAAGGGGTATTGCAGCAAGGGGAGGACCTTCTGGCTGCATATCATCATTACGGGGAGGAACTTCGCAATAACTACCATCATGGTGAGGATGACCATCATGGATTAACGTTCGATGTGCATCCTGGGGCGGACCTTTAGGACACACTGCGACAAGGGGAGGACCTTCTTGTTTCTTGGGGCCAATGCGGGGAGGACCTTCGCAATGGCGGTCGTGATGGCGAGGACTACCATCACAGCTGCGACAATGGAGAGGAATACCATTATAGCTTCAACAGGGAGAATATCTGCGGGATACACCCTTGGGAGGGCCTCCAGAATGTACCCCAATGAGGGGAGGGCCTTCTCGTTGCATGACGTCTCTATGAGGAGGACCTCTGTTATCCGGGTGGCGAGGACTACAACTGTTATCTGATGCCCGGCTACGCGGAGTGTCATTGCAACGTAACCCCTAGGGAGGACCTTCAGGGTAGGCCACAGCAAGGGAATGACCTTCTTGTTATGATGAGATGTCACTGCGGGGAGGGCCTCCGCAGTTGCAACTATGATAGCGAGGACTACTGTCATAATCTGTGGTCCCACTGTATGGAGAGTGTTTACAGTGTATACCCTGGGGAGGACCTTCAGGGTGGACCGCAACAAGTGGAGGACCTTCTTGTTGCTCGATCTTTTGGTCACGTGGAGGGTTTTTGTTACTCACATCAAAAGAGGATCTGTCGTGATCGATCGTTATATGCCCGCTGGGGAGGCCCCCGGAGGTGCTCTAGGGAGGACCTTCAGATCTGCTGCTAGCAACATTATGGGGAGGACCTTCAAAACTGCAACATCCACTCCCATAATATGGTAACAGGTGGGTAGGGTTTTGAGCCTGCAATGTGTGCATAGTGGCTTTCAGAACCCCAGCTTCCATCCGAGTGGAGTCATGAGCCTGCTCTTTATTTTCCGGCTGCCTTCAGCGCATTCGGGGTGCTTTCTTGCGAGCAGCGGGGACCGTCTGCTGTTGATAACAGCCTTCACCTTTGGGTCCCTGTCTAATTGGGTCCTGTGATGTTGTCAGGATACACTGACGAACATCTTGACTTTTACCAGGGATATATGCCTACTTTGGAGTATCCACCGTGATTGACGGGTGTCCCCCAGTTGGAACGAGTGAAGCTACTCGATCAGGTTGCCCTTGCATCACAGAATATGGCCGGAGACCCTCATGGGCAGAAGAAGGGATGAAGACCTACTCCAAGACGGCTATCTCGTCTCTTAGATTAGTTGCCTCAATTGGGGAGATGGGGTCATGGGCCTGAATCCATGCTGTTGCCGCTGATGCAATTACATTCTAGCTTATCTGCAAGATACGATCTGGGATCGATACTTTCTCCTACATCATTGCTAGGATATGTAGACAGACATCTTTGGTTGGAACAGGTATGAAGGCCCATTCTGGTATCGGAGTAGGAATATCCTGCTTCGATCATCCAGTTGTCAGTGGGTACTAACACTTCTCCTGTGTCGAGGCAGGTGAACAAATCTGCCCCTGTACTGTGATACACTGGTTTATCTCTCAATTGGATGCCACATCGGGGTGGCGGACTTTACTTGCATCCATAGGGGGCTGGCCCTGCATTTTTTGGTTTCCCACAGTATCGAGTCGGTGGCCTTTGTTGGAGGGGAGACATTCCCGCCTATTAATTTCCCTGACATCTGGGTGGCGGGCTTTGCTGATCACCACCATGTCAAGATGGAGGGTGTCAGAAGCATCTGTTAGGAGCTAGTCCTGCAGGCACCGGGTCACCACCACATCAAGCTGATGGGTTTCATGACCCTGGGTGGGGAGATGTGCCTATCGGGTAAGTGTAGTCTTGTGTGATAAACGAGCCTGATGGAGCTCGACAGGGATGCGCGTCGACTCGTATGATGCTGCCATGTCTGGATGGCGGTCTCGGGAGGAGTAAACAGGTGTAGGTTCCTATTCGTGGTACGTCTCCATGGCTGGGTAGCAGAGCTCCTCCTCCGGGACCAGGGTGATGACCGGTCCCTGATTGTATGTTTTCCACCCTCGTCTGGCGGTCCAAGGGGCCGGAGCTTGGGGAGCGTGGGCCTGAATCCTTGGGGCTACATCCTCTTGAGCGTGAGGATGTTGAGTCGCGGCGTGACCGCGACGACGTCTGCCGGTGCGGGCCTTGGAGTGGAACCCCCGTTCAGTGGGGATGAAGTCCTCAACAT
Source organism: Viscum album (assembly GCA_963277665.1). Lineage (NCBI taxonomy): Eukaryota > Viridiplantae > Streptophyta > Magnoliopsida > Santalales > Viscaceae > Viscum > Viscum album. The sequence goes on along the minus strand of OY728142.1, from coordinate 687,947,478 downwards.
AGACCTCATCCACCTCCCTGAGATAAGGTAGGTACGCATTGTCTTCTTCTGGGGATAGGCTTCCGAAACGGTTAGAGACAGCAATAGGGGCTGTCTGGATCTACCATTGCGGCCACTGCTAGGCAGGCGACCAGTGATTTCTAGTGGATTGGAGGGCATGCTTGGCCTCCTCCACCATTGGGAGAGTACCGTTCAAGTGGTACTCTTGGATCAGCGCATCCGAGACCCAACGTTGAAGATGTTGGGTGGGTGATGGGGTCCTCTATTGGTGAGGATGCTCGGTCATCGCGTATCCAGAAGTGCGCACTTGCGAGTTCATTCATGATGCCATTGGATCGAAGGGAGTTTTGTATAGTACCTGTAAAACATTTTAACAGATACAAACAGAAAACCCCTCAAAGCAGCATCTCATGATCCCATGAGTAATTAATTACCTTCCTTGGCCCTCATTATGAGTAAAAGGGGGCACATAGTGGAATTAGGTTAAATCCATCATGCTTGTTTAAAGATTCACATCGAGTTCACCATTTTTGTTTCGGGTTAGTCTCGAAATTCCCAACGGTTCCGTATCCGATGACACGTGGACCTGATTTCCAAAGGCAGGCGTTCGCTGGATGGTTTGTCTAGCGATGCTTAAGAACTCACATTGGTCAAGAGGATGGGAATTTGGTCTCATCACACACTTTTGGGGGGAATTATTGTTTGTTCAGGGATTCTCTTATAGATTTAAGACGTATTCATATGTTCATGAATCTTTGGTTTATACCAAATCATAGTATCCACGGATTTATCGTAGTTGGCAATGGTCAGCTGAACGCAGGGGTTTGGAATCATTTGTAACCGAGGTTTACCATCCCTCGTTGGATTAATTACCCCGAGAAGTCAGGACTCATTGATGTGGTACTCGAAGTGGCGTGATGAACCTATGTGAAGATAGTCGGATCGACCGGTTGTTAGGCTTGAACCTGACGAAGGCTTCCTATGTACCCTGCCTAAGAGACAAGGATCAAAGTCCATGTAGTTCGTAATGGCTTGGGACTTACGCTCTGAGGCATCCCAGAGTGATTGATTGGGGATTATACTCTGAGGAGTCCCATAAGAGGATGTCATGGTCGATGCCTACTATAAGCCCACGTGAGTCATGCTTGGTGTGAGAAACAAGAGGTGGAAGGGACCAGACGATCACGTCATGAAAGGTGCATCCGTGAGAAGTGGAGTGGGGCTTATACATGAGAGAAGACCTTAAATTTAGGGCTTACTCCAAGATGGACGCCCATGGTGACAAAGCGCATCGAGAGAGAGAAAGGGGTGCTCATGTGCCCGTCACCTCTCTTGTTCACTGGGGAAATACCAAGTTGCATGGGGACTTCCTTTTGATGGGTATTTTACTACCCTCCAATGACGGGAGAAGTACCCCAGCCCCCACAAGTGGAGGGTCATGAAGGGGGATCCCGAGCTCAGACTCCACATTACAGTGGGAATGTTAACCCAGGAATGCTTCGGGAATCTGCTCAAGGGTCGGGGCAACCCCTTCACCCCTGTTTACCGTGGGTATATGAATTCAAAAGGGTGTTCTGATATGCCCAAAGGTTACAAAATATCGGTCTGGTGGCTCTATTGGAATCCTCGACTTAGGGCCGATGAATGGGCCAATGAGGAGGTTGTGAAGGATCAGGTCGGGTTGGAATTGGAAGGATTTTATCTGGCTCGGGGAATGGGAACTCTAAAGGTTTTGACAGGCCCCACGAGTGTATGAGGGGTGGCGCCCTTCACATAGGGAGGTGATACACATCTGGAGAAGCCATCCACAAGCTAGGGTGGATCGCAAAATGAGAGGCCATCCGCGAACCAAGAGGGTCCACGGACTGAGAGGCCGTCTGCGAACCAGGAGGGTCTGCGGACTGACTGGCATCCCGAGAACCAAGGTGGTTTGCGGCTTCAGGTTCGATCCATGAACTGGGGTGGTTCGAAGAGGGTTCCATACAAGCAGCAGTGGCCAAGGGCGGTGTTGGTCAGAGGCTTGTCGGTTTGGGCTTCGCCCGCGTAGGAGGGTGCTACACAGTGCGGCGGATCAAAAAAGTGGCATAAATTCCCTGGTCCGCGGGGAGTGGATCCGCGGAGGGGCCATGGTTTGCGGTATTCTATTTTATGTTATTTTTGGTTTGTGGTTCACCAATTTATGCATTTTTATTTCCTTATTAATTCATTTCTAGCTTCATACCTTCTCTGGTTCGCGAAATGGAACTTCGCTCTTTGCGAAATCCTAAGCTCCTTCCTTCGAAATCCTTCCACCCGAATCTGATCAATCTCCTCCGAATCCTTTTCCTCTTTTTTCCCTCCTCCCTTGGACTCCTTTTATAGAGGGGAGGAAGAAGGATCTATTGGGGTCATGCATCAACTTTTGTGGGTGCGCATGATTGAAATCCCGACTTACGGATGACTTGGTCAATCCATAACTCACGGGGCATTAAACACTCCTCTTCCACGAACCTAACTCGGGGAGTGCTTCACGGCCATGGAGGGCTACACCTCTATTTCACGAATGACAGTGGAGGCGGTTCGGACCGGATGATGCGGCTCGTGGCTAGGGTAGTCCGAAATGGTGAACCGAGTTAGCGCTTCTCCTTCCTTGCGACCACGGAGGGTCTCCACCTCGGTTTCACGAACGACGACAGTCCACGGAGGAGGGACATATTTCGGAACCGGCCGGGTGCTGTTACATTATACTGGTTCGTGGATCGGTTCTTCCTTCGCCATCCTTGAGTATTCTCCACATTTTCCCAATCCTTAATGGATTTTCCAGGACCCTACAGTATTCCACCAATGTTATGATCTCATGTATCATGTTATTTGATTCCATTTAGATTCATGTATTACAAACAACCAATATTTATTCCATAACTCACATTTATGATTTTCTATATGCATGGTATATTTTTCAAAGGGTTTATCATGTTCTCATACCCATATTATTATTGATATCTCCCATGTTAACCATTATTCAGAATTTGAGCTCACACTTTCATATTTTTCCTTTGCCTTGGATATGAATAAAGGTATTATTTATGATATGTCTAATAAGGGTTCTAGTTATAAATAACCTAGTAGTAGAGTACATAGTTCACTTATAGACCAATTTTATATGTGTCTGAACATCCAAAGACACTAGATCTAAATAATTCTAGAATTGATCATTATGTTATGTAATTAATATTAATAAAATAATATTTAATATTTATGTAAGATTTTTCTGGGTTATTACATAAAGATGTAGAAAATTTTATTCCTTTTTATAAATGTTTAAAAACATATATTACATAGTTTTTTATTTATTTTGGTTTCTTTTTAAAAATTATAGAATGAGAGATATTTGAGAAGGTTATATTTTTATACTAATATTGTTTGTTTTAAGCTTTGTTAAAGGGGAAAATAGAATTTTGTATAAATAATATATATCTATGAAGATTAAAAGACTAAATATTCCAGATATTAATATACATGGGAAGTCAAAAGAACGTTACTATTAAAATTTATATCAAGCAGAATATTTTTATTCATGTTTATGATTATAAAAAAATGGGGATATTGTGGTATAAAATGTATGTTCTTTATGCACAGTATTCAAAATCACAATACACTTCTATTGAAATAAATTAACTTGATTTTTTTTACTTATGCAGGTTATAAATTTTGATTGTATACTCTTATTAACTAATGTATTATAATATCTACTAAAACATGTTGAACATTATACATGAATAGTTATAAAATTCATAGGAAGGTATATTTTGATCCTATATTAATCAAAAGGTAGAATTATAGTTATTATGACATTATAATTCTACTTAAAGATCTCAGAATTCAACTATTGGATTTTCTTATAGAGTTATTTATAAATTTGATCTAAGGATACCTAGAATGCAATAAACCCAAGAAACTGAACTGTGATGATATTTATTTTAGTAATTTTTATGTTTACATTATCTAGTTTCTTTTAGAACTTTAGATTTTAGTTTTTCATCAATTAAGTTTTTGCTAATATCTATCGTTGTGTGTGGTCTTCTTGTAAGGATCTTAGTTTCACTTACAATTTTTTGTCTGATCAAGTGTGGTTGAGGAGGTTTTAGGGATTATAACCTATGTTGATTCTGATCCTTTGAGATAGAAAATATTGTTGGGAATGAATTTATATCATTAAAACCTAATGTTAGATAAAGTTAGTGGTTTTTACTTACTATCAGTTAAGGAGATCAAAGAGGTGCTTGGGGATAAACTTTCCTTCTTCTGATAGTCTTGTAAAAATAGTTAGAAATATGGAACTTGATACCTTATAATACTCTTATAGCTGATTAAGCTCTATTAGGACTTATATACCTTGGATAATTTTATAGATACTCTTTATTCATTTGATTAAAATGGTAAAGTTGTTTTTAATAATAATATCAATTTTGGAAATTTTTTGACCTCTCATAAGAAATCCAAACATTTTTTACATTAATTTATTTGTTTTATTTCTTTTTTGATTTACTATTTCTTTTAATTGGTTAATTTTTTAATTATTGATATAATTTATTTGTGTTATTCATGTACTAGGTTTCTAATCATTTACATTGATAGTTTCATTTAGTCAAACTATTATAACTTCTAGCATAAAAAATGTTTGAGGGGGAAAATTTTTTAGTTGTATTTGTTACTAAAATTTACCCCTTTTATGGGACTATTATACCTATTTTATTAGGATGACATTCAATACTAGTGGATGTATCTATTTTTGAGACTGAGCCATATAATATCTTACTTTTATTCATCATAATTTTTCTCAGTTTCCTTACACTAACTATGTTATAGAGGAATCATTTTTTTGAAATGGTAGGTGTAATACCATTAGGAAATATGAAAAAATTAAAATCAAAATCATAAACATATTTTTGATGGAATAGACTATTGTTTCTAGAGATATTGAATGAAAACATATGTGATTAAGAATGTTTTGAGAGTTATCTCATTTTGACCAGATGCTACAAAATTCCTGAGAAAGATGTTAAACTTTTACATGGATGAAAAGGAAATGTATAAACATAATTCTTTAGTATGTAAAACATTATTATGTTATATTATAAGAAATGTCCACAGTAAAGTTTCCTTTTTTTAATTTTTAATGAAATCTGTATGAAATTAAAAACATCACATTTCATAACATCTAAATTTTTTGATACTAGAAGAGATATGTTGTAATAATATTATTCTATTGTTTATAGGGAGAGTCAGTTGATCAAATACATCAATGTTTTAGGATAATTTTAAACATTCTTCAATCACTCGGTTAAAAAGAAATTACTAATGACCAATTAGTTTAAAATATTTTTGATATTATATATAAGGAATTACACTAAAAGTGAACAAATATTAATCATATGAAGCATATAATAATTATAAATCTTGAAAATTTACTTAGAAATATATTAAATCCAAGATTTTATTTAAAAGAGATTTGTAAAAAAAATAAAGAAGAATATAGTTTTTTTTATTCAGCTTCCATAATGTTAAATTCAAAATATTATAATTCCAAGATTAATACTTTTAAAATAACTTCTAAAAAGTTTTTGGATGGTGGTTTTCGAGAGAATATAAAAATAAAATGTCCACAAATATATAATATGATATTTGAAATTCCCAATTTTTCATGAAAATATATTTATTATGGAAATGATGGAAAAGATAGAAAGGATCCCCATGAAAAAAATTTCATCAGTTTCTATTATCTATATATAAAATAATCATGGTCATATTATTTTGGAATTATAAATGCTAAAAAAATAAAGATAAGGAATTAAGGAAGAATTATAATATAAAATAAAATAAAATATTTAATTCCATTGATACTTGGATGTTAGTTATGATCCTACAACATAAAATAAATCATCAAAAGATAGCGATAAAAACCAAAATATTATGGTTCTCGAATACATGTTCTAAAGAATTAAAATAGTTTCATGACCAAAGTGATTTATAAATCTGTTAAAAATTTTGAATTTGATTCTAGTAATCCATTTTCATCAGAAGATAGATTTTTAATGAGGAAAAAAATATCTGAACCAAAAGAAAAATTAAATTAGTAATTTTCAGTGATTGTAAATACTAATCAAATAATTTTAAAAATATATAAAAACTAACAAATATATAAGCATTTAATTTGGTATTTAAGAGAATAATATGAATATTTTATTGTATAAGAAAAAAAATAAGTGTTTTGAATTGAGTTAACTAAGAAATGTGATAAATTGTCATATATAAAAAATGATAATGTTAATATAAATAAAGAGTTAATAGAGTGAAGGAATAAATTTAAAAAAAAATAATTTCCAAAAATAAATAGAAATACATTTTTATCTCATCCGAATATAGGATGAATAATGGTTTTATTTATGATAATAATGTAAATAAATATTTTATATCATTGGATTATAAAAATTAATGTACTGTGGTGAAATCAAAATAGGGTAGTTTGAAGAAGTTTTTGTCTAGACTTACCACTAGAAGAAATAATTTTGATAAACATTATAAAATGATAAGACTTAAAAGAATAACATCCATACTATGTCATAATTCTATTAAAATTAACCACTATAAAAATAATTATTTAGTTCAAAATAGTGTACATTTTTTAATTTAGTTTCAAATAGGTGGTCACTAGAAGAATAAATGTATATTAAACTAGATTTAGTCATTTGAAATCTATAAGTACTTCATCTCCAAGGAACTGATAGCTATTAAACATTGAATATTTTGTAAGATATGAGTTCCCAATGTTTTATTCACTCATAATTCAAGACCTAAGTAGGTCTAGAAACATCAAAACTAATTTCTTATTATATGTCTACCAAAATTTAAAATATAATATATGTTACCTAATAACCTTAATTTTTCAGAATATATTTATATCTAAAATAATATTTTTATGTAAGTGTTTAGATGTTTTTAAGTTTTTCATTAATCTTTAAACCTTTTATCCAGGGGTATTTGTTTTCGTTTTTTGATAAATTTTTTATAGATAGTATTATCTGATGCTAGTTTCAACTAAAGATAAGAACTTATTTTTCTGGAATCACATCCATAACCATCTTCTCTAGAAGAATATTAATCCATAATAAAATAAGGTAACTTAAAAGGGGTTTAATTATATTTTTCTTTATCTTATTATATCTTTAATTTCAAGTTATATATTCCTTTTACCATTTCATATTTTAAAATTTCCTAATAGATTTATTGTTGTTACATTATAAACTTTATTTCATCACAACTAATTTATTTAATTTAATAAATTTAAATTAATATTAATATAAAAATAGAAAAGAAACTTGAAATTGAGTCTTTTATAATGTTTGGAAATCATCCCTTTGTTGGGGTGAACTAATTTGGACCATCAGATCAAATATGGTCAACAACGGATGAGATCATCTATATAAGATCTTATAGTCCTGAAATTGACTTTCACTATTCACTATGATGCCCTACTGATGTGGGATATCAAATTCTATTCCTCTATTTATTATGTTCCATTTTTATATGTTTTTATCTAGTGATAGTGAAACTATAGAAATTATTATAGAATGGTTGATAGATCTTGTTCATTAATCAAATCAAAAATCCCTATCGATGAGGGTAACTAATTTTAAAGGCTAAGAATTGGTAGTTCTTTTGAGTGAGGAACGTGAAATATTTTGTCCCTATCATGTTTGAAAGTTATACTCTTAGTTAAATTTGACAATCCTAATGTATAGGAGAATTTTAAATTCATATTTCGAGATCCTAGATTTTTGATAAATTAGAAGAATTTAGTATAAGTTATTTGTCTATCACTATGAGGAGAATCATATTTCATGTGACAAAAAATTCAATATACATATAAATTTTTCATCAAAGTATGGTTCATGAAGACCCTGTTTATTGTAAATGATAAATTTCATAAAATGAATCATCTCTATCCAGAATAAATGATTACATTTCATTAAGTTAAATTATTTCTATTCCCATGTAAAATTGATAAAGATACTATTAAAGTTTAATAAATGTACATACTATAATTCCTCTAAATAATGTCAAAATATAATATTTTTAAATTCATATAGAGTTATAAAGATGTTTTATGTTATAGTTTATCAATGATTAGTATTTTATTTTATTCTATAACCTTGAATTATATTATAGAAGAAATTATTTATAAGGATAATGTCACATCTCTTGGAAATTATGAAAGGGTAAGAAAAATTCATTGAATTTGAAAACTATAAATAGAATAATTCTTGTTTCCAATTTCATAAAAATTATGAATATAGGGAGTGGATTAGAATTTATCTTTCTATTGGAAGAATATAAGAATAAATTTACTAAGAAGAAAAGTGAAGCACTATATATAAATCTTTTGGTTGTTAAATCCCTCACATAGAAGAATAATAATATTTTAGAAGAAAATGTGATGATATTAGTTGAAAAAATATAGACAATTGGTAGAAAAATGTTTATGTGGTTAAGAAGAATATTATATAATATAATTTTTTTAATGTATTCCCCTATCTTAATAAATAAACAAGTATTCCATTTTTTTAATGTCTTCCCCTATCTTAATAAATAAACATCTAGATTTTAATCTATATAAAAAGTTATAGGAATTTTAATTATAAATGTTTTATCAAAATAAACCTTTTCATTCATGTTTTTATTGTAAAAAAAGTGGTGATTTTTTATTCAAATTAATATTATTTATCCTTTAAAAAATCACCATGAAGACTAGTTGAACTAAATTAAGTTGGAAATTGTTGTTTGATTTTTACTTATGAAATTTATAACTTCTAATGGTATGTTATGATTATCTATTGGACCATCTTACATTTAAAGGTAGTGTTATATTATATATTCAGTATAATATGTTATGTTTCTTTTGATGTCATTTCAACCAAAAAAGATCTAGGAATTCGACCATTAGAGTATATTATGAGATAAAATAAAAATAGAACCTAGGTATTTGTGGAATGAAAAATACCCATGATACTGGACAACTCTAATCTTTCATATAGTCAATATTTCTTGAATCATCCTAATTATTTTATCACTTCCAATTAATGTTTTTATTATAATTATTTTTTACTAAGATCAACCCTTGTGTGAGGTTTTCAACTAAAAACCCTATTTTCCCTCATTATTTTGGATTATCTAAGATCTCATGGTCAAGGAGGTTTTATTTATAGAATTTGTATATTTTTGAATTAGTGTCTAAAAAATACTATGTTTTGGGGATTACTCCTAATTTTTGTGATTGAAGAGGTGGTTAGGGATTGAGAAACAAATATTCGACCAATCAATGATGTTCTTGGTTTGTGTCTTGATAACTTTTGATAGTTTTTCAATTGAGAAATTAAATTGGAACTTAGATTCCTTGGATTAGGTTATAGATCCTCCTTAAACTTAATATTAAAAATATAGACTTGTTTCTCTAAAAATATACTTTTATGTGTTTTTATATTTTTATCCATAACTCAATGCATTATTCATTACAATGAATTTTAATTTTAATTTCACTATTATTTAATATTTCTTTTCATTAGATAGTTTTTTATTAATGATATAATTTATTTTCATTTCACAAGTACTATGATGGTATAATATTACATTGATACTCATATCTAGTTTGAAATCATATCTTTCAATCAAATTATTAATTAAGTGGGATGAAAATTGATAGTTAATGACTATAATTTACCCCAATTTTATAGTACTATAATACCTTATTTATAGAGAAAATAGAAACAAATTAGATTATTAAAAAAATAAGCACATAAAAAACATGTATGGAAAAAAATCTATCCTCACACATACATAATCCACCTTTAGAGGTCCGAGAACTATGAAAAAATTGAACATAACAACATAATGAAATAAACTCCCCCCATACAACTTTCATCTCATTTAAATTCCAAGAATATTTACCTTTTCATTAGAATCATACATCTCAATCATGTTTTAGAAATGCCTCAACAAAATCATAAGTTTGAATTATGTGACTCCTACCAATATTTTATTGTGTAAAAATTTCTCTCTTCGGACACTCATCCTCATTACACAAATTTAAAAACACAAACCTTCAGCATCAAACTTAGGAGGTTTCATTAATAATAATGTCATATGGGAGTTAGTTACACTCCCCACCCTCAAATAGAATCCTAGAAATCATGATTTGAAAACTCTTAATCCAAATAAAACCCTATAATATAGCGATTCAACTAAATATTCAACAACAAACATGAAAGATCTTATATGAAGAGGTTATTTTTGGTCCTACTCAACTACTAATCACTACTAAGCTTGAAAAACACACACAATCATGCTTCAGACTCTGAAAATTTCACTTTTTAGGCGTAAGATAACTGAGTTGGGTTTTGGAAACTCTATGAAAAATAGATTAATGAGAAGGTAAACATACAACAAAAAAATTCTCAAATATTCAGGCAACCAACCCTTAGATTATCAGTAAATCGTTCCACTGTAAACTAGGGAAGATGATCACAACCTTTTATATAACTCTTCTCTATCAGCTACATACCCCATGATACACTTGTAAAAATAAGGGTGATCAAATACCTTAACCTACAGAGAATCATTCCATATAACATGACAAGATATTCCACACAATAAAAACAAATTCATGGTTATTCTTACACTACCAAGGTTATATACTCTATTCAGAGACATTAGTTAAAACAACTCATCATAACACACTAGATAAGTCTTTTTGGGACACCACTACTAATCATTGTATTGAAATGATGTAATCCCCACCTTTTGGAGGATTTGTGAGGAGATACAGTTGTAAATACTTGATCACATTCCTAAATTGATATTTCAATTCTCAACCATTAATAATCATAATCTGAATACAAAAATGATACTCAATCCATTTCATCATGGGACCTCATGAGAGCCTCCTGATAATTAAAAAATTAAATAAACACTATGTGTTAAATTAATGTATTTATAGGTGATGAATTCCCCCCTTAGAAACTAAACAATACAAAAGGTAAATTTATAAAACAATTTATCATGACCCTTGGAATAAATGGAAATTCATTCCCAAAATTTAATGGGTAAACCCATAGTTACTATTTTATATACAAATATAAATACTAATTGATTGGGTAACTATATTAACATGGATACATACTCAATTTTTGACCCAAATTCTCAAAAAATCTATAAAATGATTAAAATTAAAAAAAATGTGATATTAATAATAAAACCAGGCCAAATGAGGACTAACAATCATTAAAGGTTGACAATGAGGTAAAATATCCAATTAAAAACCATCCAAGATATCCTTGATGAATATACTCCATATGATTGTTTTTATAGGGTCATCACATGATCAAAAAAGAGTAATAAACCCATATATTCCTGATTTTCATCAATAGAACCAATATGTAATATTAGGAACGTAAATATTAACCGGAATACCAAAAACATAGTGAACTCTAAATTTTTCTCTTAAATGGAGTATACATGATTAACATCACTGATCAATAAAAAAATGATGCTTTCCTCCACCAGTGGTACACTAGCCTTAAGACCCTCTTACATTATGATATGACTTTTGAACAACAAATGAGTGATAGAACCATCTCTGTTACGATATATGATGAAAATATATAAATAGAGTTTTATCTTAGGAATAAAAATGTCATATATATCTAATATATCGATCATATCCCTTTATATATGCTTCATTCATTCAATGAAGGGAGTTGAGTGTCGATTGAAAAAAAATGTCAACTGATATACATTGTGATAATTTATTCCATTTGAGATATACTCATTTAAATGTTTTAAATGATTATGTGTAACCATAAATGAATCACCCCACTGATTCATAATCAACGTAACCCATATGGATGATGTGGATGGAGACATGCACCCATATTGTAATCATATCATAAGACCTGATATAGGTATCTCGTGCCTTATAACAAATCAAGATTTTATAATTTTAGATATACATCACATTTATATTAAGGCTGTGAAATAGGGTATATCATACAATATGATATACCTATATTAGTGCAAAGGCACTAAAATTACCTAAGTACATTTTAAAAATATTGAAAACTCTTTTTAAATCCATCTATACTCTTTTAGATATGGTTTATAAAACTTATATTATTTTAAACGATGTACATTATATAAATTTTAATTTTTATCTTAAGGCCTATCAATGTGAACCAATTTAACATTATGTTTTGGAAAAAAATAGTAAATATTGATTTAATAAATGTAATAAAATAGTGGCTTCCAACAAAACATCATTGTTACTCAAGATATAAAGCATTCTGGTGTGATCTTGATCAATCATGATCATATTTTATATAGATATTTAAACCAAAATATGTATTTTGTATATCATATTTATACCTATATACTCATTTTTTCTATGATATTAAATAACCACTAGACATGAAACAAGTCAATATACTCTAGGACAATATATTTATTCATGATTCTTTATAAGAAAACTATCTAGGATGAGGAATACATCACATAACATTTATCTAGGAGATGGTCACACCACAATACCCTCATTAATTTAGTCACAAAAATCAAAACTTATTTAATCAAGAGAGAACATGTCTTTAAAACAAGACACAAGTGGAAAAATCAAATTTGGGCTGATATATAACTGATGAGATGATAAAAAAGCATACCCAACCATCATATTATTTTCTAAGCCTATTGGATTTCATAAGAAAGTTATAAAAATATAAATTTTATCACGTAAGATAATTTATTGGAGTTGATTCCCAATGACCAAATGAATTTATACCCTCAATATTAATGAATATCTTATCACAAGATGGTTTTTCATCTATGTATCATTATTTCGATAATGTCCTTAGAGTATTTTTTCATAAAAATTTTATAAAAGTCCCCTTCTATAATAATAACGTAGAGTTTTTATGAAAATATTCATATAAAAACATCCTATTGTACAGATAACATCTTCTTTATGGGAAACAAATGATATTTTACTATAACATGTTAGGGGATCATAAGATAGTAATGGATCTTATAATGATGTTTGTTCATGATATTCTCAAATAAAAGAGGCTATAAGGACAATCCCTCTAATAGAAATTCCAAATGTTATATGTGTTATTGGATATTCTTATAATCGAATGTGCATGTTGGTCTTTAACATGAGATTATTGTTAATATAGATCATAAATCATGTAATTTAATGTACGGATGAAAATTGTTATGAAATATACTCATGGAGGGGTGGAATATGTTTTGTGAATTATAAGTGATATTTTATTAATTTAATAAGTTGAGAAATGACTTATCCCTTCTTAGTTAATTGAAGAATATATCGTTGGCCCATTTATCGAAATAGAATTGTATAATTAAATCAATGGGCATGGTAGTTTTTCAATTCATTAATTTATAAGAGACATTGAATTATAAATCTATTATTAGGATAATTAAACAAGTATGTATCTTTATTGATCATATATTAGAAAAAAGAGATTACATTACATAGTATCATTATTTGGAAGGTTGTTTTTATTGTGACATTAACATCTTTATCTATGGGTTCCTTGCCATGTTACCAAATACTAATATTGTTATTTGGGTAAGTTCAACTAATGGAAACAAGAAAGAAACCTATAGTATCACACACTAATTGTAACTATAATTACATTAAATTATATTGCATTTAATTTTACGAACAAATATTACTATTAGATTGATGAATAATAATTATTCATTTTAAGTTGGTCATATAAATTCAGTCATCAGATATTCGAGATTAGAATCTATGTATTGAATTTTATCTCTTTTTTATCATTCATAAGTTCATAAATAAATTAATTATTATCCACCATTTTTATGAATAAATTGATATATAAATATATATTTACATTTTTAAATATTAAAATACATATTTATTCATGGTTATACTGAATATAATATTTATTTATTGCATGAATAAAATTTATTAATTTTGTTTTCGAAATTTTTTATTATTAAAGGTTTGATGAATCCTGACAAGGATTGACATGCCATGTTAAGGACTCGATGAAAATGCTATATCCTAGTTAATATCTTTTAAATAAATATTTATTTTTTTAAAAACTGTTATTTAAATATGTGAATATAAAATGATATATTATTATTGTTATTATTAGTAAAAAAGTGTGTTTGAGTGAATTTTTGACAAAGGGTAATGATCAATGATTAACACTATGTATATATTCTGATTTATATCATTTTAGAGTTAGAGGGTTGTTTTACACAATGGAAAGACTCTATAAATTCTATTTGAACATCCTCCTCCTTACCACTCAAGAATAAGAGAGAAAGAGAGAAATTATTTATTGTGATCAATGGTGAATGACATGAACCACTGGGTTCCTCTATACTAAAACCTTAAATAAAAAGAGTTTTCTTCTGAGATTTATTGAGCATGTGTGGATATAACCAGATCAATCCTCATTTGGATTCACAACCACAATAATTCATTAAAAGTAAGACATTAGAATTAATAATAAAGAATTATACCATTAGAGGTAAATATTATATTAAATCAATTATAAATTATATTTTAAAAATCCCCTATTAGAATATTTTCTTGTTTCTTTATATAAGTTATTCAGATATTTTCCATTGAAATTGATGAATTTTTTTTTTCATAATCCCACCAATTTTCATATTCCCCATGAAATTCAAGTCATATCATCGAATTCATATTATAAATTTTAATTATTTATTAATCATTTGACTAGTTTACTGCATTTTTTAATTAGATTTCATTTCCAGTTTTGAAATATTTAACCAAAAGTCATGATAAGAGGTTTATTTGAATTTATATGACCATGAACAAAATAAGAAGAGATGAATAACTCTCAAATATTCAATCCAAAGATGATGATGTTGTTTATTTGATAACATATATACATGATGTGTAATGATAAATTACACGATGTATACCCTCATTCAACAACACTAAGCATGGGCCATGTCAATCATGAAACTTCATGTAGATCGGTATGCGATGTCATTTCACATCATATATTGACCTTCACCCTTTCACATAGATTAATAGGGAGTATATGGAATGCAGTTGATTTGCATGCAATTTATCCACACACAATAGTGGCATGTCTAAATCCCAAAAAGCCATGATATCAAAGTATCTATCTTCATTACATGTTTTTCATTAACTACTGGCCAAGAAACATGAAAATTTGTAAATTAAACATCATGTGGTTTGTTGTACATGATATATAACACATGAAATATTGTGTGAGATATATGCTGTGACTAGAGTGTTTTGTGGGTGGCCAATAATGGATTACACTGCTTGTATCTAGTTGTACATTCCATGTAACATGTGATAACTCACACAAGGTTCACACTGAGGCCCACGTGTTGCATGGGTCAATATATGGATAATTTAAATGATACTAAATTACATTTCATGTAACTATTTATACACACCATATAATATATTTTCTTACACAAGGTTCATGTCATTTAATTTTGGGAAATTCATGTGGATATAAATTATTAATAATTATTGTCTCTAAAAAATATAAAACTAGAAGACATGTAATGATCCAGTACACATCATTTACTTCACTTAAATTTCTAGTTGTACACATAATGTATAATTATAGAATTATTTATCATCATTGATAGACATGATGTAAAGTGGTACAAAATATTCTATATTTTCCCTAAGTTTTCATAATGGATGAATATGGACATCTCACTTGATGATATTTTATAACCAATCACTAACAATTCCAAATTCACTTTTTTGTGTTTTCTATTTATGTAAGAAGAATAAATGCGGGGGTTTGAATATGGAATTAGAAATTGAAAATAAACAAGCATATGGAATACAAACATATGAAAAAAAATTTGAAAAAAATAACATGGTAATATTGTTGGATACTTATTTTCCTTCATTATTCATTATTATTTTATAAATTCTATTTGATATTTTGTCACATCATATAAGGACCACTACTCTATACTTTGAGTATGAAATTTTTCATGCCTATGATATATCTTCAATAAATCAAACCGCACTTTCTCCAATGTTCAAGAATGATGAACAAACATAAATTGATAGTGTAATGTCTCAAACCCAAACAACTACCTGAATAGTGCTAAATAGGTCGTGTGTTACTACCTTAGGCACACCACCCTAAATGTCAAAGGCTACTAACTAGTAGTGATGGTGTAAATAGGTATAGTGGGGAGGTTATACCCTATCATAGGAATATAAGGTACTGGTATGAGTTCAATATAAAATATGAGACATTGAATACTCAAACCAGACCTACATAGTGGAATAACAATCAATAAAAGATAAACCAACATAAGCAATATAGAAGCAAGAATAGTGGAAAGTAAAAAAGACATCATGATGAATCCACATGTAACAACTACTAGAATAAACAATTCATGCATCCATAGCAAGTCAAGATATAAAGAGGTTCCATTATCTAACCAACAGTATCTATAATAAACAAGGAAATCATGCTGATACAGGAAAGTAAGCAAAACAAAGTAAACTCCAGCTCGGCATGACCTCAAGGTCCATACCAAATATTCATGCAATAGATAATATGATCCATATCCTGCAATCAATCAATTTCCTGCATGTAATCCCATAAAGTCTACACGTGTCTCGAAGGGCCCGTATAGGTTCTGAGACAAATATTAATTGGATACCACCCAATGGTGCATACCTAGTATAGGTGTTTAATCAAGCAAGTATCCATACGAAAAGTAAACATCACAATTCACAAAGTAAACACAACCTCCACAATTTCTCACCTGCCACCAAATAGTATCACCTTCTTCAGCCAATGCCATAATCTTAGTTACGTAACTCGACACTATGTGCCTCCTAAAACCACGTGTCTCAATTATTGATGTCCTAAAGGCATACCCATGTAATAGTCACCCAGCACCATAGGCCTCTATACACTTTGTGTCTCATGTACCAACGTCCCATAGCACGCCAAAACAGTAGTAACCTAGAAATTTGTGCCTCCTGACACCTCATGTCTCATGTACCGACGTCCCATAGAATGCCTAAACAATCTGAAGGCTCCCCACCTTCCACGTGGCTTCTAGAGAAATCACCCCCAAACCATAATAACTTAACCGCAACTACGACAACCTCTACCCACTCAAGAAATCAAAACCACCTCATCATGGAGTCATCTATGTGCACATGAACCAAATCATGGGTGAGCAGTAATAACACAAATATAGAACCCATGCCACAACACCTCTAACACCTCGTGTCCCTATGACCATGTCTCTCAAAAATCTGATGGCCTTGCCATACACAAAACTCTGGTCATGCCCAACCTGACAGTCACATTGTCTCAATCCGTTGTCCATGATGCCCAATCCCATAGTCAAACCACCCAATAATATGATCCAAACACAAACTGTGATCAATATAATTAGAGAATATATGACCACGCCCAACACAACCCAATGGTTCTATCCGATGCATTTTAGAAATAACATATTTAACACATTTAAAAAAATCACATAAACAGGAAAAATAATCTATGTTGTTGAATTTCACTAGACCAAAAACTATCACACCACATAACTAAGGTCTTAAATGCCTCCTACTAGCCTAATCATGTGTTACCAAATTAAACATACTAGTTCAAAGATGAATCAAAAAAATTAAAACCATTTTGGTACCTCGGGCCTAAATTTCCCAATAAGTTTCAGCCTCTCGCCTGACCTTGCTCAATAAATTTAGGAAATAGGGTATTCCCAAAGGCATCCCATGGGACTAACAATTCATTCAATGTGAAATAGAAAAAAAAGGTCCCGCTCAAAAATACCTGAATATTCACCAAAGGATGCGCCACCAAAATGTCTAGGAAAATACAAAACAAGGTATGCACCACTTACCTCTAACTAGTAAAATGATCCTCCTCCATTATCAGCCTCTAGTTCTGTCTAAAACACAGTAGATATAAAAAATGATCAATAACGCTCAAACCCATATAACTCATTTTAGAACATAAATCAAGATGAAGTGCTATAGGGGATTAAAGGTCTTTCGGAGGGGGTTCCAACTCATCTGAAGAAGATCGGAACATAGTTTGGATAAATGATCAGTAGAAAATATGAGCTCTGGCATAGGTCATAGCTCAAATCTATCAGGGGCTCTTCCTAGAAACATAAAACAAGGATACTTCCTATTTTAATGGGTAAAAAATAAATACATGGCATGTATATATGGGTACATGTCGTGTGTATCATTTTACAGTTCCTAAGATGGATGAAATTTCGTCGAGGACCTACCAACCTGACTAAATGTGGTGTATGAGGTCATACAGCGTGTGAACTTGGTTTTTCCCCTCTAAATTCGTAACATACTCACATGACATGTATATCCCCCATATAAGACTAGACTAAACTCTGTACACTAAAAGTACAAGGCATATACTTGGTTAAACATCCCTATCCAGTCAACACGCCTACATTCCATGCATGGCCTTCTCACACGGCAAGGGTATACATTGTGTATTGGGAAGTACATAACGTGTAACTTGGGAAATTCTATAATATGCCTAGATTCCCCTATTATCTCAAAAAAAGATCAAATAGAACGAAAAATGGGAATAAGAATGAAAAAAAATAAACCCATACCTCAAAGGAAGAACCAGGTTCTTACAAACTTCCCCCCTTAAAGCAATTCGTCCCCAATTTTCCCATCCAAGGGTGGTGAAAAAATATTCTAGAACAACTATGGTCCAAAAATAAAATCAATAAAAGGTTCACCAACCTATTTATAGACTCATAGTCCTCCCATGATGCATCTTCACCCCTACACCCTATTAGGTTCCCTCGTGTCATTCCTGACACCCAAACGTATCCTGCATCGCATCAGTGTCCTCCTCTATGAGGTCCGGCATCCCATAGATGCTCAAAATTAAACCTAATTCCATGAACCTCATGTAACTTGCATCCTCGATGATCTGATGCCCATGAAACCTCATGTAACCTACATCCTCGATGCCCCGATGCCCACAACATCTCACTTAACCCGCATCCTCGATGCCCCGATGCCCACAACACTGCTTAACTATAAATAAATATATCAAACACTTGAAATGGTGCCAATCCCTCCAAAAAGCATCTGGTCCGTCCACATAAGTCCATTGCACCTCCAGCACTCAAAACGGACATGACTTAATAGGTCATACCAAAATGAAAACATAAAATCACGACCACGCCCGTAGTGTACCTATGACTGTCATTAGCTCAACAGCCTGCTAAGCCTCTAGTATCTCCACAACATGCACCTGGATTGAAGTACGACTACCAGATTCCTAACCTCCCTACGGTGCTTCTCCATTCACCATCCATTGACCACTTATTCGGGTCATGTTGTCTCTTCCACGTCCTTTGCGTGCAGTTGAGCCTCAGCTACACTCACTTGGTACCGATTTGGAATCGACCCGAGATTCAACAGTCTTTCCTATTCCTTGCCTGTTGGCTATCTGAGAAGGATGCATGAAAAACCTCTCAAGATTCCCAACCTATCCACATTCCCAACACTTCTTTTTATGATTGTCTCATTGAGTTCGGACATGCCCTAGATTCTGAAAATGGAAGAAAACCACAAAAGAACTACCTCGAGGTGGTCTAACTGAGTCCTTGGCCTGATCTACCCTATTGGAGCTCATCATACCCTCACTTACTACTATCTAAATCATCCCCTGAAGCCGCCAAATTACTCAAATGGTATTTTCTATCATGTTTTCCTAAACTATGAGTTCTTGATTCGCAGCCTCTAAAAATGAGGTCAACCTGAAGATCTTTACCTATACCTTAATGGCATGAAGTAATCCATCCTTGAAGGGCCTTACCCTAGAGGTGTCATCAGATACAATACCTGGTGAAGAGAGATATATATCAGTGAAGGTAGATGCATTGTACATGATAGACATGTCACCCTATTGTAGGTTCAAGAAATCCCGAGCTCTCTATGCCCTCAGTGTCTCTGGGAATAAGTGCTTGAAAGACCTGTCCTTGAAATCCTTCCATAACGGTGTTTTGTGTCTACAAGCATGAACCAAAACATCCCACCAACTCTTCTCCCGTACATTAACCATGTACATTTCTAGCTTGACCCTCCTCCATAGAGGCATCTCGTGCTACTTGAAAATCATCTACATTTTCTCTATCTAGTTCTCAGCCACCTATGGACCACGCTCACCCTAGATAAGAGGCGGGTGTTGTGATTGGAACTCTTGTGTCTGATATTCCATAGAGGGATTTGTACCCTGAAATCCTTTGTCAATCCCCTGCAAGACATGTACCAAACTAGACTGGAGATGCTCATCGAGCCATGGTTTGAACGCAACCAAATCTGGCTACTACTCTACCTGCAATAGATCCTAAAACCAATCCTTCCTCTAAGCCTGTACCTACGGCTCATGATCTGCCTATCCCTCAGGTTTCTGAACCTGATCATGCTCATGTGGCACAGTACCATCACCTACCTAACGTTCCATCAATTTTTGTAGGAGGAGCCCACTAAATGCCATAAATGGTCAGACAACCCACATATATAACAATATATATATATATCGAAGATAAGTAAAGGAGCGAAGAGGTTGTGCATAAAAACTACTATTACCCCACCCCCCACCAGAACCATTCCCCATAGCATCATGGCCCCATGGACTCCTTACATTCCCTTAGTAGATCCAAGTATCGATAGTACCTCGGGCCACGCCCATCTCAACAACCATTATTGCCTCAAACCAATGACTGAGTTGCCCAATCCTGATAGCCACATTGTCTCAAACCGACGTCAAGGACACCCAATCCTGGTGGTCAAAATTACTTCATTCAATGCACATGACTGGTCATACGATCCAGACCCAAATCTCAAGGCACATTTAATTTTACATAATTAAAATCCTGGCATTTTATATTTCAATAAACAAGAAAATCAATCAGTAATTGCTCATTTCACATTTTAAAATCACCTATAGCATGGAAATTGATATTATTCACATGGTATTATCACTTCAAAAACATGAGTTCATTTATAAAATTAAAATACCCTAAAAATGTGCCTATCAAAAATCCAAGAAAACTATCCATTCCATACTAGGCCAAGGTCCGATTCTCCCTTACCGCACCAAGTTAAGGATAACATATCACAACCAATAAATGCACACACCAAGTGATCCACCAAGGTGGAAATCATTTAAATAGTAATCTGAGAAAAAGAAAAATAGAAATTCCCACCCCAGAAAACTTGGTCCATCCCTCATACCTGGGGTCGTAGGCACCCAAGCACAAGCTAGAAACCCAGTTCCAATGACAACCTATCTCCAGTATACCATATCCAAAATAGTAGAACCTGGAGAAATAAAAAGATAGTCTCAATCTAATTAGAATTAAGTCAAAAGCTGCTACTAAATCCCTATCATGAAAAAACCTCCTTTGATACCACTTTTTTAACATCTCGAACCCAAACAACCACTACAATAGTGCTAAACGGGTTGGGTGTTACTACCTTAGGTGCACCTCCCCAAACACCAAAGGCTACTAACTAGCAGTGAGGGTGTAAAAAGGTATATTGGGGAAGATATACCCTCTTAGAGGAATAAAAGGTACTGATCCCAGTATAATATAAAATAATAAACTTTATGGACACGAACTAGACCCACATAGTGGAAGCACAATCAATAGCAAATAAACCAACAGAATAAACATAGAAGAAAGCGTAGAAAAATGTAACAAAACATCATGCTGAAGCCACATGTAGAAATTGCTAGAAAAGACAATTCATGAATCCATAGCAATTCAATATATAAAGAGGTTCCATTGGCTAACCAACAGTTTCTACAATAAACAAGGTAATCATGTTGATACAAGAAACAAAGAAAAAATAGTAAACTCTAGCTAGGCAGGACCTCACAGTCCATACCAAATCTCCATGAAACAGTTAATGTGCTCCAGATCCTGAATTTGATCTCTTTTTTTCATGAAAGACCATAATGTCTACACATGTCCTGAAGGGCCTGGGTAGGGTGTGAGACAAATCTCTATAGGACACCATCTAATGGTGTGTACCTATTATAGGTGTTTAAGATGGAATTTATCTATAAATAAAATTAAATATCATGATGCACAAAGTAAAAAAAAACCTCCACTGGTGCTTAGCTTCCACTATAGAGTATCACCCACTTTGGCCAACGTTGGAATCTCAGTCATGTAACCCGACACTTTTTGCCTCTAGACACCACGTTTCTCAAGTACCGATGTCCTGAAATCCCACCCAAGAAATAGTAACCTAGCACCAAGTGCCTCCTGAAACTTCATGTCTCATTTACCGACATCCCATAGCACGCCCAAACAGTAGTAACTTAGCACCTGGTGCCTCCTGAAACCTTGTGTCTAAGTACCCACATCCCATAGCATGCCCAAACAATCTGAAGGCTCTTCACCTTCCACGTGGCTTCCTCAAAATGCACCCCCAAACCATAATCACCAAACTGTAACAATGGGGGCCTCTACCCACACGAGTGGTCAAAACCACCTCATCGCGGAATCATCTATGTGCAAAGGACCCAAATCATGGGTGAGTGGTAATCACCAAAATATAAAACCCAAGCCCGAACACCTCTGACACCTCATGTCCTTGTGACCATGTCGTTCATGAATCATATGGAATTTCCATCCATGTAACTCATTCCATGCCCAACCTGACAGTCACATGGTGTCAATCCGACGTCCACGATGCCCAATCCCATGGTCAAACCACCCAATAATCAAGGTCAAGTCCAACATATGATCAACATCATTCATGAAGATATGACCACTCCCAACACAACCCAAAGGTTCCAACATATGCAGTTCAACAATTACATATTTATCTCATTTAAACAAATCATGTAAATAAGAAAAACAATCTAAGTAGTTGAATTTCACTATCCCAACGGCTATCACACAACAAGACTGAGGTATTAAATTCCTCTAACAAGCCCAATCATGCTATACCAAATTAAACATATGAGTTTAAAAACAAAGCAGACAAATTATATTCATTTTGGAACCCCATTCCAAAATGTACCAATGAGTTTCGGCCTCTCGGCCGACCTTGCTCAAGAAATTTAGGCAATAGGGTATGCCCAAAGGCATCCCATAGGACTAAAAATTTATTCAATATGAAATAGCCGATAAAATGGGTCCTGCTCAAAAATACCTGAAGACGTGCCAGAGGCCGCGCCACCCAAAATTCCACAAAAACACAAAACATTGTATGTAACACTTACCTTGAACTAGTATGATGATCCTCCTCCACTATCAGCTTAAAATTAAATCTAAAACACAGTAGTTCTACAAAACAAGCAATAAATATCAAACCCCTATAACCCAGTTTATAAAATAAATCATTAAGAAAGGTTCAAGTAGAATTAAGGGCTTATTGAGGGGGCTCCAACTCATCTTACGGCGATCGAAATGGAGTTCGTATGGATGATTGGGAGAAAAGATAAGCTCCAACACTACTCCTCGCTCAAAACCATCGGTGGTTCTTCTCAGAAACATAAAATGAGGATAATGCCTATTTTAACAGAAAAAATAAATTCACAGCATGTATATAGGATTACATTTCATTTTTATCATTTTACGATTCCTAATACGAATGAAATTTTTCTGAGGACCAGCCGACCGGACTACACAGCATGTACGAGGCCATACATGGCATGTCCTTGGTTTTTTCCTCTAACTTTCTAACATACCCACATGCAATGAATATACCCCATCCACATCTAGACTACACTGCATGTACTCAAAGTACACAGTGTGTACTTGGTTAAACATCACTATCCGGCCAACATTCCAACAAGATATGTATGGCCTTCTCACATGGCAAGGGTACATGATGGGCATTGGGAAGTACACTAAGTGTATCCTATAAATTTCCATAATATGCCCAAATTCTCCTATTATCTCAAAAATATCTAAAAAATAATGAAAAAAATAATAAGAAATAAAAAAAGAAACGTGTACCTCAAAAGAAGAACTAGGTTCTTACAGATAGCATGATTCTTTCTTGGAAT
Source organism: Viscum album (assembly GCA_963277665.1). Classification (NCBI taxonomy): domain Eukaryota; kingdom Viridiplantae; phylum Streptophyta; class Magnoliopsida; order Santalales; family Viscaceae; genus Viscum; species Viscum album. Next base: position 687,923,293 of record OY728142.1, on the reverse strand, counting down.
CAACTCCGTCATATGAATTTTCATCCCTTTAAAGCACTCAACTATATCATTTAAAGTTAAATCTTTTGATAAGGGAGGTAATAGTGATTTGGAAAGGTATATAATTGGTTCAAGAGTCATGCTAAGGAGTGGTGGATGATTTCCACAATAACCCAAAAAAAACCCCTCTCCCACACCATAAACAAAACAAAAACATTAATAATTAAAGAGAAAGAATTCAATAATTATATAGATCCTCCCCAATGGAAAATCCTAGGGTTAGTCACTCACCATCTTGACTTTTATATATATTTTTTTTAACAACACAAAACTAGGTAGAAATAATGATAAATGATGATGAATAATATATTAAAAATGATAATATTATTACAGGATCTTAACCCCTACATATATATAGAATATAGACAACTAAAATGGATAACTCCAAAGGACAACCTTTTTCAAAGTAAAAGAGGTATAAATTAAAAAACATGATTGTAACACCCCAAGATTACATGGTATGCTTATTTTTAAATAATACAAAATCTTACGTTGTACGAAGATCTGAGTTCTAGCACACCACGACCAATCAAACTAGATGTTTAAAAAGTAGTTATGAATAGTAATATCTAATTTTCAAAATTTTATAAATTTTATATTACAAAATTTACTTCATTTTTGGATTTGGAATATCAAAATTAGCTTAGGTTGAATTTTTGGTATTTTTCTGAAATCTTTCAATTTTTCATGAATTGTGAAAAACACTCCATTATTGTTTAAAACAGATTTTTTATTTTAATAATTATTTTTTAATTTAAATATATTTTAAATTAAAAATAAATACATAATACCTATATTATTTCAATTTAATTAATCGGAGTACTTTTATAATAAGACTAGATATATAAAATTTTATTGAATTTTGTAACATCTTTTACCCACCTTCTAGGCACATTTGAAAATTTACATAAAATGTAATTTTACTGCTTCTATGAATTAAATTTCAAAAATAAAATAGACACGGTTTCTATCGGTAAGTAAAAAATTCGGTTCAATAAGAATAAAATAATTTTTTGTCAATAGTGACTTTTTAATTTTATTTACCACGGTTAAAAGTAAATATGGTAATTGAAGGTAAAAATAATATTATAACAATATAAAATTACCCCAACACATTTCTTAATTCTATTGGATACATTTTTTAGACCAAAATCAACTTTTGGATGAAAATAATATCCTTTTTTATCTATTTGGGTTATATTTGGACATTTATTATATTGTATTTAAAGAAGAGTTAAAAGTTTTAAATTCAAATTTTAATAACTAAAAAAATTTTAATATAAAGTTATAAATAATATAAATTAGACTATAAATATTAATAAGAAATATAAAAATATATACTACATTATATTATTTTATTTATAAATTTTATACATTAAATAATTAAATTATTTATGAGACAATGATGACGCAGTAATAGCCTTAATAATGAAAGATTAAAATAATTGATATTATAAATATTAAAATAAAGGTAAATTGAAATTTTTGATTCGATATTAGAATTTTCTAGGTGAATATTACATTTTAGGGTTGTTTCAATGTATTTTTTTTATCTAAGAAAGAAGTGATGACTTTAAAAAACCAAATTCTAAATAGTGTCAAAATTTTAAAAAATGAATTTTAAAAAAAATACTAATTTATTAAATTATATAATGGTATTAAATAAATAATATCTGTCCAAATGACTTAAATTATTTTATATATGTAATTAATGTTCCATTTGAGGTTCTCTTGAAATTTTGTATTAAATATATTAACCATGTAGTATAAAAATAGAAGAAGACATCGAAAAAGTTAAAATATTTTAGTAAGGGTTTAGTCTAAAAGATTAGGTTAATATGGTAACCTAAACATGTATAAAACCTATTGGTTGAATGTATTTAGACCCATCCCCACCTTATCCTCTATATAAATAAATTTTTATCTATTATAAACCGAAAACAATTTTATAATAAATTAATATTTCATGTTTTTCCGAAAGTTTCCCTCAACTCTCTAATAAATGGGAACCTCCCTTTTATTTAATTCACACCTCAAAGACTTTTTCGCAGCCAATCCATTCCCCCATATCCTCATAACTACCCTCACTTCATCCTAATGACATTACTTTGATCATAAATCCAACATAAGGAGCACTTTTTTCAAATCAAAAGGAAGCATCTGGAGAAGAGGTAATTATTTTATCACATCTTTCAAAGTTCTTTTCCACTTTAACTTCCTCTTTCTTTGTTTTTTCCATTCTAAAATAATAACTCCATTAAATTTTAGATATTAATATGTTATTATAAATATGGTACAACCATATTTCTTATTCATCCATCATATGAATTAAAATGTCACCATACGTGTGTATGTACGGATTATCGTCTCCACATCATGGTGCAGTTTGTTATTAAACACTTAATTATATTGATGGGTATAATAATGAGTATAATTTGTTTAAATAATAAATATAAAATTTTAATTATTATTTATATATAATATACCATCAAATTACATATGATTTCACCATCAATATAATGATATTGTCGCTCATGCGTACCTACGACTTACCTTCTCCACGACGCAATAAGATTTCTTTCCCCATCATAACCATTCAAGAATAATTTTATTTGATGATTAAAAAATAATCTTTACTAACTTAATATAATTCTGAATATGAATCAAATACATCCTATCCATAAAAAACATGACTTACTTAAAAAAACAAGGAAAATGAATCAGTCAACACCCAAAACAATGATACTACTGAAATATTATTAACAAAAAAATATTAGAGGACCATATATGATATCATATTTATATTTTTGGTTCTTGTATAATTTAATAAATATTATTCATCCATTTTACATGAGTTTAACATACCATCGACTAAGGAAAAGTACAAGGTAAGGGTTAATTTTACAATCTCTTTATTATTCGTGGTTGTTTATATGTGTAAGTATCTACTAGGACTTCTTTATCATTCACATCCTTGTTTCTTAGAAATGTTTTTCAAATAAAATTACTATTTCCTAGACTATGGGTTGAAGTCATTTATACCCATGTTTTAATTTTTGTAAACTATTTTGAAAGGAATCTTTCTTTTGTTTTCCAAACAATGTACTTTATGACCTTTTTGAGAAATTAAGGAAATAATATTTTTTTAAATTATTTGGTGGGTGAGGCTATTTTCTGCCATTTCAACACCATTGAGGATTTCCTTACATGATTATACGAATATTTTCAAAATAAATAATTTCTTTTATAATTATGAGACTTTTAAATGATTTCAATGTAAAAATAGATATATCTATCTAATAATTTTGGATTTATTTCATCTATGTCAACATCTATTTTTAGATTTTATGTTTAATTGAAGTTAATTTATTATGATATAATATTCCATATTATATTGATAGTTTTTTTATCTGTTTGACTGTGGATGTTCCATTTTTATTTCATTCACATTTTATGGTCAAAGTATTAACATTTCATATGTTAGTATAATATGAATGTTTATGTAATGTTTCCCCATTTTAAAATAAAGAATTCATTGAATGTAGTAAATGATGGGTGGGGACCGCTATAGCCTCTCGATGACATGGTAAGTCTCAAGATACAAACTAGTGTCTTGGCACAAGGCCTTGATAATATTTTTTTTGTAGTCTTGAAACGAGGTCTTGACTATGTGGTTATGATGTCTGGCATTATGAATTGCATCATTTAAAGATTAGTTATTGATATTACATGTGAATATTTCATCTAGTAGAATATCTATGTGAATAAGTATATGGAATTATTTTATTTATCCTTTCCATACTATGCTGAATTTTTTTTAAAAGGCCTTTATTTTATTCTTATAAATTTCCTTAAGTGTTTTTTCTTATTTATGATAGTTTATGCTATATTGTTATCCATAATGAGCATCTGAGCTCACCCATTTTCTTATGTTTTATTTTTTATAGGATGCGAAGAAGTATATTATGAATGACCTATTGAAATAATCTAAGGGATATGAGTGTGTTCAAAAAAGAAACAATGTTACTTTTTCATTTTATAATGTTATTTAAAACATTTGTATGTATCTAGTACTTACAAGGCTAATAAAATGATCGGTCTTTCAGGGATTGATCTCTTGTTATCATGCCAATGTTATTTAATAATACACCGAATCTGGGTAACTACGGTCAGGGCATTACAGTTGGTATCAGAGGACGTTTAGTAGAATCTTTGGAAACTAGAATTAGAAAAACTCTGATTATATAACATTACCCTAAGAAAGACATTGAGGATTATTATAAAATAAAGTCCAAAATTTTTGGTAATGTAGATACTATTTGGGTTTTCTAAGAAATATATCCATTTCTAGATAATACAAGTGGATGTGGTTCTGGAATATATGTTCCTAGGGGTGAGATGTTCGACAAGGAGTTTCAGGCTTGACATGGGGTATCCTAGTACATGACAATGGGCCTTACAGCGCACCTGGTTTGACACTCCTATAGGATATTCTAGGATAATTAACATTTTCATTACAAACCATTATGGTGGATTTATGAGTAAATAATGCCCCCAAAGAAAACATTTTTATGATTATGGATTATATGCATAAACTATTCAATTTATGTTAAGTATTTCACAAGTTTGGAATTATGCATTATGATTCATAAACTAATCCAGTGTATGTCGTTGTTTAGAAATATCTCTTAGTTGAAGGAATTTAAACATTATCAATGTAAAAAATACATGTATGGATTTCCGTCCTATTCAAGACAATAATAGTGGAGTGGGTGAAGCAACTGGTGTTGAAAAGCTTATAACCATGCTTAGACAACTCACTCAGGTTATTAATAATAACCTTACCCGTATGGATCACCCTAATTCACAACAGAGAGGATCAATGTTATACCGCTTCATAAGGTAACAAAAATCAACATTAAATGGGACTACAAATAAATTATTATAATAAAAATGGATAAGTTCATTAGAGAACATATTTCAGGCTATGGGGAGTAGCAAAAGGGAAAAGGATGTCATGGAAGTTTATTGCCTCTTAGGAGATGCAGATCAATGGTGGTCATTATTTCAAAACAAAAAGGAGGATGAATAAGTATAAAAAATGGAATGGAGGGAGTTTAAAGAGATTTTAATAGAAAATTAATTTCCTTGTGAACATCGAGTGGATATAGAAAGGAAATTTTTGTGTCTAAAGAAAAAGGAGGATGATAATGTCGTAATGTATGAGGCTAACTTTACATGGTTAGCAAGACATGTTGCATATTATATACATAACCGAAGAATTAATATTGGTCAATTATTTTAGGGTTAAAATCATTTCTCTATTGAGCATTAGTCTCATAATCCTTCTCATCGTACGAAGATATATTCTCATGTGCTGTGAACATAGAAAAAGAATTATCTATGTATTATGACTTTTAATTAAAGAAATAGAAGAAGAGATCTTTTGAACACTTTGGAAAAGAAAATAAGGAGAATAAGGGAAAAGTAAACTTTTCATCCTGTAGTAATTGTGGGAAGAAACAGCCTCATACATGTCTAAAGGGTATGAGAGTTTGTTACAAGTGTGGAGAGAAAGGCCACCAACATTGTGATTGTAAGGGGAAGAAAGAGGTTGTCAATGTTCAATGCTACAATTGTAAAGATATGGGGAATTATTAAAATTAATTTTCTAACCTTCAAGGAAAATTACCTCAGAAAAGGACAAGGTAGAATGGCCAAGCTTAAGTGATCAAAACTACTGAGGTTGATGTCCCAAATGTCTTGGTGGCAGGTACTTTAATAGTTTCCTCAAAATTACCCAATGCTTTATTTGATTCTGGATCATCGCTTTCTTTCATATCATCCCTATTTTCTAATAAAATTAGATATTTAAACTTTGACTTATTAAAGGAGTTGTTAGTGAAAAAACCTTAGGGAAGTATCACTACAGCAAATTTTTGTCAATCAAGTACCATCATGGAATATAAACATGCTTTATCTTCTGATCTTATTTCCATACCCATGATTGAATTTGATATTATCCTTGGTATGGAATGGCTTTCCTACAAAGACGTGAAATTAATTGTATGAAAGAGGTTGCAATTTTTTATAATGATAAGAAATACCGTATCTTTAGAGTAGAAACTTCACCATCTGATTCTCATCTAGATCCACCCCTTGCAGCTCTACTAAATTAAATTATTAGGGGAGAAGGGAGTGAAATAACTATAGCTGAGAAAAGGAATGTTCAAATAGAGTAAGTACCTATTGTTCAAGAATATGTTGATGTGTTTCTACAGGATTTACCTGGACATCCTGTAGAATAAGAAATCGAGTTTTCCATTGACCTAATTCTTGGTTCATGGCCCATATCGAAGAACCCTTATAGAATGGCCACTCTGGAATTGGATTAACTAGAGAAACAACTATATAAATTGAGTAAAAATGATTTATTCACCCTAGAGTTTCTCCATGGGGAGCCCCTTCTCTTTTTGTTATGAAAAAAGACAGATCTATGAGGTTGGACATTGACTATAGGGAGATCAATGCTATAACAATAAAGAACAAGTATCTCGTACCTCGCATTGATGATTTATTTGATCAAATTCATAGAGCTCAATATTTTTCAAAAATTGACCATTGATATAGATATCATCAGTTGTGCATGATTAATGAAGACCTTCCAAATATATCATTTCGAACCAGGTATGGGCATTATGATTTTATAGTAATTCCGATTGGATAGACTAATGCTCCCTCTTTTTTCATGGATCTAATGAATAGATTTTTCAAGGAATATATTTATGACTTTGTAGTGGTATTTATTTATGAAATCTTGCTATACTCTAAAAGCTATGAAGATCATGAAAATCACTTTCTCAATATTCTGAAAACTCTTAGAAGAAATGAATTATATGAGAAGTTCAGAAAGTGTGAATTATGGATTTAGGAAATTTCTTTTCATGGCCATATTGTCTCTAAAGATGGAATATCTATTGATCCTTCAAAGACAAGGGAAATAAAATAATGGCCAGCACCGATGAGTATAACAGAGGTACACAATTTTATTGTATTAACCGTTTACCATTGGTATTTTTTCTAGATTTTTTCATGTATGGCTAACCCATTAACCAGGCTCACATGTAAAGGTGTCAAATATATTTCGAAAAAATGATTTTGAATAATGTTTTGAAGAATTTAAGAGAAGATTAATTGATGCTTCTATCATGACTCTACCATCGATGAATGGTGGGTTTTTTATTTATAGTGACACATCAAAAAAGGACATGATTGTGTACTTATGATGAATGATAGATTTATTGTATATGCATCACGGTAGGTGATAATTAATGGAAAAAATATATTACTCATGATTTTGAGTTATCAGCTGTAATCTTTTCTCTAAAGATATGGAGACACTATCTCTATGGTGAAAAATGTGAGATATATATTGATCAGAAGAGTTTAAAGTATACTTTCTCATAGAAAGAACTCAACATGAGGGAAAGGAAATGGCTTGAACTACTCAAGGATTATGATTTCATGACACACTCCCACCTAGGGAAGGAAAATAAGGTGGAAGATGCTTTGAGAAGAAATGATCATGGAGTTCTAAACAAGATGAGAGTTGAAAGGGATCCTATGTTCATGGGTCTAGTAAATATGGATATGGGAATAATCATGGAATTTGAAACATCAATACTTTTTCAAATGGTTTCCAAACCATAATTTCTAGAAAGGATAAAAAGTTCTCAAAATTATGATGAGGTGTTTCAAAAGAAAATTAATGCTGTGAATGATGGGAGATTAGTTGAAATTGTATATGAAGATGGAATTTTGAGATTTGGGAAGAGGCTTTATGTTTTCGATATACCTGATCTAAGAAGGTAATTTTTGGATGATGATCATAGATCCAATTTCATTATAATCCCTGGTTTCCCTAAGATGTATAGAAATTTGAAGGAGCATTTTTTATGGGACAAAATGAAGAGGGAGATTACTGATTATGTGTCTAGATGTATGGTTTTTCAAAAGGTAAAGGATGGAAGATAAGATCCTAGAGAAGTCTTGCAAATTCTTCCCATACCATAGTGGTAATGGGACGATTTTACGATGGAATTTTTCATTGGGCTACCAAATACTCTTAGGAGGAATGATCCAATATGGGTTATTGTTTATCGTCTTACAAAGTCAATACATTTTCTTACTATAATAAAAGATTTACCACTTGAACGTTTAACTAGAATATATATAAATGAAGTTCTATGACTTCATGGTATACCCCTATAAGTAGTTTTTGATCGTGATCCCCGTTTCTTCATCAAGAATCTATAAAATTCTTCAGAAATCCATGGATACTGAACTTCATTTGATCACTGCCTACCACCCTTAAACTAATGGAAAATCAGAATGTACTATTCAAACCTTAGAAGACATGTTGTGATCTTTATAACTTGACTTAAAAGGTATAAAGGATCAGTATTTACCTTTGGTATAATTCCCCTATAACAATAGATTCTATTCATTTATTCAAACGGTGCAATATGAAGCATTATATGGAAAAAGATGTCGCAAACCAACTTATTGGGATGATGTTGTTGAAATAAAACTCATAGGCCCAGAACATGTTGAAGAAACAATGGAAAATGTCATGATTATCCAAACCCACATTAAAGCAGCTCAAAGTTTTCAATAGAGCTATGTCGATAACTGAAGAAAGGATTTAGAATTTTTAATAAGTGATCATGTTTTCTTGAAGGTGTCTATATGGAAGGGTGTTATACCATTTGGTAGGAAGGGTAAATTAAGTCCCAGGTACATTGGACCTTTCAAAATTATAGAATGAATTGGAGTTTTAGCTTACCATTTTGAAATACTGCTAATTCTCTCCAAAGTTCATGATACGTTCCACATATCACTGTTGAGAAAATAAATGCCAAACCCAGCACATGTACTCACCTATGAAGAAATAGAGCTGGAACCAGATCTGCCTTATTATGAAGAGCCTATCATCATTTTTTATACTAGAGAATAAGTTTTGAGAAACCGAATGACTCATCTGGTAAAGTTCTTTGGAGAAACCATAAAATGGAAGAGGTGACATGGGAACCTAAGAAACTTATGATAAAGAACCACCCAAATCATTTAATGTAGTAATATTCAAAAAAAATTGAGGAAAAAAGTATTTGAAGGAGGGAAGAATTTAAAACTCCAGTGTTCCACGGTATGCTTCTCTTTGAATAATACAAAAGAATGCGTTGTAAGAAACTCCAAGTTCTATCACACCACAACCAATCAAACTAGCCGTTTAAAAAGTAGTTATGAATAGTAATTAATACTTTTTGAAATTTTATAAATTTTAATTTCCAAAATATGATTCATTTTTCAATTTGGAATATCAAAATTAGCTTAGGGTGTTTTTATGGTATTTTTTTGAAAACATTAAATTTTTCATGAATTGTGAAAGAAACAACACTATTGTTTAAAACTAACTTTTTATTTAAATAATTATTTTTAATTTAAATTTATTTTAAAGTAAAAATATATGAATAATACCTATATTAGTCCAATTTAATTCATTTGAGTCATTTTATAATATTATTAGATATATAAAAAAAATTAACTATTTGACATATTTTACCCACCTTCTAGGCACATTTTCAAATTTGCCTAAAACATAATTTTACCACTTCTTTTAATTGAATTTCAAAAATATAAAAAATAATTTTCCTTAGTAAGTAAAATTTGGGTCAATAGGATGAAAATAATGTTTTTTAATAGTTTCTTTTGATTTTTTTACCGTGCTGAATAGAAAATAGGTTAATTAAAGGTAAAAATAATATTATAATTATATACAATTACCCCAACACATGTCCAAGTTCTATTGGATAAGTTTGTTTCTACCAAATTCAACCTTAGGACAAAAATAAGATCATTTTTGATCCATTTGGGTTAGATTAGGACATATTTTATATTTTATTTAAAGAATAGTTAAAAGTGTAAAATTCAACTTTTAATAACTAAACCATTTTAAAAATAGATTTATACATAAGATAAATTCGACAATAAATTCTCATTTGAAAGATTAAAATATTTCCTATATCTTAGTATTTTATTTATAAATTTTAGACACTAAATAATTAAATTTATTTATGATACAATGATGATGCAGTAATTACCTTATTAATGAAGGATTAAGATAATTGATTTTACAAATACTAAAATAATTGTAAATTGAATATTTTGTGACCATCCATGAATTTTTTAGGTGAATATTACATGTTAGGGTTGATTAAATGTATTTTTTTTCTACGTAATGAAGTTGTGATGATTTTAACAAAAACCAAATACTAAATAGTGTCAAAATTGACATAAATGAAGCTTTAAAACAAATACTATTTTATTAAATTACGCAATAGTCCATAAAATCTATGTTTTTTTCCAAATGACTTAGATAATGTTATATATGTCATTAATAAACTACTTTATGTTATCTTGATATTTTATAGTAACTATATTAACCATGTATGATAAAAATACAAGAAGACAACATAAAAGTTAAACTATTTAACTAAGGGTTAAGTCTAAAAGATAAGGTTGATATGGTCACATAACATGTCTAAAACCTATCGATTAAAAGGTTATAGACTCATACCCTACATATAATATAAATAAATCAATTTGGATATATTATAAATAGAAATCATTTTATAATAAATTAATATTTCAAGCTTTTCCTAAAGTGCCCCTAACCTCTCTTATAAAAGGGAACATCCCTTTCTTTTAATTCACACCTAAAAAAACTTTTTTCTTGACCAAAACCTACTCAAATATCCTCCCAAATAGATTCAGTCCATTCTAGAGGCCTTAATTTGATAAGAAATCCATTCTAAGGATCAGTTTTTCTCAAATCAAAAGGAAGTACCCGAAGAAGAGGTAATTATTTTATCACCTCTTTCAAAGTTCTTTTATTCTTCCACTTCCTCTTTCTTTATTGTTTCCGTAATAAAATAATAATTTCAATTAATTATATATGTTGAGATTTTATTTTAAGTATGGTAAAAACATATTCCTTATTCTATCCATCTTATGAATGAAAAAGTCTCCATAAGTTCGTACGTACAGCTTACCATCTCCACGTCATAGTGTAGTTTGTTATTCAACACTTCATTATTTAGATGGGTGTAATAATGAGAATAATTGATGAAAATAATAAATAAATTTTTTTAATTATTCTATATATATGATATACCATCAAATTACATATGATTTCACCATCAATAGAATGATATTATTTCTCATGCATACGTACAGATTACCGTCTCCATGACACGATGAGATTTCATTCCCCATTGTAACCATTCAATAATTATTTTAATTTGATGATTAAAAAATAATTTTTAATAACTTAATATAATTCTATATATTATTCAAATACATCCTATCCAAAAAAAACAGACTTACATAACAAAACATATAAAGGAAAACGAATCAGTTAACACCTGAAACAATGATACTACTGAAATATTATTTTCGAAGCAATATTATAGGATCATATATGATATCATATTTAGGTGTGTGGTTATTGTATAATTTAATTACAATTATTTAACAATTATACATGAGTTTAATTTACCTTCAAAGGTAAGGGTTAATTTTTCAATCTCTATTATCAGAGGTTGTTTATATGTAAGTATTTACTGGGACTTCTTTATCATCCACATTCATATTTCTTAAAAATTTATTTAAAAACATTTTTACTATTTCCTAGAATATGGTTTAAATTAATTTATAACCTTGTTTGACTTTTTATATATGTTTTTAAATGAATCTTTTCATCATTTTCCAAAAAAAAATCTTTATGACCTTTTCAACAAATTAAAAATGATTGTATTTTATCTTATACGAATGGTGCGTCTATTTTCTACCATTATAACACCTTCAAAGATTACCTTAAAAGATTATGTGAATATTTTCAAAATAAATGATTTATTTTATAATTATGATACCTTTATATGATTTCAAAGTAGAAAAATATATTTCTATCAAATACTTTTTGGATTTATTTCACCTATGTCAACATATATTGTTGGATTTTTTGTTTAATTGAAGCTGATTTATTATGATGCAATATTCCATATTGTATTGATAGTATTATGGTATGTTTGACTGTGGATGTGCTATTTTTTTGTAATTCATGGTTTATAGTTAAATAATTAACATTTCCAATGTTAGTTTAATACAAATATTTATGTTATGTTTCACCTTTTTATAATGGCAATGCATTGGACGTAGTAAGTGAGGAGAGGGGCCCTCTATATCTCATCGGCGCATCAGTAAGTCAAATGAGACAAACTAGTGTCTTGGCATAAGGCCTTGAAAATATTTTTATTTGTATTATTGGAACAAGGCCTTGACTATATGGTTATTATGTCCAGTATTATGAATTCTATCATCATTAGATTGGTTATAGATATTACATTTGAATATTCGTCAAGTATAATATCCATGTGAATAAGTAAATTTAATTATTTGATTTATCATTGCCCTACTATGCTGAAGTTTAAGTTTAAAAGGCTTTTGTTTTATTCTTATACATGTCCTTATGTGTTTATTATTATTGATGATAGTTTTCTCTATATTGTTATCTTTTATGAGCATTTGAGATCACCCATTTTCTTATGTTTTATTTTTACCAGGATGCGAAAAATTATATTATGACTAGCTTCTATGAATAGGTTAAGAGATATGCATGAGTTAAAAGGATATACAATGTTACTTTTTCATTTCATAATGTAATGTAAAACTTATGTAAGTATCTAGTACTTCCAAGGCTACAAAACTGATCATTCTTTTAGGACTTGATCACTTGTGATCATTCCAATGTTATGTAATAATGTGCCGACTCTGGGTAACTGGGGTCGGGGTGTTACAATGAGGATTGATAATTTTCACATAAAAATATTCCTCCAAATTTTTTCATGTGTTAGTCACATTAAGAGGATGAATTTTGAAAATTGCCATTATTAAAAGTTGTTTAAATTTTTCTTTCTCATGAATCCATAAAATTTTTTCTCTATTGACCACATGTAGATGATGTTTTTATTTTATTACTAAAGAAATTATATCCAGCCGAGAAGACTCTTAATATTACCCTTTTAAATTTTATAATTCATTAATGACCATTAAATAGGATGAATATAGAGATACCATAGTTAAATAAAATTATCCAATCTCATATTTTTCTCCAAAAAAAGCCAGCTCTTTTATTTTGATAGTTTGGTTTATATGGGTCCATATTTTGAGGTATCTAGAATTATGCACAGATTCAATGCATGCATTAATAGATACTTTTGTGCCTCCAATGATTGGATTTAGAACTTGGTTTTGTTATATTAAATGTTTCCCAAAATGAAAAAATACTAAAAAATAATTTTACAATTTTGGTTAGTAAAGAAGATATTATAGCGGAAATAAGAGAATAAATAAAAATAATTAAAAATATAAAATTAGACCATTTTTAAATTAAGCTCTATTTCTTAGTAAAACATTAAAATTTGAAAAATTGCCAAAAAATATGTAACATCTTGACTCGACTTAACCTTGAACTGGTAGCCAGACTAGTTGGAACTTGACCTCAAGCACAACTCCCCGTATGCCAGTGGCTGCTGACTAGCAGCGAGGGTCTATATATAGTTGGTGGGGAGAATATACCCTCGTATTCAAAGTGAAAAATAGTAAAAAATAAAAAACTCATACAATAGTGGAAGAAGATATAAACCAATAGTCAACTGAATAAAGAAAGTGTCCAATACTAGTTTTTATAATTCATGCATGTCATGGTGATACATATCTGAATGAGGTAAACAAAACAACATGATTTGCATTTCAATACAAATAAAAAGACTCAAAGCCACAAGGGCGATCTCCATGCACATCCCAATATCTTTCTCTATCTATTGAACCTAATTCCCAAGTACAAGTAAACAACCACAAGAATGAATCCAAAATCTAGCAAATAAAAATTTCTACTCAGGTACCCGAGTGCAATGGCATCACGAATAGGATGTGAGATATAAATCTCAAAAGGCCAGGACCACTGCTATCTAGATCAATCTTTGAATGAAATCAAATTAAACCACATGCAAGTATATCAAAGAAATAAAAAAGTTGAATAAATAACCAAAAACTCATCCAGGTTCCTAAGGGACACCCGACGGTGATACCTGCTTTAGCCCAGAGCCGGTATGTCTGATCATGTCAATTATGTATATATATATATAGAGTAAAAGTGAGTGTGTGTGTGTGTGTGTGTGTGTGTGTGTGTATATAGATAGATATTCTTAGTATCCTCTTATATGAACCAAGTGTGTACCAATTCCAAATGGGCATATACCTTGGATACTATTTATGGCTAGACCGAGATGTAATGCATATAAATTCATAACTTGGGGAAGTGCTCATGGTCTTTCCCCTGGTCCAAACTCCAAGAGCTCCCACGGTCTCATGGAAATAAACATAGAATCTCAAATGGTCTTCCTACCCTAGGATCTCGCAGGATTTTGGAAAAAGATGGTTGATGGATCGAGACGTAACACATAAACATCCATCACCAAGAGTAGTGCCAACGGTCTATCCCCTAGCTCAACTACCCGAGCTCTCCTGGTTTCTGGAGGATCAGCACAAAAACTAACATATTCTTTCCCCTTAAGGGATATCACAATCCCTTAGATCCCCTACCTATACAAGGCATAACCATTCACAACATATAATTCATGAAGCATTTAACCTCTCATTAATTTCATTATCCCATTTCAAATACATATAATTAAGCATATTTATATTTATTATTAAGAAAAACAATCTTAAGTATATCAATTAAAACATTTGAATGGGATTCACATTCAACTAAAAAATATGATACAAGGTCCTATAAATCATCTCATTGGACATAATCAAACCCCTTAGTTAACTCATAAATTTACCTGGTTCCAAAATCTCATTAATTAATTAATCAATTATATATCAACAACACAATTCATATCTCATAACTAATTTTCATGAACTAATTTTCTTATTATAAATCTAAAATATTCATAATAAATCCCATAATTAAATATATATATATATATATCACAATATAAAATCCAAATAATTAATTCACAATTAATTATATAAACTTCCCCAAATTTTATACCTCATAATTAATCCCCCAATTAATTATCTCAATTACAATTTTCAAAGCATATAATTAATTCACAATTAATTATCTCAACTTAGACAATTTAATACCCCATAATTAATTCCCACCATTAATTATCTCAATTACAATTCTCGAATAAAATAATCAATTCACAATTAATTATCTCAATTTATCCAATTTCATATCTTATAATTAATCCCACCAATTTATTATCTCAATTACAAATCTCAAAACACAAAATTAATTCACAATTAGTTGTCTTAAATTAACCTATTTAATATCTTATAATTAATCTCATAATTGATTATCTCAATTACAAATCTTAAAACTCAATATTAATTCATAATTAATTATCTCAACTTAGCCAATTTCATATCTCATAATTAATACCCAAATTATTTATCTCAATTATAATTCTCAAAGAACATAATTAATTTGAAATTAATTATCTCAAAAAATACAATTTAATATCTCATAATTAATCCCCACGAATAATTATCTCAATTACAATCCTCAAAGCACATAATTAATTCAGAATTAATTATCTCAACTTAGCCAATTTTGTATCTCATAATTAATTCCCAATTAATTATCTCAATTACAAATCTCCAAACCAAAATTAATTCACAATTAATTATATCAATTTATCTTATTTAATATCTCATAATTAATACCCTAATTAATTATCTCAATTAAAATTATCAAAACACATAATTAATTCACAATTAATTATCTTAACTTAGCCAATTTAATATCTCACAATTAATCCCCAAATTAATTATCTCATTTAAAATTCTCAATGCACATAATTAATTCACAATTAATTATCACAATTTAGCCAATTTTATTTCTCATAATTAATTCATCAGTTAATTATCTCAATTACAAATCCCAAAACACAGAATTAACTCCCAATTAATTATCTCAACTTAGCCAAGTTAATTGCTCATGATTAATACCTTGATAAATTATCATCTCAAAGCACATAATTAATTCATAATTAATTATCTCAACTTAACCAAATTAATTTCTCATAATTAATCACCTAATTAATTATCCTATTCACAATTATCAAACCATATTATTAATTCAAAATTAATAATCTCATCTTACTAATTTAATATCTCTTAATTAATCATTAGACTAATTTTTTGGATCTGAATCAATAGATTATACACAAGAGGGGGGTGAAATGTGTCTTTTGAAATTTTTCAATAACTCTTCCTTTGAACGAGTTCTGTCCTTTAAAACTTATCAGATTTGACTGTGCAGCGGAAAAAGTAAAAACAAGAACATAATGATGTATAGTGGTTCGGGGAACAGAAAGCCCCTAGTCCACTCCACCAACGCTCTACTCCACGAGCTTGGTGATTTTCACTATCTGGTCCTCTTTTACACGGACTGATTCACAACTGAGTACAGGTAGTTGACACCTTTATAATCCAAGGAAAAACAAAGCCTTCTAGTTCAAACTCGAACTTACACAACCTAGAATGAGAAGCTGGTTACTCAAGAGAAAAAAAATAATTTCAGAAAGAAATTTCCGGTTGATCTTCACAATTGCAACAGAATGCAATTGACAATAGATGTATCAAAGTCTCTAGAAATATTGATCTTCAAGATGAAGTAGTTCTGAGTTGATCAAGTTGTATTAGATATAGAAATATAGTTCACAACCTTATCAATAGTATATCCACATAAGATATTCGATATAGAACAGCTGAATCTTCTATCGAGTTCCTTCTTCTTGAGAAAATAGAGCTTTTACGCTCCTGTTGAATCAGTAGATCAATCATGAATAGTTGCAATCTTTGTTTTCCACATTTTTCAATAATATATCGACCACACCATTCTATTTTCTATGTTTCAGAGAGAGAATATATAATAAAGCATATCTCCTGCACATTTAGATCCATAAAAGTCGCCTTCTGATTAGCGATATTCAAAAATTCGAATTTATAGAGAAGTCGTAACTTCTCTTAAGACTCAGCATAAAAAGATCCTTTTAATTTGATCTTAAATCTATTAATAAAACGACTTTGAATCATTAAAATTCGTAATTTATAAACGACTTTATATTCGGCTTGAAATCTGCCCATAAATCAGCTTACTTATCATTGTACATAAAAACTGTCTGCCGAACATTCCGACGCCAAACATAAGGTTGATGACATGGCCTCCAAACGTAGGGTTAATAACATAGTCTTAAAACGTAGGGTTGACAACGTAAGGTTGATAAAAAAACGTAGGGTTGATCATTCATACTTTTTCTTCAACATTCAAACGTACAGTAAAAGATCCATACTATTACCTAATCAATACTTTTCCAAGAACGTATGGTTGTTTACAAACGTAAGGTTCATGAACCATACTTTTGAGAAATAAAAGTAAACTTTAGAATTTATGTACAGTTCTCCTTCCATACATTGCTGATAACCAAAACATAGGGTTTCTTCCTAACATAAGTTCTTCTTCCATACTTTTCTGAAAACGTTTGGTTGTTTAACCATAATTTTCTCTTATCTCAAAAACAGTACATGCTTTTCAACCTTACACTATGTTTATCCACGTAGGGTATGAACATTGATTCCAAAACACCCTAAAACAGATTCTGCACTATATTCATCTATGTAAGATGTGATCAGTGTTTCCAGAATGCGCTAAAACAGATTCGGCGCTAAGTAATAAATTCTCGTTATTTCAAGAGTAAAATAAATTAATAGCCTCCAGAAAAATACTAAGTGAAATCATTAGAAAATAACTAAGGGTATTTGTGAGCATCAAAATTATCATAAAGAGACAGATTATTATTTTCAATAATCTTCCCCTTTAAATAACATTAATACGTATTGTTGAAAACAATACTTTAGTCAACAATCTCCCCCTTTTGATGATCACAAAACCCATAAAATAATTAAAATTATTTAAACAAAAATGTCTCATCTAATTTTCTCCCTCAATAAAATGAACTCTCCCCCTAAATATTGATGTTTTTTATCCAAATTCTCCCCCTTTTTGTGATATCAAAAAGAATGAAAAATGATGGATTTTAACACGTTTTATATTTCACTGAACTGTTAGTAAATGCTATTACGAACAGTTTATCAATAATTAAATATGGAGTACTGGCATATTAAAAATAAAATTAGTAAAACAAATAAGGAAAGGGGCAAATAAACAATGATGAAAATTTTCATTCAAAAAACAGTATTATATACATGACAATGATATACACAGGAATCAAGGTTTGTGTAAGATAGGAAACATGGTCTATCTCCTCTGAATTACAGACTTGATTTATGTAAACTATTCCCGAATTCTCTTCATCATCCAATCTCCAAGCTTGATAATGATCTCTCTGTTCTCTTGAGTCATTTGAATATCCTCAATTAAATTGAATCTGAAAAACTCATGCATCCTTTCCTCTTTTTCAACAAATACTGACAGCTTCTCTGATAACTGATCTAACAGAATTATGATTGATGGCTCACTTGATGTCATTTGATCCACTAAGAATTTGTGATTGTCCAGCAACACTGACAAAGGTGCACCGTTACATTGAAGATCCTGTATCCTGTCAGTCATACTGCTCAACGCAGTTGTGATACCTTGAAACATTCTGATTAAATCAGGTGAAGAACTTGATCCACTAACAGCATTATTTGCAACTGATGCAAATTGGTTCTCTATAAACAACTTCAGATCTGATAAATTTGACTTCATAACCATTTCATGTTTTAATTGAGTAACAACAGTCAGCATATCCTCTTTAAACATTTCAACTTCTTGCCTTGAAACTGTACACTCCTTCAGCTTTTGAAACATCAAATGCTCTAAGTCTAAATCATTTCTGAGAGAAGCATTCTCAGATTCCAATTGAGATACTTGTCTATACAGTTCTTCAACTTCTTCTTTCCTTGAATCAGATGCACCCTGTGCTTTATTCACATT
The DNA here is from genome assembly GCA_963277665.1 of Viscum album. Taxonomy (NCBI): domain Eukaryota; kingdom Viridiplantae; phylum Streptophyta; class Magnoliopsida; order Santalales; family Viscaceae; genus Viscum; species Viscum album. The sequence goes on along the minus strand of OY728142.1, from coordinate 687,904,119 downwards.
CTCAGGTTGATGTAGAAATACCAAAGCCAATGATTTAGCATCAGATTTCTCCTTTTCTTTGTCCAGAGAAGGTTGGTTCACAACTTTTTTCTTAGAGTTTTCAAACACCTCCACAAGAAAAATCCTCTTGAAGTACCTCTGTTTGAGCTTCAGAAACATGCTCATTACATTCATCTGCATCTTTATCTTCCACTGGAATTTCAAGAACAATATCTTCATAAGATTCTTGAGGTCTGGCCACTTCTTCACCAGGCACTGCCTCCATCTCCTGTTCCTGTTGAAGTGCAGCTTCATCATCAGCAACAATCTGTTCCTGATTTTCCCTTTGAGATTCTTCTTGAGCTCCTAATTTATCTACTGGAGCTGTTCTATCAGTAACATCTTCCATTATTTTATCAGCAATAACTTCTCTCACAAAAGAATAATAAATTAAAAGTTCTGTTGGAGTTTCCAAAGCAGTGGAAGTGACTTCCTCATTTACTGGTCTTTTTCTTCTTGATTGAAGTCCCTCCTGTCTTCTGTCTTCCTCAACATCTGTCACTTCAAAAAGAATCCTTCTTGCTACATTGATGACTCTGGATTCAGCTTGTCCCTCCTTCGACTTAGTAGGTTGAGCCTGAGCACTCTCTGAGTCTTCCTCAACTCTTACTGGCAAAATTTTTTCTTTAATTGTGCTCCAGAAATATCCAACTTTCCTCAAGGTTCCAGCATTAAACATATTACCGTGATGATAGTTAACTCTTGCATCCACTAATCTCACTATGTCTTTCTTAAACAGCAGCTTAAAAATAAATATACCAAAGGGATAGAAATTCATCCTGGCCTCGCTTTGATAGCAATAACTGAGATACCTTTTCATGTATCTTGGAAAGTTTAACTAAATATCACTTAACAAAAAAAAGAACATTATATACATATCAGGGTATAAAATCTTCTCCATTTCTGCCATCTGTGGAGCTATTCCGGTCTGAATAAATTTTACCAAAATCTTCTGATCAGGCTCCAAATCCTTAATAAAAATTTTCTTTATTTTCTTGGTACCAAAAAGAAAAGACATAATGTCTTCAGATTTATGCACAGAATCTCCTATATTCTTCATGTCAAAATAAAAAACTCCCTCATGGGGGCAGTTGAGAATTTGACTAATCTCTACTGATTAAATTGAGAAATCCCTATCTTATATTTTAGCCATCATACTGTCTTCAGTATATCCCAGACTAAACTATACATATTTGTAGAAGTATCTATGTTCTACTTCATACAGAAATTTCGTATTTTCACTATTGAACATCTGTTCAAGATTCTGAAACGACAGTGCTTCCTTAAACAATAGATTTGTCTGAAATAACCAGTCAAGATCGATTACTTTACCCTGTAATATTTTTATTCCTTCATTTCATTGTCTCTTGGCATTTCTCGGCTCGACCTCACTGGCTCTTTTAGTCCTTACCATTTCTGCGAGATTCTCTGAAGGTTTGAAGGTTAGGGTTTCAGAAGTTCGAAGTGTAGGGTTTCAGAAGAGGAAGTGCAATTTTTGGATTTCTAAAGGGTTTCGATAGAAGTGAAAGGGTTTAGAAGTCAAAAAGGCTCTGACAGCCTTGATTCTCATGTAATAACTCATCATTACATATATTTAAAAATAAATAAATTTTCCATACGATGAATGAAATAAAAACGTAAACAGTATTCAATAAACAAAATAAAATTTACAAAAAAAATAAAGGAAATTATTTAAAATTAAATAAACCTAGCTCCCCCTTAATAAAATCAAACCTTGCAGTGGGAAGAGGTTTAGTAAAAATATCTGCTAATTGAATTTCAGTATTTATATATTCTAAAAATATATCCTATTTAATAACATGATCTCTTAAAAAGTGATGCCTTATATCATTATTCTTAGTTCTAGAATGACTAATAGTATTTTTGAAATATTAATTGCACTCGTATTATCACATAAAATATGTGTATTATGAAAATTCAATCCGAAGTCCATAAGAGTGTTTTTCATCCACAACCCTTGTGCACAACAACTGCCAGCAAGAAACATATTCTTCCTCAGCTGTTGACAAGAGAGCTGAATGTTGTTTCTGACTAGACCATGATACTAAGGACTTTCCTAAAAATGACATTTACTTGATGTACTTTTTCTATATAATCTACTACTTCCAAAGTCAGCATCTGAATATGAAATCAAATTAAAATTAGAAGTTTTAGGATAAAGAAGAGATTGAAAAATTGTTCCTTTTAAATATCTAAAAAATCTTTTTACAGTAGTTAGATGGGATTCTTTAGGACTTGATCAAAATCTAGCACAAAGTCATTCTGAATACATTATATCTGGTCTGCTAGCAGTAAGATATGAAAAACTACCAATCATACCTCTATATAACTTGTTGTCAACTGATTTCCCAGTTTCATCCAAATCACTTTTCATATTAGTACACATAGGAGTTGTAAATGACTTGCTGTTCTCAAGTCCAAATTTCTTAATTAAATCAGTAATGTATTTTCTTTGATTTAAAACATTTCCAAAATCTTTTTGAAATATTTGAAGACCCAAAAAGAAATTTAATTCTCACATCATACTCATTTCAAATTTTTCTTGCATTAATTTTGAAAATTCATGACAAAAAGTTTTATTAGTTTATCCAAAGATTACATCATCAATATAAATTTGAACCAATAAAACATTATTTTTCACAGTTTACATAAATAGTGTTGGATCTGCCATACCAACAGTAAAATAATTTTTCAAAAGAAAAGAACTTAATCTTTCATACCATGCTCTAGGTGCTTGTTTATGATCATAAAAATCTTTAGTAAGTATAAAAACAGAATTAGGTTTTTGAGAGTTTTCAAAACCAGGAGGTTGCTCAACATAAACTTCCTCCATTAAATATCTATTTAAAAAGGCAGATTTGAAATCCATCTGAAATAATTTAAAATTAATATAAGATGCATAGGCTAAAAGGATTCTAATTGCTTCTAACCTAGTTACTAGTGCAATGGTCTCATCATAATCTATTCCCTCTTCTTGATTATATCCTTTAGCTACTAATCATGCTTTATTTCTAGTTATTGTGCCTTGGTCATCCTGTTTATTTCTAAAAACCCATTTGGTTTCTATTACAGGATAATTCTTAGGTCTTTCCACTAAATCCCAAACTTCATTTCTTTTAAACTGGTTTAATTTATCTTGCATTGCTATTACCCAGCTTTCATCATCTAAAGCTTCTTCTATAGTCTTGGGTTCTTGTTGAGATATGAAGGCAGATAATTCTACTAGGTTTCCTAAGTTTCTTCTAGTTTGAACACCACTTTCTATGTTACCTATACAGTTTCAAAAGGATGATTCTTTAGGGTTTTAGACTGTCTGGGTAATATATTTAAAGGTTCATCAGTATCATGTTCCTTTGAACTGGACTGAATTTCTTTTATATCATTTTCAAAATCATTCTTTAAATTCTCAAGTCTCATGTTATCATTAGAGTCAAGTTCATCCATTTGTTCTGTCCTTTTCTCAAAAGGATCAGATTCATCAAATTTCACATCAACTGATTCTTCAACAATCCTTGACTTCTTATTATAAACTCTATAAGCTTTGGAGGTTGCAGAATATCCTAACAAAATACCTTCATCAGATTTTGGATCGAACATACCAAGATTATCCTTGGTGTTTAATATATAAACCTTGCATCAAAAAAAATTAAAGTAATTTACTTTAGGTTTTCTGTTATTCCATAGTTCATAGGGTGTCTTTTTCAAAATAAGTGTAATTAAAACATTATTAATTATATAACAAGTTGTATTCACAGCTTCTGCCCAGAAATACATAGGTAGGCTATATTCATTTAACATAGTTCTAGCCATTTCTTGAACTGTTCTATTTCTTCTTTCTATAATCCCATTTTGTTGAGGTGTTCTGGGTGTAGAAAAGGTGTGTTTAATACCCATATTTGAGAAAAAGGAATTAAATTCCATATTCTCAAATTCCCCACCTTGATCACTTCTTAATGAGGTTATATTGAAACCTTTTTCATTTTGAACAGATTTGCAGAAACTTTCAAATAAAGTAAAAGCTTCATTTTTAAATTTCAAAAAGAAAAACCATGTAAATCTTGAATAGTCATCAACTAAAACATATACATATAATTTACCATCTAAGCTTGCTACTCTTGAAGGTCCAAACATATCCATATGAATAAGTTATATAGGATTAGATGTAGCAACCTTATTAACAGATTTAAAGGATGACTTGTGTTTCTTGCCAAGTTTACATGCATCACAAAATCTGTCACTCTCAAATTTGAGACAAGGTAAATCAGAAACTAAATGTTTCTTGGATAAGTTATGTAAAACATATACATTGCAATGACCAAGTATTCTATTCCAGAACCAGGATTCACTTACTTTAGCAGTCAAGCAGTTTACTTTTTCTTTACACAAGGAATTTAAATCCAAAGTATAGACATTTTCAGTTCATGGTGCTTTAAATTTAAACAGTTTATCGTTAGAAATAGTACAATAATGGTTAGTAAAATCAACAGTATATCCATCATCACAAAGTTGAAAGATACTTATCAGATTGTGTTTTAGTCCTTGTACATAAAGTACTTTGTTGATTGAGCCTATTTTTGGATCTCCAATAGTTCCAATGCCAATGATTTTTTCCTTTGGAATTATCACCAAATGTGACAAGTCCTCCTTCATTTTGAGTGAGTGAAGAAAAATTCAATGAGTTTCCACTCATATGTCTTGAGAATCCACTATCCATGTACCATATTTCTTTTCTTCTCTAGTGACCAGCTACCAGCAAAGACATTCAATCAAATTGCTTTGGTACCCATATTTTGTTGGGTCCAGGAGTGTTATCTAGAAATGATATGGGTATCCAGAATTTCTTTGTTCTTTTAGATGAATCATATATGTCTTTTGAAACATAGGCTTTCTTAATACCACAAATTTGAGGTTGTATTAAGAAACATTTTTTAGCTACATGTCCCTTTTCCCTAAAAAAATTACAATTAATCTTTTTAGAGCTACGAACAAAATAATTTTTATATAGCTTTGGTTTTTCTCCTTTACTGCCAATTCCAAATCTCTCATTTTTAATAACATTTTTTCCAATAATTTCATTTAATGAATTCTCTCCTTTTGTAAAAACCAATGAATCCTGTTTGTAAGACTCTACTTCATCCTGCAGTGATTTTATTATTGATTCAAAATTAATATAGTTAGTGTTAATCAAATTGTATTTATCAGTTAATTCTTTATGTTGTTTCATAATTGTGTCTCTTTCATATGAAACGGATTTATGTATATTTTTCAGTGACTTATGTTTCTTAAATAGTGAGTCATATTTTTTTTCAAGCATATTGCAGTAGGCTGCAAGTTTTTCATTTGCGTAGCTTGATTCAGAATGTGATTCAGAGGAGTAATATGAGTGTACCTCATCAGTTTCTTCCATCAAACACATGTTTGCCTTTAGATTGACTTCTTCTTTCTCTGAGCTTGATTTAGAAGAGCTACTTAAGTCTTCAGATACACTCCAAGTGGATTTCATAGCTTTCTTGTCTCTCTGCTCAAAGTAATTTCTTTTGAAGAATTTCTTTTTCTTTGCATCCTTCAATTGTGGGAAATCTGGTCTGATATGTCCCATCTTTTTTCATTCATAACAACTCACTTCCATATTATCTCCCTTAAAAGAATTTTTTGAAGCCTCTTTTCTTGCTGTATAATTTTCTAAATTTTCTGGCTAGTTGAGCCAGTTCTTTATCTGGGTTGGATGAGTCAGAGCTTTCTGATTTAGCTTTGACTTCTTTGCTCTTCATCATTCTATTCTATTGTTCTGATTTTACCTTCAAGGCAGTATCTTCTCTTTTGATAAGAACATTATGTTCATTAGCTTCATCTTGAATTTCAGCTTCATAGATCATCAGTGTACCAATCAACTCTCTCATAGTTAGATCTTTGACAGGTGTTGATTGTCTGATTGCAGAAGAGATACCATTCTATCTTGTAGGAAGTACTCTCAGTACTTTTAATGCTTGATCAGCCTTCTTGATAGGTTCTCCTAGAGAAATTATGTTATTGAAAATTTCTGTCAATCTTCCATTCATTTGGGTAATGCTCTCACCTTCAATCATTCTGAAAGTATCAAATTTCAGTTTTTCAGTTGCATATCTCATTTTCCTTACATTATCTGTTCCTTCATATGCCACAGCTATTGTTTGCCACATCGCATATGCTGTCGGGCACTGAGATACTCTGTTAAATTCATCTGGTCCTAGACCGCAGATAATTGCATTCATAGCCTTTGAGTTCATATCGTACTCTGCCTCTATAGCAGCACTCCATGCCCAAGGATTTTCAGGAATTTCATAAGGAGTCAGAATCATTCAATAGACTCTATATCCGAGGTTTTTCAGATATATTATCATGCGTTATTTCCAAAAACCATAGTTGTATCCATTATAATATGGTGCTCTAACCATCGACATCCCTTCTCTTGTATCAGTCATGATTCTCTGTTGTATAATCCTTAAATGCTTATAGCTTTATAAGGCTCTTTCAGAAGCTCCACCTTTGATACCAATTGTTGGATCTGAATCTACAGATTATACACAAGAGGAGGGAGAATTGTGTCTTTTGAAATTCTTCAATGACTCTTCCTTTGAACGAGTTATGTCCTTAAAAACTTATCAGATTTGATTGTGCATCGGAAAATGTAAAAACAAGAACACAAATATGTATAGTGGTTTGGGGAACAGAAAGCCCCTAGTCAACTCCCCCAACGCTCTACTCCACGAGCTTGGTGATTTTCACTATCTGGTCCTCTTTTCCACAAACCGATTCACAATTGAGTACAGGAAGTTGACAACTTTACAATCCAAGGAAAAACAAAGCCTTCTGGTTCAAACTCAAACCTACATAGCTTAGAACGAGAAGCTGGTTACTCAAGAGAAAAAATAATAATTTCAGAAAGAAATTTCTGGTTGATCTTCACAATTGCAACAGAATTCAATTGACAGCAGATGCATCAAAGTCTCTAGAAGTATTGATCTTCAAGACGAAGCAGTTCTGAGTTGATCTAGTTGTAGTAGATATAGAAATATAGTTCACAACCTCAAAAGTAGTAGATCCACAGTAGATATTCGATGTAAAACTGGTGAATCTTCTATCGAGTTCCATCTTCTTGAACAAACAGAGACTTTACGCTCCTATTGAAACAGTAGATCAATCGTGAATAGTTTCAATCTCTATTTCCACCCTTTTCAATAATAGATCGACCACACCATTCTCTTTTTTGTGTTTCAGAGAGAGAATATATAATAAATCATATCTCTTGCACATTTAGATCCATAAAAGTCTCCTTCTGATTCGCGATATTCAAAAATTTGAATTTATAGAGAAGTCGTAACTTCCCTTAAGACTCGGCATAAAAATCTCCTTTTAATTCGATCTTAAATCCATTAATAAAACATCTTTCAATCAGTCAAAGTATTAATTTAAAAATGACTTTAAATTCGGCTTGAAATCCGCCTAGATATCAGCTTACTGATCGTTGTACATAAAAACCGTCTGCCAAAAATTCGACGCCGAACGTAAGGTTGATGACATCGCCTCCAAACGTAGGGTTAATAACATAGTCTTCAAACGTATGTTTGACAACGTAAGGTTTATAACAAACATAGGGTTGATCATTCATACTTTTTTTTCAACATTAAAACGTACGGTAAAAGATCCATACTTTTACTTGATCCATAATTTTCCAAGAACGTATGGTTATTTACAAACGTAAGGTTGATGAAGCATACTTTTGAGAAATAAACATAACCTTTAGAATTTACGTACGGTTCTCCTTCCATACTTTTCTGATAACCAAAACGTAGGGTTCCTTCCTAACGTAAGGTTCTTCTTCCATACTTTTCAAAAAAACGTATGGTTGTTTAGCCATACTATTCTCTTATCTCAAAAAGTATACATATTTTTCATCCTTACGATGTGTTTATCCACGTAGGGTATGAAAAGTGATTCCAGAACGCGCTAAAACAGATTCCGCGCTATATTCATCTACGTAAGATGTGATCAGTGTTTCCAAAATGCACTCAAAAAGATTCCGCGCTAAGTAATAAATTCCCGTTATTTCAAGAGTAAAATAAATTAATAACCTCTTGCAAAATACTAAGTGAAATCGTTAGAATATAACTAAGGGTATTTGTGAGCATCAAAACTATCATATAAAGTGACAGAGTATTATTTTCAATAATCTCCCCCTTTAAATAACATTAATACGCATTGTTGAAAACAATACTTTGCTCAACCTAATTATCTTATCATAGAAATTAATTAATCTATAATTAATTATCTCAACATAAAAAAATTTAATATCTCATAATTAGTCATCAGATTATTATTTTCTCAATTATAATTTCAATCTATACAATTAATTCACAATTAATTATTTCTACTTAACCTGCCTAATAATCATAAATACCACTTAATCCAAGTGCGTAAATACGTGAGGGAGACAATAGGCAAATTCATATTAGATGGATAAAAGATCATATCTGTCTAAACATTAGGTTTTTAGCTCAAAGGAAATGCACCTTTGTTGGAGGGTTTTTATTACAAAAATATTATTTTGTAATCTAACAAATAATTTTATACCAATATGCAATTTTCTCCAATATTTTATTATACTTTAACAAAAGTAGTAGATTAACAAAATCTACATTTTTTCATAGAAAATCAAAGCTGAGGACCCTACCACAAAGAATTGGTTGGGCTAATTCTTTCTAACTAAAACTGCTACACACTCGTGCACATGCACTTCCACAATATTGTGCATACATACTAGGAATTATTCACATCACCCTACAATGATAATCGGCACCCAAAATTTGTGCGGTGAGGACCGATACACCTCTAATGAACTCCCCACAACTCAAAAACTCCAAAAGAATATAATCTAAATGTTGTGGAACCAATTATTATATTTAGAGCCTTACTTGAAAATGATGATGGTGATTCAAATCAAGCCAAACTACTTCATATTCCACAACGATTGTCTAAATACAACCCAATGGGTCCTGAGACATCCAATGCACCACCTAAGATCAGAAGAAAAAAGAAATTCAGTTTAATCTGGAACCCAGGGTTTCAACTGAATGGAATCCATGCGAAAGAGAGACGAGACAGCAAATGTGAAGAACGAAACATATGGAGAAAGACTTACCTTGATGAGAGAGACAACTTCCATGAAGCCTCCATGAGTAGAGAGCTACGCTAAGAGGGATCCAGAGAGCAGGGTGGTGTGCCACCTAAGGGTGATTCACCATGGGTCCGTCGCGCCCCCTGTGGGAGGAGGGATAGGTGTGTCTCCCTCTTCTTTTCTCTCTTAGATAAATTAAAATTTTAATATAAAATAGAAGAATTAATATAATAATAATAATAACCATCATATTATTATTATTACCCTTTAATATTATATCCTTTAGATAAAATCCAAACACCCATTTACATATTATTTAATTAAATTCTCCTCAATAGAATTCAATGAAATGAATTATTCAACTCTTACTCTTTAATTAAATTATATCAACATTCAATTTAATTAAATTTTAACCCCCATATCACATCAAATAATTAAATTTTTCTTAACCTTCAAATTAATTAAATAAAACCCCCATTTCACATCATTTAATTAAATTCCATTTAACTCGATTTAATTAAAAAAATCACCATCACACCTCATTTAATTAAATTCATCAACCTCAATTTAATTAAACAAAATAGACATAAAAATAACCATTATTATTATCATCATTTAATAAAACACTTCTTTAATAAATCCGAAAAATCCCCATTTAAACATCATTTAATGAAATTCCTCTCAATAATTTTAATTATATAAAACTATCATTTCACATCATTTAATTAAATTTTGTTTAAATTAATTTAATAAAATATAATTCTGCATCTCACCTCATTTAATTAAATTCTTCAACCAAAATTGAATTAAATGAAATTGTCATAATAATTACCATTATAATTATTATAATTTAATAAAACACTTATTTTATAATACCCATAAATCCATAATTACACATCATTTAATTAAATTCTTTTCCAATGAATTTAATAAAATAAATTCTCCAAAAAATTATTATTTAATTAAATTATATCTATACAAGTAAATGAAATAAAACTCCCCTTTTTGTCAACTAATTAAATTCAACTTAACATTGAATTTAATCAGATTAATCCTCAACTCCACATTTAACAAATCATTTAATTAAATTCCTTTTTAACCGACTTTAATTAAATAAATTTTCCAAATCATTAGTATTTAATTAAATTATCTCAACATAATTTAATAAAAAAACCTCAAAACCTCATTAATAATCATTTAATTAAATTTAATTCTTTTCATATCAGTTTAATTAAATAAATTCTCCATCTCAACTTCATTTAATTAAATTTACTGAATTTTAGTTTAATTTAATGAAACCCCAAAAAACTCATTTAATTAAATTCATTTCAACCATGAATTTAATTAATTTAATTTAACTCAAAACTTGGTAGACTATATGTTTTGACTTGAATGGTCTGATAGACTGTGCATAGACCCTTTATCCAATATTGGACACCTTCTTTATTATGCATGGCTGACCTGCACAGTTTGGACTAACCGTCTGTAGCTCATGTGAACATCACTGTATGATTATTTTATCCCAAACCATATCCTACCATCTAGTAAACTCCTCCATATTTTACCCAATCCGATTATCAACACTTTAAAAGAACTCAACCTGTGAAACTTCTTTCGAAAATTTGGTATTAAAACTGAACCGTGCAGTAAATGAAAAAGTTCAAAAACTATTGTATTTTAGCCCAGTAAAAAAACATGGGACATTACGAAATCGAACATTGGTTATATTTAAAAAATCATTTAAATAATGAAATATGTGAAATTGCGATCTTCATCAATCTTAAACACTTAATCATTTCATTCCTGGGATATCATCAAATATCTGAATAAAGATCCATAGAAGAATAAAAAATGAAAGAATGTCCAATATCATATAAAAAAAGTGTCGCATCATATATAACCTATGAAAAAAATTCAATTTAATTATCATCTCTCACATTTAAATTCATAAAACCCTAGAAATAGAACCATTCCCAAATCATAACATACCTTACATAGAATTTTATGTCACTGTTCACTCAAAATAAATGAAATTTGGAGTTATTATCATTCTTGGAAAATGAATGTGTCACCACATGCTTCTAAAAAATCTTATATCTCTACCCATACAGATGTAAAAAATATCTTTAATCATGAGTACTTTTCTAGGAGATTTAGTGGGTAAGAGTAGGTAGGTAAAATCATTTTAAAATTAAAATTTTGAAAAGGGAAGTTTAAATTCTTTGTAACATGCATTAATATTCAAGTTAGAAAAATGATATATACTCACTCAAATCTAATTAAATAATGTGAATCAATCATCCTTTCACATGATACATCATTCAAAAAATGAATACAATGAATGATTTCATCCTAATTATCCCGTTTTCATTTTTTTTGTTTTTTTTTTGATATTTTGATTTTTATTCAATTTTTTCTATAGGATAAAATGAAAATATAATAAAATGAATGAATAAAAAAATTTCCTCTTTATTTATTAAAGGTAGATGAATCAAAAAAATTTAAATAATGAAAAATTAAATCTCATATCCATTTATTCCTTTTTTTATTTTGTTTTAAGTTTTTTAAGATAACTAGGTGATATCGATGATGTATGATGAATAATGAAATATTATTTTTATTAATGTTATACAGAGTTGGACCACACATCACACCACCATAAAATTAATTTCATCCCAAATAACAGACAAAAAAATTCAATCCCCCACATTTAAAAAAGAATTATTTTTGTAAGAATATTAAGAGTGTAGGTAGGTATGGAAAAATAATCTTGTAATGTTTTTTAACCTGTAAATAAATTCAAGTAATTTAAGGGATAACATGGGTAAATGTTAAGGTTGGTCTAAATTTGAATTATGGATATCTGAAAAAAAAAATTACTAAATCATATCAAAAACATTTTATTTACTCTGATTATTTGAAAGATAAAAATTAAAATTTCATATTTTCTCAAAAAAATTCATGTTTCTCTATAAAAAATTGTGGGTATTAATAAGAATATGATAATTTTGTTAAGAATTACTCAAAGGATAAGAAAAAATCTTTGAGATGTTATTTAATGGTATCTGATCTAAAAAATTGGTCAAAATTATAAAAATTATTTAAAATCAAATTCAAGGAACAAATTTACACATCTATAATCATTTTTAAAAACGATTTATTTATAAATAAATAAAATATCTAAAAAAAATTCAACTGTGAAATTTGATTAATAATATTAATGAAAATATTGGGTTCAAGCCCCTTTATTAAGAAAAAGAAAACTGGAACCCTTCTAAACTGGGTAAGGGTGGACCCAAAACAAACCCGGCCTATAGGCCCAATGGGATATTGCCTTTAAAAAATGGGCCGAAGGCCCAGTGAAAAAAACCCATTACAAAACAAGACTAACGAGTCCAAACAATGAGAAAAAAAGATGAGGGAATAAAAACTAAAGACAATATGAAAAAAACATGGGTTTATTTATAAAATGGAAGCCTTTAGTTATGAACATAGTTTATTCCATAGTAAATCTAAAATAAACCAAGAAAAAAACATAAGAAATAAAAATGAATGTATATGAAAGGTAAGAAAAATATGAAGGGTGAAACATAGTTTAGACTCCCAAGAGGGTTCCAGGTATTTACTTCAACTGGGGAAGAAATTCTAGTGGGTTATCTCAAATATCAAGGTTAGTGTAGTTTGTTTCTCATGAACCACCAAATGGGAATTCTCCTAACATCCTTAAGTATATTCGAAGATTTTGAATTCCTAAACTATGTAATAAATTTCCTGACCCCCATGAAAGATACAGTATAGAATTAGAAGTTCAAAGGGTGAGGGAAGGAAATACATAGGTTCTCTATGTAGACGTTCATGGTGTCCTTCTCCATTAGGTATTCAGTCTAGTGTGGAGGAGGCTATCACATAACAATGGGATTCTAGATCTCTTATTCTTCTTTCACCAATTCATATTACTAAACCATTTGGTATTTGAGAGTGTGATCTTTATCATTTTTTTCAAAGAATGAGAGATATAAAGAGGTGTTATGTTTTCATTGTCATAGACGGTAGAATCACATTCCTTTTAAAGTTCTATAAAGTCTAACTAATTTTCATCTATTTTATATTTATTTTTCAAAATTATATTAATTGGAAGGTTTGGTTCGAGTGCCACTTCAAGTAATGGTTAATAGAGGTTGAATATATCATTAAATAACTCATTCTCAACATTATTGTGTTTATAAAAATTAAAATTAAATGTAGTTACTTATTCCTCTAGTGGATTCATTTCTCTTTTCCCTAAATGCTGCTCCATAGATGTGAGGATGTATTTAGTAAAAAATTCCATTTTATTTCTAACCTCTTGAATATTTTATTCGATATCTGATAATTGGATTTTGTTTCATATTAAATGTCATCCTCCTCCAATACCAGATATTTTTTACTATATGAAGAATAATTTGAATTGGAATACATCATGGATATTTTTATAGTTTCATTTTTTAATGAAAAAAAAATTATTAATAAAATATGAGAATGAAATATAAATAGAAATACCCCTTGGATCCCTAGAAATAACCCCAATTTTTGACACACATATCATAGTGTGGTAAAAAATATACGATTTTTTCTTAATGAAACACATTGACAAACTAGATTCATATGACATGAGCAGTTTCATTAAATTAATAACTACTCCTAATTAAATAATTATATTTTTTTGATTTTCAGTTTATGAAAGTAGAAAAAATGAGGTGTTTCATTGTAGAATAAAAAATAAAAATTAAACAAGTAATTTCAATGTAGTCAGAATAGATATACATAAAAATGAAAAAACATGCTCTTAGGGTTGGCTACTAAGGTCCCTTCATTATATATTATTACTATTTAAAAGTATTTAACAGTACATCCCATTGTATTTGGATTATTAATATCTAATTTGAGTATGATATTTAGAATTCCATGGATATTTTTTTGACATACCAAACCACAAATCATATTGCAGTCAATAATGACGAACAAACATTAATTAAAATAGTGACACCTTCTAATTCCAAGATTCATAAAGCATCTTTTAAACCCTAAAACGCACTCAACTACATCATATAAATATGATGACTAAGATAAGAGAGGGAATTGTGATTTTATAGAGAATATAATGTGTTTTAAAGTCATTTCATGTAGTGTTGTATGATCTCCACACCAACCCAAAGAAAATCGTTGACCCCCTCCAAAAATAAAAAAAAATTATTAATAATAAAATGGAGAGAATTTGAGAACACTATGAATCCTACCCCAATTCCATTCATAGGGTTAGTTTCACACCATTGTTAATATAATATTGGTACAGTAGAAGAATAAAAAATTGTATATAAATAATGATATAAAATAAAAATAATATAGTATAATTTTATAATACTACTAAAATTGGATAAAACCTTCCAATATATAGAAAATGGATAACTAAAATTGACAAATCCAATTGAATACCCTTTTAAAAGGAAAGGATGTACAAATTTATAACCATGATAGTGGATCATTTTTGCTCCATAATTTTCCACTTAATATTTTCATGTGGTATCCCCATTAAATGGATGAATTTTTTAAAATTGATATTTTTAATGTTTTTATAATTTTTATTGTGCATACAAACAAACAAATATGAGCTACATTGTAAAAGTTTGTCCAATAATATAGCTGGATTACTAAAGATATTATTTTTATCTTATAAGATTCCTCAAATTCTCATTCTCTTATTTTCCATGTTTTTATGACTATAAGGGAGGTTGGATCTAGAGATACCATAATAAATAAAAGTAATCATCTTCTTTTTATATTTTTCAAATAAAATTTCAACAAATTTTATTTTTTTCATTTAATATATATGTTCCCATAGCTAAAATTCTCTAGAATTGTGCACAAATTTTAAGGCCTGAATTGTAATATCCTTATGGGACTCGATTGTTTGGGTTTAGAACTTGGTCTAATTTAATGAAATGATTCCCAATAAACATATAATCCTATAAAAAAGGTATTTCAAAATTTTTATTGATTTATAAAAAAGGTGTGGATGAAATATGAAAGTAAATAGAAATAGTTAGAAATCCTATATTATTCCATTTTTTCGATTAACATCAATTTACCTCTAAAACATTAAATTTGACAATTTCCCATAAAATAAAATATTTTTGGAATTAAAATTTTATTAATAGAATAAATTATTATAAATTGTGATATTCTTCAATCATACATGTCACATATACTACATAGTTTAACCCATGACACTACATGTCATGTATATCACAACACGTTGTGTGTTCATACATAATGTGTAAGTAAACTATATATGGAGGACATACAAAACATAGGTCACAAGTTGTATCGACTGAAAGAACATGTCATGTGAAAATTAAACTCCACAAATGTACTTAATTATATAAAAGAGGTTACATGATGTGTTGTGTCCAATACATATAATTTAAATATTAAATTCCAGTAATGAATTTAAACTAACTAGGAGGGAACACACCATGTCACCCCATTAGTACACATCACACACTTGATACTATTAGATTAGAAATTTATTTAATTTATTTATGATAATAAAGGATTAGAATCATAAAGAATTTATAGATATATTAATATGTTAAAAAATTAATGAATGAATTAATTGATTAATTTAATAATTTGAGAAAAATAATCTTAATAATAATAATGAATTAAAAATATTTATTAAAATTTTAAATACATTATTGTTGCATATTTTCATTGATCGTGATATTGAGCTGCCTATGTCTGTATTGAGTTTATTTAATTTAAATATTTTTTGAATGAATTTTATGTAATAATTTATTATTAAATTAAATATGTTATTTTTGAATCATCCCATCCTCCTTTATTATGTACTAGCCTATATTTCTATGGTTTATTTTATATAATCTTAATCACCTGGTATCCCTCGCCTATTAGTGAGTAATCGTATTTAAAGTATGGATCACCTAGAAGTAGAAGAATGTTTAAGATTTTAGTTGTGGTGAAACCATCCAAGGAGACCCACATGTTAATAAAGGATTACTGTAATAGATCCAGACATTGGCTCAAGAAGTTATTTTCCCAAAGGCCAAGGCTGGTTTATCTATACTCAGTAAACTTAATAGTAGATTAGAATATGAAAACGGTATCACATGATTATTTTATTATTCAAGTACATTTTAATTTGATGATTGTATGAAATCACATAAAGTAAATAAAAGATCTATCATGTTGTAAATACTTTGAAATTCCATACAAATTACATTTTAAATTTTTTGGGATTATTACATGTCTGCAAAAAATTAATGGCGCTTGGTTCTGAATCCTAGTGTTCCTGAAACAGAATTTTGAACTTTTTTAAGGTACGTTTAGTAAACGTGTGAGTAGGAATTCTTATTTTTGGAACCGGTGCTCAGAATTGAAATCTAAGGGCACTGTTGAACTCGTAGTGCTGGGATTCTCTTAAGAGAAGCATAACATAGACCACAACAGGTCGGGGAAAAATATAGTTTTACAAAATTCTTGAAGAATAATAAAATAACATAAAAATGGTATATTATTTTTCTACCACCTCTTGAGAATTTGTGGCAGGGACCACATATGTGGTCTAAAATTTAATGAGGGATATTAAATTCCTAATTACACATAGATTGTGTAACCACCCATCGTATAATTAATAAGATTCATTAAATACACCAATTAATGAACCATTAATTTAAAGGAGAGTTAAAATCTTATCATCTCCTTTTAATTATTAAAATGTTGGGGAAAAAATAAGATTTGCGCATTGTGAGAGAATCGATGATGAAGATCCAAAGAACGAACATCCCACCAACGAAGAACGGAGGCTTGAGCAATGTCATTGTAGGAATCAATTCGGGATCGACGAATGCCAATGGCTTCAACGAACATAGATTATCATTATACAACTAAAAAATCTCCTCGGAATTTCAGTTAGGGGTCCTTATTAAATTCAATTATATTCTTGTTTCTTTTTCTCATTCGTGAAAAGCATGACGAATGCGGAACAACCAAAATGAGTTGATCCATAGTTTGTATTAAATTTCTATATTGTTGTTGTGGGAGTTTTGAAAGGTTTTTAATTTATATTTGATTATTTATTTACTACCCACTTGATATGATGCTAACACGGAGGGTGTGGGCCAAAAAAATAAGGCTCAGACCCTCCGTCACTTTGGTTTTTGTCACGTTTTATGGGGGAGGATTTTTAACTTGACAGAATCTTGAATCTGGGAGCTCTGTAGGGACGAAAGTATCACAAGAGGCTTTTAGGCACAATTAGAAGGTAAAATGGTCCACCGGAGATCACCCAGTGGCCCCCGGAAGCCATGTTGGTGCAGTCACACTGGTGACTGGCGCCATATGTCGCAGTCCATGGAGAAAGGCGGTACTCAAAGGCATTTTGGTGGATAGTGAGGGCGGTCGGCATCATCCACCCATGTTGGCAAAAGGGCGGTGTGCCGTCGCACACAGCGGAAGGATGTAGCGACTTCGAGCCACATCGGAGTGGGACCTTTACCCTGCGAGTCCCGCTGACATGAGTTGGCACCACATGGTTCCTCCATTATAAATACTGAATGGACTCTTGTCCGTTTGGGAGGGGAAAAGACCCCCGCGTAGTCCACCCTACTAGCGGGTTGGGTCGTGCTCAGCCTAGGTGGGTCAGGCCGGTCCATGGCCCCACCCCCTCGGGCCAGCCCAGCCAGTTCAGGCTAAGTCGGGTCAGACCCGAGTCACACCAAGACTGGGTTGGTTCAACCCGAACCGATTCGAGTTGGCCAAGGTCAGGTCGGGTCGGCCCGGTCCCAGACCCTTTTCAACCTTGATACACTTAAAAGGCTATATCTAAAAACCAGACGTCTATTTGACAAACCGTCTACAGTGCTGGAATCCTTAGGACTAGATAGTACTTTTGAGATATTACACATGAGTTTTGGAGAATGTTGGAGTATGGCCAGGTTGGATCGAACTCAAATCCAACCGGGCCCTCGGTACTAAACCACTTATAACTCACAGACTGGGTGTATGATTGATGTGTCGTCTATCGTATTGGAACCCTTAAGACATGGTGGTCCTTTGGGTTAATCCTTTTTGGAACTTCGTTGAAGGTTAGGAATGATAGATATTTTGAGGATAATATTCTAGGGAACTCAAGCTCACTGAGT